>BSBN01000537.1:0-2400000 GCA_027924645.1 Cunninghamia lanceolata
GATCTATAGCCTATTTGCGTTCTCTCCTCTTGAGATTAAGTAGGAAGTTTTTTTTAGTTTTATCTAGTGTCCTTTCAATGAACTTGGCATGAATGAAACATGCAACCTTCTAATCTAGAGTCATGTTCATTGAAATTGTGTGGATGACAAAAATTCACCTTTACAATGCATGTCGATATAAATCCTTATTATGCCACTTACAACCTCCAAATGAACATGAAAAATGAAGAATGCGTGAGAGCCAACTCCTCAAACTTCATATTCAAACATTATATGAAATTCCTCCATCCTCCCATGAGGAACCATGACAATGGATAAAATACACTCCTCACACATACAATGTGTCTATGCAACTCAAGAACCCTTGCTCTATCACTTACAACCTCTAATTGAACATGAAAATGAAGAATACATGAAAGAAAACCCCTCAAACTTTGTGTTCAAACATTGTATGAAATTCCTACACCCTCTCATGGGGAGCCATCACAATGTTTAAAACACACTCCTTACACGTACAATGTGTCTCTATAACTCAAAAACCCTTGCTTTATCACTTAAAGCTCCAATTGAACATGAAAAATGAAGAATACATGAGATCCAACTACTCAAACTTTATGTTCAAACATTATATGAAATTCCTACACCCTCCCATGAGGAGCCATGAAAATGTTTTAAAAATACTCCTTACACCTACAATGTGTCTCTACAACTCAAAAACCCTTGCTCTATCACTTAAAGCTCTAGAATTGAACATGAAAAATGAAGAATACATGAGATCCAACCCCTCAAACTTCATGCTCAAATATTATATGGCATTCCTCCATCCTTCCATGGTGCCAAAAGGAAAGAAAAAAATATCCAAAGAGTTGATTCAAACAACAAAACCCTTCATATTCCACATTCTACTTGCTTAGTAGCAAAATCACCACTTCAGACAAAGTGGAAAAAATGTTTTTTCCATGGTTGTGGTGAAATCTTTTTGGTTGATGGTTAAATTTCTACCTATAAAACTAATGATTTCATCATTTTAAGTTTTCTATTTTATTTTGAAGCCTGTATTCCTAATTCAACCTAACTATATATGATGCTGTAGATCACCTCAAATGCTCCTCTACCAAGAATACACTCCCTCATCCTTTGCAGCACATTAAATTTCAATGAATTGATGATTTTAAGGCACTTAGATGACTCTCGACTAAAGTGGAAGCATACATGACCCCAATGGTCCAATTTCTTCAATGCAATTTTTGAATCATGCCTCCACCCTTAGGAGGCTTGTCCCCAAAAGATTACCATAACAAGAGGTGATGAATATATTTACCCACAACTCCTTTAAGACACCATTTTATTTTCTCATTTCACTCTTTGAGACATAATTAAGTGTCATGTCGAACCTTGTCAACAAAAGGTACAACCTTGTGATCCTTCAAATCTATTCATTCTAATCATCCTCTTGATTGTTTGGATACAATTTATTAATATAAATACAAGGAAACTAAATATAATTTGTCTTAGAGGGCTTCAAAAAAGTTTTTTGACTAATCATTATTTGAGTAGGTATCTTGTTGGGCTCAAGAGACAACTCAAAATTTTCACACAACTACAAAACATCTTCTCACTACTCCTTATATGACAACAACCTGTTGGTTTTTTCCCAGACTGGATGCTTATTCCCAGATTTCCCTACAAGGTAGCCATCAGTGATCAACAGGATCTCTGGGCCAGGGGCCAACAGTGTAGGAGATAGACTCTATATTTTATCTCCTCTTCTTCTTCAGGCTCTGCAAGACCTAGGGGGGTATTCCCTACTCAACATCCATGAGGATATGCATACAAGGCTGTGATGCTGACAGAAAGCAGATAAGTCCTCCTGTAAGTAGACCAAAACTGAAAGATAAGAGCAAAGGGCTAGCTTTGGGCCTATTTGCAGTTGTAGACAGAGGACTGAGGATCCTAAAACTAACTCTAATGTCCTAATGGTTGTTTTAGATTTTGATTTGGATTTTAAGTTTGGATGCAAAGCTGGACATGGTTGTGACACAAACACAAAGCAAGATTGGTGCCTATCCAGGGCCTGGATTTAGTAGACATACACCTGTGAATGATCAGCATGAACAGCTAAAACTGGATTTCAAGGGGACATATGTGATACCTGTCTTACAGATATCTCCCAATACAGAGTGTTAAGTTATCTCTACTTATGGTATCCCTACTGCAGTATACCCTTCCCAATGTTCAACCTGAAAACAGTTTAATCTACCCCTTGAGCAGAAGTTAAAAGATCAGACATTCAACATAGGAATTCTATGCTCTAGAATCTAAACATTACCCAAACATCCAGATTCAGAAGAAGAATACATGCAATACTGGAGACAGAATTAACACAACACATGCTAAGATAGCATTTCTCATATAAGATTAATCATGAAATCAGTGGGTTCATGCCAAAAACATACAACAAGAGATACATAAACTCACAGGTTAAGCTGTACAGAGCAACCAGATCAACTTGTTTTTGAATTACAGAGCCAAAAATCTTCAACTTTCAACAACCACAAATGAGTAACACTTCCTGCTTATAACAACCAGGTAGTGTACCACAGCAATTAATTACAGGGTTGACCAAAAATCCCGCCAGATACACAGTATCAGCAAAATGGCGCTCAACGCATTACCAGATTGGCGCCCAAACATGAATGCAGCAGGTAGGGGAGGAGACAGGAAGATATCTCGAGCCCTGCGCCAACTGTCCGTTGATGTACACCTTCAATCGGGTACCAGATCCGCCCATACCTCTGCAACCTTCGCCATTAATGGCGCACCAACCCGCGGCCTTGGGAAAAACATCTAACAGTCGATCGCAACTATTTCTCGCCGAGATTCATCATCATGATATTTGAAAATACAGGATATCAATTATCCCACATGCACCTCGCGGCAACCTCATTAACACTTTATATACTAGGTCATGAGCATATATGATGTCGGTGCTTTTGCTCCTGACGACACTAGTATAAGACTTCATCATCATCATCCTCCAGCAGCATGATATCCTGTTGCCCGAAAAATCACCCTGACGTCAGCATCATATCGCAATATAACCTGCATGATAATTGCCTTCATCCGCACAACCTGATCCATCGGAGGAACATCCTCCTGCTGAGCCTATACCAAAAGTCTGGCCGATGAACATCCTGATGATGTCATCATCATATCCTGCTGACGTCATCATCATATCCGCCCACTGCGCACCTCCTCATATCCGGATGACGTCATCATCATATTTGCAAATATCGGGGGATCTCCACAAGATGATCAGTGTTAGAAATATGACCCCCCCGGACCTTGATGACGTCATCATCATATCGACATCAGGATGATATTCGGAAGATAACCGGATATTTGGAAATATCATCCTGATGCACAAATATCAGGTTGCACTGTAGCTCCACTATAAGATCGGGGTGATAGATGAATATGATGATGCTTGAAAAGATCACCCCCACTAGATAATGCACGAAGCCGGCAGGCGGATATCTCCTTGATATCAGCATCATCATGACGCTGGAACAAACATACACCCGGGTGATATGAAAATATCACCCTCTCCTTCAGAAAAAATCATGATGCAGATAGGCAGAGAAATAGATATCACCCTGATATAAGAATGACGTCGGCATCATCAGGATGATAAAACAACGAACATGAAGTGATACAACATCATCAGGATGATATTGACTAAGATCATCCTGACGTTCAAAATATGATGACCCCAGTGAATATCGGGTCACACTTAGAACTCTTCAACAACATCATCAGGATGATCATAACCAAGATCACCCGATGATAAAAATATCACCCCGGCGAAATATCATGAAGGCAGAAAATATGATGACCCCCGCGAGCAACACGGTGATAACTGGAAATATGATGATGATGATGACGACCCTTAAGAAAGAACAAGTCAGGTCGAACAACTCAAAGAATAACCCCTTCAGAATATCGAGGCAACATCATCATCATGTTTGGGCAAGGTGATAATTGGAAGATCACCGGATACTTGAAAAATCACCCCCGCAAGCAAATCAGGGCGCACTGTAGCTCATCAGCAGGATCAGGATGATATCCAGACATCACCCGATATTGAAATATGATGATCCTGATGAAAAACAAGTCGACAGAAAACATGATAATGCAGACCATCATCGAAGACAAGATGATGATGATGATCTCCTCCTCAAAGAAAATATGATGCTGCAGCTGAACAATGCTGAGGAGGTCCAACACTTAGAAAAATGGGCAAGAAGATAAAGGGTTCAAATGAAGAAACCCCCTGATCATGAAAAATCAACCCCAGGTCAAAATGAGTGAATGGGGACGTGCAAGTGAAAACCTGCAGCGAGAACCAGATCTCCGGGCAGACCAGACAAAAAGCCAAAAAACGCGAGCTGTACAAGGCATTTACACTACATACATATTTTTTTACAAATGTGCACAGCAACAAGTCATTTATGCAAAATAGAACTTAAGGAATTGGCCATGCACAGGCAATTCCAGAACTTCACCATCTAGGGCCTGGAGGAAATAAGAATCCTCCCCATGAGTATTGCAAACCTGATATGGGCCCATCCATAAGGGTTCAAATTTACCATGTTTACCCTTTTCCTGACCTTTAGCATTCCAAATGAGCACCAGATCATTGACTTGAAACTTCCTTTTTGTAGTTCTCCTGTCAAACTGATATTTCACATCTTGTTGTCTTTTGAGATTGATCTGGTGGGCTTTCCTTCTGTTTTCATCCAATGCAACCAGCTGATTCACTCTTTCTGTCATGGAATCTTCAATCTCCTCATCATTTTCCTGAATGAATCTGTAAACTGGTAGGAGATTGTTTATTGGCAATCTAGCTGATGCACCATATACTAGCTCAAAAGGTGACTTCCCAATAGCCCTTTTCACTGTCACTCTGTCAGCCCATATTGCTAAGTTCAACTTTGAGTCCCAAGCTCTCTTGTTCTTGTCCAGTATCCTCTTGATAATTTTCATGATGCTTTTATTGCTTGATTCTGCTTGACCATTTCCTTGTGGGTGATATGGTGATGTATATGACAGATTTATCCCATACCTGTTGCAAAAATCAACAAATTCACCTGATCTGAAGCACATAGCATTATCAGTGACTATCTTAAATGGTACTCCAAACCTGATGATGATGTTTTCTAGTATGAAATCTGTCACCACCTTACTTGTAGCTCTCTTAGTTGGAATGGCCTCAATCCATTTGGTAAAGTAATCAGTTGCCACCAAAATCCAACTGTGTCCCCCACTTGATTTGTCTGCAATTTCCCCTATGAAATCAATTCCCCATTGCTGGAATGGAGCATCCACAGTTACAGTTCTGAGGGGTAAAGCACCATCATATTTCAGCTTTCCTGAAAATCTTTGGCAAGGGTCACACTTTCTCACTAACCTTTGTGCATCTGAAAAGAGAGTGGGCCACCAATATCCTGCTCTGAGAATTTTATGAGCTGTTGTTTGGGCAGTATAATGTCCACCGCACAATCCTTTATGCATATCAATCAAAATATTGTTAGCCACATCCTCATCCACACATTTCAGCAGCACACCATCAGGGTTTTTCCAGTACAGCTCACCTTGAACAATAACATACCTGATTGCATGTAACTTTAAAGTCCTCTTTTGACTGTCACTGAAATGGGAAGGACAATTCAGATTTTGCAAGTAGTAGATAATATCCTTGTACCATTCAGATCCTGATACATTTACACTCTCATCTTGGACTGCATTAACTTGGCATGCTTCCAAGTTTGACTGTGCCATCATCTTGGCTAATCCTTGTCCTCTTATCAACTTAGTAACTTGTATGTCTATGTTGAACTCTTGCAGTTTGTTTATCCATCTGCACCTTCTTCCAGTCACCTCCTGCTGAGTGAATATGTCTTTGACTGCTGCATGAGGTACATATGCAATTATATATGATCCTACCAAGTATGGTCTGAAACTTTTGATGGCTCTGACTAGTGCATATGCCTGTTTTTCCATAATATCATACTTCAACTCAGAGGTCTGCAAGGACATACTGAAGAAAGCGATGGGCTGTTCAAAACCATCTTCGTTTTTCTGTAGCAAACATGCAGCAACAGTATGAAAGGAAGCAAATGAAAATACTTGGAATGGCCTAGAAAAATCAGGAGATTTAAGAACAGGGGCCATCTTGATTGCCTCTTTGATACTCTGAAATGATTCTATTGCTTCCCTTTCCCAGTTGACAATTGCATCCTTCTTCATCATTTTGGAAATGTTCCTTGTGGTCTCTGCAAAGTTGGGAACAAATCTCCTAACAAAATTTATCTGTCCAAAGAAGGACTGAACTCCTTTTACAGTTTTTGGCATTTGAATCATGTCAATAGCAGCCACTCTTTCTTGATCTATCCTGACTCCATCCTTAGAAACAATATGTCCCAGAAGCTTTCCTTCAACTACCCCAAAGGCACACTTCTTTGGATTTAAAGAAATACCATACTCTAGTGCTCTTATGAAAATCTGCTCCAGATGCAAACAATGCTGCTCTTCTTTCTTTGAGTAAGCAGTCAAGTCATCCTGATATACAGCCAGGATTGAATCAATCAACCCTGCAAAAGCAACATCCATTGCTCTTTGAAATGTAGCACCTGCATTTGTTAGTCCAAATGGCATTCTAACATACACATAAGTTCCCCATGGAGTGGTAAAGGCGGTCTTATACTGTTCTGATTCCTTTACCTTCACCTGATTATATCCTGAAAATCCATCCATCATGGATAGGAGTTCACAACCAGTCACTCTCTGCAACATAGCTTCCATATTAGGCAGTGGATAGTTATCCTTTAAAGAGGATACATTCAAGTTCCTGAAATCAACACAAAGCCTAATATCACCATTCTTTTTTCTGACTAGGACAAGGTTAGACACCCAAGTTGAATGTCTGATTGGCACAATTATTCCAGCTTCCCTGAGCCTTTTGAGTTCTTCTTGCATCTTGGGAGCTAAGGTAGGGTTAATAGGTCTTTGCTTTTGTCTAAATGGCTTAGCTCCAGGCTTCAATGGGATCTCATGCTGGAATAAATCTTCCCTATAGGCTTGTAGGTCCTCATATGACCAAGCAAAAACATGTTTATACTTTTTCAGTAATGCAATCAACATACTCCTAATGTGTGGTTTGAGCTGTTTACCAATGTATACCTTCTGAGGGGCCTGAGATGTCCCCAAATTTATCTCCTCTAAATCTTCCTTATTTGTGGGAGATGTCCTTGTGACCATTTTATCTCTACTGTCAAAAGCTCTTTCCAAAGCTACCAACCCTCTAGGGATTTTATTAGTCTTCAATTGAATTATCTCTTTTCCCACAAGAGTTTCTTTTCCATCTACAGTCTCTACAAAAGCTTGGAAATCAATTTGTTGATTCTCATATTCATCTATGCAGTGCAAAAATTTCAACAAATCCCTATCATCATTAAACACTTGCCAACTGCATATATTTTCTGGTACTGCAGGCCTAATTTTAATTTCTACATTTGTAACACCTGACAGAGTGATGTCATCTGGCCTTATTGCAACATTGGCTAAGAAATCAGCCATAACATTTTTTGACCTTTCTACCCAGCCTATTGAAAATGCATCAAATAATTCAATGGTATCCCAAACAGCATGCCTGTATTGTTTCAATCTTTTATTTTTTGCAGCATACTTATCTCTAATTTGGGATACAATCAGCTCAGAATCCCCAAATACTCTTAACATCTTAATTCCATGTTTGAGAGCAATATTTAGGCCTAAAAGTAAAGCCTCATATTCTGCAATGTTGTTCGTGCAATCAAACCTCAGCAAGAAAGAGAACTTGAGGAGCTTACCAGTTGGAGACAGGAAAACAACTCCAACTCCAGAGCCTTCTTTTGCACAAGCTCCATCAAAAAACATGGTCCATAAGCCTTGCTGATCCAGCTCTCCAATGCAGACATTTTTCTTTTTATCTTCTGTATCATCTGAGACAACCTTGAAGTTATCACAGTCAGTGTCTACAAAGCATACTTGTTCCTCTGCTTCTTGATCTTCCACTGTCTCTGATGATCTTTGCTCTCTGATTAGCTTGACATCCTTGCCATTCATTGGAATCATGGCATATGACAGGTCCAGCTGCATACTTCCACCAATTAGTGCTGCCCATCTTCTTGACAACAACATACCGTATTGTGGCTTGATGTCAACCACTGTTATATTCATTTTATATCTTTTTTCAGGAAATGCTGCCAGTTTGAAATCTACATCCTTCATGATTCCAATAACTGGTACCTCTCTGGCATCCATAGCATAACATTTTCCACATGCCTTGTCAATTTTTAATCCAGTTTGTTGCATGATGGCCAAAGGCATGACATTTGTGGATGCTCCAGAGTCAAGCATACAATTTCTAATTATTTTTCCATTTATAACCAGGGAAACATAAAATGGTTCCACTTGTGAAGGACACTTTGTCATAGTCACTCCTAAATAGACTTCAGGAGTCTCATCTTCTTCATTACACATGATATGTTTCTCACCCTGGGTCTGAACATTTTGTTTAGCTTGAAAAGGTACCCCTGAGATTAGGGATATTGTCCTATTCTTGATCTCTTCCACTTTCATGAGTTCCATAAGTGAAACAGAGACTTTTACCTGAGAGAGGATCTGAGCTATATCAAATGGAGCACAATTTTGTATAACAGTTGTAGCTTGCTCCACAATCTTGTTTTTATCCTGAGCTGATTTAACTTTCATTTTCATAGTTCCCTGATCATCATTCTTGTCTTGGGAACCTCTACTTTGATCTTCAGCCTAAGGGATTTTGTTTTCTGGTCCTTGAAATTCATGACCTGTTCTGTGTCTAAAGTTCTGTTTATTATTTACCCACTGCCTTTTTTGTGGTTCAATTCCTTTATGACCATGCACTAGCTGACCTGCAGAAATATCTTCTGGCTGATGTGGGCTACCTACTTGGTTTTTACCTCTGAGATTGTAGTTGCTTTTGACTTGAGCAACTGCTGCAGCTGTGAAGGCTCTAATTTCCTCATCAGAAGGCCGTTGTAAGTTACTCAGAAAATTGTGTGAGTTCTGAGCATACACATAGTTATCTTCATTATCTTCATCATATGGGAACTGTTGGCAGGCCTGAACTTGATGATCTATATTCTCATCAGCATCATAAAGAGTGTATCCATTGCCTATGGACATCATATTAACATCATCATCTTGCACATGATGTGGCTCATTGCATTCATTACAAGATGTAGCATTATCATACAAGGATTGAGCAATCATACACTGTGACTGTGAATGTGGCATCTGACAAATTATACACCATGGAGCATCATCAACAATATTTATAGCTTTCTTTAGAGGATCAGGAGTTTCTTTGACATGTTGAGCCCTCTGATTTGTGTTGTTACGTGGGAATACAGGCTTACCATCATGCCAATTGGTGTTATAAGGCATATCATGTAATGATGGCCTCTTTTTCTGCCTTTGATAGACTTGCCTATCAGGACCCATCCCTTTTTCACTTCTAGCTAATCTATAGCTTAGGTCCTTAACAACATTTGCCAATTTGTCTATCTTATCTTCAGGAGCAGATGTACTACCTTGAGTGTTCTGAGGCTTGTTTGGATTCTGCAGAATTTTTATATCATCCCTTCTATTTGTCTTGCCCGATGCTTTCCTGTTGTTTTCAATATTCACTGCAATTTTGAAAGCATCCTTGAGAGTAGCAGGACCTTTATCTCTTAATCCATATGCAGTTTTTGCATCAAAGGCATTGATATATAGAATTATGCACATTGGTTCATTTGGCCTCATGTGATGTGGCAATTTGTTCAACACTTTAGTAAATCTTGCATTAAAGTCTACAACCTGCTCATTTGACCCTTTGGTGATACTGGTGAACTCATTTACAAAAAAGCTAGGGTCAGTTTTATCACCATATTGCTCCTTGAACATCCTTTTAAAATCATCCCATGATGAAATACTCCGGTCAGGCAGATTCCTGTACCATTCTCTTGCCTCATCTATTAAGGATTGCATGAATGACTTCATGAAAACATCCTCATGTTCAACCTCAAAGTTATCCATGACATTTTGAAAGGCTTTTAGATGATCTTCTCCTGACACTGTGTTGTTTCCTGAAAATTTAGGCACTTGCAGCCTCAGATGCTTATCAATGGGGTTAGGATACCCAGGAATACCATCAAACACCAGCTGCCTGAATCTATCTAACTGCATGGGCTGTCTGTTTAGCTGATTAACATTAACATTTCTGCTTGCATTCTGGTTTCCTGCATTGTTCAATGGTATCCTAGCATCATTCACATTTTGTCTCTCATCATGATGCTGATGTTGCACTTCATATCTTTGCTGATGTCTTTGCACATTTACATTCTCTAGGGTAGGAACTGAATCATTTTGGGCAGTTCTTAAGGCTTGCACTTTCTGCTTCATATCATCTCTGATTTTCATGGCTTGTAGGTATTCTAGTTCTGCTCTTAGACTTCTGATTTCTTCAGCTAACTGTTCATCCTTAGGCCTGGAGGTAGATGGTCTCATACCATTCTGGTCATCATCTTCATCATCCCTCAGAGACTCTGCCTCTTCAAACCTTTCACTTGGGTCTAGAAATGGGCGTTCTTGGAACACCTCTGACCTCATTCTCATGCTACCACCCTGTTGCCTCTCATATGCACCTTGAATATCAGCTTCTGCATTTGAAAAGTAAGGCACATGCTGTCCTGATGGCCTAGGGTTATCTTGTACATCATCACCTTTTCTGGGGGAACTCTCATGACTAACTGAGACAGCTCCCTTTCTTCTGTACATCATTCTTTTTGTTACTGGTAACTCTTCAAATAAAGGATTTTGTTGGGATCTTCTCCCCTGCATATAAATTTTACTTTGACCGGTTGGGAGATTACTTCAGAGTCGCCACCTATTACTAGGAACTGTTTTCTTCTTAAAACCAGGGTTCTTTCACAAGGTTCCCCAGCAGAGTCGCCAATTTCTGTTGGTTTTTTCCCAGACTGGATGCTTATTCCCAGATTTCCCTACAATGTAGCCATCAGTGATCAACAGGATCTCTGGGCCAGGGGCCAACAGTGTAGGAGATAGACTCTATATTTTATCTCCTCTTCTTCTTCAGGCTCTGCAAGACCTAGGGGGGTATTCCCTACTCAACATCCATGAGGATATGCATACAAGGCTGTGATGCTGACAGAAAGCAGATAAGTCCTCCTGTAAGTAGACCAAAACTGAAAGATAAGAGCAAAGGGGCTAGCTTTGGGCCTATTTGCAGTTGTAGACAGAGGACTGAGGATCCTAAAACTAACTCTAATGTCCTAATGGTTGTTTTAGATTTTGATTTGGATTTTAAGTTTGGATGCAAAGCTGGACATGGTTGTGACACAAACACAAAGCAAGATTGGTGCCTATCCAGGGCCTGGAGTCAGTAGACATACACCTGTGAATGATCAGCATAAACAGCTAAAACTGGATTTCAAGGGGACATATGTGATACCTGTCTTACAGATATCTCCCAATACAGAGTGTTAAGTTATCTCTACTTATGGTATCCCTACTGCAGTATACCCTTCCCAATGTTCAACCTGAAAACAGTTTAATCTACCCCTTGAGCAGAAGTTAAAAGATCAGACATTCAACATAGGAATTCTATGCTCTAGAATCTAAACATTACCCAAACATCCAGATTCAGAAGAAGAATACATGCAATACTGGAGACAGAATTAACACAACACATGCTAAGATAGCATTTCTCATATAAGATTAATCATGAAATTAGTGGGTTCATGCCAAAAACATACAACAAGAGATACATAAACTCACAGGTTAAGCTGTACAGAGCAACCAGATCAGCTTGTTTTTGAATTACAGAGCCAAAAATCTTCAACTTTCAACAACCACAAATGAGTAACACTTCCTGCTTATAACAGCCAGGTAGTGTACCACAGCAATTAATTATAGGGTTGACCAAAAATCCTGCCAGATACACAGTATCAGCAAAATGGCGCTCAATGCATTACCAGATTGGCACCCAAACATGAATGCAGCAGGTAGGGGAGGAGACAGGAAGATATCTCGAGCCCTGCGCCACTGTCCGCTGATGTACACCTTCAATCGGGTACCAAATCCGCCCATACCTCTGCAACCTTCGCCATTAATGGCGCACCAACCCGCGGCCTTGGGAAAAACATCTAACAGTCGATCGCAACTATTTCCCGCCGAGATTCATCATCATGATATTTGAAAATGCAGGATATCAATTATCCCACATGCACCCCGCGGCAACCTCATTAACACTTTATATACTAGGTCATGAGCATATATGATGTCGGTGCTTTTGCTCCTGACGACACTAGTATAAGACTTCATCATCATCATCCTCCAGCAGCATGATATCTTGTTGCCCGAAAAATCACCCTGACGTCAGCATCATATCGCAATATAACCTGCATGATAATTGCCTTCATCCGCACAACCTGATCCATCGGAGGAACATCCTCCTGCTGAGCCTATACCAAAAGTCTGGCCGATGAACATCCTGATGATGTCATCATCATATCCTGCTGACGTCATCATCATATCCGCCCACTGCGCACCTCCTCATATCCGGATGACGTCATCATCATATTTGCAAATATCGGGGGATCTCCACAAGATGATCAATGTTAGAAATATGACCCCCCCGGACCTTGATGACGTCATCATCATATCGACATCAGGATGATATTCGGAAGATAACCGGATATTTGGAAATATCATCCTGATGCACAAATATCAGGTTGCACTGTAGCTCCACTATAAGATCGGGGTGATAGATGAATATGATGATGCTTGAAAAGATCACGCCCACTAGATAATGCACGAAGCCGGCAGGCGGATATCTCCTTGATATCAGCATCATCATGACGCTGGAACAAACATACACCCGGGTGATATGAAAATATCACCCTCTCCTTCGGAAAAAATCATGATGCAGATAGGCAGAGAAATAGATATCACCCTGATATAAGAATGACGTCGGCATCATCAGGATGATAAAACAACGAACATGAAGTGATACAACATCATCAGGATGATATTGACTAAGATCATCCTGACGTTCAAAATATGATGACCCCAGTGAATATCAGGTCACACTTAGAACTCTTCAACAACATCATCAGGATGATCATAACCAAGATCACCCGATGATAAAAATATCACCCCGGCGAAATATCATGAAGGCAGAAAATATGATGACCCCCGCGAGCAACACGGTGATAACTGGAAATATGATGATGATGATGACGACCCTTAAGAAAGAACAAGTCAGGTCGAACAACTCAAAGAATAACCCCTTCAGAATATCGGGGCAACATCATCATCATGTTTGGGCAAGGTGATAATTGGAAGATCACCGGATACTTGAAAAATCACCCCCGCAAGCAAATCAGGGCGCACTGTAGCTCATCAGCAGGATCAGGATGATATCCAGACATCACCCGATATTGAAATATGATGATCCTGATGAAAAACAAGTCGACAAAAAACATGATAATGCAGACCATCATCGAAGACAAGATGATGATGATGATCTCCTCCTCAAAGAAAATATGATGCTGCAGCTGAACAATGCTGAGGAGGTCCAACACTTAGAAAAATGGGCAAGAAGATAAAGGGTTCAAATGAAGAAACCCCCTGATCATGAAAAATCAACCCCAGGTCAAAATGAGTGCTAACACAACCCATGAATTAACTCTACTCCTTTGTGTTCCCCTTTTCCAAGTTTAAACAAGGAAACAATCATTTCATTTATGTTGATCAACATCTTTACTTGTGAAGTACTAGCCATAGAAAGATTGACCTTCTTGTGTATGAGTTCAAAAGGTAGGCCTTCCCATTTAAATAGAGGGTGCAATTCCCTTGGCAATTAAACTCAAAACAAAGCTCAACCACTAAACATGTAGTATTATCCATGAGGAGAATATTATAGAAAACAATCTATAGAAATTTTAGTACAATTATGGCATACAAACAACACTTGGAAAGAAAATAATGAGAGAAGAAGAATAGAAACAACCACAAGGATAAGAGTGACATAAATATACCCTATAAAAACCCTTTTGGGAAAATCCTAGCCTCTAAAGTAGTGAAACCAATTTATTCCCAATAACAATAATGTTACAATATAGTAACATGCTTTATGCTTTCCATGGAGATCAACACTCTTCAATCTTGGAGGAAAACCAATCGCATAACCCTACAAGAATCAATCCATAATGCCTCCATCTCAAGCCCTCAATATATAAACTTAAGGAGGCTTAGAAAATCAAAATGTAACTCCTCCACAAGCATCTTTTACTTTCATTAATCAAGTTGTCTTGTGTAACTCCCAAGCACTCCCCAATGAAGCACTAATTACATCTTACACCCACTAATAACGAAATATGCTCTTACAAGTCCACAATGTAGCCCCCTCATCAATGCCTCATTACAACAATAATTTCAAGTCCCCAATGAATAACAAAATAATTAAACATATGTCCCCACCTTCGTATGGACATCCCATTTTCCCATTCCATGAACTTTGAAGATGTGTGCATAATTAATCATCTATGAACAATTAGACTTAATGATATGCAAGGTGAATAACACACCTAGTCGTAACATTCTCCCATTTGATATTCACATTACAAAGGCATAAGGGGTTCCAACAAAATGAACTAACCACTAGGGATTGAATGTTCATAGCCTCAATCAGCTCCTCTATGCTCACGAGCTCAACAAATCAACTTGCAACATCTATCAAGTGACCACTATCTCGACCAAAACATTCTCATCTTCCATCATGCCCAGGCATTCATGAATGATAAGAAACCCAAGTCAAGACTACATTTTGAATATCATATAGAAACTATTGTATCATGCTTTGATCTAAATACATATATCAAATTCTAAAATACAACAAATAGGCCCAAGTGGGTACCAAGTATTCACCTAAGTAGTTGGAACAATGTCCCCAACCAATCACACACACATCTAACTAACCACACCTCAAATTAGGGTATTTAAACATAGTACAGTTAGACCTCCCATCCACATATCCAGCCTAAACAATAATAACAAGTTCCTCTACATATATTTTCCTGCACAAAGTAATCCTCCTAGGTGTTAAACACACACGTGTAAAAAACTTGAAGACCTTTCTATACCATAGTCCAATAAAAACTATCCAATTCCACATCTTGGAACTCCCACTACATGGGTAATGTCTCATATATAATTGACCATAGCATCCAAAAGTCCACCAATATTACTCACATAAAGGATGTAGCTCATGTCCTCTATAACATCCTATGTCAAAGAACACTCACTGATCTACAAACCTACAAACATGTAAAGGGTGAAAAACACCAACAATATTAAAATTCTAAAATAATAAGTAAAACAATAATAGTTTAAACATGAAAAATAGAGCACATACAAGAATTAATGCATAACACCATAAATCTCTTTCCTTGGAGAAAAATTGAAAAGGGTGAAAAACACCAACAAGAGAACACAGTTAGCCCCTCGTTCACTATTCAATGCTTATTTCATGGAAACACAACCAAAACTATGGATTTCTACATCTACACAAACCTATGTACAACTATCCATGTTCCCACAACTCTCGCACTCTCCAAAACTATGCAAACTATTGTTCATCTATCAAACACAATAATTTGATTATTTTGTGTATGGCAATTAAATCAAACCCCAAGAATAGAGCATTTAATTCCTCTTAAACCCAACCACCTTGGGATATTAAATGACTTTAGATCATGGACGATTGCCTTCAACATCAAGATGTCCATGTATCCACCATTGATATCCCAATAATTCATCTTAGCCAATTCAAATGCCATGCAAAAGATCTCCTTGAATGTGTACCTGCCATGCAAGCCATTCATGGCTCGTGAAAAGAAAACAAATAAACAACCTTTTTTCTTCAACTACTTATGCCATAGAAAATTCCCACACTCCACATGGATCAAAAATCACCTAACCATTCATCCATGCCAGCAACAACAAACAAAATAAACTTCATTAGCAACATTCTTGCTTCAATAGACCCACTTACTTTTATAGTCACTACCTAGGCTTCATCGGCAAAGAGTTTGCTACAATATCCAAATGATCTTTGTTAGCCAAGCTGACCATGACTTCTATAGCAACTTTCTCGATTTCATCAATAAGGCAATCTTTAGTAGCAAAGAGCCACTTCTACAACACTTGTCAACTTCTACAACTATTGAATTTTGTAGTAAGTGTAAACTTAGGATATGACCTCAATGGTCCAGCTATCCCAAACAAATTCCAAATTAATTTCTTGATTCTAGATCATTAGGAGACCCAACACTCATCAAACCAACATCCCTACAAACTATGACACAAGACAACCTTTCACCTACCTTTGAGTTGTAATCAATTTCTTGCAATTTGCTTGCATATGTAGCATTCTTATCTTTCTCCTCCTTCACCTAAGAAGTTTCCAATTCTAAATGCAAACTCAACAACATCTTATCTAAATGTTCTTCCTTCTCATTATACAAACAATAAAACTTCCCTTGACACCAATTAATGTTCCTTGTTCCAATCAAACTACATTCTTCCTTCTTCCCTTAGGTTGCATTTTCCTAAGCAGCCACCAATAATTATGTTGATGATTGTTTTGATGCAATCATAACAGTAAGTTAAAATTCACATATAATGAACTGAAACTATACTTGAAAGATAAGAAGGAATCATTTGAGATTCAACTAATCCCAAGTCTACAATGGTTCGGTTGGTCAAGTTCAGTTGGTCAATGTGAAGCTGTAATGTTCAAGGGGCCTTACGTAGTTTAGGTTTGTTTGGTGGTTTAATGGACTAAGAATATGCAAAAGAATCATAGATTTCAACAAGTATTTTGTTCATTTGCATACAAGTGTTACTGTACTGCAAGTTCAGATGATTTTCTTGAATTATTGCAGCCTTCTCTTTTATACATTTATGAAAACTGTCTACTTATAACTCTGTTATGCATGCTTCTTCAAACTTGAGACAATTTCCTTTAGATTTCTACGGTTTCAGCTAAATATTTCAGATGGGTTGGGAAAAGTTAGAAAGATCTAATCTATACCTCATTTAATCTACCGAAGGATCTAATTGTTTCTGTTATGCACTATGTAAATACTACAATAATTTGATCAAATCCACAGTAAAAAAACCTTAAATGCAAGTTCTGAGCATTTTCACAAACATACATTTAAAATTGCAAGCTCTCAAAGAAAATATTTCAAAACACAAAGAAGAGCAGGAGAACACTCAGAAGATAGATGCAGAACTCCAGATTCTATTGTATTAGAAACGAATAGTCATACATGATTTACAATGTAGGAATGACTCTTAGTTTCATTGATCATACTATAGAGAACTTACAAGCTTTACAGATACAGTAAGGCAACCAGACATTCCACGCGCACCTTACTGCAGACAAACAGGCGACCTCCTTCTTCTACTTCTAATCTAAACTAAGCTAACTTGCTGTATGTTCCTAAAAATCCCTGTGTAGCCCCTGTTGTAAAGTATTACAGTGTAGAGAGGCACAATATAAAGGCTTTCTGATTGTCCTCACTACAACAAAAAAACTAACTAAACCCCTGGTTCAAACCCCTGGTTACAGCAATAAATACAGATGAACCAGATCTTCCAAAATATCTCTGAGCAGTGTCAAATCTGGGCGAAATATTGCCCCTTCTAAGAAGCTTTGGCAGCTCAGCAATAACTTTCGTTTGTTTGTTGTAGTAATACCTTCAGCTGCAACTTTGTCCTCCATTGGGTTGGCCTTGACTTCTTCGCACTTCATCTTTACTTCCTACTCCTGAGATTAGATTTTCTTCCTCCATGAGGTCACTATGATCAAGTTCCAGCTGCTTCCTCAACTGCAAGCCTGCAAAACAAGACAAGCAATAAGTATCACATTTATCACATAAACAGTAGGAAATTAAAATAATCGTTTAAATCCAGGTGACTGTGCAAAAAATATGGAAATCGGGTCCAAAATACTTCCAAAACGCGTTCAAAACGCATACAGACTGCTCAAAACCCATCGGGTCAACTATCGCTGACCAAAAAAAATGCCACAGGCGCCAAAAAATGGTTTAAAATTCCTATCGCTTTATTCCTCCTCGCCCATCGGCATGATAACCGCTATCGGTGAGCCTCAAAATTCCCTAGCCGACGTTTGTTATTTGGCCGATGGCCTTTTTCTATTGTTTACCTCTCGTTTCCTTCCATCGGCATGTCTTACATTATCGGCGCGTCAAAAAAAATTCTGCCGATAACTATGATTTGGCCGATGGCTCTTCTACTTTGTTCATCCTTCATCGGCGAGAGTTATGCCGTTACAGCCCTAGCGGCTTGCATTTCTTCCTTATCGGTGAGAGATCACCTATCGGCGACTCACGAATTTCTTTCGCCGATTACCATTTGTTAGGCCAATGGCCCCTTCGCTTTGTTCCATCAGTGAGAGCTCTACTGTCGGCGAGCTCCTTATTTCCTCTGCCGATGGCTCTTGTTTTATCGATGTGCCTTATCGTCGGCCAGACTCCTGCTGACGATCCCTTCGTCCATCGCCCTGACCTTGCCCATCGGCAAAGGTCCTAAACCCTACTCCGACTACAACTGTCTGGCCGAAATGGCCCCTAAACCTAAGCCTTCCCTCATTTATCAGCGTGACCAATGATATCGGTGAAGCCGCTTAAAACTTCACCGATCGCCGTTCTCCCGCCGATACCCTTTGTTACCTTCGATCGGCGCAAGTCTTGCCGACACCGCTCTTCTTATGTTCCATCGGTGTGAGACGGTCCATCGGCGTACTTCAAATGCCTTGCTCTGATCGTCCATATCATACCGATAGCCTTCACATCCTTACCATTTCTTCTATCGGCCCAACTTTGCCCATCGGCAAAGGAACTTCAACCACCGCCGATAACCACTGTCATGCCGATAGCCCTTGTTTTGAACCTGAACCCTTGAACCCTGAATGTGGTTCAATACAAAGGCTCCACGCAATGGTTCAAAGACACATTTTGACACAAGGACCCGCATTACAACTCATTTAAAAGAAAAAACTTTGAACCACCGAACACCGTCAAAGAGTTCAAGCGAGAGGTTCAAACCTGTAAAAACAACATGCCAATGAATAATGGCGACCAAAGTGTTCGATGCATTTCTGCAAAACAGTTAAATGTGAGATACAGAGTGGAACCCAGACAAAATTGCCCATGACCTAGAACCACTAACTATGAATATTTCAAAATTTTAAATGAATGTCAACAAGGAAAAAAGGCAAACAATTGACTGTTTATCATGCAAAACCTGATAGTTCATTTTACCTAAATGATCATAACTTGCAAGATATGATGAATTTTACGATGGTTCAAAAAGCAACCTTGGCTCATTTTTCACAAGGAATCCAACCATATTATGCAATGGTACTAAAAATACATTTTTCCATATTTTTAACAAGGTTTGCAAATTTGACTCTCTTTTCCCTTTACCACCAGACAGAACAAACACAAGCAGAAGCAAAAAGCAAAGCGACAGCAGGGGTCCTCGTTTTGCTAAGGGGCAAAATGGGGCGTGTTGTGAACATCACAACAACTAGCAACCAAAACAAAACAATTAAATTCAAAGTGTTCAAGAAAACTAGATGAAATGAATCCATAACTTCCGACTATCTTTCCTGCAAATTACTATTCAGCTTGAGACTCAAAGTATTCAATAAAGATGCATGAATTTCCATTTTCAGTTTAGTTGTGTGCACGTGATTAATTATCCTCATCTTGAAGATCGGTTGAACAAACCAGTGACTGACATTAGCCTACGTAGGTGAGGATATTCCCTCATAGCCGACCGGATAGAGCCTTGCTGCCAGCGAGCGTCCATAGCCCCGGCAAGGTTATCATTACAATTCTCCTAAGTAGAGCCCTACTGCCAGCGAGCGTCCATAGCCCCGGTAGAGTTACTTAGATGGCTTAATTTGGATTTTCAGTATAATCCGCTTTATTTATTTATTTATTTATTTTATTTTCTAATTTTTTGAAAGACTTCATAAGATATAACGATTTGTAACTTCATGATGCAAGGAGTGGACATTTGCTGAAATTAAGCTGAGAATTGTAATGGTAGCAAGGGTAACCTCTGATTTTTCACCTAATATCTACACTGGTACGTTCAACAAACCTAAGGATTTTAGGTGTGTCATCGTGAGATACTTGCTTCGAATTCTCAATCACATTTATTGAATACAAAACTTCAGAAGATGAACAACTCTCTACATTCATGACTGTAACAAGTTATGTGTAAATTGTAAATGATTAACTTGAATACCCTGAATTTTATACTGTTTTGAATGGTTGCTAGTTTTGCTCCTTAATACTCTAAAGTAAAATAAAGATCCCTGTTGAGGAGACAACAAACAAACCAAACAAACAAGCTGTACATACAACACAACAAAAAGAAAAAAATGTACAAACAGAAAGAAACAAAAAGCAAAAACAAATAGAAAACAAACTATACAAATAGCCAACCCAAAAGAAAACACAAAAGAAGAACTGTACATTACCCTCAGCACTTTACATTAAGAAAAAAAAAAAAAAGCACTGCCCCCCCCCCCCTTTTTACCTCAAGCCTGGAAGTAGTGTTTCAAATGCTGGCCATTAACTGGTAATGGCATATCTTCTCCAGTCAAGGTCTTAAGTCTAAAGGTGTTATCTCCTATTATTTTTGAGACTTGTAATGGACCCAGCCATAATTTATCAAATTTTCCATGGCTTCCTTTCTTTTCATGTGCTTTGTCCCAGCACAACACTAAGTCTGATATCCTAAATGTCTTGACTCTTGCCCTTTTGTCAAACCACCTCTTAACAACCACTTGGTGTTTGGCAAACGTCTCGAGGGCTTGACCTCTTTTCTCCTCTAGTTGTAACATTTGCACTATTCTGGCTTCCCTATGGTTATCAAAGCCTAGATATTCATTGGCAAACTTCCAGGTTGGTATTCTCAGATTAACCGGAAGTATGGGATCAGTCCCATAAACTAAGTGATAAGGTGTGCTACCTAAAGCTATTTTAAACTTGGTCCTGTCTACCCATAATGCATATCTTAACAGGGTATTCCACTCTCTAGGACTTTTGGCAATTAACCTCTTGATTATGTCTAATAAAATTTTGTTTGTTGATTCAGCCAGTCCATTACCTTGAGGGTAATAATTCGAAGAAAACCTTAGAATAATCCCATATTCAAATGCCCATTTAGAAAATTTTAAAGAAGAGAAAGCAGGGCCGTTATCACATACCAATGAATAGGGCGTTCCAAACCTGGTGATAATGTTTTCTTCAAGGAACTTGATAACTACCTCAGTTGTGGAAAATTTGCAGCAGGTGGCCTCAGTCCACCTTGTACAATAGTCTGTTACCGTCAATATAAATTTGTGTCCTGCAGAAGATGGGGGATTGATGACTCCGATAAAATCCAAGCCCCACTGTGCAAACGGTTTGGATTCGATCACAGGTTGCAGTGGATTGGCCGGATTTCTCCCTTTGTCTGCTGCAGTCTGATAGGTGTGGCAACTTCTGATGTGACTCTTAGTATCTTTGAACATAGTGGGCCAGTAATAGCCCGCCCTCAGTATTTTGTGTGTTGTAGCTAAATGGGAACCATGGCCGGTTCCGTACTTGTCATGTAGTTCTGTCAACACTCTATCAGCTTCAGTTTTGTTTATGCATCTCAGATAAATTCCATCATGGTTCTTCCTGAATAGAAGACCTCCTTGCACCATATAATTTTGTGCCTTAATCTTCAAAGCTCTCCTTTGAGAAGCCTTCATCTTGCTTGGGTACTTTCCAGCTATCAGGAAGGTGCTTAAATCATCGTACCAGCCTGATGCGTCTTGGGAATTCAATACATATTGTTGTTTTATCAGATTTGGATCCATGTTTGCTATTGTCTGCACCAACGCCTGCCCTCTGACCAGCTTTGCGGGAATGATCTCCATGTCGAATTCTTGCAGTGTGGTGATCCATTTGGCTCTTTTTTCTCCAGGCTCGTTTTGCATCAGCAACATTTTTACTGCTGCGTCTGGTACTATGGCTTTGATCTGGCTGCGCAGAATGTAGTGTCTAAATTTTTTCACAGCCTTTACTAATGCGAATGCCTGTCTTTCGATATCTAGATATCTCAGCTGTGCATCCTTCAGAGGCGCACTCATATATGCTATGGGCCTCTCTTCATTATTTTCACCTTTCTGTGTCAAGGCAGCTGTGACAGAATGAGAAGATGCAAAGGAGTAGATGTAAAACGGGCTTGTGTAGTCTGGACTTGCCAATACAGGGGCATCAGAAATTGCCTCCTTGATATCTTCAAATGCGGCTTTGGCCACTGGCGTCCATTCCATCTGTGCATCTTTCTTCAACATGGCATTCAACGGCTGCACGATCTCTACAAAACCTGTTATAAACTTCCGAACAAAGTTAATTTTACCAAAAAATGATTTCAACTCTTTCCTACTGTTTGGTATTTGCAAATTTTTTATGGATTCTATTCTATCCGGATCAATTGAAATTCTATTTTCAGAAATGACATGGCCTAATAATTTACCTTCAGTTACGCCAAATATACATTTCTTAGGATTAAGGGAAATCCCATACCTTTCACATCGCTTGAGTACTTTTCTGAGGTCTTCAGCGTGGGTGGATGCATCCTTGGAATACACAGTTAAATCATCCATATACACAACAATGCATTTACCTGATAATCCACGGAATGCAACGTCCATGGCCCTCTGAAAAGTGGCACCTGCATTGATCAGACCAAAAGGCATTCTTCTATACGCATAATTTCCCCATTTGCAAGTGAAGGTGGTTTTTAGTCTATCTTCTCTATCAATTAAGACCTGATTATAACCTGAAAAACCATCTAAAAAAGACATCATCTTTGCGCCATTTACTGCTTGCAGTACTTCGTCTATTAGGGGCAAAGGATAATTATCCTTTTTAGATGCCTTGTTTAAATTTCTAAAGTCTACGCACAACCTGATGTCTCCGTTTTTCTTCCTCACTGGTACTAAGTTAGCTACCCAGACAGAATGTCTGACTGGGAAAATTATTCCAGCAGACAGTAATTTTTTAACTTCCTCAAAGACTAAAGGCTCTAGAATGGCATTTACAGGCCTCTGTTTCTGCCTAAATGGTTTGACTTCTTTTCTTAAAGGTATTACGTGAGTTATGATGGACTCATCAAATGTTTTCAAGTCTCCATAAGTCCATGCTATGACATGTTTATATTCTTTCAGAACGTCCAGAACCTCTTTTCTAATTTTCTCAGAGCAAGCTTTCCCAATTAGTACACTTTGTGGATTTAGCTCAGTCCCTAAGTTATGTAAATCACACCTACCCCCTTCTGTTTTGGGTAAGTCTTTCTGTCTTATTACTCCGTCGAAGTCAAAGATGTGTTCTAATTCAATTACTCCTTTTGGTAAGAAGTTGCTCTTTAAGTTGATCATATCTTCTTCGTCCCATGTTACTTCAGGCCTTTCTTGTTCATCAATGATTTGGGCCTCAAATGCCTCATTACAAGTCAGAAAATTAATAATTTGCTGATCCCCTCCAAATACCTGAAAGTGTGTAACGTTGTCTGGTATACTGGGCACATTAACTAGCTCAACAACAAATCGTCTTAATCCTGACAGTGTTAATGGTTCTAATGTACTAGCAGCAACTGCTAACGCATCTGGCCTGTGGTTCAGCTCTCTAGGAATGTGCTCTATGTTAAGAGCATCAAACGAATCCATTAAACCCCATACTCTATGTCTGTAACTAATCATTTTCTTATAATTGCAGGCATATAGTTTCCTCACTTGTCTGACTACTAATTCAGAGTTTGAAAATACTCTGATGGTTTTTACCCCTTTCTTGATGGCCATGACAAGTCCTAAAATTAGGGCCTCATATTCAGCAATATTGTTAGTGCAGGAAAATTGTAATCTATATGCTGCCAAATGTGATTTACCTTGAGGATCTATGAGTTCAATACCCGCACCTACGCCCTGTTTTGATTTGGACCCATCACATTTTAACGTCCACATGCCATCTTTACTTTTCTGATCTTTTACCTTGGCATACTTTGTCCCTTTTATTGCCTGTGGGGTGTTGTCTTGTTTATTCATGGGTTTTTCCGTTTGGTTATCTTTCATATGTGTGTTTTTAGTTTGCAACTCAGAAAGATAACTACCCTTGTCCTTTATTTCTTTTCCTAAATCTGGAATCAAGGCATCTATATTATCCTGAACATATCTCTGTGTTGGATCAGGATTCTCATTTTCCTCTTGTGACTCTACCCTCCCTATGCACTTTTTGTATTCATATTCAATGATGTCTTTGCATATTTCACAATTCTCCTCAGAATGTTGCCTATCATGGACTCTACACCTATTTTTATATAACTTACATTGGACTGGGAGATTGTGTGTAACGCACTCTTCCACCTCTCGTCTAATGGCATGACCAAATTTGTCTATTGCATTGTTTTCTTCATCTGAAGAATTTTCGTCAGACTCAATGAATAGTGCCGTTCTATTGCTGACACACTTTTTTCTAATGTTTAACATCATAATCTCTTCAATCTGCATCCCATTGTTGGTAATTCTATAGACACCTGGTTCAACAGCCGCATATAATATTTCATTAGTTCGATTATACTCTGTTATCATATGTTTCATTCTGGGCTCTGCCTCTATTCTGATCTGGTTTGGGATGCCTCTCCAAGGTAACCACATGTGTGAAAAGTCAGTAGCCATATATCCGTTTAATGTCTTGGACCAATCTCTACTTAGCAACATTCCATAATTTACGGGTATATCCACTACTTGAATGTCAATGATTTGGCTTACCCTAGGGTCTGAAGCTAATTGCACTTGAATGTTCATGAGTTCTCCTATCACGCTAACCTCGGTCTTATCTAATTGCGTGACAACCTTGGCAGATTTGGTGGGAGTCAGCCCGAGAGTGTTACATATTCCTAAGGGCATTACGTTGGCTGAAGCACCAGAATCTACCATGCAATTGTGTATATTCTTCCCACACAACCTAACAGTTAACAAGAAAGGGTGAGTATCCCTCTTATCCGCATGTATTACTACATTTGTATTGGAAGGCTGCTGAACTTTCTTACCTTTCTCCTTAGGTGGTGAATCACTATTAGGAACAGTTATATCAGCAGACACCTTGTTTGTTATGGATGTATCCAGGGATTTTAAAAAAGCATTTCTGATCCCTGGGGTCTTCAATAATTCATTTAGAGGTATACTGACCTTAATTTTCTTTATTTCCTCTGATAAGTAATTCATTAATCTTGTTGTCTCTATTGCTTCTATCTTACTTGTTTGATCCTTTTGCACTGTTGTTCCATTATTTGTGTGCTGACTAGCTTTAAGTATGGCAGGATTGTTGCTAGCATTTTGATCTGGGGGTGTATTGATGTTATTCGGAGGAGTGGAAGTGGTGAAAGGTCCTCCCGGCCTAGGGTTGTTCCTCAAATTGTAGGTGTGGCTTTTATTTGTTTGTTGAAAGGCCTGCACCTCTTCTATTTCATTTAATATCTCATTTTCAGATTCAAAAGGAAACTGAAAAGCATTTAACACAAAGGTTGATTCAGGATAAAGACTTTCACAACAGCATGGTTCATCCTCTAGCAATTCATCCTCTTTCTCTTTTGCAGTTGCAAAGGTAAATGTTTCTAAGACTAATGCTGTGTCATATCCTGAGGGTACTACCTCATTACCCTTAGGAATGAGAAATTCAGAGGTAGGAGGCTGTACATCTATGTTGAAAATACTAGCTGCCAAGTGGAACTGTGGACAGTCGTGCTCAGCATGGGCATTGGTATTGTGAAATCTGCACCAATTTTCGGGTGCTGTACTGGCCATTTATATGCTAGTCATTTTTTTGCACCATGATTATCTGTATTCTCAAAAGGAGAATCCAGAGTACCGTTGTTGGGCCCAGTGTTCCATGTCTTGGGTGGCCTAGGTTGATTTTGATTTCTGTTATTATTGCCCCAGGTCCTATTATCTATCACTGGCCCCCTATTTTGCATTGGTTGCCCCTGACTGGGGCCTTGATGCTGATTGTAGTTTTGGTTCTGATTGTACTGTTGATTTTGATTGAGACTATAATTCTGATTTTGGCCTTGGTTGTGATTTTGATGTGGATTGTAGTTTTGGCTGCTTCTTCCATAGAGGTTCTCATTTCTTAGCTGTGTACTTCGGTTGTTAATCTTTTCAAATGTGCAGTAATTTCTTTGATTTCTTCCCTATCCTCTTGTGCTTTTGCCACAGTTACATCCCTAGGAAGTTGGAAGAAAGGCTGACCATTATTTTGACTATTATTGGAAGTACTAGCCGTGTAAGGAGTTATAGCTTGGATTGGAGTAGGATTATACACAGGTGTGTAAGAAGGAACCGGATTTACTAGTGGAGTGTGCTGCACAGGGACTCCATTCCATGGGTGTGCCTGATTCTGCACCCCAAAATTTCCTCCATTGACAAATGGACTATAAGTTGTATGCCTCATTTCTTGGTTCACTGAGGCTGCCTCTTTATAGGCTTTGGATATTGAATCTATGTCAGGTTTTCTTTTGACAAACATGGCGGTTAAAGGATCCAAGGCAGCATAGTACATAGCCAACAAGGGAGCATCATCTATGGTATAAGGGGTTACCAGCCTAGAATAGGCCTTTTGAAATCTGTCATTGAAATTATCAATTAGCTCTCCCTCACCTCGTTTTATAGCAGCCAATTTATGATACAAAGCGCAAGGGTCAATGGGTCCTCTAAATCTTGACAGAAATGCTTCTTCCATAAGTGCCCAGGAAGAAATGTAACCATTGGGTAAGTTTACGTACCAGCTAGAGGCCTGCTCATTAAAGGTGTAAGGAAACAATCTACACACAACATCCTCGTGCTCTAACATAGCCCAAAAACATGCTTCCTTAAATATTCTAATATGATCTTCTGGGTCCTGATGCAACTGGTATTTGGGACATATCTTTTCCAGATTTTTTGGCATCTCATGATAATCATTGAAGAGTATGGGAGAATTGACATCGAAATAAGCCATTGCAGGTGTTTGAGCTTGACTTGAACTTGCAGGAATACCTGGATTGATTGGTGGATTAGGATTTACAGGAGGATTGAGACCTCCAGGAGTGCCTGAATCAAGATTTAAAGATCTGAACAGTGATCTGTCAGGACTTACAATACTACGGATGTTAAAAGGTGACCCAAGAGGTGTTCCAGATGAACTTCCCATTTGCGATATCTTTGGATTCCAAATTATAGGGTTTTTACTTCGCCTTGTATCAGGTAGTTGCACAAATATATCTCCTGAACTAGATCTAGACCTAGTCACTCTATTACTGTCGTTAGCCAGTTTGAAATGAAACCTAACTCAGGAAGGCCCTCCTTCTAGCGCCAGAAAACTGTTGGTGATTGTTTTGATGCAATCATAACAGTAAGTTAAAATTCACATATAATGAACTGAAACTATACTTGAAAGATAAGAAGGAATCATTTGAGATTCAACTAATCCCAAGTCTACAATGGTTCGGTTGGTCAAGTTCAGTTGGTCAATGTGAAGCTGTAATGTTCAAGGGGCCTTACGTAGTTTAGGTTTGTTTGGTGGTTTAATGGACTAAGAATATGCAAAAGAATCATAGATTTCAACAAGTATTTTGTTCATTTGCATACAAGTGTTACTGTGCTGCAAGTTCAGATGATTTTCTTGAATTATTGCAGCCTTCTCTTTTATACATTTATGAAAACTGTCTACTTATAACTCTGTTATGCATGCTTCTTCAAACTTGAGACAATTTCCTTTAGATTTCTACGTTTTCAGCTAAATATTTCAGATGGGTTGGGAAAAGTTAGAAAGATCTAATCTATACCTCATTTAATCTACCGAAGGATCTAATTGTTTCTGTTATGCACTATGTAAATACTACAATAATTTGATCAAATCCACAGTAAAAAAACCTTAAATGCAAGTTCTGAGCATTTTCACAAACATACATTTAAAATTGCACGCTCTCAAAGAAAATATTTCAAAACACAAAGAAGAGCAGGAGAACACTCAGAAGATAGATGCAGAACTCCAGATTCTATTGTATTAGAAACGAATAGTCATACATGATTTACAATGTAGGAATGACTCTTAGTTTCATTGATCATACTATAGAGAACTTACAAGCTTTACAGATACAGTAAGGCAGCTAGACATTCCACGCGCACCTTACTGCAGACAAACAGGCGACCTCCTTCTTCTACTTCTAATCTAAACTAAGCTAACTTGCTGTATGTTCCTAAAAATCCCTGTGTAGCCCCTGTTGTAAAGTATTACAGTGTAGAGAGGCACAATATAAAGGCTTTCTGATTGTCCTCACTACAGCAAAAAAACTAACTAAACCCCTGGTTCAAACCCCTGGTTACAACAATAAATACAGATGAACCAGATCTTCCAAAATATCTCTGAGCAGTGTCAAATCTGGGCGAAATATTGCCCCTTCTAAGAAGCTTTGGCAGCTCAGCAATAACTTCCGTTTGTTTGTTGTAGTAATACCTTCAGCTGCAACTTTGTCCTCCATTGGGTTGGCCTTGACTTCTTCGCACTTCATCTTTACTTCCTGCTCCTGAGATCAGATTTTCTTCCTCCATGAGGTCACTGTGATCAAGTTCCAGCTGCTTCCTCAACTGCAAGCCTGCAAAACAAGACAAGCAATAAGTATCACATTTATCACATAAATAGCAGGAAATTAAAATAATCGTTTAAATCTAGGTGACTGTGCAAAAAATATGTAAATCGGGTCCAACATACTTCCAAAACGCGTTCAAAATGCATACAGACTGCTCAAAACCCATCGGGTCAACTATCACTGACCAAAAAAAATGCCACAGGCGCCAAAAAATGGTTTAAAATTCCTATCGCTTTATTCCTCCTCGCCCATCGGCATGATAACCGCTATCGGTGAGCCTCAAAATTCCCTAGCCGACGTTCGTTATTTGGCCGATGGCCTTTTTCTATTGTTTACCTCTTGTTTCCTTCCATCGACATGCCTTACATTATCGGCGCGTCAAAAAACAATTATGCCGATAACTATGATTTGGCCGATGGCTCTTCTACTTTGTTCATCCTTCATCGGTGAGAGTTATGCCATTACAGCCCTAGCGGCTTGCATTTCTTCCTTATCGGTGAGAGATCACCTATCGGCGACTCACGAATTTCTTTCGCCGATTACCATTTGTTAGGCCGATGGCCCCTTCGCTTTGTTCCATCGGCGAGAGCTCTACTGTCAGCGAGCTCCTTATTTCCTCCGCCGATGGCTCTTGTTTTATCGATGTGCCTTTTCGTCGGCCAGACTCCTGCCGACGATCCCTTCGTCCATCGCCCTGACCTTGCCCATCGGCAAAGGTCCTAAACCCTACTCCGACTACCACTGTCTGGCCGAAATGGCCCCTAAAACTAAGCCTTCCCTCATTTATCGGCGTGACCAATGATATCGGTGAAGCCGCTTAAAACTTCACCGATCGCCGTTCTCCTGCCGATACCCTTTGTTACCTTCGATCGGCGCAAGTCTTGCCGACACCGCTCTTCTTATGTTCCATCGGTGTGAGACGGTCCATCGGCGTACTTCAAATGCCTTGCTCCGATCGTCCATATCATATCGATATCCTTCACATCCTTACCATTTCTTCTATCGGCCCAACTTTGCCCATCGGCAAAGGAACTTCGACCACCACCGATAACCACTGTCATGCCGATAGCCCTTGTTTTGAACCTGAACCCTTGAACCCTGAATGTGGTTCAATACAAAGGCTCCACGCAATGGTTCAAAGACACATTTTGACACAAGGACCCGCATTACAACTCATTTAAAAGAAAAAACTTTGAACCACCGAACACCGTCAAAGAGTTCAAGCGAGAGGTTCAAACCTGTAAAAACAACATGCCAATGAATAATGGCGACCAAAGTGTTCGATGCATTTCTGCAAAATAGTTAAATGTGAGATACAGAGTGGAACCCAGACAAAATTGCCCATGACCTGGAACCACTAACTATGAATATTTCAAAATTTTAAATGAATGTCAACAAGGAAAAAAGGCAAACAATTGACTGTTTATCATGCAAAACCTGATAGTTCATTTTACCTAAATGATCATAACTTGCAAGATATGATGAATTTTACGATGGTTCAAAAAGCAACCTTGGCTCATTTTTTGCAAGGAATCCAACCATATTATGCAATGGTACTAAAATACATTTTTCCATATTTTTAACAAGGTTTGCAAATTTGACTCTCTTTTCCCTTTACCACCAGACAGAACAAACACAAGCAGAAGCAAAAAGCAAAGCGACAGTAGGGTTCCTCGTTTTGCTAAGGGGCAAAATGGGGCATGTTGTGAACATCACAACAAATTAAAGTAAAGGCTTGTTCTAAATCTACCATCCATCAAATTAATCTAGGGCAGATGATGGATTTATTACCAAGGGGTTGTCCATCCTGAACAACTCCCTATCATGCAACTCAACTAGTTTTGTGAGTGAGAGGATCTACTGCTAATTGGTCTACATCACATAGTTCCATTCGCATAAGAAGGAGCACCCTATCCCAGTTATTAAACCCCATAGAGGAGAGGGATGGGGTGGTGGGAGTGGGATAGATAGAGTAATGAGCAGGTGGGGCCACTACAGTGAAGAAAAAGTGCATTATCCATCTCAATTTCTTAAGTAGGTGGTGGATCCCACTATAGATAGGGGGTTGAAACTAATAATGGGCTACACTATAAATACTATGCCCACTATAGATAAAGGATTGAAACTAATTAGTAATGAGTAGGTGGGGCTGCTACTGTGAAGGTCTACTCTCAACTATAGTGTTGGGAATCTATCTATGGCTTATTCAAGGGCCTAACCTCCCATGTGTATTGAGTTAGTAGGAGCAAACATCCTTCTTGATCACTCCAACTTCTAACAACTCCCATCAGAACACCTCCCTCTATAACCCACTTGTCACTCCCACCCAAACTACATGCTTTGGCAGGTGGCTAGAGGTGAACATTTCATGTTTTAATGAATGATTGAATATCTCATGAGGTTACAAATAGACATTCAATTTCATTTACCAACTGTCCTCCTCGCTCATAATCAGAAACAATAATAAAAAAACATTATTTCCAACCCTATAGAAATTAAAGTACTTGACTGGAGCCCCTTTCAAGCACTTTCTCCTCTATAGGTGACCTAGGTCATTGGTTTCCCTAGATCAATTGTAAACCTTATGAGATACAACTTCCAATTAGAAAGAACACATCCATATAGTTAGTTTCAAATCCCTTTTGGAAATGCCTGTGAAGAGACAGACCACCCTGACCAATTAGACAACAAATGGAGATGGGGGAAGATGAGAACATTGGAATTTTCCATGGTAGTAACATTCTTCTCATCTTTATATTTGTTTTCTCCTTTATACTTATCACCACCAATTTTCTACTCTTCACCTTGTTGTTTGTGTTTGTAAGAATTCTTCTTCTTCTTGTCTAACTCAAGGTAGTGTACTTGAGCACACACCTCATCAATATCTTGGGGCTTGGCCATAAGCACTAGCCTTTTCAAGTCTAATGAATCCACGAATGTATTTCATTAACACTCTGTTGTCCATAAAATCCTTTCCTTTCCTTGAACCACCCCTTCCTAAATTCACTAGTATAAGCTTGGATGCATTGTCCTAGCCTTTGCCTTAAGTAATGTCATTGCATTGTCCTTTCCTCTTCAATAAAAATAGAGTAAAAAATGTATGTAGTAACATTTTGAAGTCATCCCACTTATAAACAGGTGGAACTTTTTCTAATTTTCATTGAATGTGCATAGCTCTAATACCATTAGAGCATTGTTAGACAACTTCAACCTCACAAACAAGATTTATTGATGTGGGGGAATCTTGTGAAGGCTAAAATAAACCTCCTTTCAAAGAACCATTTATCAAGATTCTTTCCACTAATCTCACCATTAAAGAGGGTTGAATATCAATTTTTGCCTCAACTTTGAAGAATCTCCTAGATAAAGACTCTCCTTGATCTTGATCATGTTTCTCAGGCTCTCTTTCTTCTTCTTTAGGTTCCTTTTGAATTCCTAATTTTGATATTAAGATTAACAACTCATGCTTTCAATTATATGTATCTTTTCTTCAACACTGGTAATCCCCACAACATCCTCTTCTAACTTCCTAAAATGTGCTTCTCCACCATTTTTTCCCTTTCTATTCTTGTTGTCCTCAACCACTATCTAGTTCAAATTTCAAGCTCAAAAGATACTAAGTTTCCACTCACGCAAGATCTTATGGAGGGTATTAATTAAGATTAGTAAAAAACAATTAAAAAGTCCCACAAACATGCGTAACATGAACCTTTTCTGATACAACTTGATCCATAAAACACTAAAGACAAGCTCTTAGAGATCATCACCTATGAATACATTTATGGTCAACCCTCTCAAAGCCTTTAAAATACTTGCTAATTCACCTCAAAATGGATTTGATTATAGCCACATGCATTCCTTTATTATTCCAACATGAAATAAAATAAAAAATAGTGATGTAAAGATGCAAAGAGAACAAAAAATAATGACTAAAACAAAAATCTACCTTGGAGAAACCCTTAATGGGTGAAAACACCATCAAGAATAAGCAAAACAATCCTCAATCCACTAGATCCAAATCAAACTTATAAATGTGTTACAATGCCTCAAGATCCAAATGGAATCACAAAAATGTCTCAAAGTCACTCCTCACACCTACAATGTACCTTCACAACTCATAAGCCCCTTCTATGTCACTTACAACCTCCAAATGAACATGAAAAATGAAGAAAATAGTAGATCCAACCCCTCTAGCTTCATGTTCAAACATATATGGTGTTCTTCCATCCTCCCATGGGGAGCCATATAATGTTTGATATATAATCCTTACACCTGCAACGTGTCTAGATACAAGTTAGAGACCCTTGTTCTGTCATTTAAAACCTCTAAATGAACATGAAAAATGAAGAATACATTAGAGCCAACCCCTCAACTACATGTTCAAACATTATATGATCCCCCTCCATCCTCCCATTACCAAAATGAAAGAAAATGTCCAAAATAATCTAAAAAATTGGCATTAAAATATTATTGACCTTTGGGTCATGTCATTGAAATTCATCGAAGTGTGGATGAGGAATCGAGAGAATGAGTTTGTCAACATATCAATGAAAAGAGGCTATGCTGATGGTTGAGGATGATTGTGAATGGAATGAGACATCTTTACAAAGTCTTCAATCGGAGTTAAAGACCTTGAAATGACCTAGAAAAGTTACTTTGGTGAGTTCACTGCTTGTACCATGGTGATGAATGGGTTGACAATTGTTAAACTCATAGAGGTGGAACTGGTGAAGTTATTTTGATGTAAACAACAAATAGAATATGAAGAGTTTGAACATTTGATCTTCCATTGGGTTGTTTGGTTTTCCATCTTTGTGAGGTTGAGAGGCTAAATGAAGGTTATATGTTGTCTTTCCACATTGGGGAAGTGATTGGCTCTCAACATTTTAAAATGTTCTACTCTAGAATGTTCAAGTTAAATATACTATATTTTTTCTCCTCACATCAAATTCGGGAAGAGTTAATAATAATAGGAAACTCATAGGTTTGTTATGTTTAGAAAATAGAAATAGTCACTACTATGGGTCAATAGCAAAAAATCTCTCAATGCACAACCCACTTAGGAATTTGTATTTGTCTAAAATTCTTAACTATATAGAAGTTCAAACAATTATCTAGAAATGCAATCTACATATGGGGTCCTAAGTTCAAGTTGTAGTTGGTCCCTACAAAATGATAAGAATGTGTTACTAATGAATCGCTTTAGAGGATGCGAGGGGTTTTTTGTAGGAATACACAACACTGAGAGGGGGGGGGGGGGTGAATCAGTGTTAATAATTTTAACACCTTTTTACTCCTTTTGATTAATTTAACTTCACAGTTATAGAATTCTTCAGATAAACTATGCAGAATATCAACACAAAAATTTGACACAAGAAATTTCCTGAGTGGAAAACCCTCTTGGGGTATAAAAACCACTCAACTGCCTCACTGGCTTAACAAAATTTTAGATTACAACTGTCTCAATGACATTACAATTTTTCCTCACTGGCATATTGTACTTCTCTGCATGTCTCACTAACATTACAACATCAACAATTTCAATGAAAAATATAACTCAGGGGATTTCCCTGTTTCAATAAGAACAAAACCTTATTTCTCCCTTTTAAAACAAACAAAAATATATTCTTTACAATTAAACTTCAACTGTCATCATCATCTACAATCAATCAATTTTGATCTTCAAAATACTTCATACCTCTGCAAAACAATCTCAAAATTTAATTCACCACTTCATGAACTTTCTCACTGTGCAATTCTGAACAATTGACCCTCTCTGAGAAATTATTGTCTTTTAACACTTCTACCTTCTCTGTGCAAATATTGATCCATCTTGATCATTGAATAAACTTCATCCATTTATTGCACCAACATTCTTTCAAAACCTCAACATAATTCCCTGTCAAAAAAATGTTTCTTCATACCTGCAAAAATACATTTCATAACAAAATACCACTCTCAAAACTTCTCACAACCTTCAAGATCATCTCTTATCTACAACTACACACACCTGCCATTCAAAATCTCTCTTTATACAAGATGAAATTCCATCATACAATATCTTCAAAATCTGTTCAACTTCCAACTTCATATTTTTATCTCAATCATATCATATTCTCTTAAAAAATCAAACAACAAAACAAGAAAAAAATAAAACACCTTCGAAGAACTCAACCTTTTCATATTCTTCTCATTTAGAAACATTCTAAATGTCACTCTTTCTTTCACAAAAAGACCAACTTCAATGCCCCTTCAACTTCGGTGAGAGATGTAAGGAATAACATGCTTTATTGCCTTTTTGAACAATAGTGAACGTCAAGTTTAACGGGATAAACTAACTGTTTGAAAATACTTTCTAATTAAAACACATCCCTCCGATCTGCGGTGCCCGCCAATTTCAAATTAAATTGGAGTCGTTGGATTCGATGCCTTTAAAAACAACATATGTTCACCGTTTGTGCTAGGAGATCGGGGTCCATATGACTTACCACATCACGACTAATGCAGCCTTCGACCGGTCACCATTGAAATATAACCTGCTATCAACGGTCAATTCAAAATTATAACATAAAGTGCAAAAATGGTGACGGGCAGACTATGATTACTTGAAATGAGTGTTGAGCACATTGTTTAAAGCTTGTTAGGTATTAAGCACTAACCACAATTGCCACTCCAAGGATCTAAACATCATCATACCTTTAACACAGCAAAATGAACCATATTGTATCAGATTTATAAAATGTGATGCCACTGTCATGATGTCAATTAGGTGGAGTTAGAATGATGCATATTAACCTTTATCATGTGATACAACTCCAAGAACCTTGCTCTCATTCAACACTGATAATATGTAGTGAATGCCATCTAATTAATATGCCACTGATTAAGCAATTTTAATCCACTGAAATGACCAAGTCACAACAACTTCACTCAAGATCAAAACTGAGAGATCACTACCACACTAACCCACTGAAAGATCAAAACTGAGAGAAAACCATGTCACTGATGTATATCAAAACTGAGAGATCTAAAAACCATGTCACTGATGTAGATCAAAACTGAGAGATCTAAAAACCATGTCACCGATGTCACTATCATTTTGGCATCAATGAAAAGACAATATGTTCAATTGTACTACAAAACTCCCCCTTTGTCTTTGACATTGATGGCAAAATCATTGCTTATTTCTCCCCCTTTTTGACATAGAATGTCAAAGGCAATCTTGTTCTTAAAAAAAATAATCCTCTGTCATAAAATTCTGTCAATAACATACTTCACCATTCACTGATCAAATACAAAAAAATTCATACAAATATGTATAAAACTATACACAAACTATGTACAAATGTAATGAGATTCAGGACATCATAATGATATAGAAAACAACTCCACCTGAATCCAATATCTCTATAACTTATTGAAGAGAGACAAGAGACAAAACTCCTAATCTCTGTCTCAGAGTTTCAAATGTCTCCTTTGGCAAAGGCTTTGTGAAGATGTCAGCCAATTGATCACTTGTATGCACATATTCCAAAGCAACTTCATTTTCAATCACCTTTTCCCTTAGAAAATGATATCTGATAGCAATGTGCTTAGTTCTTGAATGCATTATAGGATTCTTTGACATATCGATAGAACTTGTGTTATCACAAAGAATAGACACAGGCTTTTTAACCTCAACCTTAATATCAAGAAGTGATTGTACCATCCAAAGTACCTGTGTACAACATGAAGAAGCCGCAATGTACTCAGCTTTAGTTGTGGATAGAGAAACACAATCTTGTTTCTTACTATGTCATGCAACCAATCTGCCTCCCAGAAAGAAAGTTGCCCCACTTGTACTTTTTCTGTCATCAGGACACCCATCCCAATCTGCATCTGTATAGGCAAGAAGTGTAAAATCATTGTGTCTAGGATACCATAAACCAAAATCAAGTGTACCCTTAATATATCTAAAGATTCTCTTAACAACATTCAAGTGTGATTGTTTAGGACAAGCTTGAAATCTTGCAACCAAACAAACAACCTGCATAATATCAGGCCTAGAAGCAGTGAGATATAAAAGACTCCCAATCATAGATCTATACAGAGATTGTTCTACTTCAGGTGATTCATCATTTTTACTTAGCTTATGCCCTGTCTCCATAGGAGTACCCAAAGGTTTGCAATCATCCATTTGAAATCTCTTTAACATCTCTTTGGCATATTTATTTTGTGAGATAAATATTCTCTTTTCAAGCTAAGATACCTGAAGACCAAGAAAGGAAGACAATTCTCCCAACATAGACATTTCAAATTTTGACTTCATGATGTTAGGAAATGAATGACTCATATCATCATTGTTACTACCAAAAATGATATCATCAACATAAATTTCAACAACCAGAATGTCCTCACCTTTGATTAAATAGTACAAATTACTGTCCACACCTCCTTTTGTGAACCCCTGTTCTTGCAGAAACTTATCCAGTCTATAATACCAAGCCCTTGGAGCTTGCTTTAAACCATATAAGGCTTTTTTCAACCTATAAACATAATCTGAATTATCTTTATTCACAAAACCTTCTGGTTGTTCCATGTAAACTTCTTCTTCAAGATCTCCATTTAGAAATGCTGATTTTACATCCATTTGGTAAACTTTGAAATTTTTATAAACTAAAAAAGCTAAAAACATTCTTATAGCTTCTAATCTAGCAACAGGAGCAAATGTTTCTTCAAAGTCAATACCTTCAATTTGTGAATACCCTTTGCAAACCAATCTAGCTTTGTTTCTAACAACTTTACCTTTATCATCAAGCTTATTCCTAAAAACCCATTTTGATCCAATGACATTCTTACCTTCTGGTCTTGGAACAAGTTCCCATGTTTTGTTCTTTTCTATTTGGCTTAACTCCTCTTCCATGGCTTTAATCCAGGCTTCATCTTTGCTGGCCTCAACATAACTTTTAGGTTCCATTTTAGATATCAAGCACACATGTGCTTGATTATGTGCAGCAGCAAGCTTTCTTCTAGTTACCACACCACTGTCCTTGTCCCCAATGATCAACTCATGAGGATGATCTCTTTGATATGCCTTTGAAGGAGTCTTTGTCTTAACATCAACAGATTTTTCAGGATCTTCTTCCTCTACCTGAAGTTCTTCTTCCTTTTGTGAATGATGATCAACTTCCTTGTCAGGAATCAACTGCATACAGGGCTGCAAATCCTCATCCACCTTAACATTAGTCCTTTCAATTATTCTTTTGAGCCTATTATTAAAACACATATATGCCTTGCTATGTTTAGAATAACCAAGAAATATGCCTTCATCACATCTAGACTCAAAACCACATAAGCTATCATTATCTTTCTTGATGTAACACTTACTTCCAAAAATTTTAAAATACCCAACATTAGCTGACTTACCATACCAAAGTTCATAAGGAGTATAATTTGACTTTACCTTTAATTGAACTATGTTCAAAGTATATACAGCTGTATGAACAGCTTCTCTCCAATAGACATTAGGCAGATTTGCATCATGTAGTAAGGTTCTTGCCATTTCTTTTACAGTCCTGTTTTTCCTTTCAGCTACTCCATTTTGCTGTGGAGTTCTAGGAGTGGAGAATTGCCTTCTTATCCCATGTTTTTCACAATACCCCTCAAATTCCTTTGAAGTGTACTCTCCTCCATTGTCTGACCTTAAACATTTTAGCTTGAAATCAGATTCCTTTTCAACCATCTTCTTGAAGATTTTGAATCTATCAAATGCCTCTGATTTATGCCTTAAGATTGTTACCCATGTCATTCTTGAAAAATCATCAATGAAAAGCATAAAATATTTTTCTCCTCCCAGAGCTTTAGTCCTTGTAGGACCACACAAATCTGAATGTACTAGCTGCAGAGGTTTTGAAGTAAAATACTCCTTAGGTTTGAAACTAACTTTGGTTTGCTTACCCAGCTGACACTCTTTGCATATAGTATTACTTGGTTTTGAAATATGAGACATATTTCTGACATTGTGATTCCTGCTGATTCTCACAAGATTGTCAAAATTCACATGACCAAGTCTTCTATGCCATAGCCAGCTTTCCTCAATTTGACCCATGAAACAGATATGGCTATCAACACTTTTAGTTTCTGAGTTATGAAGATTGTAGATGTTACCACTAGTCCTTAGACCTGCTGCAATAATTTTACCTAATTTCTTTTTGATCTCACATCCATGTGCATCAAAAACCACATTAAAACCATTGTCACATATTTGACTGACACTTAATAGGTTGTGCTTCAGTCCTTCTACAAAATACACATCATGTAGTGGTGTTTCATCATCAAGAAGAATTGTACCTTTGCCTTTGATCATAATGCAATCATTATTTCCAAACATAACAGAACCTTCATTAATGTCTTCAAATTTAACAAACTTATCTTTGTCCCCTGTCATGTGGTTGGAGCAACCATTGTCAATCACCCATTGTTCCTTCTTTTTGGCATGAAAAGCAACTTGTGCAATCATAACATCAAAGCTCTTATTGATTACCTTAGGTTTCCAAACAAGCAACTTCTTTTCAGAACTCAAAGAAGACAAACCTGAAATAGTATTCCTTGTTATTGCTGCATTTGCAAAGAAGGTCTACAGAATTTGGCAATATGCCCAAAATTTTTACAATTGTGACACTTCAAACTTCTTAAAAACATGAATGGATTCCTTGGAAATAAATGCATTTCTCTTCTGACTCCTAATCTGCATTCACTGGCTTTATGTCCAAACCTGTTGCAACAAAAATAATATCCAGTAAAGTGAGCATTATACCTGAAAGTATCACTCCTGTTGTAGTTTGTTGTCCTTATGATTGATTTGCCTTTTGTACTAGCCTTTTGAGAACATTGTCCCTCGTCAAATCCAAGACTTGATTTATCTTTGAATCCTTTTTGTCTATCAAGAAGATCATCAAGTTTATCACTACTTCTGCACATATCAAGTCTTCTTCTCAGATCAACAATTTCAGCTTCAAGTGTATGACATTCCTTGTCCTTGTTATTCAACTCTTTGTCTTTATCATCAATAATTTTCTTACTTTCTTCAAGAGAAAGAATTAGATCAGTAATCTGTTTCTCATAACAAGTTAACTTATTATTCATGATATCATTTTCTTTTTGAAACTGACTTCTTTGTGCAATGATTTCCTTTTTAAGTTTCTCGACTTGACTTAATGCACACATCAATTCTCCTTCAAAGTCAATAACAACTTCACAACTGCTTGATTGTTCCTCACATTTTTCATTTTGAACTTCATTTAGAATAGCCATAAATAAAGTCTGTGCATTTTCATCAAGAAAATCATCTGAATCACTTTTAGTCATATCAACATTTTTTATGAACAAACTTTTTTTCTTTCTGAAATTATTTTTCCTTCTAGAAACAAACTGTTTCTTTTTAAATTGCTTCTTGTTTTCATCTTCATCACTGTCTAGGTCTTTGTAAGGACACTGAGCTGCATAGTGTCCAATCTTTCCACACTCAAAACATTTGAATGGAAGCTTACCTTTGTACTTACCAACAGATCCCTTCTTCAACTTGCTTGCAAGAGATATTTCTTGATCATCATCCAATTCTTCTGAATTAGAAATCTCCTTTTCTTTTCTGACTGATTTGAAAGCAGCTTCTTTGCTTGAAGGTATGTCATTACTAATTCTCATCTCATAAGCTGTGAAAGTGCCATGAAGTTCATCAAAGGTAACTTTGCTTAAGTCTCTTTCTTCAACTGCAGACACTTTGGATTCATATTTTGGATTTAAAGTCCTTAAGATTTTTGTAACAACTGTCTTCTCTTCCAGTGTATCACCAAGTCCTCTGATAGCATTTACAATTTCTTGGACCCTTAGAAGATATTCTGCCACTTTCTCATCATCACTCATTCTGAGACTTTCAAATTTGGCTCTATAGGATTGCAGTTTTGCTTCTTTGATTTTATCATCTCCTTGATAAATATTAGACAGTTTGTCCCATATTTCCTTGGCTGTTTTACACTCCATGATTTTGACAAGTATGTCATTGGTAAGACCACAACATAATGCATTTTTAGCCTTAGCATTATTTTCATATGCCCTTTTCTCATCAGCTGTGCTAGGAGGATTTGTAGCAGTATGTGCAGTAACAATGGTAGCATACACATCATACCCCAGAGATGACAAATATGACTCCATCCTAAATTTCCAAAAAGCATAGTTAGAACCATCAAACATAGGTGCTTTATAATTTGAGTAACCTTCTTGACTTGCCATGATAAATATTCCATAAATATGATCTACCCAAGCTGATTAAGCTTTGACAGGGAACCTGGCTCTGATACTAATTGTAGGAATACACAACACTGAGAGGGGGGGGTGAATTAGTGTTGTTAATAATTTTAACACCTTTTTACTCCTTTTGATTAATTTAACTTCACAGTTATAGAATTCTTCAGATAGAACAAAAACTATGCAGAGTATCAACACAAAAATTTGACACAAGAAATTTCCCGAGTGGAAAACCCTACTGGGGTATAAAAACCACTCAACTACCTCACTGGCTTAACAAAATTTTAGATTACAACTGTCTCACTGACATTACAATTTTGCCTCACTGGCATATTGTACTTCTCTGCATGTCTCACTGACATTACAACATCAACAATTTCAATGAAAAATATAACTCAAGGGATTTCCCTGTTTCAATAAGAACAAAACCTTATTTCTCCCTTTTAAAACAAACAAAAATATATTCTTTACAATTAAACTTCAACTGTCATCATCATCTACAATCAATCAATTTTGATCTTCAAAATACTTCATACCTCTGCAAAACAATCTCAAAATTTAATTCACCACTTCATGAACTTTCTCACTGTGCAATTCTAAACAATTGACCCTCTCTGAGAAATTATTGTCTTTTAACACTTCTACCTTCTCTGTGCAAATATTGATCCATCTTGATCATTGAATAAACTTCATCCATTTATTGCACCAACATTCTTTCAAAACCTCAACATAATTCCCTGTCAAAAAAATGTTTCTACATACCTGCAAAAATACATTTCATAACAAAATACCACTCTCAAAACTTCTCACAACCTTCAAGATCATCTCTTATCTGCAACAACACACACCTGCCATTCAAAATCTCTCTTTATACAAGATGAAATTCCATCATACAATATCTTCAAAATTTGTTCAACTTCCAACCTCATATTTTTATCTCAATCATATCATATTCTCTTAAAAAATCAAACAACAAAACAAGAAAAAAATAAAACACCTTCGAAGAACTCAACCTTTTCATATTCTTCTCATTTAGAAACATTCTAAATGTCACTCTTTCTTTCACAAAAAGACCAACTTCAATGCCCCTTCAACTTCGGTGAGAGATGTAAGGAATAACATGCTTTATTACCTTTTTGAACAATAGTGAACGTCAAGTTTAACAGGATAAACTGACCATTTGAAAATACTTTCTAATTAAAACACATCCCTCCGATCTGCGGTGCCTGCCAATTTCAAATTAAATTGGAGTCGTTGGATTCGATGCCTTTAAAAACAACATATGTTCACCGTTTGTGCTAGGAGATCGGGGTCCATATGACTTACCACATCACGACTAATGCAGCCTTCGACCGGTCACCATTGAAATATAACCTGCTATCAACGGTCAATTCAAAATTATAACATAAAGTGCAAAAATGGTGACGGGCAGACTATGATTACTTGAAATGAGTGTTGAGCACATTGTTTAAAGCTTGTTAGGTATTAAGCACTAACCACAATTGCCACTCCAAGGAATCTAAACATCATCATACCTTTAACACAGCAAAATGAACCATATTGTATCATATTTATAAAATGTGATGCCACTGTCATGATGTCAATTAGGTGGAGTTAGAATGATGCATATTAACCTTTATCATGTGATACAACTCCAAGAACCTTGCTCTCATTCAACACTGATAATGTGTAGTGAATGCCATCTAATTAATATGCCACTGATTAAGCAATTTTAATCCACTGAAATGACCAAGTCACAACAACTTCACTCAAGATCAAAACTGAGAGATCACTACCACACTAACCCACTGAAAGATCAAAACTGAGAGAAAACCATGTCACTGATGTACATCAAAACTGAGAGATTTGAAAACCATGTCACTGATGTAGATCAAAACTGAGAGATCTGAAAACCATGTCACTGATGTCACTATCATTTTGGCATCAATGAAAAGACAATATGTTCAATTGTACTACATTTTCTTGGTCTTGAGTTTTGTAAATTAGGTTGTTTGTGATGGTTTGCATTTTTTTAATCTAGTTTTTTAGTGTGGGACTATGATTTTGAGATAAAATAAAATAATTCTAAAATAACTTTTAAGTAAATACAAATTCCTCTTTAAAAATAGCTCTTCAAATGAATAAAAATAAAGTAAACATTATTCTTCCAAAATGGATGTCCCATATAAATATCATTTAGATGCAATTCATGAAGTATTATTTAGGATAGATATTAAAAATGATATCATATAGAAAAAAACAAATAGTGAAGTAAAAATTAAAGTTTTTTTTATATATTTATTTTTTAAAACTTAAAAGTATTTTTTATGATTTATTGTATTACTATTGAAAATTAAAATAACTCTTAAATAAAAGTTAAAATGAATAATTATTTAAAAAATATTACTTGCTAATTTATTATAAAATATATCACTTATTATATTTGTATTTATTGAACTAAATAACTAGCATACCTATCTTTTGAAAATCCATGTAAAAGACCAAGCACCTATTTTTTATTGGATTTCTAGTTAAAGAGAATAGGCCCCCTATATACTAAAAATGACACGACTCGGTCTAAATAAATATTCTTAATATTTATTTCATTCTAATTCTTCTATCAATAAATAAATAAACAAATTTATTTATTTGATTCATATTCCTCTAAGTTAATTAAATATCAAAATATTTAATTACCTCTTCTAAAGTCAAAATTAAATAAAATCCTTTATTTAATTGAATTCTTCCAAACAATTAAATAATTCTTAATTGTTTAATTAAATCAAATCATTCTTCCAAATTTAAATAAATCAATCAAATTTATTTAAATCCTCTCAATATCTAAAAATAAAATATAATCAAATATTTTATTTATTCTTCCAAATCATGCACAAACAATTAAATAAATTTATTTATTTAATTTGCTTTTTTATCTTCTAATTCTTCTAAAATCATTCTAAATTAAATAATACCAATCATTTAATTGTTTCTTCCAATAATATCTTCTCTAAATTTAAATAAATCAAATATTTATTTAAGTTATCTTTTTCTTCTAAATTGAGTTATCTCTAAATATAATTCAATCCTTGTGCACATGCAATTAAATATTCTAAATATTTAATTGAGCTAAAATATCTTTTTATTTTCTTGCAATTTCTATTCTCTAGTTCTATTCTCTTAACTTAACTCATTCTTCTATTTTATTAATTCCTCTCATGCAAAATATAGCAAGACACATGTCTTCTTCCTATTCACGTACATTCTCTCAACTGTTCTCAACCGTTGATCTTCTTATTTCTTCTATATCGTTGATCTTCTCTATCCCAAGTCTATAAATTGAACCCTATTCTTCCATTTTATTCATCCAAGCTTTACGTATTGTTACTATGCAGGAATTACAGTGCGCCTTTGACACCAATTCCTTCATTTGCTTGTGATCACACTCGTTACTACACACTACTATCATTGTTGTGAAGCTCATCTTCATAGCGAAACTGTCATAGCCGTTCCCATTTGAACATCTTGGAATCATAGCAAGGAAGTGCACCTTTTGAAGGCCATATTCATAGACAAGATCATTTGTAATAGTCGATCAATGGAAGCTGAGAATTAAAGAGCTTTGCTTTGTATTGTTCATTGTTTGATTGATCTCTTTTGTTCATTATTTCATTGAGTTTTGGGTATCATTGATATTGATATATTGATTATTCATTTAGATCCAATTCTCATGTTAAGGGAAAATTGGATCTAAACATGAAAAATTAATATTTCAATATCAATAATACTCAAAACTCAATGAAATAATGAACAAATAAGGTCAATCAAACAAAAAACAATACAATGCAAACCTCCTTTAATTTTTAGCTTCCATTGATTACCTATTACAAATGATCTTGCCTATGAATATAGCCCTCAGAAGGTGCACTTCCTTGCTATGATTCCAAGATGTTCAAATGGGGATGGCTATGATAGTATCGCCATAAAGATGAGCTTCACAACAATGATAGTAGTGTGTAGTAACAAGTTTGATCGCAAGCAATGAAAGAATTGGTGTCAAAGGCGCGCTATAATTCCTGCAGAGTAACAATACTAAAAGCTTGGATGAATGAAGAGGAATAATGTTCAATTTATAGACTTGGGAAAGAAGAGATCAACGGTATAGAAAGAATGAGAAGATCAACAGTATAGAAAGAATGAGAAGATCAACAGTATAAAATGGTTGAAGAATGTGCGCGAATAGGAAGAAGACAAGTGTCTTGCTATATTTTGCATAAGAGGAATTAATAAAATAGAAGAATGAGTTAACTGAAGAGATCAATCAATTAAAAGAATAGATCAATCAGTTAAGAGAATAGAACTAGAGAATAAAAATTGCATGAGGATGAGAAGATATTTTAGCTCACTTATGTTAGGGTTAGCCGGCAGAAGATATCAATTAAATACAAATAAAGATTAAATAGAGAAATGGAAATACACAGAAATAATAATAGCGAGAGACAAGTTTTAACGTGGTTCACCCAAACTCGGGCTACATCCACCAAACAGAGAGTCCAATATTATTATCCAGTAAATCAAACCAATTACAATCAGCAATCCCTGCAACTCAATACCGCTGCAAAATGCTACAATACAATATCAAAACCCTAACCCTTAGCCGCTTTTTATCAAGCTTTTTGTCGGTTACAAAATAGGGTTTTCTTATGTCGGTCAATGAAAAAATTAACTCCCGGTGCATTATAAAATAATAAAAAACCGTGTGAAGTTTTGGGGGCGTTGCCCCCGAGCCCCCACGGGGGCGCTGCCCCTCGACCCCGCCCTGTATCGCGACAGGGAACGCGCCAGGGGCGCTGCCCCTGGACCCCGCAAGGGGCGCTGCCCCTTGACCCTGTCTTGGGGGCGCTGCCCCCAAACCCCTGCAAGGGGCGCTGCCCCTTGACCCCGTAGGAATTTGGGGGGAAACCGCGCTGATAAAAGTGGGGTAAATATAACTTCCGAGTCTGATTAGGCTCCATATAACAACAACTTAAATATTTAGAATATTCAATTGCATGTGCACAAGGATTGAATTATATTTAGAGATAACTCAATTTAGAAGAAATGGACAACTTAAATAAATATTTGATTTATTTAAATTTAGAGAAGATATTATTGGAAGAAAGAATTAAATAATTGGTATTATTTAATTTAGAATAATTTTGGAAGAATTAGAAGATAAGAAAGCAAATTAAATAAATAACTTTATTTAATTGTTGTGCATGATTTGGAAGAATAAATAAAATATTTGATTATATTTTATTTTTAGAGATTGAGAGGATTTAAATAAATTTGATTGATTTATTTAAATTTGGAAGAATGATTTGATTTAATTAAATAATTAAGAACTATTTAATTGTTTGGATGAATTTAATTAAATAAAGGAATTTATTTAATTTTGACTTTAGAAGAGGTAATTAAATATTTTGATATTTAATTAATCAAATAAATAAATTTGTTTATTTATTTATTGATAGAAGAATTAGAATGAAATAAATATTAAGATTATTTATTTAGACTGAGTCGTGTCATTTTTAGGCGTATACAACTCCTATTTTTCCCCTATTTTTTATTGGATTTATAGTTCAAGAAAGAAAGATATCTCTGTCTTTTACTTAGATTTTTCAAAAGATAAGTATGTTAGTTTTAATTGTTAAGCAATTGTTAATATGTGTAAAGAATTTTCAGGGTGAGTATGTAATTTGGCTTCCACATTATTTTTTATGAACTTTAATAACAATGTATAGATTAGTTGATTATTTTATTATTTTACAAATATGAGATGCATATATCAATGTACTAATGTATAATTTTTTTTATGAACAACAATACAAAACAATAAATACAAATATTCTACTAATAAAATAAACAAGAATTTCCCCTAAAAACTACTTTTTCTTTCCCAATTTTAATAGGAAAATTAATCTAATTAAATTTCAAACAAAACCTTATAACTAAATTACAATAATAATTTAACTTCTAATTATTAATACATTTAAAAAATATTTCTTCTCTTCACACTAAAGCTTATAAATAAATTATAATAACAATTTAGATTAGTTTTATTTTTATTTTTTAATTTTTAATTTTTTTAATCTTTTACAAAGACAACATTTGAATGGGAACTCCAACCATCCAGTCTAACAATTACGATTATTATTAGATGGTTAATTTTGTCATTTAGTTTTAATGGTTAATTTTGTGGTTTTTTAAATCTCCACTTAAATGTATAGCTTAACTTTTTAATCCAAAATTATTATATTAGATTTATACAAATAAAGAAAAGACATGTGACTCTGATTTACCTACTTCTACCCTTCCAACTTCCCTTCTAGAATTGACAAAGGCCAAAACAGGACGAGTAATTGTCTGACCGGAGTCGGTGTTACTGTCAACATGGTAACTGTCCTAACGCGTGTGGAAAAACCAAAAGAGTTGGAGGAAGCTGTCAAAACCTAATTCAAACTGTAAGTAGAAACCAGTAGTGAATGTCCATGTGACCAGTGACGAAGGACGACTAAATGGGTCGCGACAAATGGCAACAGACAAATTCAGTTTGAGCGACATTTACGCCGGGTTTTCTCGACTCTTACGAATTCCAATTCTGCCGTTTGGCAAACCAATGACGGCGCCACCTGAATCAGGGTGCAATTGCATACTAAATATTCAATACCACCTATCCCTTCAAATTCTTCGTCAAACCTCTCGTATAAACTACGGTCTCTGTCAATTCATTGAATGGCGTCCATGTGCAGGGTGCGGCTTGGAATATCCGTCTTCTGACGCCCAAGTAATCAATCACATGGCAGGCGTCAAATCAAAGCATAATTCTTTCGTATGGATTTTGAAAGTGACGTTATTCGTTAGAAAAATCGTAACGGACATCAACAACCCATCAAGTTGCCCATCCTTAACTGCCGGCAAAACGGCCCCGGCTGACGGTGGGTGGGCCGATGACTTGACGTTTTTGCCCTAATGTTTTAGGGTTAATAAACATAGCATATAGAGATAATGTATGGAGGGCATGTGGTACGAAATTAAATAATGATAATAAGGTGTATACTATATACCTTTTATATAGTAGGTTAATTACATAAGTCAAAGGAATTCGGTGCATATTAATCACTAGGTGTCTATAACGTAGCGGGCGCTCAAAGACTATCTTGTTCTAAACTTTAGGTTTAATCACGAAGGTGTAATGGTGGAAATTCCATTCCCATGCCCCTTGCGATCAAGTTGTCCTTAAATGTATGATTATATAGTTTATTTATATGGAAGTTGGTAGGGAGAAGAACCCGTATCTGCCCATCCTAATTATGTGCATGTCAAGCTTGTAAATGATATATTGGATTTTCATGAAAATTCCAACATATCTCCATATCTGATTCAAGAGTTTAGAGTTATTGTTCGGGGCTCCATAGGATGTAGTCTAATCAATTACAATTTCATCGAGTTGTCCAAAAACACAAAAAAAAAAAAAATTAAACCGAAACATGTGCATCAAGGTGCCTATTATGGATCGCTTTATGTATCCCCATATAATTGATTGTTTCTTTGATGTGACATGTGAAGTGTATTGTTACACATGTATTGGTTTGTTATTAAATTTTTACAAATATATTATTTCTCAACTACTATTTTTTTCATATGTTTAAAAATTTAGTACTAGTAGTTGTGACTTTAAGGTTGTTAGTGTTACTATAAGTACTAATAGTTGATTGAAATGTGCCCTTTAGATTGAAAAAATAACCAATCATGTGATGCCACATCAGCCCACCAACAAAACATGACTTAATGCACACCTAATGGTCCACCCCTTTTTTGGGAGAACTATTTGACACATCAACAAAAATTATGCTGATGTGGCGTCATATTTGATGATGTGGCCCTGAAACCTTAGTTATAAGTAGGGGTATTGCCAAGTAAGCTACTGTAAAATTTTTGGAGTGATTCGAAATTGCCACGTATGATTTTGAGAGGCATGAAGTTAGGGTGCTCCACTACTGGGTCCTCTCCCCTAGTGACTATTGGGGCATAATTATCTATTGGATCCTTTCCCCTAATTAATATTATTTAATTTTAATTTTAATGCAATGATTTTTATCTTTAAATATTTTGTTTATTGTTTGAATTCAAGTCTATGTATGTATATTTGATTCAAATCATCTTTATCCCTCTTGTAGATATATAGCTTTGGAAATTTTAAATTTAAATTTGTGAACACCGCTCCTTCCTTCCATTTTCACTTGCCATTTTCAGTTGACTGAAGTGTGAATAGTTTTAAATTGCTCATTAGGGTGGTGTATCTAAGACCAACCCTAATTCAAAATGAATCATCTAAGATTTATAGAAGAATCTGTTGTGCACATCTAGCATTCTATTCGCAAGTGGACTAAAGATATTACGTCATTAACCTAGGATCATATTGCACGCTTCCTTGTTATTCTCAATTGGAATACCTCGATAAACTTCATAATTAAATAATTAAGACTAAATAGATTTTTTTATGTGATTATGACATTTATATGCATTTTGATGAAACTATGTTTGGATATTATGACAAACATTGTGAAATAATGATTTGAATCAACTTATACTAAGTTGATTTGGGGTTGATTTTTGCTTATTCATAAATGATTTATTATTGATTTTGTATTTCGATTATATGATGGTTATTGATTCATTCATTGTTGAGTTGTGGTTGCGAGGTACATTGTCCTTGATTGGAGGGAGAATATCATGAGGTAGGATGATGTCATAAATAATCAACATTGTGGTAGGATTATGCCTTATGATTGACTAGTAGATTGTATTGGAATGATATGTTTGTGCCATGTTATAAAATGTCTTTCCTATATTTGGATGATTATACCATGTCTAATGAGACTTGCACTTGCCATAGGATGTATACACCACGTGTCACTGGAGGTTGGTTACATGTGCTTAAGGTCTATTGATAGTAATGAGGTCTGACACTTGACATCGAGGTTTGTACATATTGTTCAAGGCTAGTTACCTTATGGAAAAGGAATGCACTAGCATTCAAAAGCCTTGTACTGTGCCTTATGAAGGTTTATACTTATATGAGTTGATTGTGATTCTTGATTGGGAAATTTGTACTCAAATAAATTATTTGTTTAGTATCTCATGAAGGTCTATACTTACACTTAAAGAACTATTTACACTATCAAAAGATATCCTTGCTTGTATAAATGAGTCATCACCATTCATTAAGAGGTTTATCTTGTTAAACAATGATTGTTATTATGTATAATGAGATAGACCTATCCTGAGATAAGATGTATGTACCATATATACGAGATATGTTGATAACATTAAAGTATGATATTTATAACAGTATTATGAGTATAAACTTCATGGTTAGTTACCTTTTGGAATAGTATTCATTCACATTGAGAAGTTTGTACCTTGCCATATATGTAGTTTGTGCATTACTTAAGGGGTTTGTACTTGTCATTTAGACTAAAATTATTATGAACTAGGCATGCAATAGCAACAAAGGTATGTTAATTGGTGTATGTGGATTGATGCTTGAATTGAAAAGTCAGAACTTGATCTCTGGGGTATGTTACATGGTTTGAAATGCTTATTCTTAATTCTTAAGGCTTGTATTTGGATATTGAAGAATGTATTGCTTCTTGAAAAATGCTACTTAATTTATAAGGTTTAAGACATGACTTAAAAGACCTTGATAAGAGAACTATCATGTACTAATGAGATTGACATTATCCTAATAAAGTTTTGATTGTTGTCTTGCAAGGAAAAGATGGCTCCATAGATATTGTTAATGCTTAACCACAATATATATTATGCACTTCTACCATGATTTAGAGGGTAGCAACTAATTGTAAACTATCCAAGTAGATGTATGTACCTTGGAAAGGGTTGCATACCCACCTAATATGTTTGATGTGAGATGATTGAATTATTCTTATGGACTCACTTTACACATGGCCAAGTTGTTGACAATGAGCAAGGAGAGGTCCTTTAGGACCCATCCTTCATGATGTGCACCACTACTCTTCCACATACAACTAAATAATAGTATTCACAAACCATAAGAAGTGTTATAAATCCAATTTCTTTTTGGGAACCATTTCTACATCTACAAATAGCAAGTGAGCACATGCTTCTATCTTGTATAGGTGCACTATGAAAGGAAGCAAGGTATGTCAAAATGCTTCCTACGCTAAACTTCTATGGAGAGTATTGTGTAAATTTCATTCTTTTAACAATTATAGAAAGTAGAAGCACATATAAACATAAAATAATTAATATACCATAACACGTGTACATGAGGAAAACCCTTTTGAGAGAAAAAAACCCACACTTAAAAGTAACCCAATGTATTATTTAGTATACAATACACTTGTAGAGGAAACCTTCACATGAGTATCACCAACTAGAGATCTGGAGGAATTTTGATAGTATAACAACACCTACAAAGCTCACTATTAAACCTCCATCTCAAGCACCCAATAAATAGGAGATACAATACATCAAATAATCAAATGGTAATTAGAAAACATGTGTTAAAACTATCCAAAATAGCAATGTTCAAATCCTTGGTTAGAAATCCAACAACCAAATTCTAAGATGAGTCCAAAGGCTAAAAATAGCACATTCCTTCCACCTTTCATAACTTCATTATAATTCGCTCACAAATTGGGTGTTCCATTTTGGCTCCATTATCCTTGGAACCAAAGACTCATTATGTTGTGTCATAACACACCATTTAAGTTGGTCAGCAAGTGCAAATCCGCTTTACAACTCTTTTATGTCATAGATTTTTTTGCATTTCCAATGAAGGGGGGCCAACTTTTGGAGACCCGTAACTTTTGATTAAAGAGGCCCATTAGGGCCATTTTTTTAATTGTAGAGCTCGAAGAGATCAAAATTATAGGCACTAGGGAACTGATGTCGAATAACCCAAAATTTTTATTTTGGCCAAAAACGAACTCTACAACCCAAAAATTGAGTTTTTCTATTTTTAAACCTAAAAACACATTATTTGTAATCTTAACATTAGGTGCAAGGTTTAGACACCTTTCTAACATTCTCCCACTTGTCAAAAACCTTGTAAGAGAAAACGAGAAACTCACCAACACTAAAATCTAACTACTAGGGGTCGAGAGGCCCATATACTAATGTTGCACCACCTAAACTTGTTTGTGCTCATGGGTTTTCCCAAAAAATCCACAACATTCATCAAAGTATCAACCTTCTCCATAATCAAAGTATCTGTCCTCTACCATATCACAAACAAAATGGTACTTCATATCAATATGATTTGTCCCCGCATGAAAAGTTAGGTTCTTTGCTAGACATATGGCACTCTAACTGTCACAATGAACAGTAATGGCTCTTACGTCTAACACAACATTTGAACACATTATCTTAAGCCAATGGATTCCATACAAGCATGAGTAGCTTCCATGTACTCTACTTCTGTAGTGGACAAAGTGACCACAACATGTTGCTTACTCATCCAATTGATTGCACCACCAAACATAGTTGAAACATATCCACTGGTGGATCTCTTACTATTGACATCTCTAGCCCTATCTGAATCGACAAATCCATGAATACAAATTGAAACTTGGTCCCATGTAGGATAACCATGATAGCATAAGGAATAATTAGAAGTACCCCACAAATACTTGAAGAGCCTCTTCACTGCATCGCAATGTACCCATCCAAGATTAGCCATAAATCAACCAAGGACTCCCATTGCTTGGACTATGTTTGGTCTTGTATAGAGCATAACATGCATCAAAATCCCAACTGCAATAGCATGAGGTAATCTACTCATAGCCTCCATCTCACTAATAGAAGTTAGACACTACTCAACAAATAACTTTGTCCCCATTGTACTAGGAACACATAATAGCTTGCATGATAACATGTTAAACCTCTCCAACATTGAGTTTATGTACTTAATCTGGCCCAAATAAACTTTTATGTTCACTCTATCTCTTTTGATCTCCATCCCTAAGATGTACCTGACTGTCTCGAAGTCTTTCATCTCAAACTATGCTAAAAGTTGAGACTTCAATGCACAAATCAAACGCTTCCCATTATTGAAAAATAACATATCATCAACACATAATGCAATAATGAGAATACAATCACCATCCATCTTATAGTAGATGCAATGATATGATTTGGATCTTAGAAATCTCAAACTAACATAAAAGAATCAAACGTTTGGTACCACATCCTAGGAGATTGCTTAACACCATACAAAGATTTATTCAACTTAAAACCAAATGCTCTTTACCTTTCTCAATGTAGTGCTCCAATTGTGTCATATAAATCTCTTCCTCCAAATTGCCATGAAGGAACAAATGGATGCAAACTTTTCTACTAGGGAGAAAATTTCACCATAATCTATTCCATCTGTTAAGTCATAAAATGTGTACACTAACATTTTACACTTAGTTTACCTCCTGGTTGGACTTATTTTGTTGCCTTTGTTAATCATGACCTATTTTAACACATCTTTGAGCTCTAAATGATGAATATTTTGATCCCGACAAGTAAAATTGGCATAGCCAACTTAGGACTGGACTAAGCTCACATTAAAAGACACTTTTTAGAGTCTGTGGGCCAAAGGCCCAGGGCACCCGAGCACCCTAGTCCCGCTTAGGTACTTTGATCCCACTTTGTGGTGTCATCTTAGGACACTCCTTTAGTTAGTATTTGTTGGCCTAAAGTTGTTTTATTTATCGAAGATGAGCAGGAATGCATATTTAAGTGTGTGTTGTAGTTCCTTTAACACCTAACTAGATGAATACAAAATTGCTCTCATGTGGTGTTCTATGCTAAAGGATTATTCATGTTTGGATTGTCTTCTACTTGTGAATGCTATTGAAGTTGTTTTCAGGCTTTGAAGCCCTCTTCATCACCCTCCTTTGTTGGTGCTAGTTCTTCTTCAACTAAGGTTGGATATCTTGTGGTTATCATCATCATCTTTCGTCATTATCTATCATATTATTATAGATCTGGCCTCTGCCCTCCTATGGCACACACTCTTGGATCTTATCATTTGTTGTAGTGCAGGTGGGAACACCAACACGGGATTTGACTAAGGCAAACCCTTAAAACATCACAATCTTTTCCCTCTTTCCATGTGTGCGGGTAAGAAGAACGTGTTTTAGAGGCTAGTTTTCGGGAAGAAGACAGTGCAGACGGATACAAATCTGATAATACCTGAAGTTCTGCCTAACCCTAAAAGAGGACTAGGGCACCCGAGCACCCCTGTTCTAGGCACTTCTACTACATTTTCCATGTTATGAATTACTCTCTTGCCTTTGTTGTATTTGTTGATCTCTGAGGTTCATTTCCTATAATTTGTTATAGTCTGTTATTCATCATTTTGTGGTTTAATCATAGTCTTGGCTTGCTTGTTTTGTTTTGGTTGAAATCGGTTGGTCCTTCTATTTACAACAAAAGGGCATAACCCCTGTAGTTTGTCTCTACTCCTTGGGTAGAAGCCATGCTCGGTTTGTTCTCCAATGCTTTGTAGAAGAGGGTTTGACCTAGTTTAACTCTTTAGGCTCGTGATCTCTTTTCTACTCTACACCATCAACTTGGGAATAACCCTTCGCAACCAATCTCACCTTATACTTCTCAACACTACCATCTGAACCTATTCTTCTTTTGAACACCTGTTTGCATCTAGTGGGGCTCCATCCATCAAGCAAAGCTACGAGGTCCCATGTGTCATTTTTCTTCAAAGCATCCATCTCTTCATCCATGGTCACCTTCTAGGACTCTACATCATTCATACCCATATCCTCCTTCATAATCCTAGGCTCATCAATGTTAGTAATCAAATTAAAAATACATCTCCAATCAGGAGGAGTATACCTATCTGGTTGTTGTCTTTGTCGAGTGGACCTCCTCAATGATTGAGGTGGAGGTTCTATCTCTTCTTTAGAGCTCTTTGAACTATCTAAGTTCTCCTCCTCTACAAGTCCTTTGTGGGCTTCTAGTTCAACTGTATCAGTCTTTGGGGTTACTTTCAAACCACATCTTTCTTTCCATACTTCTCTATCTGCAATACTATGGAAGAAGGCTTGACTTCTCTAAAGATAACACTTCTGCTATACAAAACTCTCTTAGTCATGGTGCAAGATCCTAAATTTTGTACCCTTTCACACCAACATTGTAGTTGATGAAGATACATTCACAGCCTCATTGTCCAACTTTAATTGCTTCTCCCTAGGCACATGGGCATATTCCTCACAACTAAAAACTCAAATATGTCTCAATAAGGGATTTTTTCTTGACCACACCTCCATAGGTGTCTTATCAACAAGAGCTGATGTATGAGACCTGTTAACAAGGTAACAAGCTATGGCAACTACTTCTTCCTAAAACTTTTATTCTAGGCTAGTCTCACTAAGCATACTCCTAGCCCTCTCCATCAATGTCATATTCATTATTTCTGTAACTCCATTCGGCTGAGGGGTGTAGGGAGTTGTCTTATGTCTTTATATTCCATGATCTTTATAGGACCTATAAAAATCTCTCAAACAAAACTCTTCACTATTGTTAGTCCTTAAAACCTTAATCTTCAAGTACTAGTCTAATTTTCTACAAGGGCTTTAAACTCATTAAACTAATTGAAGGCTTCAGATTTACTCCTAAGGAAATATGTCCACGTCCATCTAATGCAATAATCAATGAAAGATACATAATAAACATATTTGAAATCAAAGGAACACTTACAGGACTAAAAACATCATAATGTATCAATTCCAATACCCCAGAAGATTTATGAGAACCAGGATAAAACTAAACATAGTTTTGTTTTCCATAAACACAATGTTCGCAAAAATTGAACTCAAGGTTACAATCATTCAACCCCTCAACAATATTTTTAGTTTTCAAGGTCTATAGACCCTTCTCACCTATATGATCCATATGCTAGTACCATATCATTATTTTCTCTACTAAGTACCCAAAAAGCATGAACATGAGAAGTAGATGTAAGACACCTCTTTGTTGTTGGTTCCAATGGTGAAGGTGAAGATTTTATAGATCTCTTCACTATAGGAATAGAAGAACTATTACACTAAATTGTTCATGCATCTAACTAAAATAGAGTACCAATATGGACACCCTTAGTAAGAATTATATAGCTCTTCTAACCATCTTACACCCTCCACTCATGAAAATAACCTGCACACTCACAACATTGAGTTTACGTACAAAAAGTAGGTTTTGTACCAAACCAAAGATATGCACTACACCATTCAACCCTTCACTTGTCCATCAGGGAATCAAATAAGGACTCTTTCATGGCCAACAATCTTCAGAGGAGAATCATCTCCAAGGTATAGCTTCCCACCATCATATTATTGTTATTTTGTAAACCAACCCCAATGTGAGGTCACGTAGAAAGAGGCATCAAATTCTATCAACCATGCACCTTCTGATGCATGAATAGCCAAGGTAGTGACAAAAGCATCACCGTCATTCTGGGAGGATCTCTCAGACTCATCATGAGAGTCAACTATTTTCTCCTTATTCTCCTCCTCCTCCTTACAATCTCTTCTAAGGTGTCCAACTTTGCCACAATTTCAACATTTCACCTTGAACTTACCAGAAGATTTGGATCTAGACTTATCTTGCCTCTTGTCCTTCTTCTTGCCTTTTTCTTTGGATCTTCCATGAACCACTAAGGCCTCCTTGGTTGACTTAGAATTATTCCTTCTCATTTCTTTATAAATCAAAGATGCAACCACTTCATCCATCTTGAACTTTGTGGTAGTTCTCCCAATTGCCACAACCAATTGGTCCTGTAAATTTGACAAAGAACACATCAAATTCATACAAGGATCCTCCTCCTCTATCTTCACTCCCATGGAGTGTAACTTGTTAAGTAACACATTAAAGGCATTTAGATGATCAGCCATAGATCCACCATCCTTCATCCTGAGGGTATATATTTTCTTTCTTAGGAAAGTATTATTCACCAAGGATTTATCCTGATAAATTTCTCCAAGTTTCTTCTAAAGATTCACTACATTAGTCTCTTTATGCACATTCAATAATAATTAATTGACGAAACTAAGTCTAATAAGGCCTTTTGCTTTTCTGTCCATCTTGTCTCGGTCTTCTTGCGATGTAGTTATAGGTTTGGATCTAGAGACTATAGCCCATAGATCTCAATCTATGAGCACATACTCCATCTTGAGCTTCCATGTAATGTCCCCTTCTAGACACATGGTTAGTCCATCATGGAGTTCCTATGGGCTAGCAGTTTGGTTAGGGAACTATGGATTAGTTGGCTCTGGAGGTCCTTGTCAGTGAGGGAGTTATGGTTCACATTCAGTGGATCCAGTTGGCACCCTCGTGGTTGGCTCAGTGGACTCTTGGTCGTTACTTACTATTTTTAGTAAGTTCAGGTACTGTGTCGGTTCATGAATTTCAAAGTTGGATCAGATGCATTTCGTTGAGACCTTTCCGGCGAGCTAAAGATCAGTGGATTCCGAAACCGTCTTCACACTTATTTTAAAGTCCGAAGATTTATTAATTGACATTAATATGGACTTTATTATATTTTGTGGGAAAAGTGAATTAATGGGAAATAAAGTCTTTTTGCAAGTTGTGACCTTGGGCGCCCATCCCTAGGCAAGTAAAAAGTGTTTTTAGATGATAAAACTCCCTCTTGAATTCCAACGCCATCTTGGAGGGGGAATATAAGGCGTATTTGGAGCTCATTTTCATTTATGCTATGTTTATGATATTTGCTTGTGAGAGCTCTGCTAAGGTTTTTGGAGTTTGAGATGTTGTGACAGGCTATTGGAGACGAAAACCTCCATTAGTGACGGTATCCCACAGGTGTGAAAGATCACCCAACGGTGCCTTTGTGAGTGGATGCATCTGGCATTCATAGTTGTGCTGCAATGAGGTTACAAAATGAAGTAATGAGCTGATTTGATATATTTGCTGATAAAGAATGTTTATACTGATTGTGGGAGTGTTAGTAGTTGCTATTTGGAGTGTTTGTGGGACTGTTTGAGGCAGCCGTACTTTCCTTACTGCTGGTCGTACTCTTGGTGGCTGGCCGTACCTTTTAGGAGGCTGTTTGTGAGTGGAGTTTGAGGTTGTTTGCTGTTGGAGTTGGGGGACCTACCCTTGGAGATTGCTGCTGTTAGTAATCAGAGATGTGTAGGAGGATATATAGCCTACTATGAGCAGATTTGTACCCTCAGCCAGGCCATACTATGTACCATTGAGGCGTGGGTCCTTTGGAGGCTCTTCCTCTTTTATTGCAGCTTCATTATTGGCCATTGTGTGGCGTTTTAGACTTGTCTCTTTGTTGTTATCATTTGTATTGTCATTCTATATCACTCCATGGAGATTTGATGCAGTTACAGCTATACCCACTAGCTGGTCCATTTCTGGCGAACATACCAAGTTGCATATTTTCATATGGGTATGTGATAGTAATTGGTTCTTGGCTATTTTACTATCTGGGTTGTCTTTTGTTTCTTCAGATTCATTGTATATTTTCTGGGTTTCTATTATATGCAATACATTGTGTGCTCCGGCACTACATTTGCAGGAAAACATAAAACCCCCTTCTACATCTTCTATCTATCTGAAAGAACACAATAATAATAATAATAATCACATAATAAAGATTCAAAAATAAACCAACAGGTATGTCACATTACAGTGGTATTAGAGCTAAAGATCTTGTCATCCTGTGAGTTCAGTATGGACATGTAGAAGTAAAAATGAGACATGCGACCTACAGATAGATATCGTTTCAGAAGTACAAGGGAAAGGCAAGTAACACAGGTTCCGCAGTCAGTTATTCCAGAGAATCCAGTACCTATAATAGATCCTTTTGAGCCAGAACCAGAAATAGTGGTAGCAGCTACTGAGGACGATTCTCAGGTATCACGAACAAACCCATTTTCTGGAGAGCTTCCACCAGTTACAGGTCCTACAGGAGAGATGGATGACAGGGAGGAACCGGAGCCTAGTGCTCATGATATTTTGATCGCACTCACTCGAGAGATGAGGGAGTCTCGATGAGAGATGGTAGAGGCACATGCCATCAAACGGATGGGTAATGACTTGGACAATCACCGTGACAGGAACAAGTACAATGGAGGTGACAGGAATAGGTACCATGGAGGTGACAAGAACAGAGACAATGGAGGTGACCAGAACAGGTACCAGGACAGTGATAGAAACAGACATGATTGAGGAGAAAGGAACAAGAATGATGGGAATGATAGGCATAACGGTGACAAGAACCGGGAAGAACAAAATAATGGGGACAGGAATCATGATGATAGACGCAGGGATAGAGATGATGATGATGAGGCTTTAGTTAACCACCATAGGGCTTCGCAGTTCACTGCAGGAGATAGACCTGGCATTCTGATATTTGCACCCAGGAATCAAGTTCCCGAACAGGATCAGACTCAGGCAGAGTTTTAGGAGGAGATTTTGAGGGACTGGAGAGCATCCAGTGAGGGTTTCAGAAATGAGATGACATTTGCTAAATATTTTGAAATGAGGACTAGGTGCAGACCTTGGAGGGGAGGTAGATCACAGAACCAAGAACTGTAGAGGAAAGTAAGTAAGATGACACTTCCTTACTTTGACAGATCGGGTAAGACCACCGTGAGAGCTTGGGTCCAGAAATTGGACAGCTACATGCAGATTAGTCCCATGCCAGAGGAGGACGCTATTACTTATGCAGCTTTACACTTGGAGGGGATTGCTCACAAATGGTGGAATAACGGGAAGGTCACACTGGGTCATGATCAGGTCACTTTGTATGTGGAGTTTACAGCTAGACTGATCGACAGGTTCGATAAAAAGGACCCAAAGTTACAATTCAAGGAGTTGACTCAGTTGAGACAGAGTGGATCAGTAGACTCCTACATTGCTGATTTCTAGGATATATCCATTATGGTTCCAGATATTACTGAGCACAGATTGGTTGTTCTTTTCATTGACGGATTGTCAGATCAACTTCACGGTTGGGTGAAGGGTTTTGACCCTACTACACTCCAAGAGGCCATGAAGAAGGCCCGAGACATGGAGTCATTAGTTTGGAGGAATAAGTTTCAATCCAAAGGATTTCTGCCAAGGAAAGATAAGGAGAGGGATAGAAGACCATTTCAGAGAGATGCAGGACAACAGCATAAGAGTTCTTCCAGATTGGACAGCGATCAGCTAAATGACTTGAGGAGGAAGAAGCTCTATTTTCAGTGTTGGGAGCCTAGGGATCCTAAGCACAAGTGTGTTGCCCAAGGAAAGGCCAAATAGTTAGAGTACTTTTCAGCCGACGAGTCTGTTGATGGGGAGCCCCATTCAAATTACAATTCAGAGGCCGAGGGTACAGAATCAGAGGGCTCAGGGGAAGCATCAGATAGAGAGGATGATCTAGCTCTACCTACAGCACGTATCACGAGTATCCAGAAGGAAGGGTCATTCAAGATACGAGGAGTACTGAGCGAGCAACGATGTATTGCTTTACTTGACACAGGTGCCACTCATAACTTCATAGACGAGGGCTTGGTCGCCAAGAGGGGGCTGAAAACTGAGGAATTTGAGGGCTTTAAGGTGAAGGTTGCAGATGGTTTTGTACTCACTTGCACTAGGAGGATACCCAATCTCTCAATCTAGCTGAACAGATACACTTGCCAATCAGAGTTTTATGTTGTCGGCATGGGTGAGATGGATGTTGTGTTGGGTATGAAGTGGTTGAATGATATTGAGGAGTTCACTCTCAACTTGCGGATGATTGAAATGAAGTTTGAGGTGGACGGAGTTAGACATGTGCTCAGAGGCATTTCAGATGGTGGGTTGAGAGTTGTCTCTCTCAAACGGATGGAGCAATTGATTTGACATGATCAGGTGGAATGGGCAACTGAGGTTATGGTGATGCCTGCAGTAGATCAGCAGAAGCATGCGTATCCTCCTGACATACAGTCTATACTTACTAAGCACACCAAAGTGTTTAGCGATATTCCACTAGGTAAACCTCCTGATAGAGGTTTTGAGCATGTGATTGAGTTGGAGGAGGGTGCTAAGCCAATAATCATGACACCTTACAGGCACCCAAAGAGGTATAAGGCTGAGATCGAGAAGGCTATCAAAGAGCTTCTCGAGATGGGTCACATCAGGCCTAGTAAGAGTCCATTTGCATCATCTGTGGTATTGGTAAAGAAGAAGGATGGGACTCTCATAATGTGTATCAATTATAGGGAACTCAATAAGAAAACAATTAAGAATAGGTACTTGATTCCCAGAATCGATGAGCTGATTAATGAGTTGCACAGGGCTTGTTACTTCTCCAAGATTGATTTGAGATCTGGTTACCATCAGATACGGGTCAGAGATGAGGATGTGGAGAAGACAACATTTAGGTGTCATTATGGGCACTTTGAGTTCCTGGTCATGCCGTTCGGTTTGACCAATGCACCAACTACCTTCTAGTCCTGTATGAACAAGGTATTCAGAGAGCAGTTGAGGAGATTTGTGCTGATTTTCTTTGATGATATATTGATTTACAACAGGACATGGGAAGAGCATCTGAAACACATTGACATTGTTCTAAGCATCTTGGAGAGCGAGTCGCTGTATGCCAAAATGTCAAAATGTGAGTTTGGGATGACTGAGTTGCTATACTTGGGTCATATCATCAGTGCTGGTAGTGTGAAGGTAGACTCAGAAAAGATTCAGGCAATTGTGGATTGGTCACCGCCGAAAAATCTCTCATATCTTAAGGGATTTCTTGGCCTCTATGGATATTACCGCCAATTTGTGAAGGGGTTCTCTCAATCAGCGGCTCCCCTTACTGATTTGACTCATAAGGATGCTTAAAGTTGGTCAGATAAGGCACAGGAGTGTTTGACAGGTTCAAATAGATCATGAGTACTTGCCCTGTGTTAGCCATCCCAGATTTCAGCAAGCCCTTCAAGCTACAGTGTGATGCCTCGGGTGTAGGCATTGGTGTGGTAATCATGCAGGATAAGCACCCCATTGCATTTGAGAGTAGGAAGTTGAGGGGTGTGGAAAGGAGTTACAACATATATGATAAGGAGATGTTAGCCATCATGCATGCATTGGCTAAGTTTAGATAGTATCTGGAGGGCAACAAATTTGTGGTTAAGACGAATCATAACAGTTTGAAGCATTTCCTTGGGCAGAAGGATTTGAATGAGAGGCAACAGAAGTGGGTCAGCAAGTTATAGGCCTACGACTTTGACATTGTTTATGTCAAGGGAAAGAAGAATGTTGTTGCCGACGCGTTATCCAGGAGACCTCATCTGTGTGCACTAGGTGCTATAGCTGATGATTGGAGAGAATTGATTTCAGCAGAATATGCCAAGGATGAGTGAGCTACTGGAGTGGTTGATGGCACCATCAAAGATGATAGGTACACAGTGGTAAATGACTTGATCATTTACAAGGACATGATCTTCTTGGTGTCGGGTTCACAGATGAAGCAAAAAGTTTTGAGGGCATTTCATGACTTGCCTATGGCAGGGCATCTAGGATACTTCAAAACTTACAGACAGGTCAGAGAGAGGTTCACTTGGAAGGGCCTCAAGACCGAGGTGATGCAGTATGTGAGAGAGTGCCCAATATGTCAGCAGAACAAACAAGAGAACTCACTTCCAAGAGGTTTATTGCAGCCCCTACCCATTCTTGACAAGAAGTGGGACAACATTTCTATGGACTTTATCACAGGGTTACCTAGAGTCCAAGGCAGGGATTGCATTTATGTGGTGGTGGACAGATTGACGAAGTACGCACACTTCTTTGCTATTCCTACCACTTACACTGCAACTCAGGTTGTAGAGTTGTTCTTTCGTGAGGTATTTCAACTTCATGGGTTGCTAAAGAGTATTGTCAGCGATAGGGACAACAGGTTCCTCAGTAATTTTTGGCAGGAGCTCTTCAGGTTGTCAGGGACAGAGCTCACACCCAGTACAAGCTATCACCCCCAGACTGATGGTCAGACAAAGATAGTGAATAAGTCGGTGGAAGGATACCTCCGAAACTATGTTTCAGGGCAGCAAAAGGCATGGGTTAAGTGGCTTCACATGGGAGAGTATTGCTACAATTCCATGTACCACATGTCCATTCAGATGTCACCCTTCATGGCATTATATGGTTATGAGGCACCGAACTTTGTTGATTTACTGTTTGGTGACAGCAGGGTGCCGAAGGCCAAAGACTTCCTTCAGGAGAGTCAAGATATCATGAGGGCATTGAAGGAAAACATACAGAAGGCTCAGAATCAGCAGAAGCAGTATGCAGATCAGTAGAGAACTGAGCGATCATTTGAGGTTGGTGACATAGTTTACCTCATGCTGCAGCCTTATAGGCAATCTACTCTTAAGAAGAGTGGAGTAGAGAAGTTGAAGCCACAGTATTATGGACCTTTTAGGGTCTCTAGGAGGGTTGGTGAGGTGGCTTATGAGTTGGAATTACCAGCAGGGAGTAGGGTACATAATGTGTTCCATGTTTCCCGCCTCAAGAAGGCACTAGGGCACAATGTGACACCTTCAGTGGAGTTGCCTCCTCTCAATGAAGAGGGGAAGTTGATATTGGTACCCGAGGCAATCATTGACACCAAGGATTGTAATTTGAGGAGGAGGATTATCAGAGAGTACCTGGTCAAATGGAAAAATCTGTTGATTGAGGATGCTACGTGGGAGAATGAGCGGATACTAGAGCATCCTGAGCTGAGATTGCTTGAGGCAAGCAATCTTAGGGAGGGCGGACTGTAATATCCCCTTCTAGACACATGGTTAGTCCATCATGGAGTTCCCATGGGCTAGCAGTTTGGTTAGGGAACTGTGGATTAGTTGGCTCTGGAGGTCCTTGTCCGTGAGGGAGTTATGGTTCACATTCAGTGGATCCAGTTGGCACCCTCGTGGTTGGCTCAGTGGGCTCTTGGTTGTTACTTACTATTTTTAGTAAGTTCAGGTACTATGTTGGTTCGTGAATTTTAGAGTTGGATCAGATGCGTTTCGTCGAGACCTTTCTGGTGAGCTAAAGATCAGTGGATTCCGACACCGTCTTCACACTTATTTTAAAGTCCAAAGATTTATTAATTGACATTAATATGGAATTTATTATATTTTGTGGGAAAAGTGAATTAATGGGAAATAAAGTCTTTTTGCAAGTTGTGACCTTGGGCACCCATCCCTAGGCAAGTAAAAAGTGTTTTTAGATGATAAAACTCCCTCTTGAATTCCAACACCATCTTGGAGGGGGAATATAAGGTGTATTTGGAGCTCATTTTCATTTATGCTATGTTTATGATATTTGCTTGTGAGAGCTCTGCTAGGGTTTCTGGAGTTTGAGATGTTGTGATAGGCTATTGGAGATGAAAACCTCCATTAGTGACGGTATCCCACAGGTGTGAAAGATCACCCAACAGTGCCTTTGTGAGTGGATGCATCTGGCATTCATAGTTGTGCTGCAATGAGGTTACAAAATGAAGTAATGAGCTGATTTGATATATTTGCTGATAAAGAATGTTTATACTGATTGTGGGAGTGTTAGTAGTTGCTATTTGGAGTGTTTGTGGGACTGTTTGAGGTAGTTGTACTTTCCTTGCTGCTGGTCATACCTTTAGGAGGCTGTTTGTGAGTGGAGTTTGAGGTTGTTTGCTGTTGGAGTTGGGGCACCTACCCTTGGAGATTGCTGCTATTAGTAATCAGAGTTGTGTAGGAGGATATTCAGTGTACTGTGAGTAGATTTGTACCCTCAGCCAGGCCGTACTATGTACCATTGAGGCGTGGGTCCTTTGGAGGCTCTTCCTCTTTCATTGCATCTTCATTATTGGCGATTGTGTGGCATTTTAGACTTGTCTCTTTGTTGTTATCATCTGTATTGTCATTCTATATCACTCCATGGAGATTTGATGCAGTTACAGCTATACCCACTAGCTGGTCCATTTCCGGCGAACATACCAAGTTGTATATTTTCATATGGGTATGTGATAGTAATTGATTCTTGGCTATTTTACTATCTGGGTTGTCTTTTGTTTCTTCAGATTCATTGTATATTTTCTGGGTTTCTATTATATGCAATACATTGTGTGCTCTGGCACTACATCTACAGGAAAACATAAAACCTCCTTCTGCATCTTCTGTCTATCTGAAAGAACACAATAATAATAATAAAAATCACATAATAAAGATTCAAAAATAAACAAATAGGTACGGCACATTACATTCCAAAACTCAAAGTTTGTGCCTAAGAACTTCTCCATCTCTATCCTTGATGTGCTTACTATTGACGATTAAATTTTCATATAACCAATAATAATGGGAAATCTCAAAATGTCGGACTTGATTTATGAGATAACCTCCAAATTTTATATCTAAGCCGACTCTTTTGTTTTTTAATATGTGGGAAAGATAAAGAAACACTGAAAAATAAATAACCATAAATAGAATCTTAACTATGGCGATGTGCCAAAGTAGATCTCATACTTTGAAATGAAAAGACTCAATGCTTTCAGTTATTAATAACAACAAACAACTTGTAGCTTTCAAAGAGCATACATGCATTCTAGATGTTATCACTCAACAATAGATCACATAAGCCACAACACCTCATGCATGATAAATTAGAATCTAAACAAATTGGTTTATAACATCATTTTTCTTCATTGTTGATTGGAGAACAAAGTATACAAGGCTAAAGTTTGCACATACATACAAATACAATTGTAGACCTATTCAAAACAATCCCCAATCGGAGATTCCAAAGGAAGACCAACAGTTAACTAAAACTTCAAAAGCATAGAAAATGCCACTATCAGTTCAAACTGTAGCTTAGAGACTCCCTGGCGTGGCATGAAACACAAGAATCTGCATAAAGAAAAGGCTCTGCATGAAGAAGAGGCTTGACCAATAGCACAATAGGAAACTTTGTCAGACTCCTTTCATCCTTAAAGTTGCACCGTGATGCCATGTGTCCACTTTCTTTCCTCCTGTTGTGCCTTGCACACATGCCCCATTTTATCAAATGGAGACCCCCCTCTTTTGCTTTGGCTTGGAGTCTCAACCTTTGTTACTTATGATGATGAGAAGGTGAATATGTGCTTAGAGTGCATGATTTATTCGAGATTTGAGTATTTTGCATGTTTGGAGTGATTTGATGTCATTTGGAGGTGTCTTGGGTGGTCTTGTGTTTAAAAAATAGCCATTTGTTGCCTTTTGCACTGAAATTGGGTGTTATTGCATTTTGCTCCAAAATCTCATGTCACTGGATATTGCCCTTGAAATTGCTTTTGCAGGATGTTAAATGTTGAAATTCCTAGTTTTCAGGTCCTAGAATTGTAAAATCATGCCTAATTCCACAAGATTTCACTAAGGGGTTCACATACTTTCATTTTGACGCATGGTCTTGAAGCCCTGATTTGGCTGAGTCTGAAACCCTGAAAATCCTGAAAAATGGCTAAGTCTAATATCTAGTGGAATCACAAAAATCTAGAATCTGCATATGAAATCCTATGGATCTGGAACCTATCTCAAACATTCTGAAAGTATATTTAAAAATATTTAAAGTATAAGAAATTCATTTCTTATACTTAAATATATTTTTAAGTATACTTTCACCCTAGCCAATTCAAAATCTAGCGCTAAAAATGACCCCAACTGCACTTTCTGCCAAAAAACCCCTACCGACCTTAGCGCTAAAATTTGAACTCACTGACTTTGTGCTAAAAACATTTGCTACCGACTTTTAGCGCTAAAAATAATCGCCACTGACTTTTTGTGCGAAAATCATTGTCCACCGACCTTAGCGCTAAATTGACCTTCGACCGACTTTCTTCCAAACTACTGCTAAGTCAGTCGGCACCAAAATCCCCGCCAACAAGCTTTGCGCTAAAAACATACTTCTCAGACTTGCATGGAAAATGCGATGCACTGACTTTTGTCGGTAGGCCCCGAAATCCGCGCTAAGGTCAATTGGACCTAAAATCAGTGCCGAACATATTTTGCACTAAAAATGAACCTCTTTGACCTATGCTAGAATTGCATTGCATCGACATTTAGTCGGTAGACCCCAAAATCAACGCTAGGTCCGTGACAACCAAAATCGACGCTTTTTGATATTTTGGCCTAAAACTTAAGTTTTTCAAGGTACAAATTAGATTTTCTTGATGGATTTGAGCTACATATCTATTTGTCACATCATGATGAATATTTTTACCATGTTTGTGTGGATTTTGGGCACGTTTTACAACAATTAATGCTACAACACATGAAAAGTCAGTAACCCCCAAAAATCTCACTTTTTGCAGAAAAGACTATAAATGCAAAATAAAAGTCCCCAAATGGATTCAAATGACCACAAAAACTTCCCTAATCATTATATTGGCCAAATAGGTACTCACAAATGATGAAAAACTTAGAAAATCATGCAAAATCACTAGATTTGTGAAGAGGTCTACAAGGAAGCAACATTGAGTTTGAGTTGTTTTTGATTGATCCATGACTGCAAATAGACATATTTTGATTCAAAATGATGGGAAATGACTTTTTATGATGAAATTGATGCTTGTCCTTGTTGATTGCAGGTCTAAGAGAGCAAAAAGAAGCTTGTTGGAACTAATTGGAGTTGTCTTGGAGGATAAACACACAGAGGTACCCTGCTGACCCAAAAATGCAGAATCGACATTCTATCAACCAAATTGCTGCTGCACCTGCAAGAGAAGGCCAACATGATGTACCAAATGATGGAAATGAGTCCCAGGAGCTTGAGAACACAATAGATTAGGCCTACTTCATTGTTGTTCCTGCAAATCCAGTCCAATGTCTAAGACATGCATATAGCTGTCCTAGCAGTCCAGTCATGCAATGATGATCTAACAAGCATCCAGTTGGATACACTTTCACCAAGAATGTGCCACACACTCCTCTTGATCCATCCATCACTTGGAATCTCATGAATCCACATTAGCTCAAGTCTTCAAGTGTCATGTGACTCTATGTTGTCTTTATTAGGCCTTGAGAATTGACTTTTCATCATGTACAACTGAATGAGTATCCATTTTGTCCAGATTCAATGTATTTGCAAGCTATTTTTTTGTCTTTTTCCTAAAGGACAAATGCAAATCTAAAAATGAAACAAACTGATGTATCTCATTAAATGCCATGTAATCTGGACCATTGGTGTTGAGTTAATCTCCACCGTCCATTGAAAAACTCAGTATGGTGCCTTGTCTATAAAAGGGCCATCATTTTCTCTCATTTGTAAGTAAGATTTGATAATGAATTACTGAGGCTATGCCAAAATAGAGTCAATACAAAGCAAGTTTTGCAGATTGCTAGAAATTTGTGTTGTTGTGTTGTCTCATTTTGGACTTCATGGTTCATGTCAATTTGAAATTAGTTGATATTAAGTTTGCATTAGTGATTAATTATTCAGATATTTGATGGATTTCCTGTCTATATCATTAATGGCTTACTAATTGTATGTCATTGTGCATGGTTAGTCTTGGCATATTTTATGAGATAAGTTCGATTGTGTGAATTCATTGAGCTGCACCAAGAGTTGGGTGTTTGATGAACCCTCTACAATTTGAAAATCATTGTATTTCCTTAGAAGATTGCACAATCTCTGTGGCATTGTGGGCTATCTGGTTAAGCAGAGATTTGTTTATTATTGGGAATCTGTCTATTTGTCTGATTATCATTTCTGCAATTGCCTATAGGATCTCTCTTATCCCTTCTCTCTCTCCCTTTCCTTTTGCATTTCTTTACATAAAGTTTGGTAGACTTAGGTTATAAGCAGCATCTACATTATAAATTTACTGAAAGTATTATAGGGTTTTTGCATACTTTCATATCCTATAAACCCTATCCTTTTATGTAAGACCCCTTATTAGTACAACTAGACATCCCACTGAGTCATTCCAAGCACACTAAGACCTAGTTGTATTATCCTTGGGGCAATCCTATCTTGGATAGTATACCTTTTTCAAGAGAGGTGTGATCCCATCAATTATACCTGCGTTGTTGTGTGCTAAAACCACCATCAACACCTCCATCGAGCCCCACCAAATGACACTAAATATTTGACATGTCGTAGACTCTGATAGGACCCACCAATGTACGCTGCTTTATCTTTTAAAACTCATCTTTATGTGTGGTGATGTCATGTGTGTTGGTTGACAGTTTTGTCACCACAGAAAACACCCTGATTCACCCAACAAGCAGCAACAAAAGCAACCAACAAATGGAGTAATCATTGTGATTGCAACAATTATCCTCTATGTTTGAGAGGGGCAACTCCCTCGTATGATGGGGGTTTTTGGATTTTTGATTACCTTTAACCAGAAGGTACAAAAAGGTAACAAAAGAGAAAATGAGATGAGAATAAAGAGAGGGAGGAATCTGCGTGCGAGCATAAGCAAAACAACACAAACTCCTTGAAGAAAGATAAACTAAACTACAGAGGAAGAGCACAAGGTCTCCAAAAAGATAGAGAGAGAATGAACAACCATAAGGTACAAAGACCTTCTAAAACACCTGCATGTCAAGAGCTGAGTAAAAGAGTTTATAATCCTGAAAGGAACTAATTAAACATAGGAATAATTAGTTCATGAGAAGAAAATTGCAGACATAAGAACAACAACTCTTCTATATTATTTCCAAATGAAAGAAGTACAAAGCCTCCTTATTCCTCCATTACAAAACTCCCAACTCTATAGGAACATGAAATAATAAAACACCTTCTAGACTGATCGAGTCTCACTCATGCACCAAAGTGCAAGGGGGATCAGAAACCTGGCTGGCCCAAAAGATATAGTAAACAAAGATAAATATCTAGTCAGTACCCTCCCCACAGCTCTCACAGGAGCTCTCGGTTGAACAACAAAAAGATCCCCTCCAAAGACATTCCCCATAAATTATATAGAAAATTCCCAAGATGGGAAAACCAAAAGCCACCCGTTCACCAAAAGAAATGAAAAACAAAGAGTCATGGGCGACTCTTTACGTTCTACACAAGCCCCATGGTACATGAATCAAAAGATGTTGTAGTTTCCATTGCTTCCAAGGTTACACCACACAATTCTATCAAGGAGGATGCCCATTCACATGTCTTCCAACATAAACAATTTCATTAGGATTAGGATAAACTTCTTTAAACACAACTTAGAGCCTCAAAATGTGTTTCATCTCCATCAAGATAGCCTTCTTCTGTGCATACATCACCACCGCATCAAGTTTCAGTCACTAGCCATGAACCAAATCTTGCACATCAAATGATTTTACTACTAAGACCAACCGACCACCACTACTCTGAAAGTTAGTCTTTTAATGTCTTACATGTAAGCATCTGTGAAGGTTTTATGCATTCTCCCAGTCACTGACTAATTGAAACAATTTATGTATGATTAATATACTCTTTATCAAATCAAAATCCTCATGTGATCTCTCTATTTTTGAATCCAGTGTCTAACCATTTGCATGGTTTGTTTTCAGTTTTGAGCTCCATAATACAAATAAGAGCATGCCAGATACTCCTAAGATGAGATTGCTATCAATAATAACCATCTTTAATGCCTTTCTTAGGTAGCCCCAGTATATTCTCAAACCTTTATTTTGTGTGAGCTTCCTCCCTTATGGTTGTGCGAGCACTCCTGCAATTTCGCTGCATTCTCCTTGAATGGTAATATCACCTTCAGCTAAGTAGTATTTCTTGAGATGATCAAGCCTTCATGCAACAACATCAAATATTTAGCTCAGTGCCTGGATTAGACGAGAAATCTATTTAGCAGATGGATGTAAAGGTATAAATTTCTTGAAATCCTCTTGGTTCTGTTACTAATTTTTTGTTCACACTTAAAATTAGTTCGACCTAAGTGTAATTGTTCAGAAGGAATAATAGAAAACTTCAAAGTTATGCATTTCTTGAATGGTTGATGCCTTGACAAAGTTGAAAATAAGATCCAGTTGTCAGGATAACTCATCAATCCAATCAGGACTGATAAGTTATCATGACAAAAGAATTGATTAAGAAGCATCAAACATTCAAGGAGATACAGTTGTTCTACAAAGTTTGATCTTTCAAGAGTTATAAGTTAAATTGATTATTAAGTTAATCAGTTTTGAATAAAAGAGAGAAAGATTGTATTACACTGTTATTTCATGTCATGTTTTGAACATACATCCAGGTATCTGTTATTTTATCTCATGCATTGATTGAAAAGGAAACACATAGACATCATATGCATCAGAGAAACTAACTGATCATGTTTAAAAGAAGTGTTCAAATGTGTCCCACACAAGCCGTGGGAGTAACTAGACTAAGCAATTACAGACATCCAAGTTATGTATCTGTTTGATAAAAGAAAAGGGAAAAGAACATATGATAAATTTAAACATCCATCATTGCCTGATGATGGAGGTTGCTGTTGAAGCTAGCCTTCAAGTCTTCAACTTTCATTCTTCACTCCAAGCCATCATCAAGTTGAAACCTGCAAAATTTTGGGGACAACCCTGTTAGTGCTCTGGATGTTTACAGTTATCACATGCTTTTATCAAACAGAGACATCTACTTATCATATCATGCATTCAGATAAGAGATCAGATCAGATATATGACACAAATCAGGAAGAAATCATGAAGAAGATCAATCAACACTATCACCTGGACTTTTTATGCTAATTTGTTTGTTCAATGTGTAGGTATAGGACAAATTTTGTTGCTGATTTGAAGACAAATAAACATGTGGATTAAATGTGGCTCCCACAAGGGTTTGAGCCCAGCATGTTTCTTTTCATTTTTGAAAAGAGTATCAGAAAAGATAGGATGCATCATTCTAAGCTATATCGTGCATCATCTAATCAACTTACATAAAGGAGATGCCATCATGACATTATTACAATTGATTGAAGCAAATCAAAGCTATATGACTGAGTCAAGATTGACAAAAGGATAAAATGCAGAAATTGGATTACAGTCATCTAAGGAGTGATACAAGTTTTCAGATTATTGTGCTTGATAAAGAGAAGAGAGACAGAGTAAAGGAGGATACAAGAAATTATGTACCATTTGAACAAGTTGCAGAATAAATCATGTGAAAGGTCATCTCATTATGACAAAGGAGTAAGATGAAGCAACATTTTATACCAGGTAATTCTCATGCTGTTTTCATACTGTTTAAGATGATCAAAGTTTAAGCAGTTATATCACATTCAAGTTGCAAGTGTCTCATAGAAATAGTCAAGCAAAATACCACATGGAACAACAGATGAAATGGTGGAAGGCAAGACAATCATAAACAATATGCCAACTTGACTGTCATAAAATAAAACTTCACAAGATGTATGAGATAAGTGTAACAGTCACATGCTAGAGGCAAAGATGCAAATAACAGATACATACAGCATGCTCACAATTCATCAAATGATAAAGACTATCACTGAGTATCAAGGATCTTAGAAGAACAAAACAGGAGCATCATTCATTTATCATCACTATCATGACAGTCAAGAACAAATCCTAAATCAAGAGACAGTCATAACTAAAGTGGAAGGTTGCAAATACAGTATACATAGAGTACAGTGGGGTGTAAAGAATGCAACAGTCCAAGGATTAACAGGGTGGATTCCATGCATTTCAACATTGTTGTGTTTTGACAAACTTTATTTCTTATGCCTAAAGCTACAGTGATGCCATGGTGCAGTCAAGAAGATGCCATGCCTCAAAGAGAGATACAGTGCAAGATCAAAGAGAGATATAGTCACCATCACCATGGATAGTCAAGGATAGTGACCAATGAAGTAGCTTATCAAGCAAGATAAAATCAAGATATATCATAATGGCCATATCCATCTACAAAAGTGCATAAATGATGAAAGAGGAACAACTAAAAGAGACATGATACATGCCAGATGCTACAGTGATGATTGACAAAAGAGCATGAAATTTATAAGGTAAACATTCCTCTTTATTCTATGCCATTATGTCATCGTGATGCAGTCATAGTAGTCAATTACCATGGTAAAAAATGAAGGAAAAATGCTTGATATATATGTTATTGTGAGAGCCAAATGATAAGATAGGCAGTCAGTGTGCATAAGAATAACTATAGGTGCAAGGATGGACAAAGAACACATGTCTATGCTACAAGTATGCCTTGAAATACACAAGGACAACTACAGGTGTAGGAGAAAGATGCATGATATATACAACGCTATAACATTCAAGTGATGAAATGAGAAAAAGAGAAGGTAGCAGTGATATGCCATCATGATGCAATCGTAGTAAACAGACAACAAGAGACAAAAATGCATGATACATTTGATACTATAACATTCAAGTGATGAGACAAGCAGTGAGTGAGTGAATATGTTTATCTATACTATAGGTATACCTTAAGAATGCCGCAGACAGCAAGGAGGAAAATGCATGATATATATGCACAGAAGAATCCCAATACATATGACAGTCAAGAGAAAATAGCATGATATCTATGCCATAGTATAAATCCAGTTCCAACAAAGACAAGTACACAGTTAAGGATGCTTCTAAATGACAGACAGTCCATCATATTACAATTAGCAACCTGAAGAGATATGCATAAGAAGCCATTTATGCTACAGGTACAACTTTCCAGAAATGATAACAGTTATCATACAGAATATCACAAGATTTGTTGTCATACATAATATCAAAAAAATTGCTTCTACCTAGTAGCTACAGTGGGACAGTTAAGACAAAGTGTATCATCAGTAATGTGTGACAATCACAAAGAGGAGGAGAGAGTGTTATGTGAAGTAAAGAAAGAAAACTCCATTTGCTAACACTTCAACTCTTAAATGCTTTGCTTACAGGAAAATCTACGGTCAGGGAAGTGCTACACAGAAGGAGATACTATTTATAAAAATTGTATACCCATGTCAAGATATCAAACCCTAATGGTATTTTTTGCTAACACAGTTAAGAAGTTTCAAACAGAAAGATGATACAGTCATAACCATGCCAGAGGAGCAAGAAAATGAAAGAAGGTATACCCATCTGCAAACTAAACAAGATCTTTTCAAAGATACATCAAACCATTGTTTCTTTACAGTCAAAAGAGAAAGAGATTAAGTAAAAGAGTATGGCCGTGGCATTTTGAAGGTTTTTTGTGCAAGAAGGGTTGAAACCCTAACTTCAAATCTCACAAACCCTCGGCAGTTTACAAAATTCGATGCCTATTTTCAGGAGGAGCATAGCCATAGCAAGTAAAAGCTTTGAAAATGGAGAAGAGGTCAAAATCCTCATCTTAAAAAGCTTTAAACCCTCAGGTTTTCTATATGATACAAACAGATCAAGGAAAAAAGAAGGGATACATAGTCATGGCCGATAGTGATATAACATTTTTTGCTATAAAATACAATACCCATGTCTACCAATAGACTTGTCATGCTATAAAGAGTGAAACCAAAGACAAATGAAGCTACAGAGATGAAAATGACAAGTGCTTACCCCTTTTGCTGGTAGGAGGAAAGATCTTTCCACGGCCTCACAGTGGCCTTAAACTTTCAAGATCAGATGAAGACCATCAAGGAAGAAGAATATAGAAACAAAAAGAAGGTGTTAAAGAGTGCACAATGATGGAGATAGCCATAAAAAAGGAGGCCACGACCATTTAAAAGAAATAAAGCTACAAATATTATAAAATGTCTCATATGAAATAGAAAGCAGAGTTACCTTCTTCATTATCATGGAGAGTTCCAAGGTTACAACTTAAAGAGCCGTCGAAGAGAGAAAGACCAAAGTGAATGGAGGCATTCAAACCCTAAGCCAGCTTAATGCAGTTGCACAGCTCCGAAAGAAGGAAGTCAAAGTGAAGAATGAGCAAATTTAGGGTTGTTTCCTCGCTCTTCTTTGAAGGATCTTTGATTCAAGTGTGTTTTTTGACTTATAAAAACCAATAATTATATTATCCAGAAACAATGCCGTGGTCAAGACATTTTCCTAGCCATCATAACATGGAGTGGCTGACAACAGTGTTTTAAACTTGATTTTTATTAAGTTAAGAGGGCCAATATGATGGGAGAGAAAGGCTTTATGCCTTATAAACCTTTTAAAGATTCCTTGGTGGTCGGGTATTGAATGGACAACAATACACATGCTCAGGTTCCTTGTCCTCATTCAAAACATCCAAAGATAGGAATATCTCCTCATTATGCATAGTGGCTAACAAAGCCAAGAAGATGTGATTTTAGACATGGCATATGCATAAGGCTATACATGGAGTTTTCAAGAGTAGCATTCATGCATGGTGGAGGTATGATTTGAATGGGATGTATAGGGTATTACCTTGTATTGATTTGATTATTGCATAAAGGCAATTGTAATAGGAGATTGCATGGTGGCAGTATATGATGGTGCAGATATAATGGAGCATTTTTTATGCATGGGGTTTTATGCATAATGGAGTTATTTTTTCTTCCTTGATCTCAAATTGCATATGGGGATATAAGGAGATTTAGGAAATGTAATGTATGTGCACAAAGGCAACAAGGGGAGTCATAAGGATATTTATGCATATTTGTTTTGTGCATGGAATGTCATGTGGAGTGACTTAGATTTTTTTTTCCTTGCAGAGGCAGATAATATTTTCTCATTGATCATGGAGTGATAAGGAATTTTGTATTTATTCCTAAGTCCTATTTTTTGCTCATATCATGCAAACTAGGCAAATGTAATTGGAGTGATAAGGAGTCATATTTTTCTTCTAGTCATGCACGATTTTTACATATGAATTAATTGTAAATAAATAATAAAGTGATATTCTATAAATTACTTTATTATTTTTCACAAATTGTAAAATAAAAAAATAGAACAAATTGTAACCAATAATAGAGTAATATTCTATTACTTTATTATTTACTCACAATCAATTTTGCTCATGCAAAATCATGCAAATTGATTAGTTGAGTTAACTAGGCCACCTATGAGGTTTTGCATGACTTTTAGGAGTATTTTTAGGGTCCTTGGTCAAAATTTTGGTCAAACATATGGAGAGGCCCAAATTGAAGCTATTTTTGCTCAATTTGTGGCAGTTTTAGGCCCTAATTTTGAGGATTTTTGAGGTTGCTCAGGAATGAGTATTTTTAGAGGTAGTTATCTGCAAGTCCATATTTTTTGCATGCCTCTTGGAGAGAGCAGACCTATATATTGTAAAGCAAAAGTTTGTTTTCGCTAGTTCTTGATTCTCATTTTGATTCAGACAGATTGGAGAATTCTTGTAGCTCACTTTTACAGTTTTATTAAGAGATCGACATGTTATAGGTTATCCTTTGTCTTATTTGCAAAACTTTCCTTTGTTTATTTCAAATAAGTTGAATTACCTTTCCTTTTTGTGCTAAATGTTGAAGTAATTTGATGAAATTTTGCTGTGTTTTATTATTAAACCTTCAAAATTATTGTCTCACCTCCTTGTTTGTAGCATTAAAGCATATATTCATCATAGGTCTTAGGTTGTGTTAACCAGAAATAGTCTTTTTATGCTGTGAAAAAACTATTTCCTTCATACCTGTTTTCAAGCCTTCCTTAGAATCACTTTTGTGGTATTTATGCCAAGTCTGGATTGTGTAGAAGTTAGATTTCTGGGTAAACATCGTGAATTAGATTGAATTTTTTTTATCCATATTAGGTGCATCACCATTTTACCTTTAGTATTCATTTAGTTTCTTTCTTCCCTTTTCCCAAAAAGTAAAAACATACATCTCAATAGAACATTTGAAGGGAACCAGCCCATAATCTGGAGGTCTAATCTCATCATAGGGCACCCACAACCTAAGATTAGTCCCAACCTAAGATTAGTCCCATGTTACACAGAATTGCAGTGCTTTAACTAGCTTTGCATACGGGTGCAATTCCTAGTGATAACAGGTTCACTATGGCACCTATCGGTGCCAAGATAATGTAACTGTGGAGGTCGTGGCTCATCATGTAATCTGATAACTACATGTCTCTATGCAGGTTTTAGAAAAATCATGCAAATTTTAATTTGTTTGATAATCTCATTTTGTACCATATCCTAAATTTTCAATGCTTGGACTCCAAGCTTCTTAATCTCCACCAAACTATCACAACCAATGAAGTCTACTACAAAACACATCTTCCCAGTTTCAACAAACTCAAGCAAAGCAGAACCAATCTTGATTACACTTGGTATAATATGGTCTCACTCAAAACTTCTAACTAAAATATCTGACAAAAATCGGCATTTTTTATTCAATTTCTACCTCAAGCTGAGAAAAGGAAATGTTGCGGATCTGCAGGAATATGGCATTACACACGCCATATACATTCATTCGAGAGTTTATGAACCTTTTCAAAGGATCCATTTCTATATATATCCTACCCCCACCCAATATGGAATCTCCAACTAAAATATCTGACAAAAATCTCTTTGAACAAGTGGTTGCCATTTTGGTATGGATGTGAGTGCACTAGCAGTTGGCGAAAAGGACGTTACACCTGCTAATTACCTTTGCCTGAAATGGCTTTTCTTTCTCTTCTTATCTCAAAGTCATGGCCTGAAAGTATTCGTATGAAAGTTTCTAAAGCCTTTTCAACAAATCTGATTCGGTGCATATCCATATTGTGCTTATCTCGCCATCGTTGCATTTCCAATTATATTATCTGACAAAGACTTACCTTCCATTTCCAACTTTTTGTGCGCGGGAGAACACTGGCAAAGGGATAAGTATTGGCATAATATGTGAGTGCATTGGAGATTTTTAATCTGCGGCTTTTTCTATGCTTCCACCTTTTACATGCCTACCCAAGCCTTCACTGCTTCGAGACTCATCAACAAATCCATTTGTGCATATCCCGCAATCATGGCATTCAAATGAGACCACCTCCTCCAATAGACAATTCACCAACTAAGATACCTCATATGATTCTTCATGCCATACAGAGCTCTCAATTTCACCTTTCACGATTGATTCGATGGATCATGGGACCCTATCTGCATGAGATTGCGCGGTCATAAAGGAGACATCTGGTAGAGTTTATAATTTTCTAAGCTACAATTGCATCTTGTGCATATGCTATGCTCATTTTAGCCATGCCACGGTTGTGCTTGTGTAATCTATATTTTGCATATGGGCGCATTTCCCTTTATAGAAGCTGACAAATTTGAATTCACCTTTTATGGCTTTTCCATCATTTACTTAATTTCTCTTAATATATTTGCTCCACTTGTTTTGTGCAGGTCCTTGATACTTTCCAAATTCTCATCTTGCATGAACCCAAACAATGATGGCAATGGTTGGGAAGATAGCGTTATACCTTCCAGCTGCATTTGCTTGCTAGTTTCGAGCCCTATCAACAAATTCATTCTATGCAGATCCCTATTTTTAGCTTGTCAGAGAGAATACTGATAGTTGGCACGAATTGCATGTCGCCCTAAACATCTCAAATTATGATATTTGCCAGCTCATAGAATATGCATCTTGGCCAGACTGGAGAAATTTGCCTGCTGATTGCACTTGTTCAAAAGTTTCCAAAACCTTTTCATAGAACTCAATATTATTGCAGCATTCCAAAAGATAATTGTCTCTTTTCCTTCAAAATGCATCCTTTGTCAAATAAAGCCTTTCTATGCTTCAATAACTCACATATATTTATTTTGAAATGGCTGAGAGTATCCTGCTAAAGGTTGTATCACTTTATACATTCCGATTACATTTGGTGCAATAGTGTGATTGCATCATAACAATTCAATCCTCAGATAGTGCAATCAGATTCAACTCCTCATCTTTTTCCCCATCAACCAAGATAATTAGTTCACGAACATCTTTGCAATGATCTTGGTTGCTTGTTGAGCCAAGAATTATGGATCTACAAACAACCTGACACCTATGTGTTTTGGGAAGGGTATCATTCTTTAACCTTAGGGATGATATCAACTTGACCATTTTCCTTCAGAACATGAAAAGGACATTTTATCCAAGTTGATTTCAGATATCTTATTACCAATAACATTGCTGGAGTGAGTATTGATAGAGTAGAATTTTACAACCATCACTATTTTCTAGAGATACTTTCTCTTCTGTTCTTTGCACTAGGGTTACAAGATCAATTTCATTATTATTCTGAATCTTGTCATGTCTTTGAAACACCTTACATAAGAGAAATCACTCCTATTTCACTGCGATGATAATTAAATTGTACTTCAACAATTTTATGGGACCACTTTTAGATGGAAGAAATTTTCTCTACACTAGATGAGCTGATGTCGCGAGTAGAATGCTTCTTGAATATTTTAGAAACCCATTCGACAAATCCACTTTGTTCATCATAGGAAAATTGAGAACTTTTAAGGGGCAAGGTACAACATTGATAATTTAACAAATAGAGATGAGAGGATGCAATACATGTGAACTTTCAGGACAAATGATATATGTGGAAATGATTTGATGGCATATGATAACTTGAATACAGGAAAATTTTAAAATTTCCAAGGTTCAAAAATATGGGCAACAATAGGCTCTAATTGGGGACTACTTTCTGTGACAGAAAGTAGAGAACTCCAGAATCTTTGGTCAAGACCAGTGCTGATCCATTGGGCCATAGAGTCACCTTCAATAAAACAAGAGGGGGAGACAATAGGAGACTTTAGCAAAGCTGAAAAAGGAACAACACATAAAAGGAAATGAAATGAAACTTCCTATGACACCTACACACTCAGACTAGGTGCAACATACCGCAACCTCTCAAGAGATTATGCAAAGCCATTAACTGGCTGGGAGAAATATATGCTAGTGTGAAACAAAGGTGTATATTCATGAAGCACTTGCAAAATCAACAGCCTGTTGAGGACCGTGAATGAAAAACTGAGATTCACGAAGGACAAAAGTTCACAGAAATGTATGCCAAATAGCCATCTTTCATCAAAAACTTCTGGTGAACTCATTTGCATTTCATCTATGCCCTCAAGTGGAATCAGATTAGAATAAACTTTTTCTGAAAGAAACTAAAAATTCATACCATGAATAGTAGCCTTGTTGGGATTGAATACAATTTCCCCTTCACTTTCAGAATCTGACTCATGCTTTTCCAGTGGCAACTCTGAGTTTTCAGATCGGTCACCCAAACCATCTTTCTCCACAATCTGCAAGGGAGGCACAACCACTTCTACTCTACATAGAAAATCATCTCCTAACATTTCTAAGAACCATTTTGGAGTGTGGACAACATGAGGTTGAACATCCTCATTCACAAAATCAGCATCACTTCCTCTATACTTATTTATATAATCATTCTCTATCCCATGTTTCACAACTTCAAAATCAAATTCAAAATGAGGTGATTCAAAAGGGAAATCATTGCTAACCTTTGCTTGCAGCTTTGCCTCTTTATAATTCAGTGTGGGAACTTCACACTCCAACTACAGATGACTCAAGAATGTTTCCCATGTATCATTCCAGCTATTCTCTTCATTAAGAATTTGTTCACTCGCTGCAATAGGGGTTGTTTGACCATGCATATTTGGATTTTTAGTAGCAGAGCATTTTTCTTCAACACATGTTATAGGAGAGAACACAACATCTTCTTCACAAAGAAGGTCATCATCTGAAGCTTCTAAAAAATTTTGAGGTTGCAAACATTCATCAACCTTTGGCTGCAATATTTCTCCTTTATCATCCTCTTCATGAAACTCGAAAGTTACATACTCTAGCTGTGTGTCAATCACAACTCTGTTACCAATGCCAGGACTTGGAGAGAAAACATCAGAAGTGAAATATTCTTTCTGCAAGTTGTTCAATAAACCAATCTTTGGAAATGTGACTATTCATTGTGATTTTTCAATATTACATTCTTCAAGCATGGGATCAAGTGTGGTAGAAAGAACTTCTTCTCCTCTTGCACAAGGAAAATCATCACTGAAAGGATAAGCAGATTGTAACTTATTCATTCCTTCACCAGGCTTTTCGTCTACTTTATCAAAAGCTAAATCAATAGTATCAAAGACAAAAACTTCCACGTCTGAACTATGATTTAAAAACTCTTTTTCAGCCTCATGAGTAATACTTTCTATCACTTGATCTTTTTCATCAATATCAAAATTAAAGGTTTCTGATTCAGGAAAAGATGTGGAACCATTTATACCTTCTTTCATATTGGGGACATAAGTGGTTGCAGTCATTTCAACTTCAATTATGTGACCATCTTTGTCCAAAACTCCACATAAAAAGCCATCATTTGATCCTTCCAAGCACCATTTTTGAATAAGAATGACATTGGGTTCTTCTAATAATACCTTTTCATCACCTTCTTCAACCAATGTTGAAAAAGATTCTGGTCCTTTTCTTTCATCCTAGCTCAAAACTCTTTCTTGTTGCTGATTGTGATCCCATGGCACTAACAAATCTCTAGGTTCAACCAATGTTTGCATAGAATCTTGTTCACCAAGGATAGAAAAGTTGTAAGAAACTTGATTCTCTCTTTCAGGTTCTTTTTTGAGAGCTGCTTGCAACTGATGAATCTTTCATTTATAGTCCTTTAGAGAATAAAACCTAGCATGCAAACTTCTGAGCAATCATGTAGATTTGTAATCTCTAGATGGATGTAGCCTTTTCTTTTAAGCTTCAGAGATGTTAGCCTGAAGACTGCTCCATAATGAAAGAAGTATTTCATCATCTTGAACTAATATCTCCTCAATTGTTGGCATTGATCTTGTTCTGGCCTTGAGCTGGCTTCTTTGGCTTGCCTTGCATTGAACCATTTTCAGAGCTCTTCAAACAAAATAGAGTCGCCAACCTCCTTCCAATGGAGGTACCATTAAATTTCTGAGGAAAGTAGACACTGGCACTTCGATTCTTTCCCCAGTAGAGTCACCAAAAACTGTTGGTTGACAGTTTTGTCACCACAGAAAACACCCTGATTTGCCCAACAAGAAGCAACAAAAGCAACCAACAAATAGAGTAATCATTGTGATTGCAACAATTATCCTCTGTGTTTGAGAGGGGCAGCTCCCTCGTATGATGGGGGTTTTTGGATTTTTGAGTACTTTTAACCAAAAGGTACAAAAAGGTAACAAAAGAGAAAATGAGATGAGAAGAAAGAGAGGGAGGAATCTACCTGCCAGCATAAGCAAAACAACACAAACTCCTTGAAGAAAGATAAAATAAACTACAAAGGAAGAGCACAAGGTCTCCAGAAAGAGAGAGAGAATGAACAACCACAAGGTACAAAGACCTAAAACACCTGCATGTTAAGAGTTGAGTAAAAGAGTTTATAATCCTGAAAGGAACTAATTAAACATAGGAATAATTAGTTCATGAGAAGAAAATTGCAGACATAAGAACAACAACTCTTCTATATTATTTCCAAATGAAAGAAGTACAAAACCTTCTTATTCCTCCATTACAAAACTCCCAACTCTATAGGAACATGAAATAATAAAACAACTTCCAGACTGATCGAGTCTCACTCGTGCACCAAAGTGCAAGGGGGATCAGAAACCTGGCTGGCCCAAAAGATATAGTAAACAAAGATAAATATCTAGTCACTACCCTCCCCATAGCTCTCATAGGAGCTCCCGGTTGAACAACAAAAAGATCCCCTCCAAAGACATTCCCCATCAATTATATAGAAACTTCCCAAGATGGGAAAACCAAAAGCCACCCGTTCACCAAAAGAAATGAAAAACAAAGAGTCATGGGTGACTCTTTACATTCTACACAAGCCCCATGGTACATGAATCAAAAGATGTTGTAGTTTCCATTGCTTCCACAATTACACCGCACAATTCTATCAAGGAGGATGCCCATTCACATGTCTTCCAACATAAACAATTTCATCAGGATCAAGATAAACTTCTTTAAACACAACTTAGAGCCTCAAAATGTGTTTCATCTCCTTTAGGATAGCCTTCTTCTGTGCATACATCACCACCGCATCAAGTTTCAGTCACTAGCCATGAACCAAATCTTGCACATCAAATGATTTTACTACTAAGACCAACCGACCACCACTACTCTGAAAGTTAGTCTTTTAATGTCTTACATGTAAGCATCTGTGAAGGTTTTATGCATTCTCCCAGTCACTGACTAATTGAAACAATTTATGTATGATTAATATACTCTTTATCAAATCAAAATCCTCATGTGATCTCTCTATTTTTGAATCAATGTCTAACCATTTGCATGTTTTGTTTTCAGTTTCGAGCTCCATAATACATATTAGAGCATGCCAGATACTCCTAAGATGAGATTTCTATCAATAATAGCCATCTTTAATGCCTTTGTCAGGTAGCCCCAGTATATTCTCAAACCTTTATTTTGTGTGAGCTTCCTCCCTTATGGCTATGCGAGCCACTCTTGCAATTTTGCTGCATTCTCCTTGAATGGTAATATCACCTTCAGCTGAGTAGTATTTCTTGAGATGATCAAGCCTTCATGCAACAACATCAAATATTTAGCTCAGTGCCTGGATTAGATGAGAAATCTATTTAGCAGATGGATGTAAAAGTATAAACTTCTTGAAATCCTCTTGGTTCACTATGGCACCTATCGGTGCCAAGACAATGTAACTATGGAGGTCGTGGCTCATCATGTAATCTGATAACTACATGTCTCTATGTAGGTTTCAGAGAAATCGTGCAAATTTTAATTTGTTTGATAATCTCATTCTATACCATATCCTAAATTTTTAATTCTTGGACTCCAAGCTCCTTGATCTCCACCAAACTATCACAACCAATGAAGTCTACTGCAAAACACATCTTCCCAGTTTCAACAAACTCGGCATAGCAGAACCAATCTTGATTACACTCGGTATAATATGGTCTCACTCAAAACTGCCAACTAAAATATCTAACAAAAATTGGCATTTTTGATTCAATTTCTACCTCAAGTCAAGAAAAGGAAATGCTACGGACTTGCGGGATTATGGCATTACACATGCCATATACATTCATTTGAGAGTTTATGAACCTTTTCAAAGGATCCATTTCTATATATATCCTACCCCTGCCCAATCTGGAATCTCCAACTAAAATATCTGACAAAAATTTCTTTGAACGAGTGGTTTCTATTTTGGTATGGATGTGAGTGCACTGGCAGTTGGTGAAAAGGACGTTACACCTGCTAATTACCTTTGCCTAAAATGGCTTTTCTTTCTCTTCTTATCTCTAAATCGTGGCATGAAAGTATTTGTACGAAAGTTTCTAAAGCCTTTTCAACAAATCTAATTTGGTGCATATCCATATTGTGCTTATCCCTCCATTGTTGCATTTCCAACTATATTATCTGACAAAGACTTACCTTCCATTTCCAACTTTTTGCGCGCGGGATAACACTGGAAAAGGGATAAGTATTGGTATAAGATGTGGGTGCATTGGAGATTTTTAGTTCGCGGATTTTTCTATGCTTCCACCTTTTACATGCCTGCCCAAGCCTTCGCTGCTTCGAGACTCATCACAAATCCATTTGTGCATATCCCACAATCATGGCATTCAAATGAGACCACCTCCTCCACCAGACAATTCACCAACTGAGATACCTCCTATGATTCTTCATGCCATACAGAGCTCTCAATTTCACCTTTCACAATTGATTTGATGGATCATGGGACCCTATCTAGATGAGACTGCGCGGTCATAGAGGAGATATCTGGTAGAGTTTATAAGTTTCTAAGCTACAATTGCATCTCGTGCATATCCTGTGCTCATTTTAGCCATGTCGTGGCTATGCTTGTGCAATCTATATTTTGCATATGGGCGCATTTCCATCTATAAAAGCTGACAAATTTGAATTCACCTTTTACGCCTTTTCCAACATCATTTACTTAAATTCTCTTAATATATTTGCTCCATGCTGTTTTGTGTAGGTCCTTGATACTTTCCAAATTCTCATCTTGCAAGAACCCAAACAATGATGGCAACGGTTGGGAAGATAGCGTTATACCTTCCAGCTACATTTGCTTGCTAGTTTCAAGCCCTATCAACAAATTCATTTTATGCAGATCCCTATTTTTAGCTTTTCAGAGAGAATACTAGCAGTTGGCACGAATTGCATGTCACCCGGAACGTCTCAAATTATGATATCTACCAGCTCACAGAATATGCATCTTGGCCCGATTGGAGAAATTTGCCTGCGGATTGCACTTGTTCAAAAGTTTCCAAAACCTTTTCATAGAACTAAATATTATTGCAACATTCCAAAAGATAATTGTCTCTTTTCCTTCGAAATGCATCCTTTGTCAAATAAAGCCTTTCTATGCTTCAATAGCTCACATATATGTATTTTGAAAGGGCTGAGAGTATCCTGCTAAAGGTTGTATCACTTTATACATGCCAATTACATTTGGTGCAATAGTGTGACTGCATCATAACAACTCAATCCTTAGATAATGCAATCAGATTCAACTCCTCATCTTTTTCCCCATCAACCAAGATAATTAGTTCACGAACATCTTTACAATGATCTTGGTTGCTTGCTGAGCCAAGAATTATGGATCTGCAAACAACCTGACACCTATGTGTTTGGGGAAGGGTATCATTATTTAACCTTGGGGATAATATCAACTTGACCATTTTCCTTTAGAACATGAAAAGGACATTTTATCCAAGTTGATTTCAGATATCTTTTGACCAATAACATTGCTGGAGTGAGTATTTATAGAGTAGAATTTTACAACCATCACTATTTTCTATAGATATTTTCTCTTCTGTTCTTTGCACTAGGGTTACAAGACCAATTTCACTATTATTCTGAATCTTGTCATGTCTTTAAAACACATTACATAAGAGAAATCACTCCTATTTCACTGCGATGATAATTAAATTGTACTTCAACAATTTTATGGGAGCCACTTTTAGATGGAAGAAATTTTCTCTACACTAGATGAGCTGATGTTGTGAGTAGAATTCTTCTTGAATATTTTAGAAACCCATCCGATAAATCCACTTTGTTCATCATAGGAAAATTGAGAACTTTTGAGGGGCAAGGTACAACATTGATAATTTAACAAATAGAGATGAGAGGATGCAATACATGTGAACTTTCAGGACAAATGATATATGTGGAAATGATTTGATGGCATATGATAACTAGAATATAGGAAAATTTTAAAATTTCCAAGGTTCAAAAATGTGGGCAACAATATGTAAACCCTGAGCCAATGGCATAATAAGAAATAATGTCAAAACTGTCAACTTTGGGAAGGTACAAGAGATGGACACATGGATTCCATTTTCTCTAACCCAATGAATAGCGCAACTGCCAATACCTTTCAGTCTAGATTGATGCAGTGCAACTATGACGTGTGGAAGGTTCTAGCCAATGGTGCACAAGGAAACCGATTGAGACTATAAAAACTTTAGGAAATGTGTTGGGAATTAAGGTGTCTCAACCTTGGTAATTCCTTGTATTTTTACATTGCATTTATTTATTTATTGCCTATTGCATTAATTGGATGCAAATCCTATGTTGTCATATTGTGGGAGTTGGCACGATGATTTGTCATCCTACATGGCATATGACCACATGTAATTTTGTCCTCACATGAGAAGATAGGCGTCCCACTTAGTGGTAGGAATATTTTGCCATGTGTCGGCATCTTGGATGTTGTGTAAGGGAATATTGACCGAAACGGTCATGACATATTCCTATGACAAAGTTATGACATGTAAGAGTCAGAAATAGGAGATTCTATGACAGGTGAAGACATGTGTAGAAGAACATCTTTGAAAAAGGCATCTTTGGGCGCGCCAAGGTGGACTATGACATGTTGTAAGATAATATGCTATTTATAGCCTATGTATGATAGATTCTCTTACAACTATAAGTTATGACAACTATGATAGATTCTATGACTATTGTAAGAGTCGTAAGAGTATCTGTCATAGCCCATTTTGGAAATGGGCAACCTCCTTGGGATGAGGTGACTTGACAAGTGTCAAGAGAATCCTACAGTGTAGGCATGGCTTTTGGGCCATGAGGCCATGTTGGATGCCCATCCCAATGTGGAGCCATTTTTGCCTTGTATTTGTTATATAAATAGGTGCTTTTGAGAGGAGAAGTACTACAGGTTGTACAGGTACTGTTATGCCACTGGAACATCTCCAAATACGAGTGTCAAAGACTCCTGCAAGAGAATTGGCTCTGTATTGTATTGTAACCTTCACTATTTACAAAATACATTTGAGCTGTGTTTTGGAGTGTGTGGTTTTTCACCCGTAAGGGTTTTCCCCACGTATATCTTGTCTCTCTTCTTTTGTCTCACTTTCTTGTGTATGTGTTTGCTGCAATATCTCTGTTAGTGGGTTAACATAGCTGTAATTGTAAAGATAAAATTGAATTTGCACTCTCCTCCCCTCATTAGATTAGTGTAGGAAGCGATTTCTGCACACCTAGCTTCCTTTCAGTTGGTATCAAAGCCTAGCCAATTTTGGTTCTAGCTGCTAGGTAGGGGTTTTTGAGATAATCTTAGGGTGAGTGGGACTGTTGTGCAGAGCATTCTATATCTTGTTGCATCAAGGAGATGGCAACCACATCCGGAAGATTAGAGGTGGAGAAATTTAATGGCACTAATTTCGAGTTGTGGAAACTCAAGATGGAGGACCTACTTGTTGATCGTGACCTATGGGAAATCATATCCAATGTGAAACCTACAACAATGTCACAAGTTGATTGGGACCTCAAAGATCAGAAGGCTAAGGGTCTCATAAGACTCTGTCTAGCTGACTCTGTCCTGTTGAATGTCCATGAGGAGAAGAGCACGAAAGACCTTTGGAAGAACCTGGGTGATGTTTATCAGGCCAAGTCCTTGGTAAACAAGATTTTTATGAAAAAGAAGTTGTTTGCTCTGAAGATGGAAGATGGAGGATCTGTTGCAGACCACATGAATGCTTTTAACATGATTGTTGCACAGTTGACATCCGTGGGTGTGAAAATGGAGGAGGAGGATCGTTGCATGACCCTACTTTGTTCTTTGCCAGATTCATGGGATCATCTTGTCATGGTTATCAGAAGCACCACTACCACCTTCAAGATGGAAAATGTGGTGTCCTCGTTGTTATCTGAAGAAATGTGGAGGAAGACATCCGAGTCAGCCAAAGAGGCTCTTGCGGTTCAATGAAGACCCAAAGAGAAAAGGAAGAAGAAGGACAAGAAAGGTGAAAAGGGTAGATCCAAATCCCGTGGGAGATCCAAATCTCCTGGAAAGTCCAAGGTTCTCTGTTGGAACTATGGGAAGACAGGGCATTTTTGAAAGGAATACAAAGAAGAAAAGAAAAGGAAAAAGAAGACAGCCCCTAATTCAGATTCTGACAAGTCACAAGATGATGGTGATGCCTTCATCACAGCCCTAGCCACCCATGCATTTGATGATGTGTGGTTGATTGATTCTGGTGCATCATTCCACATGACCTCACATCGAAGCTGGTTCATGAAGTATGAAGAGTTCGATGGTGGAAGAGTGTACCTGGGTGACGACTCTCATCTAAAAATTGTTGGTTGTGGAAGAGTTTCAATCTGATTCCCTGATGGACGAGTGAAGGGGATCACTAGGGTTATGCACATCCCAGGCCTTGCATGAAACCTACTTTCTGTAAGTATGTTGAATGATGCAGGTGTGCAAGTTGTCTTTTCAAAGGATGGATGTAAGATGACTAGAGGATCTATGGTGCTTGCGAAGGGTACTCAAAGAGGTACTCTGTTTCAACTGGAGGCATGCACTTCACAGTGCAATAGTTCTTCTGACTCGAAGAAAAGAACTGCAGTCACTTCATCTCCACCATCTGAACGAGCAATGAAGAAATCTGTTGTAACTAGTTCTAATGGTAGTGCACATGCTATGGAAGCTAAGCTTCCTATTGAAAAGACTATGTTATAGCATTTGAGATATGGCCACATTGGTGAGAAGGGCCTGCGAATCCTGAAAAATAAAAACCTTGTTGAGGGGTTAAATGATTGTAATCTCGAGTTCAACTTTTGTGAACATTGTGTATATGGAAAACAAAACTATGTTCAGTTTTACTCTAGTTCTCATAAGCCTTCTGGTGTGTTGGATCTTATTCATTCTGATGTGTTTGGTCCAGTTAATGTTCCTTCAATTTCCAAATCTGTATATTTTGTCTTTCATAGATGATTACAGTAGAAGGACATGGGTTTATTTTATTAGAAGCAATACTAAAGTATTTAGTCAGTTTAAGGAGTTTAAAGCCTTTGCTGAAAATCAAACTAGTAAAAATATTAAGTGTTTGAGAGCTAACAACGGTGGTGAGTTTTGTTTGACAGAGTTCGATAAGTTCTATAAAGAGCAAGGGATTGAAAGACATAAGACAACTCCACACACCCCACAACAAAATGGAATTGTGGAGAGGATGAACGGGACACTGATGGAGAAGGCTAGGAGTATGCTTAGTGGCGCAAGCTTCAAACAAAATTTTTGGGCTGAAGCTGTAGCCACTGCTTGCTATCAGCTCTTGTTGGTAAGACACCCATGGAGGTGTGGTCTGGTAAGAAGCCTTCAGTTAGACATCTTTATGTTTTTGGTTGTGAGGCATATGCACATGTGCCTAGGAGAAATGGTCTAAATTGGAGAACAAGGCTATTAAATGTATTTTCATTGGCTATGGTGTCGGTGTGAAAGGATACAAGCTTTGGGATCCTGTGGCTGAAAAAGTGTTGTATAGCAGAAGTGTTATCTTTAGAGAGCTAACGCCTTCAGTTGTTCTACAACCAGAACAGACAGAAAAGAAAGAGGATGTGGTTCAGTTTCCTTCTACCCCTGAGAAGACTGAACAGACAGACCCTGTGAGACCTGATGATGAGGAGAGCTCTAGCAGCTCTGAAAGCTCAAAAGAAGAAGCAAAACCTCAACCTCAGCCATTGGGGAGGTCTACACGAATGAGAAAGCAACCTGATAGGTTTGGTTATTCATTACTTGATTCTAGTTGTGCTTTTTCTTTACTTACTAACACTGATGAGCCTAGAACTATGAAAGAGGCTATGGGCATGAAAGATACAGGTTCCTGGAAGGAGGCCATGGAAGATGATATGGCTTCTTTGGAAAATAATAAAATATGGGACTTTGTGCCTTTGCCTGATGGACAGAAACCCGTTGGATGTAAATGGGTGTTCAAGAAGAAATTCGGTGTAGATGGCAGTGTTGAAAAGTACAAGGCTAGATTGGTTGCGAAGGGGTATTCACAAGTGGAGGGAATTGATTATGGTGAAATTTTCTCTCCCGTTGCAAAGCTGACATCCATTTGATTTTTGTTATCTCTTGCAACTGCTTATGACTTAGAGGTAGAACAAATGGATGTGAAGACAACTTTTCGTCATGGTGATTTGAAGGAAGAAATCTACATGTCACAGCCAGAGCATTACATAGAGAAAAGTAAAGAAAATTTGGTTTGCAAGTTGAAAACGTCTTTGTATGGTTTGAAGCAGTCTCCTAGGATGTGGTACTTGAAGTTTGATGCCTTTGTGTTGTCAATTGGATACCTGAGATTGAAATCAGATCATTGTGTGTATTACAAGTTTGACAATGATCGCATTCTCATTATTGCATTGTATGTTGATGATATGTTGTTGATTGGAAATGGTAAGAATATGATTTATGATTTGAAGTCTTAGTTGTCAGCACAGTTTGAGATGAAAAACCTTGGGGCAGCCAAGTACATTTTGGGAATGGAAATCAAAAGAGACAGAGCTAACAAAAAACTTTGGTTGAGCCAGAGTAAGTATGTGAAGACTGTGTTGGACAGGTTGAGCATGGCAGATTGTAGACCATTATGTGTTCCTGTTTCATTAGGGACAAAGTTGTCTGTTAATGATTGTCCAAAATCTTCTAGTGAGGTGGAGGACATGAGCAGAGTACCTTATGCTAGCGTTGTTGGCAGTTTGATGTATGCTATGGTCTGCACAAGACCAGACATTGCCCAAGCAGTGGGAGTCCTTAGTCGATTTATGGCTAATCCTGAATGGGTACATTGGGATGTAGTTAACTGAGTGTTATGATATTTGAGGGGTACTTCTGAGTATTCCATATGCTATCATGGTAATGCTACAGGACCTCCGCATTCAGTTTGTATTCGTGGATTTGTGGATTCTGATTGGGTAGGTGACATTGACAGCAGGAGATCCAACAGTGCCTATGTGTTCACTATGTTTGGTGCTACAATTAGTTGGATGAGTAAGTGACAACCTATGGTTGCTTTGTCCATGATAGAAGTTGAGTACATGGTAGCAACTCATGGTTGCAAGGAATCCATTTGGCTTAAAAGATTGTGTTCAGATATTGGTGTTGATGCAGGATAGATTACGATTTGTTGTGACAATCAGAGTACGATTTGCCTTGCGAAGAATCCAACTTTCCATGCCAGAACAAAACATATTGATGTACAGTTTCACTTCATGTGAGACATGGTAGAGGATGGGAAGGTAAATTTGGAGAAGGTAGATACTTTGAAGAATGTTGCAGATGCATTAACGAAACCAGTGGGCACAAAGAAGTTTAGATGGTGTTCGGAGTCTATGGGCCTCTCAGCCTATAGCAGTTAAATCCTGTTAATTCTATTGGCTCTTACAAGGTGTTTGACAAGTGGGAGAATGTTGGGAATTAAGGTGTCTCAACCTTGGTAATTCCTTGTATTTTTACATTGTATTTATTTATTTATTGCCTATCGCATTAATTGGATGCAAATCCTATGCTGTCATATTGTGGGAGTTGGCAAGGTGATGTGTCATCCTAAATGGCATATGACCACATGTAATTTTTTCCTCACATGAGGAGATAGGTACCCCACTTAGTGGTAGGAATATTTTGCCATGTGTCGACATCTTAAATGTTGTGTAAGGGAATATTGACCGAAACAATCATGATAGATTCCTATGACAAAGTTATGACATGTAAGAGTCAGAAATAGGAGATTCTATGACAGGTGAAGACATGTGTCGAAGAGCATCTTTGAAAAAGGCATTTTTGGGCACCCCAAGGTGGACTATGACATGTTGTAAGATAATATGCTATTTATAGCATGTGTATGACAGATTCTCTTACAGCTGTAAGTTATGACAACTATGACAGATTCTATGACGGTTGTAAGAGTTGTAAGAGCATCTGTCATAGCCCATTTTGAAAATACGCAACCTCCTTGGGTGGGGTGACTTGAAAAGTGTCAAGAGCATCCTACAGTGTTGGACAAGTGTCCATAGGCGTGGGTTTTGGGCCATGAGGCCATGTTGGACGCCCATCCCAATGTAGATCCATTTTTGCCTTGTATTTGTTATATAAACAAGTGCTTTTGAGAGAAGTACTACAAGTTTTACAAGTACTGTTATGTTGCCAAAACATCTCCAGATACGAGTGTCGAAGACTCCTGCAAGAGCATTGGCTCTTTATTGTATTGTAACCTTCATTGTTTATGGAATACATTTGAGCTGTATTTTGGAGTGTGGGGTTTTTCACCCGTAAGGGTTTTCCCCATGTATATCTTGTGTCTCTCTTCTTCTGTCTCACTTTCTTGTGTATGTGTTTGCTGCAATATCTCTATTAGCGGGTTAACATATATGTAATTGTAAAGATAAAATTGAATTTGCACTCTCCTCCCCTCATTAGATTAGTGTAGGAAGCGATTTTCGCACACCTAGCTTCCTTTCAAAATGCAACACTATGTCATGTGGATCTTCTTTCTTCTATTAACTCTAATAGAAAATTTGACGGGAAAAGAAACTAACATAGACTCCATAGCGCCTAGGTTCTTGTTCAATTTTTATTCATTGTTTCTATTGATGCCTCCTAACGCGTATCAACATATATACTACCAAAATTAAATCCCAACTCATCTCCTTAGAAAAACAAAGAACCTAACAAAATGTAGGGATTTTTTGTCTACAGTTCTTGGTGACTCACTAGGGAATCTGCACCTACAAAGAAGAATCCAAAATCTCTAACAACAAAAGGAGAAACAAAACAATGTGCAAACACAACCGTGTCTAACTCAAATCTTCTGAAGTGCAAGTTGTAGAGTGGTCCATTCATTATCAAAAGGCTAAACCTTCTTCTTCAAAGCCTCAAACACCATGTCCAAATCAATGATCTCCTTGTAGGAGAAACTCTATAATCTCTAGACCGCATCCTTGATTTGCAACTCCAACTGTGCAAGTGGTTGCGAAACCGTTTCTACCTTTGCAACATTGGGTGTTTGGCTCAATGCCGAAAAAGATGCTTGATCATTTTGCCTATTCATTAATAGCACTTTAATCTGCTCTTTTGTCAAATTTGTAGAATCATCAAGAAATGGAGAGGGGAGCCCTAACTGGACCAAATGTTTAATGTGTCCCTTCATTTTCTTTACTACTTGTTTCAAAACATCAAGATGTGCTTTTTACTTGAGGGTAGCCTTATTTTGAGTCAGGAATTCGTTAACCTTTACCACGGCTATTCTTCTGTTGTCAACCCCTGCAGCTTGGAGAATTTCTTCATAAGCACTATATAAGTTCTGCACCAATAGTTGTAATTCAACTACCTTTGGGGAAAATAGAAGAGAGTTTTTTCTACTGCCGCACCCACCTTGGCACTAAGACTTTGTGCATCTAAAATAAACTTTAGCATAGGCTTGAGCTTGGAGGTCTCTTTAGAAATGCACCCCCAATAAGACACATACAATTCCTAGACCATAGGAAACACCCCTGTTGTCGAGGACCTCTACGCGAGCTCCTGCTTTAGCTGAAGAATTTGCTACTCCTTGGCCTAAATTTCATCGTGCAGTTGCTTATTCGAATCTCTTCGGTCTAAAAGAATCTTATGCAGTTGAGTCAATTCATCCTGGTTGTCACTGAGATTCTTTTCTGCCACACTCTTCTCTTGTTGCAATGACTCAACCAAAGTCCTAGCCGAATCTAACTCTGACTACAATCCTGCGCTTTTGGTCTGTTATGCCTGTAATGCCTCCATGGACACCTTACTCTGCAAGTCAAGAGTTAGCCTTGAAATTTCTATATATTTGGCCTTTGTCTCTGTGTCAAGTCTGTCTACAGTACCTTTCATGTGCGATAGTTCAAGCCCCTGTTTCTCAAGCTTTTTGCCCATTTTTATAAAATCTATGGTGACAGATTTCTGTGTTTCCTCTATGAGCTCAACTTTATCTTACGGGTCTGCTTGTGCTAGATTCAAACCCGTGCAACATGTATGGAATAGTCCTTAGGCTTCATTTTCTCTTGTGGCTTGATCACAGTCGGGGTCATATGGGTGATCATCAATGACCATTGTGAATGATCATACAGGGACCGCATGCGGGGAACTACAGGGGTGTTAGAATATTAATCTTTACTTGGTAAAAGTTATCTTTACTTTGGTAAAGGTTATTTATTATTTATTTGCATCTCATAAATACTTGTATTTATAATATAAAGTATTTTTGTCTTATTTGAGTATCCTCACACATGTGTGAGGATGCCTCACGTTCACATTCCTCTTGGAAGAATATTTAGGCTTTACCTGTTGTTATATGGAACCTAATTAGACTCGGAGGTTAAATTTTCCCCACTTTTATCGGTGTGGTTTCCCCCTAAATTATTTAATGGGGGTTTGGGGGCAGCGCCCCTTGCGGGGTCCAGGGGCAGCGCTCCTTGTCGTAATATAGGGCAGGATCGAGGGCAGCACCCCCAAAACCTCAAATGACTTTTATTATTTTATAAAGGCGTCGGGAGTTATTTTTTCTATTGGCCGACATAAAAATACCCTATTTTGTAACCGACATAAGTCTTAATAAAAATGGCTAAGGGTTAGGGTTTCCATGGATATTGTATTGTAGCAGTATTGAGTTGTAAGGATTGCTGGTTGTAATTGGTTTGATCTACTGGATAATAATATTGGACTCTCTGTTGGTGGATGTAGCCCAAGTTTGGGTGAACCACATTAAAAATTGTCTCTTGCTGTTATTATTTCTATGTATTTTCATTCCTTTATCTAATCTTTATTTGCATTTAATTGATATCTTCTACATGCAATTCCTAACATTACCCACCTCCTTATGAGGATTGACACTTCGTACACACTTATATGAAAGGTGGCATATGGGAGTTACATGTAACTCCTTTTCTCACCTCTATTAATGAGGTACTTCTCTCTCATTTTCTCAACTCTAATTCTCTCATTCTCACATACGCATATTCTTGAGAAGCTCTCTCTCTCTCTCTCTCTCTATGTGTATTCTTTTAGGCTTCTTGCCATTTTTATATCTTTGCTTTCCCCCCTTCAAAACTCGTCTCCATTATTGATCTTGGTGTATGCTTTTGGTTCGTGTTCTTCTTTGGATGATAAAATTACTTCAAACAATGCTCCAATCTTGATTAGTTATTTCCTTGTTTTTTATTTCCCTTTCATTGTATCAGAGCAGGTTTTTTACTAATACAAGTTGTGAGTGGAATTGTTGAAGGTGCCATCTTTTTTTTAAGCTTTCACCTTCAAAGACATCAAAAGATAGATTTGAGAGGAGCATTTTTTATTTCTGTGCAGGAAAAGGGTTTTAACCCTTCATTTCTTTTCATTTATAGATCTGTGTAAAAATTATTTATTCATTTCTGTTAAATTCTATCCCACCATATCTCTAGATTTTTTTCTTCAAACATATATTGTGTTTTTTTAAAAAAAATTCTGTGTTAAAAATTTAGGGCCTCAAGCCCTCCTTTCTGTTTTTTTTTTTTAAAACTAGGCTTTCTTTTAAAAAAAAACTTAGGGCTTTGCCCTACCTGTAGATTGTAGGTTAGTTTTTTATAAAAAATTTCTAAAGCTTTTTAAAAATCATATTCTTTCAAGCTTTTAAATAAATCTAAGTTTAAAAAAAAAAATTAATTCAAATCAAAGCTTTTAAAAAAAATTAATTAACAACAAAGTTTGTTAAATAAAAAAATTAAAAACATTACAAACTTAAAAAAAAAAAATATTTTAGGGCATTGCAAGGCCACAACCCTTTGTGACCGTGGGGCCTTAAAGCCCTGTAGGCCCTTAAGGGAGCCCAAGGGCCCCCGTGCACCCTTAGTTAACCCTTGGCACCGCTATCCAAGACAACCCTCCACTGTCGCTTCGCTCACCGCCGGTCTTGCATATTGCACTCCCCTCTACCAATCTCCCTTGCGCCGATCTCCCCTTCGCCGCTTCCTTGTGCCCTCCCTCACTCGACCTCCACCGTGCACTAAAAACAATAAAACTTTTTCTTCGTGTCCTAGGGCCCTGCAACTTTTAAACTTCTTTTACATATTTGTTTTTATTTTTTATTTATTTTTTAATATTAGTTTCTTTTTAAAAGTCCCTTAATATCATTTTAATATATTTTTAATATAGACCCTTTTTATTAAGTATTTTAATTTAAAATTTTAATATAATTAAATCTTTTTAATTAAGTTTTAAAAATAAAAAATTAGTTTTTTTAATATATATTTTTTAATGAGTTTTTTTTTAAATTTTCTTTCAAAAAGTTTATATGCATTTTTTACCTAATAAGGTGAATTTTTTTTGTTTTTTTACCTAATTAGGTATTTTTTTTAAATTACATTTTTTAAGTTTTTTTTAAATTTAAAAAAAAAAAAAATTATTTTGCATTTTATTTACCTAAATAGGTAGTTTTTTGCAAATATGTCTACTTTGATTCCTTAAATCAAATTGAATTCATCTATCATTCATGGAAAACATATATTAGCTTTATTTTTTGATTTAAACATCTTTTGGATGTCACAACTAACCCTAAAGCAGAGCCTGGTCCTACGACAAGCCAGGATGAGCAAGATAAATGGCATAAGATGAATGACAAAGCCCTTGGCCTATTAGGCATTTTGATGTCACCTGAATTCTATGTTCATATTAGGGCATGCATGAAAGCCTATAATGCATGGGAAATTCTACAGAAAACTTATGATAGTTCTAATGAATCTAGAAAGATTCAACTTCAAGATCAACTCAAAGATCTCAGGTATACGGATTTCAAAACCATGGATGAATTTCTTCTCAAATTTGATGCTCTTAACGGTCAATTAACTAATTTAGGAGTTAATCTTGAAGTCTTAGATTAATTCATATTGTTTTTAGACAATGTTTGCCTAGACAATTTCAACAATCTATTACAAATATTCATGCTCAATTAGTTATTCCTACTTTAGCTACTCAATTATCTTATGATATTTTTCGCAATTTGTTAAGGCAAGAAGCTAAATTCATTCAATTTGGTAATCTTAAGAATAGTGAGTATGCTTTTATGTCTAAAAATAATAAACCAAATTTTAAACCTCATAATAAACAAAATTATAATACCAAATTTCAGCATAATAATAATAGTTATAACAATAGAAATAATAACAATAATAGTTATGATAATAGAAAGAATAATTCTTCTAAGAGACCTCATTATAACTATTGTGATAAAGATGGTCATTAGCCTAACACTTGTTACAAGAAGCAAAATGCTAATAACAATAAACAACCTATGAGGCAAAATTATCAACAAAATCATAAGCCTCATAATAATGCCAATCAATCTAGGCGTGCTTTTACTTGTGCTTTAAATGCTTCAAAACCTCTTCAGTGGATTATTGATTCAGGTGCATCTCAACATGTTAATTCAATTAAAGAGATATTTGAATCAATGCAACCTGACAACACTAATGTTCCTTTTCAACTTGTTAATAATCATAGTTGTAAAGTAGAAGCAATTGGAGATGTGAATGTTCCTAATGGTAAGTTACATGATGTTTTGTATGTTCTTGAGTTGACAACAAATTTGCTTTCTATAGCTACGCTATGTCAAAATTTTAAGATATAATTTTATAAAGATATGTGCTATGTGATTGATCCAAATCAAAATGATAAAGTCATTGCTAATGATAAATTAGACAATGATAATTTATTCAAGTTCTATGAGTTTTCTACATCTAAATACTCTTTATTATCTACCATTGATTTTAATATTTGGCATGAAAGACTTGGTCATATCAATGCTAACAATATTTCGTTGATACAAAAATCTAATATGGTAGAAGGATTGCCTAGTATCGTTCCTTCTAAAATTGTATGCATAGGATGCATGAATGGTAAGATGCATAGGGATCCCTTTCCTAAAGGTCAAGCATGGAGGGAAAATCATAAGTTGCACATCGTCCATAGTGACCTTTTGGGACCCATGGAAAATGAATCCATCCAAGGACCAAGGTATGCACTTACTTTTGTTGAAGATTATTCTAGAACTTGGATCTATTTTCTTAAAAATAAGGATAAAGTTCTTGATACTTTTGTTGATTTTCATAAATTTTTTGAAAGGCGATCTAGTTTTAAACTTAAAATACTTAGGATTGATAATGGTATTGAATATGTGAATAATGCTTTTAATGGTTTGAAGTCCTTTGGTATTAAACATGAGATATCCATTCCCTATACACCAGAACAAAATGGTGTAGTAGAAAGGAAGCATAGAACTATTGTTGAAATGGTTAGATGTTTGTTACATGCTAAAAACATGTCTTATAAATTTTGGGTTGAAGCTATGTTTTATGATACTTATATTATTAATATAAATCCAACCAAAGCCTTAAAGGATGTCACCCCTGAAGAGGCTTAGTATGATAGGAAGCCTAATCTTAAGCATTTAAGAATCTTTGGCTCTATTGCTTTTGTTCATAAACCTAACAAAAAAGGCAAAGATTAGATTCTAAATCTTCTCAAATTTTTGTAGGGTATGATGAACAATCTAAAGCTTATAGACTTTATAATCCTGTTACTAATAAAGTTAAAGTTTCTAGAGATGTATGCATTGTTGAAAATGGTGTTCATGATTGTTCTAAAGTTATTAACAATAATTCTTCTCAAGACAATGTTCTTGTTATTGAGGATAATCCTCCTTTGCATACTTCTTTGAATCCTTCTAATACTTCTCTTAGTCAAAGTGATAGTGAACATGATGAACATTCTCATGATGATTCTTCTTCTAGTGATGCTACACCTACATCTAAATGTATGCCTAAACGGTTCAAAAAATTTGTTCAATAAAGTGGTGATATTTAACTAGAATGGATAGATCTAAGGCTAGAAAAGAAAACTATTACAATTATGCTTTGATGTCTAAAATTATGGATACTAATGATCCATAAAGCTATGAGCAAGCTAAACATCAACCTCATTGGGAAAAGACTATGCAAGATGAATATAACACTTTGATTGCAAATCAAACTTGGGAGCTTGTTCCTTTACCTCATGGTAATAATCTTGTTTCATGCAAATGGTTGTATAAAACTAAGTTCAATTCCAACAATGGGATTAATAAATTTAAAGATAGATTAGTGGCTAGAGGTTTCTCTCGAGTGGAAGACTTAGATTATAGTGAAACTTTTACTCTGGTGGCCAAAATGCCAACTATTAAATTAGTTATAGATTTAGCTTCTCATATGCATTGGCCTATTCATCAAATGGATGTTAAAAGTGCATTTTTAAATGGTGATTTGCATGAAGAAGTTTATATGTCTCAACCTTTGGGTTTTGTTCAAAAAGGTAAAGAACATCTTGTTTGCAAATTGAAGAAATCAATTTATGGTTTAAAACAATCTCCTAGAGAATGATACTCTAAAATTAATGCTTTCTTTACTTCTCAAGGATTTACTAAAAGTCAAAATGATCCTAATCTATATATTAAAAATAGTGAAAATGATATTGTGATCATTATTTTATATGTTGACGATTTGATACTTACTAGTAGTTCCAACAAATTGATTTGTTATACTAAGTCTCGACTAAATCATCAATTTCAAATGACTGATTTAGGTTTGTTACATTATTTTTCGGGTATGGAAATTTGGAAAACACCTAATGGTATTTTCCTTTCTCAACATAAATATGCTCAAGATCTCTTAGATAGATTTAAAATGAATGATGCTTAACAAGGGTCGTTGGTCCTTGGCATTTAATCATGTTTTCATGTGTCAAATCCAGAGATGTGTCCTAGGCTATCTGCAATAAGGGGTTCCATGGTTACCAATTCACTAACTACTTCTACTGATCTACTTGCTTCAAAGATAAATACTGTTGATTTGTCTGCTGTGAAAGAGAGTTATGAAAATACTGAAAACAAAGCTAAAACAGTAAATTGCTAACATTGACCTATTCTAATCCATACAACTGAAAATATGCATTTACTGGAACAACTATGTAAACAAAAATAAATCTATTCCTTATGAAAGTAATAAACCATCTCCCTAATAGAACCTGAAACAAGACAATAAAACAAACAAATACTAGCCTCATGTCTTGATGGCGGGAGTGGGCCCTTGCTCCTCACCCTTAGGACTGAAGACTAAAACAAAAACTCAGTACAGAGATATGATAACACAGTCTTTCTTCAGTCTAATTTCATCTATATGCTTGTATTCAAAAAAATATGTCCAATCTGGAAAATGGAGATTACAATAACTTAATAGCAATCATCTGTTTCTTTGCTACTTCTACCTTTTATATATATCAAATCAAGTGATGAGATATCAATCTATTCTAACTATCAGTTTATCTATGAGATATCATCAATCTCTTATTTTAACAATTGTTTAACTGTAGAGTAAAATCATGCAACTGGAATGGATTTTAGTGGTACAACAGTCCCACTAAATCTGGAGTCTTAACTTGAATAACAATTGGGTAGCGAGGCCCTGAAATATAGGTATTTAATAAGTCTTTAGAAACTCATGCAAAATCAATAAAAGAGGAATTAGACCCCTAGCAGTCAACTAGAATCTTCACCCAATAATTCTGGTGTTGGTTGAGTAACCTCCGGAGCACTCCAGTTGCCTTCGAAGGTACAAACTGATAGTGGTGTTGGAGACTCTGCACTGTTGCAAAGGGGGCTCCGAAGATGTGTACTATCACCAGGAGCTCTAGAGATGCACTCCTAACTCTTGTATGGCTCCAGAGATGATCCACCCTTGGCTCCCTTGCTTCAAAATACCTCCAACATATTAGGAAAATGTTGGAGTCTGGTGTAGTATCCTTCACGTCAGCTTCAGAGATTGCTAGGACCATTTCCAGAGATGCTCAAAATTGCCTTTGCCCATACAACTGCACCTGTAGACGCAAAAAGAGACTTATCTGCACATTTTCATTAGTTTGTTGTACATTAGTCCTTCAATCCAAAATCATGACATTTGGCAATTCATCTCTCATTAATGTAATTAAAATGAATCTTATCAGTATACTATGGTGCAATTACCAGGACAATAGAATAGAAGGGAGTGGAAAAGAGAGGTAAAAAGGTGTATTATTTTGGGTTCTACTTGACACTCATCATTCCCCCTGAACTTGAAGGTTAGCGGGTCCTCCTATACTTCACAGCCTGGACTTATTGAGGTGGAATATTCTATTGGTCAAATTGAACTCTTTTTCATATGTGGACCAGGTAGTGTGGATTGGATTGCTATTCCCCCTGGACTGCTCAACCTATCTCAGCCATTCCTGAAATCTGGCATCTTCTATCTGTTTCACCCATATAGGCAGAGGTTCAATATTGAGAGGAGGTCTGAAATGGTCACCTATCCAATCTTCTTTGTATTTGTCCATCAGTTTGGACACTACTCTGGCTTTCCTCATAAATAACTTGAGGTTGGCAGGGGACACTACTTCCCTCATCTTTTGCTCCGTAGTTAGAGTAATCCACCTTTTCTTTGCTATTGGGAGCATTTGATTGGATAAATTGTGCATGAGGAGACCAAAATCAACAACACACTCCAGTAGGTGTTTTTGGTATAGGGGCAAAATCTTTGTTCTACCTTCTAGGGAGTAAATTTTTACCCTGAAATGAATCTCAAAACCCATGGGATTTGGACATTCCCTCCTGAGGAAAAGGCTTGTTTCTGCATCTTTCTTTGTGTAAGCTTCCATCCTTTAATTCCAAATTTGATGATTTCTCATTAGTGACATGAATGCCTTGAGTTGGCATTCCCCCACAAAGTAGTTGATTAAGAAAGTATGATCTTTGATGTAGAAACCATGCAACTACAACTCACACATGAAGTCCTTATCTTCGTCAGAACTTTTCATGTATACCTCCATGAAGTCTGCCTCTATTTGTATATCCTCAGTTAAATCAGACAAGACCAATGATATCTTCTTCTAGAGGATTCACTCTTGCAAAAACAAAGCATAACTGCACTGGAAGGTCTGCAAGATAGGATCTCAGTAGAGAGAGCGGCCACCTTGATGACCTTTTCCTCTAAGGCCTATACTTTTTGTGACATGGCAGTCGCTGCCCTTTGCAGCTGCAACATTGGCTTGGATTGCTCATGTTCTTGACATCTCCTTCCCCAGTGAAACATGGCCTTAGAGATATCTATTGGAAGAACCCCTAGGTATGAGTCTGTTTGAGTCCCATGTTCCATGGTAGCAGCCGGATTGGTTAGCTCATGAATAACCTCTTCCTGATCATCCATCTTGTTGTTGGCCCATGTCATCTACTTAGCCTGACTCTGTGTCTTTTCAATGAGTGCTGTAATTAATGTGAGACTATTGTCTCTGGATTTAACAATGTCAGAAATATTATGTGCTACTTCCTCTTCTTTTTCTCTAATTTCAGCCTCTTTCTATTGAATTATCCTCTGTTTCTCTTTGAGCTCAACTTGTAGCTCCTCAATTACCTGCTTATGTTTTGTTTCTTTCTCCTTCATGACCATTTTGAGGTCAGTGATGATTAGTTTTTTCCCGCACAATAGTCTCTTTAGATTGTCAATTTCTTCTATCAGCTATCGTTCTCTTGGGACCTCTACATCCTCTTGATCAGAGGGATGAGAGTAACTTCCTATTTCTCCCCCTTCTATTATTTCCTCATCAGGGGTTTCTGTGTCTCTTTGCTCCTCATTGTCAGCTACATCCCCCTATTCATTCTCATCATCCCCTGAAGTCTCCTTTCCCTAAGATTCCTCCTGGATTACTTTTGCAAATGTCGGGGCTGATGAAGGTCAAGCCTCCTCCATGGAAGTCCTAAAGCCCATGAGGACCTCAACTAGGAGAGCAGTGTCATGTTCAGCCTGAGTAGGCTATCTCTTTATCTTGCTTCTCTGGAGCACTAGTGGAGCCTGTGTCTCCAGAGTTGGTGCATTACCCTCAGACTTTAAAGAAATGGTGAGGGTTTTTTTCTGCTATCTCCGGAGCTTGAGTTTGTTGTGGCTCTAGAGTCTGAGACCTTGATTGAGCAGGTGTCTGTGGAGTAGTTCCCTCAACTACTCTTCTTTGTATTCTTCTTCTAACTAGAGGGACTTCATCTGATTCATTAGATTATTCCTTAGCCCTATGATGTCTGCTAGATTTAGGTGTCCCTGAAGTCCTTTTTGTTTTCTCTCTCTGCCCTGTTTCTTTCCTTTGCCTTTTGTGGCTAGAAGTCTGGGCAGAGGTCGGTGCAATTTCCTCTTCCATGATGACATCTCCCCTCATTTTCTTGGTTGCAGTAGACTCCTCAGCTAAGGTTATCTTTCATTTTGTTGAGCGAGTCATATGGAAGTGTTGCTCTGTAATAGGTTCTTTGAGCTATTTTGTGGCAGCCAAAACTTCTCCCAAAACTTCTTTCCCTTTCTTTTTCTTGTTAATAGTAGGGGTGGAAGTTGGTGTTTCTTCCATTGTTTGTTTCTTGCCCTTACCCTTTCCAGTGGTTGCGGAGGAAGTAGAAGGCACTGCTTCCTCATCTTGCTGAGTAGAGGAACTCTCATCTGTACCCTACGCCCTGCTTGGTGTCCTATCATGTGGTTTGTTATTTAAAAATGTCTACCATAAGGCCTCTCCATCAGCCTAGGACAGGAAGTGGTGTTTTACAATCAGGAAAATGAGGCCGTGGTGTTTCATGGGACCCTTCCCTTGTTGATACTTGTCTTCTAAGGCTACAATAGCAGAGTACATAAAGTTTGGGAGGTTTATGCTAAATTTTGGGTGGGCATGCCCATGCCTTAAGAAAATTAGCATCTTCATGATTGGTCCTAATACCAGAGAGAATTGTCCATCACATGTAAAATATTTCATTAACCACATAGCTAGAGATTGCCATGGTTGTGTGAGTGAGGTCCTAACAATTCCCTTGACTTCATTCTTACTTAAATGCAACTAGATTTTAGGTTCACCTTCTACTGAGAATTTTTTAATCAAATCAGTGTACAGGGTTTTTAGATGATAGAATCTCTCACCTTGTTCAGGTAGTCCTAAAATATGGCTAATACTGGTGGATGATGCACTGATTTGAACCCCTCTTATTGTGGTTTGGTTATTCTTCAGGTGGTGAAGGAAATCATCTACAATGTCCTCCTGAAATCCCTTAAACTTCTCTAGAAATTCCAACCACCCAGTGTTCCTTAAGATATCTGTTGCAGCTTGGTCTTGCAGTAGTCCTGTTGCATTTTTAGGTTCTGATTTCTTTTTCACTCCCATCTTCCTGTCTTACTTCACCCCTTATGAATGAACCTTCTCTTGGCCTTCTCTATAGTTCTTCTTCTTTGTTCTCTGGAAGACTGTGGGCGTAAAACCTTAAAGATTACCTCTGAGGTTTGGGAAAACTCTGCAAATTCTGAACTGGGGCTTGATATCTATTAATGGCAACTGCTTGGATTATAGGAAGGTTAATCGACTTCAATTAATTTGAATTAATGGCTCAATCATATCACAAGGAATGACATGACACTCCGGAGTGAGGTCAATGGTGTGGCATTTAAGGAGGCATGCATAGGTTGAAAAGGGAAATAATGGTAGGGGTACGTGTCGAAGTAACTGCACCTAAACATAGAAATGACAAGACAAGTGATAATTAACTAACTTGAGTGAATTACCTGGATCACTTTTCATGATGATGGCTGGATGTACTTGGTTGCTATGATGCGGCTTTGATTAGGTATGGTGTGACTTGGCACGTGTACATCCCCTACGTCGCTTGGAATGGCATAAGCATCTTCAGTGTCACATGGTCTGAAATCTTTCCTCATGTGTAGATTTGAATATGATGTGTTATCAGGCATGATGTCAGGAGGAGTAGCTAGGATGACACATGCAAGCAGTAGTGACTTCCTTTTTGATTGATAATGATGTGGCATGCTGACCTCATCACTTTTTTACCTTTTCAAAAGTGTAGGATGAGTCATGCTGACCTCATCATGTGATATCCCCACTTTGATACTTGGAGAGGTGGGTCCCCCCTCCTTTTATTCCTTGAGATGCTTCCATTATTGGTGAAGCACCGGAGGTGCTCCTAGATTGCTCCAGAGATGTGTTGCAATGGCTCCTAGGTGCCTGGTTAGCCCCGAAGATTATTTACTGAAATCCTGCAAGAAGAAGGGAACCACCATTTACTGGTTTTCAATCCCCTTGGTCGAGAAAGACAACCATTTACTAGTTTTCCATTTTTTTTGAGAAAGGCCGCCATTTGTTGGTTTTCAACCTTTCTTTTTTTTTGGTCCTTGAATTTATTCAACCTGTGGCAGAGGTTGTGACCCCTATCAGCAAGCACAAGTCCTTGGTAAATTCTTCCTTAGTTGCTAGCCTTGTATAGAGCAGAATTATGTGGCCATTTACTAAGAATGTATCTTCACCTCCATCAATGGGTGCTAGCAAAGTTATTCCATTCTCATAGACTTCCCTGATTTGGTAAGGGCCCATCCAGTGAGTTTGTAACTTTCCTTTGAACTCCTTAAACTTAGAATCATATAGGAGAACCCAATCTCCTTACTGAAATGTTCTCTTCTTGATGTGTTGGTCATGCCACTATTTTCTCTAATATTGAACAAGTTTTGTTTGTTGTATGGCTTCTGTCCAAATTTCATCCAGCTCATTGAGTTGAAGAATCATGTTCTGTTATGCTATAGACAATGGTAGGCCAATATCCAATGAGGTCTTCAGTGTTTACAATTCAAATTCTATAGACAAAATGGGTTTCTTTCCATAAACCAATTCATATGGTGAGAACTTGGTTGTGGACTTCTAGGTGGTATTGTAGGCCCAAACTACTTCAGGTAACTTGCTAGCCCAATCCTTTCTATTCATATCCACTGTTTTTATTAGGATATTTTCCAGCTCCATATTAGTCACCTCCACCTACCCATTAGCTTAGGGGTGGCAAGGTGAAGACTTTCTATGTTTAACTTGGTATAGATCTATGAAAGCTTGAATTATCTGAGAAGTGAATTGCAATCCTCTGTCTGAAACTATGGATCTCAGAGCTCCAAACCTCAAGAAGATTCTGTTATAGAGAAAATCAACAACTTTTTCTTCCCTTGCAAACTACAATGCCTGAACCTCTGCCCATTTAGTTACATAGTCTATGCAAACCAAAATGTATTCTGTTGGTAGGTGGTGACTGATCACGCAAGTACTATACACTAGTTATGTATCCTCGTCAGGGTTGGGGCCAGGCCGAGCATTGAGTGGGGGTTCGGGGGCGGCAACCCCCGAGAAGCAGGGGTTTGGGGGCACAACCCCTGAATTTTTTTTCCCATGAACCGACATTAAAACAAAACCCTATTTTTGTAACCGACATAAGGCTTGATAAAAGTGGCTAAGGGTTAGGGTTTTGGTTGACATTGTATTGTAGCATTTGCAATGGTATTGAGTTGCAGGGATTGCTAGTTGTAATCGGTTTGATTTATTGGATAATAATATTGGACTCTCTGTTGGTGGATGTAGCCCATGTTTGGGTGAACCATGTTAAAACTTGTCTCTCGCTATTATTATTTCTGTGTATTTTCATTCCTTTGTTTAATCTTTATTTGCATTTAATTGATATCTTTTGCCGTCTAACCCTAACATATTCTTTGTCTGAAGGTGGTGGAGAAATTGGTCCCACAAAGTCTAGACCCCATTGCTCAAATGGTTCCAACACTACCTAAGGGTGAAGTGACATTTCTTGGGTAAAGGTTGGCTGATCTATCCTTTGGCACTGATCAAACTGTTGCACATACCTCTTGGTGTCCTTATGAAGACAGGGCTAGTAGTAACCAACTCCCAGAATTTTGTGAATGGTTCTTTGTGAGGAATAATGCCCACCAGAGGGTTCATCATGACATTCCCTTAAGACATAAAAATTTTCATTAGCTCTCAAGTACCTACATAAAATAAAGTCAAGACCACACTTAAACAATAAACCATTTAACCCTTTGTAAGATAATCTTTCTTTTACCAATCACTTATTTTGTTTTGAGGTGAAATGAGATGGAAACAAGCTTGTAGCTAAGAAATTAGCTATGTGTGCAAACCAAGGTGTAGTAGAGAAGACAACAAAGGATGTTCATCTGGGAATTTGTCCTCCATTGGCTGGTTTTCTCCACCTATATGCAACCTTGACAGAAAGTTAGCAACCAAATTGAATTTTCTTGGATTGTCAACTATGGTAATGTCAAATTCTTGCAATAGTAACAGCCATCTAATTACCCTTGCACCCATTACAGGTTTGTTCATTAAGTATTTGATAGCTACATGATCAGTATGCACAAATATTTTGTATCCTGTGATATAATGCTTGAATTTGTTTATAGCATATATGACTGCCAAGAATTCTTTTTCGGTTGTGGTATTGTTTTTTTTGCTAGAGTAAGGTTCTTACTAATGTAGTAGATGGCATGCATACCTTCTCCCTCTTCTTTATGTCCTAGAATTGCCCCAATGGATTCATTTGAAGTATCAATTTGTATGTGAAATGGCAAAGTCCAGTTGGGTCCTCTCAAAACAGGTGTGACAATAAGTTTCTCTTTAATGGTTTCAAATGCTAATTGGCAGTCCCCTGTCCATGAGAAGTCAGAATCTTTGGTAAGCAGGGAAAACATAGGAGCATCTATTCTGTTGAAATTCTCTATAAATCTCTTGTAGTAACCTGTGTGCCCTAGAAAGCTTCTAACATCTGTTTGATTTTTAGGTGAGGATAACTATTTTATCACTTCTATTTTATTTTGGTCTACCTTGATCCCTTTTGCTGAGATGTGATGTCCAAGTACAATTCCCTCCTCTACCATCATAAAGCATTTTTCATGGCTTAGGGACAATTATTTTTTTTTACAACATTGTAGCACCTTATCTAAGTTTGTGAGAGCTTCCTCAAAGGTATCTCCATACATAGTAAATTTGTCCATATAGACTTCCATACACTCTGTTGGTGCTCATTTTGACCTAGAGGCTGAGCTTGCTTGTTGGAGGGTTTCTTCATTCAAACCCTAGGTATTCCTGTCCATCAGTAGGAGCTTGGCCTATCAGCTGGAGTATTTTTGGTTCCACCGATGTGGTGGTGCTCTACCATCGGGATGACTTCTGTCATCGGCGTATCTTCTTTCTGGTTTCCCGATGGGCATGTGTCTAGCCGATGGGGGGCAGCATGAGGCTTGTTGGTCATCGCTGTGACTAGTGCTATCAGCCAGAGTTCCTTTTGTTGCTCTGACGATGTGTGTCTGGCCGATGGGAGCGAGGGTTTTGATGTGCCATCGGCATGACATTGAATATCGGGTGAGCGGGCAAGTGTTGGGCCGACGGCATATGTTTGGCCGATGAGGAGTCATCGGCGTGTGTCTCGTCGACGAGGGTTTTGAAGGTTACCGGTGTAGCACTCTTCATCGGCAGAGGAATTTCATGCTAGACCGACAGTCTAAGTCTGGCCGATGATGATTTAGGCGTTGTGTTCATTGGTGTAACATGTGCGATCGACGAAGGATTTCTGAGTTGTGCCGATGGCGTAGGTTTGGCCGATGAGATGTCATCGGCGTGTGTCTCACCGAAGACCCAGATGTGGTATGTTGTTGGCATGACTTTGTGTGTCGGGTGAACTGTGGATTACTTGGCCGACGGTCTATCTCTGGCCGATGGGAAGTTTTGAGGAAGATTGGGGTGTTCGTCGGTAAGACCTTTGAGATCGGCAAGCGTCAATTTTGTTGTGCCGATGGTCTATGTCTTGCCGAAGAGGGTGTATTTTGCTTAGCCATCGGAGGGACTTGATAGATCGGTGAGAGTTCGTTTGACTTGGCCGATGGTTTTTTTGTCTTGGCGATGGGCGTGTATGGAGTGGTCATTGGTGAGACTTTGTTCATTGGCGGGGAGGCTTTTGGGTCCACCGATGGTTGTTGTCTGGCCGACAGGGGATTGTGATGGGCTTCATCGGTGTAACACATGAGGTCGGCCAGAGGATTTTTGGATGCTCCGATGGAGGGGGTCACATCGACGGGGGTGCAGAGTGTAGTTTGTGGTCATCGGCCAGACTATTGATGTCAGGATGAGTTTTGTGGAGTTGGCCGATGGTTCTTCTCTGGCCGATATGGAAGTTGTAGGCTTTCGGGAGGTGTAGCGGTCGGCGAGACCACTGAGGTCGGCGGGAGATTTTTGAGGTTTGCCGATAGACTATGTCTGGGGCGATGGGCTATTGGGTGAAGGCTTGTGTGTCGAGCGTGGCAAAAGCGCTCGACACTTAGTATGCATGCGGCCCCGTTTTTAAACTAATAAAGTGATCTCTTCACCATGCATGTGGGATTATTCCCCTGTGTATTTTCAACCTGCGAAGAAGCATGTTTCGGCGGGAAATCCTTTTTGAATGCAGTGACGGTTTTCAAGCAGCCGCGGGTGGTTGAGACCCTTAATGGCGACGATGCCGGGATGTGGGCAATGGTACACATGGTCAGGTCGCTCAATTTTTGAATGAAGACCCCAGATGGTGGCGCATGGCTCGAGGCCCCCCTTTGTCTGCTGCATTAATATTTTCTGAGCGCCATTCCTTCTGAGGACTATATCTGGCGGATTTTTTGTCAAAGCCATGTAATTAATTACTTATGGTACACTATCTGGCTGTTATAAGCAGATTGTGTTACCAATTTTTGTGGTTGTTGAAAGTTGAATAGTTGGCTCTGTAACACAATATAGTTCGTTTTGGCTGCTCTGTCCATAAAAACCTGTGAGTTTATGTATCTCTTGTTGTACGTTTTTGCATGAATCCACTGATTTCATGGTTAATTTTATATGAGAAATTCTATGTTAGCATGTGTTTTGTTAATTCTGTCTCCAGTATTGCATGTATCATTCTTCTGAGTCTGGATATTTAAGCAATGTTTGAGACTCTAGAACATAGAATTCCTGTGTTGAATGTCTGATCTCTTAACTTCTGCTCAAGGGGTAGATTAAATTGTTCTCAGATTGAACATTGGGAAGGGTATACTACAGTAGGGATGCCATAAGTATAGATAGCTTAACACTCTGTATTGGGAGATATCTGTAAGGCAGGTATCATATGTATCCCCCTGAAATCCAGTTTTAGTTGTTCATGCATATCATTCACAGGTGTATGTCTACTGACTCCAGGCCCTGGATAGGCACCAATCTTGCTTTGTGTTTGTGTTACAACCGTGTCCAGCTTTGCATCCAAACTTAAAGTCAAAATCAAAATCTAAAACAATCTTTAGGACATGAGAATTAGTTTTAGGATCCTCAGTCCTCTATCTACAACTGCAAATAGGCCCAAAGCTAGCCCCTTTGCTCTTATCTTTCAGTTTTGGTCTACTTACAGGAGGACTTATCTGCTTTCTGTCAGCATCCCAACCTTTGTATGTATATCCTCATGGATGTTGAGTAGGGAATACCCCCCTAGGTTTTGCAGAGCCTGAAGAAGAAGAGGAGATAAAATATAGAGTCTATCTCCTACACTGTTGGCCCCTGGCCCAGAGATCCTGTTGATCATTGATGGCTACCTTGTAGGGAAATCTGGGAATAAGCATCCACTCTGGGAAAAAACCAACACACTCATTAGCCAATTTAGCAAAAATGGCTAAGACAACCCTTTGAAATGTAGCTGGAGTGTTACATAGTCCAAATGGAAGAACTTTGTATGAAAAGTTCCCTAAGAGAAAGTGAAAGTGGTCTTGTCTTGGTCCTCAGGTGCTACTTGAATTTGGTTATACCCACTAAACCCATCTAGGAATGAGAAGTACCTTTTCCTTGCAAGATTGTCTAGCACTTGGTCAATATACGGTAAGGGAAAATAGTCCTTCTTTGTGGCTTTGTTTAGTTCTCTATAGTAAATACATACTTTCCACTTTCCATTCTTTTTAGGTACTACGACTAGGGATGAGACCTGCTGACTATCCGAGATAAGATATATGAACCCTGCTTGCAGTAATTTCTCTATCTTAGTCTTAACAATATCTTTTAAGGCATGATTTAATCTCCTTTGAGGCTGTCTGATAGGTTTGACATCTTCAGTGTATATATGATGACTAAAGATCTCAGGAGGAATGCCTTTCATATCTTGGTATTCCCAAGCAAAAGCTATTGAATGGGAGACCAGGAGTTTGAGAAGTGTTTCTTTCTATTTTTCTGCTAAATGGGTGTTGATATTCAATGTTTTCCCAGGTAAAATCATGACCTGTTTTGTAATCTGATCCATAGATGTCCCTACCCCATATCTCGGAGCCATAGTATTAAGAGGACAAGAATGTGGGAGCAACATATGGAATGTGGCCAAGTCTCTATAAAAGGTTTCTCCACAAAGAATAATGTTTGCAAGGGTACAATGGGTAGCAGTGAGGAATTCTCTTTTTGAGTCTTGGGTCAATTCCATTATATCCTTGTCAATAAGAATGTGGGTGATGTCTTCTATTGTATCATAGTTGATTTCTTCTTCTAACTCACCCAAATGTTCCTTGATGGTAACCATAGCTACTGAGGCACTATTTCCCATGTTATTAGGCTCATCTACCCACACTTTTCCTATGTACTGTATGGATGGTTTAGCTGGAGGGTACAAAGAGATTTCTTGGAAATGACGATATCTCCTATTCGACAATCAATAGATGCTATTGTTGTAGCTAGCCATGGTCTTCCCAAGATCAAGGGGTAAGCATTTCGCTAGTTTCTGGGTTGTAATATCAGAAAGTCTACTAGAAATTCACATGATACTACCACGATTGGGACATCAGTTAACACCCCTTTTGGAATAGCTACTAACTGGTCAGCCAGTTGGAGGATTGTGGATGTGGCCTAGACACCTGTCAAAGCTAATTTGTCCAGGGTGTGCACCGTCATTACATTTATTGCTGCTCCCAAATCAACCAAAACATTAGATATTTTTTCCCCTAAAATATAGACAATTATGACATGGTTCCTAGGGTCTCCATATTTTGGGAGGATCATCTCTCCCATTAGGAGGTCCAGTACTTTCCCTTCCACCTGAATGGTGGCAGGGAAGTTTTTCTTTCTGCCCTGGGTCTTAACACAATGTTGTTTGATGAATTGGTTCAGTTCAGGCACATCCTAATTGCTTGTAGGAGTGGAATTTCAATATTCAATTGTCTGATTTCTTGTAGAAGATCTGATTCCATGGAAGGTTGGTCTTGTTTTTGTAGGATAATTTTTTGAGGGACATGTTGTTTGAGCCATTTTGGGTAAGGTGTTGGTTTTTCTATCTCCGAAGCAGTGCCAAAGTTCTTCACAGAAGTGGCTCCAGAGGTGTTCTCTAGAGCTGTTCCTTTAGGAGGAACTCTGGAGTTACCTAAGGACTATTCTTCTAGCATAGTTTTGCTAGTAATCTCCTCTTGAGGTTGAGTGGATGGATTTTTAGGTTCCACATCATTGGTTACTTCAACTATGAGTGGGGGAGATGGTCTTGGAAGTGCTTTCCTAGAACATAGTTGGAGGTTATTGAGATAAATAGCATTGATACCAACCATATTTTCTTGCTCTGTCATGTAAACAGTTGCTCCTTGTTTATTTCATGGGTTTGCTACAGGTTGGGCTGGTAAAGGTGGCTGGCTAATTAGCTCATTTTGTGACTGTCCCTGTGTGTTGGGGGGTCCAGTTAGTAGTGCTTGTTTCTAAGGCTAGAAACGTCTAGGTTGACCTTGGTATTGTTAATTATAACCCTGTTGAGGACCCCAATGAGGCTACATGTTTTGTGATCCAAACTATTGTGGGAATTGTTGTGGCCATTGTTGATTTCCCCAAGGTTGGTTTTGCCAATGTTGGTTCTGCCATTGCTGGTTTGACCAATCTTGTGGTCCCCAAGGGGGAATATTCTGAGGCCCCTGCCATGTTGGATTCTATTGATTGTTTCCCTAGTTTAAAGGACCTCTATAGGAAGCTTGATTTGGGTATTGATTATAAGGGAAATTCCCAGTCTATTTTTGTCCTACATAATTTAACTCCTCCTTTATTATGGAATTCTTTTTAGTTAGCCTTTTTAAGGCTGGAAGCTGATCACATTGATTGGTAGGGTGTTCCCTATCATAGATCTGATAGATTTTTTATTTGTTTAAAGGGCATTCTCTCAATAGGTGTTTGATCCTACATCTAGGACAATATATGGAGAGAGGTTCAACTGTTCTTCTTTGTTCAGTTGTTCTAGTCTTTGCCTAAATCCCATCTAATGTGGTATTTAGTTGGACTAGAATATTTGTTTTAAGATTTGAAATCTCCTCCATTAACTATCCTATTTCATTCTTCCCTTTAAAGGATCTGGGTGTTCTCACTCCATCTTGGGTTCTAGAGTAGTTTCTACAGAGTTCTATAGCAGGCATATCGATTTTGTTAATGTTCCCTCTACCCATTAGATCCAGTGCCTATTTTGATTCTTTGTCTAATCCTTTTACAAACAGTGTTCTAGCCAAAGGGTGAGCCACAAGATTGCCATACCTCCTCAAGGCAAAGTTGAACCTATCTAGATAGTCCTCTAATCTCTCATCCTCTCTTTGTTTAATTTTGAATAGTTCCTCCTTTTTTATCACTGACGCTATAGTAATCCTAGTACTTTCCCAAGAATTCTATTTCCATTTGATCTCATGAGTGAATGGAGTCTTGGGGCAAGCCCATGAACCATCTCATAGCAGAATCTTTCAGGGTTGATGGAAAAAGTTTGAGTTTTTGATTATTTGATCCATAGTCATAGGTCTGGCACACAACTTTAAACTCAAACAGAAACAAATCTAGATCCCAGAAGCAAGACCCCTAAAATTTGGTAAATGTGAAGGTGAAATGTTCTTCATAGGGGCATTATCTCCACGAGCAAGGACAATAGGGTATGAGAAGGTTCTAGGAGCTTGATTATCCTCTTCATCACGATTATCATCCATGTCTAATGCTTCTTCTCTTTGAGATTCAGTGTGGGGTTTTGAGGAAGTAGATTCTGGTAAAGGATTTGCTTGGTATCTTTCTTGTAATTCTTGGATATACTCAAAGAGTGAAGGACTTTGAGGATTTGAGGGAATGTCAATTTGGGGTGTAGCTTCCAAGGTAGGTTCTAAGTGTTCCTCTTCAACAAGATCTTGTGCCACCCTACTGCTTTCTCCTATAGTTTGCTTCTGGGGTGTCTGTTTTATGTATCTACCTTTTGAATCCCTAGGTCTAACCATACAGATTCAATTTAACCTAAAAAGGACTGTTAACTAAGCTTCCTTATTAACACAAGAGTCCCCGACAATGGCACCAAAAATGACAAGGGTCGTTGGTCCTTGGCATTTAATCATGTTTTCATGTGTCAAATCCAGGGTTGTGCCCTAGGCTATCTACAATAAGGGGTTCCATGGTTACCAATCCACTAACTACTTCTACTGATCTATTTGCTTAAAAGATAAATGCTGCTAATTTATCTGTTGAGAAAGAGAGTTTTGAAAATACTGAAAACAAAGCTAAAATAGTAAATTGCTGACATTGACCTATTCTAATCCATACAACTGAAAATATGCATTTACTGGAACAACTATGTAAACATAAATAAATCTATTCCTTATGAAAGCAATAAACCATCTCCCTAATAGAATCTAAAACAAGACAATGAAACAAACAAATACTAGCCTCCTATCTTGATGGCAGGAGTGAGCCCTTGCTCCTTGCCCTCAGGATTGATGACTAAAGAAAAAAATCAATATAGAGATATGATAACACAGTCTTTCTTCAGTCTAATTTCATCTATATGCTTGTATTCAGAAAATTATGTCCAATCTGGAAAATGGAGATTACAATAACTTAATAGCAATCATCAATTTCTTTGTTGCTTCTACCTTTTATATATATCAAATCAAGCGATGAGATATCAATCTATTCTAACTATGAGTTTATCTATGAGATATCATTAATCTGTTATTTTAACAATTGTTTAACTGCAAAGTAAAATCATGCAACTGAAATAGATTTTAGTGGTACAACAGTCCCACTAAATCTGGAGTCTTAACTTGAATAACAACTGGGCAGCGAGGCCCTAAAATATATGTATTTAATAAGTCTTTAGAAACTCATGCAAAATCAATAAAAGAGGAATTAGACCCCTAGTAGTCAACTAGAGTCTTCACCCGATAATTCTGGTGCTGGCTAAGTCACCTCCGGAGCACTCCAGTTGCCTCTGAAGGTGCAGAATGATAGTGGTGCCGGAGACTCTGCACTGTCACAAAGGAGGCTCCAGAGATGTGTGCTATCACTAGGAGATCTAGAGATAAACTCTTGACTCTTGTATTGCTTTAGAGATGATCTACCCTTGACTCCCCTACTTCAAAATACCTCCAACATATTAGGAAAATGTTGGAATCTGGTGTAGTATCCTTCATGTCAGCTCCACAGATTGCTAGGACCATCTCCAAAGATGCTCAAAATTGCCTTTGCCTGTATAACTGCACCTGTAGACGCAAAAAGAGAGACTTATCTACACATTTTCATTAGTTTACTGCACATTAGTCCTTCAATCAAAAATCATGACCTTTGGCAATTCATCTCTCATTAATGTAATTAAAACAAATCTTATCAGTCTACTATGGTGAAATTACCAGGACAACAGAATAGAAAGGGGTGGAAAAGAGAGGTAAAAAGGTGTATTATTCTGGGTGCTACCTGACACTCGTCAATGCTAATTACGTTTCTATTCCTTGTGAATCAGGAACAAAGTTAATGGTTGATATGGAAAATCCTTTTGTTGATTCTACTTTATATAGCCAACTAGTTGGAAGTTTAAATTACTTAACTCTAAGTAGACCTAATATTTCCTTTAGTGTTGGTTTAGTTTCTAGATTTATGTCTAAACCTCAACAAACACACTTTAAAGCTACAAAACGAATTTTAAGATATATTAAAGGTTCCATTAATGTTGGTCTCTTTTATGATGCAAATTGTAAATTTTCTCTATATGGTTATACTGATTCAGATTTAAGAGGTGATCACAATGATGGGAGATCCACTTGTGGTTATTATTTCTTTGTTGGATAAGGTGCAATATCATGGAATAGTAAGAAGCAACAATCCACTTCTCTTGGCTCTACTGAAGTTGAATATAAAGGTTGTACTAATGCATCTAAAGAAGCACTATGGTTAAGAAGATTGCTTGAAGAATTTGGCCTACCTCAAAAGGATCCTACTCCTTAGTATTGTGATAATCAAAGTGCCATTGCCTTAGCAAAGAATCCAGTTTGTCATGCAAGAACCAAGCATATTGCTCTTCAACATCACTTCATTAGAGAGAAAATTGAAGACAAACAAATTTCTCTTTTGTATTGCAAGGGTGAATATCAAGTTGTATATATTCTCATTAAACCCCTTTGTAAAGAAAAAATTTATCATTGTAAAATCTATGTTTACATCCCATTGATGGATTTGATGTGATCTCCCCAAGTAAAGCTTAAGGGGGCGTGTTAGAATATTAATCTTTACTTGGTAAAGGTTATCTTTACTTTGGTAAAGGTTATTTATTATTTATTTGCATCTCATAAATACTTGTATTTATAATACAAAGTATTTTTATCTTATTTGAGTATCCTCACACATGTGTGAGGATGACTCACATTCACATTCCTCTTGGAGGAATATTTAGTCTTTAGCCACCTCCTTATGAGGATTGACACTTTGCACACACTTATATGAAAGGTGGCATATGGGAGTTACATGTAACTCTCTCTCTCTCTCTCAGGCTTCTTTCCATCTTTATACATTGGGGGTTTTTCTTTTCTTTTCCCCCTTCAAAACTCTTGTCTCCATTGTTGATCTTGGTGTATGCTTCTGGTTCGTGTTATTCTTTGGATGGTAAAATTACTTCAAACAATGCTCTGATCTTGATTAGTTATTTCCTTGTTCTTTATTTTCCTTTCAAGGGGCTATTCCTTCCTTCTTTCTCTGCTTCTCTAGGCAAGCCTCCCGAGCCTTCTAAGTAATCTCTACCTATTGATGAAACTCTGATGGGGATTGAATCATCTCGTTAGTGAAAGGAAAACCTTGTGGCAACCCATATGGATTGGTCACCTATTGTTGCACTGAAGTGGTAACAAAACAAGGTGGCAATGGTGATTGCAACAATAGAACAAAAGGGGAAATGGTGGCAAATTTAACAAAGAAGGGGCAGACAATTGTCAGGTGGAAGGTGAAGAAACTTGGCAAGCAATGAGTTATGGGTGAGCTAGCAAAAAATGGAGGGACTTGAGTGGAAAGGGGAGTGAGTTGAGGATTAGCGAAAGACTGAGAAGAAGAACAAGGCATAGGAATACTTACCTGAATGCCTCCAACCGTTGCGGCACCAAATGTTGGCCATAATGATGGCACTGAAATAATAAGCATATCTCCTTCTTCCTTAGATTCTGCTTGTAGCTTGAGCTTCCACCTCTTTCTTGCTAGTTCTTGTTCCTTCTCTAATCCCTCTACTTCTCTATCTAAATCTGTTTCTTGTTCCTCTTCCTCTCCAAAAATATTACTCACATCATAATGTGAAATAGGCTCTGCATGCTCATCATCCCATATCTACTGCCAAGTTTCGTCAGTAGGAACATCACAAAAATTCCTTTTCATCTCAAAAATTTCTTGCTTATGCTTATGTTACTAAATTATGTTCACACCTAATTTATCAAGGCCTAAAAATCAATTGTTTAGAGTGGGTACATTTTTTTTTTTGCTTATGCAGGATTATCCAGTCAATGTCTGATCTCTTGACAGAAGACAAGTGCAAAATCACTTATCAAAATTAGGTAACAACTCAAGCTGAGCTGTTACATCATCCTGGTAAGGGAAATCATCTACAGTCAAGAAAATATACATTAAAAGAATGAAGAGAATTGATGGATTTCATGTTTCAGTTGTTGATTATTCATTATGTCTCAGTGCAAGTAAAAGAGGTATTTATAAACTGTCAAATTATACATCGTGTTTTATACATATGTTTCAAAGAAAGATCAGTTGGTTTATGCCATGTATTTGATTCAGAAAGTCAAATATAAATAAGCCATTGCATAGAATGAGATAGCTGATTGTATTCAAAAGAATGTATAAAAGTGTCCCACACAAGCCGTGGGAGTAACTAAAGTGCAACATAAAAGTAAATTTTACTTTTGAAGAACAAGAAATGCATAGGAAAAGTAGAGGGACCCATCATTGCCCACAAATGACGAATCCTGAAGTTGAGTTAGTCTCCAACTCCCTCCATCTGTCAAGCTCCAGAATACCTACAAAAAAGTTTTGTTAGAAGATCTGGGTTCCAAAACTTTTCATACACATAACCAGGTCAAACAAAAAGTACCATCCACTTTTATGTAGCAGCAGCAATTAGTAATCGGATATTAGCATAAGAGAAATCAGAATGAGAAGATACAAGTACCATATCAGAAGGAGATAAATCCATGCAAGTGACCCCATATCATGAATCAAAGGTACATTTTATATCTAACTTGTGTGTTTCTTGTGCAGGTACAAGTAAATATTTATTGTAGATGTTATTCAAGCATGTGGAGAAAATGTGGCTCCCTCAAGGGTAGAGCCCAGCATGCTTCCTTCTTTATTCATCTAAGAATGATATCAGATCATGGAACAACAAATAGAACAAGTATTTATCACTTTTGTTGCGAATGAGGTCTAAGATTACTATTGACAGTCATAAAGGGAAAAAAGCCAGTCATGATCATGATTGTTTTAGCAATCAAAAGGGCATATTATCAACTGTTGCAGTTATAAGGAGAAAGAGCATGTGGAGCTAAGTGGTAAATCACTGGAGGTCCTAATGCTAAAATCAATGCATCCATTCAGTTACTAGAAGTAGTGTAAGGTTTGGTTGAAAAGTTTTGTTACAGTGGACCTCGTATCAGTTTAGGCTTGCAAGGGTTTAATTAGTCATAAACCACCTTAGAATCTTCATTTAATTTTATATGATTGCAAGAGTATGAAATTAGTAAGGATTTTAGAGTCTCATCATTATACACAAGCCTGTGTTAGGCCTATCATTATTTGACAGAGGTTCAACTGTCTACAGTCATGTTCATGAAGAGGCAAGGTCAGTTGCAAAGCTACAAAGATCAACACTGAGTATCTTTTGCTGCTACAGATATATTTCTCCACAAATAACAAAATCCATATCAACATCCAAAGGAGAGAATCACAAATGCAAGATGATAAAAAGTAGTCCTTAGGTGGAACCACAACAAAGCAAAGATGCACTTGTTTATGTAATAAATGAAGAGTTTTTCTAGTAGTAACTTCACTGTTTTACCATTTCCAAATACTGAAACCAACAGGTATTTGCACAAGGATGCTCAGATGTAGAAGGAGCTAGAAGGAGTTTCGAGCCATGAGGGTTTATTATGCGTAGAAATATGGAAGAATACCAAGTATGGCCGAGATCTACACATATACAGAGTGATTTTAAATACTTCTACAGAGCAGACAAAGAGGATGGAAGGTGTCTCAAACCCCATGAAGTTTGTTTCAACTCAAGAAAAGTGAACTTGCTAGTTTCATGTCAGCCTATGCAAATATATCAAAGACTCTATCTTTAAAACAAGGTGAAAAGAATGGAGAAGCAGAAGGATGAAACCCTAGGATTTCATGGAGACCCTTTATGCAGCAAGCTTTATCTTTTTCGACAAACCCAGAACATAGATGCAAGATAAGGCCACAACCCACAAAGTATACAGAAGCTCTAAAAATGTTTCTGAGTTCATATTTTTCTGAGTTCATATTCAACATATTTCAATGGAGAAATACAAAGAAACCTACAGAGTTCAAGAGTAGTTTGTTACCTTATTTTGTAGCACAGACTAAATACATGGAGGCCACGAAGTTATGCTCAATTTTTTGCCTTTATATTGTGTCCAAAAGAGCTCAAGCAGTCGCCCATGGTGGCCCCACACAAAAGGGAGTAAACCACAGTGGGAAACACATAAAATACATTAGAAATGCACATATGGTCGTGGCCAAAAAACCAGAAAACAATGTTCAAACACATAAAATATGGTTCAGTATCGGTAGAGAAGGATTTACCTTTTCTTATCTGCAAGAAATCTCCAAGAAAATGCTCGAAGACAACTAGAAATCGAGGGTTTTCCCACAAAACCCTAACCTTCAATGGCAGTGCAGGCAGAGTTCTCCACCAAAAAATCAAAGTGCAAATGTTATTTTTTAGGTTTTCATTCCTTTTGGTCGAATGCCCTAGCCACAATGGGCTTTCTTTCTTAATTTTTGACTTTCTTTTGGATATCATTGTTATTCAAAATTATGCTCGAGGTCAACACTTCGAGTGTTTGAACCTAATGATGCCAAGGAGCCCATTAAGGGCCTTTTTTAAAATCAAATAATGCCTCATGATTGAAAGGTCTTTGACCTTAAAAATGTAATCAAACATCACATATTATGCATGGAGGAATAATGATGCAGAGGTAAGGTGCATGAAGATGACATGGGAGACATAAGGGCTTGTTTTGATGTCACATATCATATCTCATACAGAATCATGGGTCTTATTGCTTGCATGCGAGAGGACCTTCAAGTCAAGATGGAGTCAAAGAGAGTGCTATTCTTTTGCATGAGCTAGAAAATAATAAACAAATGTAAATAAATAATAAAGTAATGAACTATAAATTACTTTATTGTTTATCATAGAAATGCAAATATGGTGAAAATAGACAAATCCATAATAAATAATAAAGTAAATCATCTTGACTCTTTATTATTTTTCACTTTGTTTCCTCATCCCAAAGTCATGCAAAATCAGGGGATGGAGTAAACTGAGCTATTTTGAGAGCTCTTGCATGATTTTTGGTCAAAATTGGAAGAGTTTGGTCCACCACTTGGTCAAACTAAAGAGAGGCGCAGTTTGGAGCTATTTTAGCTCAAATTGGATCAATTATAGCCCTTCTTTTTAGGGATTTTCACACTTGCTCGTGGATCAATTTTTGGACAGATTATTTTTAGAGGCAGTTAACTGCAGTTGATCTTTTTAGGTCTTCCTTGTGAGCATATTATATATTGACAGAAAAATTTATGTTTTTCAAGTTTTTTTCTTTTTGCTCTCTTATACATTGCAGAGAGAAAGAGTGTTTGTAACTCAAACTTTTGCAGATTAATACATTATAGCAGGTTACAGGTTTTATTCTTTGTCATTTTTATGCAAGTGTTCCTTTATTTTTTAGTAGAATCAAGTGTCTACCTTCTCAATTGAGTTGTCTTTATGAATGATTTGATGAGATTTTATTGTGTTTAATATCAGAACCTTTAAAATCATTGTCTCATTTGAAATTGCATGTATTGAATAACAGTAAAAATCACAGGTCTTAGGTTGTGCAATTGGAATAGTTTTTCTTTCATGTTGTGAGAACCCTATTTTCCTCCAAGAAGAAAGTTATTTCCAGCCTCCCTTAGAAACATTTTTGTGACCATATTGCCAAAGTGAATTGTGTGGATAGATTTTTCTGAGATTTATTGTTAGTTAGAGTTGCAGTTTTCCATCAAATTAGGTGCATCACCACACTTTTTAAGTTACAATTTTAGTGCTTTTCGTAGATCTTTTCAACCCTTTTCCTACAAAGTAATTAACCCATTTGAAAATTATAAGGGAACCAGCCCATAATCTAGAGGTTCAATCTCACCATAGGTCACCCACAACCTGAGTTTGATCCCATGTTACATAGGATTGCTGAGCTTCACAACTTTGCATAACGGGTGCAATCTTGCACAATAATAGTTTATGGCATGCCCGGTGGGACCGTTTGGACTCTCCTAGTCCTAAACATTTCCACATAATTCTAATTTTTGGTGTGAAAATCAATATTTACAGCCTTTGGAGGCATGATCTACACACACACCTGGTGACTCAGGGTGCAAATCTACTGGTTTCAAGTAGACAAAGTGCTAGTATGTTTCATTTTTACAAAAGAAAGCTGATTCACATTGATTTCAAGAAGTTTTCTAGGTTTCAAATGCTTTAACATGTCAGGTTTTCATGAAAAGAGCATGTTTCCACCTCCGTTTCATGAAAATCCTTCTCATCCACATCCTTATCAGCCATATCAAACTGATCATTATGTTGGTTTCACCCCTAATTCCTTTGAAATACAAAGAAACCAGCATGCACAGTACTCTTACTTCCCACCCACCCCAGTTTAGCCTTGTTGGCAGCCTATACATAAACCAAATTAGCTTCAAGAAGCCTATTTTCTTCAAAACTAGCAGTATATCTTTCCTGACCAGCTCCAAGTGAGTGAAAAGGAGGAGATTACAAGCATAAAGAGTATGTTGCTTGATCTCAATAACACATTGCTAGAAATTAATAAATAATTGAATGAGGTCAAAAGATAGCAAGAGCTTGATTTGCGGCAACAGGTGTTAGATTATTAGGCCTACCTTCTTGAGCAGGAGTTGGAGGCACAAAGGATACAATTTGAGAGGGAGATGCTTTCAAAAGAGGAGCAGATGAGACTTTTTCTCGCTCAAACACATAGGCATGAGATCTAAAAAGCTTATTTCATTCCGGATCAGTCCTTTCAGGATGAGGTTAGTAGGTATGAAATTTCAAGTTTCAAGCAAAGTGAGCCTCCTAATCCTCCTAAGGTCAAGATCCCAAGTTTTAGAGATCCTTTACCATTGCAAGAGCCTATGTTGGCACAATTTGAATTTGTTATTCCTCATGACCAGCCACTTCAAGAGCCTCCTTTTATCCAGAAAACTCAAGAAAATCTCCAAGTTTCCTTATTAGAGGAATCTGATTATCTTATCACTATTTGCCTTTATAAGGATGGACCCATTGTATTTCAAGATAGCTCACTCATCATGAAGAAAGCTGGGAATGTAAATTTAATGCATGCAACTATTGAGCATTACCAATTAGAGCAGCAAAAGACTGAACAAGAGAAGACCTTTCAAGAAGAGTCTTTCAATGTTTTAGCTAATGATCTTACTTGTTTCGTTGAAGTTGATGAAAATGTTTCAGTATTTATTTTAGAAGATCAATCAGAACAACAACGTGGAGAAGTAAAAGAGGCTGATCAAGAAGAGCATCTTTCAACTTGGATTGATAAGTTACCTTCTTTTGTTGAAAATGATGAAGAAGGTGTGATTATGTTTTCACCAATAGTAGTTTCAAAACAACAAGAAGATCCTCAACAACCTGACGAATTGTTGATTGAAGCTAAGAAGTCAGACAATAAGGTCTCAGATCAAGTAGAAAAGTGGGAAAATAAGCTTATCATGGAACTTACACAACTGGCTGAGAATTGTTATAAGGTAAAAAATAGTTCCCATTTATCAAAAATCCAAGAGGAATGTGATGAAGTTTCATTTTGGGATGATCTTGAGTCCTTTGTGTCAAACTTAGATGGCGAACATGATCAGGTTGAACATGTTTTTGTGAAGAAAATAGATGTTGAGTCTCATAATCTAGATGATTTGTTTGATGAATGATGAAACTGAAGATAGCACATGCATCTTAACATTAGTGCCTAGTTTTGAGCAACTGAGTGAGGAAATTCATCTAGATTCAGAACAAGATTATAAGTTTGATTAGAGCATTTTCTCTAGTATCATAGAAGATTTTTTCTCTAACATTGATGATAATTTGATGCCATGTGAACCAACAGTAAGTAATCAGTTTATTCAGGTCAAAGAAGCAAGCATTCCTTCATTTCATTCATGTGAGCTAAATCAGGTTGAGATTGCAAGTGACAACAGGACAACATATCCTAAGCAAGAGAGCAGCAGTATGAGCAGAAAGTTCATCCTTTCAAGAGGGTGTCCAATCAGGGATTTAGCTGGCAAAGAGCTAAATAAGGAGGCACATGTTACTGTTGTACCCAAAGATGAGATTGCAGCCTTAGAACATCAGAATCAGATCATCTATTCACCCCATAACAACAGTATTTGTGATCAGGTTCAGATGGTGAGTGAGTTTGTTTTTGTTCTCTAGAGATTTTTGCAACATTCTATAAGGTTTGTTCTTATGGATCATATCTTATCAATAATTCATAACCTTGTAGAACACCCTTTCTTAATAAAAAAGGGAAGTTATTTTACAAAGCCAATTAATGGATTTATTTGACCAGCTTCTATGGCTGGTTAGTGTAGGGTAGAGTAGAATTTGAGTTCAGTATTTTGTTTTCCAAGAAGTGCACATGCACATTTTTCTTGGCCATGTCCTAAACAAGGTCAGATTAGTTTCATTTCAGTATAGGTTTGCTGCTGTATTTTTTTGGCATCTGAGTTGCAGTGAAAGTTTTCAAGGTTTCAGGCAAGAAAAGACTCATACGCCCAATGGATTGCTAAGGCTACTGGTCCTATTTGTTTAGCAGGCAAACACCCTTGAGAGGTCACCAAAAATGTTACTAAATTATGTTCACACCTAATTTAGCAAGGCCTAAACATCAATTGTTTAGAGGGGGTACAATTTTTTTTTTGCTTATGCAGGATCATCCAGTCAATGTCTGATCTCTTGATAGAAGACAAGTGCAAAATCACTTATCAAAATTAGGTAACAGCTCAAGCTGAGCTGTTACATCATCCTGGTAAGGAAAACCATCTATGGTCAAGAAAACAGACATTCAAAGAATGAAGAGAATTAATGGATTTCATGTTTCAGTTGTTGATTATTCATTATGTTTTAGTGCAAGTAAAATATGTATTTATAAACTGTCAAATTATACATCATGTTTTATACATATGTTTCAAAGAAAGATCAGTTCTTTTATGTTATGTATTTGATTCAGAAAGTGAAATATACATAAGCCATTACATAGAATGAGATAGCTGATTGTATTCAAAAGAATGTATAAAAGTGTCCCACATGTTAGAAATGAAATCAACACTACTTCAATGGAAATCTGATTCGAGATTAATTTCAGCAATCTTTAACTGTGTGCTATTAACAATGGAGATTGTAAAAAAACATAAACCCACAATACAAAAATATACCAGAAGCAAAATGAAGCACATAACACAAGTGTTTAACGTAGAGAAAACCCTTTTGGGTAAAAAACTCCACCAAGAAAAGAGGCCAAGTTGTATTATCTTCACAAAAGGAGATTACAAATACATTCACTTCCTCGGTCCTTCAACCTTCACTCCGACAAAACCTGGGTACCTGTAAACTGTTATATGCCTCTCATCTACTATGCTATGCTTTATATAGAATTTACACAACATCAAGACATTAAATGACTTCTTACAAGCCCATAACACTTGTCAAGAGTCAACAATACAACGTTGGGCGTCCATAGCCAAGAATAGGCTCTTACGGGGTCATAAATGCTATCATACATGCATCCTACACTTGGGAAAATGTGCTAATGCAAGCTTGAACACCTTGGGGCCAAAAATAGCCACTTACAGCATCTTATGACACGTCATATGCTATTATAAGTGTCATAGATTCTTATTTCAACTTACAGTTGTCATAGAATCTCTTACACCTTCTTACAACATCTATGACTTGCGTCATAACACTAAAAATAGATTATTCCTCCACATGTGCACCCCACTTTGACCAATTACCATTTACCATAGTAAATGACATCCCGTAACTACCGCCGGTAACTCCAGGACTTACCGTGCAGTAACTTAGTAATTATCGTGGACAATAAATAATTTTTATTTCTGCTGGTGAAACTTGTACATCCCTTATGGGTAATTACAAATAATAAATGGAATAATACAATAATGGGATTTACAAGGTTAATGGCACCTATCCTAACATTCTCCCACTTGACATTATACATTATAAATCAACCCATAGGAAATCAAATGAAAAATAATCAGGCACTAGAAACAAGGCCCATGGCCTCTCTGCACCATACGAACTTCTTTGTGCTCACAGACTTACTCAATGAATCTGCAACATTCTCCTGATTGTCTATCTTCTTCAGCTCAATTTCTCCATTTGCAACCAACTCCCAAACAAAGTGATACTAAACATCAACATGCTTAGTCCGAGCATGATACATGGGATTTTTGGCCAAACAGATAGCACTCTGGCTATCACAACTAATCTGAATGATCCTACAATCAAAACTAATACCTGTACATAGTCTCCTCAACCAAATTGTCTCCTTAGAGACATGAGTAGCAGCCATATACTCTACTTCTGTGGTGGACAAAGCAACTATGGGCTGCCTCTTACTCATCCAACTCACTGCACCTCCAAACAGAGTAAACACATAGCCACTAGTGGACCTTCAACTATCCAAGTCACCTGCCCAATCTGCATCAACAAAACCCTGTATGTCCAAAGATTTATGAGCACTATTAGTACCAGAATAAACCAAACAATGGTCAGGAGTACCTGCAAGATATTTAAACACCCTCTTCGCATAGTTCCAATGCTGTCTACCAGGGTTAGACATAAATCTGCTCAAAACTCCCACTGCTTGGGCAATATCTGGTCTAGTACAAACTATTGCATACATCAAACTCCCTACAACACTAGCATATGGCACATTAGACATATCCTCAAGATCATCCTCAGTCTTTGGACACATATCTAATGAAAGCTTAGTACCAATGGGTAAAGGAACTCTAACTGGGTTACAATCCTGCAAACTAAACCTCTGCAAAATAGTATTCACATACTTACTTTGTGACAACCAAAGCTTTCTATTAACTCTGTCCCTCCTAATCTCCATTCCCAAAATATACCTTGCAGCACCAAGATCCTTCATCTCAAATGCACCTGAAAGATGGGCTTTAAGCTCACTGATCATACCCTTAGTATTGCTAAAAAACAACATGTCATCAACATACAAAGCAATAACCAATATAGAATCGTAGGCATGAGCTTTCCACAGTCCATAGATGTTAAGAAGAAATGCTTTTGGATTTCACTGTGTGTGTTTTTTTGTCAACGTTTCGGATCACACTCAATGATCCATCATCAAGAAGAGGATACAATGGAATAGGATTGCAAAACTTGTCTTATAAAAAGGAAGAGAGGGAGGGTTAGTGTTGAAGAGGTTGAAGGGAATCCAACTCATTAATTACAAACTAAAGAATTAAACAAAAAACCAAAACAAAGTCATAAGAGTAAAGAATTATATTAAGATAAAGAGCAATATAAATAAACTAATACGTAGAATATTTCACCCAATATATAATAAATCAATATATAAGATAATACAAAATGTAATATACATAAAGGACAAACTAAGGCAAAAAGTGCCAAGAAAGAAAACAAGTAATACAAAGAAATTAATGTGTAACAACATGAGTATAATATATGAAAGTAAAATAAGAAAAAAATGTCAAGATTATTAAAATCACGAACTAAAAAATTAAGCAAAAGAGTAAATTATTATATTAAGAAAATGAGCAATATAAATAAGCCAATATGTAAAATATTTAACACAATATATAATAAATCAATATATATGATAATACACTAGTATACCTATATTTAAAAAATATATCTAAAGTACGCCGAGAGATATCCTTCTCGAGGTGCCTATTTTTTAAATCAATTTACTACACATAGGTGGAAATAGGCACCTCGAGAAGGATATCTCTTGGCGTACTTAAGATATATTTTTTAAATATAGGTATACTAGTAGCATCTGCAGCGACAAGCATAATTCTAACTATATTATATATCTTATTAAGAATTATTATTATTATATTTAATATAATATTATAACATAGATTAGATATATTATTATAATATATTATATCGGCATATTTTATACTAAACTAAGCCTAAAGGTCTTAACCCTAATTATATTATATTATATAATTATATAGGTTAGATATATTATTATAATATATTATAATAATTATATATTATTTTTTAAGGTTTGAAAGAATGTTAGATTTAGATTTATGGTTTTGTTTAGGGATTGGTTTAGGATTAGGCTTATAAATATGGTTAGATATAGGGTTAGGCTTATAAATCAACACTACGTGTAATCATTTGGTTATGGTTAGAATTAGAATTAGGGTTAGATTGAAGGTTATGATTACAATTAGGGTTTGGGTTAGGTTTAGAACTAAGGTTAGATTAGAATTAGGGTTTTTTTATGAATATAGTTAAGGTCAAGGTTATAACCCTAATTCTAATCATAATTCTAACCCTAACAATAATCCTAATTCTAACCCTAAACCTAATTGTACCCCTAACCCTATTTCTACCCCTAGATCTACTTAACCCTAATTATAACCCAAAACCTAATTCTATCTCTAACTGTAATTGTATTGATAATCTTAATTTTATCCTTAATTTGATAAATCTAACGCTATCCCTAAATGTAACTGTAACCCTAACGTTAATTGTATTCTTAATACTAACCATAATTCTATGTATAATTCTTACCTTGATTCTAACCAAAACATAATTCTAACCCTAACATTCAAGCCAATACTAACCCTAATTCTAACCCCAACCATAACCCTAATTCTAACCTAAACCCTAAGCCTAACCCTAATTCTAACACTAATTATAAATGTAACCCTAATTGTAACACTAATTCTAACCATAACTCTAACCCTAATAATAACCCAAATCGTATTTCTAACACTAAACCTAATTCTAACCATAAACATAATTCTAACCCTATTTTAATTATAACCCTAACCCTAAACCTAACCCTAATTTTAAACAAACAATAACCCTAATTCTAATCATAGATTAAACTCTAATTATAACCTAAACCCTAACCCTAAATGCAGCCCTAACTTGTAATTCGAACCCAAATTATAATGATAACCCTAACCTTAATCCTTTAAACATCAATGCTAACCTTAGCTCTAATTCTAACCCTAACTCTAATTCTAACCTAGACCTAACCCTAACCCCAACTCTAACCATAACTCTAATTCCCTCCCTAATTGTAACCCTAACCCTGACCCTAATTCTAACCATAGTTGTAACCCTAATTCTAACTCTAACCATAATTCTTATTGTAGGTAATTCTAATTGTAACCCTAACCCTACTTCTAATATTAACCCTAACCCTAACCCCAAGTTTGATTCAAACCTTAACCCTAATTCTAACCCAAATTCTAATCCTAAACTTAACCTTGTTTCTAACCCTAACCCTAATTCTAACTATAATTCAAGTCTAATACTTATCTTAACTCATTCCCTAATTGTAATCCTAACCCTAATACTAATCTTAAGCCTAACCTTAGTTCTACCTATAACTATAACCTTATTTCCAACCATAACCATAATTTTAACCCTAGCCATAATTCTAACTTTAATTCTAGTCCTAATCCTACCTATAATTGTAACCCCAACCCTAACCGTAATGCTAATTCTAATTGTAACCCTAATTATAACTCTATTTGTAATTGTAAACCTAACCATAAACATAATTCTAATCATAACCCTAATTTTAATTGTAATTAGATATCTCTACCTCTAATTCTAATTGAACCCTAACCCTAAGACAAATTCTATCTGTAATCACAATTCTAATTTCAACTCTAATTCTAACCCTAACAATAACCCTAACCCTAATTGTAGGCCTAACTTCTAATTTTAATGCTAGCCCTAACCCTAACCCTAATTCTAATTCTAATTCTAACCATAATCAAATGATTACACTTAGCATAACCCTAACTATAACCCTAACCCTAACGTTAATCCTGACAATAATTCTTAGAACCTTAACCCTAATTCTACCCCTAGATCTAGTTAACCCTAATTTTATTCTTAATTCCAACCCTAATCCCAACCCTAATCCTAACCCTAACTCCAATTCTAATCCTAATTATAACCCTATACCTAATTCTAACAATAAACATAATTTTAACCCTATTTTAATTATAACCATAACTCTAACCCTACTTCTAAAAATATAAGCTTAACCCTTACCCTAATTCTAACACTAATACTTACTATAGCCCTAACCCTAATGTTTATGCGAATACTAATTAAAATTATGATTAGAATTAGGGTTATAACCTTGACCTTAACTATATTCATAAACAAAACCCTAATTCTAATCTAACCTTGGTTCTAACCATAAATTTTGTAATCCAATATCTTGTTTTTTGGCATTCTAATTTTTTAAATAAGAACTTGCCTTTTCCTTAAAATTTTGTAATTGTTTAACTATATTCTTTAAGTATATGCATATTTATATTTTAAAATATATATTCTTTAACCGTTTCATCTAACTATGCATATTCTTTTAAAAAATATGCATATGTTAGTTTTTATTATACTATCAAATATTTGTTATATTTGTCAAATATGATATATCGTTATTCAAATAAACCATTACTTCTATTATGGATAATTTATATAGATAAAAGAATGAGTCGTTTCTTTTCTACTTTGGAGAAGCTTTTTGGTTTTAAAAGAGAAAGAAAAATAAAATTAGTAACTTTAGAGCAAACTTAAAATGGAAAAAGATAAAGAAAAAATTTAGAAAGAGGAAATAAAAAAAATTTAGAAAGAGGAAATGATTCATTAAAATATAATGTAATATTAGCAATGATAATATAATATATATTATGAAGATTTTCAAATATAAAGTAAATAAAATTAAATTACCATCTATATTATTTAATAAAAATTTTAAACATCACAAAAATAATCCAAATATGAAAAATAAGCTTAAATAATTATTCATTTATAAAACTTAGTGAAATATTACTATCAATACATTTATTAAAAGCATCAATAAAATTAAAAAATAATTAAAAAGCATGTTTCTACTTTTTAAACAACATACTAATTATTTTCATAAAAGCAAATCTAAACAATAATTTAGAATTTATTTACACTACTTCATTTCATTTTTTTTTGTTTGCTACACAAGTTTCAGAGAGTTGAGCAAGAAGGGGTTTTATGAGATGAGGTAAATGTATTCATACTCCTCATGGATTTGCTGCTGTTGATTTTTTTTTCCTATTTTCATTTTTATTGACACTTTTTCTAAGATGTGAGTTGTTGTATGGATGAAGGGTTTTGAAAGCTTAAATGAAGAAATCTTGCCCAAATTTAAGAATAAAATCATGTACATCCAGAGCATAAAATCAAAATATAAATAAAATAGATTGTTCTATTTCTATTAAATAGAATGAATTAATAGTATTCTAGTTCTCTTCTTTTTTTTAATCCAATTAATTTTTTTTAATTATGAATAGAATGATTTTCTATGCATGTGCACAATTTAATGGGGCTAATATTTTATATAGATGTGTTGTTTTTTTTAAATTTAAGAATAGAATATTGTTTTTTTTATTTTATTATTTATGTGTTTTATTTTATATAAATATAAACTCATTATATTTAATATTATATTATATGTATCACAATTTATTTTATTTTAATTTATATAAAAATAAATATTATAAATTCTCTAAAACAATTCCAATTTTCTAAAAGCATGAATTTTTATTTATTCTTAAAATCTGCTCTTTCCTTGTTTTTTGATCTCTTTCTAAATAAACATGATTTTCCCCATTTTTAAGTCTCTTTACACAAAATAAGAATGGTTTTACTCCCATGTTTTTTAAGTCTCTTTACACAAAATAAGAATGGTTTTACTCCCATGTTTAAGGCCTATTTGATAGCTCATACTGCACTAAAAAACCTTTCATATTTTAATGCCTCGTATTTTGTTTTAACCTTCTAATAAGATTTTGTTCACAACAGGGCAGCCTATTCTTTTCTTTCAAAATTTAATTCAAAGGCCTCTGTCTTGGCAGTTTTAGATTTTATTTTCTCCAAGGCCACTTTGCTAGTCTTTGATAGGCCTGGCATTAATTATTGAGAGGTGAGTTGAAAGGAAATGGGCATTAAATGGTGGGTATAGTGGACATGCAACACATGGAGCATTTTAATTTAGTTGTTTTTTTTAAATATTATTTCACACACGTGGCACCATCATTAAGGCTCTACAAAAACACAATAGTGGTGGCAGGTGCCTTGCCCACCTTAAAATAATTTTTTTTAAAAGTTTTTTTCTATTTTTTTATTTAATTTCTGGGGATTTTTTTTAATTTTTTGAATTTAATTTACATGATTTTTGTTTACTGGAATCAACTCTTTCCTACCACTGTAGGACGCCTCTCAGCGTAAAAATGTAATATACATTAAGGACAAACAAGGGCAAAAAGGGCCAAGAAAGCAAGCAAGTAATACAAAGAAGTTAATGCGTGACATCATGAGTATAATATACGAAAGTCAAAAAAGTGAAAAGGTTGCCAAGATTACTATGTATGAGGTGAAGTATATAAAAAAGAAAACGACAAATAAAGGTACAATATTATGTAGGATTTTAAAGCTAACAATGAGAAAGTAAACCAATAAATGTAATATGTAAAAGAAATAAAAGTAAGCAAATGGGAGAGTAAATCAACAATTAAGATCAAAAGCAAAAAAGAAAAAAGGAAAGAAGGAAAGGAGGTAACATCAAAAGTCTTAAAAGGAGGAAAGCCCTATCACAAGGAAACATATAGCCATCAAACAACGAGAAAAAGAAATTCAAGCTAAAATAAGCTTAAGACTATGATAATAGAAATTAAAATTTGGACGAAGCATGTCTAGAAACAAAAGAGAGTAAAAGGTAGGCAAATAGCACAAAAAGAAGAAAATAATAATAGGCATCCCATAATACATAAATTGTATTGGTTGGGATACAAATGAGCGGCTGTGCATACAATGTGTGGAAGTAGATACAAAGGAATGACTTAAAATAAAGCAAAACCATCCCCATATATATATATATATAAGAATGCTAACAAAGAATTAAATCAGAAACAAAAGAAACTGGGAAAGTACAAGAAGATACGGTAAGAAAAAGGCCAAAGACAAAAGGAGAGCAAAACCAGAAAGAAGGCCTAAGAAGAATAAAAATAACAGTAGTGCAACAAGGAATGGTATACAAAAAACGTAGATAGAAGGAGGACAATGAAGAACTTGAAAATCAAAAGATGAGGGACAAAGGTCTAAAAATAGGGACAACCAGGGCGAGTAATACAATAAAATGACAAATATAATGATCTAAAAGGGGAGGAATGAAAGCCCAAAAGTGAAAAGAGATAAGAGAAGACAATCAAGGAGGGGAGAGGTAATAACAGCCCAAGAGGGAAAAACAAAGACACACACGAATAGCATAAGCCCAAAACCAAGGTAGCCCACCAGAGAAGAAGCAAGCAAAACCAGAACTATGTCACACAAGACCACACCCACGAACAAGAATGGAAATGATGACAAAAAACAAAATGGAAGAGGAGGAAAGGGCTAAAGGGGCAGAGGAAGAAAGAGGTATGGGGAAGGCCAAAGGAGAAGGAGGAGAAAAATAAGAAGAATTAGGTTCGAAGAGGGGAGGAATGGAGAGAGCTCAATAAGGGTTGCCAAGTAGGGCTTAAATGCCAACCTTTGTCTTTGTTAATTCGTGGGGTGCTTCTGGATGAAGATAGCTTCAAGGAGTTTTCTCCTAAAAAAATTATCCTCTTTGATGAGAACTTGGGTGTCCTTTGGTTAAGGATCCTAGACATAATTTGTTAAACTCTAGAGTCTATAAAATTGTTTGCTCTTGCGGGACCTCATATATTGGTGAAACGGGTCGTTCCATCAGCACGAGGGTCAAGGAACATAGTGTTGACATTAGGCATGATCATATTTCAAAATCAGCTCTCACTGAGCACTCCTTTCATTTAAAATTTTTGAGATCTTATTAGAGAGGCCTTCTATGTAGGAGAGAGTGGTAACAAAGGAGGAGTTGGGTGTGTCAGGCTTGGGCTTAGAGTTGGTGTGATTTTTGGCAAAGGAAAAGGCTCTAGAGATGGATTTGTTGCTAAACCCGTTAAGTTTAAAAACTTGAGACATGTGAGAGAGCTCAAGGTCAATGTGCTCCTTATCATGGATGTGTAAGCACAAATGGCTAGTGTCTTAAGGACACTAGATTTTTGGCTAGGATGGTGAAGAGAGGAGGCATGGAGGTAAAGATCAGTGTGGATAGATTTCCTATGGACACGGCGACCCAGTGAACCATCATTTTTCCTAATGATTAGGACATCAAGGAAAGGTTGGCGTTTAAGCCCTACTTGGCAACCCTAATTGAGCTCTCTCCATTCCTCCCCTCTTCGAACCTAATTCTTCTCCTTTTTCTCCTCCTTCTCCTTTGGCCTTCCCCATACCTCTTTCTTCCTCTGCCCCTTTAGCCCTTTCCTCCTCTTCCATTTTGTTTTTTGTCATCATTTCCATTCTTGTTTGTGGGTGTGGTCTTGTAACCAAGATGAAGGTTGGCATTTAAGCCCTACTTGGCAACCCTTATTGAGCTCTCTCCATTCCTCCCCTCTTCAAACCTAATTCTTCTCCTTTTTCTCCTCCTTCTCCTTTGGCCTTCCCCATACCTCTTTCTTCCTCTACCCCTTTAGCCCTTTCCTCCTCTTCCATTTTGTTTTTTGTCATCATTTCCATTCTTGTTCGTGGGTGTGGTCTTGTGTGACATAGTTTTGGTTTTTCTTGCTTCTTCTCGAGTGGGCTACCTTGGTTTTGGGTTTATGCTATTCGTGTGTGTCTTTGTTTTTCCCTCTTGGGCTATTATTAACTCTCCCCTCCTTGATTGTCTTCTCTTATCTCTTTTCACTTTTGGGCTTTCATTCCTCCCCTTTTAGATCATTGTATTTGTCATTTTCCCTATTTTTAGTCCTTTGTCCCTCATCTTTTGATTTTCACGTTCTTCATTGTTCTCCTTCTATCTACGTTTTTTGTATACCATTCCTTGTTGCACTGATGTTATTTTTATTCTTCTTAGGCCTTCTTTCTGGTTTTTCTCTCCTTTTGTCTTTGGCCTTTTTCTTACCGTATCTTCTTGTACTTTCCCAGTTTCTTTTGTTTCTGATTTAATTCTTTGTTAGCATTCTTATATATATATATATATATATATATATATATATATATATATATATATATATATATATATATATATATATATATATATATATATATATATATATATATATATATATATATATATATATATGGGGATGGTTTTGCTTTATTTTAAGTCATTCCTTTGTATCTACTTCCACACATTGTATGCACAGCCGCTCTTTTGTATCCCAACCAATACAATTTATGTATTATGGGATGCCTATTATTATTTTCTTCTTTTTGTGCTATTTGCCTACCTTTTACTCTCTTTTGTTTCTAGACATGCTTCGTCCAATTTTTAATTTCTATTATCATAGTCTTAAGCTTATTTTAGCTTGAATTTCTTTTTCTCGTTGTTTGATGGCTATATGTTTCCTTGTGATAGGGCTTTCCTCCTTTTAGGACTTTTGTTCACCTCATACCCTTTATCGTTATTTTTTTGCTTTTCTTTCTAGTCTTTTTCTTGTTATCCAATTCACTTGTGGAGCTTTTGATGCTTTTGGTTTCTTTGATTGTACATCCTTTTTATGCATATTAATAGTACATACCATCTTTAGATTCACTTTCTTATTGTCTTGCTCATAATTTATACATAGTAATCTTGGCAACCCTTTCACTTTTTTGACTTTCGTATATTATACTCATGATGTCATGCATTAACTTCTTTGTATTACTTGCTAGCTTTCTTTGCACTTTTTGCCCTTGTTTGTCCTTAATGTATATTACATTTTGTATTATCATATATATTGATTTATTATATATTGTTTTAAATATTTTACATATTGGCTTATTTATATTGCTCATTTTCTTAATATAATACTTTACTCTTTTGCTTAATTTTTTAGTTCATGATTTTAATAATATTGACATTTTTTTCGTATTTTAATTTCATATATTATACTCATGTTGTTACGCATTAACTTCTTTGTATTACTTGTTTGCTTTCTTGACACTTTTTGCCTTACTTTGTCCTTTATGTATATTACATTTTGTATTATCTTATATATTGGGTGAAATATTCTATGGTTTGGTTTATTTATATTGCTCTTTATCTTAATATAATTCTTTACTCTTATGACTTTGTTTTGGTTTTTTGTTTAATTCTTTAGTTTGCAATTAATGAGTTGGATTCCCTTCAACCTCTTCAATACTAACCCTCCCTCTCTTCCATTTTATAAGACAAGTTCTGCAATCCTATTCCATTGTATCCTCTTCCTGATGATGGATCACTGAGTGTGATCTGAAACATTGACAAAAAAACAAACATAGTGAAATCCAAAAGCATTTCTTCTTAACAGTATAGAATCATCAACACAATAAATGTAAACATAGTGATCCTCCTTGCTTCTAACAAAACCCAATTTCAAAACAAATGAATCAAACTTTTGATACCACATTCTAGGGGACTATTTTAGACCATAAAGAGACCTCTTTAACCTGCAAACCTAATGTTATTTTCCTTTTACCTCAAAACCTATAGGTTGTTGCATATAAATTTCTTCTTCAAGATCTCCATGCAAGAACACAGTCTTAACATCCATTTGCTCAATCTCCCAATCATAAGCTACAACAATGGATAAGAGAAATCTAATAGAAGTCAATTTAGCAACAGGAGAGAATATCTCACCAAAATCAACTCCCTCTCTCTGGGAGTAGCCCTTGGCTACCAGTCTAGCCTTGTACTTCTCCAATGACCTGTCTGCTTCAAACTTCTTCTTGAAGACCCACTTACATCCAATGGCCTTTCTTCCTTTGGGAAAATGAACAAGATCCCAGGTGTTACAATAGTCTAAAGCCATCATCTCCTCCTGCATGGCTAACTACCAAGACTCACTATCATATGCAAAAATAGCTTCCCTATAGGATCTAGGTTCATTGTTAGTACTCAATAAAGCATATACACAATGGAAATCTGGTGGGCTATACTTGTCAACTAGATTTTGTTGTCTTGTGGATCTCCTCAAGGGTGGAGTAAGAGACTCTACTCATTCTTCTGCATGATCATCTGCACCAACTTCTTCTATAACAACAGACTCATCTTCATTAGAACTACTTGAATCTTCTTCTTCCTCTTCACCCCCAATCCATCATTCTGTTCTTCCTGAGGTGCATCTTGCTGCTCTAAATCAAAGTGCACCTTCTTTACCTTTTCTTCTTTCTCTTTTGGCTGCTCAAGTTCAAAAATAGCTCTAAGTTTCTTGAAAATAACATCTCTAGAAAAGATAATCTTATGGGTTAGTGGATTCCAAAGCTTATAACCTTTGACATTATCACCATATCCAATTAATGTACACTTTCAGCCTTTGGATCCAACTTAAATCGCTTTTCCTTAGGCACATGAACAAAAGCCTCATAGCCAAAAACCCTTAAATGTGAAACAGAAGGTTTCTTACCTGTCCACACTTCATAAGGTGTCGAATCAAGAGCCTTACAAGGAGATCTGTTTATCAAGTAGCAAGCAATACACACAACATCTACCCAAAAAGATTTATCCAACTGTGCATCACTAAGCATAAGTCTGGCTCTTTCCATAATTGTTCGATTCATCCTTTTTGCAACACCATTCTGTTGTGGTGTATACGGAGTTGTCTTTTGTTTGATTATACCTACATTCTTGCAAAACTCATCAAATTCCTTAGAGCAATATTCCCCTCCACTGTCAGATCTTAATATTTTTATCTTTAAACCTGATTGGTTCTCTACTAAGACTTTGAATTCCTTAAACTTAGTGAAAACTTCAGATTTATGCTTCATTAAATAAATCCATGTAAATCTGGATACATCATCAATGAAGGTTACAAAATAATGAGATTTTCTGATAGATTCATTATCCATAGGTCCAAACACATCCGTATGAATAATTTCTAACTTCTCTTTTGCTCTATTGCTTCTTGAAATGATTTTCTGCTTTGTTTACCAAACACACAATGCTCACAGAAATCAAAGTGCTCATCAAAATAGGAGAAACCATCCAAGAAATTTTTATTCTTAATAGTTTTTAACACATTATTGCTTGTGTGGCTCAATCTACGGTGCCACAACATACATGCATTTTTAGTATTAGCCTCAGATACATAGGAGGCATTACAAATTGTAGTGGCTTCAAGCTTGAACAGGCTTCCGAATCTCTTCCCCTTCACTACCACCAAGTTCCCTCTCACTAATCTACAGCCATGCTTGTCAAATGTCACATGCATTCCCAAATCATTCAACTTCGAAACTGAAATTAGATTTCTAGCTAATCTAGGAACATGCAAAACACTAGGGAGGGTTTTAATCCTTGCATCATTGAAACACAACAATACCTTTCCTTTCCTGACAATCGGATATGAAGAGTTGTCACCAAGGTAGATATTACCTCCATCATATTCTTCATATGAGGAGAACCATTCCTTATGTGGAGTCATATGAAATGAGCATCCTGAGTCAACCAACTAGTGATCATTAGAAACAAGATTACATGCAGAAAGTAAAACTTCTTCACCTGCATTCGAGGACTTATCTGAAGCACTCTCCCACTATTTCTTGGGGTTTCTGCACTACTTCTTCACATGTCCCCTTTTACCACAGTTCCAACACTTAACTTTGTTCTTTTTATCAGGAGTCTTAGACCGGCCCTTGGACCTGTCCTTAGCCCCTTTCTAATCTCCTTTAGGTCCTCTTTCCTTAGACCTTCCTCTGACACTGAGAGCATCCCCTGAACTATTTGAACTCTTCTTCCTCAATTCCTATGACAGTAGCACTGAAACAAGAGCATCCAACTTCAGATCCGTAATGTTAGCAGTGATAGCAAGGATAACATTCTCCCAAGACTCAGGTAAAGAACAAAGAAGTAAGATACATTTATCTTCCTCACTAACCTCAACATCTACTGAATCAAGATGACTCACTAACAAATTAAAAGAATTTAAATGCTCTACAATTGATTCACCTTCTCGTATTTTCATTGAAAACAATTTTCTTTTTAAATAAAGTTTATTTACCATACTCTTGGCTTGATAAATCTCACCCAACCATTTCCACAACTTGTATGCAGTCTCTTCCTTTGCGACGTTCAATAGGACAGAGTCTGAAAGACACAACTGGATGGTTCCCTGTACCTTCTTATCTAGTCTATCCCACTCATCTTGAGAGACATCATTAGGTTTCTTCTCTTTTTGAACAACCAACCATTGGTTTCTTTCTTCCAACAAATCTTCTATTTTCAGCTTCCACAACTCATACCCCGTTCCGTTGAACTTCTCAATGTCCAAACAAGAGGTTGATGCAATGGTGGATGCAGCCATAATAACAACACAAGATCTACAAAACAAACACAACCAAATCTCCCACTACAGCTATAGCTTCCACACTACCACACAAGAGTCAAAGCTAGATAGGCTCTGATACCAAATGTTAGAAATGAAAGCAACACTACTTCAATGGAAATCTGATTCAAGATAAATTTCAACTATCTTTAACTGTGTGCTATTAACAATGGAGATTGTAACAAAACATAAACCCATAATATAGAAATATACCCGAAGCAAAATGAAGCATATAACACAAGTGTTTAACGTGGAGAAAACCCTTTTGGGTAAAAAACTCCACCAAGAAAAGAGGCCAAGTTGTATTATCTTCACAAAAGGAGATTACAAATACATTCACTTCCTCTGTCCTTCAACCTTCACTCCGGCAGAACTTGGGTACATGTAAACTGTTATATGCCTCTCATCTACTATGCTATGGTTTATATAGAATTTACACAACCTCAAGACATTAAATGACTTCTTACAAGCCCATAACACTTGTGAAGAGTCAACAATACAACCTTGGGCGTCCATAGCCAAGAATAGGCTCTTATGGGGTCATAAATGCTATCATACATGCATCCTACACTTGGGAAAATGTGCCCATGCAAGCTTGAATGCCTTGGGGCCAAAAATAGCCACTTACAACATCTTATGATGTGTCATATGCTATTATAAGTGTCATAGATTCTTATGACAACTTACAGTTGTCATAGAATCTCTTACACCTTCTTACAACTTCTATGATGTGCATCATAACACTAAAAATAGATTATTCCTCCACATGTGCACCCCACCTTGACCAATTACCATTTACCATAGTAAATGACATCCTATAAATACCACCGGTAACTCTGGGACTTACCATGCAGTAACTCCGTAATTACCGTGGACAGTAAATAATTTTTACTTCTGTCGGTGAAACTTGTACATCCCTTATGGGTAATTACAAATAATAAATGGAATAATATAATAATGGGATTTACAAGGTTAATGGCACCTATCCCAACACCACACAAGCTGTGGAAGTAACTAAAGTGCAACATAAAAGTAAATTTTACTTTTGAAGAACAAGAAATGCATAGGAAAAGTAGAGGGACCCGTCATTTCCTGCGAATGACGAATCCTGAGGTTGAGTTGGTCTCCAGCTCCCTCCATCTGTCAAGCTCCAGAACACCTGCAAAAAAGTTTTGTTGGAATCTCTGGGTTCCAAAATTTTTCATACACATAACCAGGTCAAACAAAAAGTACTATCCACTTTTATGTAGCAACAGTAATCAGTAATCAGATATTAGCATAAGAGAAGTCAGAATGAGCAGATACAAGTACCATATCAGAAGGAGATAAATCCATGCAAGTGACCCCATATCATGAATCAAAGGTACATTTTATATCTAACTTGTGTTTCTTGTGCAGGTACAGGTAAATATTTATTGCAGATTTTATTCAAGCATGTGGAGAAAAGGTGGTTCCTTCAAGGGTAAAGCCCAGCATGCTTCCTTCTTTATTCATCTAAGAAGGATATCAAATCATGGAACAACAAATAGAACATGTACTTATCACTTTTGTTATGAATGAGGTGTAAGATTACTATTGACAGTCATAAAGGGAAAAAAGCCAGTCATGATCATGACTGTTTTAGCAATCAAAAAGGCATATTATCAACTATTGCAGTTATAAGGAGAAAGAGCATGTGGAGCTAAGTGGTTAATCTAGAGGTCCTAAGGATAAAATCAATGCCTCGATTCAGTTACTAGAAGTAGTGTAAGGTTTGGTTGAAAATTTTTGTTACAGTGGACCCTGTATCAGTTTAGGCTTGCAAGGGTTTAATTAGTCATAAACCACCTTAGAAGCTTCAAGTAATTTTATATGATTGCAAGAGTATGAAATTAGTAAGAATTTTAGAGTCTCATCATTATACAAAAGCCTGTGTTAGGCCTATCATTATTTGACAGATGTTCAACAGTCTACAATCCTGTTCATGAAGAGGCAAGGTCAGTTGCAAAGCTACAAAGATCAACACTGAGTATCTTTTGCTACTACAGATATATTTATCCACAAATAACAAAATCCATATCAACATCCAAAGGAGAAAATCACAAATGCAAGATGATAAAAGGCAGTCCTCAGGTGGAACCACAACAAAGCAAAGCTACACTTGTTCATGTAATAAATGAAGAGTTTTTCTAGTAGTAACTTCACTGTTTTACCATTTCCAAATAATGAAATCAACAGGTATTTGCACAAGGAAGCTCAGATGCAGAAGGAGCTAGAAGGAGTTTCAAGCCATGAGGGTTTATTATGCTCAGAAATATGGAAGAATACCAAGTATAACCAAGATCTACACATATACAAAGTGATTTTGAATACTTCTACAGAGCAGACAAAGAGGACGAAAGGTGTTTCAAACCCCATGAAGTTTGTTTCAACTCAGGAAAAGTGAACCTGCCAGTTTCATGTCGGCCTATGCAAATATATCAAAGACTCTATCTTTAAAACAAAGTGAAAAGAATGGAGAAGCAAAATGATGAAACCCTAGCATTTCATGGCGACCCTGCCCAGAACATAGATGCAAGATATGGCTGCAACCCACAAAGTATACAGAAGCTCTAAAAATCTTTTGAGTTTATATTTTTATGAGTTCATATTCAACATATTTCAATGGAGAAATACAAAGAAACCTACAGAGTTTGAAAGTAGTTTGTGTAGACACCCAAATTTGTCCCAACTTTGTCCATGTCTTGCAACACCTTGATAAAAACATCACTTAGACATCATGTAGCATTTTGTCCTAAATCCCATTCTTAATCCCATTTATCCATTAAGCCAATTAATTAAATAAATTTTATTTATTTAATTAAATCCCATTCAATCCCATCCTCATCCCACTTAGCCAATTAATTAAATAAATTTTATTTATTTAATTAATTCCACATCATATCCCAATCATATCTTATCCCATCCTATTCATTTATCCAATTAATTAAATAAATTTTATTTATTTAATTAATATCCAACTCATATCCCAACTAATTCAAATATTTTATTTGAATTAAGTTCCCCACTATCTAATTAATTAAATAAATTTTATTTATTTAATTAATTTATCTTATCATTAAGCCGACATGTGTGCCTCTTTCATTTAAAAAAGATAAGTGGTACTACAACCTTTTATGTAATATCTTTCATATGTAGTACTTTTTATGTACACAAGCACACATGAGCCCTATTCTCCTTGACACTTGTCAAATGATTACAACTCCCTTGAAGAGTGGGAATAACTAATCAATCCTAGCCATCCACATCAATCAATTAACTTTTTAATCTCAACCATTCATTTGAACCAAGCCTTTCCTATAAATCAAACCCCTCACAAGCCATTAGCATGCATTTGAGCTTCAAGTAACATTATTCTACCAAATTATCATTAGCATGCATTGACCCTCAAGTATCCACATGCTGTTGAAATATCATTAGAGCCTTTGCATCCTTCATTCTAGCATCTTCATCTTAATGTTATGCTGCAGAAGTGAGCACCCAACATTCTTCCAACAACAATCCTTCAAAATCTTGCATGCTCATGCGAGGTGGAGAAGAGCAATGGAGATAAATCAAGCATAGCGTGGAGATCGGTTTGCATTTGCATTTGTTATTTTGATTTTCATGTTGTCTTGTGCTTCATTGTGCATTGGTAGGGTTTTTATCATTGTTGTTTATTCATTTGCCCTGATTTGCAATTTTACCCTAACTACATTTGGCACACTCGGTGGGACTCACTTCGCTTGATCTTTTTTTGCAGGTTTTTGTAGTAAAAATTTGCATTCATCTAACCCCCATTGTTGAGTTTTGCAGGTTTAATTAACTTTTTGTTGCAGATCTGCTACTTTTTGGACAAAACCCTAGGTTTTAAAGATTTCATCATATCTTCCAAACGGCTATGAATTTTTCTACAATATTTTAGCAGAAGTTTGTCCATGATATAAGGAAGCTACAACAGAAACATTTCGAGTTTATCACGATTTTTGCGGGATTTATCACGTTTTTATGTTTTTCATAAAATCGCAATTCTGGGCGTAAATCAGCAAAATTTTTAGACATTTTTATATTTCTAGAAAGCTCTTGAAATTCTAATGGGGTTCTATGTTTTGTAGATTTAATTTGGAAGTCGTTTACAATGCGAAAAAATTAGATCTTTGCCGACTGTACCGTTTCCATAAATCTACATTTTTAGGTGCAAATTAGGGAATTTCTCTGATTTCTTTACATTTTCGGAAAGCTCTCTGAAAATTAATGGGGGTCTCTTCTTTGATTTTTTAATTTTCGAACCAAAAATTTATCGAAATAATCAAATCTAATTCGGCTATGCATCTAAAATTACAATTTTCCTTACCTGATGAGCTTAATTTTTTTTTATGCCTGCATTATAATATCATTTTTTTGATGTTGTAGGTGATCATAAGGAACTGGAGCAACATTGACATCAACATCTATAGCAATTTGGACAGCGAATTAATCAGGTGCAATCATTTCATCTCTTATCTTCTAATCTTGTTTGCAAACACATTTGGATTTGGGTTTTGAAATGAACAATTGTTTGCAAATTCACATCAAAAATTGGGCTTAAACGAACCATTGTCTTTCATCACATTTGGATTTGGGCTTTAAAACAAACAAGTGCTTGCATTGTCTTCCACACATTGAATTTCTAAGGTTAATGAACCCCATGCGAGTGTGATCAAGTAAATGTGTATGCTCTCTCCTCGCGTCCTAACATGAACTTAGAGATCAAAAACATTTACTTGTGTTGCTTTTGTTAAACCTTAGAGAGGCCTGCCTTGGTATCCACCCCAAGGGAACGAACTCAAGCGGTACTTTCATCCGGTCTGCTATAAAAATCAGAGGATAAGGCGAAAGCCAAGTCTAACTAGTATTAGCGCTCACCATACAGTGCTAACTCGAAAGGAGGTGTACCTTTGTGTATATTAAAACTCCTAGTAGGGTTAGTTAAAGTCTTAAGTGGCTTGCTGGATGCTCGTGGGGTGCCGGTCCCCTAGATTTTCACTAGAACCTCCTTGTGATAGTGGCCTTGCCTGAACTAGGACTTGTTGAAGTGTCTTCACGTGCTTGCTTAACCATCATCACATTATTCCAAACTAACAACTTTCTTATGTGTCTTGTGTGAGTGATTCATGTGTGTATATGCATAATCAGTTGTTTGAATATTGCCACATCAAGCTCTAAACACCCAAACACATAAAGACAAGTCATCCTACACATTCTTCCAATAACATTCAAACCCAATCACTCTCATCCCAAACATAGCCTAGTTATTATCCAACCCTTCACATCCACATCATCCAAACAATCCACATCATCATCCAAATCCCTAAACAAGCACTTGCTAAAAGGACTTAAGACAAACACTTGGTGACAACATGTCTACACTAGAGGACCTAGAAGTCAAATTCCAAAGATTCCTCCAAAATCTTTATCAAGGATCACAACCCCTAAACCAAGATGCCATTGAAATATTACAATTCTTCATCCAAAAAGCTCAACCCCACGTAAGCCAATCACCTCAACTGCAACACTTCGTAGCCCAAGTTCAACTCCTTTTAGCCACTAGTCAAGCTCGACAAGTACAACAATCCTTAGCCATTCCATACCAACCTAATCCACCTCATAGCCACCTGTCATATCCATCCACTTCCTATCAACTTAATCCACCTATCCACCAAATCAATGCCACATCAACCTATGAACATCCACCTCAAGTTTATCTAATCCCTCATGCCACCGTTCCAATGCACTACCAAGCCCATCCACAAAGCAATCAAGTGATATTACAAGAACAACATCCAAGTCCTAATGGCTCTTTGTACATAAATCAAGTAAGTCCAAGTACACCTTTTCAACAAGACCACCAAGCACCATTGATAGATCTAAATCCACCTTTCCAACAAGAATCATATCCAAATCCCAATGGCTCCTTGTACATAAATCAAATGAGTCCAAGTTATCCTATGCAAGATCTAATAACCTTTGACAAGGGAGATACCAATCTAGAGTGGCCTCCACCATCCAATCCCATGCCAACGCATGAGCCAAGTAGTTCTATCCCAACACCACTATGTGATCCCATTCCTAGTCCATTAATCCCTCTACCTTCTAAACCACCAAGCCCTCCATTACCTTCATCACCATGTCATTCTAATCCTTCACCAAAGGATGCGGCTGAGATAGTTTTACAAAGAATGCTTGAAGCAAAACTTATTGAACTTCCCCCCATCAATCCATGTGAAGAAAGTCCATATGATGAACATGATTATTGTGCATACCATAGGACCAAAGGCCATAATACAAATCAATGCCCAATATTTATCTCAATTGTTTATAAGGTGTACCTACCTATAATAGGAAATCATGCCACATCATCCCAATCTCATGTGTCACCACCATCTAGTCCAAATCCTAATCCACCCAATCCAATTATCCCCCAACCTAATCCTAGTCCTAAGCCTACAACACCATCTACTATTATTGCTCATCCATTATATTGCCCATCCACTCATACCCTTGCAAAGGATGTGATGCATTGGCTACTAGCTAGGAATAAACTACCTCCATGTCAAACACCCATTCATGAGCCTACCAAAGAACTTCCAAAGGTCATAATCCCATCATGTGGTCCACCTATCCTTGAGCCTATCCAAGAGCCCTCAATTAACATTCTTAGCCCTTCAAGCCCATCATGTGACCTACAATCCATCAAGCCTATTTGTGAACCTTCTATCATTAATCCAAGTCAAGAGTCATCATGTTCTCATGTTGTTGACCAAGAGTCTTCCACTTCCATTCAAGCAACCCAAGAGGTATGTCAAAGGTTTAATCCTAAGCATGTGGAAACATTAAGCCGTAGTCCAACTCAAGATCAAATCAATTTTATGCAACCCATCCATAACATGTATCTTGTCCATGATCAAGATGATAGCCATAATGATGAATCTATCCATGAGCCACTTGATCTTATCCATCTCCCAACAACCATTCACAAGCAAGCTATCCAAATTCAACCTATCCATAACATGTATCTTTTCCATGATCAAGATGATACCTATGAAGAAGCTATCCATGAGCACCTTGATCCTATCCATAATCTTATATCCATCCATGAGCAAGATATCCAAATTGCTCCTAGTCATCCGCCATCTAGCCCTATCCGTAATAAGCAAACACCCAATTGTCATGATGAGACACTTGTCCCCCAAGCAAGCATAAAAGATCAAACAAATAACTTGGATCTTAGTGAACATAATGTTAATCAAGATCCTAATGATCCTCCTTGCACATCAAGTCCACCATCATGTCCACTTGGTCTTACCACCCTTATACATGAGTTTTCTTCCTTCGAACAACAACGACCTTTATCCACTTCACCTTCTCCATCCAATAAAGAGCTCAAGTCTAATGTTCAAACCAGACCTAGTCCCATAGCCCATCGCATCCTCCAAAACATGAACTACCAAGGCAAAGGCCTAGGCCTTTATGAACAAGGTATTTTGAAGCCAAACCATGTCAAAGTTCCTCCATGCTCATATGGCCTTGGATACACACCACAAGGTAAACAAGGGCAAGATGTTGGTAATCCCTTCAGGCATCCTAAACCTACCACTTTCCATCGCACCCCCCATCTACCCAAAACATATGTAGCCATTCCACCTTCATCATCCTATAAATGTCAAAAGCATGTGACCATACACCTTCTGCCATCCACTTTGCCTCCATTACTTCCAACTCCAAATATCCCTCCATCCACCTTGCCACCATTGTTACCAACACCTAACATACCTATCATTCATAAGTATCCTTACATCCCTAATCATGGCCAACAAATGTACACATCGCCTAAGCATAAAGCTTCCAATCATTCCATCCACTCCACCCACCCCATGGGATTCAAAAGAAAAAATTTTGATGCCTCTACTTATAAAGCCAAAAATCTAATTAAAACTCCTAAGGACCCTCATGCCTTAGGCCATCAATGTGAAAAGTCTCTAAATCATCCATCTTCTAAGCAAAGTACATTCACAAAGCTATCCAAGCCCATACCTCCAAAAGCAAAGCCCAAAAGCAAAATGGTTTGGGTTCCTAAGCAAAAAGCTAGCAAAGTGAATGAGGCATCCTCATCCACATCTCAAGAATCCCAACCACCTATCTCCATCCAAAAGCCTACTTCCATCCAAAACTTCCATTCCTTTAAAAAGTCCCACAAGCAAAGCAAAAGAACTAAAAATACTAAATCTATGTGGGTTCCTAAGTTACTCCATCAACCATCTCCTAAGAAAACAACCCCATTGCTTCCTACACCACCATCTCATCAAAAGCTTCAATGTTTATCATGGTGTGTGCAACCGTTGGTCATGGTTCCCTTCCACTTCGTAGCACCTCCACACAACTACATCTCCCCATCTTCCATCCATTATCCTACATATCTCCCCCATGCTATCCCTATGGTCCATGCTTTGGCATAAACTTTTCATCCATCTTCATTCCATAAGCCTATATAAATCCACACCATAAGCCACTAGCCTACCCTTTCATAATCCATTTCATAATCTATTATCCACCTAATCCATCTCCCATCCACGCAATCCCTTATCAACATCTATGAGCATAATGACATGGTCCATGCAAAGACATCATCCATCTCTAATGGGACACTATCACCTCTCATAGCACTAGCCACTTGAGTCCCTCCTATCCATTACCATGGTGAAAACCTGACAAACAGGTGCCATGTGTAATTGTTATCCCATCTAAAAAAAAAGAAAAAAAAAATCAAAATAGTAAAGAGAAATCCCTTCATCCAACGGTGAAAACCTGGTAAACAGGCGCCTTGGATAAGTACCATGATGAAAACCTGGCAAATAGGCGTCATGTCTAGGTTGATCTTATATGTCACTTACACTTGGGGGCACATTGTCTTATCCAACCTATCCATTTCCAAACTATCTATCCCATTATATCATTTACCATCCTACCATCCTTAGCCATTACATAAACATGCCTATCCTATTGAATCCATTTATCCATCATTCCGTCTTTTGATTTTGATGAAGACATAGGGGCAAAATGTTGAAACATGTTTGGATATTTCTTGACATACCTTCTTTCCAAACCAAGTCCTATCCATTGACAATTTATCCATCCCATCCATATCCAATCTATCATGTCATCCCTTGGTCATGAACTTTGTCATGTAAAAATCCTAAGCATTACCTCCTAGAATGGAACAAGTTCTTCCTATGCAACATAGCCTTTGGAGATCACATCCTAGCTCCCTTATGATCCATCCACTATGGTGTATCCTTATCATGAGCTTTCCATCTTATAGCTTATCCCCATCAATTTATCATGAGCTTTCCACTATAGCCTACCTATCCGTTTATCATGAGGCATGCATCCATCCCTTCTATGGCCTATTCTTTTTATCCACCCATTTATCATGAGCCTTCCATCCCATTTTCTATCACCCATCTTTTTGTCCATCCATCCTTTTATCCATCCCTTGCACCTAGACTTGGTTTTCCCTTATCATTGGTATCAAGCACAAAGGCTACCCAATTGTAAATCCATTGGCATTTTCCAAAATATTTCAAAAAACTCCAAAAAAATCAAAATATTCCAAAAATCCAAAAAATCAAATATCCAACGAAAAATCCAAGCAATAAAGCCAATCAATCAAGGAACATTATCCAATCAAATCAATAGGTTTTGATCCTAATCTTGTCATGAGCCCAATCAATCATCATCAATGGGATATAGCGTTCCCACATCCTTGTGTTGCTCTAGGGATATAGCTTTCCCCACAATGACATCACTATCTATAATCATCAATCAAACAATCAATTATTGGTTTATGACTTGACAAGGGCAATACCTTGTTTGTTTTACATCCTTTGAGCACACTAAGAACACTTGCTTATGCTTAGATTGAGTGGATACAACAAACATCACAACCAAAGCACATCAAGCCAACTATCAAAACAAATCCTATCAATCATCAACATTAACACCAAAACAAATCAACTCAAGCACATCAAGCCAACCATCAAAACAAATCCAATCACTTCAACAAATCAACAGTAGCTCAATCTATCACATATCATCCCATCATCAACATTTCATCAATCAATCTTAATCAAATAAATCTTTATTCATCATTTCATCATCTTCCAACCATTCCCAGCAATGATCCAAATGCAAGTCATCCTTAAGCCATACCAATCAAGTTAATCAATCAAGCCAAGTTATCCAAATTCAATCCATGGTCTTGATCCTAGCCTTGTTGTAAGCCAACTCAATCAGCCAACTAGCCAACCAACTTAGCAAACAACCATTGTGTTGATCTAGGGATATAGCTTTCCCCGCCATGACAACACTCTCAACTATCATCAACAATCAACAATTAATCATTGGTTTACAGCTTGACAGGGGCAATACCTTGTTTGTTTTTGTATCATTTGTGCATGCTTGCTTGCTTGCTTGTGTGTGTTATCTTTTTATCTTGCATTTGCATCATATCGGTATCAATCTAGCTAATATTCATATCTTGTATCTGTTGGCAAGAGAAACTATATGGATTCATGGTTGTTGTCATTGATGGCAACAAAGGTCATCCCACATATCCGCAAGTCATGGTGTGTCTCTACCGGAAGTCAGAATAAAGATTGTTGTGGTCCGGTGAACAAGAACAGAGCATGTGGCAAGGTCCGACAGATTGGTCCGGATCTCTCAGAGGAAGTGTCTTGGTGCAGTGCGGATTTGGGGAAGTCAAGAGGACTACCTTGAGTGGTATATTCCAAGGATTTAGCCTCCGGTGATGGACAAGGAAAAAGATATGAATAATTGAATACCGGATTCCTGAGAGACAGTGAAAACAGAGGATGAACTGACTGACAGAGTATCAGACTACTTTCTGGATGTGTTACTGTTGATGATAAAGGTTGTGAAGGCATGAATCATGTTTGGCCGACATGATTAATGATATCTACAAGTATATGCTTGATCCGCATTGCTTGGTGAGCAAGGATTCAGCCGACAGAACAGAGTTTGTAAGAAACTAGACTGTTCCGGATGCCGACTAGAAAGGTGATGAAATTACTTGTGCGGATATATATAGAGGATGGATTTAGTTGTGAAGTGAGAGATGATGTCAAGAATAGATGCGAAGAAGAGCAGAACAGAGCAGAAGTACCAAGACAGATCCGATATGTGAAAGGATAGCAGAATAAAGAACAGAGAAAAGATGAAGTGCAGCAGATCAGTGTACTGAGCCTAACAGGAACTAAACTCCAGCATATGCAGATGCTTCCAATCAGTTCAAGACTGTGATTCTTATCACTTTGTAGATAGTGTGTCTTCTTGTAGGCAGTGGGCCTCTTGTGAGCAGTGTGCTCGGGCAATGAGCCCTAATTGGCAAGTGCCATTTTGTAATTTCCTATTCTTCTAACAGAGAATAATTTTGGGTTAATCACCCCGTGGTTTTCTCCCTTAACAGGGTTTCCACGTCAAAAATACTGTGTCATGTGTTTCTTATTTCATGGTAATGTTTTTGTGTTTGATTCAATGCTGCATTAAAAAAGGAAAAAATTAGGATAACTGATTCACCCCCCCCTCTCAGTTATCAACAGTATCTTGATAAGGTTGTATTATGCTGGGGCACAAGACACATCGTCACCCTGGTCCTTATACCTTGGTGCATAATGTCTAGTGCTATATCAAACATCATGGTTGCTCACTTTCATTGCAGCATAACACATCATCATTTCTTCTATCCATTCCCTTATCTTTCTTTCTTGACCAAGCCATTTCATTTCGAGAGCCTACTCGTGTTTGTCCAACCCGCCTGACCTCTCGAGGGGGCATCATCATCCTATCTTTCCATCATCATCATATCCTTACATCATCATTACCCTATATTTATCCTCTATCTATACCTTATCTTCTTTGAAATGATGTTACTCAACATAAAGCTTATCATCTCGAACATCATCTCAAAGAGGGGCAAAATGTAGACACCCAAATTTGTCCCAACTTTGTCCATGTCTTGTAACACCTTGATAAAAACATCACTTAGACATCATGTAGCATTTTGTCCTAAATCCCACTCTTAATCCCATTTATCCATTAAGCCAATTAATTAAATAAATTTTATTTATTTAATTAATTCCACATCATATCCCAATCATATCTTATCCCATCCTATTCATTTATCCAATTAATTAAATAAATTTTATTTATTTAATTAATATCCAACTCATATCCCAACTAATTCAAATATTTTATTTGAATTAAGTTCCCCACTATCCAATTAATTAAATAAATTTTATTTATTTAATTAATTTATCTTATCATTAAGCCGACATGTGTGCCTCTTTCATTTAAAAAAGATAAGTGGTACTATAGCCTTTTATGTAATATCTTTCATATGTAGTACTTTTTATGTACACAAGCACACATGAGCCCTATTCTCCTTGACACTTGTCAAATGACTACAACTCCCTTGAAGAGTGGGAATAACTAATAAATCCTAGCCGTCCACATCAATCAATTAGCTTTTTAATCTCAACCATTCATTTGAACCAAGCCTTTCCTATAAATCAAACCCCTCACAAGCCATTAGCATGCATTTGAGCTTCAAGTAACATTATTCTGCCAAATTATCATTAGCATGCATTGATCCTCAAGTATCCACATGCTGTTGAAATATCATTAGAGCCTTTGCATCCTTCATTCTAGCATCTTCATCTTAATGTTATGCTGCAGAAGTGAGCACCCAACATTCTTCCAACAACAATCCTTCAAAATCTTGCATGCTCATGCGAGGTGGAGAAGAGCAATGGAGATAAATCAAGCATAGCGTGGAGATCGGTTTGCATTTACATTTGTTATTTTGATTTTCATGTTGTCTTGTGCTTCATTGTGCATTGGTAGGGTTTTTATCATTGCTGTTTATTCATTTGCCCTGATTTACAATTTTACCCTAACTACAGTTTGTTACCTTATTTTGTAGCACAGACTAAATACATGGAGGCCACAAAGTTATGCTCAATTTTTTGCCTTTATATTGCTTCCAAAAGACCTCAAGCAATCGGCCATGGCGGCCCCACACAAAAGGAAGTAAACCACAGTGGGAAACACATAAAATACATCAGAAATGCACACATGGTCGCGGCCAAAAAACTAGAAAATAGTGTTCAAACACATAAAATATGGTTCAGTATCGATAGAGAAGGATTTACCTTTTCTTATCTGTAAGAAATCTCCAAGAAAATGCTCGAAGACAGCTAGAAATCGAGGGTTTTCCCTCAAACCCTAACCTTCAATGGCGGAATAGGTAGAGTTCTCCACCAAAAAATCAAAGTGCAAATCATATTTTTTAGGTTTTCATTCCTTTTGGCTGAATGCCCTAGCCACACTGGGCTTTCTTTCTTAATTTTTGACTTTCTTTTAGATATCATTGTTATCCAAAATTATGCTTGAGGTCAACACTTCGAGTGTTTGAACCTAATGATGCCAAGGAGCCCATGAAGGACCTTTTTCAAAATCAAATAATGCCTCGTGATTGAAAGGTCTTTGACCTTAAAAATGTAATCAAACATCACATATTATGCATGGAGGAATAATGATGCAGAGGTAAGGTGCATGAAGATAACATGGGAGACATAAGGGCTTGTTTTGATGTCACATATCATATCTCATACAGAATCATGGGTCTTATTGCTTGCATGCGAGAGGACCTTCAATTCAAGAGGGATTCAAAGAGAGTGCTATTCTTTTGCATAAGTTAGAAAATAAGAAATAAATGTAAATAAATAATAAAGTAATGAACTATAAATTACTTTATTGTTTATCATAGAAATGCAAAGATGGTGAAAATAGACAAATCTATAATAAATAATAAAGTAAATCATCTTGACTTCAAAGAATGGGTGAGTTTGATGCTCAGAAGGAATCGAAGGTTTTGATTGGAATAACCATTTCTTCATAAAACCATCTAGGTCATATTGCCACTGGTCTTTTATTTGATCAAGACCCAAGTCAACCAATTTCATCATCAACAAATGTTCAACCTACCTCTTTATCATTGTGATACCTCCCTTGGAGAAGGGAATGTTGTATATAGCCTTTTTCTTTCTTCCAGCCCCAAACTCAGAATCTACCACATCCAACTGGCGAGCCAGTTCAATTGCAACGATCCTATCAGTAAATTTTTTTGGCAACCTTAATGGTTCCTCTTTGAAACCATGAACTCTGAGTATCATGTAGTGAGCCCCAAAGAACCAATCACAGGGTACATAGGTGTTGGATAATATGCTCCTTTGCTTATCACTCACCCTAAAGGTTATATGATCTAGGCTGAGATCAATAAGAGCGAGAGACATGAAACACTCAGCAAATTCATAATAATCAGCAGTTGCCACTAAGATATGAGTCCATGCTGAAAATTGAATTATCTTTTGTGAATTGACTGAATCATTAGTCATTACCAGCTGCATGCGGGGCTGGAAAAATTGTGGATTTTGAGAAAGAATTAAATGCAGTAAATAGGATGAATACCTAAAAAATTGTTGATAGCCAAAATTAGCTAGCTGATAAGATAGCCTTTCAACGATCACCTCTAAGAATTCTAACTTGTAAGCCTATTTCTTGGTGATTTTTTTGAGGCAGAAGATGATAGCCAACTGGAAATCGTGTACATTTATGTCATTGTCAAGGCCAAAAATAAAGGCTAGCACAAAGCATTCATCCTGAACATCATGGGTAAAACTTGATATGGAAATGGGTAGTGGCGGTAACACCATATTAGTTTGTTCCAAATGAAGTTTTGAGTTCAAGAAACCAAGTTGATTCTCCTGTGTCGAGCCCAAATCATTTGCAAATTGACCATATTACTAAAATCACCTGTTGGGTTGTATTCAATTCTAAGCATGTCCCTCATAGCTTGTGCATCGACCACTACTTTGATATTCCTCTCAGTGGCAGTTATGGTGCTCTAATCATAACACTAAATGCAAGCATCAACTAATTTAGGGCAAGGATGAACTAGAGGAACCATGAATTGATCCAGCCTTGAGCTCCATATCCTTATACCAAATGTTTTTCACTCTCCTGTATTGATTCTCTCAAGCATGTGTGCATGCACCCCCTCTCTCAAAATATTGGGATTCTTTGATAGCACAACCTCAAATATGTGATCCGCAGGATCAATAACTAGAGTGGAATCACAACACTTACCTTTCCTGAGCTCCTTGGTGTTTGGTGGTTTGGGTTTTGGCTGAGCTAGAGCAAAATTTTATGATTTGTTGTTCACCAATTCCAGGGAGAGCTCTTGTGTTTTCTTTGCCACAGAAGACCTTGCTTTCCTAGGAGTTTTGGTTCTGGAAGCTGGGTCTAATGATTCCATTCTGCGACAAAGTCTTCAACCTTGAATCAACAACATCCTTCAAGAAAACCAAAAAACAATTGCAATATGACTCACAAAATGCTTTGCTTCTCTTCTCTGAAAAATTTCTCAGCTCTGTTACTTCACAAATGACCATTCAACTTTGAGATTCCATTTATATAGCCACTCCCCTTGTGCATATTTATGACCTTGACTCTGTCATTGGTGCCTTCTCGCAAAAGACCTAAATTCACATGTTTGAATCTCTTATCACTAGAGATTTCAAAGATTTTCATGATGGCACTAGCTTTGAGAAGATTCTGTGATGGGTAAAATGTGGGATTAATCAAATCAATAACAAACCCAATACATCAATGAAATATGAAGGAAAAGGGATTTAAGATAACAAAGAGATGATACTTACAACCTTTACCTTTCGACTTCCATTGTTCACCTTTTCTTTCTTGATCTTGATGTAGATGAAAATGGCCCTCAGGAAGCTTGCTTCCTCGCTTTAATTCCTCAAGATGACAAGGAGAAGTTGACTCTGATACTTGTTGTATTTGAAGATGAGATTCAAACACAAATGTGAGTAGATGATAGGTGAAGTGATGGTAGGGGTGCCAATGGCGCGCTATATTTCCTGCAGCATAAGTTTACTTGAATGAGGGATCTGAAATGAAGAAGAAGAGGGTTGTATTTATAGAGTTGTGTGGGAGAAGATCAACGGAGGAGGATGGTTGAGGAACGTGCAACAAATAGAAGGACATGTGTCATTCAAAAAGAAGCTTTGCTGAGTTAACTACTTTCTTGATGAGGATGAGTTTTATTTTTCTTAAACTAGAATAGATTTTTCTAATTTAAAAACAAAGTTGCTTTAAAGTTGCTTTAACTCAGCTTTTGCTTTTGTATGACAAGAGGAATATATTTTTAGAAGATATTGAAGATTTTTTAGAAGATAAGAAAGCATAATTAAATAAATAGATTTATTTAATTATTTGTGGATAATTTTGGAAGAATAAATGAAATATTTAAATATATTTTATTTTTGGAGAATTTAATTTAAATAAATTTGCATTTTATTTAAATTTAGAAGAAATGGAAGATTTAATTAAATAATTAAAATTATTTAATTATTTAGAAGAATAAAGTTAATGTAGATGAAATTAATTAAATAAATGTAATTTATTTAATTTAAATGGGAGAAAGTGAATCAAATAAATAAATAATATTTATTTAAGTAGAGTCATGTCATTTTTAGGTGTATACATTTTGCCCCTCTTTGATGCAATGTGTTTTATCACCTTGTTTCAAAGAATAAGAATTTTTGACAATGATACATGCCCCAGTTTTGCCCTTGGTACAAGTTTAACGACAGGATGTCCCCTCGGGAGATTGGATAGGAAGAAGGCAGAAAGCGTGAGACGAACAATCTCATGAAGAAGAAGGTGAAAAAAATGGATTAGGATGGAGAAAATAGGACATGGTTCAGAGGAACGAACATGGGGAGTAGTCATAGTTGTCACACAGGCAGCTATGGTTCACTTGTTATATATAGGAGTTGGGTCCACAAGTTCTATTCATTTGCACACTTGTCCTTAGTTGATTGGTCTTTGAGAGCTTAGGAGAGCATGGCAGCTAGAGCATACGACAGAGAGATGGATATTCCGCGTGAGGAGCATCGGTTTGAGCGAGTCTGACGGTTCGATCAGCCAACTGAGGCAGGACCCCCGGTATGTGGTTCGTCAAAACTTGCTAAAAGTCATTTATTAGGGCAATAAATGCTTAGGGAAAAAAGCTTAGACAGATGCACCGAACTACCTTTTGGCGCATATGTGCTCTGAAATGGCGCATATGTTACTAAGTGACGCATTTGAGACATCTTTCAGTGCATATGATAGTTTGGCGCATATGATCTGGGAATTGGCGCATTCATTGTAGCACGACGCATGTGACACAAGAAGCCGAGCATACATCAGATGGCGCATACATGTCAAGGATTGGCGCATTCACGGTGAAGAGGCGCAAAATGATATGGATCAGCACATTTGCCACTTGGATCGGCGCATTTGCACTAAGAAAATCAGTTGACTTAACGAAATTAACTCAATTGGCACCTTGATCGATGCATCAATTGATAAGCGATCTCTGAGATTGCCGAGAATCTAGTCAAGAGATGATATGCTACTTTGATTAATTTAATATGCTAAGTCAATGATAGGATAGCTTGATTGCTTTGAGTAGGTTTGCTTGGATATGGATTTTTTTGATGTTATGCTTTGCTTGGTTGCAGGAGGATATCCAGGATACTCTTATGTCACGAGAGCAGTTCCCTTTGCCGTTATTGCAGCAGTACATGCTGACTGAGATTGACCGCGAGGCACTTGGTGCTATGGGGTTGCACTATGTTTGCTTCATGGCTGAGGTTCGTGCGAACCGTGCTATGTTGACTGCAGCGGTGGAGCGATTCCACAACGAGGATGGGACATTCCATCTTCTAATAGGAGAGATGGCCATTACCTTAGAGGACGTGTACAGGATCCTACACTTCCCTATTCAGGGAGAGTTGGTCGAGTATGAGTCACAGTGTGATGCTGGACTGGATGAGTGCAGACGCGTGTTCGATGACCTAGAGTTGGTTGGACAGGTGATTGCATGGTAGGACATTCATGACTGCTATGACTACTTCCTGGGTATAGTGGCGGGATTGATCAGAGGCATAGTATGCCTCGATAGGAGGTCACACGGCTTCCCGATTGGCTGGGGGAGGATGTTAGAGAGCATGATCATGGATGGGACTCGGTATGCATGGGGTGTGTGCGTGCTAGCACACTTATACAAAGATATGCACCAAGTCGTATATCATAGAGGAGCTAGTTTGTCGGTAGGTGTATCGTTGTTGCAGTTTTGGTTATGGGAGCATATAGCTATCACACGGCTGATATGTCTCTTTCATAGGCAGAGGGGTGAGCCCTACAGTTACGGATATGCAGGTGTGATTTCCCAGCACAAGCTGGGGAAGCTTGAGTACTAGAGACACGCGTTTTATAATGTAGATCAGGTTGTCTGGTGTCCATAACTAGACTGCGAGGTATGGGATGATGAAGCTGATGAGCTGCCCTATTGCTTCCAGACTCGATGGCTCATTGGTAGGACCAGGTACATACTAGAGTGACAGATTGTGAGCATGGTGCAGAGACAGTTTGGTAGAGTGTAGGGTAGACCACAGGGCTAGGCACGATTTGCTAGGACCCATGCATAGATATTTAGGTGGGGTCCCGTGGCATCATACGAGGAGGCCTTGACATACTTCCAGAAGATACCTCATGCAGCTTGGTCCATGAGGAGGGACATAGTAGACGCAGGCATGACAGCTGACTATGAGGAGTGGTTCGCAGGTCACCCATTTCCTAGATACTCAGGACCTAGAGAGTCAACTCCTTGTATAGATGAGGAGGATTCAGATGATGAGGGTGGAGGTGGCAGGAGGAGGGGAGGACGGAGGAGGGGGAGAGGAGATCAGGGGGATGATGGAGGAGATGGAGGAGGAGGTCGGGGGAGGGACCTTCAGGTCAGCAGGCAGTTACACTGCCGCAGGTTGTAGGACAGGTGCAGGCACAGGTTCCAGCATAGCAGATGGCACCATAGAGGCAGATGTCGCCACCACAGCAGGTGGCTTAGCAGCAGGTTTAGGTGCCAGCATAGCAGGTGGCACCGGGATAGGGACATGTAGAGCAGGATCCGCAACCTAACCTACAACAGTAGGCCATTGTGACATTACAGGGTCAGATTAGGCAGCTAAGGGCCCATTTGAGAGCAATAGATTCTCGAAGAGATGCAGATGCAGGACGGATATCAGAGATATCCAGAGAGAGACGCAGCGTTGGCTAGCATGTGGGCGATGAGGGCAGAGAGAGACCCAGCTGTGGCAGCTATGGGCACAGATGGTACCTCTAGCTTTTTGGTATCATAGGTGTAGTAGGCACAGACACAGTTAGCCTAGGTATAGGGTGAGCTTGCTAGAGCGCAGGCTCAAGCTCAGTACTACAGAGACTTATACCACAGGGCAGTGTCAACGGATCAGCGTGCGCCCAGCTTCAAGAGCCAGTCTGTGGCATCTCAGAGGGTAGGTGGGTCTCGATCTGTAGGATCAGTGAGGGGCACCCAGCAGTCAGGGGGAGACAGACGAGAGGGCAGCATAGGGAGTAGTGCTCCACGACAACAGGGTTAGCCAGACCTGGATACTTGTATTTTTGACTCGATGTACACATTTTTAATGGCAGAGATAGCCTATATATGTACTATTTTTGCCCTGAGACATGTATCATCATTTTGTTGTACTTTGTATACATTTTATGATATGACTCTGAGAGATGGACATATATTTTGATATGTTCTATAGTTGGACACATTTTTATGCTTATATGATGATGCAGTTATGGATGTTCTATATGCTCATGTTTTCTATGTTGATATGCTATAGATGCAATCTATTTTATGATGCTTTTGTATATGTGATGCATACTAGATGGATTTGGGATGATTTGATATGTAAATGCAAATGTGACATGTTATGGATATGATTATGCAGCTCTATATGTATTTTATCTATGTTTTTGCTTTTTTAATGAGATGTATGGATGCACATGTATGTGGATGACCTAATGCACTTTATTATGTATGCAAATGATTTAATCATGTGAATGACTATCTCATGTGATATGATATGCTATTTATGCTATGTTTTTGATATGTCCAAATGTACTCAATCAACACAGAGATGATATAGATAGGAGAAGAGGAGATGAAGAAATACAGGTTTTCATTTGATATACTGCAGGATTTTCTTTATTGCATGGTTGATATGGATTGCTGGATATGGGATGGATGTGGATTGTCATCTTGATATTTGCAAGTCTTTTGATTTCATCATTGGGCACTTTTTTTGTTCTTTTCACTTTTTGAAATGTTGTAAGAGAATACAAGCATCTAGGTATAATTAAACTGAGATGACCTGAGTATTGCTTACATGGATTTTGATATAGCAAGTTGATACAAGCATCTAGTCAAACTTGAATCTAGATGACCTAAGTACTTCTTGCATTTCAACAAACAAGGATTGCCCTTTTTCATGTTTAGACCTCAGAAGTCCTTGATGATCTTTTGCTGATAATGTCTTTAGACAAAAGTCATCACATTACTGAAGTGTGATCCACAAGCTGCAGACAAAGAAAAAGATTATGCCCCCATCATAGCATCTCTAGCTTTTGGCATCCTTGAGTAGCATAGGAAGACATAAAGACAAAAATTCAAGACTTTGTAAGTTAACATGTTTACCAAACATTCTTGCGTTAGATGTGTCTTTTTGCCATAATTGATATAGAGTCAGTTTGAGTGTTTCGGTATGGTGTTCTGCTTTGGACAGGTTGAAGTTTTTGTGCCAAGAATTTTTGCTTTGGGTAGCTTGCTTTGTTGTGCACGCTTCTCTAGTGAAAGGTATCACAATCCTTTATTGGTATCCTCTTAGAAAATGTGGCATTCAAGAATCCAAATCTGTAACTAGGTCAAGAAGTTGCCCCCTAGTTTAGACAAGGATCGACTTATTATGGGTGAGACGCCAGACAGACATGGAGAGACGGACCCTAAGGGACTGACCTAGTGCCTCAGGGGCTCATTGCTAAATGGCCTTGCCTACGTAACAACGCAGAGGCAACGTAGTTTGGGGTGAACCTGATGGACCTAAGACCTAGGCAATGGCAAAGATGCAAGAATGGTATGGATAGCAGGACAGACAATACTGGATGGAATGGATAGAAAGGAAGGAGAGTGAAGTGGAGCGGAGCCTCGGGGGTGTATTAAGAATGGCCTTGCCTACGTGATAGCTCAGAGGTGACGTAGTTCAACAATGGTTCAAAGGATTGGTTCAAGATGAATGACACAATGGACATAAGAGATACGAGGTCACAATAGATAAAGTGGTTTGTCACAGATAGTGCCTGTTTGCCAAGTTTTCACCACTTGCTTTTATTTGCACGAAAGCTAAAAGTACGCATGATGCCTGTTTGCCAGGTTTTCATCATGGTACCTATCCAAGGTGCCTGTTTACCAGGTTTTCACCATAGGATAATTTTTTTGATATTTTTGTTTGTTTTTTTATCACTTTTTTATTTTATTTTTATTTTTTCAGGATTCCCTTACATTGGGGTTTTTAGGTATAGAACTTGCAAAGATGCATGCTGTTGATAGGATCATCAAACAGTTCACCTTCAGATGTAACCAATTGATATGCCCCCTATCCATAAGTTGTAATGATGACATAGGGACCTAGCCAGTTAGGTTCAAACTTGCCTTTCTTTTCACGATCTTGCTGATTTCTGGGATTTTCTTAGAGGACTAGATCACCAACTTGGAATACTCGGGGCTTTACCCTGTGGTTATAGCTTTTGGACATCTGTTGTTGATATGCTTTTAGGTGGTTAAAGGCCTGTTGCCTTCTTTATTTGAGTAGCTCTAACTCTTGAAGTCTAGACACTCTGTACTCTCCATCAAATATAAGGCCTTCTAACGGAACCCATAAGGATGGGATCTCGACTTCTATGGGCAAGATAGCTTCAGATCGATAGACTAGGGAGTATGGTGTTACACCTGTGGGTGTGCGGATGCTTGTGCGGTAGGCCTACAACATGGGATTCAGTTGGACATGCCAATCACAGCCGGCATCATTGATAGTCTTCTTTAGGATTTTCAAAATAGTTTTATTTGATGCGTCAGCCTGGCCATTGCCTTGGGGGTAATAGGGGGTTGAAAAGCGGTGCTAGATATGGAATTTGTCACATGGTTCCTTGACATCTTGATTTTTGAAGGGGCATCCATTATCCATGACAATGGACAAATGGATACCATAGTGACAAATGATATAGTTTAAGATAAAGGAGGCAATCTGCTTGCCTGTGATATTGGCTAAGGGCACAGATTCAATCCACTTCGTGAAGTACTTGGTAGCAGTGATTATGAATTTATGGCCACTAGATGAAGAAGGGTGAATCTTGCCCACTAAGTCGAGTCCCCACTAATAGAAAGGCCAAGGAGTTGTTAACGGTTGTAGCTCCTGTGCTGGTGCATGTATCAGGTTCCCATGGATTTGGCACTTTTTGCACTTCTTTACAAAATGATAGGAATCTTGTTCCATTGTTGGCCAATAGTATCCCATGCGTATGAGTTTCTTGGCTAGGTAGGACCACTAGAGTGAGTCCCGCATATACCGTCGTGTACTTCGCTCAGGGCAGTTTGATATTCCTCACTATCGAGACATCTAAGGAGAGTACCATCGAGACCTCTATGATATAGGGTATTGGCGACAATGGCATACCGGGATGCTTGATGGATGAAGGTTCATTTTTGGTTACTAGAGAGGTCGGGTGGGAGGGTATTCTCTTTAAGATAGGAAAATATTTTCCCATAGAGGGGGGAATCAGTTTCGATAATGTGGCAAATGATATGGGATTCGAGAGTGTCATATGCAGGATGGGACACTGGCTCTACCAAGAACTCATAACGTCATTGATTATTTGGAATATCGAGGAGAGATGCAATCATGGCCATGGCGTCTGCAGCTTTGTTCTCAATCCTTGGTATCTGCTCAAAAGAGATCTTGACGAAGTATTCTTTGAAGTCATCTACCAACTGTTTGTAACGTATTAATTTCTCATCTTTTGTCTGGTAGTTGTCATTTACTTGATTTATAACCAACTGTGAGTCACCATATACCTGAGTTTCTTGGATATTCCATTCAACTGCTAGCTTGATGCCAATGACTAGGGCTTCATACTCTACCACAATGTTAGTGCAGGGGAAGAGTAATCTATATGATTTAGGAATGGTGTCGCCACTAGGTGTGATCAACAAGATACCTGCTCCTGATCCATGCTGAGTGTATGATCCATCAAAATACATTTTCCAAGTTGTTGTGGATATGTGAAAGATAGATTCATCTAGAAATTTGAAGCTCATAGGGATGTCATTTGTTAGAGGTGCATCTGCCAGTTGATCTGCAAGTACTTGGCCTTTTATTGCTTTCCTGTCTACATATTTGATATCAAACTCGTTGAGAAGCATGACCCATTTGGACAATCTACCTGTTAAGGCGGCCTTGTTGAGTAAGTATTTGAGTGGATCAATCTTTGCTACCAGTTTGACAGAATGTGACAACATGTACAATTTTTTGAGGCGAAGACTACAACGAGACATGCTCTTTCAATTGGTGTGTATTGCAGTTCATACCTGACAAGTGTTCGATTGATATAGTAGATTGCTTGTTCTTTCCCGTCATAATTTTGTTGTGCAAGGAGAGCTCCTAGAGCTGTTGGTGTAGCCAAGATATATAGTAGCAGAGGTTTACCCTGAATCGGTGGCATCAATACAAGTGGCTTCATTAGGTATTCTTTTAACTGCTGAAATGTTTGCTCACATGAATCATTCCATTTGAAAGGGACATTCTTATGTAGGAGGTGAGAAAATGGGTGGCACTTGTCTGCCAATTGAGAAATGAATCTTTTGATAGATTGTAGTTTTCCTTGTAAAGACCTTAGCTGAGTGAGATTCTTAGGAGGTGACATTTCCATGATGGCCTTCACTTTAGCTGGGTCAACTTCGATTCCATTAGAAGACACTATATATCCCAGTAGCGTACCTGAGGTAACTCCAAACACACACTTCTTTGGATTGAGGTGCATATTAAATTGTTCCATTCTTTTGAAGATTTTTTCCAGTACTGCCAGGTGTCCTTCTCTTGTGAGTGATTTTGCCAGAATGTCATCAACATAGTCTTCCATTATAGTGTGCATCATATCGTGGAAGATTGTGGTCATAGCTCTCTGATATGTTGCACCAACTTTTTTCAAACGAAATGGCATGACACACCAACAATAGGTGCCCCAAGGACATGTGAATGCAGTCTTGTGTTGGTCTTCAGGTGCAATTTTTATCTGGTTGTATCGAGAAAAACCATCCATTAGTGATAGCATGGTGTGTCCTGCCGTGAGATCTACAATCATGTTAATGTTCGGCAGGGGAAATCATCTTTCGAACAAGCTTTGTTCAGGTTTGGAAACTGGTACTATGTTTCCAAACTGGTGCATCTTTCTGAGTTTGGAAACTGGTTTGGAAACTGGTACTATGTTTGAAACCCACTCAGGATAGTCTATTGGTCTGATGAATCTGACGTCCAATAGTTTCTTTAGCTCTTCTTTCACCATGAGGGCCACATGCGGGTGCATCTTTCTGAGTTTTTGCTTTACTAGTTTAGCTCCTGGAGCCAAAGCTAAATGATGCATTATGAGATTCAGATCTAGCCCTGGCATGTCTGCATATGTCCACGCAAAATTGATTTGTTTTCTCTTGAAGAAATCAGTAAATGCATGTTTTTCTTGTTCTGTTAAAGCCTTTGCCATGTGGATCATTCTAGGATTATCACCTGTGCTAACATTAATCGGCTCTGCTGGTTCTATCAAGATTGAAGATCTCTCCTGATGTGTAAGATTGGGTAGAGGGTCAAGCCTTCCATCCTTCGGCACCTCAGTGAGGTTTTCACCATTGGATACATCAATATTTTTACTTTTTTCATGATCTAACACTGTCGCAGAACAGTTTTCACCATTAGATCTTTCTTTCATTTTGATATTTTTGAGACTGAAAGGCTTGGCACTCTCTCCAAAATAGGCCTTCTCGTTGAGTTCTATAGCATAGCTAACTTTGTGGTCCCCTACAGGTATATGATCTCTAAGCTTAAGATAGTCTATGATGGTTTCATCGTTCTCAAAGGTATCGAGCTCAGGGGTAGTGCCTTGTAAGTCCCAATCTATGAGTTCAAGGTGCACCAATGGTAAGGGATCATTGGGTTTGTTTGATTTGATGGTATTGATGGTTAAGATAGAGTTGTTAAAAGCATGGACAAAGTCTACAATGGTACTCTCTATTAGCGGATCTGTCAAGGAGGGTATCATTCTTTCCTCACTACTTTCACTATCGTTATTATGCGGGTTGGACTCTAGTGGTCTAGCCCTTGGACCTTGTCTCTCATTTGCATGGGTTGGGTCATACTCGTGGACAACATCTATGCCTTTGTCATCACAAGATAGCTCAGAGAGGCAATCCCATTCATATTCATTGGAATCGGTCTCACTATCCAGTTGAAGTTGTTGAATTTGCTCAACCAGATTACAAGTGGATGTTTCTGGTAGTAAGCCTTTATTCTTCTTTGCTCTGTTGGTTCTTGATGTGCCATTGTATCCTAGCCCTGTAGTGTCTCAGGCTGTCAAGGTATGAGGTTGGATGGGTTCAGTGATACCATCCTTTCTTGAACCGAGTGGACCGTGTCCTTCATATCCCATTCTTTGTAGCATTTGGAATCCTTGACCATATTGTTTAGTTGGTATAGTGTGATGGTCTTCTTGTGTGGATGAACTATCTTCATCCTTGTACAACCATTGTAGGATGTCCTTTTCATCACTCTTATCTTCGAGGCTTCCCCATTTGATAAATGGACCTTTGGTAGTTTTGTTTGCTTTGGGTTTGCTCAGAGTAGGTCTTCCATATGATCTTGGAGATAGGGGGAGCTATGCCAAACAAAAGGATTGGGAAATTGTGTACTCACCCAAGCCCTTATCTTTGAGTTTGAGGTCAGGTTGGGAAGCTTTTGAAGAGGAAGCAAGTGAAGCAGGGTCAACACAAGAGGAGGATGAAGCAGAAGCATGGTTGTTAGGAATCACCACTTCAGGTTTAGGATGAATGGAGTTACAATACTAAAATGGGTTGGGGTCACCTTGGATGGTGATCTCTTGACCTTCGTAAGGGAACTTAATACACTTATGGTATGTTGAGGGCACTGCTTTCAGAGCATGTATCCATGGTCTCCCAAGAAGAATGTTGTATGCTAGCTCCATATCGAGGACTTGGCAAGCCACATCTTTTACTATAGGTCCCACTCTGATTGGTAAAATAACAATTCCCTTGGAAGTTCTCTCCTCCTCATCGTAGGCTTTTATAGTGATTTTCTTTTTTGGATCTATAGCCTTCTCCGAAAACCCCAATGTAAGGATTAGCTTCAAGGTGCAAATATTCAAACCAGCTCCTCCATCAATTAGGACCCTCTTTATCTTGTGTTTGTGAATGAAGGCTTCGATATGAAGAGAGGCGTTATGGGGTTGGGTGATTGACATATCATCCTTTTCAGTGAATGATAGGGAGTGAGGTGAGGTAATGTGACCTACCATGGTTTGGAACTATTCTTTGATGAGGTTTGTTAGGACAAAGGCTTCCGCTAAAGTTTTTTCAAGTATGGCCCTATGAGACGGGGATAGACGCAGAAGCTCCAGAATAGAGATATGTGCAGGTGTCTTATGTAGCTGATCCAAGATACTATACTGATTAGCCAGAGGGGTGGAGGCTCCTCTAAGAGTGACTCTATTACTGCAGGTGGTGACATTGCAATCCGAATCTTTGTTTATAGTGATCACATTGATGCATGAATCACTTTCTGATAAATGGTTGACAACATAGTCAAAGCTGACATTTGTGTAATTTGCATTGTTAGATCCACTGTTGTTTTGGTTGGAAGGTCCTCCCTGCTCATAGTTAGGAAGAGGATCATTGAATGCCTGATGATCACTATTAGAGGTATGTCTATCAAGTGACACTTTGTTTTGTTCGATCAAGTCTTGGATACTGTGTTTTAGCGCAATGCAGTCATTGGTTTTGTGCCCCCTGTTTCGGTGGAACTCACAGAAGTCATTGTCATTCCACCAATGAGGTTTGACTTTTGGTTCATATTCCCACGCAGTTGGAAGTGTTATGATCTTACTGGTGACTAACTTCCATAGGGCAGTTTCCAATGATTCTCCCAAAGGTGTGAATTTTCTCCTAGGTTGAAAATTTGTAAACCGTGATTCAGTGTTTTTTGGTTTGTTTTGTGGGGGGTTGTTTTGAGGAGTCGATAAGTTGGAGATTGGTTGCTTAGGTGCCGCATTCTTGGCATCTACCACCCCATCATTCACAATGTTTTTGTTCTTCGTCCAGAATCTTGGTTTGTCTCCGTTGGTGTTGGTACTAGGATTGTCCTTATAGAGCTTTATTTGACCTTTGGCAATTAAAGATTTTTCAATGATAAGACCCATCTCAATGACCTTGCTAAAGGAAGTAAGACATTGGACTTGTATCTAATAGCTTAGGTCAGTTTGTAAGTTATGGACAAACATTTCCAACATTTGTTTTTTAGGCATTTGATGTGGGCACTTACTTGCTAGCTATCTCCATCTTTGTAGGAAGCCGGAGAAAGACTCTCCACCTTTTTGCTTGGTGTTACAAAGATCTAAGGTTGAGGTGTCGTGCTCAATATTATAGGAGAAGTGTGTAACAAATTTTTCCACAAGTTTGTTAAATGTTCTAATGCCAGGTGGTAGTCTAGAAAACCACTCCATGGCTTGTCCTCCCAAGCTTCATGGAAATAGTCGCATAAGGTAAGTATCATTGTGTGCGACTTCAAGACAAGCAGCGTTGAATTCCCTAATGTGGTCCCTTGGATCACCCTTTCCTCGATATTTATCAAATTTTGGCACCTCAAATTTAGAGGGGAAAGGAATCATGATCAAGGTTCTATCAAAAGGTTACGATGAAATATCCTCTAGGGAGTAATGCTTGGTTGATGCTCCTGTTTGCATGTCCATTAATTATTGTTGTAAAGCTTGTATCTGTTGGGTCATTAAACTCAAGGCATCTGTAGGATCATTGGTTGTTTTGCTTTTGTTTGCGGGTATGTCCTCATGTGTGCTTCCCTCAGGGTGTCTTTCTTCCTTAGATTCTTTTAGAGATTCTACGTCAAAATCTTTAGGGATCTTGACTCCTAGATGTGCTAAGTGTAGAAAGAATTTGGTAGGATCTTGGGCAAGTACTCTATCCATTAAGTGTTGAAATCCACGGTCTTGCTGTGTTTGGAGGACTTCTTCCATAGAGATTTCCTCATCACTTTCGTGAGAGTTTGGGATAGTGTTCTCAGCCATTTCAATCTGCTTTTGTTTTTACAATCTTGTTAAGACCATGCAAGGCAACGAGAGATGGGATGGAATGAGTTTTGAGCAAGGTGCTAGAATGTGACAAGATTTTAGCAAGGTTCTTCTTAGATCTAGTTGGTGTCAAACAAGTTGGGTGTACAAAATGAAAGTCAAAGTAAGGATGATAGAAATCTATTTACTTGATGTGGACTAGTCTTACACAAGCCACTAGTGGAGTTCCGATAGAGAAGGATAAGTGATCCTTGATAGTGGAGACTCACTAGGTTTGTTTGAGATGTGATGTGATCAATAATAGCTTGGTTCTAACCTTGTTGGATTTTAGAAGGATTTTGCGAGATTTGGATGATGTAGAACAGTTATGGTATGGGAGAAGAGAGAAATGGTTGACTTGCATGATTTTAATCAGATTTTGGAAAACTGAGACAGGTTTGAAATGGTTTCAGAAAAGTTTGACAGTTTTTGTTTTGGAAGGTACGGAATAGCTTGTTGTTTTGGATGCGCAACAGTTAAATGCACCACAATAGAGTGCAAATGCGCCACAAGTCAGATCAAATGCGCAACTCTGATATTTTTCAGATGTGCTGCAGTAGAGTTTAAATGTGTCGTAAGTCTATGCAAATGCGCTGTAGGTTGAGGCAAAAGCGTCGTTCTGGTTTTTCAGTTTGAAATTGCAATTTTTTGGAACATTTTTCAAGTTTTTTCTATTTTTTTTGGTTTGAAAACTTGGTCTTTCTAAATTTTGATGTTCAATTTATGGCAAAAGACACAACAAACACAGAAGTTTTCATTTTTTATCTTTTGTTATTTTTTGTATTTTAGACTTTTTGACACAAGACAAGTACACCCTAGGCTAGATAGGATAGTATTTGTTGAATCCTCTAGCTGTGCATATTCAAAGCGTGTAGCTCTAGGATCTGGTAGCACCGGCTCCCCTCCACGACACTCACTTCTCACGCATACTAGATCCAGGTTTCCTTAGGTTCGTACCCCAACCGAACCTTAGGATTGTCCCTACTACCTCTACTAAGAATCACATGAATCAAGGCCGCTTCAAAGGCTTCACCTTTTGTGTCAACAAATAGGGGTTTTTGGTATACTAAACAAGTGGCTAAGTAGTCAGGGCAACCGTTTGAGTGGTTACACGTGCGGCGACACTACTCTCCGTTATGGAGTCTCCCAGCCTCCAAGGGTTACACCTTGGAGGGTTTTGGGGGAGGTTGGCCGTCGGTGTAACACATTAGCACTCGTTGCAGGAGGCTTTCGCCTCAAGCACAATGTATTTTAAGTGGATTGGTAGAGATTGGCTTTAGCCTATTACCAATCAGGGTTGTTCCAACTTGGACATGCGAGCATCCAAGGGCAGCCCCTCTAAAGGTTATACAGATGGAATAACAAGTCTGGCATTCTGGTCACCCAGTAAAGGGGAGAGCATAAGCCTATTGTCATTCAACAGTCACATAATACACTAATTAATCCAATCCTAGTTAAAAGGAAAAAAACTAAATGGGCTATCTATTTTGTGCACTCACGAATTTGTTAACTTTGAAGTGTTTAGAAGATAGCAATGTTTATTTCCCATTTGTAAGATAGCAATGTTCTAAACTAGGAAAGAAAACAACAATGCAAAGATAGCAGTGGTTCAGTTACTGTCCTCCTAGTTAAAGTCTACGTGAGATTTGCATGCATGCATTTTTTTTTTACTTTTTTCCCTTAATTAGTCTAAGTGAATTAACCAATGCAGCTAAATGATCTACTCTAGCCTCTAATCCTGCAAGACAGACATTAGAAACAACCTGAAAAATCACTAGAAAATCTAAAAACCCTAATGAGAAGTCAGATGCGCCTCTGTGCAGTTTGTATGCGTAGAAATAGAACATGCAAGCATCATTTTACAGATGCGCTAAGACAGGTGTCAAAAGCACTGTAAGAATAGACATATGCATTAAACTAACAAATGCACTGTCAAATAGTATAAAAATGTCGTAAGGTAGTGTATATGCACGGGGATGATGTAGGTGACGGAACAGGAAGCATATGCGCCATCTCAGAGTATGGATGCGCCGTATTACCGCAGGTGCCAGAACATAAGACAGAAGCATCAGCCTAGAGAGTGTTTGCGCCAAAATACTATGTGCGCCATAACAGGAGGTAAAGGCGTCGTAATAGAGGATGAATGCGCCAGATGAACCTGTCAAAATCTATACGACACCTGTACGAAACCTGTCACTAAGAAAACTTAGATTTTGATTAGATTAGGGGCAAGGGCCCCACGGTGGGCGCCAAAATGTGATGGGTGAAATGTGGGATTAATCAAGTCAATAACAAACCCAATACATCAATGAAATATGAAGGAAAAGGGATTTAAGATAACAAAGAGATGATACTTACAACCTTTACCTTTCGACTTCCATTGTTCCCCTTTTCTTTCTTGATCTTGATGTAGATGAAAATGGCCCTCAGGAAGCTTGCTTCCTCACTTTGATTCCTCAAGATGACAAGGAGAAGTTGACTCTGATACTTGTATTTGAAGATGAGCTTCAAACACAAATGTGAGTAGATGATAGGTGAAGTGATGTAGGGCTGCCAATGGCACGCTATATTTCCTGCAGCATAAGTTTACTTGATTGAGGGATCTGAAATGAAGAAGAAGAGAGTTGTACTTATAGAGTTGTGTGGGAGAAGATCAATGGTTGAGAAGAAATGAGAAGATCAATGGAGGAGAATGGTTGAGGAACGTGCAACAAATAGAAGAATGACATGTGTCATTCAAAAAGAAGCTTTGCTGAGTTAATTGCTTTCTTGATGAGGATGAGTTTTGTTTTTCTTAAATTAGAATAGATGTTTCTAATTTAAAAACAAAGTTGCTTTAACTCAGCTTTTGCTTTTGTATGACAAGAGGAATATATTTTTAGAAGATATTGAAGATTTTTTAGAAGATAAGAAAGCATAATTAAATAAATAGATTTATTTAATTATTTGTGGATAATTTTGGAAGAATAAATAAAATATTTAAATATATTTTATTTTTGGAGATTATAATTTAAATAATTTTGCATTTTATTTAAATTTAGAAGAAATGGAAGATTTAATTAAATAATTAAAATTATTTAATTATTTAGAAGAATAAAGTTAATGTAGATGAAATTAATTAAATAAATCAAATTTATTTAATTTAAATGGGAGAAAGTGAATCAAATAAATAAATAAATTTATTTATTTATTGATAGAGGAATATGAAGATGAAATAAATATTTAAAATATTTATTTAAGTAGAGTCATGTCATTTTTAGGTGTATACAAATTCTATCATTTAATGCCTCATCACTTCTGGTAGTTGAGCCATCTCTTCATGCTACAATGCAATTTTTTTTCCAAGAAACAAACACGTGACATCTCTCAACAATTTTATTGAAAACTAAAACATTGTATGATTAACACTTATTTAAAAAGAGGTGGGAAATAACAACCTCACAGAAAAGCAATGCAACTAAGACTAACTATATACAAGCGTCACAATTTCAATCAATTGAAATGTTTCAAGAAGATCCCATTGACAGGAATCTTTAAGACCTCCCCACTCACACTTTCTAAATCATATGCATTACTTGGCTTGCAGGCAACAATCTTGAAGGGCCCTCTCCATAAGGAATTGAACTTTGCATGTTGCCCTGGCTTGGTGGCTCTCTCTTCCCACTTCAAAACAGTATCTCCCATTTTGAAACCTGGCTCTGTAGCTCCTTGATCAAACCATCATTTTACTCTTGACTGGCGATCAAACATCACATCATAAGCTGATTCCCTCTTCTCTTGAAGGTCCATCAATTATGTGAGTCTCACTTGCATTGCTCCATTTTCCTCAATATAAAGCTGCTTGATAAGATGTAGTGCCAAAATCTCAATTGATATGGGCATTAAGGCCCTTTTCCCGTATACCAGCTCATACGGAGACGATTTGATGATCTGTTTTGGAGTGATTTGGTCTGCCCATAATGCCATTTTTAGATACTTGTGCCATTCTTTCTGGTGATATGCACTCATCCTTTTAATGAGTTGAATCAGGTTCTTATTTGTTGATTCAGCTAGACCATTCCCCTACGGATAATAATTTGAAGATGTCTTCAATAAAATGTTGTTCTTTAGGGCAAACTATGAAATCCTTCACCCAAGAAATGCCTTAGCATTATCAGATATGATTGTGTTAGGAGGACCAAACCTAGTAACAATTTCTTCCAAAAAATTTAGGATAACACTCTCTATGGCTTCTTTTAGTGGCACTGCTTCACTCCATCTGGTAAAATATTCTGTCACCGTAAGGATCCACTTGTGACCCACACTAGACACTAGGTTAATCATTCCTATGAAGTCTAAACCCCATTAGGTGAATGGCTCTTCAACCATAATTAGACTGAGATGCATAGCAACATTTCACCTTTTCCCTGAGTAGAACTGACACTGCTAACATTTCCTAACCATCTCATGATAATCTAAAAAAATGGTAGGCCAATAATACCTTGCACAAAGTAATTTAGTTGTTGTAGTTTTGGCTAAGAATTAGGAGTCTAGTTTCCCTTGATATAATGTTTCAAATTGATGGATGTACAAATTCACATGATGCATGGAAAAAATTAAAGACTTTGTATGGTACAACTAATGAAGTAAGGGGATATAAACTTGGCAAAGGTTAATGACCTTAGAGCATAATGTAAATCTTGTGGCACTAAGAAAAAGGACATACAACTTGTCCTAACTACTCTCTATAAACTTGAACCTGGATATGCTGCATTTATTTCTAGATTTCACACTCATAGGTTGATTATGGGATCTGCATACATAATGCCTTCTTTTGCTTCATTTTTCTAAAATGTTAATGCACAAATAAAGGAAGATTCTTTCCATGGGTCTCCTTAAGCCATCTCAGTCTTAGGATTTGTTGTCTGGTCAGCCAAAGTGACAACAAGAGTCAGGGAAACTTGACAAAAAAAAAGTCCAAGAAGAAGTCACAAAAAGATCATACACAGTCATCATCTAATTCACCTTCTTCAAAGGGGAACTCTTAGAAGAAGGAAAGACCAACTTTTAGTTACCACAAGAAGGTTGGTCATGAGGAACATTCATGTCACAAGAAGCATATTGATGAGTTGAAGCATCTTCTAAAAAGAACAACATTAATTTGCCTACTTCTAGTGCTCATCAATCCTCTACTCCTTCCAAATTAAGGAAAGGGCAAGCAACAACACTTGTTGCTACGACATAGTCTTCTCAGTAGTGGATTCTTGACTCAGGTTTATCACATCACACGGGTTCTATCAAAGAACAATTTTCTTTGTTGGAAACTTGTTTGGTGCCCCACATTCTCACTGGGGATGACTCTTCTGTAAATGTCATCAGGAAAGGTTATGTTGATGCTAGCACTAGTACATTTGAGTATGTTCTCTATGTGTCTAATTAGTCATCCAAACTTCTCTCCATCTACCAAATCATCCAGAATAGAAGAAAAGTTGAGTTCAGTCCATATTTTGTCACCATCAGGGATCTTGAAGATAATGCACTTCTTGTAGTTGGTAAGGATAACCATGAGTCTCAATTGTATGCACTTTCTCTCATTTTGTACTTGATTCACATTCTATTGCTTTCCTCACCCATTCATATTCTGTGAGAAAACTATGGCATGAGCAGTTTGGCCATATCGACTTTTGCTATCTTCAATAGCTCGACATGCAAGATATAGTCACATGTCTTCCTTGGATCAGTTTCTCAAATGGAGTTTGTTCAAGTTATGCCTTGGGAAAACATCTTGAGGACAAGTTTGACAAAGGGAAGGCTTGGAGGGCTTCAGAAGTCCTTGAGCTAGTTCACAGTGATGTGGCGGGTCCATTTCCATCCTTGTCTTTCAATAAGGCTCACTACTTTCTCACCTTTATTGATGACTATTCTAGATACACCTGGGTCTACTTTCTTCAGCAAAAAGGACAAGATTTTGACAGATTTTAGGAATTCAAGGCTCCTGTTGAGAAACAATTTGGGAAGTGCATCAAAATTCTCCGCACTAACAATGATAGAAAATATGTGAACCATCACTTTGAACAATTTTGCACTCTTGAAGGGATTGATCTTTAGCATACTATCAACTATACACCTCAGTAGAATGGTGTGGTAGAGAGGAAAAATCGGTCCTTGAAAGAGATGGTTGGCTACATGATCCATGCACGCTCCCGTGCATCAGAATACTGGGTGAAAGCTATCAACTGTGTTGCTCACATCCAAAATAAGGTTCCTCATAAGACATGAAGGGGATCACTCCCTTTGAAGCCTAGTGTGGTAGGAGACCTATTGTGTGACACTTCAGAGTTTTTGGCTCCCCAGCATGGGCTCATTTTCCTTCAGAGAAGTGCAAGGTCTTAGAACCTTGAAGTTGGCCCTACATATTTATTGGTTACCTCGATGGTGTCAAAGCATATTGGATCTTAGATCTTGAGACACATGAGCTCTTCATTGAGTGAAGTGTGCAATTTGAGGAAAGCTCTTGTAGCTCATCCTCTCATCTTCCTTCCTCCATAGAGAATTCAAATACTGACTCAAAGGATTTTCCTCTAGTTGCCTCTACTCATAGAGTTGATCATGAGGCTTCTTCATAGAGTTTAGATTCTCAGGATGAGGGTTCTCCTCCTCCATCCCCTATAATGCCTCATTGGGCTCGTCAGACACTTGAGTCTGCAGGCACTCTTGTTGGAATCCTTCAAATATATGGAGGACTCGGTCATAAAACTAGGAAATTCTAATTCCTACATTTTTACATCTTTAGATCCATAGTCATTTCATGAAGCATCAAGTATTGTTGAGTGGGATTCAACAATGGAGGAAGAGTACAACTCTTTGATTCAGAACAAAATTTGGAATCTTGTTCCACTTCCTAGGGGAAGAAAATTGATTCAGTGTAAGTGGATCTATCGAAGGAAATTTGCAATGGATGGATCAGTTGACAAGTTCAAAGCAAAACTTGTGGCTAAAGGTTTCTCTTAGGTTCCTGGTGTTGACTACACTGAGACCTTTGCCCTTGTCACCACTTGATGAGCTCCATTCACTTAATACTTTCTATTTTTGTCACTCAAGGTTGGGTTGTACATCAGATGGATGTGAAGAGCACAATTCTTCATAGGGATCTACATGAGGAGATTTACATGGAGAAACCACAGGGGTTCATTCAAGATTCTTCACTGGTTTGCAAATTGAGGAAGTCTCTCTATGGCCTCAAATAGGCCCCGCGAGATTGGTATGCCAAGATGGACTCCTTTCTTCTCTCAGTTAGGTTCTCCAAATGCCACTCAGATCCAAATATCTACATCTACAGACAAGAGGATGATATTCTTTTCTTAGCTCTCTATGTTGATAACTTGATTGTCCCTAGGACCACTCCATCCATCATTGTGAGTGTCAAGATTGTTTTGCATGACAAGTTTTCCATGACTAACTTTGGTCTCTTGTACTATTTTCTTGGGATTGAGATCACTCAAACCTCTTCTGGGATCTCGCTTGCAGAACCTAAGTATGCTCTTGATATTCTGGCTCATTTTCATATGGTTGATTGTAAGCCTGCACTGTCTCCCTTTCTGTCTGGAGTCAATCTTGAGGTGAAGTGTTCCACACCACTAGTTGATGCCACTTTGTATCATCAACTTGTTGGTAGCCTCATCTACTTGAATCATACTTGCCTTGGCATTTCATTTTTTGTTGGCATTGTTTTATGCTTCATGATAAAGCCACATGAGCTTCACTGGAAGGCTGTCAAATGCATCTTGCACTACATACATGGCACTCACAAGTACATGATTCACTATGCAATGGGCACAGGTTTAGATTTGATTGGATATACAAATTCTAATTGGGCTAGAGATCTTGATGATCACAAGTCCACATCTAGATGCAGTTTTCACCTTGGTTTTGGTCTCATTAGTTGGTAGAGTAAGAAGTAGCATGCCATTGCTCTTTCTTCGACTGAGGATGAGTATTAAGGGGTTGTTAATGCCACCACTAGGACTATTTCACTTCAAAATATCCTCACTAAACTTGGCCTCACTTTTCAGAAGCCATCAATCATCTACTATAACAACCAGAGTGCCATCCAGATCTTAAAGAACTTAGTTAATCATCAATGGACCAAACACATCAAGATCCACATACATTTTCTCAGGGAGATGATTTAGGAGCAGGTCATCAACTTGTGGTATTGTCCTATAGCAGAGCAGGTTGTAGATATCTTCACCAAACCCTTCATTGAGAGCAAGTATGTTCATCTTCAATCTCTCTTGGGGGTGTAGGACATCTCTTCTAGGGGGTCACTTGGCCCTTCTTTCTTTATCCTCTCATGAAGGGGAGTTTTCTCTCACTGGGTTTTCCCCTTCTTTTCTTTTTGAGGGGATATTTTGTACATGGGTACCTCATCAGGCCTCATTTCCAAGACCCATCTTTGCATCTTTGTATACATTTCCCCTAAGTTGCACTTAAGGGGGTGTTAGTGTGAATAGGGTTCTTTAGATATCTAGTTCTTTCCTAGCTATTTCTCCACTTTAGCTCTCTTCACACTAGGTTAAGTTTACTTAGGGACTTTTTCATTTATCCCACACTGGTAGTGTTTTTAGTCTCTTGGGTGGTAAATCCTATATATACTCACCCATCGCTCTCATATGAGCATCTCATTTTCATTGTTTGCTTTGCATTCTCTTGAGTTGAATACCATTTATTTGGCTCATATCTGATTTTTGTATTTTCTTTCCTTTATTCATTTATATTCTTGGGTGGATTTTCAGCCAAACGTGTGTGTGTGTGTGTGTAAAAAAACATAGAAAATGATTTATAGTTATTAAAAGATTTAAAATAGGGTTTCAAATGTTAAAAAGTATATGACATTTTTGGGAAGGTCATGGGCATGCACCACGCGCCTCCATTGGAGGTGATGGGAGGCTGGGGAAGGGTCGAAGACCCCACCCCCACCATGACCTTGGGTGTAGTGGGGATGGGGGATTTACCCCTCCCCCTCATTACAAGCATCAACCTCTGTGCAGTTCAGGATCCTATAGGGTCTTGCACCTTGCACACATAGCATTGGCCATGCCAGGTTATAACTGCATTTAAACTCTAAACAAAAAATATTAGTTTTTAAACCTACATTTTAACTTTATTTCGACATGTTTATTTTAGTTTGCCCTTGTGTATTTTATTAAGGTCAGCCCCCAACTATATTATTTAAAATATATATCTATATAAATATATTAAAACTATGATTTGTTTTTTTTTTAAAATATAGAGAACATATTTATAAAATTGAGACCCTATTTATTGAGATATATCTATCTGTGTGTGTGTATACATACATACATACATATGTATGTATGTATGTATGTAGACACACACACACACACACACACACACACACACACACACACACACACACACACACACACACACACACACACACACACACACACACACACACACATATAGTTTTGGACATATCAATGTTAGAGACACTGCTGGATTACCAAGGTGCATGACAATCAAGGAGTGTTGTCATAAGAAGTCTTGTCATTGATGGCAGCAATGGTCAGATGGAAACAAAGTGCACAGTGTTATAGTTTTTGATGAAGGGGGTAAATCATAAAACACACAACAACAAAAATTGCACACAGAAAATAGAACTTTCTTTATTGATTTGGACAACTTATTACATTACAAAAGCTCAAATACAATTAGAGGAATTAACCCTCCACAGGCTACAACACATTATAGCTTCTTCTCACAAGACTCTGAAATTATCTGTCTTTTGTAACCCCAAAATCAGCTAGGGTTTCTGTTTTCCTGCCTATTATTGACTCTACACTTTCCCCATTATCTCTACTACTGCCCAGGGTTCCCAAAAATGGTTATTAATAGCCTTTTGGCGGCCAACAACCTAATTTCAAAATTTGCATCTCCCTCAAAAAATAGGTCAACTTTTGGGAGCCATAACTTTTGATTCGGGTGTTCGATTAACGAACCATTTTATGCGTCGAAAATCTCGTGGAGTGCTCTACGCGCTAAGAACCCACTCTGCCGGTTCTAACCATTTTTGGCCCTGTACATGGCCATTTAGTGCCTCAAATTTTAGGCATTTTTTGGGAAACAAAAACTTTAATATCTTTTAGCTCGCAAATGATCTTTGCATGATTCCTTTGCCAAAGGTCTTATTTTTCAGTTATGAAGCTTCCTATAAATTTTCACTTTATTTCATGTCCAAATGCAAACTTTCTAAAAATAGCAGGTTGCTATTTTTAGCAGTTTGGAAAAACTAAAAGTTCTACATCATTATTCAAGCAATTATGGAACCAGAACCACAAATTTTGAAAATAAATGGAAATAACATCAACAATTTTGAAACACATTTTTTTTGGGTGATGCAAGATTTCCCTTACACCACTGGATGCTCCTACATCAGACACCCAGGGTAATTTGAGAAGTGACCCTGTCATGTTTCAGGTGTTTGTGCAAGGAAAACCCAAACGGTCAACCTCTGCCTTAGACAACCAAGAAGAATCTTTAACAGGCCTTCCTTTCCATTTCACCAGATATTCTTCATATTTCCTGTTCCGAGTACTTCTTCCCACACGGCTATCCAAGATCTCTTCTATCTCCTCTGTTGAAGTAGATGCCAGAATACTCCACTATTCTTCTGTTGGTCCATCCTTTGTTCCACCTTCATGATATTCTAATAAATCAACAATGTTGAAAATAGGGGAAATGTTGATCCCACTCGACAACTCTACCTCATATGCATTTCCTGAATCATGTTTCTTCAAAATTCTGCATGGTCCAAATTTCTTCATTTTCATCTTATTGTATGTTCCAATTGGGAACCTTTCTTTTATCAAGTGAACCATGACTTCATCTCCTACCTGGAATTCCTTATATGTCCTCTTTTGATCTGCCTTAGTCTTGTACTGAATATTCATCTTATTAATGTGCTTTCTCACCTCGTCATGCAAATTCTTCAGATGTTCTGCAAAGTCTTCAGCTTCAGCACTTGTCTTTTCTCCTTTGTCCAACTTTCTTAACTCAGAAGCATTTCTTGGGCTATTGCCATATACAATCTGGAATGGTGATTTACCAGTACTCCTATTGACAGAATTGTTGTAAGTAAATTCAACCTATGGTAAAATCAAATCCCATCCCTTGGGCTTATCTCCTACTAAGCATCGTAGTAGGTTACCCAAACTCCTATTCACCACTTTGGTCTGTCCATCAGTTTGTGGATGGTGTACAGAACTGAACTTCAAATCTGTCTTCAACTTCTTCCACAATGTCCTCTAGAAATAACTAACAAACTTGGTATCTCGATCTGAAACTATGCTCTTTGGTAGACCGTGTAATCTCACCACCTCCCTGAAAAATAATTCAACAATATGAACAGCATCATTAGTCTTCTTGCAAGGAATGAAATGTGCCATCTTCGAGAATCTATCCACCACCACAAAAATGGAATCATGTCCTCTCCATGTCCTTGGTAAACCAAGAACAAAATCCTTACTAATATCATCCCATGGCTTCTCTGGTACAGGTAGTGGCTGATATAGACCTATATTCTGACTTGCTCCTTTCGCCAACTGACATACTCTACAACTCTGCACAAATTTCCTCACATCCTGCTGCAACTGTGGCCAATAAAAAATTTCACCAACAATAGCAATGGTCTTATCTCGACCAAAGTGTCCAGCCAATCCTCCACGATGCTTCTCCTTAATCAGGTTCTCTCTCATGGAACTCCTTGGAATGCACAACTGGCTTCCTCTAAACAACATGCCATCTTGGATTATGAAATCCAACCATTTTGTCATGTCCAAAGTAACAGGTTCCAAACAAGCTTTCCAGGCCTCTGCAAAATTTGGATCCTCAGGATACAAACTTTTGAGCTCATCGAACCCAACAACCTCTATCTTTATTTCTGTCAACAAATTTTTCCTTCTACTCAAGGCATATGTAACTCTATTGGACTTCCCATTCCTATGCTTCAAAACAAAAGTATACCTCTGTAACAACTCAACCCATTTTAAGTGCATCTGGTTCAACTTTCCTTGACTATTAAGATACTGCAAAGCCTGATGATCAATATATAAAACAAACTCCTTTGGCAACAAATAATGTCTCCATTTCTTCAAAGCTTAAACTATTGCATAAAACTCCTAATCATAAACAAAATACTTTTTCTTGGCATCATTAAGCTTCTCACTAAAATAGGCAATGGGCTTACCTTCTTGACTCAAAACAGCTCCTATAGCATTACCACTAGCATCACAATCTACCTGAAATACCTTATTGAAATCTAGAAGTGCCAAAATAGGTTGCTTTGTGACTTTTTGCTTCAATGTATCAAAGTTTTTGTCTTCTCCTTTAGTCCATCTAAACTCTTTTCTATCCCCTCTCATTGTCTCAGTTAGGGGTGCACAAATGCTACTAAAATTCTTGATAAACTTTCTACAAAAAACTTGTCAAACCATGAAAAGATCTTACCTCAGAAGCACTCCTTTGCGTAGGCCATTCAATGATAGCCCTCACCTTCTCTGGGTCCATCTTAAGACCTTCCTCTGAGACAACAAATCCCAGGTATACCAACTCCATTGTAAAGCTACATTTCTTTAGATTGATCAACAACTTCTCCTCCCTCAACTTCTCCAAAACTCTTCTGATATGCATCATATGCTCATCCCAAGTCTTACTAAAAATCAAAATATCATCTAAATAAACAATAACAAAACTTCCCAAAAATTCTTTCAGTATCTCGTTCATGAGCCGTGTGAATGTGCTCGGTGCATTGGTTAGCCCAAATGGCATGACTAACCACTCATACAAACCTTCCTTTGTGTTGAAGGCTGTCTTCCACTTGTCTCCTTCTTTGATATGGGTCTGGTGATACCCACTCTTCAGGTCAACCTTTGTGAAGTACTTGGCTCCACTCAAACAGTCCATTATGTCATCCATTCTGGGCAATGGAAATCTATACTTGATCATGATCTTATTGATGGATCAAGAATCTGTACACATTCTCCACTCTCCATCTTTCTTTGGTACTAGTACTGTAGGTACTACACATGGACTTAGGCTCTCTCTTATCAATCCCTTCCTCAACAACTCCTGAACTTATATGTTCAACTCTTCACTCTCTGCTGGAGTTATTCTATGGACTGCCTTATTCGGCAAACTGGCTCCTGGTAACAAATCCATATGATGACTTATCTTCCTCACTGGTGGTAAACCTTCTGGTACATTATCAGAGACAATATCTTGAAATTCTTCCAACATTTCTGAGACTTTTGTTGGTACATCTTCACATTTCTCTTGACTAATCTTAGGAATCAATGCAAAGCAATGACGCTCATGCTTCATACCCTCCAAAAAATTTCTACCATCTACCAAGCAAATTCTGGCAGTACTACATACCTTTTCTTCCACCTCCTTCAAGGGCTTCAACTTATGATGAACTCCATCCTTTGTTAAGGAGTATGTGTTTGCACAACCATCATGGATAGCACTCCTATCATACTACCACGGCCTTTCCAATAACATATGACATGCATCCATCGGTATGATGTCACACATCACCTCATCATGGTAGGTCACCAATCTTGAACTTCACTAAACATTGCTCATTGACCAAAGCTCTATGTTCCTTCTGCAACCATGCAATCTGATATTGATGTGGATGCTTTCTTCTTGTCAACTTCAACTTGGCAACCATCTCCTTTGAAACAAGATTATCAGTGCTTCCACTGTCAATAATAATATCACAACACTTACCTTCACATTTGCACCTTGTGCGGAATAAACTCTTCCTCTGATTGGGTTCTTTCTCCTCATTCAACAAGGTTCTTCTGACAACTAGGGTTTCTCTCCTTTTAGCATCTTCAGAGTGCTCAGATTGTGCATCTTCATCGACATGTTTAACTCGTACATTACCTTCAGGTCTTCTATTTGTCCTTCCTTGATGTTGTGGACACTCATATGCTTGATGTCCTTCTTCTCCACATTGGAAACAAGTTCCTCTAAAACCTCCTCTTCCTGGTCCTTGCTCAAGTTTGCCTCTTCCTCTTCCTCTTTATTCACCATTGTTCTGGTCACGAGGGCGGTAGGTATTATCTCCTCTCTGATTTCAACTGGTGCCGGCTTCTTCACTTTTCTTTGAATCTTCATTTCGCCCCCCATAGGGTCTTCCACCAGTCCTTCCGCCTTGACCTCTTCCCCTTTGCTTTCTGTCAAATCTTTTATTCATCTTCTCTTCCACCTTCAGGGAAAACTAGTATGCATCTTCTATGGTGGTCATTCTGACCAGGCTCAGCTCCTCTTGAATACTTGGCCTCAAACCATTAATGTAATGGGCTACCTTCTCCTTGTTGGCCTCTGCATGGCCTATCCTAATAGTAATCTTATAAAACTCTTCTGTATACTCTTAACAGACTTGTTACCTTGCTTCAGTCCTTGCAGCTTCTTTAGCAACTCCATCTCATAGTCCACAGGAATGAACTGCTTCTTCAGTTTCTCCACCATCTGATCCCATCTGGTGATCTTTCCTTTTCCTCTTCTATTCCTCTCTAATTGGACCTCCTTCCACCAAATATTAGTGTGCCCCTTCAACTTTGTTTTCGTAAACTTGACCCGATCTGGGTCTTCCACATCTTCATACTCAAAATATTCCTCCATGTCATCGATCCAATCAATAAGCTGTTCTGGATTCAAATCTCCAAAATATGTATAAACTTCAATCCTAGGCCTCTTTCCAATCTTAAAAATGGCCCTCAACAACCTAACTTCTGTAGGATCTCCTGCAGCTTCTTGTTCTTCCTCAGATAGCTCCTCTTCTACTTCATCCTCGCTTTCTTCTCTTGTTCTTGGCTCAAACCCTCTTCGTAGCTCCTCTTGCAATGCATCAATTTATCTTTGTAGGGATCTAAAACCCTCCTTTGTCAAGGCATTCCTCCCAATACGATTTCTTCATTGAGGCATCTTGATCTCCGCAGCAAACCCACAACCTCAGATCTTGGTGCAAACTGCCTCACGGTCGGTGATCTATCTACACACTCAGGAACCCTTACTCTGATACCACTTGATGAAGGGGTAAATCATAAAACACACAACAATAGAAATTACACACAGAAAATAGAACTTTCTTTATTGATTTGGACAACTTATTACATTACAAAAGCTCAAATACAATCAGAGGAATCAACCCTCCACAGGCTACAACATATTACAGCTTCTTCTCACAAGACTCTAGAATCATTTACCTTTTGTAACCCCAAAATCAGCTAAGGTTTTTGTTTTTCTACCTATTCTTGACTCTACACTTTCCCCCTTATCTCTACTACTACCCAAGGTTCCTAAAACATGGTTATCAATAGCCTTTTTGACTGCCAACAACCTAATTTCAAAATTTGCATCTCCCTCCAAAAATAGGTAAACTTCTGGGAGTCATAACTTTTGATCCAGGTGTCCAATTGACGAACCGTTTTATGCGTCAGAAATCTCGCAGAATGCTCTACATGTTAAAAACTTGCTCTACTTGTTTTGACCATTTTTGGGCTCGTACAGGTCTATTTAGTGCCTCAAACCTGAGTTTGAATAATTTTCAGGCATTTTTCAGGAAATAGAAACTTTAATATCTTTCAGCTCGCAAATGATCTTTGCATGATTCCTTCGCCAAAGGTCTTATTTTTTAGTTATGAAGCTTCCTGTAAATTTTCACTTCATTCCGTGCCCAAATGCAAACTTTCTAAAAATAGCAGGTTGCTATTTTTAGCAGTTTGGAAAAACTGAAAGTTCTACATCATTATTCAAGTGATTATGGAACCAAAACCACAAATTTTGAAAAGAAATGGAAAGAACATCAACAATTTTGAAACACATTTTTTTTGTGGGTGATGCAAGATTGCCCTTACACCACTAGATGCTCCTGCATCAATTTTCTGGTCCACATTTCTCATAGATTTAAGTTTTTGGTCTATGGTTTTGGCATGTTATTGAGGACTGTTAGATGTATCTATTTCCAAGATGTCATCCTCTCATGTGCTCTAGAAGGTTGTCTACTTGTTGGCTAAGTTTGGCATAACAGAGTACAGTCTCAGGCAGTGCAGAATATCTGTTTGTTTTGTTCCACATTTCACCGATGTGTCATATTTTCTTTTGCGGTTCTAATATGTTATTGACATATATATGGTGTTTCTAAATCCATATTTTCAGAGGTTGAAGACCTCCAGAGTGTAAGATAAAAATTGTCTAAGTATCGCTATTTGGATAGATAGAGCTTGACTGTGACAAAGACTGAGTTCCAGTACTCTGCATTTCACCGCATGGAAACATTTTGCTTTGTGGTCTTGAGGATATGATTATAGATGTCTGAAGATGGTTAGTTCCAAGTTTGAGGTGATTTGAAGTTTAGGTTGTTGAATTGTGCTTTGACAATTAGTATGCATCTATGTTACTCAACTCATGCAAGACGACCTAAAGAAGTTTACTTGTGTGGTGTATTTCAAAGATTGTGATGTTATCTAAGGTGGTTTTATAGGTCAAGTTGACCTAGGTGAATATGTTTATGCATTGGTTCAATTCACATTGGAGTTTGAGGCCGACCTATGCTATTCTACACGCTACACTCAAGGAGGCCGACCTATTTGGTATTGTGAGTAAAGCAGTTCTAAAGGGAAAGTTAAAATGATGTATTGAGTTAAGTGAGATCTATTTTAGGTCCACCCCAACCTATTTTCTAGTTTGAATCTTGGTGCGTAGTTTATGGTAAAGTTCGAGGAATATTTTTGAGATGACCTAGTTGATGATTGTAAATGAAGCAGACATATATATAGAGATTTGTCTTGATGCCTTGGTTGTGTGTGTGAAGAGAAGGTGATGAAGGGAAAAGGAAGGATGTATGTGATGTAATGAGTACCTACAGATGCAAATTAAGAAAGAACAGGGTAGACTGTGTGATTATAGAGGAAAGCAGAACTATGATTCAGATCAGTGAAAGAGGATTTTGATTGTGCTTCATTGGAACTATAATCAATGCATGTGTGGATGCAAATGTAACAGTTCATCATTGGTAGTGAGCCATCCCATTTCTCTCTTTCTTCTCTCTCTTTCTTTCTTAATGGGTGGTGAGTCCACCTGCAGTGAGCATTTCTATATTACCTTAACCAGTTATAATATATTGTGAGCTAATCCTCACCTTGGTTTTTCCCTTTTTGGGTTTTCCACATAAAATCCTGGTGTTCATGTGTTATGCTTTGTGGTTATATTTTATGTGCTTAACTTGCCTTTTAGTTATTGAATTGGGAAATGAATTAAAGATTTAATGTGTGAATGCTTTTATAGAATATTGATTCACCCCCCCTCTCAGTATTTCGAGTGTTCAACATATAGAGAATAATATAATTCCTTTTCATTTCAAAAATAAACTTGTTTTGGAGGGAAAACAAGAAAACAAAGATTTAAAACTTTTAGAACATTAGTATATTTATATTTAAAAAATATATCTATAATACACCGAGAGATATCTTCTCGAGGCGCCTATTTTTGATTAATTTACCAAAGTTAAGTGAAATAGGCACCTCGAGAAGAAATCTCTCGACGTAGTGTAGATATATATTTTTAAATATAAATATACTAGTTATTAGTTCAATGAAGTAAAATTGCATGTTTTGATTAATTAGATTTAGTGAACATAACATTAGAAATAAACAATATTTTAATAATGATTGAACTTTGATAGTAAAATTAAATTTCTAAGCAAGTCCTAGAATATGCAAATTTGAAATTTAATTTTTTTTTATCATATTGGCATAAAAATTATGTAGATGCATAAGTGAACAAATAAGAAATTTAAAATTAGCAAACCATAGTAACACAAAATTTACGTGGAGAAACCCATTTGGGAAAAAAACTCGACAAGGAAAAGAGAGCAGCAACTATATATTAATTTGTAGAAATAGGATTACAATTATGTAACATACTTCAGTCTTCTTTATGCTTTGTTGTAGTTTATATACTCCATAGTACTCTATATGCTCTGCTAGATATTGTAAATGATATCATTTTTCGTCTAATAAACATATCTTTCTTCTTCAACTTTTCTCTCGCCAAGTTGTTTTCTCTTTTTCATATTTCATAACAGTCAAATGTAAAAGGTGGCATTATTCTGAGTGCTTGTAATGACTTGACATGAGATATAGCCACAAATGTCAATCATGTTCTTTCTTTTTGTCCAATGTCAATAGTGGCTTTTGAAAGAGTCAGACCTTATGATTTGTGTATTGTCAATGCCCAAGCCAATCTTAAGGGTATTTGGATTATGTGGACTCTTTCTATTGGTGTAATTAGAAGTGTATGAGGATAATGATCTTCAAATGGTATCCCTAAATAACTATCAAACTTGACCATAACATATGTTAGTGGTTCAGGTGGAGCACTTCCAAGTTTGTATACTATTTTTTAAACATACCCTAGAGCTCCATTTACAAGACCTACTTCTATCCAAAGATTAGAAGTTAAAAAGATCCTTGCATCCTTAGAAATTAATAACTCAACATCAAGTTCATCATTATGACCTTCTTGTATTGTGTTCACACTACCCATTTTTGTTGCAATGCTACATGCAACAGGTTTCTTCAATGACTATAATTTGTTTTGTTATGATTATGTGTTGAGTCGTTTGTAGCTTTGATCAGATAATGTATTTATTATGATCATATTAAGTATGAATATATAAGTAATATTAAATATTACTTATATATTCATACTTAATATATAAGGTGTGTTAAAATAAATATCAATAGCATGATCGAATGATACATTACCAAAGTACAAATATAGTCTGCATTCTAAACAGTGATTAGTAATTGTTAACATCAGTGAAACCGACTTCATTAGACACGGTGACAAAGTCACACCTGTGATAGGCGTGACTCGTTGAGGAGTCACGTCTATCACAGATGTGACTCCTACAGTCACTAAAATATATATATCAATGTCTTTGCCCAGCAATACTATGCATCGACACAAAAATCGGAAGTGTATGAGAAGTAGAAATTGCATCTGGGAAAACAAAAGACAGTAATAAATTAAACTCTACAATACAAATATCCAACTTTCAGAAAATATCCAAATCAGAGATTATAAGTTCGATTTGAATTTACATTATGCACATTATTATTTGTGGCAAACAAATGAATACCTTTGTCAAATTCATCATTGGTTAGTGCATCAATGACAATATTGGTTCTTGTCATCATCAACTTCGAGTCATCAATAGTACGATCTGCATCTCTTAGATTTGTGAGAAGTTGACGAAATCTTTGTTTGTTGAATGTTTTCTCCTTCTTGTCTAAATATCTTATTAAAGTAACAACACTTTTGAATTCTTCCCATAGTAGTTTACCACGTCTATTACTATCATATGGTGTTCTATCATTAACAAGAGGTAATTAACCCAAATCTCCAACCAGAATAATAGATATGCCTATAAAACATTTAAAAATGATGGGTTTTATTAGTGTGTAGTATTGATTCAAAATTTATATAATAATGAAGTATATGTATTAACATAGGAAAAAATACAAAAGACATACATGTACTTGCAAAACTCATATTTGTATTTTATAGAGATGCCTGATGAAGTGAAGAATATATCTTCTTTAACAAATTTAGTCCAATGAAGCTCATTTCATCAATTAGAATGTATTTAATGCGTCATATTTCTTCTTGGAAACTTGTCAATCTTGTTCCTTCTAATTGAGTAAAATTTGTGATTGTGATTTGAAAAAATTAAATGGATTGTTGAGGCTCTAATATTGAATGTTGTAACTCCAGTTGGTGCAAGTAACAGAAGTTGAGAATGCCCTAGGAATGTTGCATTTTGAAGAGCTTGATTGATGGCACCAATTAGATATGATTTTCCTGTTCGTGTTGTTCCTTGAATTATCCTGAATAATGGTAATGCATTTGGAACTAAATGATAATGTGTCATAATTATATCAAGTGTTTTTTTGTTTGACACTTAAGGTTGAATAATTGATGTTTTGTGGTATATCATCACATATGAGAAATCCATTTTCTTTCATGGTGCTTATAAATTTTATTGCTTGATTTGTGTAATGTTCACCTTGGTATTCATTAAACCATGATGTTTATTTATCAATGTCTCTTCTTCCCAACATATCTATTTCAGACGGTTTCATTATTTGACCATGATGTAGCCTAGCTATGATTTCCATTTGTGCTCTATTGTATTTCCTTGAAGAGGTCAATTTTCTTCAATTTCAGAATTAGTACTATTTTCAACATTTTATGCAGTACTTGTTCTTTGTACATGCCAAAGATTATAATTAAATGACTGCCAATTTGATATTATTATATCATTTTGAAGACCATAATCTCTTTCTATATGATGAAATGACTTGTATAGTAACAATTCAAACCAACAAAAATCAACCCATTTATTAGATTCACGTTCAGGGATGGATACAAACCTTGGAAATACTCTGACAAGAGCTATCATTCCCCTAGTCTGCCATATGTTATATGTTCTTCACTTTGGATTATATGTCCATGATCTAGTTGCATCAATAAGTGAAACAATTTCCATGCAAAAGGGCCTATTCTTGTATATATCAATGAAATATCGTGTATGTTCTTCATAGTCATCTTCATCAATTTTAGCTATAGGTTTGAATATCTCACATGAGACATTTAAACTAACAAATTTTATATTTCTCTCTATTAATAGAAATTCTAATAGCATGTGCCATGTTTCTTGTGCCCCAATGTCTCTTTCTATAATTGTTTTAGTAAGAAGCCTTACGTATGTTGTTGAGGCTAAATTATTAGGGTTTTGAATGTTTTCAATCCGCATCAACATTTGATGATAAGTTTCTGAACTCTTCTCCACTTTAGCTACATACTTGGCAATGTACTTGATTACAACATGTTTGGAAAGAACAAGTTTCTAATCTATATTTGCTCTCCATAATTTTAGTATATTGTGTGAATTTACTCTATCATCATTTCTTACAGGTTCAAAAAAATTCACTTGCCTTTGAGTCTTCATATAATTTTGATCCCTCAAGATTTAATGGTCATGGAGCATTATACCTATAAATAATAATAACATTTTTTTTAATTTGTACTCATATTTTTTGAATTTGCAAATAATAATTTCAAAGATTAAAAATCTTACCTCCAAACCATTCATCCTCTTTTCTTACATAGGCATGCACCCTCTCTACATATTGTATGTAATTCTACACAATTTATGATCTCTTCATAGTCATGTTCCACATGTACTTGTGTAAGCTACCTTGTATTTCAAAGACATGGGTGTTGAACTAAATTTTGCAATACCTATCATTGAAAAATGTATGAATTTATTATTTATATTAAAACATAAATTATATCTAATATATAAAATATTGATTTATAAAGGAATGATAACATACCTGTATGTTTTGTTGATGTGGATCTTGTCCTAGATTCCATGAATGAATAATAGAATGAAAATATTTCTCTGCATGTTTTTGTTGCTGCTCATTTTCCAATCAAGATTATCCATATTTGGTTCTCCATATATCCATATGAATCCATGCACATGCGGTGAACCTCTATGTTGCCATTCATATCTAGACCAGTAATCTTCTATATTCATTCCTTTTGTTAGTATCATTTTTATAAAAAATAAATGTCGTAGGTGCATGTAGTGTGTTACTATATAAGGATAATCAATAAAATTCTGTTTTCACCAATTTTGGGCTTCTTTTGCATCTATCAGTGTTCCAAGAATTAGTGCATGCAAATCATGTCAGTACATATATGCTGCACTCAAAGTGAATAATATTGTCAGTGAACCAATTTGATGAAGCATGTCAGTTAACTCTGCAGGGCATTTTGTCCAATATGACCTTGCACCCCTTAAGGTTGTTCCAAACCTCATCAAGTGATCTGCGATATGGGAGTGGGGCACATTTTCCATATGTTCAAGTAGTTCATCGATGGCGATTGGCATATCTTGAATATTTCTTTTCACATACAATGCAGATGCATTTTGTGCATGATGTGATGCAGTTGCATCCGGGTTCACAAGGAATCATGTGTCACCCAAAAACATTTTTTAAGTTTTATTTTTCTTCTTTATTGTTGTGTTGCAGTTGGTTTTACAATTTTGTTTCAGGACAAATTCCATTAATTTTGGTTAAGTGAAGGTCATCGATGACTTCGTAGAGGAGCATAATGAGTTTTTGTCATTTCATTTTGGTGAAATTTGGAAGAAAATGGCTAAGTTCAAAAGTGTTTTGGTGAAGCAAGCAATTCAGGAACCAAGATTTTTACCAAAATTGCAAGTTCGCTAAACTTCCTTTTTGTCGAAATGGATGTCTTAGTTGTTTTTCAGAGACTTTACAAGTTCATGAACTATCTCCTATGCCAAAATGTTTTAAAAAGTAGTCAAAAGGAAAGTTTTTGGTGAACTGTTACATTCGTGAACCAAAGGAACGGTCAAAAAAGCATAGTTTTGGTGAACATATAAGTTCGTGAACCAAAGGAATGGCCAAAAAACATAGCTTCAGTGATCTATTAAGTTTGCGAACCCAGGATTTTGTCGAAGAAGAAAATGAATGGTTCGAAGAAAATCATTTCTATCGAAAAGAGTTCAGTCTTGGCAAACATTTATGTTCACGAACCACAAAGAATGTCAAAAGGCACAATTTTAGTGAATATATAAGTTTGTAAACCACATAGAACGCCAAAAAAAGGAAGTTCAATAAATTGTTTGGTTCGCCGAATGTCACTCTTGCCAAAAGTGAACACATAGTCCAATGTTTGTGGAATTTATTTTTTGTTAAAAAGGCACTTCCAAAAGATTTCATAAATTTGTTAAGTGTTTTGAAGGACATCGGAGTTCAAAGATTTCTCTCATTTCCAAAAAAGGAGATTGAAGATGTGTGTTAAGTGATGTTTCAACATACATACTAGTTCCCGAACTAGTACAGATGGTGAAAATGAGTTTCTAAAAATCAAACTTTACCGAAATAGAAGTGATTTAATGTCTATAAAAGTCTTAAATTTCCAATGGGAAAGATAGTTCAAATTATTGTGAAGAAGTCTTAGTTTGTTAAAAATGGCATTTTGTCGAAAGGCCATTGAAGGTTTGTGTTGATGCGATGTTTAATCACACTCACGGGAATAAAAGTTCACAAAGAAAACCCCCATTCCTCTTGAAAGACTTTAAATTCATTAGGAATTTAAGGTCCCAAGTCTCTGATGGTCAAGTCTTAACTACTTGATTTCACTCAGGGTTTGTTGTGAGTTGTTTTCTATTTTGGGGACTTACATGCTTCCAAGTCATTTCTATCAAGATCATGTCATACTTCACTAATATCTTGCATATTTAGTTCAATATGTACAATATCTCTCAAATTTATGTCAAATCCTTAAATGAATAACTAGATTTCAAGTATATTACTGCAAATTTGACATAACTTTGATCAATTCTTCTGAAATTATATTTAACTTTGATTAGTTCTTTTGAAATGATCCTAACTTTGATTAGTTCTTCTGAAATGATCTTAACTTTGATCAATTCTTCTAAAATGGTCTCTGTTTGGAGTAATCTTTGTACATGGACTGTGAATTTACCTAAGGATCTTCTTTAAAGCATGCAATTCATCAATACTTATGATTATTTGCTTTAGATTTATCACTATTTGCAATTTCTCACCACAACTTGTGAAATAAAAGTCAAAAGATTAGGTTAGAAGGAAAGAGTTCTACGAATTCTAAAGTTCAATATAAATCCACATGTATATCCAAATATAATCATGAAATGAAGCAAACCTACTCATAATTCACTAGAAACATTCACAGTTATGTATAAGAGGTGTGAATCTTCAAGGAAACTTGATAACAAGCAATTGGTTGAATGCACTTCTAAAGAACGCAACAATTCAACATTACATACTGGAATCAACAAAGACTACTCAAGATTTATGATAGAACTGTAATCCATAGCTTCATGTCCATTATATGTTCAAAAGATATACAAATGTATAACTGATATGAGAAAGAATAATGAAAATTAGTCACAAAGTTGTCAAATCAACAAACTTAGTGCTCAGTAATGTTCATCAATTCAGTCTCTATTATCACAAATGATCAAGGTCCTTTTATAGAATAAGGACCTGAGATTAGTTACAATACAACAACGGTTAGGATCTTTTTTAAAATATCAATGGTCAAAAAATGTTGCACATGATTGCCAGTTGGTAATCTAAGATGGATGGCAATTGGCAATAGAATATTTCCTAGCATCTTTACCTTTGCATCTCCTTGAATATCCTATTCTATATCAGAACTCACGATCAGATTCAATTAGGACAATGGAATCTAGGTCCCTATACAAGTCATATGCTTTAACTATTTTATTTATCTCTCCTTTGTCAAATTGATGTGCCCTATTCTTAGTATAATCTTGCATTTGAAGTTGGTCGCTTATAGATATCCGCTTAGTGGTCCTGTTCTCTACCTTTTCTTTATATTCTCTTATCTTCACGGATAATTCCATTACCTGGTCAATGGTTGCCTCTAAAAAGTGCTCCACTGGATTCTTCAAAATAGGTTCAAACCTAGCCTTAAACACTCCTACAGATGTCTTCTCTTCATAGGTTTCATTTTCATCCATTAGGGTCCCAAGTAATTCTTTGAGGATTTCCATCTCATCAGATAGGAGGTCTATGCATTGTTTCTTATATCAATAACTTTATGTCTACATCCCTTCAAGACATCTGCTTCAAACTTTAAGTCTTTTATCCACATTGATATTTTAGGCATAGTTTCAACTGTCATTATCATGTGCTTCAACAACACCTGATCATTTAGCTTGCGAGCATTCTTCAAAACACAGGTCTTGATCATTCTGATCAATCCTTGTCGCACATTCTTTCTTTAGGATATTAGCTTGAGATCGGATATATTCCAGAGCATCCCAATTGGATAAGGCAATCTAAATTACCTCTTTCCCTTCCCTTATAAACTTTTGAAACCAATTATACATTACCTAGGCTTGATGCTTCTTCGCATCTAGGTCAATTATTTCCTCCTATGTTATCAGTGTGAGATTAACTGGAACCTCTATAATTTGTGCCCCTAGAGCTACTAGCCCTTTCACAAAGGCTTCAAGTTGGGTATTGTGCCCCTTCAACTCTTTATTCTTTCATTCAACTCTTTATTCTTTAGCTTGACCTTATGATCTGGGTTGCCATTACATCTGCACTACTTTTGATCTCCCAGATTTCCTGCTCTGTAGTCGTGTGACCTAAGTCCAGGGTAGTGATTTGGTATTCACTAGCTGTGATCTCCCCCTTAGACTTATCTACTGTAGGAATAGCTAAATGTGCTATCCTACACCTAGTTGTATCCCCTTTAATAGAAGATATTACCTTGCTTTGCGCTTGGGCTTGGGTTCCTCTGTAGAAAATAAAGCTTTGAAATCAAAAGGAATTAGGTTGACAGGATGTTCCATTACCTCGGATGCCAACCACTCTGGTATGTCATGTACTGGCCCTTCTTGACCTATTTTCTCAATTTGAGCATCCTTGACAGTCATATCCATGTCCTTATCTGGACCTCCTTCTTGTTGTGGCACCTTCTCTTAAGGGATATCTTCATGTGGAATATCAGGATTTTCTCTTGCATCATGCATTTCTTCATATTTTTTGTCTTGAGGAACCTACTCTTCATGTGACACTGATTGTTGCTATGGCTCATTGGATCCCCTTCCTATAGGTTCTTCAATTTGCTGGACTTCTCCCTTCGTAGGAATATCTTGAGAATCTTCTTCTTGGACTTTTGGGACCTCCACAGTAGATTTATCTGTTACCTCTGGCTGGGATGAGTACATTTCTCCCTCATCCATTATCCTTGTGACTAAGTCATCCAATTGACCCTGACCCAATGGCTCTTGAGGTGATCTTGACCTATCTATACCAGATATGTTCTCTACCTCATGATCTTTTGTGGTCTCTAGACTCCTTATTACATCTTCTTGTTAAGGCCCTTGTTGAGGTGCTACTGAATATATAAGCAAGGAACCCACTGGATCATTGGTCACATCCCTTGTCACCTCATCATCAGTTAAGTCGATCACATGACTTAATGGCAATTGTAATTCCTTAGCTATGGTCTACTCTCACTCTTTGGCTTCCTCAGCTAGCTCATATTTCACCTGTTATGTGTTGAGTTGATTGGCCATGCTGCAATTGCCTCACCTCTCCTCCAGTCGAAACAAGATAATCCTCCACCTGTCTTGCTAGATATGCCTGAAGTGTAGCAGGTGGCACTGATGCACCGCCCTGGGGCTGACTGGATGCAAACATTAGCTCCATCTTTGTAGGCTCTTATGCTACAGCTTGAGTATCCACTGGCTTGTTCACTACACCCCTCATTGGTGTAATGGGTCCCCTTTTCTGTTTAGGGATAATCAACCCTCCTAATATATCCATTATGTGGTGCTCTTGAGTGGTTGTGCTGGGGATGGGGATTGTTGGTAAAGGTTGATCCCTTGGGGGTGAGGGCCTTATGGCCACAGTGATTCCCTCTGTTGTTAGGGCTTTGCCTGATGCTGAAGTCCCTGGCTCGGTGAGCTTAGCCTCCATTATTCTCCTCTTGTGAATGAGGAAATCGTCATATTCCAGATCCTCTCTATCTTTCATCTTCCTCTTCTTATCACAGGTTATAGCCACGCCTTTGGATTTTAACTCATTCAGTTTCTTCTTGACCCACCTCTGAGTGGTAGTTATGACCCTCTTGGTGATGTCGTCAATGGATGTCTCCTGAGGTTGAGACTAGTCTGGAGGGGGCAAGGTTTCCTTATACACTTGTTTCTCATCATACTCCAGATCCAAGACCTGGCCATTGTCTTTTTTAACCTGTGGTGGTACCTCAAAGCATCCCAAGGTCCTGATTTGATTAAAAGTCAATCTTTGTTATCCTCTTTTCCTCACATCCTCCTCATCTATACAGTCAACCCAAAAATCTCCCATGTGATTGATGCAGAGCATGGAGGATTCACTCAAACAAACACAATACAAGCAATTTGGAACAATCATTCCATCTTCAAAATCCCAATTTGATCTCTATTTCACAATTCCTCAAAACTGCCTTGTAGGTCTCCAAACAGAGAAATCTGAACATATCTTCCAAAATACATGTCAAACCTACAAAATAATTATCATTTCAGATACCCATTATGGCCTACTTTAACATATCAAACTTGTGCATACCTTTGTTTTGGAACATCATCCTCTTATTTTGACTGTCCCGCTGTCTTAAGGGGCAATTAGGTCACTTTTACAAAGCAACCACCATGCAAACTCTTCCTTAACCCCAAATCCCAATTCCAAAACCTTAATCAGGTTTCAAATGGATCAAATCAATAATTTTTATTAGTGGGAACTCCTACAATTTCACCCAACCACAAAATCTCACTTTTGGCCTATGTAGGCTTACATACAAGGACTGTCACACTGTTCTCCCAAAACTAGAAGCAATAACCTAGAATTAAAAACACTTTCAAGTACCCTTTTGGCCACTTTAAAACATATCTTGAAATGGGTATAGGTTACTTTGTAAAGTATGGCTCAAAACTTGACTGTTTATGCTGCTACAAGGGCTAAATTAAGCTTGGTAGCAAGATGGTTTATTGGTTCTCAATACCCTAGGGCACAAACTACTCAACCAACTATTCAAACACATCACAAATGGCCTAATCAAGCTTTCCAAACCATCTTCCATTCATTTCCCATGCTTTACCAATTTGCTTTATTTCAAACCCTACACCTATGGCTCTCCAAGTGGCCAAAATCAAGACTGTGACAACCTAGGGTATCATGATACTTGCCCTAAAATCTCATCTCCAGGTCCTGCAACTTACATAAAATCAAATATTATGTTAAAACAAACCTACAAACCATTTTTTATGAGTTTTCACTAGATATATTCCAAGTTACACAATTTTCTTGCTCACTATTTACCCTAATTTCTGAACTGGGTAGCTGGAAAGATTCAACCATTAGACAACTTAAATGACCTTTTCAAAATTTCTGGTAAGAACAAATAACTTCTGAAATTAAATTATCTTTCTATCCATGTAGGTTTCAGGGCCGTACTCAACTGTACAAGTCTGTACAACTCTCTGGAACAGCAGAAAACATGTAAAAAATGTAGAAATTTAATGTTTATTCATTGCTTGAACGTACAAAACTTCTTCCACACCCTTGTTTCGACCCTTTCAAGCTTATTTAAACATATACAATTCCAAACCAACCATCAACCAACTTTTGGAGTCCCAACCATTCAACTTCCTTGACTTTGCATTTTTTTTCACTTTCACAAAGTGAAAATTTTCAAGATTTTGACAATTTTAGCAAATTTGATCCCAAATGACTCAAAAACATTATGAATTGTCACAATGGACCTTATTACATGACAAAAACTATTAAAATTAAACCAAAAACCAAAATTGCCTCATGGATAGAGTTGTCATGGTGCTCCTGCACCAAACTCCTGGCCAAAAGAAAATCCAAGCCCTCTTGGATTGAGGGTAACAACAGGTATCCACCTCTGAATGCTCCTTCTTGATGCCTCTTATGCTCTAACCTGTGTCTTCCTTAAAGTAGCTCCATGTAGTCTTCATCTTCACTTTAGGTTTCATCTTGTCCATACAAACTTGCTTTCCTTTTTCCTTGTCACCTAGAAACTACTTCATTTGACTTGATGAATGTTCACTTATCTTTCCCTCATCTGAGATTGATGTTGAACTTGTCTTCATACCTGCAAACGTATCTTTTCTATCCTTGTCTTGGACTGTCCTCTTCTTAACTCTTGTTGCATACTCAAACTCACTCATTTACCTTTGCCATTTACCTTGATTTATTCCATCTCTTGCCTTCATTTCTTCCACCAGATTCTCTGCCCCAAATACCACTGTCTTATCAAGTCTACAAACCTCTGAAATGGCAGAGTATAATTGCCCTTTATCCTTTCTTGAAACCACAATACCATCATGCATCTTCAACACATCTTGAGTCTTCATAAGGAATTCATCCTTCCACTCTGCTGTGATAGCATCCTCTTGTTTAGGAATGGCTGCAATGTCCATATCTCCTTCTTCATCTTCCTTTGCCTGTTCATTACCTTTTTCCATCAAAGGTTCTTTTGTCTTCACATCTGATTCTAATGCTTTCATTTGTCTTCTATTTTGCATCAGCCTTTGAATAGACCATACAACCTTCTTCTTCATTTTCTTTTCCAGAGCATGGAGGATTCAATCAAACAAACATACTTCAAACAAATGACTTTTCTCACAATCTTCCATTATGCTTTGATGAGAACAGAAAATAAGATAATTTTGACATAATTTTCAGAAGACAACTCAAACCCATGATCAAAAAACTAATTTGGATACCCATTAATCCCTTCTATAACATATCTTGAAATGGGGTATGGTTACTGTGGAAGGAAAGGTTCAAAACTTGACTATTCTACTCTTGCCTAGATTTTGAAGTAGAGCAGCAAATAGGGTTTTTTGGCCATAACTTTCAGTGTAGGCATGATCTCCAGATTGTAAAGGCAGATTTAGATACCCATTTGGGCTTTATACAACATAATTTAGAATTAAGGTAGGTTACTTTGTACAGAACCTTTCAAAAAATAACTTTTCTTCTGCCAATTAAACCAAAAACATAAGGAAATCTGACCTAGGGCATCACCAAAACACATGAAAATCAAAACCATGGAACTTGTAATCTTGGAATAAGTAAATACACACAAATACTCCATATAACAAGATTTCAGATTTTTCCACCGTGGGAATGGTGAGAAATTACATTTTTTGCCATTCAAGCCCACAAACCCTAGGTTAACAAGCAGTTTTTAGTAAAAAATCCATAACTTTCTCAAAACATGATAAAAATTGATGAAACCAATGCCAAATGAAAGAATATTTAGAGAAATATCAAACCCAATTGGTTACACATCATTATAAGGCCATACAGGGCTATACTAGCCTCAGGAACAACGAAAAAATAGTCAAAATTCAAAAAAACTGAGTTTTCTTGTATTATTTTATCTCCAAATGTCTTCCAACCACTCCACCCCATTTACAATGATGGATTCAGGCTATTTATGCATTTTCAAACTTAGCCCAACATTTACAAACCAACTTTTCAACTCCTAACCGTTCATCTTCCACCCTATGACAAAATTGCTAAATTGCACTTGACAACTTTTTGCCAATTTGACAGTTTTTACAATATTTGACACATGACTCCAAAATGACTCCCTAAGACTAAAAATAGACTCATACAAGTCCAACATGGTATAAATGACATTATTACATGGTTAAAACACCCAACAAAAATAAAATTTACAAAATAGCCTCATGGAGGCATAAAGTCCATAAGGTGCTCCTGCACCAGTGAGGGATGTGTTTCATCTTGGTGTACTTCTCCATTCTATGGTACGGGTCAAAACTCCTTACAAGAGGGAATGGTTGCAAGTTCAACCTATGTAACTCAGCCTTAGATGATTTGGCATTATCAATATTCAGGCATGTATACCAATTAATATCTATTGGGAACCTGATATTTCACCTCTTATTCTTTGCAACATATGCCTCTAAAGAAGGTATAATTTGCCTTGTAATCTCCACAAGCAATACCTTATCTATAGGGCATCTTGAGAGCATGAATGGATTACCTTTGAATCCCTCCATTCTGATATAAGTGAAGGTAGGGAACTGGATGAACTGGGACCCATGCGGCTGTATCAACTCTTGTGCCTCCTTGGAGAGCCTCTTAGCTTGATATCCTTCCATCAGCCGAAAGTGCATCATGAAACAATCATTTACTGCCTTGTAATGCTGGATGGATTGTTTCTTTTCCAACTGTGGTTAGTATTCCCACACCATTTGATCTGTCAGTTGGGGCCCTAGTTTGCCAACTGTCTGTAGTCCATTGAACCTGGACCTGTATGCACATGCGTAGACTACATAGGATGTCATGTAGAACATTCATCTTCTCTTCCTCCATGCTACAATGCTCTCATGAAGCGAGTCACTAATGAGTCTTTCCCAATGTATTATCTTCCCTTTCTCCTTTACTAAATGGATCAAGCCAAACATCCATGGCTCTAATGTCCCTAAATCTACCTTTCTTTCCATTCTGCTCAGCAGGGCTATCATGTATTGCACCTTTGGGTTGAAATCAAACTTGTAGAGGTTTTGGGACATTTTGGATACCACATTTTCCTCATGGTCAGGTCCATCCAGGATGTATACATGATCTTTCTACAGTCTGCAAGATTGGCATTGTACTCTGTTGACAAGACGTTCACGTCTATATCTACCACATCTTGGCCCTTGGGCAGCCTGAACGCTTTTGCTATGCCCTTGGGGGAAAAGTTAGCATAGAGACGCCCCCGGTGCTCATCCTCCCATCAATTGGGTTGTATCTTTGGGAGTATTCAACCACCAGCTCTAGGACTTTGGCAATGTATGGAAACCCAACTACATTATACATCCCGCTCTTCACGATGTTGTCTAAGGTAGCATCACCTTCCTGAACCTAGATTCCAGCTCTAAAGACCTCAAGGTCTGTCTTCCAAAAATGGGTATCTAGGGTATAACCAGATTTGCTCCACACATGATTAGTAATAGAGGACATCAAAGGTTTGAATTCCTCATCATGAATATCTTGTCATTTCTGCATTTTTTCCTGTGTAATATGGGTATTCATAGTTAGTTCTAGCATTAGAGAACTAAAATGGGTAAATTAATCCAATTCACCAAATGATCCATGATCATTATTAATCCATATGCAAGTGCTGAGTTTACCCTATGATTTTACCTTTGTAGTAAGTGTTTTACCCTCAGTAAGGAAAAATTAGTGTAACGGTCAAGTAAAAGGAGGGTTTGTTGTATTCATACCTGATTACAGGAATATCACCTTGTATTCTACTGTGCAACAGATTCTGTTTAGCCAAGCTAACACACCATATCAACCTTCTACAATTTCTACTTCGAGGATAATTTCTCTACACTTATGATTTTTCAATCTCAAACGGATGCTTTGTGATTTAACAATGCATTAAGGTTTGCTTTTATCCTATTAAATTTGCAAAGTATTAGGTGCATTAAATGCTCACTACAATTTGGTAAGAATTTACTATTTGGCCGTGGGCAAAATTGGCAGTTGGCAAAAAGCTTATGTTTTGAATTTAAAATTCAATGACCAAAAGCAATCCACAATGTGGGAATTAAAGATTTAGGACCAGTGGATATTCAATTCCTAATGTCTGATTGAAATATCCAATGCAAAATATCCATTTGACTTTGATCGAGGTCAGGATAGACATCATAGTGGGAACTTGGCCAGGTGATGTCATTAGTATCGTGATCAAACTATGTTGACTAATGAGACAAGTGACAAGATCTCAAATAATTGTGAAGGTCAGGACATTCGTCAAAATATCCAGTGCAAAATCTCTAGTTGAAAAGTCAATGGATTGAGCACTTGGAATGAAATGTTTGGGATAGGATTAAGGTGCCATCAACCTTGTAAATCCTATGTAATTAATTACTCCTAATATTGTTTGTAAATCACTCATAAGGGATGAAAGGTTTCACCAGTAGTGGTCTTGTTTTAGGTGCATGTTTATATCCAGTCCTTGACACTAATTCGTCCATGATGGGGGGCCACAGGGGGGTTTCCCCCCTGCGAGGGGTCCGAGGGATCACCCCCTCAGTAGGGGTTTAGGGGCAGCGCCCGCGAAACCACATTTTATTTATATTTTATCATTGTAAATCTGGACCATTCGTCATTAGGTCACAAATTTGATGGTCGATATTATGTTGGTTTTCTTACCCTAGAAGACAACCCCCTTTTATAAGGATATTTGTACTACATTTTTATCAAAGTAACAGGTGTCGCTAGATTGAAGACTGAAGAAACAAAGGAAGTGCATGTATTGTAATCTCATATTTAAAGATAATACAACTTGGAGCCTCTTTTATTGGTGGATTTTTTTACCTAAAATGGTTTTCTCCACGTTACATACTATGTTATGTGTTCAGTTCTTAATGCATGTTATTTCTGTGTAGTGGGTTTTTATTTATGTTGTAATCTCCGTTGATTCTACATTATTTAGAGGGCATTAATAAGGTTTGAATCAAATTTTCATTGTGTGGTTTGCACCTTAATTTCTAACAAGATAGGACATTTGTTCGATTGATTATGTCTTATTAAAATGTCTAGTCCGGTAGACGATTTCTCGACTTGCTATGACAAAATTGATAGTTTTCAATTGGACATGGATACGGATATGCAGCCTAGGATATTTTCAATGTTGGGTCAAGATGGCTATCGAATCAATGATATTTAATTATTTCTTTGAGTCCAGACCCACTAATGTGTATTTGGGACTTAACACAAGGACCAGACACGATATTTGTGCATGTCTAATGTCATGTCCAGTTGACTGGAACTTCTAATGAGCATAACTTAGTCATTTCAACAAATTTCAGCATGATCCAAAAGGTAAAGTTGATTAGAATTTTATTCTCTATTTCCTCATGACCTTTAGAGGGGACAAACTACAACTTGAAAGTTGACATAACTTTGACCTGACGGAGGATCTTCATTTTACCATTACTGCCCAATGCGGAAAACACACCGACAAAAAAGAAAAGTAGTTGGGTCCCCATTTTGTCCAGGTGAAATGGGCCGTGTTGTGAGACTACACAACAGTTGGTAAGGCTCAGAATTGCAAAAATAAAAATGATTGTTAAATAATTTTGATTTTTAAATTGGCAATTGGTGATTAGTGATTGGCACCAATGTCTTTTCAGTTTTTCTCTATCAAGACAGTTCAACTTCCAGCCTGGGATGTATATAAGGACATGGATTAAAGGAGATGGTGGGGGGAATTTTGGTAGAGGGATTTGAGTATTGAAGACATACTGGTTTGTTGGATTGAAGACTGTAATCTATTGTGGAACTTGTACTCCTGTACTAATCTATTGATGCATACATATAAATTTTGATATTCTATTAAATTTATAAGTTTGTGTTCATATGTTGATTTTGCTGCACATCCTAATTGTCTGATAAGATAATCAGTGTCTGTTCTGCACCAAGTGGTATCAGAGTCAGCTTCCTGTTGAGGTTGTGGGCACGTCAAAGAAGGGATTCTAAAAATTTTGTTGTGGGTAAAGAAGAGTGGGTGCAGACCTACAACTGTAGAGAATCTAGAGAAGACATAGCACAGAGAGGACATGGTAGAAGAAGAGCACCATGGGTGAGTGACATGACAATTGTGAAGATGTTGAGAGTAATAATAGCACAATTAGATGCTATGGAGATGGCACATTGTAGAGGAGTACATGTCGAAGATGTGAGTGAGGATGAAGAAGAAATAGAGGTAAGAGAAGATGATGCAAATGAAGAAGGAGATGAACTAGAAAGGAGATTTTTTAGCACAATGTCTAGAATAAGTAGTAAACCTCGATTGGATCCTCCTAGTTATAATAGTAGTTTGAATCTAGAAGAATTGATTGACTGGATATCAGAGATGGATAAATATTTTGATTTCAAATCTATCGAAGACCCCAAGAAAGTGAAGTTTACTTGCACAAAATTGAAGGGCCATGCCTCCCTGTGGTGGGAAAATGTTCAGATAGAAAAAGAGAGAAAATCAAATCCTAGGAAAGAGTGGTAACCAAATTGAAGGCTAAATTTTTACCAGCAGACTATAAAATTAGTTTGTTTAAGAAATTATAAAATTTGAAACAAAAGGAGAAGAATGTCAAGCAATATACAGAGGAATTCTATAGACTTAACATTCGGGTTGGTCATGCAGATGATGATGGTGAAAAAGTTTTCAAATATGTCAATGGGTTGCACTATTCCATCCAAGATGAAATAAGCATGGTATGTATCGCAAGTGTTGAAGAAGCCTATCAATATGCCTTGAACTTGGCTAAAGAAAAACTTGCTATAAAGCAAAATGATTCTAGAGGTAGGGGTAGTTTTTCACATGGAAGAGGACAATCTAGTGGTGGAAGAGGATACCAAAATAAACAAGGAGAGGTAAGTACATTGCAAACAAATACTCAGGAAAATAAAGGAAGAAAAAACTACTCAAGAGGGAGAGGTGATTATTTTAGAGGTAGAGGAGCTTTTGGAAGAGGAAGAGGATTTAGTGGCACTTGTTTTCAGTGTGGAGAAATTGGGCCTAAGGCATTTGAATGTACTCAGATAAAACAAAGTAGTTGGAAAATAAAGGAGGCAAGAATAAATGTGGCACAGCCGGTAATGAAAGTGTAGCTTCACCTAAATGTGGAGGAGATCCCAAGGATGAAGAACCCTTGATGTTGCGAAGGATTTTTTTGAATTTGGAGAAGGAGAAACCTAAACCAGTCCAGAGGAGGAATTTGTTTTGATTCAGATGCAAGTCGATGGTAAATGTTGCAAAGTGATAGTGGATAGTGGTAGTATAGACAATATTGTGTTTGAAGAGATGGTAAACAAATTGAGATTGAAGAGGTTGAATCATCCTAGTCCTTACAAAGTTTCTTGGTTGTAAAAGAACATTAATTGGTTGTAAGAGAACAATGTCTTGTGAATTTTCAAATTGGTAGTTATGAGGATGAAATTTTGTGTGAGATAATGCCAATGGATGTATGCCATATTTTATTAGGTAGACCTTGGAAGTTCTAGACAAGTTGTGCATGATGGAAGGTCTAATACATATAAAATAATCAAGGATAGTAAAGAATTCACTTTGAATCCACTAAAGGATAATAAGATGAAATTAAAAATAGTCAGAAAGTTTGCTTAAATTATAGAAAACAATTTTTGAAAGAGTTGAGGAAAGAATGAGCATGCTATGCTTTTGTTCCCATTCCTATAGTAGTTATGACAACAGAGAAACAAGAGGAGATTCCAATAGAAATTTAAGAAATTCTAGATGAGTATGCAAACATCATGATGAAAGAGTTTCCAAATGAATTACCACTTGTGAGAGATATAAGTCATTGTATGGACTTGATACCTGGTGCAAGTTTGCCTAATAAAGCACCGTATAAGATGACACCAATGGAGAATGAGGAGATAAATAGGCAAGTACAAGAGTTGTTGGATAAGGGGTTGATTAGGGAGAGTCTCAGTCCATGTGTTGTATCAACAGTGTTGACACTGAAGAAAGATGGGGAGTGGTGTATGTGTACAAATTTGAGAGTCATAAACAAGATAACAATCAAGTATAGGTTTCCATTGCCCCGAATGGATGATATGATGGATTGTTTAAGTGGATCCAAATACTTCACAAAGATTGACTTGAAGAGTGGGTACCATCCAATCAAAATAAGAGAAGGGGATGAGTGGAAGACAACCTTGAAGATAAAAGATGGTTTGTACGAATGATTGGTGATGTTGTTCTAATTGAAAAACACTCCCAAAAACTTCATGAGACTGATGAATGAAGTGTTGAAGCCTTTTATTGGTAAGTTTGTCATTGTGTATCTTGATGATATTCTGATTTCTAGTAAGACCAAAGAAGAGTATTTGCAACATATTAGATTAGTTTTGCAAAGGTTAAAAAATGAGAATTATTAGTAAATTTGAATAAATGTAGTTTCATGAAAGAGCTAGTATATTTGGGGTTTTTTTTCTAGTGATGGGTTGAAGATGGATCTAGAAAAGGTCAAGGTGATTGTAGACTGGCGTTCACCCTGAAGTATGTTTGAAGCCAAAAGTTTTCATGGCTTGGTGAGCTTCTATAGGAAGTTCATTCGTAATTTCAGTGGAATTTGTGCACCTATTACTAAAACAATGAAGGGTAATAACCTATTACTAAAACAATGAAGGGTAATAGGAGAGAATTTGTTTGGACAAAAACAATGGAAAATAGTTTCTGAATATTGAAGGATATAGTGACTGAACAGCCAGTGTTGGCATTGCTAGATTTTATAAAAGTATTTCAAGTGGATTGTGATGCCAGTGGAATAGCTATTGGAGGAGTTTTAAGTCAAGAGGGAAGACCAATTGCATACTTCAGTGAGAATTTGAATGAGGTGAAATAGAAGTAATCTATATATGATCAAGAGTTTTATGTAGTTATACAAGCACTCATGAAATGGAGACACTACCTGCTACCGAAGGAGTTTGTATTATATATTGATCATCATGCTTTGCAGTTCATTAATAGCTAGGGTAAAATCAGAAACACATGAAATGGGTTGAATTTTTGGAGAGTTATTCTTTTGTTTTGAAACATAGGAGTGGGAAGTCTAACCGAGTAGGTGATGCATTGAGTAGGAGATGTTTGTTGTTGAATGAAATGAGAGTGAATGTAGTTGGTTTTGATTCTAAAGGGCGTTGTATGAAGAGGATGCCGATTTTAAGGAAGCATGGGCAACATGTATGAATCTAGTTGATAAAGACAGAATGCCATGGCTGGAGTATTTTATTCAAGAAATTTTATTATTCAAGGGAAAAAGACTGTGTATACCTCAAGGATCAATGAGGGATAATTCGATGTAAGAAAATCATAGTGGCAGATTGAGTGGACACTTTGGTGTTGATAAAATGTTGGCACAATTCAATGAAGTTTCTTTTTGGCCTGGTATGAGTGTAGATGTGAAGAATTTGGTGCAAGGTTGTAGGGTTTGTTGACATGCTAAAGGATTAAGGTAGAATATTGGATTATATCAACTATTGCCTATATTGAAGAGACTGTGGGAACACATAAGTATGGACTTTTCTTTGGGATTGCCTTGAACACAAAGAGGTAATGATATATTTTCAAAAATTCCATGTCAAAAGAGTAATGATGCTTCCCACATTGCTACATTATTTTTCAAGGAGGTAGTTAGGCTACATGGTTTGACTAAAAGTATTATTTTCGATCATGATGTGAAGTTTGTTGGTCATTTTTGGCACAACTTGTGGAAGAAAATGGCTACATAGTTGTGTTTTAGTTTAGCGTACCATCCTCAAACTGATGGTCAAACTAAGGTTGTAAATAGAAGTTTGGGTAATTTTCTAAGATGTTTAGTAGGTGATAAACCCAATAAGTAGGATTTAATATTGGCACAGGCAGAATTTGCATACAATAATTCAGTTAATCAGAGTGTGGGTAAAAGTACTTTTCATATTGTTTATGGATATAGCCTGAGGGGTGTTGACAAGTTGAGAGATAGTGTTGATTTGGGCAAAAAGAGTGTTGTAGTGGAAGATTTTGCTGAGTATATTCATGATTTGCATAAAGAAGTGAAATAAACCTCAGAGAAGAGTGCCACTAGATATAAGGAGCATGTTGATATGCATAGGAAAGAGTAGGAATTTCAGGTTGGTGATTTGGTATTGGCACATTTGAGGTAAGACAGGTTCCCTCAGGGAACATATAATAAATTGAAGTGGAAGAAGATAAGACCTTGTAAGGTTTTGAGGAAGTTTTTATCCAATGCTTATGAGATTGAACTTTTGGTAGGCATAGATATTTCTCCCATATTCGATGTGGCTGATTTGTACATATATTATGAAGGAGAAACTAGTACATAAGGGAATTCCAATTCATATTTGTAGGATACACATGGATGGTTACATCAGTTGCCTGAAAAGAGTGTTGTAGCAGAAGATTTTGCTAAGTATATTCATGATTTGCATAAAGAAGTGAAATAAACTTTGGAGAAGAGTGTCCCCAGATACATGAAGCATGCTAATATGCATAGGAAAGAGAAAGAATTTCAGGTTGGTGATGTGGTATTAGCACATTTGAGGAAAGATAGGTTCCCTTAGGGAACATATAATAAATTTAAGTGGAAGAAGATAAGACCTTGTAAGGTGTTGAGGAAGTTTTCATCCAATGCTTATGAGATTGAACTTCTGGTAGGCATATATATTTCTCCCATCTTCAATGTGGTTGATTTGTACAGATATTATGAAGGAGAAACTAGTACATAAGGGAATTCCAATTCATATTTGTAGGATACACATGGATGGTTTCATCAGTTGTCTAAAAAGAAATTTGAACAGGGTGACAAAGTAATTGATTCTCGAGTGGCTAAAAGAAAGGAGGAAAGAGTACATGGAGTATCTTGTTCATTAGAAGGATAGACCAACAGATGAAGCCTCTTGGATGCAAGATTTAGAATTGAAGTATGGAATATCCATTCTAGACTTACCTAAATGTTCATGAGTTACAACCTTATGGAACATTTCACATACTCAGTGTGTTTGATGCAGGAGCATCCAGGTTCACAAGCAATCCTGTGTCACCCAAAAACATTTCTAATTTTTATTTTTCTTCTTTGTTGTTGTGTTGCAGTTGGTTTTGCTGTTTTGTTTTAGGAGAAATTTCATTCATTTTGGTTAAGTGAATGTCATCACCTTGTAGAGGAGCATAATGGGTTTCTACCATTTCATTTTGGCAAAATTTGGAAGAAAATGGATAAGTTCAAAAGTGTTTCGGCAAAGCTTGCAGTTCATGAACCAAGCTTTTCACTGAAATTGCAAGTTCGCTAACCTTCCTTTCTGTCAAAATGGATGTTTCAATTTTTTTTCAGAGACTTTACAAGTTTGTGAACTATTGCCTGTGCCAAAATATTTTTAAAAGAAAACAAAAGGAAATTTTTTGGTGAACAGTTAAGTTCATGAACCAAAGGAATGGTTAAAATAGCATAGTTTTGGAAAACATGTAAGTTCAAAAACCAAAGGAATGGCCGAAAACACATAGTTTCAGTGAACTATTAAGTTCACAAACCTAGGATGTTATTGAAGAAGAAAATGAATGGTTCGAAGAAAATCATTTCTTCCAAAAAGAGTTTAGTTTTGGCAAACATTTATGTTCGCAAACCATAAAGAATGCCAAAAGGCACAGTTTCAGTGAATATATAAGTTTGTGAACCACAAAGAACACCAAAAAAAGGAAGTTCAATATTGTTTGGTTTGTTGAACGTCATTCTTGCCTGTGAATACATAGTCCAAGGTTCGTGGAATGCATTTTCCATCAAAAAGGCACTTCCAAAAGATTTCATAAATTTGTTAAGTATTTTGAAGGACATCAGAGTTCAAAAATTTCTCTCATTGTCGAAAAAGGAGATTGAAGATGTGTTTTAAGTGGTGTTTCAACATACATACTAGTTCATGAACTAGTATGGACATCAACAAGGAGTTCATAAAAATCAAACTTTACCAAAACAAAAGTGATTTAAAGTTTGTAAAAGTCTTAAATTATCGATGGGAAAGATAGTTCCAATAAAGTATCATGAAGGAGTCTTGGTTCATGAAAATGGCATTTCGCTAAAAGGCCATTGAAGGTTTATAGGGATTAGAATCACAAAAATAAAAATGATTGTTAAATAATTTTGATTTTCAAATTGACGATTGGTGATTAGTGTTTGGTGCCGGTGTCTATTTAGTTTTTCTCTATTAAGACGGTTCAACTCCCATCCTGGGAAGTATATAAGGGCATGGATTGAAGGATATGGTGGGGGAAATTTTGGTGGAAGGATTTTTGTATTGAAGACATACTATTTCATTGGATTAAAGACTATAATTTGTTGTGGAATTTGTACTATTGTACTAATCTATTGTTGCATACATATAAAAAATGTTGATATTCTATTGAATTTATAAGTTTGTGTTCATATGTTGATTTTTCTGCACATCTTGATTGTCTGATAAAGCACTCGAGGTTTTTTCTACACCACGATGTCTCATGATCATGTTCATCATGTAATATCTAAATCGTGGGTGTCAACCAAAATGATGATCCCTATATTGAAATAGATGTTTGACAAATTCTTGCAAATGTACTCATATCATACATGGTTCTAGCCAATCACATGTACCATCAAGAAATAATGTTGGAAATGTCATATCATCTAAGCATAATGTGACATACTCATTGATAGGAGATAAACCAATCCCTAGCCAATCAATGATTGTTGTTGTATCAACATCAGGGTTATTTACCCATGCATGGATTAATTCCATCTCTCTTTGGGTGTTTGCAGTCTAGAATCCATTGATGTTGTGTGATCAATAATATTTCATTCATCCATCTCCATCAATGGACCCACAAATATAATTTCATTTGCATTAGAATCAAACTCCATATTCATTGAATTTAGTTGATCAAAGATATTTTCATGATTTTGTTGAAAGTTCACTGGGAGCAATTTCATCAATTTGAACATCATAATAGAACTTGTCATGTTCAATTTTGTATTGTATTGCCTTATATACTCGTTCTCTATTGACTATAAAGTTGTAATTTGTGCCATGTTGATCCCTCCTTCAAACAATTGTTAGGATTAAAGTGCCATCTACCTTGTAAATCCTATGTAATTAATTACTCCTAATATTGTTTGTAAATCACCCATAAGGGATGAAAGGTTTCACTAGCAGCGGTCTTGTTTCAGCTACATGTTTATATCCAGTCTTCGACGCTTATTCGTCTGTGATAGGGGGGTCATAGGGGGGTTTCCCCCCTACGAGGGGTTCAGGGGGATCATCCCCCTAGCGGGGGGGACTGGAGACCACATGCCCCAGCGAGCGTTCAGGGGTAGCACCCCCAAAACCACATTTTATTTATATTTTATCATTGTAAATCTGGGTCGTTTGTCATTAGGTGACAAATCTAACGATTGATATTATTTTGGTTATCTTGCCCTAGAAGGCAACCCCCTTTTATAAGGATATTTCTACTACATTTTTAGGATATTTGAGAGTGACAGGTGTCGTTGAATTGAAGACTAAGAAAGGAGAGGAAGTGCATGTATTGTAATCTCATATTTGAAGATAATATAACTTGGAGCCTCTTTTCTTGGTGGATTTTTTTACCCAAAAGGGTTTTCTCCACGTTACATATTGTTTTATGTGTTCAGTTCTTGATGCATGTTATTTCTGTGTAGTGGGTTTTATTTCTGTTGTAATATCCATTGATTATTTAGAAAACATTAATAAGGTTTGAATCAGATTTTCGTTGTGTGGTTTGCACCTTCATTTCTAACAACAATAATGATTGGAAAATATGTTATTCAATGTAGCAAAACCTTTGAAATACTTTTTGCATCTAGTGGAAAACTTATTGTGTGTCTTTTGTATGTATATTGACCACCAGTTGCATGTGTGACTTGTAGGATAGGATTGCCATGTGCTCTCGACATTTCTTCTACCTATGTCAAGTTTGCAATCTCTTGTGGTTGGGGGACATGATCCATATTATTTGATGTTAAAAATTAATTATTATTATTTTCTTGTCAACATATATTGCAAATAGAACCTTGAGGTGTGTGAGAAACCTTTATTCCAAGGTAACATTCTTGATATATATAGTACATGTTTGGTGAAACAAAGCTATCTATGCCATGTCAAAATTGCATTTGGAGAGTATTGAAATCTATCTAAAGCATTTGATTGGGATTTGGTAAATTTTTTCCATCACTTCCAATAGATCGATCGATGGCATGTTGAGGTGTATTTTCTAGTGTTTCAAGTACATAATTTATTGATCTTGAATCTTCATATTAAACATTCAAACCAAGGGCATATGATTGATTAGGTTCTTGTCTTTCTTCTCTTTCAGGGACACCGAGATGTTCAGTTATTTGTGCATGACTTATTGTCACCATATTTGGTTGTTGTTGATTTTGTAATTCAAATTCTTCAATTGTTATTTGAGCTCTAAGTTTACAATATCTTCTTCTATCAAACTCACAGTGAATCCTTTCTTCTTCTCTTTCTACATTTTTCATTACTTGGTGTTGTCATCTTTGATATTCCCTCTGATATTCTCTCTAATATTTCCTATGGTATTCTCTTCGTTAGTCCTTAGATTCAAAATTCAACTTCGGTGGAGCCATACCTATATAATAGTTGAAAACCAATATTATGTGTAAAGTTAAAAGATTGTGTAAATCAAATATAATATATAAAATTATAGTTTTATTTTTTTTAAACCATCCTAAATCAGAAAGTCAAAAATAAAAACAAATATGCTATAGAATATGATTATTATTTAATAATGAGATCGTGGTTTTGAATGAAAATACTATTTTGATTAAAGAAAAATTATAAAATATAAAAGTACCTATATTGAAACACCTCTTTATCCAAGTGACAGATGAGTTACAGATGTGTTGAAAGCAATGTTATATTCCCTCACGAAGTTGTCTACTAACTTTAGACGTTAAAGCCTCTATCAAGTTAAATAGTAATAATAATTTAATTCTTCTTATATGAAACGGTACACATTTTTTGGGTTACCAATGGGAAGAAATCTGTAGATTGATGTATTTGAAGCTCACCTTTAAGTATTCATCCAATTTGGCAAGCAGGAGAGTGATGATGGAATGCTCCCTCCACAATTTTAGTAAAAGTGAAACACACTTATTAAAATTGATAGAGCTACAGTATTCATCTTTGAAGCATGTAATCAAAGGCATTAAATAGTAAGTACTCAGAGTATTATCAAAGAATAAAACAAAAGCAAAAACAAAGATTCAAGGAAGTTATATCATAAAAGTAAAGAGAAAAGAAAAATTCTTTCTAAATCCTTAAAATTTATTTCACAATAGCATTTCCTGATACTTTATTGAACTCGAAAAAAGATGTTATAAAATCAATTATATAAGAAAAAATAGTTCACTTGGACTAACCTATAGCCATGAAATATGTGTGCAATTTGTTCCTACCCGTGTCTTCTATTGAAACTTGGAACATAAAATATTAATATTATCTTCTCCAATTCCTCAAGAATCAAATTGATGCATGATGTATGGAGGAATTGTAACGCCCCTACGAAGGAACCCCATAGGACAACACTAAACTAGGTCAAATTAATGGAATAATTTATTTATTTTTTAAAAGCAAATAACAATAGAATGCATAACATAACATAATAATCTAAACCTAGGTCCTCTAAGGTTCCTCAACTGTGCTACTCACAAATCAAGATTACAAGAAACAAAGCTTACATAAAGAGATACAAATGGAGATACATCCCACTTTACAAATACATGATAAGAGATCTTCTCAAACAGAAACATGACATCTCTCATGCATTTACAAACAATTATAGTAAGAACCATAAGGTCATCCTTAGCATAGTGGAAAAACATATTCTTTGTCCTAGTAATCTGCTCAGTTAACAGACATGTATCTGTGCACCTAAAAGTGAACATTAGTTCCACAAAGATTATCAATAAACATAAAGGAGAACAATATACTAGTCTAAGGCCTTAAGGGGCTGACCTAATGTCTCGAGGGTTCATCCTTGATGGCCTTGCCTACGTATGCATAGAGCAGAGACTTCGTAGTTCAAGACATTGAACTAGCTCGACAAGATGGTACCATACAATTCAGAATTTGGGTTATCATAAGAAGAAGTAACTTTATACTCTCTAGAACTTATAAGGGAGACTATACCTTAACATAAAATTGGATAATATCCTAAACAAGACAAATCTTTCATTCTAGTTACTTCAAACAATACAATGGAATCATTTAGCTAACATATTTGGGATATTTTGGTATTTGAACCAAAGGGAAAATAAAATCTATTTTCTATAGATAACTAATTATATAATGCATGCATAGAATCCATCTATATTCTATAGTCATTTAAAATCCAAGAAAATTTAACCAAGAATCTATTAATCATAAATTGTAAACTAATCCATATTACAAAACTTAAGGAAACTAGGTTGGAAGGGTTTACATAGTTTCCTTAAAGACATACAACAAGAAGATACATTCATTGGGCATGTTATAATACTCCATATAAGAACCCAACAACAATAGGTCTATTACTCTATGAGTACATAATCATTAATCCTATTCAACCAAATTAAAGATAAGAAAATTCCCTATCAAGCATAACTACTAATTCTCATATGAGCTCATAAAGAATTGTAACTCATCTAGAAATAAGATGCAAAGCTCAATTATGCAATTCACGTTAAAATTATTCAAATTCCATTAAGACAATTAACCAATTCCTATAAGCCATACTCCCACCCTATTCCTTCAAAAGTGCCAAAATACATCAAGATGCCACTAGATACGTTTTCTTAAGTTCTTACAAGGATGATGAAAGGGGATTAACACTAGTTTTCTATACACAATAATCTATTAAAGAGAACACTTGTTCATTACAAAGAATTGATTAACTATGATACCAATTAAACTCCAATTCTAGAAAACATGGACAGCTATGACTTTTTCCAAACTATTTCAAATATCAACTAATATTCTTTCTATAAAAATCATAATCTTACTACAAGATAAATTATTTTTAAATATATATAAAATTATTCTTCCCATCTAAAACAATTTCTTTTAATATATTTTCATGATAATACAAATAATTTTAATATTCTTTGCAAATAAAATCTTTCTATTTATTAAAAACAAGGTGATTTTTTTACATATTTATCTTTAGTTAAATAAGATAAAATTCCTATTTATTATATAGCATAAGAATAATTCAAAAAGATTAATTATAAATTGATGAGGATTTAGTTTCAAAAAAGAAAGATTTTAGCTTTAAATGTTTAAAGAGAGGATACGGCAAGAGTTTCTTAATTTCTAAATAAGCATAACATATGATTCATGAAGTAAATCGATTTATAATTAAACAAGCTAAATATATAATCTATTTTTTTAAAGGTGATAACAATTTAGTTTCCATAATAGTATAAATTCTATATCTTATTAGAAAGTATAAGTCTTACGTCTATCTAAATTTGCTTCAGTTCATATTAGAATGAAATCATGGTAAAGCTGATACATTTCCATGCATTAGTTGATGCCTCTATAAAACATGAGGTTATTTAATGGTTTCTAAATTTAATTCTATACTTTACAGAATTCCATAAATATTCATATGGTAATTTCAATATTTAAACAAGAAGAATCCAAATAGATGTGTGCTATCCAACTTTATGTTCATATACCAACTTTCCACACTTGGCATATGTGTTAATATAGTTGTTGGAAATCTATGTGTGCGCAGCAAATGCAAATTGCCAGAGAGCCAAAAAAAAAAAGGTTTTATTCCTATTCGAAGGTGCTACAGGATACACGAGCTACTGGGTGGAATACCTCTAGAGATGTCATCCAATGTAATACAATGATTGTAGGATAAGCACAAAATGGATTTGCAAACAGATGAAAAGCTAAGATTTCAGTCTTAACCAGCATCCTCCGTGCATGTGTCAAAATGGGAACTATGAAACAGGGTATGGTCATCCATTGAATCAAGCCATAAAATGATTTGTAAAATATTATAATTGGAAATGCTTCAGTAGACATGCATGCGAAACATGAAAGCATGGATGCCTCAAATAGGTATCATCTCATAAAATGCAATGATTGGCGGATATTTTACAAATTTCCAGGAATGGTTACATGAGAGATGCAAATGCAATTCATTATGAAAGCCTCCTAGGAAAACCTAATTATTATAGACAAAGCATTTGAACTTTTAGAGAAAGAATGAGATTAGCAAACAAATATAGTCGAATTTGAAAACCATGAGTGTAGGAACTATTCATACGGGATCGATGAAAAGATTTTAAATATTTGAATTTAAATAAAATCCTCTCACAATCACAAAACTAGACTCCCATCCAAGATCACCTATTATCTATGAAAACATTCATTACTTCTAAATAGACATTCGACGCCTCACAATAGGGTGCAAGATTTTATAGTCTTCTAAGTATAAGTTGACACCCCTACAGCTATATAAGGAAGAATTCGACATAAACCATATCTAACAAAACAATAATTGCAGGATATGCACCTTTTAATTACATGCAACAAAAAAAGGAGATAATTTAGTTAAAGGCATAGGCCTTGATTTCAAAGAAAGATTGTCAAGAATAGAAATTGAGTCTTTGTTTCAGGCTGTTCAGTATCATAGACCTATAATGGATCCAACATGCTATGTTAGAATGCAAGATTAATGGAAAAGAGTCTAAAGGAGGTCGCGTACCCACTCAGGCTACCTCATTATGAGCTACAGAAGCACAGGTTCTAGTTACAGATTAGGGTTTTAACAAATGGGTCGATTTGGGCTTGCAAAGAACTAATTTATTCACATAATTGGCAAAATCTGGTGCCGATTGAACACTTAGATTGAACAAATTACAAAGGGAAAGAATGAAATGAGATATAATCAAATAGATTGAGGAGGAATCAGGTGAAATCTGTGAGAAAGAATATTTCAAACGAAGGTCACCTCCTCAAAGCTATCACACAAAGAAGTAGGTAAGAATCCAGAAATATGATAAATTGAAAACCTTTCGTGACTAATCAATTATCTCAACCTAGATTCTATGGGCACGATGTATCCAATTATATCCACAAAATTTCTCAGAAAAGTAGACAAATCATGTCGATGAATGTGCGGATCCACCATTTTGAAACTAACATGTAACTGAGAGAAGAGATTTTTACCTATACATCATTTAGGGTCTTGAATTTCACAGAAATGACTCATGAAATTGACCACATACCTATACGGAACACCTCCTTGAAGCAATTTCTCCTCTATGTCCAATCTAAAAAGTAGCTTCCAACACCTTGAGTACTCTCTCCCTTATGATCCAAGACAAATTAAGAAAAGAGAAGACATTTTTTTTCCCAATTCCTTAATCCACCCCCCCCCTTTTTTTTTGGAATGAAGGACCGATCCATTTATAATTCTTGGAGGGTTGCAACTATCCCAAAAGTCACTTTCATGACAGCGATTGCCTTTTGAGGAATTCATTGATGTAACGACATCTTTTGAATGTCAAACGTTGCTTTTGGTTTATTTAATCATTGCTTATTATATGATCGACATCTCTTCACTGATCTTATTTGTTTTAATTATTGTTTGTATGAGGTTGATGTCTCTCTTAAGGAGGTTCCATCCTCACATATGATATGAAATAAACATATAACTGTCTAACATAATTAACGCATACCCTAAATATTCTATTATTTTACCTTCATCTTCATGTTCCTTAGCCAGACTACCTACACATCCCAAGTGAGAATGGAGGAGCACTACAGGAATATCATGTTAACTTTCTCCTTTTTAATGCAAAATCCCACCTGCTAACTTTATCTCTCTCAATAAATCCAAATGACAATACAACACCTTCAAATACTTATATATTTACAATTCACACTGTTATGGGCATCATTAGTAATCATCACAACACCAACAATATGACCACCATTACAACACCTTAAATGGAGTGTGGTCTCCATTAAAATGCCTCCTTTTGCAACACAAACCCTCCCTTTTCCACAGAATCTTCTATCTCTATCTTTTGTAATAATGTAATATTTATGGCCTATAGACAAAACAACGCCCACATAGGAAATGGAGAAACCGAACGGTGTTCAATAGTAAAGTAAAATAAACATGCACCTGAGAACCCTTTATTTTATTCATTGATCTCTTATATTTACAACCTGGAATGCCAGTCAATACTCATATCAAATCGGTGCAGACAGAAGTTTGAAGAGTTCCTATTTGAAATAAAGTATTAATTTTAGCAACCTCCAATTTTTGTATAACGCGTTTCTATTTAAGTTTTTTTATTTTATTTTTTGTTTTTTGGCTATTTATTTACATAGAAAAAAGAGTGCTCATATCTCCACCCTGTTGCAACTGTAGAATGCCTCTAGCCATAAAAAAATAAGATAAACTTGTGGGATATAAGAAAATCCATTGAAAAACATTTTAGAAAAATTTATCAAAACAATTTTAGAATAAATGGGAAAACTTGGCTAAGATTAGTCAACATGGAGAATTAATTTTCTCCGTGAGAAGAGATTTCTTAAACTTGTTTCTTCCTCCCGCAAACAAAAATAAGTGAAAGGTGTGAGTGAGAGACACTTTTATAATTTTTTTCTAGGGCTCTTGACTTACCTTAAAGAAGTTAGAGGCATAACTTGGTTTTAGGATTATTAATCCCACTTAAGAATTATTAATCTATTTTTAACTTATTCTATAGTCTAGAGTTAATTTATGGTTTGGAAATTTAATTTTCTTAACCTCTTGAGAATTAATTTAATTGTTAGAACTTTTATTTTCAAACAAAGTTATATTTAAATTTGTAAATGTTTAGAATAATTGAATTATAGTTTTTCCGAATTGAATTAGGTCATGTGTATTTTGGTTTGAAAGGATTTAATTTTTTCGTGATTATTTAAATATGGGACTTTAGGTATTTTTTCAAATGTTAATTGTGTGATTTAAATTATTCAATTATCAAGTTATTTCTCCTAGATCCTTGGACGTTATTAGTTAAATTTTAATATAGTAATTTTTGGATCAACTTTATAGTAATTAAACAATTAGTTAAATTTACTCTATTTCGCATTTTAAATTTATATTATTATCTTATTAGTTAGTGTTTGAAAATTGGTTAGGTGTTAAGTCTCGCCCTTAGGGCGAGATCTTTGCTGCAACATCTAGGAACCTTAGGGGATTGTTACCTCAGAAGGGGTCTTCCATCGTGGCGTTGTGAGTCATGTCACCAAACCCTAATTAGGTTAACCTCCATATCAAAGGGGTACAAAAGAAATTTTATAGCACCCTCATCTCTCTTACATCTCCTCACATTAATGTAGCATGTCGAATGTACATTGTCATGCAATGATATTGTATGTGCATGTTAAATAAACACACGTGTAGCGTGTGAGTGTGTATTAGAGTTGGTTTTTATAAAGACAAATTGGTTAAGTTTTCATGTCCATGTGTAAAATGTGTGCATGACATAAACATAGATCACACAAATATGCAAAGGCACTCATGTATTAAAATAAATATAGATTGAATATGTTTCCTCAAGAGAGGATCCACACCTCTTTCAACCCTGATACATGGGTGGCTCTTAACCAAAATGGGAAGATCCACACCCAACACAACATAACACCCATCCTTAATGAGTATCAACACAATATATATAACATAACAAGAAGATTTCCATATAATATCAAGAATACTCAAAGAAAAATCAATAAGTTTTCAAACACTATTTTATCAACAATAATATCAATGTACACTTAAAAGTGGTTCAAGAGCCTACCTCCATACTTCAACAAATTTTGAAAATCCCTTAATTTAAGTTACTCAATCTCTCCTCTTCTCCGATCCCTCAAGCTAGTTTCTAAATCTTCTCCTTCACCAAGCTCCTTGATATCCAAAAATAACAATCAAAAAAATAGAAAAGTCACCCCAAAATAAGATTCCAAAAGAGATTAACCTAGCGATTAGACCCATGGTTTAAATTTGACAGTTGTATAGTTGTATTTAGGCATTTTTCCTGTAAAATACAATCAAAGTTTTAAAAACCTGTATCATATGAAAGGAGAGATTTTTGACAAACTGTCAAATTTTATATAGGATTATGATGATATATATATTAAATGGTTTTTATATAATTTACTTATACTAAAGTATGTCATAGTATTTTAAAGGCACACTTGAATAGATAACTGTCATAAAAAAAATTCTTGACAAGCAAGGTCGACTGTCAAATTTAAGCCCTGATTAGACCCATAGGTTCAATGGGCACACCAGTAGTTTTATGATTATAGGAAAATTTAGTTAGAGTTAAATAAGTTTTGGATAATATGATTCCACTTGAAATAAACTAAGAATCAAATAGTGAATGTATGGTTTATTATAGCAACAAGTATTAATATTATATTGGTTTTAGGATGGGAATTAGGGCAAGTACTTTTATTGCAAAATACTAGAAGAATTTCTTATATTTGTATTAGACATTATTTTTATTAATTATTCTTTTATAAGTTATTTACTTCTTAATTCTTGAATCATAGTGAATTTTAGTTTTATGGTAGATTTAGAATTTTCTAATTTATAGTAGTTGATAAAGTGATGAGAAGAATTACATGTATTAGTTGTTGGTTTTTCTTATTCCATATTTAGAAGATGCTAAATAAGTTAATTACTCTAAGTATTAGTTTACCAAAGCATTAACAAATTTCAAAAAAAAATTGTAAAAATTAAGAGTACTTAATTGGTATTTCACAGCTAAATGTGGATAATAAAATCAAAATCATTGCAAATATATATTTAGTAGTTTGATTTCTAGGTATTTTTTGTAGACATCTTTTGAGACGGTCCTCTTGCTTACGTAGGATTACATACATATTTTTTTCCATATGTTTGTATCTTTGAAATGAAAATGTAAGGAATATTCATAGATTTGAAAAATTTCTTACTCTTTACATTGCTATGAAGATGAGCCCTTGACAGTTAATGTTTTCAATATTTATTGTTGCTCTATTTGTGGTTATACCTTGTGCTTTGTGGATTGTAAGTACCTAAGCCATTTTCAATGGGATTTGTCTATTGTGCAATGGTGTATAATCAATGGTCTAAAAAGTATAAGCCAATTTGATAGGATGGTCAATTCGTCTGGTCAAACAACCAGTCTAAATATAGTCTTTTGTTCTCTTATCTAATTGATCACTTACTCTTGTTGTATGCTATGTTGTTATTCAAATTATCTTTTATATTATTGAAGCATGAAAATCAAATATTCAATGTCATGATACCTACAACTATATATTTTATCCTTGATTTAGTATAATTTTCTATACTTTGTTGCCCTTAACTTGAATACAATATTAAGTTCTTGTAATATTCCTTCTTTTACTGGAAGAAACTTTAGTGGGAGACATATTCCTTAATCATCATTGGGGAAAGGTGTGTCTCTATAATGGTTTGCAAGAAAAAGCTTTATAAGCATTTATACCTACTTGATATTGTGTGTTTGTTTGATAAGATATTCTAGATGACCCAATTAGAGAGTTTGAAAACATTAAGAATTTTATCAAAGATAATGTGGATGTATGCAAGTGGATTGGTCTTTCAATATCAATTATTCAGTTATGTGAAATCTAACAAAATTTTCTAAAATTTTGGTTGAACACTACCTAATAAAATCTAGATATGCATTGGAATTATTTAATTTCTTGATATAATATAGGCTTTATAATATTGCATGTATTTGATGGCATCTTGTGGGTTTGTGGATTATGTTCACAATAAAAGGGACTTTTGTCTTTTATTTTACGGTTTTAGTGTTTATATTTGTCAAAGGATTTCTTCTTCTTCTTTTTCCACATAAAACTATTTTTTTATGTTGAACATTACCTAAAATAGGTAAAGAAAGAATAAAGAGAAATTATAGCAATTGTCATTAATGACCAAGTAGATCAAAGAGGATATGATGGGACAACCAAAGAAGTAGTATTGGGAGTCAAAAATGTTCCTCAACCCATATAGAGATGATAGATTAGAAGCTACAAGCAAAGCACAAAAATAGATTCTAACCAACTAGGGTAATTAGACCCAAAATATATCTTGTATTCCAAACATCATATATTCCCATAAGAGACAGAACAATTGCTAGATAAGAAGATATAGTTAATAGAGTCTTAGACAAAAGACATTTTTTTTCCTAATTTGTATAGAAAAAGGATTGACATATTAGTCATCCATGGTGAAAGTGCCAATACAAGATCTAATAATGCCCTAAAAGAATGGCTTGGATTAAGTGGTCCTAGATAGATAATCCTAAGGGGATGAAAAGAATATCTCCTAGAAACACTCCTAACATATACAAGATTTGATAATACCATAAAAGAATGGCTTAGATTAAGTGGTAAATGAAGAAGTTGGTTATACACAACTCGCTAGAACCCTTGGGATGTGGGAAAGGAGGGTGGCGGACCCTTAAGGCTGGGCAATGGGTTCAATGGGCATGCTGATAATTTTTTCAAGTAACTTTCTCCTCAACAGATTATTGCCCTATGTTTCATACTTCTGTGCAGAGTACTTTATGATGGCCCTTGACTCTATGCCACAAACCCTTCCTGAAACTTCATTAAAGTACATACACCACAAATAAAATTACATGAGATAGTGGAGTTGAGTTAGGTTTGTACCAAGTAAAGTTGCAATCTTTAGCCAAAAGTTGTGCATCCATCACCATAGATTGCAAGTCTCTTCCTTCATCCTCAATGTTCAAGGTAAAAGTCCATGGAACAAAGAAAATGTTTGTTATTTTAAAATATTCAAACCATAAAATTCCTTACCCCACAATCCAAACAAGAAGAGCAACAACAAAAACCAGGAAGGTCAAAAGGGTCACACAAAATCTTAACAAAAAGTCTAAAGAGTTACACTTACAAATACAATCACGCATCTTAACAATACCCACCTCAAATTACTTCAACACTAATAGATTAACAATATATATACAAATTTTATTTATTATTAATTTATATTATTATTGTGATTTAATAAAATAATAATTATTTTTAAAATCACTAATATTTTATTTAGAAAACAAAATACATACATATAAGTTAATAAATGTAATTAAAAAATAAAATAAAAGAATAAAATAGGTATTTAAGTAAAGCTACAATATATATTAAATAAAATTAAATTATAAAATATATATATTATAAATTATAAAATACTAAATACTTCATAATATTATTTATTTATAAAATAGAAATCTAATTTAATTATTAAAACTAAAACATTTTTTTATTAACTTCATGTATCTCACATTAAAAATGTTAACATATAAATACAATTTTTATTTTGTTTATTTGTGTTTTCTTATACTGGAGCTTCTTGTCATCGACTTTTGCATCATATACTTGGACCTTTGAATTAAAATCCTAAAGTTGCTCTGTGGTCTCGATCTACTTGAGAAAAATAGGAATCTCATTAGTAATCTGAATATTTGTTCTAATACTCTATTTAATAATCCAAGTTGTCCAAAATATGGGGCCCATAAAATCATAATAAAAGTGATCACTAAAAAACCATGCCAACTTCCAAAACAGAGGCTTCACACAACCATAACACCAAAAAATTAATATCAACATATAAAATAGAGGGCAAATACATCTCTGAACATCCAGAGAAACTTAACATGTTTCCATCCCTTTAGAGAGGGATTGCTAGAAAATGAGGCGAGAAAATTCCTAAGGAAGAAGCATAAGCTTACACAAGTATTAATCTCCATAACATAAGTATGAATGCATAGAGTTGCCAAGTTATCTGGGTTTGTTAGTGTTATGTCAAAAAATGTCCCCTTAGGGGATTTTCCCTCTTAGGGTTTAGCTCCTGGGTCCTTAGAATTTATTATAAGCATCTTGCATGTTAATCTTGAATCCCGATGAGAAAACCTCAAAATCTTGTGGCAAATACGACCTAGGGGGTGATATTTTGATAGACCCTGACTCAAAATGGCAAGGTAGACTTGGGCACCGGTGCCCTAGTCCTGCCCCATTTTAGGTCAGCCCTAAATTTAAATGTCAATTTTATGACCATTGCTTAGGTCCCATGCCGACATCTCAAGTTTGAATTACGAAATTATTAGCGGGAATGTGTGTTGTTGCATATATAAGCATGTTTAGTGTTTCATTTGCAAACTAGAAGATGATTGTGAACTTTTGGGCTAACTTATGATTTTAGAGCATTCAAGATATTCATTGTTGTAGAGCAGAACATTGTTATTGTGTTTGTGATTGCAGATTTAGCTTCATCTTCTCATGTGTTGAAGAGACTTCATCTATGTGAGATCTACACCTCCAAGGTGATATCTATTTGTGTTTGAATCATTTATCAATTTGTTTTTGCCTCTATCCCACAGGGATACGCACTCTTTATCTAACAACGGTGTTCAAAAGACTTGAATGTCTCTCTGGGGCTTGACCGAGGCAAGCCTCTAAACACCACAACCCCCAACCACTCTCCTTGTGATTGTAGGTTATAGGTTTCACATCTTGATAGAGTGGAGTTGCAAGGAATAGTAAGATAGTGTGCAAATTCCAGATCTCTAAAGAAAAAGACTACTTGGAGTAGGGGGCCAATGCCAGTGTCCTCTGAAGTTGAAAACATGGAAACAATTTAGACAATGACAATTAGCATCTGAAGAGCTTCTGGCATCCTAAAAATCACCTTGCCTTGGACTCGAGCACTAGTTCCAGTGTCCTCTGCATCTCACAAGACAAAAATGGAAAGTACAGTGAACATCAGTGTCAGAAGGAGATCAGGATTTTGCAAAGAAAATAGTACCTTGGATAGGGGCATTAGTGTCATTGTCCACAAGTATTCCACATTCCAAACTTCAAAAAAGGTCAATTATTAATCTCTGCCTACTACCTTAGTCTGCAAGCATTTGTCGTAATTCATCAATTCACTAATTGTTTTGCATAATTAGGGTTTTAAGGGTATTTGAGCATTAAATTGATACATTAGTTGATAATATTTGAGCTTCCGCATCGTTCCAAGTGACAGCCTAACCTGTAGATGAATCCTCTTGCAAAAGTGTGATTCAACTTGGTTGATATGTCCTTGAATGTTTGTTGAGAAAGGAGGATTTAACCCACACATCCATTGAAACCAAAACCCAATCAAACCCCATCCAAATTCCTCCTTTTTACTCCTAAACATTTTGGTGAACCCATGTTTTTAATGAATTTTCCACTTTTCTGAGTTTTGTACTTCATATCTCCATTAATTTCATTCATTCATTTAGTTTTCATCTTATTGCATTTGAAAAATTACAAAAATATTGAAAATTTTGGAAATTTTGAAAAAATTGGCATCTTAGGCTTGTATTTTGGCATAATTTGAATTAATTGGCATTTAATTTCATTTAATTTCTGTTATTTTCATTAGATCTGATTTAAATTGCAGAAATTCATCTTATTTTAATCACTTGCATTGCATTTTCATGCTTAATTTGTTAAAAAATTGCTTGAAATTGTGCATTTTTCATAAAAACCTAATTTTGCATTAGCTAGGGTTTGTAGTTAAAATCTTGTTTCAGATTTTACTACCCTTTTCAAAAATTCATTTAGGATCCTTCTTTGCAAAAATCCATGTCTAGGGTTTGAAAACCTTGCATTTTCACTAGATTTGGCATTATCGTCTCTCTAGATTTGCATTATAGGCATGTTGTGAAGGATATTATTGCATTATTGGGTTGATATTTATCTTATTATTTTCTTCCCCTCATAAAATTCTTCACAACACCTCTTCTTTTAGTGATTTACATTGAAAATTTGTGAAAAGGGTGAAAAATCAAGCATTTTTAGGTCATAAATATACATAGTTTTGCATTCATTCTCTCGCATACCTTATGGATACTTCTTGCTATTCATCCTTGGAATTGTTTTTTGCATACATCATAGACATTGATAATTTTTCTAAATTTACTCATGAATATCCTCAAGTCTTGGAACAAATAGCATACATATATGATGTTGATATTTATGTGTTCCACATATGAAATCCTTTGTTATATATCTGATTTTGTTAGCTTCACAAATCTCATGGGAATATATTTGTCGATATTAGATGATCTCACTAAATTTATAGCCAATAACACATTTAGTAGTGATGACTTCAATATGTTAGATGAATTCTTAGATGACTTTATCTCTATTGAACATTCCACTACGACTCCTATTACTAAAACATGTCATGGTAACTTAGTTCTACCTTATGATCTTTCTCCCAAAGTTGTTCCCACTTATGAGGACACTTCGGTGCAAAAGGATGAATTCATTGACATATCTCTTAACATCACATAATCACCTCTTCATTCCAATACTCTCTCTGGCCAAGATGAAGCATTAGTGAATGAAGAACTCCCTCTAACAAAGAGCATCCCAAGAATAGATAATGAGCATTCATTTAACAATATTACAAACTCTATACCTACATTAGAACCTGAAATCCCTATGGATCATCCTACTGACCTTCCTCCTTTAGTTGATTGTTCACACACCTTAGATATCACTAAGGAAGAGAAGATTCTTAGTCTCCCTCCTTCGATTGAATATTCAAGTCATTTGGATATAACTAGGGATATAAAAACACTGACTACCTCTCCTTTGGTTGCATATTCTTTGAGCATCACTAAGAATGAAAACATTAATAATTACCCTCACAACATCTTACCTTCCCCTCATTCCTATAATATATTTTTAAAATATGTAGCACTAGTGGATGAGGAAAGGTCTCTTACATTAGATCCCTTATGGACGGATGCTGAGATCACTCAAAACAAATCACTTTTTCCACCTCCTAAGAGGATAGAGAATAAGTGCACTAATGCACCTCAACAAGAAAACATTCCACCTAACATTGAAACAAACCAAGATGAACTTAACACTGAACAATTTGAAGACAAGAATAAAATTTGGGCTATGGTACCTTATGAACCTCTCTCCTCTAGCATTCGAGATTGGGAAGACGATGACTTACTCAATGATAACCGCTAGTTCAGTTGTCCCTACAAGTAAGTATTTCTAACCCTTTACCTCCATGTTGTGTTTCCCCTGTGATGTGTTATGTGTTTTTTAGGCCTCCTAGGATGACCGTTGATACTCTTGTAAGGTCAAGGATATCGAGAGACTACCTCTGTTGTGACCCTTCTTCTATTTGTATCATTATCCTTCTATCTTGCCTCTCCTCCATTTTCATTGTTCTGTATTGTGTCCTAGGGGCATAGCGTTGTGGTTAACGACCTGGGGGCACCTTCCTACATGATGACCCTAGGTGATGCAGGAGCATCCCTGGTTCAAGAGCAATCCTGCATTAACCAAAAACATTTGCATTTTAGTTTGTTTGCATTTTAGTTTGTTTTTTTCATTTTCTAGTTCAGTATAGTCAGTTCAGTCAGTAGCAATTTCTATATTTTGGTCCGCATTCTACCACAGTTGCATTTCAAACCTTACGGAGCTAGACTTAGCATCTAGATTCATTCATGCACACCATATCTAGAATTCAGAGCATTTGGGTCAAGTACCAGTAAGATATCGCTATCAGAAGATCAACTATTTTCTCAGAGTAGAGCATCTTGATAGTCTCAGATAATCAACTTGTGGAGCATTTCACAACTTGCGAAGCTAAAAGGCACATCATTCAAATTTTATTGGTTCATGGTCGACCTTCCCTAAGATCCATTCATCATTCCATTCATTTAGGTCTGACCTATCCGTGTACACACATTACAGCTCTTTATTGGAGTTTGTGGTCTTCCTTGGCTGACGCGGAGGAATCATATGTTCCAGAGATGATATAAAATGTTGTAATAGATACCTAGGAAAGTAGTTATGATCATTAGAATAAGTTCATAGTCTGAATTCTTGCGAAGGAGATTCAAAGCTATATCTTGTGTATATTTTGATATTCTGTAATCAAGCATGTGAGCCCTAATTGTAAGACTGCATGTTGCCAGTCGATTTGTATTCAAATTCTATGATATATTGAATGATTGAATCTACATTTGCTTTAGATCTTTGAGTTGTTTCCATTGTGTTTACTCTTGTTGCATGGTCTGGACTTTTTTCTTTGAGGACCCTCCTAACCATGACTACACCAAGTAACCTGCCTCAGATTCGGTGATCTGTCCACAACAAGATCTTACGGAATTCCTTCACCAACTTCACTAAATTCACTCCCAAATATTCAAACTTTTTCTCTGATACCACTTGGTGCAGTCATGGTTAGGAGTGTCCTCAAAGAGAACAGTCCAGACCGTGCAACAAGCAATGGAAACAACTCAAAGATCTAAAGCAAATGCAGATTTAGTCATTCATTATATCATAGAATTCAAATACAAATCAGTCGAAAACATGCGGGCTTACAATTAGGGCTCACAGGCCTGATTATAGAATATCAAAATATACACAAGATATAGCTTTGAAGCTCCTTCGCAAGAATTCAAAATATGAACTTATTCCAATGATCATAACTAGTTCCCTAGGCATCTATTACAACATTTTATATCATCTCCAGAACATATGATTCCTCTGCGTCGGCCAAGGAAGATCACAAACTCCAATGAAGAGTTGTAACGTGTGTACACAGATAGGTCAGACCTAAATGAATGGAATGATGAGCGGATCTCAGGGAAGGTCGACCACGAACCAATAAACATTGAATGATGTGCCTTTTAGCTTCGCAAGTCATGAAATGCTCTGCAATTCTTCTCCTTCAACTGATTATCTAAGACTGTTAGGATGCTCTACTCTGAGAAAATAGTTGATCTTCTGATAATGATATCTTACCAGTACTTGACCCAAATGCTCTAAATTCTAGATATGATGTGCATGAATGAATCTAGATGCTAAGTCCAACTCCGCAAGGTCTGAAATACAACTGCAGTAGAATGCAGACAAAAATACAGAAATTGCTACTGACTTAACTGATTGTACTAAACTGGAAAATGAAACAAACAAACAAAAATGCATATAAATTGAAATGCAATTTTTTTTGGTTGATGCAAGATTGCTCTTGAACCATGGATGCTCCTGCATAAGATTATAACTACTTAGAAGAACAAACAGATGAGAAGAGCAGACACAATGAATTTGCATTTGGTGATGAAGTGATGGTATACTTGAGAAAAGAAAGATTTCTAGTTGGGACATATAACAAGTTGAAGATGAAGAAGTTTGGACCTTGTAGGATACTCAGAAAATTTGATTCAGGAAATGCATATGAAGTGGAGTTACCAGAGACATTGGGTATATCACCTATTTTCAACATTACAGACCTATATCAGTATCATGAAGCAAATTTTAGTGACAGCATGGAAGAAGACTTCAAGAAGCAGTTACCATAACAAACACTGGAGCAGATAGAGGACATTTTGGATAGCAAAGTCGGATGCAGCACCAGAGGACAACAATACAAAGAATACCTTATGAAGTGGAAAGGCAGACTGACAGAAGATTCATCATGAATTTCTCAAGATAAATATGTGGAATGCAGTTTGATGAAGGAGAAAGTGGGATAGGATGGTGACAAAATTGAAGAACCAGTTTATACCTACTGACTATGAATTGAAACTGTTGAAGAGATTGCAGAACTTGAGACAAAAGGAGAAATCTGTGGAGTATACTGAAGAATTTTGTAAGATGATCATAGGGATAGGGCATAGTGAAACAAGTAAGGAGAAAGTGGCTAGATACATCAATGGACTGAGATTGAACATTCAAGAAGAATTGAGTTTGGTTAGGAGTAAGTTGTTGGACTATTTCATTCAAGAAGATATGTTGTTCAGAGGAAATCAGTTGTGTATACCTAGAAGTTCAATGAGAGACAATTTGATCAAGGAGAAACACAGTGGTGGATTGGCAAGAGACTTTGGCATTGACAAAACAGTGGCTTTGGTGAGTGAAAATTACTTTTAGCCTCAGATACATAAGGATGTTAGGAAATTTGTGCAGAGTTCGAGTTTGTCAAGTTGCAAAAGCGAGTAGTTAGAACACTGAATTGTATAAACCTTTGATAGTACCGTAGAGACCTTGGGAAGACATAAGTATGGATTTTGTAATGGGATTGTCGAAGACACAGAGAGGACATGATTCAATACTTGTAGTGATGGATAGATTTTCAAAGATGGCACATTTCATACCCTATAAGAAGACAACTGATGCAGTGCATGTAGTTGACCTATTTTTCAAGGAGATTGTGAGATTGCATGGATTACCTAAGAGAATAATTCCAGATAGAGATACAAGCACTAGAGCATATTGAGGACATTTTGGACAGTAGAGTTGGATACAACACCAGAGGAAGACAATACAAAGAATACCTTGTGAAGTGGAGAGGCAGACTGGCAGAAGATTCATCATGGATTTCTCAGGATGAGGTGGATCATCTTGATTTTCCTCTAGCCCCAGCAAAGTGAGGGACTCGCTTTTTCAATAACCCCAGATGTATGATGTAGGAGCATCCTTGGTTCAAGATCAATCTTGCATCAACCAAAAACATTTACATTTTAGTTTGTTTCTTTCATTTTCTAGTTCAGTACAGTCAATTCAATTAATAGCAGTTTCTGTATTTGGGTCTGCATTCTACCACAGTTGTATTTTAGACCTTGTGAAGCTAGACTTAGCATCTAGATTCATTCATGCACATCATATCCAGAATTTAGAGCATTTGGGTCAAGTACTAGTAAGATATCGCTATCAAAAGATCAACTATTTTCTCAGAGCAGAGCATCTTGATAGTCTTAGATAATCAGCTGAAGGAGAAGACTTGTGGAGCATTTCACGACTTGCAAAGCTAAAAGGCACATCATTTAATGTTTATTAGTTTGTGGTTGACCTTTCTCGAGATCTGCTCATCATTCCATTCTTTTGTGGAGGAGTTCCATTCATTTAGGTCTGACCTATCCGTGTACACACGTTATAGCTCTTCATTGGAGTTTTTGATCTTCTTTGGCTGACGCGAAGGAATCATATGTTTCAAAGATGACATAAAATGTTGTAATAGATGCCTAGGAAAGTAGTTATGATCATTAGAATAAGTTCATAGTTTGAATTCTTGCAAAGGAGCTTCAAAGCTATATCTTGTATATTTTGATATTTTGTAATCAGGCCTGTGAGCCCTAATTGTAAGCCCGCATGTTGCTAGGCGATTTGTAATTGAATTCTATGATATACTAAATGAATAAATCTACATTTGCTTTAGATATTTGAGTTGTTTCTATTGTGTTTACTCTTGCTACACATTTTGGACTGTTCTCTTTGAGGACCCTTCTAACCGTGACTCCACCAAGTGGTATTAGAGCAAAAGTTTGAATCTTTGGGAGCGAATTGAGTGAATTTGGGGAAGGAATTCCATAAGATCTTGTTGTGGATAGATCACTGAATCTAAGGAAGGTTACTTGTGTCACAACCGATTGTCAATTGTGAGGCAGTTGTCACATTGTAGCTCGATCATCGATTGTGAGGTAGTTTGCACTTGATCCTAGGAAGATGCCACCGAGGAGAATGCCTGATGTTGGAACAATGGCTAGTAGGATGGATGAGATGATGGAGATGATTAAAATAATGCAAATTAGACTAGATTCTATTGAATAAGATAGAAGAAAAGGACTGAGCCCTAGAATTGATATTGAGAGTGATAATGAAGAATTTCAATCTACAAATAAAATTGAAGAAACCCTAGGAGGTGAAGAAGAAGAAGAATCAAATCAAGTCAAGATGTTGCGAGCTATTTCAAAGATTGGAAAAAGACCTAGAGTTGATGTCCCTAACTATACTAGAAATTTGAATCCTGAAGAGTTGATTGACTGGATAAATGATATGGAAGAATACTTTGAGTATGAAGAAATTGAAGATCTGGAGAAGGTGAAATTTGCACAGACAAAGTTGAAAGGACATGTTGCTATATGGTGGAAAGAAGTTCAGTTGGATAGAAATAGAAGAGGAAAAGAAAAGATTACAAAGTGGCATAGGATGGTGACAAAATTGAAGAACCAATTTATACCTGCTGACTATGAATTGGAACTGTTGAAGAGATTGTAGAACCTGAGACAAAAGGAGAAATCTGTGAAGGAGTATACTGAAGAATTTCATAAGATGATCATAAGGATAGGGCATAGTGAAGAAAGCAAGGAGAAACTGGCTAGATACATCAATGGATTGAGATTAAACATTCAAAAAGAATTGAGTTTGGTTAGGATGACAACACTAGAAGAAGCATATCAATTTGCCCTAAAAGTTGAAGAAAAGTTGAACAAGAGGCATGATCAAAAACAAAGAGGCAGAGGAGGTAAATTTCAAAAAGGCAAAACATTTTCTGGAGGAGAAAGATCATATGTGGAGCAGAATAGACAAGAGAACACTTTCAAGAAGGAGGACAGGGATAACAATGCATACCAGAGAGATGACATAAATTTCTACCACAGAGGAAACCCTAGTCCATACTAGAGTGAAGGATATAGGAGAGAAGGAAGAGGACCTAATAGGAGAACATTCAGAGGAACTTGTTTCAAGTAAGGAGGTGAAGGACATAGAGCATTTGAATGTAATCAAGGGAGTACAAGCAAGAGAACAGAGAACAGTGGAAGAGTAGCCTATATGGAAGAACAACCTATTTGATCACCTAGTTCAGTTGGTAAATCAAAGAAAGGAGAATCACTTGTGATGAGGAAAGCACTATTTCAAGTAGAGACAAATGAAGAACACCGCAGAGGAAAAGCTTGTTCAAAACCATATGCAAATTAGGAGGTAAATGTTGTAAAGTTGTTATTGATAGTGGTAGTTCTAATAACCTAGTTTTAGAGGAGACGGTGACTAAGCTAAAGTTGGAAAGATTGAAATAGCCTAAACCCTGTCAGATAGCATGGATTTAGGATGATCATAAGGTATTGGTGAGTGAACAATGTTTGGTGAAATTTCATATTGGATCTTATCATGATGAAGTATTGTATGATATTATGCCTATGGATGTATGTCATATTTTGTTGAGTAGACCTTGGCAGTATGATAGAAAAGCTATACGTGATGGGAGAAAGAATACATACACTATAACATCTAATGGAAAGAGAATTACTTTGATTCCTTTGGAAGTTGATCCTAGGAGTGAAGTATGTGGGAATGCTAGAATCTGTTTAGTAGATGGAAGAAAATTTATGGATGGTTTGAGACATGAGAACATGTGTTATGCTTTAATCCCTAAGAAGCCTGAAACACTGAAGGAGACTAAAGAATCACAATTGGAGGAGATAACTAAATTGTTGACAGAGTATGAAGACATCATAACAGATAATGTACCTAAAGGATTGCCACCAATCAGGAGTATCAGTCATCACATGGATCTTATACCAAGAGCTAGTTTGCCTAACAAAGCAGCACATAGAATGACCCCGGCAGAGAATAACTGAATAGACAAATACAGGAGTTGTTGAGGAAAGGTTTGATTAGAGAAAGTTTGAGTCCTTGTGCAGTACCTACAGTGTTAGCATCTAAGAAAGATGGAGAATGGAGAATGTGTATAGACTCTAGAGCAATAAACAAGATCACAGTTAAGTATAGATTTCCTTTACCTAGGATGGATGACATCATGGATTGTTTGAGTGGAGCAAAATATTTCACAAAGATAGATTTGAAGAGTGGATACCATCAGATCAGAATCAGAGATAAATGGAAGACTACTTTTAAGACAAATGAAGGATTTTATGAGTGGTTAGTGATGCATTTTGGATTGACAAATGCACCGAGTACTTTCATGAGATTGATGAATGATGTTTTGAAGAAATTCTTGGGTAAGTTTGTTATTATATATTTGGATGACATTCTAATTTTCAGTAAGAGAAAGGAAGAACATTTGCAGCACCTCAGACAAGTATTGCAGAGACTGAGTGAAGAGAAGTTGTTGATAAACATTAAGAAGTGTACTTTCATGAAGGAAGAATTGGTATACTTGGGATTTGTGATTTCTACGGAAGAATTGAAGATGGACCCTGAGAAAGTAAGAGCAATTGTTGAATTGCCTACACCAGAAAGCATTGGAGAAGTTAGATCATTTCATGGATTAGCTAGTTTCTACTGGAAGTTCATCAGAAATTTTAGTTCAGTTTGTAACCCTGTGATAGAGATAACGAGAGGTGACAGAAAAGATTTCAAATGGACATCAGGAGTAGACAAAAGTTTTGAGTTGTTGAAGCAGAAGGTGACAGAGCAACCTATGTTAGTATTACCAGATTTCAATAAGGTATTTCAAGTAGATTGTGATTCAAGTGGAAATGCAATAGGAGTAGTGTTAAGTCAAGAAGGTAGACCTATAGTATATTTCAGTGAGAAGTTGAATGATGCAAGGAGAAGATATTATGTTTATGATCAAGAGTTCTATGCCATAATTCAAGCCTTGAAGAAGTGGAGACATTACTTGTTGCCTAAGGAGTTTGTGTTGCATACAAATCATCAAGCTTTGTAATATTTGAACAGTCAAGGTAAGTTGAACCAGAGACCATGAGATGGGTAGAGTTCATGCATAGTTATACATTTGTATTGAAGCATAGGAGTGGAAAATCAAGCAAAGTTGTAGATGCATTGAGTAGAAGAAGGAACTTGTTTATAGATATGAGAGTTGAAGCGTTGGGATTTGATGAGTTGAAGAACATGTATGAAGAAGATCTTGATTTTACAAAACCTTGGAAGGCATGTAAGGAACCTTTTGTGACAGATAGGAGTAAGTGGTTGGACTATTTCATTTAGGAAGATATATTTTTCAGAGGAAATTAGTTGTACATACCTAGAAGTTCAATGAGAGACAATTTGATCAAGGAGAAACACAGTGGTGGATTGGCAGGACACTTTGGCATTGACAAAACAGTGGCTTTGGTTAGTGAAAATTACTTTTGGCCTCAGATACATAAGTATGCTAGGAAATTTGTGCAGAGTTGTAGAGTTTGTCAAGTTGCAAAAGCGAGTAGTTAGAATACTAGATTGTATAAACCTTTGACAGTACCAGAGAGACCTTGGGAAGATATAAGTATGGATTTTGTAATGGGGTTGCCAAAGACACAGAGAGGGCATGATTCAATATTTGTAGTGGTGGAAAATTTTTAAAAGATGACACATTTCATACCCTGTAAGAAGACAACTGATGCAGTGCATGTAGCTGACCTATTTTTCAAGGAGATTGTGAGATTACATAGATTACATAAGACCATTATTTTAAACAGAGATACAAGATTTCTGGGATATTTTTGGAACCCACTTTGGAAGAAGATGAAGATAGATTTGAAATTTAGTTCAACATTTCATCCACAGACTGATGGACAAACAGAGGTAGTGAATAGGAGTTTGGGAAACTTGTTGAGATGCTTAGTTGGAGAGAAGACAGGAAGTTAGGATTTGATTCTTTCACAAGCAGAGTTTGGATATAACAATTTAGTGAATAGAAGTACAGGAAGACCACCATTTGAGATTATGATAGGAACTAACCCTAGAGGAGTAGCAGAGTTGAGAGATATCAGTATGGAAGATAAGAGAAGTACAGAAGCAGAAGAATTTGCAGGACACGTGGAGACAATACATAATTAGGTGAAGAAACATTTGGAAGAGATAAACAATAAGTATAAGGACTAGGGAGATGGGAAGAGAAGACACAAACAATTTGCAGCTAGTGATGAAGTGATGGTATACTTGAGAAAAGAAAGATTTCCAATCGGGACATATAACAAGTTGAAGATGAAGAAGTTTGGACCTTGCAGGATAATCAAAAAGTTTAATTCAGGTAATGCATATGAAGTGGAGTTAAGAGAAACATTGGGCATATCACCTATTTTCAACATTGCAGACCTATATCAATATCATGAAGCAAAATTTAGTGGTAGCATGGAAGAAGACTTGAAGAAGCAGTTACCACAACAAGCACCGGAACAGATTGAGGACATTTTGGACAGCAGAGTTGGACAGAGCACCAAAGGAAGACAATACAAAGAATACCTTGTGAAGTGGAGAGGCAAACCGGTGGTAGATTCATCATGGATTTCTCAGGCTGAGGTAGATCGTCTTGGTTTTCCTCTAGCCCCAGCAAAGTGAGGGACTCACTTTTTCAATAACCCCATGTGTCTGATGCAGGAGCATCCCTGGTTCAAGAGCAATCTTACATCAACCAAAAACATTTACATTTCAATTTGTTTCTTTTCATTTTCTAATTCAGTATGGTCAGTTCAGTTAGTAGTAGTTTTTATATTTTTCTTCGCATTCTACCATAGTTGTATTTTAGATCTTGCAGAGCTAGACTTAGCATCTAGATTCATTCATGCACATCATATCCAAAACTCAGAGCATTTGGATCAAGTACTAGAAAGTTATCACTATTAGAAGATCAATTGTTTTCTTAGGCCAGAGCATCCTGACAATCTCAGATAATCAGCTAAAGGAGAAGACTTGCAGAGCATTTCATGACTTGCAAAACTAAAAGGCACATCATTCAATGTTTATTGGTTTCTGGCTGACCTTCCTTGAGATCCACCCATCGTTCCATTCATTTGCAGAGGAGTTCCATTCATTTAGGTCTGACCTATCTATGTACATACATTACATCTCTTCATTGGAGTTTGTGATCTTCCTTGGCTAATGCGGAGCAATCATATGTTCTGGAGATGATATAAAATGTTGTAATAGATGCCTAGGAATAGTTTGAATTCTTGTGAAGGAGCTTCAAAGCTATATCTTGTGTATATTCTAATATTTTGTAATCAGGCCTGTGAGCCCTAATTGTAAGCCTGCATGTTTACAGTTGATTTGTATTTGAAATATCTTATATACTAAATGATTGAATATGCATTTGCTTTAGAGCTTTGAGTTGTTTTCCTTTGTGTTTACTCTTGTTACACAGTCTGGACTATTCTCTTTGAGGACCCTCCTAACCGTGACTGCACCAAGTGGTATCAGAGTGAAAGTTTGAATCTTTGGGAGCAAATTGAGCAAAGTTGGTGAAGGAATTCCATAAGATCTTGCTATGGACATATCGCCAAATCCAAGATAAGTTACTTGTGTCGCAAGTATTACAGAGATTGAGAGAAGAGAAGTTGTTGATAAACATTAAGAAGTGTAGTTTCATGAAGGAAGAATTGGTATACTTGGGATTTATGATTTCTGTGGAAGGATTGAAGATGGACTCTAAGAAAGTAAGAGATATTGTTGAATGGCCTACACTAGAGAGCATTGGAGAAGTCAAATCATTTCATCAATTAGCTAGTTTCTATCAGAAGTTCATTAGAAATTTTAGTTCATTTTGTAACCCTATGATAGAGACAATGAGAGGTGACAAAAAAGATTTCAAATGGAGATCAGGAGTAGACAAAAATTTTGAGTTGTTGAAGTAGAAGGTGACAGAGCAACCTGTGTTAGCATTACCAGATTTTAATAAGGTATTTCAAGTAGATTGTGATGCAAGTGGAAATGCAATAGGAGCAGTGTTAAATCAAGAAGGTAGACCTATAGCATATTTTAGTGAGAAGTTAAATGATGCAAGGAGAAGATATTTTGTTTATGATCAAGAGTTCTATGTTATAATTCAAGCCTTGAAGAAGTGGAGACATTACTTGTTGCCTAAGGAGTTTGTGTTTTATATAGATCATCAAGCTTTGCAATATTTGAACAGTCTAGGTAGGTTGAATCAAAGACACATGAGATGGGTAGAGTTCATGTAGAGTTATACATTTGTATTGAAGCATAGGAGTGGAAAATCAAACCAAGTTGCAGATGCATTAAGCAGAAGAAGGAACTTGTTGACAGAGATGAGAGTTGAAGTGTTGGGATTTGATGAGTTGAAGAACATGTATGAAGAAGATCTTGATTTTGTAGAACCTTGGAAGGCATGTAAGGAACCTATTGTGAAATATGGGAGTAAGTGGTTGGACTGTTTCATTCAAGAAGATATGTTGTTCAGAGGAAATTAGTTGTGCATACCTAGAAGTTCAAAGAGAGATAATTTGATCAAGGAGAAACACAGTGGTGGATTGGCAGGACACTTTAGCACTGACAAAATAGTGGCTTTGGAAAGTGAAAATTACATTTGGCCTTAGATACATAAGGATGTTAGGAAATTTGTGTAGAGTTATAGAGTTTGTCAAGCTGCAAAAGGGAGTAGTCATAATACTAGATTGTACAAACCTTTGACAATACCGGAGAGACCTTGGGAAGACATAAGTATGGATTGTGTAATGGGATTGCCTAAGACACAAAGAGGACATGATTCAATATTTGTAGTGGTGGACAGATTTTCAAATATGGCACATTTCATACCTTGTAAGAAGACAACTGATGCAGTGCATGTAGCTGACCTATTTTTCAAGGAGATTGTGAGATTGCATGGATTACCTAAGAGCATAATTTCAAACAGAGATACAAGATTTCTTGGATACTTTTGGAAGACACTTTGGAAGAAGATGAAGACAGATTTGAAGTTTAGTTCAGCATTTCATCCATAGACTGATTGGACAGACAGAGGTAGTGAATAGGATTTTGGGCAATTTGTTGAGATGCTTGGTTGGAGAGAAGGCAGGAAGTTGGGATTTGATTATTTCACAAGCAAAGTTTGCATACAATAATTCAATGAATAGGAGTACCAGAAGAACACCTTTTGAGATTGTTACCAGAGTAAACCCTACATGAGTGATAGAGTTGAGATATATCAGTATGGAAGATAAGAGAAGTGAAGAAGCAAAAGAATTTGTAGAACATAAGGAGACAATGCATAATTAGGTGAAGAAGCATTTGGAGGAGATGAATAGTATTTATAAGGAACAAGAAGATGAGAAGAGGAGACACAATGAATTTGCAGTTGGTGATGAAGTGATGGTATACGTGAGAAAAGAAAGATTTCCAATTGGGACATATAACAAGTTGAAGATGAAGAAGTTTGGACCTTGTAGGATACTCAAAAAATTTGATTCAGGAAATGCATATGAAGTGGAGTTACCAGAGACTTTGGCTATATCACCTATTTTCAACATTACAAACCTATATTAGTATCATGAAGTAGAGTTTAGTGATAGCATGGAAGAAGACTTCAAGAAGCAATTACCACAACAAGCACCAGAGCAGATAGAGGACATTTTGGACAACAGAGTTGGATGCAACACCAGAGGACAACAATACAAAGAATACCTTGTGATGTGGAAAGGCAGACCGGTAGAAGACTCATCATGGATTTCTCAAGCTGAGGTGGACTGTCTTGGTTTTCCTCTAGCCCCAGCAAAGTGAGGGACTCACTTTTTCAATAACCCCGTATGTCTGATGCAGGAGCATCCTTAGTTCAAGAGCAATCTTGCATCAACCAAAAACATTTGCATTTCAGTTTGTTTGCATTTTAGTTTGTTCTTTCATTTTCCAATTCAGTACAGTTAGTTCAGTCAGTAGCAATTTCTATATTTTGGTCTGCATTCTACTGCAGTTGTATTTTAGACCTTGTGGAGCTGGACTTAGCATCTAGATTCATTCATGCACATCATATCCAGAATTCAGAGCATTTGGGTTAAGTACCAATAAGATATCGCTATCAAAAGATCAATTGTTTTCTCAAAGCAGAGCATCCTGACATTCTCAGATAATCAGCTGAAGGAGAAGACTTGCGGAGCATTTCATGACTTGCAAAGCTAAAAGGCACATCATTCAATGTTTATTGGTTCGTGGCCAATCTTCCCCAAGATCCTCTCATCATTCCATTCATTTGCGGAGGAGTTCCATTCATTTAGGTCTGACCTATCCATGTACACACATTATAGCTCCTCATTGGAGTTTGTGATCTTCCTTGGTCGATGTGAAGGAATCATATGTTCTGGAGATGATATAAAATGTTGTAATAGATGCATAGGAAAGTAGTTATGATCATTAGAATAACTTCATAGTTGAAATTCTTGCAAAGGAGCTTCAAAGCTATATCTTGTGTATATTTTGATATTCTGTAATCAAGCCTGTGACCCCTAATTGTAAGCCCACATGTTGCCGACTAATTTGTATTTAAATTCTATGATATACTGAATGATTGAATCTACATTTGCTTTAGATCTTTGAGTTGTTTTTGTTGTGTTTACTCTTGTTGCACGGTCTGGACTATTCTCTTTGAGGACCCTCCTAACTGTGTCTACACCAAGTGTGGTTCCATTGTAGGAGCATCCCTGGTTCTTCTTCCACTCTGGTATGAATAGAGTATACTTTCCTAGGCATCTATTAGAACATTTTATATCATCTAGTTAGGATTCATTTAATTCATCTACCAAATAGATTCTAGCATTCCCACATATTTCACTCCTAGGATCATCTTCCAAAGGAATCAAAGTAATTCTCTTTCCATTAGATGTTATAGTGTATGTATTCTTTCTCCCATCATGTATAACTTTTCTATCATACTGCCAAGGTTTACCCAACAAAATATGACATACATCCATAGGCATATTGAAGATGGACCCTGAGAAAATAAGAGCAATTGTTGAATGGCCTACACTAGAGAGCATTGGAGAAGTCAGATCATTTCATGGATTAGCTAGTTTCTACCGGAAGTTCACCAAAAATTTAAATTTAGTTTGTAACCCTATGACACAGATAATGAGAGGTGATAGAAAAGATTTCAAATGGACACCAAGAGTAGACAAAAGTTTTGAGTTGTTGAAGCGAAAGGTGACAGAGCAACTGTGTTAGGGTAAGTGCACAAAGATGAGGGACCAAAATGGGGTCTTAAGTTGCCACTTTTTTTCTAAAATCAGGAAACATTGATGTTGGATGAGAAATTGAAGATAGCTACACTCAAAATTTGAAGATGGAACCAAAACAAGAGTTGTAGTGCTCCGAATCAAGTTTCTAAAATACTATTTTTGTCCAAAAATGGTTGAGATTAAGGGGTTCAAAAAGGGGGAGCACATAAATTGGTCTTGTTTTTCTGAAAAAAACATAACATAGCATATGGTGTGCTCCCCCTAAAATGTTAACTTTTTTTTAGTATTTCAACAATCTTTCCAGTGAGAAATTAGGTAACACCATGTAGTTTATCCATGATTTTTCTAATAATTTTTTAATGAATAATTGATTTTTTAGTAATTTTTAAAGTGGACACATCCTGAAAAACAAATATATGAGCGTGCTCCACCCTAAAATGTTTGAAAACTAATCGAAAATTAAAAAAAATGAATTTGTGTAGAATGAAGTCTAGTTTCTAAAAATATAACTTATTTCAATTTTCGATGAACAGTTAAAAAAAAAGTCAAAAATACTAGACACTAGTTTTTGACAAAAACTGGACACACTAACAAAAGAAATTCAAGATGCAACACTAAATGTACTCAAAATGTGAAAAAAAATATATGGTTAGATAGCTAACAGAGAGCTTAAGATTATGGTGGTATTTTTTTTGAGTTTTCATTGAAAAAGTGCCATCCTGATGGGAAGCACGCTCCAGATTATCTCCAAATTTTGCTAAAAACTGATAAAAACATGTCAAACAAAGCTGAGCATAACTAGCAATACACATGCCAATCATTGTATTCCATTATAGAACATATCTTTGATGTGTTACGTCTTACAATTGACATGCCTTGTCTATGCTTCCACACTTTACATACATGTCTACAAGGGCAGCTGCACTTCCTATCGTCTCTCTCTCTATTTCTCTCCCCTCTCTACGTCCTACCCTTTCTCTGAGTCTTTGCTTCCCTCCCCTCTCTACCTCCCACCTTCTCTCTCACTCTCTTCTTCCCTCCCCTATCTACCTTCTATTGTCTCTCTCACTCTCTACTTCCCTCTCCTATCTACCTCCTACCCTCTTTCTGAGTCTTTGCTTCCCTTGCCTCTCTACCTCCTACCTTCTCTCTCACTCTCTTCTCCCCCTCCCTCTCTACCTCTTACCCTCTCTCTCACTTTCTACTTCCCTCCCCTGTCTACCTCCTACCCTCTCTCTCAATCTCTGCTTCCCTCCCCTGTCTACCTCCTACCCTCTCTCTCTTCTTCCTTTCCCTATCTACCTCCTACGATCCCCTCCCACTCTCTACTTCCATCCTGTCTCTACCTCCTATCCTCTCTCTCACTCTCTACTTCCCTCCCCTCTCTACCTCTCCTCATTCTTCCCATCCAATGAAATTTCATAAATTATCTTGTTTCCATTTCATTGAATCCCAATTTATATCCTCATCCATCTTTACATGTCCTATTTTTCTTACATTTCCATGTTCTTTATCAACAAGGGAGAGTGAGAGGGAGGAAAAGGGAGAGATACCTAGGAGAGATACCTGGTGAGAGAGAGAGAGAGTGGGTCGGGTTTATGAGTTTAGGGTTGCTTAAGTTTAGGGTTTAGGGGAATCATTTAGGGTTTAGGGGTTTAGGGCTGCTCAAGTTTAGGGTTTAGGGTTTTTAGTTAGGGTTTAGGGGAATTATTTAGGGTTTAGGGGTTTACGGTTTCTTAGGTTTAGGGTTTAGGGTTTAGGGGTTAGGGGTTAGGGATTTAGGGTTGCTCAAGTTTAGGGTTTGGAGAGAGAGTGTGTGAGGGGATTGATAGATATTGGGAGAGATCTAGGCAGATAGAGGTTTAGAGTTGCTTCTAGGGTTTATGGTTTAGAGGTTTGGGGTTTAGGGTTGCTCAGTTTTAGGGTTTAGAGGTTAGGGGTTAGGGGTTAAGGGCATTATTAGGGTAACTTAAGGTTTATGTTTTAGGGGTTAGGGGTTAAGTTTTAGAGATTTAGGTTAGGATTTAGAGAGAGAGGACTGATAGGGAGATAGAGGGTGAGGGACATGGCTAGAGACATAGGCAGAGAGATTGAGAGGTAGAGGGATGATAGAGACAAGGAGATAGGGTTTAGGGTTGATCAGATTTAGGGTTGATCAGGTTTAAGGTTTAGGGGTTAGGAGTTTAGAGAGGGAGAGATATTGAGATAGAGGGTGAGGGACATGGCCAGAGACATAGCCAAAGAGATTGAGAGGTAGAGAGATGATAGAGACAAGGAGATAGGGGTCTAGGGTTGATCGGGTTTAGAGTTTAGGGGTTAGGAGTTTAGAGAGGGAGAGATAAGGAGATAGAGGGTGATGGACATGGCCAAAGACATAGGTAGAGAGATTGAGAGGTAGAGGGATGATAGAGACAAGGAGATAAGGGTTTAGGGTTGATCAGGTTTAGGGTTGATCAGGTTTAGAGTTTATGGTTGGTATATATGATGTATAGAATGGTGTAAATGACTAACATATTGGCGCTTATGATGTTCTGATGGCTCCTGTGGCTGGTAGAGGGTAGAATGACACCTGTGGCTGGCTATGTGTAGAATGATGTTTGTGATTGATAGGTAGGTGCTACTAAGGAGCATATTGGCAGATACGATATACAACATGGTGCAAATGACTAACAGATTGGCACTATGATCTTCTAATGGCTCCTGGTGAGGTATTTGTTTGATTTTGATTATTTTTTGGATCATTTGAGATGGAGCTTAGATTGATTTGGGATGGAGTTGGGATGAAATGGATTGGGTTAGGGATGATGAGAGGTGAAAAGGATTATATTAGGAATGATTTGGGAATGGTTAGAATGGTTTTAGGGATGGTCTGAAGTGGTTTAGTGCTGATTAGGGAATGATTAGAATGATTTAGGAATAGTTTAGGGATGGTATTTGAGATGAAATCCAAGTTGATTGGAAAATGATTAGGGATGAAGTTAAATTGATTTGGATGTGATTTGGGATGGTGTGAAGTGGTTTAGGGATGATTAGAGATGAAATTGAATGGATTAGGGATGATTTGGGATTGATTAGGAATGAATTTGGTTGGAATGAAAGCTTAATGTTTTCATGTTTTCATGTTATAGAGATTGGGAGAGATAGGGAGATAGAGGTTTAGGGTTGCTTCCAGGTTTTATGGTTTAGGGGTTAGGGGTTTAGGGGTTTAGGGTTTCTCATTTTTAGGGTTTAGGGGCATTATGTATGGTTTAGGGTTTATGATTTAGGGGTTAGGGGTTAAGATTTAGAGGTTTAGGTTTATGGTTTAGGTAGAGAGGCGAATAGGGAGATATAGAGGAGACCGAACCTGGGAGAGATATCTATGTCTCCTGTATCCCTCTCTCTAACTATACCTACCTCTATATATCTCTCTCCATGTCTCTCTATCTTGCTAGATCTCTTTTGATCCCCTCTCTCTAACTCTACCTTTCTATCTCTCTCTCCCTCACTATTTGAGGTTTACATGAGTTTAGGGTTTCTCAAGTAAATATGGTTTAGGTTTTAGGATAAGGGTTTAGGGAAATTATTTCGGCTTTAGGGGTTTAGGGATGTTTGAGTTTAGGGTTTAGGGTCTAGGGGTTAGGGTTTAGGGTTTAGAGAGAGATAGAGCGAGGGGACCAATAGAGATTGGGAGAGATAGGGAGATAGAGGTTTAGGGTTGCTTCCAGGTTTTATGGTTTAGGGACCTTAGGGGTTTAGGGTTGCTCATTTTTAGGGTTTAGGGGTTAGGGGTTAGGGTTTAGGGACATTATTTAGGGTTTAGGGTTTATGGTTTAGGGGTTAGGGGTTAAGGTTTAGAGGTTTAGGTTTATGGTTTAGGTAGAGAGGTGAATAGGGAGATACAAAGGAGACCAAGCCTAGGAGAGATATCTTTGTCTCCTCTATCCCTCTCTCTAACTATACCTACCTTTGCTTCCAGTTTTTATGGTTTAGGGGTTTAGGGTTGCTGGATTTTAGGGTTTAGGATTAGGGGTTAGGGGCATTATTTAGGGTTTATGGTTTAGAGGTTTAGGTTTATGGTTTAGGTAGAGGGGAGAATAGGGATCCCTATCTCTTAATCTATCCCTCGCTACCTCTCTCTCCTCCTCTTTATCTCTCTCCCCATCCTTCTACCTCTTGAAATCTCTCTCCCTATGTCTCTAGACATCTCTTGATCTCTTTCCCTGTCAAGCTATCTATCCTCATAACCCCATCTCTTAATATACCCCTCTCTACCTCTCTCTCTATATTTCCCTATCTATCTCTCCCTTGCTAGATCTATCTCCCTATATCTCCCCTCTCTATATATATGTATCTCTATCTTTCTCCCTCTATAGACCCCTTTCTCTATCTCGATCCCCATCTCTCCCTTTCCCATCTCTATCTCCACCTATCCTCTCTATCTCCATGTCCCTCTCTATCTCTCCATGTCTCCCGATCCCTCTTTATATATAGGATAGAGAAATGAAGAGAGAGAAAGAGAGATACTCTCTCATGTAGATACAAGGTTACCTTTATGTTATCATGCTTCCCAGAATGCGCTCGCATTATAACAAGATCGCATTCTTGGAAGCATGGAAAATGGTAAAAAGCATGTGGGATCCATGTTTTAGACCCCACATGTCTGTTATTCCTGGTTTTCACTAGTATATCAGACAAGAAAATGCTTTTCATGTTGGTTAACTAATTGAGAATCATTTTTATATGAATCCACCACCTTTTTTTGTTTTTTCAACCTAGAAGTGATTTTTCATGTTTTTAGAGAAAATTTGATTATTTAAATTGAAAGTTTCATGTTTCATGTGTGATTTTGTTTTAAAGCTAATTACCATTGATATATAGATTGAATTTGATGATATATGTTTGTTTTTTACATAAATTTTACTAATCCTATTCTAGAATTATATAGAATTCATAATCAAACTTGAGAAAAACAAGAATTTGAGGATTTTGAAGCCATCTTTTGGAGAATTGGTCAACTGCAATATCAAATTCTAAGGTATGTTCAATTTTAATTCATATATATATGTTCTTATGTTCTTTATGTCTTTAACCTTGTCTTTATGTCTATGTTTTTTATGTTCTTTATGTTCTAAGACATATATGTGTCTAGGTATATCCGTTAGTTCAGTCAAAGAGACTCCAAATTCCTCATGTTTCCACCTTGTTTCGGCCCTTCATGTGATTATTTCACCTATTTTCAGCTATACAAGAGAAAAACATTATCAAATACTTCATAAAATAATTTTAGTGAACAAATGTTTGTCATACTCATATTCGAGTGTATACATGGAGCCAAAATTGATTTTGGAAGACTCTTAATTTTTGCCCTAGGATGATATAGAATGATTTATTCCTTAATACATGCATAATTCAATTCATTTAATAGAACCATGCATGAAATGATAGTTTTCTTACAAAAATGGAGGAAATGAGCACCACAAACTATTTGACAAATTGTTACAACTCACTTTGATACCACTCAATCCATAAAAAATATGATGGAGATTATGTATTTATTTCATCAACATAACAAAATTTTAGAGAAGAGAGTTATTTATGTAAATATATGGACATACAAGCATCATGACATAAGATGATACAAAGGGATTTACAAGGAGATAAAACACTAAAAAGGAGGTTTTCATGAGTGTAGGACAGTCATGTAAGTCTATATAACAGTCCACTATCATAGTCTATATAACCCTGCTGCCATGTATGATCCTCCTTGTATTTGAAGGTCATTTTACAATGCTATGAAAGTTATAATTTATTACAAAGTGGTCCTTATTGCATCTATGTACAATGAAATTCATACATTTATACACTATTTACAATGAATGTGTAAAAAGTTCTCTTCCTACAACTATGCACATGCTACAGGTGAGATAAGAGTTTGTGCACATTACAATAATGAAAACCATCACTGTTATGCTACAACATGCTACAAGTCATCTATGTTACATGCTACAACATTTATGTTACTATGGAACACAAATGTGCATGCTTACAACACCCAAAACATGTTGTCACTAGCTCTTACATGCTCTATTTTCCTTGTCCTTTCTTGACCTCCAAGTGGCCATACTTCTCATACTCACCCATAGTGAGTGAAAAGTACTACTTGCTTGCTCTACAAGTGAAAAACTTGAACACAACTCAATCCATAGGAAAAACTTCGAGTGCTAATCAAATGCCCCTACAAATGAAAGCAACTCACACTTATCTCCTTTGCAAATCAAGTAAATACTCTATCCAAGTATCATTACATACTAACATCATTCAATGTTGATGTAGACTCATGTGAGAGATATTCTCTCTTTGAATTTGATGTTTTAGTGTGCTTTTTTTTTCCTTTGTGGTTGCTTACTCTTGCATTTGTCATTTGGGTGAATCTTTAGATGAAGCTTCCAACACTTGTCATAACAATATCCTCCAACCTTGAAATAAGACCAATAGTTGTTAGCTTTGTACATACTCAAATAAACTTGTTTGTTATCTTCTTTGAGTTTGTTTTGGCCTTTCTCTTCCCTTAGTTTTTGAGAGTTACTTCTTTTTCCATCCTTGTTATGGAAAATATGCTCCTTAGTGGTGTTTGCTTTGTGCATCATTCTACAATTTACTACTTCAACTTTCTACTTCTTAGAGATACAACCATTCAATTTTCCCCTTTAGAATGTTTTAAATAGGCTCCCAAATGATGCACTACAAGGTGAGAACAACTTGGTTTTGCAAAGTTTCACAAACTTGTGTTCTTGATTTGACTCACAAACTCTCTCAATGACCCTTCAATGCATTAAGTCTCCAACACACAACTAGGGTTCAGACCTTCATATGAACTAGATGAGGCATCTAACAAGATTATGTTCACCAAGTAGAACCTTGCTTCAAGTCACAAGGATCCCCTCTTAGCAACCAATCTGCCCAAGCCCTCAAATCCTGGTAGCCCTACTTAAGGGGTTTTTCTAACTTATTTTCGCCATAAGGTTTCAAACCCAAACTTCAATGAATTTTTACAATACCCATTACCAAGTTGCATAAAATATCTTGAACTTAGTATAGACTCCTTTGGACAATATGCCTCAAAACTTACCTTATTCGTTGTCCTAAAAGGGTTAATTAGGCCTATATTACAAAGGAACTTTCCTTCAAACTTTCCACAGACCCCTAAACTCAGTAAACAATCCTTATTCAGGTTTCCAAACTCCCAAATCCACACTCACATTCAAGTGGCATGATCATTTATGATGCAGACACAAGAAGGAATTCAAAGCATTGATACCATATGGTTCGTTGGATTAATTTGTAAGTATGCATAAAACTTTCCTAGATGATTACTTGTACTTTGTTTTGTTTATAAATAGTATTATGAATTGCTTCCCTCCATTATATTTATGTTTAGTCAATTTTGCTTTTTGATGCTTCTCACAGGAGGTCACAACTCCAGTCCGTCCAACTATGGACAAAGAAGCTCAAGAAAAGATGATGGAGAGTGATCATCAGATGGTGGTAAGTGATTGATTACATAAGTGATGTTATATATTTCATGTACATTTTGTTATAGTCATGTGCATATTGTTTGATTGTATTAACAGGTGGAGTTGCATGAGCTTGAACTGTCAAAGAGGTCTACTTGACGACAGTTGTATGAACTATGGGCAGTGAAGGCCTCATGTTTTGTTTGATTTGTTTTCTATGGTATACATTTGATGTTTGCATCATCATCATGTTATGGGGTTAGATCACAGGGTTTCGATGTTAGTTCATAACATTCATGTTTATCATGTTACAATAGTAGGACATAGTTGCTTATGTCATTGGTTCATGTCATTAGATCATTGGATTTGGTTGTAGTTCTTCATCATAACATGTCATGCTTTTAGGAGTTAGATTGGGTTGTGGTTCTTCCTCATGGTAGGAGTTTGTTCATGTCTTCATGCTTCTTTGTCCTCCATGTCTTCAGTGTTCTCAGTGTCTTCATGTGTCAAGGATTTCTTCAAACAAATTCTTGTAACATGCTTTAGTTTCATGTAGTGGAAAGGTGCTAGGAGTGACATTTTGTATTCCATAGCTTGTGGGGCCGAACGGACTTCACCAACATGTCGGGGTGGGCGGGTAAATGCTAGGGGAGATCTCGTTTCATGTGCCAAGCGTCACAATCGTTCGGGGTAGCAGACTACCGGTAAAGTCCCTTAAGCTCCCTAAGATGAAAAAATTGCCAAACTTTGACAGGACAATTCTTAGAATTTGTGGTAGCTGGGAATGTTCCATTTGGACCTACAGGTGCATGTGGCATCTGTCTACAATAACCTCTCTCAATTTTGTTCAACTCCTATCTGTTTGATCGTGCCAGAATCAAACGCATTCTTGCAAAATGTTTTAGTTTCATGCAGTGGAAAGGTGCTAGGAGTGACATTTTGCATTCCATAGCTCGTGGGGCCGAATAGACTTTGCCAATGTGGGGTGGGTGGCTAAATGCTAGGGGAGGTCTTGTTTCGTCTGCCAAGCGTCGCAGTTGTTCGGGGCAATAAGCTACCGGCAAAGTCCCTTAAGCTCCCTAAGATGAAAAAACTACCAAACTTTGACAGGATAGTTCTCAGAATTCATGGTAGTTGGGAACATTCCATTTGGACCTACAGGTGAACATGGGGATCGTCTACAATAACCTCTCTCAGTTTCGTTCAACTCCTATCCATTTGACCGTGCCAGAATCAAACGCATTCTTGCAAAATGCTTCAGTTTCATGCAGTGGAAAGGTGCTAGGAGGGACATTTTGCATTCCATAGCTCGTGGGGCTGAATGGACTCCGCCAATGTGTCGAGGTGGCTGAATAAATGCCAGGGGAGGTCTTGTTTCATGTGCCAAGCGTCACAGTCGTTCGGGGCAGCAGGCTACCGGCAAAGTCCCTTAAGCTCCCTAAGATGAAAAAACTACCAAACTTTGACAAGACAATTCTCAGAATTTGTGTCAGCTAGGAATGTTCTGTTTAGACCTACAGGTGGATGTGGGGTCCATCTACAATAACCTCTCTTAGTTTCGTTCAACTCCTATCCATTTGACCGTGCCAGAATCAAACACATTCTTGCAAAATGCTTCAGTTTCATGCAATGGAAAGGTTGCCAGGTGCCATATTTTTTGTTTTACTCATCGTCAGGCCGAATGGACTACGCCAACACATTGGGGTGGGTGGGTAAATGGTAGGGAAGGTCTCATTTCATGTGCCAAGCGTCCCAGTCATTCTGGCCTACAAGCTACCGAGACCTAGCACTTTTCGAGTTTGCCGGTAGCTTGCAGCCCGGAACGACTAAGACACTTGGCGCATGAAACAAGACCTCCCCTAGCATTTACCCACCCACCCCGACATTTTAGTATAGTCCGTTCAGCCCCACGATGAGCAGAACAAAAAATATGGCACCTAGGAACCTTTCCTTTGCATGAAACTGAAGCATTTTGCGAGAATGCGTTTGATTCTAGCACGATCAAACAGTTAGGAGTTGAACAAAACTGAGAGAGGTTATTGTAGATGGACCCCACATGCACCTATAGGTCCAAATGGAATGTTCCCAACTGCCATGAATTCTGAGAACTATCCCATCAAAGTTTGGTAGTTTTTTCATCTTAGGGAGCTTAAGGGTCTTTGTCGGTAGCCTATTGCCTCGAACAACTGTGACGCTTGGCACACGAAATGAGACCTCCCCTGGCATTTACCCACCCACCCTGACACGTTGGCAAAGTCCGTTCAGCCCCACGAGCTATGGAATGCAAAATGTCACTCCTAGCACCTTTCCACTGCATGAAACTAAAGCATTTTGCAAGAATGCGTTTGATTATGGCATGGTCAAATGGATAGGAGTTGAACAAAACTGAGAGAAGTTATTGTCGATGGACCCCACATGCACCTGTCGGTCCAAATGGAACATTCCCAACTGCCACAAATTCTAAGAACTATCCCGTCAAAGTTTGGTATTTTTTTGTCTTTAGGAGCTTAAGGGACTTTGCCGATAGCCTGCTGCTCCGAACAACTGTGACGCTTGGCACATGAAATGAGACCTCCCCTGGCATTTACCCACCCACTCTAATGCGTTGGCAAGGTTCGTTTAGCCCCACAAGTTATGGAATGCAAAATGTAACTCCTAGCACCTTTCCACTACATGAAACTAAAGCATTTTGCAAGAATGTGTTTGATTCTGGCACAGTCAAACGAATATGAGTTGAACGAAACTGAGAGAGTTTATTGTAGACGGACCCCATGTGCACCTATAGGTCCAAACGGAATGTTCCCAACTACCACAAATTCTGAGAACTGTCCCATCAAAGTTTGGTAGTTTTTTCGTCTTAGGGAGCTTAAGGGACTTTGCCGGTAGCCTGCTGCCCCGATCGACTACGACGCTTGGCACACAAAATGAGACCTCCCTTGGCATTTACCCGCCCACCCCGACACATTGGTGAAGTCCGTCAGCCCCACAAGCTATGGAATGCAAAATGTCACTCCTAGCACCTTTCCACTGCATGAAACTGAAGCATTTCGCAAGAATGCGTTAAATTCTGGCATGGTCAAACGGATAGGAGTTGAATGAAACTAAGAGAGGTTATTGTAGATGGACCCCACGTGCACCTGTAGGTCCACACAGAACATTCCCAGCTGCCACAAATTTTGAGAAACATACCTCTAAACATCCAATAACCCCCTAGACTTGATCAAACACCATAGTTTGGTCAAACTCCATCTCTTGCTTCCCTAACTTCATGGGCATCTAAAACACATCCAAACCAAACCATTACACTAAGTTATAGGGTCACACAGCAAGTGGAATGGTCTAAAACATCCATTTACACACTCAAACCCTTGTTTTGAGTGTTACACAGGCAATTTCAGAAAAACGAAGATATCTCACTCAAAACTCAATGGTTTCTCCTCAAACCAAGTGCATTTTTAAGTTAAGACACACAACTACCACTTCCAATAGATTTTAGCACATGGCTGGGCCATACAGGGTCGTGGTACAATTTGGAACAATGTTTTTGCAGGAAAAAAAAAGAAAAAAAATAAATTTTATTCATATTTTGTAATACAAAACTCATCTCCCTTCTCTCCTTAGGGTATGTGAGGGCTTTAATACATGTTTTAAGAAGTTTCAAATGACCTACAACTGCCACAACCAACCACATGGTCATTTTCCAACTCTCCAATACATGTATACATTGCATTTTCAAAACAACCCTTAGAAACCTTTGCATTACATGACTTTTATTTGACTAAACATGACTCAACATGACTCCAAAACATATAAAATTGGTCATCTTGACCTTATTACATGTATCATGGTCTACAATGACCTTATTTGATGCAAAAAGACTCAAATTACTTCAAAACATCCTAGATTCAACCTGTCAAGACCTTCAAATGACCCAATTTTGTAAAAGATGGTGTTGGTGCTCCTGCACCAAAAGACAAATTCCAAAACCTTCGAAATGGTATCTTTGGAACACAGTATAGACATCCATCAAAGCATAAAGCATATAGGAATTTGTCAAATGTTGTAGTTGTAAGTACCCTTTCAGACATGTATGCAAAGTGTGGAAGCATATACTTGAGGAACATGAACTGTTTAACATGATGCCTCAAAGAAATGTTGTCTCATGGAATGCAATGATTGCAAGATATGTACGAAATGGATTGTTTTAGATAGGAGGCTCCAAATTCATGACAATTCACTTTGAGACTAGGCCTAATTAGGCCTCCTTTACAAGGCAACTACTATGCTAATGCAAACCCACCACACGAAACCACTTGGGAACCCTAGCATGCATGGAAAAGGAACCAAATTCACTAGTTTTGGCCTTTGAAACACTTGTTAAGGAACTATTGTATGGACTACACCCTCTTTTTTCCTAATACATGGTCATATTAGGCCATTACATCCTCATACTCTGTTATATTCTTGTTTCCTGACCTTGGTCATTTAACTAGCCAAACACAAATGACATTGGTCATTTGACTTTATTACATGCAAAATGATGACACAAGACCATCAACTTGTCCTATGATGTCCTAGGACCTTGTTATGACATGCTCCTAGCCAAGATTGGCTATGACTAAGGTGCTCCTGCACCATGAAATATGTTTCCATGGTGTTGAGTCGTCCTGCATACCTACTGCATCACCCTTGTAGACATGTATGTAAAGTGTGGAAGCATAGACAAGGCACGTGAACTGTTTGGCATGATGCCCCAAAGAAATGTCACCTCATTGAATGCAATGATTGCAAGATATGAACAAAATGGATTTTTTGATAAGGCATTAGAAACTTTCAAGCAAATGCGATTGGCGGGTGTAAAGAAAAATTCCACAACCTTAGCTAGTATCCTCCTTGGACATCCATCAAAAGGATAAAACATATGGGAATTTTGTTAGATGTTGTAGTGGCAACTGCCCTTAGTGACATGTATGCAAAGTGTGGAAGCATAGACAAGGCACGTGAACTGTTTGGCATGATGCCTCAAAGAAATGTCACCTCATGGAATACAATGATTACAAGATATGAACAGAATGGATTTACTGATAAGCCTTTAGAAAGTTCCAAGAAAATGCAATTGGCAAGTGTAAATCCAAATTCCAAAACCATAGAAATGGTATGTTTGGAGCACGGTATAGACATCCATCAAAGCATAAAGGATATAGGAATTTTGTCAAATTTCATAGTTGTAAGTACCCTACAAGACATGTATGCAACTTGTGTGGAAGCATATATAACAAACATGAACTGTTTGACATGAAGCCTCAAAGAAATGTTGTCTCATGGAATGCAATGATTGCAAGATATGCATGAAATGGATTTTTCATAAGGCTTTAAAAACTCTCAAGCAAATGCACAAAAATAAATTTCAACCGTTTACGCAAATTTTGGCACATATAAAACTAAATTGCACAACCTTAACCAACTTCCTCCTTGCCTATGCTATAATGGGATCTAGAGAACATGGTGTGGACAACCATCAAAGCATAAATGATATAGGAATTTTATCACATGTATTGTATTTGCAAAGTTGCCCTTGTAGACATGTATGGAAAGTATGGAATCATAGACAAGGCACGTGAACTATTTGAAATGATGCCTCAAAGAAATGCACAGTCCCACAGAATTCAATGATTGCAAGATATGCACAAAATGGATTATTTGAAAATGATTTATAAACTTTCAAGCAAATGCAATTGGCACTTGTTAAACCAAATTTCTGTAACAATAATTGATTATCATATTTAATATTTAATATAAACTATCATATACACAATGTCATGAACATAACATCTAGTTTATATAAAAATCCATATAGGCGTGTCCAAACAAAGCCATACAGGAAAATATACAAAAATATACATCGGATTAACATACAAAAATATACATTGGATTAACATACAAAAGTATGTATACAAAGCCATCTAGGCATACAAAAAAGTTCCTAAAAACTAGTTTCCTATGGACTTTTAGGAAATAATCGGCGGCCCTTCTTTGACTGTGAAGATGGAGAGCCAGTCAATGACACATCCTCTCTTTATCGTTGAGTAGACCTCTTAGAATAAAGTTCATCCAGCTATAACTATTAATACAAACAAACAATATGCGCATTAGTATAGAAAATGTATGAAATATATAACATCACATATGTAATTGATCACTTACCGCCAACCGATGATCACTCTCCATCATCTTCTCTCTCTCTCTTCATCCGTAGTTGGATGGACTGGAGTTGTGACCTCCTATGAGAAGCATCAAGAAGCAAAATTGACTAAACATAAATATCATTTATGTACATCAAATGACATGAGATAAAAAAAAAGAAATACAAAATTATGATATTTTCATGTTATTGGCTCATGCCTTAGTCAAAGGATTTGCAGACATCATGGCTGCATCAATGCCTATCTGCACTGACTCACGAAGATGAGGAGGACTCTCCACTGTATTCAGCATCTAAAAATCAAGTTCAAGATTATTCAAACAAAATAAATACATAACATTATTTTAAAAATGCATAATGATTAGAAATGCTTAAATTTACCTCCGTAAAAGTGGTGGTTTGGTGTCCAGAGGACCAAGGAAATCGTGGAGGTGCTGGTGACCGTTGAAATCATCAAATTGTCACAAAATAATATTACCATTGACATATCTACAATAATTATGAATATGTGATAAATTACATACCTGCTAACTTGACCTCCTCTCATAACCCGCCAATGGACGGCTAACGAAGGCAGGATGAAGACTCTGACCCTGGAATTTCATTGCGCAAATAATTATACATTATTTTTTACTTATAATATAGATAATCATATAAAATTAATTACAAATTTTAAATAACAATATACTAAATAAAGATGAAACTTGTAACAAATTACCTAAGAGTCAATACCAAATGTATGTTGTAAGAGATCGTCACTGAGAACAAGATCATCAAATATGTCCAGCCCCTGTGTCGCATCATGTTGCACCTGTGTCGTAGCATGCTGCCCCTGTGTTGCAACATGTTGCCCCTGTGTCGCAGAGTCCTGTCATGCCTCCTGCGTCCCATAATCACATAGCTTCACTGCACAAATGTGGGGACACATGACACCTACTACTCTCACCCTCATCGCCCTGGGTAAAATCATCTATATGATGTGATAGTGTTTGGGTGAGAGTAGTCAGTGAATGTAAAGTCTCCATCTCAACACTCTCCTTCAAAGCCAAAGGGTGTGACCTACATTCTAGCCTTGCTCAGGGTATAGGCACATGTTGTTCATCTCACTGAGCCCTAGATCTATCTCGGGCAGAGCCACCACCTCTACCCTGGAACTCACGAATGTCAAAATAATTCAAAATCTTGTTGAGAACGAACTCGCAATAGAGTTTCCTCAAAAAATATTGTGGTACCTCATCATTGTTGCATGGCCACTCATCGAAGACCATGTACCATCTATCCCAAAAGTTTTGGGATATGTCATCATTCCTACACCAATGTATAGGAAACCGTTTGCAACTTTCCTCTAATGTTTGGCCAGTTTTGGGATTAATAAATTGTGCACATAATTGAGATTTTGTAATTTTTTCCTTCTTGACTTGTTCATATGACAACTTGTTGGCATAATACTGTTGACTCCTCTCCCTATAGTCTTGTAATTCGGTGATTTGTTTCGTCACCAAATTCGTGTGGGAAACAATCTCCTATAGTGATTTTGCAAGTGCCCTCCTATGCTCAGTGGTTCCACTTGGATTGTTTAGGGTTTGAATAATAGTTTCAAGATGTTTCTTGTTTTCTTCTATTATCCCTAGGTAATGTTCTTGATCATCTCGTACATGAAAAGGAGGTGAAGGTGGGTTTTGAGAGTTTGGAGGGTTTTGGGAGTTGTTTTCACCCTCCTCAACTGGATTTAGGTTTTCTGCTTCTCCAATAACTGTAAATGCAATATAAAAACAAATCAAACATTGCAAAACTAAAAAATTGTTCTAAAACTAACAAAATCAGACAAACCCTACCTTCTTCATGTGCTGGAGCCTCCAAATTTCAACGATGATGTATTTGGTGGCAAGGTGGCATTGTGAATTTCTTGTTTTGTTAGGTGCACTTGATTCAATGTCCTCTTTTCAACATGATCACATTTTTGCTTTGTTTCTTTGTTGGTGTGAGGAGAAAACCCACACGGTGAATGAGCAGAAAGTGTTTTTTTGCTTTTATTAAAAGCAAACCCGAGCACATTATAATGCGCTCGCATTTTCTTTTAATTTTGGAGATGGTGGCGACTTTTTGGTTCCCCATCTCCTTGCATTTACCCATTAGCATTACCATATTTCAATAAGGTATTTCAAGTAGATTGTGGTGCAAGTGGAAATGCAATAGGAGCAGTGTTAAGTCAATAAGGTAAACTTGTATCATATTTCAGTGAGAAGTTGAATGATGCAAGGAGAAGATATTCTATTTATGATCAAGAGTTATATGTCATAATTCAAGCCTTGAAGAAGTGGAGACATTACTTGTTGCCTAAGGAGTATGTGTTGTATACAAATCATCAAGCTTTGCAATATTTGAATAGTCAAGGTAAGTTGAATTAGAGACACATGAGATGGGTAGAGTTCATGTAGAGTTATACATTTGTATTGAAGCATAGGAGTGGAAAATCAAAAAAAGTTGCAGATGCATTGAGCAGAAGAAGGAACTTGTTGACAGAGATGAGAGTTGAAGTGTTGGGATTGATGAGTTGAAGAACATGTATGAAGAAGATCTTGAGTTTGCAGAACCTTGGAAGGCATGTAAGGAACTTGTTGTGATAGATAGGAGTAATTGGTTGGACTATTTCATTCAGGAAGGTATGTTGTTTAGAGGAAATCAATTGTGCATACCTAAAAGCTCAATGAGAGACAATTTGATCAAGGAGAAACACAGTGGTGGATTGGCAGGACACTTTGGCATTGACAAAATAGTGGCTTTGGTGAGTGAAAATTACTTTTAGCCTTAGATACATAAGGATGTTAGGAAATTTGTGCAGAGTTGTAGATTTTGTCAAGTTGCAAAAGGGAGTAGTCAAAATACTGGATTGTATAAACCTTTGACAATACTAGAGCGACCTTGGGAAGACATAATTATGGATTTTGTAATGGGACTTCCTAAGACACAAAGAGGACATAACTCAATATTTGTAGTGGTGGATAGATTTTCAAAGATGGCACATTTCATACCTTGTAAGAAGACAATTGATGCAGTGCATGTAGCTGACCTATTTTTCAAGGAGATTGTGAGATTGCATGGATTACCTAAGAGCATAGTTTTAGATAGAGATACAAGATTTCTTGGATACTTTTGGAAGACACTTTGGAAGAAGATGAAGATGGATTTGAATTTTAGTTTAGTATTTCATCCATAGACTAATGGACAAATAGAGGTAGTGAATAGGAGTTTGGGCAGTTTGTTGAGATGATTGGTTGGAGAGAAGGCAGGAAATTGGGATTTGATTCTTTCACAAGCAGAGTTTGCATACAATAATTTAATGAATAGGAGTACCGGAAGAACACCTTTTGAGATTGTTACTGGAGTAAACCTTAGAGGAGTGATAGAGTTGAGAGATATCAGTATGGAAGATAAGAGAAGTGCAGAAGCAGAAGAACTTGCAGAACATATGGAGATAGTGCTTAATCAGGTGAAGAAGCATTTGGAGGAGATGAATAGTAAGTATAAAGAATAGCAGATGAGAAGAGGAGACACAATGAATTTGCAGTTGGTGATGAAGTGATGGTATACTTGAGGAAAGAAATATTTCCAGTTGGGACATATAACAAATTGAATATGAAGAAGTTTGGACCTTGTAGGATAATCAGAAAGTTTGATTCAGGTAATGCATATGAAGTGGAGATACCAGACATTGGGCATATCACCTATTTTCAACATTGCAGACTTATATCAATATCATGTAGCAGACTTCAGTAACAGCATGGTAGAAGACTTGAAGAAGCAGTTACCACAACAAGCACCGGAGCAGATTGAGGACATTTTGAACAGCAGAGTTGGACGCTGCACCAGAGGAAGACAATACAAAGAATACCTTGTGAAGTGGAGAGGCAGACTAGCAGAAGATTCATCATGGATTTCTCAGGATGAGGTGGACCGTCTTGGTTTTCCTCTATCCCCAGCAAAGTGAGGGAGTCACTTTTTCAATAACCCTAAATGTCTGATGTAGGAGCATCCCTGGTTCAAGAGCAATCTTGCATCAACCAAAAACATTTGCATTTCAGTTTATTTCTTTCATTTTCCAATTTAGTACAGTCAGTAGCAATTTCTATATTTTGGTCCACATTCTACCGTAGTTACATTTTAGACCTTGCAGAGCTACACTTAGTATCTAGATTCATTCATGCACATCATATCTAGAATTCAAAGCATTTGGGTCAAGTACCGGTAAGATATCGCTATCATAAGATCAACTATTTTCTCATAGCAGAGCATCCTGACATTCTCAGATAATCAGCTGAAGGAGAAGACTTATGGAGCATTTCACGACTTGCGAAGCTAAAAGGCACATCATTCAATGGTTATTGGTTCATAGCCGACCTTCCCCGAGATCTACTCATCATTCCATTCATTTGCGAAAGAGTTCCATTCATTTAGGTCTGACCTATCCGTGTACACATGTTACAACTCTTCATTGGAGTTTGTGATCTTCCTTGGTCGATGCAGAGGAATCATATGTTCTGGAGATGATATAAAATGTTGTAATAGATGCCTAGGAAAGTAGTTATGATCATTAGAATAAGTTCATAGTTTGAAATTTTACGAAGGAGCTTCAAAGCTATATCTTGTGTATATTCTGATATTCTGTAATCAGGCATGTGAGCCCTAATTGTAAGCTTGCATGTTCCCAGGAAAATTGTATTTTAATTCTATGATATACTGAATGACTGAATCTACATTTGCTTTAGATCTTTGAGTTGTTTCCATTATGTTTACTCTTGCTACATGGTCTAGATTGTTCTCTTAAGGACCCTCCTAACTATGACTGCACCACTAGGGCACTTGATTCTCCTCTCTTGATTTATTGTTTACCTTCCTCTAGTGATTCTACCTAGCTGGCGGATAATGAAAAATAAATAAGACTGATATAGACCATGTTTCCCTTCAGTGAGTAAGAAAAAATGGACCTATTCCATACATGATGATGGGATTGATATATATTATCTGATGCTTGGCTAGTAGAATCACTCCATGTGATATTTTGATGATGTCTTATTGTACTAACAAACCATAACAATATTGTTGCTCCATGCACTTTGTTTATCTTGGATCTCACCTTGCTTATATTCAGTTCTGAGATCTCTGTAGTATAGCCCCACAGTTATACTCAGGTTTCGAACCCGTAGTATAACCTTGGCTCTTCATGTGATTATGTTTATGCATTGTTTTGATCATATGGTGTGGTTGTTATCTTATGGAAAGATTTCTAACCTCTTTTCTTGTAGGATATTGTGTGTTTGTGGGAACATTTGGCAATCATAAAGTGCATGTCACTTATGGGGGCATGGCCTTTAAGAAATCTCTTATTCCCTTGTGTGTTTTCTTCCTACCTTAACGTGCTTGATATCGGTACACGATATCAACCACCTTAAGGTGGGGGCATATATAAGGTAAGTTGTCTGATGATTTTGGTACTAACAAAGCATGTTTATAGGCCCGAGATGTTGTATCTCCACACGAGTGCACATCTTTATTTTATATTGCAATGTGAAAGCCCTCTACGGAGGCGGGATATCATGCATATCCTTTATTTTAAGCCCTCTGTGGAGGCGGGGATGGTGTATTTCTTGAGGAGAGTGCACATCCTGTCATTTCTAAAAGTCCTCTAAGTAGGCAAGGTTGATGTATCCTCCCTTAAGCATGTATTTGGTGGTTGTTGTGGCAAAGCGCAACCATCAGGTGTGCTGATGCAGAGCATCTAGGACAGCAATAGCATGATCATAACTTCACATGCAAAGATCACTCAAGATAGCCTTCAATACCATCTCCAACTTACTCAAAGTCTTCAAAGACAATCATAACACTTCATTGCTCCATTGTGTATACAGTCACCATGTCTTCTTTGTGAAGATATCAAGTTTCTTCCTTATGACTGCTGCCCTCTAGTCCATTTCAAATACAAGGATCTTGGTGGCCCATTTTCAAAGCAAACTCCACCTACACTGCTCCCCTGCCCCTGCAACCTTCACAAGCCATTGTATTGTCTAGTATACAAACCATTCCATTGATCAGTAACTGAAAGGATCAATGGAATGAGAAGATTATCATCGGCCCACTCAGGAAAAACCTAGTTCAGGATTTCAACCTACCTTCAGACAAAAAAGGGGAAAGCAGAGCTAATAAATGGAGTCAAGGGCCCAAAACAAATGAAAACAACAGGTAAATCAACACTCTAAACAACCATCCCAAGCACCAACCCCTAATTTGCCGTACAAGTACAGATTTATGCATAAAACAGCAATTTAATGGTTGTAACAGCAACTTTAGGACAGTCTGTGGTAAATCAGCGATTTCTCTTAGCAAGATTTATGGTAGGAGTCCAACCAAGATTCAATGAAAATCTCTCTCAATACCCCATCCAACCATTATACCCTTGTGCCACGAAAATTCCGTACAGGTACGGAATAATGCAAGAAAACAGTCAATTTCAGAAATGAACAGCAACTCTAAAAAAATAGTTTTTGGGAAAACGGCGATATCTTTCACCTAGATCATTTCCAAGACACCAAAATAGACTCAAATCGAAGGTACTTCAAAGCTCTTTCCATCCATTACAAGCTTGGGCAATAATGCATCCGTACAATCGTGATTACTGTAGCAAAAACAGTGAAAAAATAGAAAAAAGCAGGAAAAAATAGTTTTTAGTAAAACAGAGATTCCTCCCTTCAAATTTGATATTAAGACCTCCAATAAGCTTTGGATCAAAGGTAATTCAGTCCCCTTTCATTCCATTCCAAATTCATGCCAAGATTATTCCGTACAGGTACGGATTTTGCAGAAATAGTGAAGGAAAAAAATAGAAAAACAGTAAAACAGCAAAAAACAGTCTTCTTTTTATCATTTCTCCTCCTCTTTCAAATGGAAACAATACAATGAGTTATATTTTGCTTCCAACAGCCTTACACCAAGCTTGGAGTCATTTGGGATTCCAAAAAAACTCCTCAACCACCGAATCCTTTCTTGTTTTATAACTGCAGCTTTTAAAAATTGTTTTAGAAACTTGCCTATTTTGGACTGCCTTTTCAGTTTTTGAGGTTTAAATGCCTTTAAACACTTGGATTAACCTTTGGTATGGTTATATCACACTTACTAACCTAAGACATGCCTTTTAAAGGCTTACACCATTTAAATGACTCCCTAAACAAACATTTAAATTTAAATGACTATTGCACTACCTATGCAATATGACTGTCCTAACTAGGACTTGCAACAAGACAATAGTAGAGTCTATCTATTTGGACATAGTCCATTACAAGAATGGCATTTGAGCCTTAGACAAAATTGAAGATGGTCTTATAGACCTTATTTAACCAAACAACCCCTTGTAAATCTAAACAAAACCCTGAAGTATATGATGCTCCTGCACCATGTGCCTATAATGTGCCTAAGATTGTGGTGAACCTAGAAAGAGGCTCCTTCCATTGCTTGTTTGCCATGTTTTCTCTGTATCTTCCATGTGTGTCTATATGGTGTGTTTGTTCCCAAGCATAGTCTAAAGACTAGTGGCGATGAGTCCCTCCTATGCTTTGGGATTTGTATGGCATGTTTGTTCTCAAGTTTAGTCTAAAGACTAGTGGTGATGAATCCCTCCTACACTCTAAGATTTTTATTGTGTGTTTGTTGCCCCATATGCAATCTAAAGACTAGTGGTGATGAGTCCCTCCTGCATTTTGGGTTGTGTGTTTCCTTTCCATGTACTTGCATTTGCATTTATATATGAAAATGAAAATGAAATAATCACTACATTTATTGTATTCATTGTGTTTTGTGTGTCTTCAATACTGTATTCTCCGTGTTTTGTATGACTATAATTGTCTTCTCCATGTTTTGTGTGCCTATTACTATCTTCACTGTGTTTGGCATGTCTGCACAATGCTTGGCATGTCTGCACCATGCTTGGCGTGTTTGTTATGTATTGATCATACTTTAATGCATGTATTGGCCTTATGTTTATACATACATTAAAGTGGGGTCTAAATGGTATGTTGGAAAATGTCCCCTTGGGGGATTTTCCCTCTTAAGGTTTAGCTCCTGGGTCCTTAGAATTCATTATAAGCATCTTGCATGTTAATCTTGAATCCCAATGAGAAAACCCCGAAGTCTTGTGGCAAATAGGACCTGGGGGTGCTATTTTGATATACCTTGACTCAAAATGGGAGGGTGGACTTGGGCTCTAGTGCCCTAGTCTCACCCCATTTTAGGTCATCCCTAAATTCAAATGTCAGTTTTATGACCGTTGCTTAGGTCCCATGCTGACATCTCAAGTTTGAAATGAAATTCTTAGTGAGAATATGTGTTGTTGCATATATAAGCATGTTTAGTGTTTTATTTGCAAACTAGAAGATGATTGTGAACTTTTGAGCTAACTTATGATTTTAGAGCATTCAAGATATTCATTGTTGTAGAGCAGAGCATTGCTATTGTGTTTCTGATTGCAGATTTAGCTTCATCTTCTCATGTGTTGAAGAGCCTTCATCTATGTGAGATCTACACCTCCAAGGTGATATATATTTGTGTTTGAATCATTTATCAATTTGTTTTTACCTCTATCCCATAGGGATACGCACTTTTTATCTAACAATGGTGTTCGGAAGACTTGAATGTCTCTTCGGGGCTTGACCGAGGCAAGCCTCTAAACACCACAACCCCCAACCACTCTCCTTGTGATTGCAGGTTAGAGGTTTCGCATCTTGACAGAGTGGAGTTGTAGGGAACAGTAAGACAATGTGCAAGTTCCAGATCACTGAAGAAAAAAACTGCTTGGACTATGGCACCAATGCCAATGTCCTTCGAAGTTGTAAACACATAAACAATTTGGACAGTGACAATCAACATCTGAAGAGCTTTCGGCATCCTAAAAATCACCCTGCCTTGGACTCAAGCACTAGTGCCAGTGTCCTTCGCATCTCATGGGACAAAAATGGAAAGTATAGTGCACATCAATGTCGGAAGGAGATCAGGATTTTGTAAAGAAAATACTACCTTGGATAGGGGTGTTAGTGCCATTGTCCCCGAGTATTTCACATTTCATACTTCAAAAAATGGTCAGTTATTAATCTCTACATACTACCTTAGTCTGCAAGCATTTGCCGTAATTCATCAATTCACTCATTGTTTTGCATAATTAGGGTTTTAAGGGTATTTGAGCATTAAATTGATACATTAGTCGATAATATTTGAGCTTCCACATCGTTCCAAGTGACAGCCTAACCTGTAGATGAATCCTCTTGCAAAAGTATGATTCAACTCGGTTGATATGTCCTTGAATGTTTGTTGAGAAAGGAGGATTTAACCCACACATCCATTGAAACCAAAAACCTAATCAAACCCCATCCAAATTCCTCATTTTTTCTCCTAAATAGTTAGAATCCATAAATCAAATTATAACCTAGAGTCAATTGAAAGAGTTAGAAACATAAAATGTAAATGCAAAAGCAATTGAAACAGCATAACAACAATACCAAGAAACTGATGTGAAATGCTTGAATGGCAAAATAGCATCAAATAACTATCTCCAATATCGAATGAAAATACAAGCTAGGTAGTGAGTTTATTTAGAAAAGAGAGAGGGTGTAGGTGGCAACACTGACAAGTAGGAATCAACCATCTATCGGTCTAAAGATAGCAAAGTATCTTCTCAAGATAGCTAATGGGTGCTCCCTTGTAGCATTGTGACACCTCATAACCCACTCACTAATTAAACTCACTTTATTTAACCTAAGCAAGCTTAATAAAAGGTGTAGTAAAAACCTTATAATAAGGAATAAAAAAACCTACACTAACACCCCCGTTAAGCGCATCTTAGGTGGGTGAAAAAGATGGGTCCTGATAAATCAAGCCTAATGAGGTACCCATGTACAATGAATGCCCCCCCAAAGAGAAGAAGCCCCTAGAATAAAGTAGAGAGAATACCCTCCCAAAATAGAGAGAGAGAAGAGGACTAAAAGACCCCCTCAGGTGGAGACCAGCCGCACCCCCAGCAAAGCTCACAAATGAAGGAACTTGCTCTCAGTGAAGGGTTTGGTGAAGATGTCTACGATCTACTCTGATGTCAGATAGTACCTGAGATCAATGATCTACTCATGAATCAACTCATGAATGTAGTGCATGTGGATCTCAATGTGTTTGGTCTGCTGATGATGGACTGGATTGTGAGAGATCTATATCACACTCTAGTTGTCACAAAAAATGATTGTAGGCTTCTGAAATGGAATACCAAACTTAGTGAGAATGTACTGAAGCCATGGCCTCAGTAGCAACATTAACTGCTCCTTGATACTTGGCATCTGTAGATGAAAGAGCAATAGCAGACCGCTTCTTGCTCGACCAAGAAACCAGACTAGAACTAAGAGAGAAGCAATACCCTAAAGTAGACTTGTGATCCTAAGAATCACTTGCCTAATCTAAATCTGTCTATCTGACCAAGTCAATATCCATGCCCGTTGCATAAGTGCCCTGTACATAGTGAAAAATCTGCTTAGTTGCTTTCTAATGCAGCTCATGTGGCTTCTGCATGAAACTAATTTGCTCCATATAATCAAAATAATGTCCATGATTTTCAATACTTGTTTTTGGTAGCCTCTTCAATTTGGGCAAGAACTTGGCTATGAAAAATAAGGAATTTATAATCTATTGAAGTCTATATTAGTACAAAATGAAGGTTTCATTATTCTATCAAGTTACACTTGAATGAATTACATGCCTTACATAATTCACAATCAGTGGAAATTCATAGAAAATAGAGGAATGCTTCCCCTCTATCCCATCCCTTGTGTTCCTGTGGAAATTCTGCACATCTTCCACCTCAACCAATTTACCCTTTTGATGTGTTTTTCCTACCCAAATTTTGAGGATAAATTTGTTTTCTTTAGAATTTTTTGTAGATACAACATAATTGAGTGGTATATCCAAACAATGCAAAGCAACTTTTGCACCCCCAATTCTAGTGAACAAACAAAGGATATTGATCCCCTTTAGATGGATAGGCTTCAAAATAGAAAGACGGTATCCTTTAATGAACAAATCAAAGTGATATGTTTTTCCTCTTCTTCCATTTTTACATATATGGAAGCCAATCGACTCACTACTAGATGAAAAGGATTCAAATGTTTGGTTACAAAGTCTCCTTCATGCATCTTTAAAGAATACAAATTTCTTTTCAAAAATATTTTTTACAACACACTTAGTTTGATATAATGCAATAATTGTATCTCATAAACTCTTAGCAATGCTTTGTACTAAAACATTCATCAAGATTTAATTAGAAAGACACAACCTAATAGTATATCTATCTCTTCTATCCAACTTGTCCCATTCATCTTCATCCATTGCTGATGGTAGAAAATTGAGTGCAACAATTATTATGATCCACGAATCTATCTCTGCTAAAAGATCTTCAACCTTCAATTTGCACAACTTAAAGTTTTACCTACTAAACTTGTCAATCTTAATTGCCAAGGTGTTGGCCATGACTTCTTATTTTCAAATGTTATTTTAAATCCACATGAATTATCCCACAAAAAAATAGAAAGAAACATAAGAAATGTATCCCTTCCTTCATGGGATCAATCGAAACAAAGATTTGATACCAAATGTTGGTTTTACAATGCTTATTCCTCAATTAGGAGCAATGGAAAGTAATCAAATTTGTTGACCTAAAACACATGTAACCTTAATTAAACATAGAAGAACAAGTGAAGGAGATAGAGAAGATAAGATGACATATATACTTTGGAAAACCCTTCTGAGTAAGAGACCCACCACCAAAAGTAAACCTTAATATATTAGTGAAACATGTTATTTGCTTAAGGACCTAATTATTCACCTTTAATACCTCTTTAGTGTACCCATTGCACTCCAAAGTGTAGCTATCTCTTAAAATATAAAAATCTCATCTGCAAGCTTCATTCATTTATACATGGCATGACCAATAGAGATGGAAACATTGCAACTTCTTATTGAAGTGTCTCAAAAGTGGACATTTGTAACATCTTGGAAGTCCAGGAAAGAACAGTTAACACCTTCTACCATTTGAGTTCTCCCTTGTTTCACCACCATGCCAACAGTACATGATCAATGTTTTCAAGCATTTTGTTGGAGTTAATTGTTGCTATACCAGCCATTCATAAACATTCACAATGATATTGGTTCATTAGAGCAAGATATTATAGCCCAATGGGAAAGAATTTCAAACAGGTACCATCCATGCAATTTGCATCGTACATCTCCAAATCCATTGATAGACATTGATGATGAAAAAATCTAGAACCATTGTTGGCATATATATGTATATATATATATATAGAGAGAGAGAGAGAGAGCTAGTCTCTCTCTCTCTTTTTGTAAAAGTGTCATTTCATACCAAGCTCCACTTTTTAGCTTGTAAAAGTACCATAGCCTAATCCTTAATGTAGGGTTTTCCATGACAATGCTTGACCATAGCCCCAAGTCTATCACACAATGTAACACTTTTTGCCATTATGCTTATATAGTTAAGATTGGTTTTGTAATACCATGATGGCCAATGATTATGTTTTTTTCAAAAATACCTCAACAATAGATATCACTACATTCTTTCAATTCTACTGATGGATGGACAACAACCATTCACCATCAACAAAACTGTATGCTCTCTTCTCAAGAAATTTGCACACTAAGGTGTGATTTGAATGGGAACTTGGGTAGAAAAAATAATGAATTTATAATCTATTGAACACATAGATACTTACAATGTTTAGGCTCTTAAAAGAGTTGTTACAAAGACAATTTCAAAAATTAAGATTAAATAATAATATAATAATAATCAAATTATAATAGGTGTCTAAGCCCCAACACAAGGAATGGGCTAGAGGGACTGAGAGAATAAGATAAAGAGGGACACAAAGATAGATATAGAGATAGAATTAGATAGAGAGGAAGAGAGATCTACTTGTTGTCTCGAGAATGTGATAGTCAATGGATTTCATGCAAGTTAGATCTACGTTGTGCGTTCCTATTGGATTGATCTACCAAACTATGTACCTGCACAACTTGATTCACCCTTGTCTTCAATGTCTATCAATGTGCAAGGACTAAAAATATTGAAAAAAACCTTGGGGAGTGTGCTCTCCCACAATTGTGATAGAAATGAAGGTGCAAACCACACAATGGAAATCTGATTCAAACCTTATATATATCCTCTAAACAATCTAGAATCAATGGAGATTGCAACAGAAATAAAACCCACTACACGGAAATAACATGTATTAAGAACTTAACACATAACATAGTATGTAACGTGGAGAAAACTCTTTCGGATAAAAAAATCTACCAAGAAAAGAGGCTCCAAGTTGTATTATCTTCAAATATGAGATTATAATACATGCACTTCCTCTATTCCTTCAGTCATCAATCTAGCGGCACCTGTAACTCTCAACTCTGATAAAAATGTAGTACAAAGATTCTTATAAAAGGGGGTTGCCTTCTAGGGCAAGAAAACTGACATAATATCGACCGTCAAATTTGTGATCTAATTATGAATAGTCTAGATTTACAATGATAAAATATAATTAAAATGTGGTTTCGGGGGTGCTGCACCTGAACCCCTATCAAGGCGCACAACCCCTAGACCCCTTACAGGGGGAAACCCCCTTGTGACCCTCCGTCATGGATGAATTAGCGTCGAGGACCAGATATAAACATGTAGCTGAAACAAGACCACTGCTAGTGAAACCTTTCATCCCTTATGGGTGATTTACAAACAATATTAGGAGTAATTAATTACATAGGATTTACAAGGTTGATGGCACCTTAATCCTAACAAATTGTTGAAGAATATTCAAGACAACAAGCTCAAGCATGAAAGTGTCTTAGATGATTTCATGCAAATTTGACTTGTTCTTCAATTTAATTTTTTTAAGGACAGGTAAAGTGGTAGCATTTTGAGAGAGAGAGAGAGAGTCTCAACAACACACATCACTACATTCTTTCAATTCCACTAATGGATGGAAAACAACCATTCACCATCAACAAAACTGTATGCTTTTGTCTCAACAAATAACTTAATTACTTTTATCTACATGTTATCTCGGCGCACCCATTGCACACTAAGGTGCAATTGCTAGTTTTATTTTTTAAGAAGCAAACATTTTGCAATAAGTTTTTTTAAAAACTTTATTAATTTTTAATTTTATATATCTTTTTTTTGCTTGGTAAGATTTAGTTTATATTATGATATCAAAAAAGAACTGAGTACATTGTTTGAGCTCCATGAGCTGTAAACTAACAAACTATCCCTTCTGAGCTTTACAAAATTTACCCCCAAAATGACCACCCCGGGTCAAAAAATAGGTAGCTAAGCTGAGTTGCAACTAACATAACACCATACTAAGTATACCCCGAGCCCATACAAACCAGCACTTAAACCAAAGACCGGACTATAAATAGACAAAATAATAGACCTCATGACAGCAGAATATCATCCCAAACCCCATCATATCTCCCCTTCCGCAAAGAGGTAGTCTCTGAATTCGCCAAACCACGTGAATCCTTCAGCCAGAGTAAGGTTGAGCATTTTCTTGAGGAAGTCCCTACCTCTGCGAACCCTTGCCCTATGGGCAATCAAATCTTTACCTCTGATGTCTAAAATGAAAGGAAAATACTTTATCACTTCACCTAGTTGGTTGGCCTTGGCCAAGTCCTTCAGCCTAGGGAGCCCTACGCCTCTTTCAGTAGCATCCAACACCCTGTCGAGCCCCTCCAGCAGGTTCTGTTTAAACATCTGCGTCACTAATACCTTGACTTCTTGGTTGTCAACACATCAAGCAGTAATGCCACCACCCATGAGGGTATATCAGAATCCACCTGGTATCGCTCTCCGTCACTAACAAAAGCTTTTCCCAAAATGAGTTTCGTTGCTCCAATGGCGAAGGCATCATTTTGGCATAGCACCCTCCACAACCTTTGATCTATAATCTTGCCTTTGAACGCCATCTGCCTAACCCTACTGGTTAGGCAAATAGGCAACTCCATGCCTCCACACCTCAAATGATCGGCTAGAAGATGGAAAATGATAATCAGGGGAGGATCATTAGCCATTAACCAGACTGTAGAGAATTGCCAATGAACCTTGCAAAGAAATAGAGGAAAGTTGTCTTTTGATGATGTTGAAGGACGTGCACTATGCAATGCTCTGCCTCCACCAGCTCAAAACATTACTATTTAGCTGCACCGAGAAGTGAGGCCATCTGCTGGCTATCAAATCATGATTAAAATTGTCCTACTTACCCAAGCTGAGACCCTTCCAACGTGTGGGCTTTCTTGTCCTTCTGCCACAGGCCACCCCTATTGTGCAAACAAATGATTATTTGAAAAACCTTTCTCGTCGTTATTGTAATTGCTGACGTCATCTACTGATCGGGATGCCTTCCCATGTCCCTCTACCGAGTCGGCCACCTCACCTATGTGTGAGGTGGCACCCACCCTTCCGCCCACTTTTTTTTAAAGATAATGCGCCTGGTAAACTTTTTAACGTGATTGGTGACGCTGGCGCGACACGCCCTCCGGCTCCACACTAATGCTTTTGCCCAGAGTGATGAATCAGTGAGACCACAACATAGGGGACCTCATCCCCAAGAAAGAACACTTCAAACCCACGAGCTTGTTGGCCCAACAAAGGCGTAAATCTTGCGAGCTCGTTGGCCCAGCGGGGGTTTGAACTCTGGTGGCCGCCACTACAACCGAGCGACTTAACCACCGAACCACACCCTTAACAGCAGCTTATGCCCACTTTAATTTTATATATCTTATTATATTTTTTTTTTTTAATTTATTATATTTTTTATTTTATTAAAAGTTAGTTTGTAAGAAAAATAATTATCCAATAGGCTTTTATAAGTGAGCATTATAGTGCTCAGAATTGTCTCATGCCATAAAAAAATTCACACCGAAAAATTTTCTAAGCTCATCGATTGTTCCTATCAGCGTATTCCTTGAAATAATCATCAATGAGCAACATGAAATACCTTTCACCTTGTTGACTCTTTACTCTTGTAGGGCCACATAGGTCAATGTGAATTAGCTCCAATGGCATTGAAGAAGAGTACTCCTCTTGAAATTTATCTTTGTCTGCTTTCCCATTTGACATTCCTTGCATAGTGTGTTTGCAGGCTTGGTTATCTTAGGCATGTCTCTCACTGCATGAGTAGAGTTGATCTTTACCATATTATAAAATTTTTTGTGTCCCATTCTATTGTGCCACAGCTAACACTCACTAGATCGAGCCAATAAGCATGTTCTTCCATTTACCTCCTTCAGATGATACATATCGCCATATGACTTCATACCTTCTGCAACTAGTTTTATGGATCCCGCCTTCCTTATTTCACAACCTTTTGCATGAAAGGTAAGATTATCCTTTACTGCACATCTGACTGACACTGAGAAGATTTTTATTTAGCCCTTTGACACAAAGGACATCCTCAGTCTTGTTCTTCCCATCAATAGTTATAGCACCCTTTCCACATATTTGTGCTAACTCATCACCACCAAACTTGATAGCTCCACCATTCCACTTCTTGAGGCTGATAAACTTCTCCTTGTCACCATTCATATGATTAGAACAACCACTGTCAATTACCCAAGCCATGACTTCTTTCGCATGAAAGGCAGTCCATACAACCATTGATCTATCATTGTTTTGATCAACTTGCAAGGCATCAGTCTTTTCACTTTTCCAACATCATCCTTTTTGCAACCAACATTCAAGACCATGAAAAGTGTTTCATCATTTGAGTCATCATGGTCCTCATCTTCTAAAGAACAACTATTCTCTATGGACTATAGGCTTCTTTTGAACTTGTCTTCCTTGTTACCACCCCTTGATTCTTTAAAAGGATATTTAGAAGTAAAATGACCAATCTTTCTACAATTGAAACATTTGAAAGGTAACTTACCTATGTATTTTCTAGTGCCTTTCCTCAAGGTTCTTACAAAGTTTGCTTCCACCTCATCAAGGTCATCATCTTGATCAGCTACTTCATCTCATGTCTTTGTTGTGTGGTTACACAACACGCCCCATTTTGCCTTTGCAAAATAGGGACCCAAGTTTTTTCTTTTGCTTGGCTTGTTGCGTGCCTTTTGGCTTTGGGAGTGTTGGGTGAATATTTTGTTTTTTAGCTAACTAATGGCAAAATGATTATATCAACCATAGTGTGATGAGATAAATCTCTCCTCCCAGTAAGGGGAGGTTTCCTTTTAACTATTACAAACTTATTTACACTAAATACTAGCTTTGGGGGTGTGTTACATTCATCCTTTTCTCTTCTTTCAGAAAAGATGTTTACAATGTTTCACGGTAATATTCAATAATGCTTCTATACTTCTAATATTAACCTAAACAATTATCACCAATATTCTTGTGAATTGAAGCACAAAGTCTTTCAACTCACTTCACAAAAAGATTCTCAAACCAAGTGAATAATCTCAAGCACAAAGTCTTCAAATTATCCCCAAAAAGATTTTAAAAGTAACCATATCACCAGTTGGAGTATAAAGTTTGTCAACTAACAATACCACTGATCCACGTGAATGTAATTGAAAATCATAGCACAAAGTCTACAAGTTCTCAACATGATTCATATACAAAGTGAACAACTACAAGATCAAAGTCTTTATAATTCTCCACCAAGAAATGCTTTCAACACACATATATATTCAAGGAAATAATATAACACAAAGTTTATATAACTTATCTTGAATGTCCTTTAATTATGATAACCAAACACCACTTTATCCAATCAATCAACAAGAGAAATCAGTAAAAAATGCCATATGTACATCCTCACTAATACAAATTCGATTCAATACAAAGTTTGATATCAAAACTTGCCTTCTTTATTGATTGGAATTGATCATGCAATTTGAACTCAAAGTCTCAAAGTTGAGTATCAACTTGGGCAGCACTTCATTGCATAAGAAAAAGATAAAAATTACAATAGAGGCCCTCTTTATTTATAGGGAGGAGCCTAGAGCGAAAATAGGAAATTTACAACTACTTTGACTTATTCAACAAAAGAGTCCTATTTGACTTGGGACTTCCTTTGTCTCACATGTAATTACATTTTGGAAAAATACATGTGAAAATGTCCAAAACTGAAAATAAAGTACATGTGAAAATACAAAAATAAACTAAGGCATGATCACTTTCATCAACTCTCGTTCCCATCCTTCTTCAGAAAATCCTCAAACATTGTCCACATTGTTTGCATCTCAAGGTTATCCAGTCCAGAAGTATTCTCAGAAATGACACAAGCCCTTATTACTAAATCTTTCACGGAGGTAGCAGCCTTCTCATGCTTATCCAGAACTACCTTGAGAATGTCCAAGGTCAACTATATATCTAACAACTTATCCATAGAAGCCACTGAGAAAGCTTGATCTTCAAACTCCTTTGGATCATGTTATTGAATGCCTGTAACTTTTCATTTGTGGAAAGAAACTTTTGGTCTCTTTGACTGGAAATTGTAGTAGCGAGGGAGAACTGAGCATTTGCATGGGCTTTGAAGGGCTAAAGTGCGATTAGAGCGAAAAACTGAGTGAAAGCGAGCTAAAGTTAACAACTTGAAAAATTTCTCAGAGTTAGAAAATTTTCAAGGAGTGAGTGCACAGGGGGCAAAAATTGCCACCCTTGCATGTGACAAAAAGACTAACATGCACGGGTGGCAAAAATCACCGCCCTTGCATGTGACAAAAAGACTAACATGCACGAGCAGCAAAAATTACCTCCAGTGCATATAAAAATGCAATGGAGGCAAAAATCTCTGCCATTGCATATAAAGATGCAATGGAGGCAAAAATCCCTGCCATTGCATATAAAGATGCAATGGAGGCAAAAATCCCCACCATTGCATATGAAGATGTAATGGAGGCAAAAATCCCCGCCATTGCATATGAAGATGCAATGGAGGCAAAAATCCCCGCCATTGCATATAACAAAAATTTACTAACTCCTCAAAGGTGAAATTTTCAACTAGACTTGTTTTGCAAAATTCAAGAAACCGACACAAGTTGACACTCGAAAGGATGTTCCAAGGCTAGGAGACCACACACCAGGGCAAATGTGATTCACCTCGTTTTGTGTGTTTAGAGTTGTAGGTTACAAAACGGACAAGTTTTGTAGGGGTCATCCTACAAATTGAGCGCAACTAAATTTGAGGATAATAGATGGCTCTAACTAGGGAACTTCCTTTGATCATCCTTTGAAATGATCGAAGACAGAAGAACTCCAGTCTCTAAGTTCCTTCATCCATCCATTGGGCTATAGAGTCAGGTGACACAACAAAAAGACATGAAAACACAAAAATGACTAAAACAACAAAAACAAAAACACAAAAATTGTACAAAAATTCACAAACTTATCTGTCACTTCACTTTGAGAATAGCTTCAGATATTGTCTGCTGTGAGTCAGAAGAAAAGATGTTTGACTTCTTTTTCTTTTACTATTGAATGAGTAACATTTCCCAGTGCTTGACATTCTGGTATCTTCTTCTGCATCCAGATTGAATTGTCCCACTCCTGCTGATGAATTCAATCCCAACTGTTGTCATCATTTGACAAAGCGATCATGCTCATCAAAAGATTTCTCCAGAAAAACTAGTCTTTTGGAAATCCTATTTCCTTTCAGCTATAAAGTCTCTTCACTCAAAGAGGACGATCCATCTATTTCTAGACCTTCAATTGAAGCATTATCTGATGACTCAGGATCTCCATTAGTGGTCAAGAAATAAATACACATATCAGAAAACTCAAAGAGAATCTAAGCTTTTGGATCCTCAGATTTCATCACTGTGTACTTGGCCTCCCTTTCAAGATGAACCTCCTATATAATACCCTTAATAGGTATTCTTTCCTCAAGAATTTGAATATGTGTCTCCTCAGCATGATCTGTGATACCAACAAGTTGATATGGACTTGCTACATAAGACAAAAAACTCTCATCTTGAGGTTTTACATTGGGGGTATTGGTCTTAGGACCATAGGATGAAGTGAGATTATCTAGTGTACTTACTTGTTTGTCACCAACCACATCTATATGATTTGATGTATTTTGTGACCATGTGAGAACATCATAAGATTCACCAAAAGTAACTTCTTGTCCCATCTCATATTCCAAGTTCAGGAACCCAATGGTAGAGTCGCCAGCTAATTGCTCCTCACCTTCCGTGAAAAGATTAGCATCATCTTCTCCTTAATCATATTCTGATTGAAGAAGATCATCTTGCTCCGATTCATAATAGAAGATTGTTGCATCCACAAGTAGTGCCTCTAAAGCAAGTCTTCCTTGTGGTGGAGGAAACATGTTTTGATTCTAATCCATTGAAGCATTGCCTTGGTAATTTAGAGCATTTGGGAATGTCTTCCTCAGAATGTCCTCGTAGAGGGTAATAGAAAAACTCTATGACAACTATTTTTTTAGAGCTAACAACTCATCATCCAACTTTTGCATCATAGCATCTGTGGTGCTAGTAGAAGGTAAAGCCAAAAAGGGCTACTCATTAGGCCCAATATAATCCTTCTTCATCTTTCTTGCCAAGATCAAATCATCCTCCACGTCAACTGCTAAACTTTGAGCAATTGCAAGATCAGTCGGTGCTGCTCTTCATAAAAGAAAACTTACTTCTGGCAATTGTGAATTGATAAAGAAGCATTTTAGGTTCTCAGCTGTGGGTTGAGCAATAGTTGGGATCCTATTCTTTAGCATATTGAGCTTTCCTACAAACTCATGCATGGGCTCATAGGATTCCTTTTTCATTTGAGTAAGTTGGGCCAACAAGGAGTAAGCATCTTTTGTTGGCTTGAATCTGGCTTTGAACTAGGTTCGAAGTGTATTCCATCCAGTGATAGTTCCAAGTGCAAGGTGATAGAATCAATCAGCTACAACATCTTGTAGTGTTTCTACAAACAGTCTTACAGAAACATCTTCATATTCAACTCTGAGAACACCACATGCAATGTAGAAAGCTGCAATGTGCTCATCCAGATGTTGTTTACCATCCCTGTAGAACTTGGGAAAGTTCTTACACGAGCCCCGAGGTAGTTCATGTAGAGGCTGAGTCAATTTCAATGGCCCAAAGGTATTTCCCCATGGACCTGGGATAGCCATACTCTTAACAAACAAAAGAGAAGATCTAACAAAAATATATTACACAAAGATGAGGTCAGTATGCTTCAACCAAAGGTGAGAGGCTCTTGGTTGCGTGTTCATTCCCCAGTAGAGTCGTCAAAAATTGTTAGGTGAATATTTTGTCATTTAGCTAACTAACGGCAAAATGATTATATCAACTGCAGTGTGATGAGATAAATCTCTCCTCTCAGCAAGGGGAGGTTCCCTTTTAACTATTACAAACTTATTTACACTAAATACTAGCTTTGGGGGTGTGTTACATTCATCCTTTTCTCTTCTTTTAGAAAAGATGTTTACAATGTTTCACGGTAATATTCAATAATGCTTCTATACTTCTAATATTAACCTAAACAGTTATCACCAATATTATTGTGAATTGAAGCACAAAATCTTTCAACTCACTTCACAAAAAGATTCTCGAACCAAGTGAATAATCTCAAGCACAAAGTCTTCAAATTATCCCCAGAAAGATTTTAAAAGTAATTGTATCACCAATTGGAGTACAAAGTCTGTCAACTAACAATACCACTGATCCACGTGAATGTAATTAAAAATCATGGCACAAAGTCTACAAGTTCTCAACACGATTCATATACAAAGTGAACAACTACAAGATCAAAGTCTTTATAATTCTCCACCAAGAAATGCTTTCAACACACATTATATTCAAGGAAATTATATAACACAAAGTTTATATAACTTATCTTGAACATCCTTCAATTATGATAACCAAACACCACTTTATCCAATCAATCAACAAGAGAAATCAGTAAAAAATGCCATATGTACATCCTCACTAATACAAATTCAATTCAACACAAAGTTTGATATCAAAACTTGCCTTCTTTATTGATTGGAATTGATCATGCAATTTGAACTCAAAGTCTCAAAGTTGAATATCAACTTGGGCAGCACTTCATTGCATAAGAAAAAGATAAAAATTACAATAGAGGCCCTCTTTATTTATAGGGAGGAGCCTAGAGCGAAAATAGGAAATTTACAACTACTTTGACTTATTCAACAAAAGAGTCCTATTTGACTTGGGACTTCCTTTGTCTCACATGTAATTACATTTTGGAAAAATACATGTGAAAATGTCCAAAACTAAAAATAAAGTACATGTGAAAATACAAAAATAAACTAAGGCATGATCACTTTCATCAACTCTCGTTCCCATCCTTCTTCAGAAAATTCTCAAACATTGTCCACATTGTTTGCATCTCAAGGTTATCTGGTCCAGAAGTATTCTCAGAAATGACACAAGTCCTTGTTATTGAACCTTTCACGGAGGTAGCAGCCTTCTCATGCTTATCTAGAACTACCTTGAGAATGTCCAAGGTCAACTATATATTTGACAACTTATCCATAGAAGCCACTGAGAAAGCTTGATCTTCAAACTCCTTTCGATCATGTTATTGAATGCCTGTATCTTTTCATTTGTGGAAAGAAACTTTTGGTCTCTTTGACTGGAAATTGAAGTAGCGAGGGAGAACTGATCATTTGCATGGACTTTGAAGGGCTAAAGTGTGATTAGAGCGAAAAACTGAGTGAAAGCGGGCTAAAGTTAACAACTTGAAAAATTTCCCAGAGTTAGAAAATTTTCAAAGAGTGAGTGCACGGGGAGCAAAAATCGCTGCCCTTGCATGTGACAAAAAGACTAACATGCATGGGTGACAAAAATCACCGCCCTTGCATGTGACAAAAAGACTAACATGTACAGGCGGCAAAAATTGCCGCCCTTGCATGTGACAAAAAGACTAACATGCACAGGCGGCAAAAATTGCCGCCAGTGCATATAAAGATGCAATGGAGGCAAAAATCCCCGCCATTGCATATGAAGATGCAATGGAGGCAAAATTCCCTACCATTGCATATAAAGATGCAATGGAGGAAAAAATCCACGCCATTGCATATGAAGATGCAATGGAGGCAAAAATCACCGCCAATGCATATGAAGATGCAATGGAGGCAAAAATCACCGCCAATACATATAAAGAGGCAATGGAGGCAAAAATCCCTGCCATTGCATATGAAGATGCAATGGAGGCAAAAATCCCCGCCATTGCATATAAAGATGCAATGGAAGCAAAAATCCCCGCCATTGCTTATAAAGATACAATGGAGGCAAAAATCCCTGCCATTGCATATAAAGATGCAATGGAGACAAAAATCCCTGCCATTGCATATGAAGATGCAATGGAGGCAAAAATCCCTGCCATTGCATATAACAAAACTTTACTAACTCCTAAAAGGTGAAATTTTCAACTAGACTTGTTTTGTAAAATTCAAGAAACTGACACAAGTTGACGCTCGAAAGGATGTTCCAGGGCTAGGAGACCACGCATGAGGGCAAATGTGATTCACCTTGTTTTATGTGTTTAGAGTTGTAGGCTACAAAATGGACAAGTTTTGTAGGGGTCATCCTACAAATTGAGTGCAACTAAATTTGAGGATAATAGGGAGATATGGTAAAATAGTAACCAATGTATGTTATAATATCATCCTGTGCATATAGAGCCTCATGATGCAGGTCTAATTTTTGAATTTAGAAGTTGTCATCTTTAACACTGCCAAGTGAAAGAGTGTAAAATTTTAAGCAAGTTTTCCTTTTGCATCACCCCAAAATTCCCTAAGACCAGGAAGTTATGCCCGGTCAAAGTTCAGTCAAGTAGCCTTAGTGATATTTGCACATTTCCTAATATCTAGACATTAACTTAATGTCCCGATCACAAAATTATTAAGGAAAAATCAATGGTCTACACATTTGCAAAGATGCGCACGTCAAATTTTAACCCAAGATACAATAAATCATCAGAATACATGGATATTTACCTTTATGCATATTTGATCTCAATATGCAGATATTAGTTAATATGCAGACTTGCTCCAATATAACAATAAAATTCAATGTCCAAATATTAACTCAATATCTTGATATTTGCTAATATCCTGATGATGTCACCTGATCTCACTATAAAGGAATAAAAAAGGGATGATGACATCATCCAAACATTCGAGGTTCAAAACACATTAACAAACCTTAATATCCACACATTAACTTAATGTGCAAACATTCGTTAATATGATGATGACATCACGATATGCCCAACCAATAATAACCCTTAAGAGTGATGTCATCCTCACATTTGGATTGGGGGATTTTTCGCAAAACTGAATATCTGGATATTTCTTAATATCCATATCCTTGTTCTCACAATAGAAATGCGTAGGTTTTTTTAGAACCAATCCGAAGGTGCCACGTGGCATGTTGACTTTTTCCCATGTGGACATTTCGTAATGTTCTGACATCTGATGTTTGAAGTAAATGCCTTGGGATTTTTACGACCCGATATTCACCCATGGTTAGCGTTGACCGACATCATGATGACATCATATGCATATGCATATTCTAAAAAGTGGTCACATTGTTTAAACATCAAGACATTCGCTAACATGCAGACGTAGCATTAAATGCCAAAAAACGGTAGGTGGATATTTGAAAATTCAAATCATACAGCACCACCTTTTACGATCTTAAGAACTCGATGATGATATCCACGAACATAAACAATTCAGCATTAATCACACCCTAATCTTGTAAGTGTTAATGTTTAAAATGTGGATTTTAGTCATTTTAGCATTTACAAGGCATTTGAAGAGCGGAATTACAAAAAACCAGAGCTTTTACGGCGACCATTACAGACATCCTTGACCATAACGAAATGGTGTGCACATTAGACGGCAAACGATAAAAGATGATTAAACAGTGAATCTACATATTATAGACATGATATTTCCACAGTCCATGATATGTAATATGTGAGCTTCTGGAAGAGACTGTGTGTGCTTTTTTTGTATCGACATTTTGGATCACACTCTGTGATCCATCATCAGTGTGATCCGAAACGTCGATTCAAAAAAAGCACACACAGTCTCTTCTAGAAGCTCACATATTACGAATCTACATATCCTAACACCAGTTAATTAGATTTAAGCACGCAAATCAGGTATGTAATGATAAAAACCCTCATTTTGTCATTTTCTACACAGTAAAAGGTAAATACACATTTACTTGGGGTAAATTTGAATGAGGATGCTTACATGAATATGTGTTGTAATTGTTAGTTGTCATGATATCAAGAAATTAACAGGTTAAAGTTAGAAACATGTGAGGTTAAAATATATATATTCACCATTGCAGGATATCATGGAGGACCGAAGGAATAGATCTGATGCAAAGTTCTTAACTCCCATGTACGCGTAGCCCAGTGGGTCTAGATTCAGATATGGTCTGATAGGTGATACCAATGCAGGGAATACCAATTTAGAGGCATGGATGGCCAAATCTGAGAAGGGTGGAGGAAACCCTTGGATTATCAAAATTTACAATTCAGTGATGTGGCATGTAGGAGGATTTCCATACGCTACAGAGGCAATTGAGTTGGTAGCAGCATGTGCTGATAACTACAATCCAAATACCAAAAGGGTAGAGAAGCACAGCAGGGTATATGTAGACTTCTCAGTGGCAGGAATCACAACCACATTTAATCTACCTCCAAGTCCCATATTATACAAGATAAACATTGAGTATTTTGAAAAACAATATAAAGCCAATTATGAGGGCTACATGAAAATAATGTTCTCATGGAGAGCACAGGAAAACACATACAAAGCAGCTACAAAACTTTCAATGAACCTATACAAATTTGACTTCTCTCTGGAGGTACAATACATGATGGTCATGCTTAGCTGAAAGAGGGGAAGGATGCATGCGAGAAACTTTGAGTCATGGATGTATGGACTCATCAAGATGGTAGAGACCACAGACACATAGATACAATGGGCATCACTCATCAGTGATAGCCTAGATTTAGGAATGAAGAGACTAGGCGGTAAGGCCAACCTGTTCCACATGTATTAATATGTGGTATATGCCTGTGTGGCCAAAGGAACTTTTGATGGCCTACATACAGTGGGTAAAGTTGGAAGGAACCCCAAAGAACTGAACATATGGGGACATTATCCACAACTGGAGAGGAAGGCATCCCTCCAGCATTATAAAAGAGTTAATTATTGCTTTATCATGCATCTAGTTCACCTCATGGAGGATGACAGAGCCAAACAGATAAGTATAGAAACTCAAGAGGTTGTGACAAAGAATGGAACTTGGTTCATCTAGTTCTCAGCTTTTACATATATTAGGATGGAAGGATTCAGTGGACAACCCTTGATGCTACCTAGATACCCAACAGACAGGGTCATCCTGATGGAGATGACAAGGCAAATAGTACCATCATATGAGGCATTTGCCAAGAAGAATAAGAAGCCAACTGTCAATTTTCTAGCATATATTGGGTGGTATATGTGCCCAAACAATGAGGCAACAAAGGAAGCAGAGGGAGGATTACAAATGTTACACCTACAGCCATTCCCATTGGCCAGACAGTATGATCCCTATAGGAGAATGGAAAGGCACATCTACAAGAAGTCTGTACACTAGGTGCACTTAGAAGATTATTGGGCAGATTGCCCATATGATGTAGAGGTATGGAGGAGAAGCTACCAAAGACTAACCTTGAAGCAAATCCGTACATTGGATTGCATATTGGTGCCCCCACAGCTGCATCAAGATGATGGAAATATAATGTCTCAAAAATATGAAGATAAGAAAGTGTATACTGAGACCATCTCCCCACATAACAGGAGCCTACCTAAGGTGACGTCTCTGGATATGATAACATAGAGGGTAATGCAACTGACCCAGGCATGGGTAGATTAGGAGGTTGCAAATTTGAAGGCCAAGGGAGTGGCCATAACCATAGATAAGAAAAGGAAGAGACAAGAAGTATCTGAGGAAGAGTATGATGAATTCTTGAGTGATAAAAGACAAAATTTGGAGGCTAAGCAAGCCAAGGCAACTTCTTCAAAAGAAGTTAAAAGACGTATGGATATTGGTATTAGGATAATCCCAAAACCCTCACCCCAGAAGGCACAAGCCACAACTTCTGCTGCTACAAAATCTAAGAAACCTATAGAACAACCTGAACATGTGGAGGTTGAGCATGGGGCCAACCATCAGGACTTAGAAGAGAGTGAAGAAGATGATGTGCCTCTAGTTAAGAGGAAGAAAACTCAAGATATCCTGGCAGGGGCTAACGTCCCCAAATAGAAGAGAGAGTAGACACCGGTAATGAGGGCGTCAGCAGGAAAGCATCCAAATATTCTGCTCAAAGGGCAAGGGGGTGAAGGGATATCTAGATTAGGGGTAGTACATCTAGGTTTACAACATGATATCCCCATCCCCACCATCGTAAAGTTCAAAATAGAATTGGCTAAGGAGGCTAGGGAAGAAAAAAGAAAGAAGGAAAATGATCCATCATTGCCCCTAGATGATGCAACAGACCTCACTGATGATGAGGTAACTAAAGACATTGTAGCCAGTCCTATGGAAATTTTGGTCAAGAACACTACAATGACACCTCAGAATACTCCCACAATGCAACAGATCAGGGGGAGGAAGAAGAAGAGGTGGAAAATCCAAAGGCGGCAGCATAGAAAATGGGCCTAGATAGATTGATTGGTAAGGTAACCAGCCCAATAGCTATTGACCTGACATATATTGAGGCTAAGGATACTGGAAAAGATGAGACCATGGAGCATGAAGATATTCAAGACAATTCAGCCATGGACATGGAAGTTCACATAGTGGAGCTTGCACAGCATGAGGTCCATGACGTTGATAAGGAACATGTTGAAGAACAGGATAGAGAACAACAAGTAGATACATCTAGAAAATCAAGTCCTAAGGTTATATCTAGATCTAAAGATCCTAAAGATACTAAAATACCAATATCCAGACAAGAAGGTCCTTTGAACATAGAAGATGAGAGCAAAAATGAGGAGATAGTGGGTGATGGTAACTAACAAGTTCATCAGAATACCCAAGATCATGATCATCAAAGACCCAAAATAGACACTCTGCCACCTCAAGATGACCAACCAGTACGAGATCAAAATCCACAGACACTTCAAGATATGCACATGGATACAAATAAGAAAGATGAAAGGGTCCATATGGAGGTGCCGAAAAATAAAGAGTCTAATCAGGATAAGTCTAGGAATCAGGATATGATTTCAGAAGATGTTGCAGTACATGATGAGCAGCAAATAAATAAATAAGTTCCTATAGATGAACAACAACAACAGCAGCATATGGATGACGATATCTCAAAGGAATAGAATGTGGAGATACATGATGCTCTCATTGAATAGACCGACCAGTGAGGATCTAAACCTAATGTACCACATTGGCTCAGGCATGAGGTAGACCGGATTCCTATTATTGATTCTTCTAATTTTGACATATCTTTATTATTTTCAGTTGAAGTGGCTAAACCCAAGAGAAGAGCCTGAGCTACTTCTACAATAAAGAGAGACCCTACTACAGGAAAGAGAACAACTCAGGTGGTTGTACCTGTTGTAAATAAAGCAAAAGGGGAAATAAAAGCTGGGGAATTCTAGATAACCACATTGGACCTGGGATTTTCCATAGCACATCAAGAGGGTCAAGAAACTAAGGACATCATAGATACCCTACTTGCAAGGATAGATAGGGAAAGGGCTAAATATAAAGAGCATAAGGAGCAAATTGCTCAAATGCAAGCATTCATTAAAGGATTAGTGGCACCAACTAATGTGCCCATATCAGCCTCTACTTCATTAACATTAATATCTCAAGAAGAGGTAGTAGCTCTGGATGTGAAAAAGCATAATACACAAATAATGGACAACTGTTTCAGTAAATTCTTAGCCGATGGAGAACAAATAATAAGGATTTCATTGTCCAACTAGGAATTGCTGAGTAATTTGAAAGGAAAGGTAGACAAAGTGAAGAAGGATGTCAACTAGAGATTAATAAAGAGTGATAAACATCTAGCTATTCTTAAGGAGATCAGGAGGGCATATACCAACATCCTGATAATGAAGAGTGTCCTTACACCTCAAACACTACCATTGCTAGATTATTGGTATGAGGATGTGAGATTTGAGGTGGATGTCTTATGGAGGTGTAATAATAAAACTGCTAAGGTTAGTACTAAGGTTCATGATCTCTTGGCAGAAGCAATAGAAATTCTGGAGGCCCTTGAGGGTGAAGTGGAAGGAAAAGTGGAAAATCAAGATGAAGATTTTGCCACAAAGGCATTCAAAGATAATTTTAAGCTGGCAGTCGAAGACCCTGTCAAGCATTTTTCTGAGGGCACAATTGACAAGGCCATGAGGATGAAGGCCAGAATAGAAAAGTATAAAGAAAAACTGGATAGTAGGACAAACAACTGGATATCCCTACAAGAGCAACTAAAGGCTGGAACATGCATCTAAGAAGGTTAAGGTAGTGGATATTGCAGAGATAGAAAAGACTATCCAAGCATATCAATTCATCCAGGGAAGTAGATGTAGGGTAACGAAGGATGAGCCTTCTATTGATGAAGAAGAGGATGATGATGCAGAGTAGATATCATGTTGACCAAGTCAACAATTTTGAGGAATATTCTAGATGCCAATTGGATACCACTAGATTGATTGACAATTGGCGATCATGTGTCATGTCTACATCTTGACCGTTGAATCTTTTGGAGTGATTTTTTTTGCAAATATGTGCCTAATCAGTGTTGTCATTGATGTCAACATATTCTTCTTGCCATTGGTGTCAATTGTATCCTATCTTGTTGCCTGACTAGAAGACTGGAATGTTGAGGATATTGAGAAAATTAATAAAGATCAATGGATGCGGATCATACGGCAGTATAGAGGATTGTGTGAAGTAGCTCCAATCAGGATTTGGGAGGTCTACATGAAGATTTGAAGAAACTATGGCCATCTAAGTAGAACCAGTTTTGTAGTATTCAGAAGAGACACCAATAGAGAAGTGGTCCAGATCTTTCTGAATATGTCAAATAATGATCTGCAAATCTAGAGGCATGTTTGGGAAGTCAGTGTGTATCATCCATTCAAGTGGTTCATGGTTTGGAGGTCCGCAAGCAATCTTTCTAACATGACAGTCATGATAGATAGTATTCTTGAGGTTTCGGATGAAGATGCAAGTGATTCTGATGATTTGGAGGAGTGCAGATGTTTTTGTTGAATTCATTGCACTTGTGGAGGTCTCTGGATTGTGTGATTGTTGTGTTGGAGGTTCACATTGAAGGTTGAGCTTGATGGTGAAGATTTCCTTCTTGGTGTTGCGGTTCTTCCCAGTCTTGGCTGACTGGATGATTCAAGCATATTGCGGATGTTCCAGAAGTAATTCTCTGGAGCGTGGCATGCTGTTGAAAGAAGATTCAAGTCTTAGCTACGTTTGGCCGATAGCTTAGTGATTCGCATTAAGTAAGATGTTTGGTGTGCCGACCTTTATTTTTATTCCAAGGTTGATGAAGCATATAAAAAGGTGTAGTTGAGTCATGGAAAAGTATCCTTGAGCGAAAATAATAAATCCGAACAAAGGATCAGGAGTAGAACAAAGAAGAGGAGGAGCAGAAGAACAAAAGTAGATTAAAGTGAAGAGTTAGTGAAGAAGAGTTTGGAAGCAGAACAGAAGTTTCATGAGCATTCAATGAAACTGACCTAGGCATGAAGTAGATGCTATTTCTTAGTTAATTCTTTCTATGTTAAACTAAAATTTCTTGTAGGCAGTGAGCCTCTCTTTTGAGCATGAGCTCTAGGCAGTGAGCCCAAAGGCAAGTGCCTTCCCATTCCTTTTAAGTACTTTTAATAGGGTATGAATCTTGTGGGCTAACACCCACTGTGGTTTTTCCCTTAACCGGGTTTCCACGTCAAAAATCTTGGAGTCAAATGTGTTGATTATGTTTCTGCTTATGTGATGTTGTTTCATGCTTTTATGTTTACATCATTAATCAATTTACAAATTGTGAAAGAAGATTAAAAGGAAGAAAAGGTTAAATTTTGGGACAACTGATTCACCCCTTCCTCTTAGTTGTCTGGTCTAATTCCAACAATTGGTATCAGAGTCGGTTCCTCTAAAAAAAGCTTGATCGCTTGAGGAGATCCAAGATGTCGACCTATAAGAAGGACAATCCAAGATTTGATGGAACAAATTACTCTGTTTGGAAGGATCACATGAAGTGCCATTTGCAATGCATGGGTAGTGCTTATTGGGTGATAACTATGGATGAGTATACTCCTCTAGAGAATCCTTCAACTCCAGATGAAGTCAAAAATGTTGAAAACAACCTTCAAGCTAAGGAAGCCTTGTTGAGTGCCCTGACTAATTCAGAAATGACAAATGTCTTTGGACTAAAAACTGCTCATCAAATCTGGAAGAAGTTGGAGAATCTTTATGAAGGCAATGAATATGTCAAATGTGCCAAGCTACAAAGTCTGAGAGGAAAATTTGAAAATCTGAGGATGAGTGAAGATGAAAACATCACAATCTACATGCAAAAGATAAATGAACTTGTGTGTTGTATCAGGTGTGCTAGTGGAACTTTGGATGAATCAGAGATTGTGGGAAAAGTGCTCAGATCTTTACCTGATTCATACAAACATAAAGTTCCTGCTATAGAGAGATCAGGACTGTATCAAAAGTTACAAGAGATCAGTTGGTTGGCAAAATTTTAGCTTTTGAATCAAGTGAGTTTGGTGATTCTCTTCCTAAGTTTGAATCCGCATTCAAAGCTAGTGTTCATGGGAAGCAAAGATATGATCCGGGTGAAAGCTCTTTAGGAAGATCAAACAGATTTTCTAAGGCAAGGAAGGATCTTGAAGATGATGAAATTGAGTCTACATAACTTGAAGCTCTTATTTCCAGAAGAATTCCAAGAGGATCCGGTAAGTATAAGGAAAGTTACCATTCAAATGTTTTGCTTGTAATAAGATTGGTCATTTTGCCTCAAGATGTCTGGAAAAATTTTCAAATCCAAACCCTAACAGATATAAAAGTCAGAAGAATTGTTACTATGTTCAAGAAGCTGGAGAAGGAGTCACAGATGATGAATCTGATCATGGAGAAAATGAGTGGGTGTTCATTGCTATCAAAGAAGAAAATCTAGTGTCTACTAAATCTGCTAACTGTACAAATGTGGAAAGTGCCTTGGCTGCTCAAGTTGTTGATGAATGGGTGATTGATAGTGGATGTTCTCATCATATGACTGGGGATAAAAGTAAGTTTGTAAGCTTGGAAAAATATGAAGGTGGATTTGTGAAAATTGGAGACAACTCAGCTGGTAGAATCCGTGGCAGTGGATCCATCTCTTTTGATGGTAAGAATAAAACTAATGATGTTCTGTATGTGGAAGGACTAAAGCATAATCTTCTCAGTGTTGGACAGTTGGTTTAAAAGGGTTATGATCTCAGATTCAAGGATGGGAAATGCAGAATCTTAGAAATCTTCAGAACTGAAATTGCATCTGGTACTCAGACTAGAGGTAACATCTTTCATTTAAGTAGTTCCGTTAAAAGTTGCTTGATTGCTCATATGGATTAGAGTTGGCTCTGGCATAGGAGAATGTGTCATGTGAATTTTGATAACATTGTTAAGATAAGTTCCACTCAGGTTGTAAGAGATCTTCCAAGACTTGTGAAACCTACTGATAGCATGTGTAGAGAATGTCAACTGGGTAAACAGAACATAATTTCATTCAAGAGTAAAGAACAGTCATCAAGTGGATTGTTGGAACTTGTGCATACTGATCTTTGTGGTCCTGCTAGAATTAGAAGTATACAAGGAGACAGATATTTCATGTTGTTGATTGATGATTACTCTTGGATGATTTGGGTAACCATCTTGAAAGAAAAATCAAAAGCTCTTGACAAATTCAAAGTGTTGAAGGTTATGGTGGAGAATGAGATTGGTGTGAAGATAAAGTGTTTGAGATCCAACAGAGGTGGAGAATTTACCTCCGATGAGTTTGATTCATTTTGTGAGAAGCAAGGAATAAAAAGATAGTTATCTACTCCTAGAACTCCTCAATAGAATGGAGTTGTGGAAAGAAAGAACCGGACCATTCAAGAAGTTGCTAGGACCATGATGATGGAAGCAAATGTTCCACAAGTCTATTGGAGAGAAGTTGTGAGTACTATTGTCTACACTCTTAACCAGGTGCAGATCAAAGGTAATTCTGGTAAGACCCCTTATGAACTATGGTTTGGTCACGCTCCTACTGTAAAGTATTTCAGAGTTTTTGGTAGTAAGTGCTATATCAAAAGAGTTGAGGATTTAGGAAAGTTTGAAGCAAGAAGTGATGAAGGGATATTTTTGGGTTACTCTACTCAAAGCGAGGCATATCGGTGCTTTAACAAAAGATTGAAAAAGATTGTTGAGAGTGCAAATGTTAGAGTTGATGAGAGCAAAGAAAGACATCCCAGGTCTTGCAAATATGAATCAGATGATCAAGATGAAAGTCAAAATCAAGGAAGACAAGTTCAAACTCAGACACAGATTTAATTTGATCCAGAAAATCCACAGGATAATGCAGAAGTTAAGGAACAAGTTCAAGAAATAGAAATTCAAGCGAAACCCAAAACTCCCAGGCATGTAAGACTAAACCATCCTGAAGATCAGATCATAGGAGATAGAAATGAAGGTGTTCGAACTAGGAGAAGAATTGCTGAAGAACAAGAAGAGATTTGTCTGATTTCAAAGATTGAACCAAAATCTGTAAGTGAAGCCTACAATGATGAAAACTGGATAAAAGAAATGGAAGAAGAACTAATGCAAATTGAAAAGAATCACACTTGGGATCTTGTTCCTAGACCTGAAGACAAAAATGTGATTGGAACCAAGTGGGTCTTCTAGAATAAACTAAATGAAGATGGTGAAGTTGTAAGAAACAAAGTAAGGTTGTTATGTAAGGGATATTCTCAAGTGGAAGGAATTGATTTTGAAGAAAATTTTGCTCTGGTGGCAAGAATAGAAGCAGTCTGACTATTTCTTGCATTTGTTGCTTATAAATATTTCAAGGTATATCAGATGGATGTCAAGTCAGCTTTTCTAAATGGAGAGTTGGAAGAAGTCTACATTGAACAACTGGAAGGATTTCAGTTGTCTGATTAGAAAGATATGATCTACAAATTGAGGAAAGCACTATATGGACTGAAACAAGCTCCAGGAGCATGGTATGCAAGATTGGATAAATATTTGCTAAAGCTAGGATTCAACAAAGGAACTACTAACAATAATCTTTATTTCAAGATTGATCATGAACACATTCTGATTGTTGAGGTATTTGTTGATGATATCATTTTTGGTGGGAATGAAAGTATGTGTAAAATATTTGTTGATAAAATGCAAAGTGAATTTGAGATGTCTATGTTTGGTGAAATGAATTTCTTCTTAGGTCTACAAATCACTCAGTTAGATAAAGGTGTCTTTATATCTTAATCCAAGTATGTGAGAGAATTGATGAAGAAGTTTAGGATGGAAGATTCAAAGCAAGTAGGTACACCCATGGTAATTGGATGTAAGTTAAGTAAAGATGATGACTCCCCTAAGGCAAATTAGAAAAGGTATAGATCAATGATTGGAGGACTACTCTATCTGACTCAGACCGGACCTGATATCATGAATGCAGTTGGGCTTGTTGCTAGGTTTCAAGCTGATCCTAGAGAATCCCATGTTATGGCAGTCAAGAGAATTTTCAAATATCTTAAGGGGACAATTGATTATGGATTATGGTATCCAAAGGATAATGACTTCACTCTTCATGCATATACAGATGTTGATTAGGCAGGAGATGTGGATGACAGGAAAAGTACTAGTGGTGGTGCATTCTTCTTGGGAAATAGATTGGTTTCTTGGTTGAGAAAAAAGTAAGAGGCAATATCTATGTTTACTGTAGAGGCAGAGTACATAGTTGCAGCAAGTAATTGCACTCAAGTTTTGTGGATGAAGCAAATGCTGAAGGATATCAGAGTGGTATTTGAGGAGCCTGTTATAATCTTCTATGATAATTCAAGTGCAATTAACATCTCAAAGAATCTGGTGTTGCATTCAAAGACAAAGCACATATCCATCAAGTTTCATTTCTTGAGAGAGAAGGTAAATGAGAATGAAGTCAAGTTGGAGTTTATGTCTTCAAAGGATTAGATTGTGGATATTTTCGCTAAGCCTCTTCCCAAGGATACTTTTGAGTATCTCAGAGAGAAGTTAGGGGTTATTAGCCCTCCTGATCAGAATTAAGATGCACTAGAGTGCATCAGTCTAGTGGAATTCACAGTCATATCTTATGATTCGGATTGATGTTAAGGAAGCACTACTCAGGGGGAGTAATCTGCATGCAATTTTTGAGTTTGGTCTAAAACAAAACTAAGATGAAAAGACTGCAAATATGTGCCCTTTGCCATTGATGTCAAAGGGGGAGAGAAGTCATGTGAAAAACTAGTTGATGGTGAAAGGAGGAGCAGTGAAGATAGTGGTTACAGAAGTGATAAGAGAAAGGGGGAGAAGCTCTTGTCTTGATGGTTGAATCAGTTTTTCACATCATATGTTGCCATCAATGACAAAGCGGGAGATTGTTGCAAATATGTGCCTAATCAGTGTTGTCATTGATGTCAACATATTCTTGTTGCCATTGGTGTCAACTGTATCCTATCTTGTTGCCTGACTAGAAGACTGGAATGTTGAGGATATTGAGAAAATTAATAAAGATAAATAGATGTTGATCATATGGTCATATAGAGGATTGTGTGAAGTAGCTCTAGTCAAGATTTGAGAGGTATGCATGAAGATTTGAAGAAACTATGGTCATCTGAGTAGAACCGGTTTTGCAGTATTCAGAAGAGACAGAGCGACAGAGAAGTGGTCTGGATCTTTCTGGATATGTCAAATAATGATCTGCAAATCTAGAGGCATGTTTGGGAAGTCAGTGTGTATCATCGATTCAAGTGGTTTGTGGTTTGGAGGTCCGCAAGCAATCTTTCTAACATGACAGTCATGACAGATAGTATTCTTGAGGTTCTGGATGAAGATGCAAGTGATTCTGATGATTTGGAGGAGTCCGGATGTTTTTTTTAATTCATTGTGCTTGTGGAGGTCTCTAGATCATGTGACTGCTATGTTGGAGGTTCATCTTGAAGGTTGAGCTTGATGGTGAAGATTTCTTTCTTGGTGTTGTTGTTCTTCCTAGTCCTGGCCGACCGGATGATTCAAGCATATTGTGGATGTTCCAGAAGCAATTCTCTGGAGCGTGATATGTTGTTGAAAAAAGATTTGAGTCTTAGCTATGTTTGGCTGACAACTTAGTGATTTGCATTAAGTAAGATGTTTGGTGTGCTGACCTTGATGTTTATTCCAAGGTTGATGAAGCATATAAAAAGGTGTAGTTGAGTAGTAGAAAAGTATCCTTGAGAGAAAATAATAAATCTAAAGAAAGGATCAGGAGCAGAATAAAGAAGAGGAGGAGCAGAGGAACAAAAGTAGAATAAAGTGAAGAGTTAGTGAAGAAGAGTTTGGAAGTAGAATAGAAGTTTTATGAGCATTTAATGAAACTGAACCAGACATGAAGTAGATGCTATTTCTTAGTTAATTCTTTCTGTGTTAAACTAAAATTTCTTGTAGGCAATGAGCCTCTCTTTTGAGCATGAGCTCTGGGTAGTGAGCCTAAAGGCAAGTGCCTTCCCATTCTTTTTAAGTACTTTTAACAAGGTACGAATCTTGTGGGATAATACCCACAGTGGTTTTTCCCTTAACCGGGTTTCCACGTCAAAAATCTTCATGTCAAATGTGTTGATTATGTTTCTACTTATGTGATGTTATTTCATGCTTTAATGTTTACATCATTAATCAATTTGCAATTTGTGAAATAATATTAAAAGGAAGAAAAGGTTAAATTTTGGGACAACTGATTCACCCCCCCTCTTAGTTGTCTGGTCTAATTCCAACAATTTTAATCATTGGATCTTTTATAACTAACTCTCATCCTTGTTCTATAAAAGGATGGAGAGTCTCATTTGTACATTATTAGAAGCTTAATTGAGATTGGATTGTTGAATGTCATGGTTCATTCTCAAGGTCAATTGTAAATGTATATTACTTTTGCATACTTGAATGAAGATGAAGACTTTTGATTACAAATTATCGTAAATCTGACGTAATCTGTGGATGATATTCAAACATTCCTTGGATTTGTTGCATCCCTTGGAGTGCATTTCAATCTATGAATGTTGTTGTTATCCTTTCCTTTGAATATTTGAATCAATCATATGTAGCTGTGGAATGTCCTAGTGAAATATGGTTTGATTTCCTTCTCTTTCATGAAAGTATCAAGGATATATGTGGATCAGTGAGCGAACTTCATTTATTTTACTAAAGTTAGAATTTGATTTCAATTTGTTTAAATTTCATTAAATCATCATCATCACAACTGCAAAATAATGAAAATGAAAAGTAGAATATCATAAAATATGTAGACATCCGTAAATACATGAATATCATAGGCATATTTGAACAAAGTGCATGTAGAATTGTAAATATCATGCAAATAATTATAAATCATGATAAATATCATAGAAATATCAGCTTGTTAGAGTAATTCAAAGTGCAAAAGCAAAATCAAGTAAAGATTAGTTCAAATTTAAGTAAATTGGAGATAGTTTCAGAAGAACTAATCAAAATAATCATGAATAGTCTTAACCAGAGTGATAATCAGAAGAATTGATCAAACTTAACATAAATATATGTATGATCTAGCTAGATATTATAAGATTTGATATCATTTGTTGAGAATTTATAGAGAGCAGGTGGAACAGAGTAAATATCTATATATCAAGATACAAATACTTTGAATTCATGCATAAGGCCCCTAATGGAAAACAACAATTCACATAAAACTGACTGAGAGATTGTCAGGAGATTATGACCTAATCAACGGAGACTTAGAATCATCAATTCATCCTGAATTGATCATATTCTTCGAGAAGATAAGGTTTGTTTTGTGAATTTTATCATTGTTTTTATGACTAACATCATCATCAATAGTCTTCTTACTTGCTTTGAATGCAACTTCCTTCTTTGGTGCACCTTTGTCAAATTCTCTCATTTCAAAGGCTATGAGAGAGCCAAACAATTGATCTATTGTGTATTTATTTAGGTCTTGAGATTCCTCAATGGCAGACACCTTATGATTGTAAGATTTGGGAAGAGATCTCAAAAATTTCTTCACAATCTCATCTTCTTTCACTTCCCCACCAAGACCTCTGATGCCATTGACTATTTCATCCACCTAGAGCATGTAACCAACAATGTCTTCATCTTCTGTCATCCTTAGAGTCTCAAACTTGCTCTTCAAAATTTGTATATTGGCTTGCTTCACTTTACTATCTCCTTCATAAATACTTTCAAGTTTGTTCCAAGCATCCTGAGTAGATGTACAACCCATTACCTTCGTAAGTTCTGAATCAGCTAGTCCACTCATGATAGCATTCTTTGCCTTGGCATTGTTATCACATAACTTAATCTCATCTACATTTGTAGGATCACTAGCAGGAACAGTATAACCCTTCTTGACTGATTGGCAAATGCCATACCCTAGAGAAGATAGATAGTTTTTCATCCTTAGCTTCCAAAAGGAATAATTTGTTCCATCAAACATAGGCACCTTGAGATATCCATTATTAGCCATCTTGGACCTTCCTCAAGTGGTTAAGTTTCTTCTGGGTAACTTGGCTTTGATACCAATTGTTGAACACACTAGGATACTAATAGGGGATGAATCAATATCTAAACAAATTTCAAATCCTCTGGAGCAGATTAAAACTTAAGCATTACAACATCAACATAAACATGAAAGATCAACACAGTGCACATCAACACATAACACCGGATATACGTGAAAAACCCAAGGGAAAAACCATGATGAGGATTAACTCACAATATATGAAGCTCAAAATTACAACTTTGTTTTAGGGCTACAACCCAAGGAAGTAACTACTCCCTGTAAACTTTGTTTTAGGGCTGCAACCCAAGGAAGCTACTACTCCCTGAAGAAAGGTTTTAGGGTCACTCCCAAGGAAGCTACAACTCCCTGCAGACTTTGTTTTAGGGATACAACCCAAGGAAGCAACCACTCCCTGAACTGAGAACAAACTTAGAAATGATTACAGCATGACAATCCTTATACTGCTTGAAAACTGACATTGAAGCTCACACCTTTGATGATCAATTAGGCTCACTCCTCACTTCCCTCTTGTCACAAAATTGTCTTCAAGATGAATCAGGACAACCTCTAACACCTTTCCTCTTTCTCCTTCAATCACACATCACAATGCATATGATATTTATACTCTGCTCTTCACACTTTCATATTTTCATTTCCGCAATCATACCTCACCTAGACCAACTAGGTTTACAATATATACATGACATTACATTGATTTCATTACAGGTCGGCCAATACAACAAGAATATTACATTTCACAAGTCGGCCAGAGATCACAATATGAAACATGCATAGGGCAAGCCCTGTCATGAGCAACACACTACTCTAGAAGAGAATACATGCCTTGTGGATCCCAATACATGCTTAGTCTAGTCTTAAACATCATTCTTAGCATCATCCTTCAGGGAATATATCCGCATGCTACACAAATTTGAATTAGGTTGCCCTTAAACAAGAAAACATAAAACATGTAGCACAATGGTCATTTCAACTTGGCGATACTCATGAGTGATTAAACATTACTTTTTATTCTTCCAAATGAGTTGGTAGGGCCTATAGATTATCTCCAATTAATTCTTGAAATTCGCACAGCAACAACATTGTGGCGCATACCTTCAACATTCTTTAGTAGGCCAGACAGAGGCATAGCCTGGCAATATCATCATTCTGAACCTCAGCTAGTTCCCAAGAGAGTAGAAAAACACCTTGTGGAGTAATTGGAGACATCACAAGATCATCAGGACCATCTTCCATCAGTCTATGTACCATTTCATGCCACACCAAGTTGGTGTATATCATCAACATATGTCCTAGGAGCAACTAGGCATCCAGAATAATCTACATCACAACTATTATTTGAAAACTAGGCTTCCAGACCTCCAAGACACCTGAAACCCATATGGATGCACTCATACATTTCTATGAACATATCCTCAAAACCGCATAGCCATATCTATCATTGCGGAGGAATGCGGAGGAATGCGGCGCATTCCAAACAGTCTTTATAATCACTTGATTCTGCCAGAGCATAGACCGAAACTCTCTCTCTCATAACTTTCACTGCGAAGGGATAAATGATCTAAAACTTTGGATTTAGCACCTTTACCTCATACTAAACTTAACTTCTGAACCACATAACTGTATCTTCAAATGTGGAGGAATGCAAAGCATTTTACCAGATAGTCTTTTAGGCAATTCTCTACAGCAAAAACCTTCACCAATTTCTAGAGGCCAAAACCTTCATATAACAACACATACATCCTTAGAAACAACGGGAAGGATCATACAACATGCCACAAGCCCTCAACAACATCTTCTAATCCTCAACATAGCTTAATGTATCATTATTCATCTTAGTGCTTCTAATTCCCATCTTAATATTTCATTATGAAATCATCTTTTCTGACCATAAGCATGCTCAAAACAACTTGACTCAACACTGATCAGAGCATGAAATCCAACCATGAACATCAACAACCCACTATGAACATCAGGAGCATCACTTATCAGGGCATGACATCCAACCATGAACATCAGCAACCCACTATGAACATCAAGAGCATCACTTATCAGGGCATGACATCTAACCATGAACATCAACAACCCACTATGAACATCAGGAGCATCACTTATCAGGGCATGACATCCAACCATGAACATCAATAATACCATTGTATCTCTGTTACCATACTGGTATATCATCATCGCAAACTGAGTGTTGGCCTTATTCTAAGTATTGACATCAATGACAACACATATTGCCAACAAAATATTCCTAAGGTTTAATTATCTCAAAATTAGAGAGAATGCATATAAAAGTAAGTTAAGTCATTCATTTGAACACACCTACTCTCTTATTAACCTCTTGGAATATTCTTATGTTCTTCTATGCTCTATATTCTACTATCAAGCTCTTTATTATGGATTATTGTTACAGCACTAACATCTTGAAGGTCTTGTGAAGATCTATTTGGCAACACCAACTTCTTGAGTCAAGTTGTGATGCCTTCTACAAGCTTACAAGGGACTCTATGCTCATGGTGACTTCATTCCTTTGTGCTTTGCTTTAGCATTCCATTCTACTTCGGATTTATCTCTGCCCTCCTAGGGCAAACATGTTTTATCAATTCATTTGTGCTATTATGGAGGTGGGAACACTATTCATAGGGCTTGACTGAGGCAAGCTCCTATATAGCACCCAACCATTTTCCTTCTTGCATGTGTGTAGGTTTGACGGGCTCTGGGGAGAACGAAAAGCATGTTGTTATAAACCTGACAAAGTTTACAGTTTCCAAAAACCCTAATTCAAGACCAAGGCACCCAAATGCCCCTGTCTTGTGAGTCCTAACCTTTAGGAGAAGTCTCTGAACTATCTAATGATCTTTGTTGTCTATTCAGTTGCGGGGTTTCAGGTACCGGCAGTCTGCTCTACCCAGATCTTAGCTAACTAGGGTTATTTGTCTCAATCCTAGCTTGATTGATTGGATTTGGGTTAATCATTTCTCTATACAACAAAAGGGAAGGATCCCTGTAGTTTGTCTATCCTTCTTGGTTAGAAGCCAAGCTTGATTCATGCCCCAATGTTTTGTAGAAGAGGGTTTGACCTTGTTTGATCCATTGAGCTAGTATCTCGTTTCTACATTTTTGGTGAACCCATTGATTCTTGCACTTCAGAATCCTTCTTGCATTAGATCTGAGATATTTTTCACCTTAGATATGATTATATTCTATTCATTCACCATTTGGCATAGTTTTGTAGCTTAATTTTGCATTATTTCATTGTTAGGGTTTGAAAAAATCTTGCATTTTTGAGAAATCTAACTAATCTCCAACCTAGGGTTTGTAGATTGGTGTGTTGTTGTAGATCTTGTTGAATTATTGGGTTGATTAAAGGGTTTTAAACTGCTGTACATTATTATCCTTGCTGTTGTAAGGCATCTTTTGCATATTTGCATTGAAAAAAGTGAAAAAAATGAAGCATTTTAGGCTTGCAAAAAGGAATATTTGTGCATTGTTTCCATTGCATGTGTTGTAGATCATCATTGAAAAGTTTAAATCTCTGATTTTTGCATCAGATCTGATTCATATTACATTAGATAATCATTTCATGGTGTTGTACCTTTCATTTGAAGCTCTCATTTGCTAGGGTTTTGTTGAAAAAGTTGCATTTTTGAAAAACCTAGTCAATAATAGACATCAAATTTCCACAGTCCATGATGTTAGTCTTAAGTGCTTCAAGATTTAACTGTGTATAAGTTTTTTAACTCAACATTTCAGATCACACTCCGTGATCCATCATCAAGAGAGCTAGAGAAGAGAATTAGAAATGAAAATTTGTAGACCTAACAATAGGATAAATAGGAGGGAAGGGAATGGTTCAAGAACCAAGACACCAAAGGAAAAAAAAAAAGTTAAAATAACTATGAAGATAAAAAAGAAGAAATTAGCCCACTAAAAGACATCTAAGAATGTGTAGACATAAACCAAAACTAAAGAACAAATAGAGGAAAAAAGAAAAGAAAAATGTTAAGATCTAAATAAATAAAGAAAAGGACAACAAATGAACAAGGATCAAAAACAAAACCAAAATAAAGAGAAGCATTAAACCATCACATTAACAAAGAATTAAAAATAATGGAAGAAGGAAAATGATAAAGAAGGGAGGGAGAAAAATAGCACAAGCCACAAAATCAAATAGGCCTATATATATACAATTGAGTAGAAATAAAATAATGAATATATATATATACATTTTTTTTGGTACGTAAATAAGATATTTTATATATATTGAAGTTCAGAAAAATTACATGAGGCTGCTATAGCTAGACTTCCAGTTGAGACTTTCTGAACCTATTGTTGGAAATAAGGCAAATAACTGAGAGGGGTGAGTGAATCAGTTATCTTAAATATCTTAACTTTCTTTTCTTCTTTAATATTAGTGCAGCATCAAAACATAAGAGCATACATAATCATAAGAGCAGAAATAAAATCAACACACATAACACAAGGATTTTTACGTGGAAAAACCTGTTAAGGGAAAAACCACGGGGTGGCTAACCCAAGATTGTATTCTCTATTAAAAGAATAAGAAGTACAAAATGGCACTTGCCAATTAGGGCTCACTGGCCGAGCACACTACTCACAAGAGGCACACTACCTACAAGAGACTCATTGTCTACAATGTTTATGGAAGGTAACCAAGTGTTTGAATTGATGTGAGGCATCCACATATGCTGAGGTTCAGTTCTGATTAGGCTCAATATACTAATCTACTGCACTTCATTCTTCCTATGCTTTAGTGTTGTTGTTTTGTCACATACCAGATTTGTATTGTTGCTTCCACACTGCTCTCTGCCTTTCCTCGCACACTATCTCAACACACACACACACATTCATACCGAAATCCATCTGGTATATATATCCACACCAAGGATTTCAACATCTTTCTAGTCGGCAACCGGAATACTGAAGATATTTCCAAGACACTGATCTATCGGTTGAATCCATGCTTAATATGTGATGCATATCAGATACATAGACTTGGAAGTCATCAATCATGTCGGCCAACCATGAATGATCCCTCAAAAAGCTTAATCACCATCAGTTTCTCATCTGGATTAAAGTCTGATGCTCTGCCGGTCAATTCTTCATCAGTCTACTCTGCCTATCAGGAACCCAACACTTAGATACTCATATCTTTTCACTCTTTCATCACCGGAGGCTCAATCTCTAGAATGTAGAAGTCATGGTACTCCTCTTGACTTCCCAAAGTCTGTACTTTTCTAAGATACATCCTCTGAGAGATCCAGACCTGATTGTTGGACCTTGTTGTATGCTCTGTTCTTATTCACCGGACTAAAACACTCTTCAATCTAACTTCCGGTATAGACATACTATGTGTTGTGGATGTGTGGGATAAACTTTGTTGCCATCAATGACAACACTCATGAAGCCACACAGTGTCTCTTGCCATCAATCTCCCCCTTTGGCATTGATGGCAACACTTAGTGAAAAATGACTAAGTGTCGTAGCAAACTCCCCCTTTGCAGATGCTCTGTCTTATGTACACTTTTACCGGAGCTCCCCTTAGCTAGATTCCACATTTTTCACTACTTATCTCTCCCCCTTTAACATCAATGGAAAAGGGTGGAATCCGCACATCAAAATTTGCAAAAATCAACCTATATATAGCTGCATAAGTATATATACATGTTATACTTAAGTATATCCGCAAAAGTGGTCTTTAACTGGACAAATTTTGTGCCCAACTCTATTTCATCCTGTCCAAAATTGAGATGTGACCACTCAACAAAAATGCAAAAGCTTCTGCCCTTCTCAAGTCTACTGAATCACTGGTCCACGCTGTGGTTTGAGCATCAGTTAAGGCCTCATGCATGGCCTCTAACTTAGGGATAATTATCCCTCTTAGTTCACTCATCCTACTTATTATATTTTTCCTCTCTTTTTCAAGCCTCTTTATTTCATTTATAATGGTGATGGCCTGGCACTCTTGATTCATTATAGATGTGGTGAGGGGATCAAAGTTCTGAGATAAACTTGATAGTTTATCTTCTTGTTCTTTTACCTTCTTTTCAATATCCTCTGTCACTTTAGACCAGGATAGACAAAATTTATATATTTCTCCACCATCTTTAAGAGCATTTTCTAGGCTCTTTATGCCAATATCCAGGGTCCTCCTATCATTAGTTATGAGTCCCTACATTTCAGTGAATCTCTTTCCCAAAAATTCTTTCCGGACTTTCTCTTCTGCCAATTTCTCCAAAGAATCAAAATGGGTGCTAACAGAATTAAGAAGAGATTTTAAATTACCAGATGAAGAGGCCGAAAGATCCTTTTGGAAGGATGGCATGATCTTCTCTAGCACACTGGATGCAATCTCTATCAACTCACAATCTTCCATGTGAGACTTCAGAAGCTTTTCTTTTGCTTTAGCTTGAGCAAAAGATGCTACCTTCATTATCTGGACCGGAGAGAGGGAGTCAAAATTGAGTGGTCCTTGAAATAGTTCTGGTTCATCTATTTCCATCATCTCTTTGGTCAAGAAGTTTTTCACTACTTCTACAGTGTCTCTTGCCGAAGACAGAGTCTTCTTTCCTTTTGCATCCTCAGAACTATCATCAAAGATCTTCTCTGTGTGTTCTTCTTCTCTTCCCTTTTCCTCCTCTACTTGACTCAATTTCTCCTCTTTTCTTCCTTCTCCTTCAGTTTCAGAGTCTGCAGGGGGATCCGGAAGAGAGATGTTTACTTCTTCATGGACTTCCTCTTCTAGAATAGAGGAATCCAAGTCCTTAGTCTTTTCCTCACCTATCTCCTTTGACTCTTCTACATTTTTCTCAGTAGATTCTTCTTTTGATGTACTTAATCCTTCGACATCCATGATAGAAGATTCTTCATCTAATTCCTCTATGATAGGAAGGTTGAATATTTTGAAGGCATTCTAGAGGATGTCTTCTGTTTCTTTTGCCACCTGATCAGTCTCTCCAAGCATAAGTTTGTTCATTCTGGTTTTGCTTCAGAACTCATCCTTGCAGTCCTTAAAGATCATGGTCATTTGTTTTGGAGTAATGGAAGGATAGAGCTGAATTGCAATCTGTTCCCGGATCTCTAAATCCTTTTCCTTGGTATTGTCCTTTCTCAGTTCAAGTACCTTCTCTAGACTTTTGGGAATTAGAGAGATGATTTCAATGAATGCTTTATTATAAATGTTCAAGTACTTAAATGTAGCTTCTTCCAAGATCCTTTTGTCTATGTCACTATACTCATCATAAAATTTTGTCTTTGGTTGCAAATTCCCATCCACAGTGACTGCCTTGATGACATCATCAATAGAGAGAGTAGGTCTTTCAACAAATTCTTCTACATTTTCTTCTTTGTTTTTACCGGTAGAGGGTTCCCCGGAGGTTTTCTTCTTCTTCTTCATTTTCTTTACTTCCTCATCTAACTATGTTTCTTCATCATCCTTTTGGCTTATGTATGACCTTGTGGCCTTTGTTTTCATTCTCTTCTCTCCCTTTCCAAATGTCTTGGCTTCCGGTTTTGAGGCTTTTGGGCTCTTAGAGGTGGCAGGTGCAGAGCTCTTGGAGGATCTAGTCCGGGAGGAGGCTTGTACTGGAACACTTTCCTTTTCTGCTTCTTGTTTCTCTTTCTTAGCTCTTTCTATTTTTTCTCTGTTTGCATCAACTACCTCTTTTGAAATGCCATATCTTTTGGCAACTTCATCTACTTCCCTTCTCACTTTTCTTTTCATCTCTAGTTGTCTCAGTTCAACATATATTTTTATACTCAATTCTTAAAAGGTTCCAAACCTTTCTGCCTTAGGGTCCTTAGGCTGACTTAGCAAGTGTTGGACATGCAGCTCCAGGATTTTCTCATCTATCTCATAGCCCATTGGCATAATCCAGACTGTTCTGGGCTCAACTGCCTCCATTAGGCATTGATCAGTGTCTACCATGAAACATACTGTATCTTTGTATTTTTCAACTATTATTTGTGGAATTATTTCTCTGGCCTGCATCAAACTTTGGAAGTTTTTGAAGTATCCCCAAAGTGTTGTACTTTGAGCCCTGGCATCACCAATCCCATACATATAATCTCTAATTTGTATGGCAACCGGTCTGTCATTTTGCCATACCCAACTACTTGATTCAGGTAGCTCATTCATATAGTAAAAGAATAAACACAGTATTAAACCACCATACTTGAATGAGTTCTTCTTGTCCTTCTTGATCTTTTGCAAGTTTTCTAACAGTTGGCTCAGAAGAAGCTCGCATAGATCATAGTCTGCATTTTCCCTTAGCATTTGATATGCAGTATAAATTACAGTTTCGGACACAGAGTTCTCCATGCTAGAATGATATATTTTATAGCCAATTATCATAGAGGCAAATTTGATATCTGGATCTATGATATCTTCTATTGTCATTGCTCTTTTGTCAAACTTTGATCCAGTAGCCTCATTTACTGTTTGATTCTTGACCGATTTGAGAGCAGGCAACCCACCGAATGAGTGCAAACTAGTTACTACCCTAATTGCATCTTTGTTATCTTGAAGGGCTTCAACAACCATATGAAGTTGTCATGTATTCTGCTAAGAACATACCGGACCCATTCATCTTCTGCAAAACAGGGAAAGTGGATGCAATGTCCAAAATGCTTATCCCGGATGGCCTTGTATTAAGGTTTGAGTTCAAAGGTTTCATCTATTAGTTGTTTATGGTAGATATCCATCAGCTTTGATTCTCCAAATTCCTTAATATTTGCATGGATGTATACCCTAACATCTTCTACGTGCAGAACCCCATGCGGAATGCTAGAAAAGGTGCCTAAGGGATCAACTTCTAAGGATTTGTAGGGGTGTTTCTTGAACTTTGGGTGCAGCCTATCAGTGATCTTAACAACCATAGGAGTAGCCATCTTTGCAAAAGATTTAAAGAGAGATATTCAGAAATTGAAATACCTTTTCACGCTTCTAGGGTTCATAATATGCGCCAGAGAAGATTGTTGGTTAAATCAGATTCTACAGTTGATCTTTGAGAGGGTTGTAACAATCTTACTGCAGAGCTCTTCCTTTCTTCTTTTTGAATGCAAATGCAAGTGATGAATAAAAGAACCTTTTTATTTCTGCGCAAACCCTAAATTCCTATTGTAATAAATGCACAACTTAAGTCATCCGGTTACCTTGTTCTAAGAGAGATCTTTCCGAACCACTGAGATGCACTTAGAATCATTTTCAATGATAATTGACAATGTATCTCCTCTCCTCCAATCAAGCCATTTATCCGCAGATCAAGATATTTCAATTTTGAATCATATCAGATCTAATTGTGAGAATCCTGCTTTTACTGGATGGCTGTCAAACCGGATCAACCTTGGATGATTAAACTCTTCAAAACTCCTTGCAGATCTTTCATATTTTTACCGAGGGTTATTTAGATATTTCTCAGAGAACCCTTTAATCCGCAACATTCCATGTGCCAAATTTAGGCACCAATTGACTGGCTGGGGGAATTTACTTTCCTTTGTGACTCCCCCTAAGCCAGAGCTCATCTATTTTAATTTCTGGAAGAATTATCAACACCAGATTCTGGTGCAGATCCATCCCCAAAATTTTTTGTATTCCTCTTCACCCAAATCTTGTTCATCTCCCTTTGAACTTCATCCGCACTCACTTTGCCTTTTTCTTTATCTTGATTTTGATTATGATGCACCGGACCCTTCTTATCCTGATTCTTACTTCTGTAGAATTTAGTAATATGACCGGATCTATTGCAATTGTAGCAAACAACATTTCTTTGCATATTTGTCTATATCCTCTTGATCTGCATTGATTAGCCATATGTCCCATTCTATTGCATGTAAAGCATCTACCATTGAATGAATTGTTTATTTGCATATTTCTGCATTCATGAGATTTGTGACCATACCTTTTACAGTTGAAACACTGTCCAGAGAAGGATGAATTAGTCTGATTCATTCTTCTTCTGCACTAAGTTGCTTTATAATCGAAGTTGTTGCAATTGTAGTAGTATCCATTGAAGGATGGATATCTTTGAGCATTCGGTTGCCTTAACGGAGGTCTTCTAGGAATGTTTCTTTGATTTCTTGATCCTAAGTTCTTCTGACTAGATCTGGAGCTTTCACCTTTCTCATAACCCAAACCACGCTTGTCATCTACCCTCTTTTGGCTTTCAAGAAGAACTTCAAGTTGAGCTGAACTTATCTTGAATTTTTTTTGTATTCATTTGTTGTTTGAAGATCTTGTTTAAGAGTGTCTATCTGATTCTCAAGTTGTTCTTCATTAGCTCTAGCTTCTTCAAGATCAGATTCTAGATGTCTGATTATTCTATCCATTTTGTGGTAGTCCTTTGACTTCTCCTTGAGAGATTGTTTTAGATTATCTTCAATTTTTCTTTTCTCTTCAATTTCTTGGGTGAATCTCATAACCCCTGATTCCATTTCATGCCTTACCATAATGACCTCTTTTGATATCTTCTCACATAGCTTATTTTTCTCATTCAGATCTTCATTAGTAACATTGGCTTCACTTTGACTTGCTAATTGTTAAAGTAGTTCCTTTCTCTTTTTCACAGAGATACTCAGTTTTTCTTTTAGCTCATTTATGAAATCATCAGCTTGTTTGAGTCTTTCTCTCAAGTTGTTGACTTCAGAGTGAGATTGCTCAAGATCATCTAGGGCAGACTGAAGTTGTTCCTTCATACCATACATATCCATTGAGATTCCTAGATCTTCCTCAAGCTGTTAGGCTCTGTTTAGAGGAACATAGCTCTGATACTAATTGTTGGAAACAAGGAAAATAACTGAGAGGGGGTGAATCAGTTATCTTAAATATCTTAACTTTCTTTTCTTCTTTAATATTAGTGCAGCATCAAAACATAAGAGCATACATAATCATGAGAGCAGAAATAAAATCAACACACATAACACTGATCTACTCAAGATATTTCCAAGACACTGATCTGTCGGCTGAATCCATGCTTAATATGTGATGCGTATCAGAGACATAGACCTGGAAATCATCAATCATGTCAGCCAACCATGAATGATCCCTCAAAAAGCTTGATCACCATCAGTTTCTCATCTGGATTAAAGTATGATGCTCTACCGGTTAGTTCTTCCTCAGTCTACTCTGCCTGTCAAGAACCCAACACTTAGATGCTCATATATTTTCACTCTTTCATCACCGGAGGCTCAATCTCTAGAATGTAACAGTCATGGTACTCCTCTTGACTTCCCAAAGTCTACATTTTTCTGACATACATCCTCTGAGAGATCCGGACCTGATTGTCGGACCTTGTTGTATGCTCTATTCTTATTCATCGGACCAAAGCACTCTTCAATCTGACTTCCGGTATAGACATACTATGTGCTGCGGATGTGTGGGATAAACTTTGTTGCCATCAATGAAAACACTCATGAATCCACATAGTGTCTCTTGCCAACACCTATCCCTAACTAACCACACAAGTCTCAAAAAGATAGAAAAAGACTACGCATGGCCAGAGTAGACACCAAAATTGGCCATGAAGACCTCAATGATTTGTCTATACAACTGGGAAATATACTTTCCTTACATCCAAAGCTGAAAACATATGCTTATAGAAAATTTAAACAAAACCAAAATGTTTACCATGTGGAGGGCTATGAGAATCCTCACATGAAGTCTAATTCATGCACAAAAGCTTGGAATACCTACACCGACTCGAAATGCCCATTCACTGCCTCCATCTGTAGCACCTTTTTGAGGAAGGAAACTGTGTTTTCAACCCTTTCTCTATGCTCCAGCAGCACCATGCCTTTCGTTTCGAGGATAAACAGAAAGATTTTTACCACTTCATCTAGGTCCTGAAGCAGAGGGATGTCTTTCGAGTGAGGCACCCCAACCCCGGAGAAGACTGCGCTAATTGTCTCCTCGAGTCCTCCTAGGAGTTTAGCTTTGAAAAGTTTGAAGATTATCAATCTTGCTTTAGCCTTGGGAACCCCTGCATCCAACATTGACATAAGAAATATCAAAGAAATGCTTGTGTCCACTCTATATATTTCCCCTGATTAAAGAAATCCTCTACCCAGTATGATTTTAACCGCCCCCACAGTGAGTCCATCATGCAAATGCAAGACTCTCTTCAGCCTCTGATCAGTGATCTCACCTTTGAAGGCCATTTGCCTTACTGTGCTTTCCAGTTGTATTGGAGTATCTACTCCCAGATTGACCATGCCTTTAATAGAATGCGGGCAATAAATCTTGTGTTGCCTGCCATAAGAGCCTGGAGTTTGCCATAGAACAAACTTTTAATGAGAAGAGGGAAGGGAAATGAAAAACTTGCATGATGTTGCAAGGAGTTTAAGAATATATAGACACATAGTTGATCTCTCTGCCACTAATGTCTTGTCAATTGACATAGATGCTAATTAAAGATTTGCAGTCTTTCTCCTGCGGAGTGTTCATAAATGATTGCATACCTCTTTGATATATCTAGCAATCCTCGTGTGAGGATGCTTATAAATCCTTTTTTGGCATCTTATTTATTTCTCCATGTGTCTAAAACTTCCTATCACTCGAGTCAATGATGGCTTAGTGGTGCAGGAGCACCCCATAGACAATATAAATATGCATAAGACATTAATATGTTTTTAGACATTTCATGCTATCTCATAGCATTTTCAAATGTAACATTTTGTCTGGGCATTTTATGTTTGCAAACTCCAAACTTGACTTTCTAGACAAGTTGGATTAAGGGAAGGGTAAGCAAATGTGTCTTAACCTTAAGAGTTTTGCTGTCCCATGCAAAACAGTTGTCATATAATTAATTAGGAGTTTCCACCTATAATATTGGTAAGCTCAAATCCCAGAAACAGAGGAGAATGTCAGTCCCTCACATTGGGAAAGATAAATATGGAATGGAGCAGAGCAGTGATGGTGGTGGTGTGTGGTGTGTGTTTTGTCTTTTGAAATGTAATTCTGAAACATTAAGGAGGAGGAATAGAAATTCTGTACATTAATTTCCTTTTTGATTCTGAATGCTGTGTAGATATTCTGTATAGATCATTCTGGGTAGAAATTGTGCATAATTCAGTTTTGTGCCTCTGGAGTCGAATCCATTCCACTGGCAGATTTTTGGGAAATCAGTGGAATGGATCTGTAGATTTATTTCCCATTTTTGGTTATTCATCTTAGGTATGGAAGGTTAGGGATTGCAGGAACCCCTCCAGGGAAAATTGTCATTTAGTTTGTGTGCATTGCATTTACAGGGTGAGTAGTTTGTGAATATCCGTCCTTAGGATCTGTATATGTATCGCTGGCCAAGACGGGGTCCAATTCAGGCCTGAATTATATCTTTTGGAGACATCGGTGTGAGTTCCCACCTGTGTCGCCGATGAAGGAAGCATCGGCGTAAGAAGGTGTATCGGCGTAAAGTTTTGAGTGGTCGCCGATAGTTTATGTTCTCGCCGATCGGGGAGACCGCAGTGAGGTGTCACCGATGAAGGACATCGGCAAGAGAGACGTCGTCAGCAGAAAGAAAGGAAGTTGCGCTGATAATGAGGGTCTTGCCGATGGTAAGACTATCGGCATAACCCGCGGCGTCGGCAAAAGATTCAAGGAGCCCGCCGATAGAATAGTGTCTTGCCGATAGGCAAGAGGGGGATTGCTTCGGTGAGAAAAGTAAAAGGTCTTGCCGATGGTGCTATGGTATTAAACATATCGGTAAGAGATATGTATCGGCGAAGGAGTATTTTAGCTTAACCGACGGTGTATAGTCTTGCCGATAGGCAAGAATAGGTATATTTCGGTGAGACATTGGGAGAAGTCTTGCCGATATCTGCTAGAAAGGTCTCGTAGGTGCCGAAAGAGTGATTGAACTGGATTCATAAGCTTTATTCTTGTGCTGGCTCTGCATCAAGTGGTATCAGAGCTCAGCGAAAGAACTGGGCTAACTGTGTATTGATTCTGTCATTAAGAAGACAGAGCTAGAGAAAGGTTGACAGAGGTCTTGACAGAGTCTGAGAGTGTTTATGTCAGACACAGAAGGTAAAGAAGGGGCTAGTGACATGCCTCCAAAAGGGATGACCACCGAAGTGGCCAAGAGGTTTAAGGAGATGGAGGAACTGATCAAGGTTGGAGTCAAGGAAGCACTCCAGGCTGAATTGAAAGCCTTAGGAAAAGGCCAAAAACCAGACGAGGAGTCTGATGGAGAAGAAGAAGATGGAGAAGAGGAGATGACCGAGACACAGCCAGAAATATCTACAGATCAGAAACAATTTCTGGAGGCTATCAAATCGCTTGGTAAGGAGTCGTCTGAATCAAGAATGGAGATTCCGATGTTTAGTGGAAAGATGGATGCAGAAGAAGTCATCGAATGGATCGAGGTTTTGAATAATTACTTTGAGTACAAGGAGGTACCGGAGAATAGGAGAGTCAAGTTTGCTAAAACGAAACTGAAAGGTGCTGCACTCACATGGTGGAACTACACCCAGGGGGAAAGGGTGAAGAGTGGAAAGAACATGATCTCATCCTGGAGTAGGATGGTAGACAGGATCAAGGCTCAGTTCCTACCAGCAGACTATGAAGTGCAAATATACAGGAAAATCTAGAATCTCAGACAGAAGGATATGGATGTATCCACCTATACAGAGGAATTTCACAAATTGTCCCTTAGATGTGGACTTGCTGAAGATGAGAAAGGAAGAGTTGCCAGGTATATTAATGGCCTAAAGTATAGCATACAAGATGAGATCACCATCTTAACACCAGAAACTGTGGACAAGTGTTTCCAAGTGGCACTGAGAGTAGAAGAGAAACTGAAGAGAAGGCAAGAGCAGAGTAACAAAGGAAGAGGCAACAACATGAGGGGAAGAGGATCAGCCCCTACAATAAGGAAAACCAATGAGAGTCAAGAAAACATTGGTAAAGGACAGGAACAGTCTGATTACAGAGGTGGATGGAAAGGAACAAGAGGCAGATTTGGACAAGGAAGAGGTTCTAATACCTTTTCAGGAAAATGTTACACCTGTGGTGAGTTTGGTCATCCATTTTTCAAATGTCCAGAAAGACAAGGTTCATCATCCAGAGATGATAGAACAAATGACAAGAGAGTACAGCTTGTGCAGGAAGAGAAGATAGAGGAAAGTGTGCAGAGTTCAAACACTTATAAAGGAGATAGACCTCCTAATAATTGTGGATACCCTGAGGAGGGCGAAGCATTGATGCTAAGGAAAATCAGCTTGAAGACATCCAAGGAGGTGATACAGAGGAGGGCACTTTTTCGGACTACTTGCAGAAGCAAAGACAAAATATGCAAGGTAGTAGTAAACTCTGGCTCAACAGATAATATGGTATCTCAAGAAATGGTGGATAAACTGAATTTGGAAAGAATTCCACATCAAAATCCTTACAAAGCCTCTTGGGTAAGTAATAGTCAATCACTTTTAGTGTATGAATAGGCATATGTTGATTTTCAGATTGGGAATTATCAAGATAGAGTTTTGTGTGACATATTGCCCATGGAATGTTGTCACCTACTTTTAGGTAGGCCATGGCAATTTGATAGGAGAGCATTGTATGATGGATATGCTAACACATACACCATCAAGAAGGATGGCAGAACTATTGTGTTGATTCCATTACAGGAAGATGCTGAAGAAGAAAAGACAGGTAAAATTATCTTGGTAGGTAAGAAAGAGTTTGTGAAGATACCTACTACAGAGTCCCAAAAAGTTGAGGATATCCCAAGGAGAGGAGATCACAGTTTGAAGAAGACTTTAGTTCTAGCTGACAAAGATCAGATGGATCAACAGAAGATCCAGAAGCAGGTTTGTCCACAGCCACTGGCTGGTTGGGAGTGCAAGGATGCAATCTTAATAGGGACTATTGTTTGTCCTCTAACAGTTGAAAGACCAACACATTCTGTCATAACAGTAGAGGAGGTTCCCACTGTCCATGGTCAGACAGAGATGATGGTAGGAAGCAATAATCAGCAAGGTGTGAGGAGAGCCTGTATTACTCGGCATGAGTATTGGCCTCCCTGGCAGCAAGTTGCAGCTCAGAGATTTACAACACCGATATCAGGAGATAGATATGAGACAGCAGCTACAGATGGATTCAGTCAAAGCCCTAACTCATGGGACATGAGTTCTTTTCAAAAGGGGGAGTATGGTGCAGGAGCACCCCATAGACAATATAAATATGCATAAGACATTAATATGTTTTTAGACATTTCATGCTATCTCATAGCATTTTCAAATGTAACATTTTGTCTGGGCATTTTATGTTTGCAAACTCCAAACTTGACTTTCTAGACAAGTTGGATTAAGGGAAGGGTAAGCAAATGTGTCTTAACCTTAAGAGTTTTGCTATCCCATGCAAAACAGTTGTCATATAATTAATTAGGAGTTTCTACCTATAATATTGGTAAGCTCAAATCCCAGAAACAGAGGAGAATGTCAGTCCCTCACATTGGGAAAGATAAATATGGAATGGAGCAGAGCAGTGATGGTGGTGGTGTGTGGTGTGTGTTTTGTCTTTTGAAATGTAATTCTGAAACATTAAGGAGGAGGAATAGAAATTCTGTATATTAATTTCCTTTTTGATTCTGAATGCTGTGTAGATATTCTGTATAGATCATTCTGGGTAGAAATTGTGCATAATTCAGTTTTGTGCCTCTGGAGTCGAATCCATTCCACTGGCAGATTTTTGGGAAATCAGTGGAATGGATCTGTAGATTTATTTCCCATTTTTGGTTATTCATCTTAGGTATGGAAGGTTAGGGATTGCAGGAACCCCTCCAGGGAAAATTGTCATTTAGTTTGTGTGCATTGCATTTACAGGGTGAGTAGTTTGTGAATATCCGTCCTTAGGATCTGTATATGTATCGCTGGCCAGGACAGGGTCCAATTCAGGCCTGAATTATATCTTTTGGAGACATCAGCGTGAGTTCCCACCTGTGTCGCCGATGAAGGAAGCATTGGCGTAAGAAGGTGTATCGGCGTAAAGTTTTGAGTGGTCGCCGATAGTTTATGTTCTCGCCGATCGGGGAGACCGCAGTGAGGTGTCGCCGATGAAGGACATCGGCAAGAGAGACGTCGTCGGCAGAAAGAAAGGAAGTTGCGCCGATAATGAGGGTCTTGCCGATGGTAAGACTATCGGCGTAACCCGCGGCGTCGGCAAAAGATTCAAGGAGCCCGCCGATAGAATAGTGTCTTGCCGATAGGCAAGAGGGGGATTGCTTTGGTGAGAAAAGTAAAAGGTCTTGCCGATTGTGCTATGGTATTAAACATATCGGTAAGAGATATGTATCGGCGAAGGAGTGTTTTAGCTTAACCGACGGTGTATAGTCTTGCCGATAGGCAAGAATAGGTATATTTCGGTGAGACATTGGGAGAAGTCTTGCCGATATCTACTAGAAAGGTCTCGTAGGTGCCGAAAGAGTGATTGAACTAGATTCATAAGCTTTATTCTTGTGCTGGCTCTGCATCACTTAGGTTTTAGCTCACCTCTCACAAATGATTGGCCCTTCCACACATTGTATGTGGATAGGGTGCCCGCCCTTCCACCCACACACACACACACACACATATATATATTACAAAAAACTAAACACCTATATATATTATAGAAATAATGAAAAACAAACAAATAAGAAGAAAAGTAAATCTCGGATGTGCTATAGAAGAGTAGATCTAGGAGAACAAAAAAGATTAGAAATATATATATATATAGAAGCAAAATGTGTGTGTAAACATATATATAGAAGAGGTCATTGAGATTAGTAAACACCCTTCTAACCTTAATCGGGATGAAGGTTGGAGTTTTAGTTTCTCATGGAACCCCCCTTTAACTCGCCTCAAAAAATATATATATATATATATAAGTATAAAAATTACAAAAAACTAAACATATGTATATATTGCAGAAATAATGAAAAATGAAGAAATAAGAAGAAAATTAAATCTCGAATGTGCTATAGAAGAGTAGATGTAGGAGAGCAAAAAAGATTAGAAATATATATATATATAGAAGCAAAATGTGTGTGTAAACATATATATATATATAGAAGAAGCCATTGAGATTAGTAAACATCCTTCTAACCTTAATCGGGATGAAGGTTAGAGTTTTAGTTTCTCATGGAACCCCCTTTTAACTCGCCTCAAAATTCACTCTCTCCCTCCTTCTAGACTTCTCACTTAGCCCCTATTATTTTTCCCTTTGTAATTCTCCTCTCTTCGTCCCTCTCTCCTATTCCTTTGGCTTTCCATGTATTTCTTTTCTCTTGTGTCCTCCTTTCTTCCTCTCCTCTCTTCCTTTTTGGTTTTTTCTCCTTTTCCTTTGTTGCTCCCCGTGGCGTCATTCCTCCCTCTCCTCTCTCCCTCCATTTGGCATCCTCTTTGCTTGTTTCTAGGTTTGTTTTATTTTTTGTCCCCCTTTTTTGTCGAGTTCTCTTTTTTTATTTTCCATCTCCTTCCTTTAGCTAATGCTTTCCTTTCCTAGGTCACTTGGCTCTTCTTTTTCGTTCTTGTTTTCCTATCAATTCTTGATACCTTTCCTCTTACTCTTTGGTTCCTTTCTTTCTCTCATTTTTTCTCTTTGTCTTGATTTCTGACTTCTTACATATTTTTACACACACACATTTTACTTCTATATATATTGCTAATCTTTTTTGTTCTCCTAGATCTACTCTTCTATAGCACATTCGAGATTTACTTTTCTTCTTATTTGTTTGTTTTTCATTATTTCTACAATATATACAGGTGTTTAGTTTTTTGTAAGTATATTCTCCTAGATCTACTCTTCTATAGCACGTTCGAGATTTACTTTTCTTCTTATTTGTTTATTTTTCATTATTTCTACAATATATACAGGTGTTTAGTTTTTTATAATTTTTATACATATATATATATATATATATATATATATATATATATATATATATATATATATATATAGGTTTTCTCTTTAGCATTCTTTTATAGTTTATTTATTTTCATTATTTTATTTCTACTCAATTGTATGTATATATATATAGGCCTATTTGATTTTGTGGCTTGTGTTATTTATCTCCCTCCCTTCTTTATCCTTTTCCTTCTTCTATTATTTTTGATTCTTTATTAATGTGATGGTTTAACTCTTCTCTTTATTTTGGTTTTGTTTTTTATCCTTGTTCATTTGTTGTCCTTTTCTTTATTTATTTAGATCTTAACATTTTTCTTTTTTCTTTTCTTTTCTTTTTTCCTCTATTTGTTCTCTAGTTTTGTTTTATGTCTGCACATTCTTAGAGGTCTTTTAGTGGCTTAATTTCTTCTTTTTTTATCTTTGTAGTTATTTTAACTTTTTTTTTTTCCTTTGGTGTCTTGATTCTTGAACCATTCCCTCCCCTCCTTCTATTTATCCTATTGTTAGGTCTGCAAATTTTCATTTCTAATTCTCTTCTTCAGCTCTCCTGATGATGGATCACAGAGTGCGATCCAAAACATTGAGTTAAAAAACTTATACACAGTTAAATCCTAAAGCACTTAAGACAAACCTAGTCAACTTCAAAAACTAGGGTTTGTAGTTAAAATCTTGTTTCAGATTTTGCTTTATGTCATAAATATTTCAAATCTGATTTTTCATTGCTATATCATGTCATAAATTTCATTTGTGTTCAAAAATAAGGCTTGCACCAAAAAATTTTGGTCTAGAAGTGAACATTTAAGACTTAGGGTTTTATAGTAAAACCCTAGCTAGTCTTGCATTTGAAATCTTTGCTTTGTGAAATGATTATTAGATCTGATTTTACATTTCTGTACTTCATCATATTGAACACATCGGTTAATTTAGAAAGCAATAACATTCAAGCATTTGTCTTCTCTTTGAAATTTGAAAGTAAAAACATAATCAAACATGGCTTTTCTTTCATCATTTTCCAACCTTACCCAAAAATTTTGTGAAATTGATGTTCCATTCCTTAAATATGATAAAAATATAACACTTCCCACACTCTTGTATTCATTTGCTTCATATCCTAAGATTTCTCATGCTCATGAAGAGATCTTGTTTCAAGAGGACGAAATAGTAAATGAGGTCTATATGGCTCATCCTATGGATCTTCTGCCTTTGGTTGAATGTTCAAGTACCTTGAATATCACTAAGGATGTGAAGGCCTTGGATGTTAATCCTTTGGTTTCATGTTCAAACACCTTGGACATTACCAAAGGTACAATCACTAACAATTATCTTAACAACACCTCATCCTCCCTTCATTCCAATGCTCCCCCTCCAAAGGATGAAGCATTAGTGGATGAGGAGATGTCGCTCACATTAAATCACTTGGGGATGGATGTTGAGCTTAATCAGAAAGAAAACAATGTCAATTCAATAATCATTAATATACTTATTCCACCCACTAAGGGGATAGCGAATAAGTGTACTAATGTTCCTAAAATCATTGTGCATTGAGACACCTCCTCACTTCAAACCAGTGATTACGGTTCAAGGTGATCCAACACCTCGACCCCTAGATACATTCTAAATTATGCAAGATAAATTACTCAAAAAAATCAAGGTATTCAAGATGTGTCGTAGCAATCCCATTTTGATGTGGTCACTCACACATACAACACTCGTAATAACAAGAAAAGTAAGCAAGCACCACATATGCATGTCTCTCTTCCATCTTCTCAACCTATTCTACATCAAGCACCTTGACTTCCTACTCATATGGGTAAAGAATATGATCTTGTCGAGTAGCTCCGCGCTACTCCGGATAAGATCTCTCTATGGGACTTAATACAAATATCGCCTACATACCATGAAATGCTCTAGGAGGCCATACAAAAGGTGAATGTTTCACCTACTATTGTACCGAATGATGTAGTATCTTTGTTAGAATGTATGCAGGTGGCAGCATTTGATATATCATTTCAACAACATGTGTTACCTCCCATAGAAGTTCAAAACCAATATGAACCTCTTATGATATTCGTGTTATTTAACAAAAAGAGCATAAGACACACTCTGATTGATGGTGGATCGGGCCTCAATGTTTGTGGAATAGATTTGTTACATAAACTCAATATTGATACTTCTTTAATTCAACCAGATGATAAACTCAAAATTTGTGGCTTTGATAATGTCGATAGGAAATCGTTAGGTACTATTACCTTACCTCTTAGGGGTGGACCTAAGACATTGCCTACCCTCATCCATGTCATGCCTAATTCTCTTTCATACAATCTTCTTCTTGGTAGACCATGGATTCATGCCATGGGGGCAGCTCCGTCTACCCTTCATCATTCAATAAAATTCATCTTTGAAAACAAAGTACATACAATCGAATTCAATCCAAATCCGGCTAATTGTTTGAAAATAGAAGTGAGTCATCAAACTCCTTTAAGTAGTTTGATCCCTTCTTCAACACTATCCTCTGCTGCTAACCAAAATATTGGTAAGGATAGTGTTGGTTCTTTGAATGCTTTTTTCGGTGATGATTGGGGTTTGTTAGATTTTACACCCTCCTTTATGGGTGAATATAAAATCTCACCTCCACACTCAAAGACCTTGAAGGTAAATGAAATTTCTCCAACACAATCTCATACTCTTACAAAGCTTAAACTTAAATTTAGTGATGATGGAACTGTTGACCTATTTTTTTCTCTAGCCGGAGTCAAGTAATTCAAGCAGCATCAGTCAGTGTGCATACCCCCAATGTAAGCTATATTTGTGATCTTGAAGTCTGAACCCAAATCTCAAGGTCTGAAGCTTGCCTGAAGAAGCTTACCATGTGAAAGAGCTTGAAAAAATAGGCAAGTTTGCTTTTTACATCACCCCAAAATTTGCTAAAATAAGGAGGTTATGTATGGTCAATGTTCTGGTCAAACTTGATTTTCCAAGGGGGGGTGATATTCCAAACATCGGGTGATCTTTTCCATATCACCCTGATCTCTGAAATATCACCCGATGTTTTCCATATCACCCCGATCTCTGAAATATCACTCGATGTTTTCCATATCACCCCGATCTCTAAAATATCACCCGATATTTGTAATATCACCCCTTCCTCCAAATATCACCCGATATTTGTAATATCACCCCTTCCTCCAAATATCACCCCGATGTTTTCTATATCACCTCGATATCTGAATATCACCCGATATTTATAATATCACCCCAATGTTTTCCATATCACCCCGATCTCCAAAATATCACCCTGATATTTGTAATATCACCCCGATATGATGATGACGCCATCCTATCACGTTTCAATAAGGCCCATCCCTGATGGTGATGTCACCATCATATCCCTCATAAGGAGTTTAGCCGCAAAAGGCAGTTGTATGCATTTTGTATGTATATCAGGTTATACATTACAGGTATATTCCATCAAGATTCCCGCTTGCATGTAGGGGTTTGTATGTTGTTGTATATTCGGATATACAATGGGTTTATACAAAGGAAAAACATACAAGGAAAATTGTATGTAAGAAGATACAAGGGTAAATGTACATTTTGCAATGTACATCAGCGGAACATACAAAGGCGATATACAAGCCAGATTTCAAGGTCTTTCCAGTCTGCTTCATAAAAATTTGAGATCCGCAACTTGCATGTATATGGTGCTTGTATATGCCGATATACAATGAAAGATGCAAGTAAGGATGCAAGCCAGATTTCAAATGGATATACATTTTGGTTGAATGCAGCATTGAGTCTGCGGCTTGCATGTATGTGGGCAATTGTATATTGTGATATACAAGTCAAAGGTGCAAAGGAGATATACAAGGAGGACCTGACTTGAAGGTCAAATTCTGGCATATTCAGGCATCAAGTCCACGGCTTGTATGTTTCGACATACAAAGACAAGATGCAAAGTTAATATACAATGGTGGGGCTGCCACATACAAGGGCGTTTGTATGCATATACAAATCCAAAATACAAGAGGGTGACGTACTTTCGAACATGCAAAGACATTTCATAAGCCCGATATACAAAGCGCCATGCATATCCAAATGCAGTTTCAGAGGCCGATTCAGAGGCCAATATATACACAGGTGCATAGTGATATACACACAAATGCAAAGTGATATATACAGGCAGTTGACCAAAGCTTTGACCGCCTATATCTCCTCCATCCTAGCGAATTTTCACATGCTGCAAGAGGCAAAGATGCATGTTTTTGTCCCATCTTTCTTTTGGCAGGGTTTTCAGGAGTTTTTGTCACTTTCCATTTTCAGATCTGGATTTGCATATGATGGTCGAGTTGACGTTTCAGCAACCTCTTGTGAGCAGATGCAGATATTTCTTGCATTCATTGCTGCACAAAGATGAAGCAGCTCGCATTGATGATCAGGGTATCTTCCCACCGCCCTGTTTCAGATATTTTCATACATACATTGCTAAGGATCGATGAGTAAGCTGCTTGCAGTAAAAACTCTAAATATCTCCCCACCTGCCCTTGTTCCAGATCTTTTGGCGCCATTACTCTTGGAAGATGGGACGTCCCTTCAGAGATATTTTTGGTTGCAGCTCTCTGAACGAATTTGTAACTGACTTAGGTTAAATTGAATGCTATATAAGCAAGGCTTACGATGTAAATAGGGTTAGAATTTTTTTTGGCATTCTGGTCTTTCTATTTCCAAACAGAGTTTTCATATACTGTAATCTTGCCTTTCCATTGGATATATGCAAGTTATTTTACCCCCGTTGCTGATTTTCTAGTTCTGTGTGAATCTGCATGAGGTTGTCTGTGAACGTTCTGTTCCTCTCAACCCTATTGTGCCTTGCCTCTGCTAGAATCATCTAATTTGTGTATGTTTACTTGCTATATCTGATTATATTGTGCATTTTCTCAGTGTTGTGGAAGTCTCTTTTAATCAATCTGGTGCATCACCCTTACTTTTAGTTTTCCTATTTTCATTTTTCATTAAAAGCATACCTTCTCCCTTTTCCCCTGAAGATTTAGTAGTTTTAGGTGATATCCATTCAAGGAAGCTGGCCTTCTCTGGAGGTCTGATCTCATTTAGCAAAGTCCCACACTTAGAGATCATTCCCATGTTACTCCAAATTGCTGAAGTTTCACAACTACAAGCAAGGGTGCAAATCTGGGTGATAACAGGAACCTTTAAAATAGATGAAGATGGGCCTTCTCCTACAAGAATGGTAGCCATTTACGATAAAGCGTTATCTCAATCTAATGAGTCATCTAACTCTAATGCATGTCTTGGTAATAAAGTGGCCTCTTTAGATTTCAATCCCCATGGGATGATTGAAACAAAGATTGACCCTCCTCATCGTGATAAAAATAATGATCCTTCTTCTTCAATATATAACCACACATCTAAAGTCATCAAATCTAGCCATATGACCTCTCTTCATCCTTCGGTCTTAGAGAAGCGTTATGGAAGTGGATTCAAAATACTTTCAAAATAAGGATACAATGGAAATGGGTAAAGATGTAAAGAACAAGGAATTAAGGAACCCGTGGAACCTAACCCGCACTTGTCTAATGTAGGTTTGGGTTTCCAGCCTTCTCCTACATTCTCTCCACCATGTTCACAACAAAAAGGTTTACTTCCTACTCCTCCTACATCTTCTATGTTATCTCAACAAGAGTGTATGTTGCCTAGTCTACTCAAAGACTACTTAATCACTCTTCCTCATCTAAAGCATAAAACGATTCAACATAATCATTCAACACATTAATGTGCATATCATCGAGCACTTGGCCATTCCACTACTGAATGTCGAGTCTTGAGTAGCAAAGTTCAGCAACTTGAAACAAGGTTTTGCTCTAGTACTTCGCATCATGCTTGATGTAGTCCCTAAAGTACCTTGTCCTCCATCCATTTTTAGTTGGGGGAGGATGATTTATTGTAGGCCGACTCATGAGAGTGGTCCCTTTTTTTCTCATTTGTGTTATGTTTGTGTGTAATGTGATCCCCATATTGTGATATGAGTTGTTGGTTCTCCTTTGACACCATTGCTAGTGCAAGAGTACAAGGAGTTAGAATGCATAGTGTCATTCTTCTATATGTATCCTCATTCTTCTATATATATATTGTGATGTGCAATTTGGTTATTTTCTCCTTGGATGATTTAGCATCCTTTCATGTTGATTTAATTCTTGTGTATGTGATCTTTCTTCCATCTATGTGGTACCTTGTAGCAATACTCAGCATCATACCATGACTACACAAGACATTATGTATCATGCATGAAAGCATCAGCTTGGTTTGCTCTGCTTGGGGGCAACCCCTTGTTACGATGTATATTTTGGAAAACACATATCATTTCAGCATGTGCTTTTAGAAAGCTCTCGTGCTTGTCTTATATTTCTTCCTCACTCTACCTCAAAGGTAATTGCTCCCTATTGGAGTTAGTAATCATTTTAAGGTGGGGGCATAAATAGTTCTATACACCTCTACCTTCTTCTTTCTATCTAGATGCTTGTTGATCATCTTGGTTACTACTCTCTCTTGGAAAGGATTACAAAAAACTTGGAAACAAGATCTTGAGTCATCTTGTTCTCATACGTTGAAACTTGGAAGCAAGATCTTGAGTCATCTTGTTCTCCTAAGTTGAGGCTCCTTGTATGTTTGGAAGAAGGGTTGTACCACCAACTTGACTTTGGTAGTAAGGTCACTTTTCCTTCTTATTCTACAAGGCTTTGTGTAATTCCTCTTGCAATACGTGGCTATGTGTCTTCCCTTGAGTGGAAACACCTTCCTTTTGAGATGAATTGTGTGTATGATGTGTTTGTACTTTTCTTATGCTTCTTCTTATTTCTATCTAACCCCTTAGCATTCTTCTTTATTGCATCTTGGGGAATGATGCGTGATGATCAAGACATCACCTAGATCGAGGTCTCCTTTGTCTTGCTAACTCAAGGTATTTCATATTATGTTCTTATATATTCTTATTCTCTACGTGTATGTTTATTCTATGTATACCTCGTGCCTTATACGCGTATGCTTCATATCTACTTTGTGTATTGTGTGTGTGTATTGTGATTTCTCGAGTGTATGCCTTATGTATGCCTCGTGTTTTCTCATGTCTTCTAAATGCTTCATGTTTGATTGATGTGTCTTATGTGTATGCCAATCATCATAGACTCCTAGAATCCTAAACTTGGGGGCTTGATCACCCTTCAACTTTAGTTGCATTCTAGGACCTCTATGTTGTTGTGTTTGAATTGTGACTTTTCCATCCCTTTAGTATGAGTTTGAATGTAAGTTTGTACCCACATGAAAGTGGGGGATAAATTTAGCATCGTAAAATGTGCACACCGCCATTTTACCCTTAGTTTAGCTCCTAGATGGGTCTCAAATGTTTACCCTCATTTATTAGGACCTATTTTAGTACCTTTTTTAAGCGTGTAATACTTGATCCCAATGCACAAAACCTGAAAATTAACTATAAGATGGGACTAAGCATGCATTAAGTGCCCCTAATTAAGTGTCTAAAGGACTAGACACCCAAGCACCTTGGGCCCTCCTTTAGCCCTCCCCAAAATTTGTGTCTTATCGACTTAGGCCCTTTAAAACATTCATAAGGTTGGCCTTGTATGGTTTAATTATCTGGAAATTAGCAGGAATACATATAAAAGTACAAGTGAAGTCATTCATTTGAACATACCTAGGCTCTTGCTAACCTCTTGGAATATTCTTATGTTCTTCTATGCTCTATATTCTGCTATCAAGCTCTCTATTGTGGATTATTATTGTAGCACTAACATCTTGTAGGTCTTGTGAAGATCTATTCAGCAACACCAACTTCTTGAGTCAAGTTGTGATGCCTTCTACAAGATTACAAGGGACTTCATGCTCATGGTGACTTCATTCCTTTGTGCTTTGCTTTAGCATTCCATTCTACTTCAAATTTATCTTTGCCCCTCCTAAGGTAGACACTTTTTATCAATTCATTTGTGTTATTATGGAGGTGGGAACACCATTCACGAGGCTTGACTAAGTAAATCTCCTATATAGCACCCAACCATTTTTCTTCTTGCATGTGTGCAGGTCTGACGGACAAGTTTCAGAAGCTGAGCTCTGGGGAGAACAAAAAGCATGTTGTTACAGACCTGACAAAGTTTACAATTTTTGAAAACCCTAATTAAGGACCAGAGCACCTAAGCACCCCTGTCCTGTGAGTTCTGACCTTTGGGAGAAGTCTCTGAACTATCTATTGATCTTTGTTGTCCATTCAGTTGCGGGGTTTCAGGTACCGACAATCTGCTCTACCCAAATCTTGGCTAGACTAGGGTTATTTGTCTCAATCCTAGCTTGATTTATTAGATTTGGGTTAATCATTTCTCTATACAACAAAAGGGCATGATCCCTGTAGTTTGGCTATCCTTCTTGGGTAGATGCCAAGCTCAATTTATCCCCCAATGTTTTGTAGAAGAGGGTTTTACCTAGTTTGATCCATTGAGCTGGTATCTCTTTTCTACATTACAGTGGATTCAGACTGGGTATGTGATGTTGATAACAGACGATCCACTAGTGCTTATGTATTTACTTTATTTGGTGGTGCAATTAGTTGGATGAGTAAGTGATAGACTATGGTTTCTTTGTTGACTACTGAAACTGAGTATATGGCGGATACTCATGCTTGTAAAGAAGTCACTTTGCTTAAGAGACTATGTTCAGATATCAGAATAAAACAAGGTGCAGTGACAGTTTGTTGTGATAGTTAAAGTGTGATCTTCCTAGCTAAGAACCCAACATTTCATGCTAGGACTAAGCACATTGATGTACATTATCATTTTGTTAGAGATATGGTTGACAATGGTAGGGAGAAGTTAGTTAAGGTAGGGAATTTGATGAATGTTGTAGATTTATTAACTAAGCCTGTAAGCACAAAGAAGTTTAGATGGTGTTTGGAGTCTATGGGCCTCTCACCCCCTAGAAATTAAATCATCATGTTGATACTCCATTTGCTCTTTCAAGGTTTTGACAAGTGGGAGAGTGTTAGGAAAGGTGTCTCAATCTTGAAACTACAAAAGGTTAGTATTCTTCCTAGTTTTGGACTTTTCAAATACCCTTTATCTTGAAGAATAGTTTAGAACTTTCAAAGTTTCAAAAGAGGCTAAAAATGGTAGAGATTACTATTTTTAGTAACTCTATATTTGATCTCAAATGGACCCAAATTTTTTCCAAAAGGTGCAAAACTATCAAGTAAACATCTTGGGTGAGTTTCAACTCAAGATCATACTCGAATTGCAAGATATTAAAGTTTTCCTTTTTTGAAACTCCTGAAAAAAGTTTTGAACTTAAATTTCAGGTAGCTAGAGGTCCCTAAACATCCCAAAAGTTGTCTTAATAGAAAAGTAGGTTATAGCTTGATATATCTCTTCACAATCTTTCCAACCCATCAAACGGTTTGTCAATTAGACACCCGGATCAAAAGTTATGACCTCCAGAAGTTGGACCTCCTACTTTGGGAAATGTGAAAACATGTTGGACACTTAAAAGAGTTGTAAAGGGAAGAGTTACATGTTTTGGTGTGTGATTTGGCACATCACGAGGCATATTTTATTGGAGATAATTTAGGTGCCACTTTTGGGTGGTTTTTGGCTCATGGTTTTGTAATTACCGTTGATAGTTTACTATATTATATCTCCTATATATTAGGAGCTTGAGATGGAGGTTGTGTGTAAGAGTCTTATAGATGTTGAGTTGCCTTCGAATCTCTGGTTGGTTATACTCCTATGATTCAAGCTTACTCTACAAGTATACTGTAATTTTCTTGATTCCTGAATAATATATTGGGTGGCTTTGGAGTGTGGGGTTTTTTCCCGAAAGGGTTTCCCCACGTAATTATTGTATTGTGGTATGATTGCTATTTGTGTTTATTTCTGTAACTATTGTAAAGATCTTAAAAGTTCTGCATATCTCTCCCCTCGAGAATAGTGTAGGAAATTGTTCCACTACCTTATCTTCCTTACAACATTTTCCCATGGAAACATATCATCAAATGAAAATTTGCTTTACAATAACTTTCCTACACTACCAAAATATTTCCCACATTTGCAGCTTTGACATGCATGATTTAAAGCTCTAGATTCACCTTGAGGCACTTGCAGACCTATAGATGGTTCAAAAGACCAACCCACTTTAATGCCTTCATTCTCGTTCTTTATAGTGCTCAATCATTGTTGTAGCGGCTTGGGTGGGAGAAAATTAGGGTATACCACTATAACATTTTCAAAATCAACTACCACAACCTATCATCATTCAATTCCATCTACATAAGACTTGGTCGCTTGAGCATTCATGGAATTTGGGAAGAGACTCACTCATTTTTGTAGGTCAAAACATGAAAAATGCCCTTTCAAGCTTCTTCAACACTTTCATTTTTGGTTTCAACCTCATTCCTGGCCCTATTCTTGTTCGACAAGGATTTCTCGTCGACTAGGAACACTCTGATGGACTTTGTTTTGGCCTTGTTCCTATCCATCAAGGATTTCCTATTGGGATAAGGTTCCATTAACCTTGTAAATCCCAACATTGTATTTATTCCATTTTATTATTTGTAATTTGTAATTACCCAGAAGGGAATGAGGTAGTTTCACTGACAATGGAAATTCTGGATTTACCAGAGGTAATTATGGAGTGACATTTACGGTTGGAAATTGTAGAAATTGTTAGATTTAGGGCACACAACTGAAAGGGGGGGTGAATTAGTTGTCCAAAAATTCCACACTTAAATCTTCTTAGTGATTAGCAGTATATCATTCATAAAACATAGTGTAATTAAATCAAAAGCAGAAACTCATCAACACATAAGACACCAAGATTTTGACGTGGAAAACCTGGTTAAGGGAAAAAACCATGGGGTGATTAACCCAAGATTGTATTCTCTGTTAGAAGAATAGAAAGAACAAATGGCACATGCCAATTAGGGCTCACTGCCCAAGCACACTGCTCACAAGAGGCTCACTGCCTACAAGAGACACATTGTCTACAAAGTAACAAGTATTACAAACTTGAACTGGAGAATAGCATGTTTACCATGCTTGGATCAGTTCCATTTAGGCCCAAAACTTCTGCTCTGCCTTTCGCTACCTTCTTCGCTACCACACTCTCATCTCCACAAGACACACACTGGAATGACTTCACAATCCCTTATTTATACAAGGCATCAACTTAGGAACAATCATTTAAGTCAGCAAACACCTACAAGAACATCCGCAAGATGTGTAATACATCTGGTCGGCTAGTCTCAGGAAGAAAACCAACATCCGGTGGTTATTCTTCAAATACAAACTTTAACTTCAATGCAGACCACCAACATGAACTGGACACGATCCACAGATCACCATAAGCTTTCCTAAATCACCAAGAACATCTGCACTTCATCTGCTTACTGGAATCCTTCTCTCCTTCATCTGGAACCTCAAGAACATAGTCTGTCATCACTGTCACAAAGGAATAGGTTCTTCTGGACCTTCAAACCATGAACCAATCTACTTGACACTTCACAAGGACGTCCTCAACACTTCCTCAAATCCACAGAATGGGACAATTCTTTTTTGGATCTCACTGGACCTATCTGTGTCACTCTGTCACCTCTGAACACCTACCAAAACTGGTTCTACTTGAGTGACCATAACTTCTTCAGATATGCATGCGGACCTCTGAAAACTTGACTGGAGCATCTCAAGACTTATATCTACAAACCCTTTAAACCACATCCTCTGATCCTCTACCTATCTTGGACTTTTACCTTGTTGTCATCATTGTTCTTCACTGTTCCTGATTGAGACTAATTTTCTCAATATCCTCAGCACACAGCTCATCCAATCCTTCTCATTAATGCAACATGAGTATGTTGACATCAATGACAACACCGGTTAGACCCATACTTGCAACAATCTCCCCCTTTGTCATTGATGGCAACATATGATGTGAAAAACCATCAAGACAAGAACTTCTCCTTACTATCACAACTCCCCCTATCAGCAACAACTTCTCACATGTCTTCTCTTCCTTTACTGCTCCCCCTTTGATTATCAACCACTTGTTTTTCACATGTCTTCTCTCCCCTTTGACATCAATGGCAAGGGTGCATACTTGCAACTCCAATACTTCAGAATTATACCTACTGCTCCCCCTGAGTAGCAGCTCCCATCAATCTAGATCACAAGATATGACTATGATGTCCACCGGACTGATGCACCTCAGTGCATCTTAGTTCATCACCAGAGGGGCAATAACCCCTAACTTCTCCCTGAGATACTCAAAATAGTCCTTGGGCAAAGGTTTAGTAAAGATATCTGCAATCTGATCCTTGGATGACACAAACTCCAATCTGACCTCATTCTTGTTCACTTGCTCTCTCAGAAAGTGAAACTTGATAGATATATGCTTAGTCTTTGAATGCAACACTGGATTCTTGGATATACTAATTGCACTTGAATTATCACAAAAGATTGTGATAGGCTCCTCATACTCCACTCTTATGTCTCTTAGCATCTGCTTCATCCACAAAACTTGAGTGCAACTGTCTGCTGCTGCAATGTATTCTGCTTCAGTTGTGGACATAGATATTGCCTCTTATTTCTTGCTTAGCCAAGAAACCAATCTCTTCCCCAAAAAGAATGCTCCACCACTAGTACTCTTCCAATCATCCACATCTCCTGCCCAATCAGCATCTGTATATGCATGAAGAGAGAAATCATGATCTCTAGGATACCATAGACCATACTCAACTGTCCCTTTTAGATATCTACAAATCCTTTTGATTGCCATGACATGAGTTTCCCTAGGATCAGCCTGAAATCTAGCAACAAGACCAACAACCTACATTATGTCTGGTCTGGTTTGAGTGAGATACAACAGCCCTCCAATCATTGACCTATACTTTGTCTGATCAACCTTAGGAGAATCATCATCTTTGCTCAATTTACATCCGGTTGCCATGGGAGTATTCATTGGCTTTGAGTCTTCCATCCCAAATTTCTTCAGCAATTCTTTCACATATTTGGTCTGAGAAATGAAGATTCCTTTCTTTGTTTGAGTGATTTGCAGACCCAAGAAGAAATTCATTTCACCAAGCATGGACATCTCAAATTCACTTTTCATCTGATTTGCAAAAGTTTTACACATACTGTCTCTTCCTCCAAAAATGATATCATCAACAAACACTTCAACAATTAAGATGTTTTCATGATCAATTTTGAAGTACAAATTACTGTCAATAGTACCTTTGTTGAAACCAATCTTCAAGAGATGTTTATCCAATCTTTATACCAGGCTCTTGGTGCTTGCTTCAGTCCATACAAAGCCTTCTTTAGCTTGCAGACCATATCGCCATGATCAGACAATTGGAATCCATCTGGTTGCTCAATGTACACTTCTTCTTCCAAGTCACCATTCAGGAAGGCAGACTTGACATCCATCTGATACACTTTGAAATCTTTGAAAGGAGTAAATGCAAGAAATAATCTAACTGCTTCAATTCTTGCCACCGGAGCAAAAGTTTCTTCAAAATCAATTCCTTCTATTTGAGAATAGCCTTTGCAGACCAATCTGGCTTTATTTCTGATTACTTCACCCACTTCATTCAATTTGTTCCGGAAGACCCATTTGGTTCCAATCACATTCTTGTTTCTAGGTCTGGGAACCAGATCCCAAGTGTGATTTTTCTCAATTTGCATTAGTTCTTCCTCCATAGCTTTTGACCAATTTTCATCACTGCAAGCTTCATTCACTGTCTTAGATTCAATCTTTGAAATCAAACAATACTCTTCTGAATCTTGAGCAATTCTTCTTCTTGTTTGTACTCCTTTGCTTTTATCACCTATGATCTGATCTTCAGAGTGGTTTAGTCTTACATACCTTGGAATTTTGGGAGTTTCTTGCACTTCTAACTCTTGATCAGGCTCATTGAGACTTATTTCTTCTTCCTGACTTACCGGATCAGCTTGAATCTATATTTCAGAAGAGGCTTGGGCACCTTGAGTCAAAGTACTATTCTGATCATCTTCATCATACTCATAAAACCTTGAGGGTTTTTCAATTCCTTCATCAACCTTCACATTTGTACTTTCTATGATCTTTCTCAGTCTCTTATTATAACATCGGTATTCTTTGCTTTGAGTGGAGTAACCCAAGAATATTCTTTCATCACTTCTAGCATCAAACTTTCCTAGATCTGCATCTCTTCTAATGTAACATTTGCTACCAAAAACTCTAAAATACCTCACAGTAGGAGTGATGCCAAACCAAAGTTCATAAGGAGTCTTACCGGTATTGCTTCTGATTTAAACTCGATTGAGGGTATAGACTGTAGTGCTGACAGCTTCTCTCCAATAGATCTAAGGAACATTTGCTTCCATCATCATGGTCCTAGAAGCTTCCTGGATGGTCCAGTTCTTTCTCTCCACTACTCCATTCTGCTGTGGAGTCCTAGGAGCAGACAATTGTCTCTTTATTCCATGTTTCTCACAGAATTCTAAGAATTCATCGGATGTGAATTCTCCACCTCTATCAAACCTCAGACACTTCAACTTTAATCCGGTTTCATTTTCTACCATAGCCTTGAATATTTTGAATTTCTCAAAAGCTTCTAATTTTTCTTTTAGAAAAGTTACCCACATCATCTGGGAATAGTCATCAATTAGTAGCATGAAGTATCTATCACCTTGCAGACTCTTGATTCTTGCCGGACCACAAAGATCAGTATGAACTAAGTCCAATAATCTAGTGGAGGAAAGTTCCTTACTTTTGAATGAGACTCTGCTTAGCTTACCCAACTAACATTCTTTACGCAAGTTGTTGATAGGTTTTACTAATTTAGGAAGATCTCTTATAGCCTGAGTATTGCTTATCTTGATGATATTATCAAAATTCACATGACACATCCTCATATGCCATAACCAGCTTTGATCAACTTGAACAAATAAGCAACTTTTATCTGTACCAACCAAGTGGAAGATATTACCTTTAGTTTGAGTACCAGATGCAATCTCTGTTCTGGAGCTTTCAAAGATCTTGCATTTTCCATCCTTGAACCGAAGATCATAGCCTTTGCCCACCAACTATCCAACACTGAGAAGATTGTGCTTCAATCCTTCAACATACAGTACATTACCTGTTTTGTTTCTATCATCAAAAGAAATAGTTCCTCTACCTCTGATTCTACCAGCAAAATTTTCACCAAACTTTACCATTCCTCCTTCATACCTTTCCAAATCTACAAACTTATTTTTGTCACCTGTCATATGGTGAGAGCATCCACTGTCAATGACCCAATCATCCTTTTCTTCAACTTGGGCAGCCAGAGCTCTTTCTACAATTTTAAGATTGACAGATTCAGAAAATATAGGTTCTTCTTCCTTGATGGCAATAAACACCCATTCATTTCCAGATTTGTTTCCTGTCTCTGACTCATCATCTATTACTCCTTCATTGTCATCTTCTTCATGAACATAGTAGCAATTCTTTTAGAACCTTGATCTATTGGGATTTGGCCTTGAAAATCTATCCAGACACTTAGAGGCAAAATGACCAATCTTATTGCAGTTAAAGCATTTAAAGGGCAATTTTCCTTCATACGTACCAGATCCTCTTGGTAGTCTCTTTGCAATAAGGGCTTCAAGTTGAGCAGTTTCTACTTCTTCTTCTTCCAGGTCTTTTCTTGTTTTTTCATACCATGGCAGTTTCCTTGATGAATTCTCTCCCAGATCAAACCTTTGTTTACCTTTTACAGAGACACTGACTTTGAATGCAGATTCAGTCTTTGGGGGGTCATCTCCAAACTCTGTCATTTCAAATGCAACTAATTTCCCAGCCAATTGATCTCTTGTGACAGTTGTATGTGCTCTGAATTCTTCAATGGCAGCAACCTTGATTTTGTAAGAGGCAGGTAGGGATTTGAGAATTTTGCCAACAATTTCATTCTCATCCAAGACTCCACCAGCATTTCTAATTCCACAAACTAGCTCATTCACTCTTGGCATAAAAGTAGTAATATTTTCATCATCTCTCATTTTCATTTTTTCAAATTTCCCTTTTAGACTATGTAACCTTGCACATTTAACATACTGGTCTCCTTCATGCAAAAGTTCCATTTTATTCCAAATCTCAAATGAAGTTGGTAGGTCAATAACATTTAAGAGCTCTGAGTCAAATAATGCGCTTAGAAGAGCCTCTTTAGTCCGCAGATTGTTTTCAGCATCTGTGATTTCATTTAGGGTTGTTGGACCACCCTGTGGAGGTACATACAGTTTTGTAACCATGGACCAGTATGCCATTCCCATACACTGCAAGTGACATTTCATGCGACCTTTCCAAAGAGCAAAGTTGTTTCCATCAAACTTTGGACTGTCCTTCTTGTAAGACGACATCTTGGATCTCCTCAAGCGGTTAAGCTCCTTTTAAAGGAACTTGGCTTTGATACCAATTGTTAGATTTAGGGCACACAACTGAGAGGGGGGGTGAATCAGTTGTCCAAAAATTCCACACTTAAATCTTCTTAGTGATTAGCAGTATATCATTCATAAAACATAGTGCAATTAAATCAAAAGTAAAAACTCATCAACACATAAGACACCAAGATTTTGACGTGGAAAACCTGGTTAAGGGAAAAAACCACGGGGTGATTAACCCAAGATTGTATTCTCTGTTAGAAGAATAGAAAGAATAAATGGCACATGTCAATTAGGGCTCACTGCCTACAAGAGACCCACTGTCTACAAAGTAACAAGTATTACAAACTTGAACTGGAGAATAGCATCTTTACCATGCTTGGATCAGTTCCATTTAGGCCCAAAACTTCTGCTCTACCTTTCGCTCCCTTCTTCACTACCACACTCTCATCTCCACAAGACACACACTGGAATGACTTCACAATCCCTTATTTATATAAGGCATCAACTTAGGAACAATCATCTAAGTCAGCAAACACCTACAAGAACATCCGCAAGACATGTAATACATCTGGTCAGCCAGTCTCAGGAAGAACACCAACATCCGGTGGTTATTCTTCAAATACAAACTTTAACTTCAATGCAGACCACCAACATGAACTGGACACAATCCACAGATCACCACAAGCTTTCCTGAATCACCAAGAACATCCGCACTTCATCTACTTACTAGAATCCTTCTCTCCTTCATCCGAAACCTCAAGAACACAGTTTGTCATCATTGTCACAAAGGAATAGGTTCTTCCAAACCTTCAAACCATAAACCAATCTACTTGACACTTCACAAGGACGTCCTCAACACTTCCTCAAATCTGCAGAATGGGATAATTCTTTTCCAGATCTCACTGGACCTGTTGGTTTTTTCTTCTGAATCAGCATTAGGGTTTGCCAGTTCTAACGTACAGGCAGATTTAGCCAACTAAATATAGGAGGTTGCATGAGCTCCTCCCCTTCACTTTTGGTTCTGCCGCACCAAGGGGGGTGTCCCTATCTAATAAAGATATGACCTTGACTAGCTCAATGACAGAAGGATTTAACTTGACATCATCAGGCAGAATACTCTCGTGTATGGACCAAGATTTGTGTAACAAATCACAAGGTTGGCAACATTCTGGGACAGATGTGTCTAGTTAGGGATGAGAGCATGCAGGGGTTTCGTACTCCTACTCCTACAACTAACAAGTGGAAGGATGAAATGGTTTGATTTGATGTTTGGAGTTATGGGACTTTTCTAGACCCATTAAACAAACAGATTCCCAAACCAGTACCTTATCTGGGCAGCAGAGTCAAATCTAAGAATGTAAATGTCTCCCTATGACAACATGAATTCATATCCAGAGGACTTGAGAAGAATGCTACTACCTAACAGCAACATGTCCAAGAAAGAGTATTACTTATGATCATACTTAACAGATCCTATGATGTAATCTATTTTCCTTTGTATCTGATCAAAAGCCTATTTAACCACTCCTTGAGTAGATGCAATAAATCAGACACACAGTATGCATACACTGAAAAACTTGGAAGTCCTTGACAACTTTGTTTGAAAGGAAAACAAATGACATACAAGAGATAATCAGAAACAATACACACACCAGGTGTTTTTCATTTAAAATCAATCTGCATAGAAAATCATCATACAAAAAATTATCATTTATAAGCCAAGATAGACTGGTACACTAGACCAAGGACCAAATCTGTAGCAAAAAATGCCTTTCAAAATGTGAACACCTTATGTTCAGAGTCATAGCAGAAAGCCCAAAAACCTCTCCTCCAAAAGAGTAACACAGTCTGCTTAAAATAGCAAGAAAGTGTACCTACAGCCATTGACTACATGGCCAATTCAAAAAATTGCCAGATACAGAGCATTTTGAGAAAATGGACATCCAAAATTAAATGCAGCAGGAGATAAAACATGGAGAAGCAAGAGAAGGACAAGGAGCAGATGAGCTCGAGCCTTGTGCCACCGTTGGAAAACTCTCCATCAAAAAACTGTTACATGGTTGTTCAACTATTTGCCCATAACTCTGCATATCGCCACTAAAGGCCCCAACCACCCACGTCTTCACATGGAGACTGTTGCAACACTCAAATGGAAATTTCCCGCTCAAAACATGCCCTGAAGATGCAAAGGAAACTCATACTCCATCTTTAAAACATGACCATCGATTATTTCCCTTCGTAGGATCTACAGCCTCAAATCCACGTTGAAAAGTCACCGTCCTGCGAAAATGTGCCACGTAGGCACTCTGCATATGCACGTTCTACTTTGTGTATCACGCCATCGGCGTGACCAAGACTATCGGGAAGACCCACATATCTGTAAGATTTAAAATCCCACATTGGTCCTGCAGAGACCACTCTAGCACCTTATAAGCATGGCCACAAACATAATAAGTGTCGAGCATTTTTCCTTGCTCGACCCATGAATCCTCAGCCAAAAACCCATCGCCCTGACTCCTACCGATGGCCCACTTCCATCTCCTGCCTCCATCAGTGTGACCAACACCATCGGCCCCACAAAAAACTTCCCCGTCGATAACACAAGTCACCCCGATGACCACTAAAACACACCCCGTCAGCCAGAACAAAACCATCAGGATGACCAAAAACTCCCTCGCTGACACACCAAGCTATGCCGATGGCAACCCCATCAGCCAGACTGAACACATCAGAGGATCCAAAAAACCCTCTGGCCGACACCATGTGTTACGCCGATGCCTCCTTCACATCCCCCGTCGGCCAGACATAAACCGTCAGGGTGACCAAAACTTCCCTCACCGACAGACTGAGTCACAGCGACCACCACATCCATTCTAGGTCTTTAGCGAGACTACTTCCATCGGTCAACTTGGAGCTCCTCCCGCCGATGACCATACCTACGCCGATGAACAACATCGGCCAAACCAAACGCATCGGCGAACCACAAAATACATTTGCCAATAGCACCACTCTTGCCGATGAAGCATTAGAACACCTCATCAGCTAAACCCCAACCCGTTGGAGCAACCTCCTCCGGGCACGCCGACACCAAGTATCACGCCGATGACATTTAACATCCCTCATCAGCCTGACCATCCTTGTCAGTGGAAAATGTAACACTACTGCCGATAGAGAAACTCTTGGCGATGGAAGAAAATACCATTGTGAAGAACATGGTCGCCAAGACAAAGGTGAACTCACACCGATGGACCCAGAAGAAACTTAGGAATTTTTTGGATTTTTTGTAAAGGTGCCTGCATGAAAATTTCTTAAAAACTGACAGTCGATTCAGGCACCAACAGTGGCTCTGTCTGGGGATGCATGCCTCTTGCAAGCATGGCAAGAACCACAGAACTCTAGGATGTAGACCAGTCCCCTATCCATTGGGCAATAGAGTCATGAAGCACCAACCTGCATCACCAAACACACTTGATGGCCTAAGGCCACCAAGAAAAGGAAAACCTGCATTTCCCTTTGTCAAATACCTTATTTTCATCTGCATACACTAGGTCAAGGTTGAGAATGCTGCCATGATCTAACCATAAGTAACTTTGGTCATTTGCATATTCAACCCTCTGATTTGGCTTATCACTGTCAACCCTATGCAAGCGACCTTCAGCATCAGGGAACAAGTGGATGCAGTATTTATCAAGCAATGCATATTCATATGGCATAGAACACAGGTTATCATCACTATGCATTGCAAAATGATTTCCTAGCTGGACTGAAAATTGAAAGTACTTAAAGTCCACCATGCAACTAGGAACACCAGGGCTCTTTTCATTGTAAGCTAGCCTATCAAAAGAAAAGATTTCAAGTTCATAATTGTGCACATCATGCACACAACCAATAGTAGCACCAAACTGGAAAAGATCAGGCTCTGGCACCTCTTTATAGTCAGGCACATTTTCATAGTCACTTACCTGATGTATGTTGGTTTCACTTTCGTCAGTATGAGAAATAGAATCCAAGTCGAAAACAATGCTCAAACCTTCACCACACTCAAATAGATCCTCATCACCATATGTGTCAAGAATGGGTGATCCAAGGTACATCAGGTTGATCACAATATGCCATTTGTTCATGGGCAGCAGAGCATGCATTTTCATCACCAATGGATTCCCTTTGTGGAGGAGTATCAGCCTGTGTGTCATAAGCAAAATAGTCACCAAATAAAAAACAATCATGCTCTGCACTAGCACTTGTTTCAATCTCTGACTGCTCTTCATGATCTCCATGTGTTTGAAAAGAAGGCAATGTTTCCCACATGGAACTGTTTCTCTGTTTGCTTATATCTTCTCTGTCTTGAGTACAATACTCACAATTATCTCCACAAGTCCATTCCAAAAGTTGCTTATTGCTGTCCACAACCTCATTATTGCTTTCATGGCCAGTTGCCTCAACATTGCAATGGGAGTCCTCATTAGTCCTTTCATTGGCATCCTCAGTATTCATCTTTTCATCTTCACATGATGCCTTAATCATTTGGTCATTTACAGCTTCACAACCATTTCTCACACCAAGGCCTGGAGACAGGGATTTCTGCAGGTGCTCATCTCTCATTTCTTGTACATTTTCTAAAAAAATGTATGCCATTTGCATGCTTGTCACCTTGAAATCCTTCAGTAATGCACTAGAGCCCTCCTCAAAAGCCTCAAAATATATGCCAACATAGGCTGAAATATCAGGTCTGAAGACTTCTGGGATCTGTGAAAGGGCTAATGCAAACCTATGACTGAAAACAATACATGGCTCCTCATCTTGTTTTCTAATTTTCATTAAATTTGCAACAAGATCAACTGGTTCTCTTGCAAATTCTTTTTTGAAATAGTCAACAAGCTCATCCCAACAGGCAAAGGATCTCTTTGGAAAGCTCAAATACCAGTCTTTTGCTTTTGCATCAAAGGATCTAAAAAAAAACGTCATCCACATATCCTCATTTCTGAATGAATGCTTTCCCATAAAGCTATGAAAATGTTGGATATGTGTACCCCCATCACATACACTGTGACCACTAAATCTAGGCATCTGATAGTATATCCTAGCAGGCATACTTTCTACTTTATAATCAACCCATGACAAATCTAATTGGTCATACAAAGGATCAAAAGGGCTGACAAGAGGTTTAGCTTTCTGACTGGCAGACATGAAAGGGTTATCACTATTCAACTGAGCCTGCCTAGCCTCTAAGAATATCAACCTATTTCTTATCTCTTCTATTTTGTCACATAACATTGCATCTCCCTCTTGGTTGAGCGCGGGTGTATACATATTTGGATTTATAAAATTTTCCATCTTAGACATCCTTTGTCTACCTAAGACCTATAACCTCCCCTGGCATCTAACCTATGTAGTAAAACAACAAATATAAGTGGGAAGAAAGAAGGTACCTTTTCTCATCCAGATGCTGAAGTTTGAATAGCACATTTTCTTTTTGTCACAACACACATCACTTTCATGTGCACTTGAATCTTTCTTTGCAAAGTCGCCACCTCTCCAAAGAGGACAAAATTTTTAATAGCTGAAAACTATTTTTCCAGGTTCATTCCACCAGCAGAGCCAGGCAAAACTTCACCAGAGGCTGTAAGATATCACTTTTTCTGTTCATTCCCCAGCAGAGTCACCACTTTGTTGGTTTTTTCTTCTAAATCAGCATTAGGGTTTGCCAGTTCTAATGCACAGGCAGATTCAGCCAACTAAATACAGGAGGTTGCGTGAGCTCCTCCCCTTCACTTTTGGTTCTGCCGCACCAAGGGGGGTGTCCCTATCTAATAAAGATATGACCTTGACTAGCTCAATGATAGAAGGATTTAACTTGACATCATCAGGTAGAATACTCTCATGTATGGACCAAGATTTGTGTAACAAATCACAAGGTTGGCAACATTCTTGGACATATGTGTCTGGTTAGGGATGAGAGCATGCAGGGGTTTCCTACTCCTACTCCTACAACTAACAGGTGGAAGGATGAAATGGTTTGATTTAATGTTTGGAGTTATGGGACTTTTCTAGACCCATTGAACAGACAGATTCCCAAACCAGTGCCTTATCTAGGCAGCAGAGTCAAATCTAAGAATGTAAATGTCTCCCTATGACAACATGAATTCATATCCAGAGGACTTGAGAAGAATGCTACTGCCTAATAGCAACATGTCCAAGAAAGAGTATTACTTATGATCATACTTAACAGATCCTATGATGCGATCTATTTTCCTTTGTATCTGATCAAAAGCCTATTTAACCACTCCTTGAGTAGATGCAATAAATCAGACACACAGTATGCATACACTGAAAAACGTGGAAGTCCTTGACAACCTTGTTTGAAAGGAAAACAAATGACATACAGGAGACAATCAGAAACAATACACACACTAGGTGTTTTTCATTTAAAATCAATCTGCATAGAAAATCATTGTTGGTTTTTTCCCAGACTGGATGCTTATTCCCAGATTTCCCTACAAGGTAGCCATCAATGATCAACAAGATCTCTGGGCCAGGGGCCAACAGTGTAGGAGATAGACTCTATATTTTATCTCCTCTTCTTCTTTAGGCTCTGCAAAACCTAGGGGGTATTCCCTACTCAACATCCATGAGGATATACATACAAAGGCTGGGATGCTGACAGAAAGTAGATAAGTCCTCCTGTAAGTAGACCAAAACTGAAAGATAAGAGCAAAGGGGCTACCTTTGGGCCTATTTGCAGTTGTAGATAGAGGACTGAGGATCCTAAAACTAATTCTAATGTCCTAAAGGTTGTTTTAGATTTTGATTTTGATTTTAAGTTTGGATGCAAAGCTGGACATGGTTGTAACACAAACACAAAGCAAGATTGGTGCCTATCCAGGGCCTGGAGTCAGTAGACATACACTTGTGAATGATATGCATGAACAACTAAAACTGGATTTCAGGGGGACACATATGATACCTGCCTTACAGATATCTCCCAATACAGAGTGTTAAGCTATCTATACTTATGGCATCCCTACTGTAGTGTACCCTTCCCAATGTTCAATCTAAGAACAATTTAATCTACCCCTTGAGCAGAAGTTAAGAGATCAGACATTCAACACAGGAATTCTATGTTCTAGATTCTCAAACATTGCTTAAATATTCAGACTCAGAAGAAAGATACATGCAATACTGGAGACAGAATTAACAAAACACATGCTAACATAGCATTTCTCATATAAAATTAACCATGAAATCAGTGGATTCATGCAAAAACGTACAACAAGAGATACATAAACTCACAGGTTTTGCTGTACAGAGCAACCAAATCAGATGTATTGTATTACAGAGCCAAATGTTCAACTTTCAACAACCTAAAATGAGTAACACTTCCTGCTTATAATAGCCAAAGAAGCGTACTCAGCATTAATTACATGGCTTTGACAAAAAATTTGCCAGATACAAATCCTTCAAAGGAATGGCACTCAAAATTTAGTGCTACAGAGACAGAAAGTAGACAATGGTGGCCTCGAGCCCTGTGCCACCATCTAGAAGTCCTCACGCCAAAAATCAGGTACATGACCGTTCAACAACTCGCCCATGCCCCTGCTACAGTCGCCATTGATGGCTCAACCACCTGCGGCCGCTAGGAAAAATATCACAGCACTCAAAAAGAATTTCCCGCCAGAACATGCTTCTATCGCAGTTTCAAATTATACAGGGAGATTAGTCCCACATGCATGGTGAGGAGACTACCTTAGTAGTTTAAAAGCATAGTCACTTGCATAATAGGTGTCAAGCGCTTTTGCCACGCTTGACACATGCTCCTCCACCCAAAGCCCATCGCCGAGATCAACACCATCGGCTAAGCCCACGAATCTCCTGCCGACCTTAATTGTCCTGCCGACCGCTACATTACAATCCCCTCCATCGGCCAGAGATGCACCATCGGGCCAACTCTTCAGATCTCCGCCGATAGTATGAGTCTCTCCGATGACCAGCTTGCACCCCGTTAGCAGTTACCATCCTACCACCATCGGCCAAGCAAAAAACCCCTCAGCTGACACAGCCAATCACGCCGATGAACAACTCCTGAAAGCCTCCAACATCCCCATCGGCCAGAGAAGAACCATCAACCTAGCCAAAAGCTCCTTCACCGACAGACCAACTCTCACCAATGACCACTCCAAATCCTCATCGGCCTGACACTACCCCATCGGCGGACCCTCCAACCGCTAACCCGATAAGCAACCTTACTCTGATGGCATTCCCCATCGGGGTGACCTCCTTCCATCGGCAAACCACAAAAGACTACTGCCGATATGCCAAAGCTCGCCGATGAACACCTGAGATACCCTCATCGGCATGACCAATACCATCGGTGGAACCACAAACTCCATCGCCGATAGATCAAGCTCCTACCGATGGACAGGAATACCTAGGGTTTGAATGAAGAAACCCTCCAACAAACAAGCTCAGCCTCCAGGTCAAAACGAGTGCCAACATTGGCTCCGAATGGGGATGTGCAGGTGAAAAACCTGCAACGAGAACCAGATCTCTGGGCAGACCAGGCAAAAAAAGCCAAAAAAGCACGAACTGTACAGAACATTTACACTATATACATATTTTTACAAATGTGCACAGGGACAAGTCATCTATGCAAAATAGAACTTAAGGAATTGGCCATGCACAGGCAATTCCAGAAATTCACCATCTAGGGCCTGGAGGAAATAAGAATCCTCCCCATGAATACTGCAAATCTGATATGGGCCCATCCATAAGGGTTCGAATTTACCATGTTTACCCTTTTCTTGACCTTTTGCATTCCATACGAGCACTAGATCATTGACTTGAAACTTCCTTTTTGTAGCTCTCCTGTCAAACTGATATTTCACATCTTGTTGTCTCTTAAGGTTGATCTGGTGTGCTTTCCTTCTGTTTTCATCCAGTGCAACCAGCTGGTTCACTCTTTCTGTCATGGAGTCTTCAATCTCCTCATCATTTTCCTGGATGAATCTGTAAACTGGTAGGAGATTGTTTATGGGCAATCTGGCTGATGCACCATATACTAGCTCAAAGGGTGACATTCCAATAGCCTTTTTTACTGTCACTCTGTTAGCCCATATTGCTAACTTTAATTTTGAGTCCCAAGCTCTCTTGTTCTTGTCCAGTATCCTCTTGATAATTTTCATGATGCTTTTATTACTTGATTCTGCTTGACCATTTCCTTGTGGGTGGTATGGTGATGCATATGATAGATTTATCCCATACCTGTTGCAAAAATCAACAAATTCACCTGATCTGAAGCACATAGCATTATTAGTGACTATCTTGAATGGTACTCCAAACCTGATGATAACATTTTCCAGTATGAAATCTGTCACCACCTTACTTGTAGCTCTCTTAGCTAGAATGGCCTCAATCCATTTGGTAAAGTAATCAGTTGCCACCAAAATCCAACTGTGTCCCCCACTTGACTTGTCTGCAATTTCCCCTATAAAGTCAATTCCCCATTGCTGAAATGGAGCATCCACAGTTATAGTTCTGAGGGGTAAAGCACCATCATATCTCAGCTTTCCTGAAAATCTTTGGCAAGGGTCACATTTCCTTACTAACCTTTGTGCATCTGAAAAGAGAGTGGGCCACCAATATCCTGCTCTGAGAGTCTTATGAGCTGTTGTTTGGGCAGTATAATGTCCACCACACAATCCTTTATGCATATCAATCAAAACATTGTTAGCCATATCCTCATCCACACATCTCAACAGCACACCATCAGGGTTTTTCCAGTATAGCTCACCTTGAACAATAACATACCTAATTGCATGTAACTTTAAAGTCCTCTTTTGGCTGTCACTGAAATGGGAAGGACAATTCAGATTTTGCAAGTAGTATATAATGTCCTTGTACCATTCAGATCTTGATACATTTACACTCTCATTTTGGACTGCATTAACTTGGCATGCTTCCAAGTTTGACTGTGCCATCATCTTGGCTAATCCTTGTCCTCTTACCAACTTGGTAACTTGTATGTCTATGTTGAACTCTTGCAGTTTGTTTATCCATCTACACCTTCTTCTAGTCACCTCCTATTGAGTGAATATATCTGACTGCTGCATGGGGTACATATGCAATTATATGTGATCCTACCAGATATGGTCTGAAACTTTTGATGGCTCTGACTAGTGCATATGCATGTTTTTCCATAATATCATACTTCAACTCAGAAGCCTGCAAGGACATACTGAAGAAAGCTATGGGTTGCTCAAAACCATCTTCATTTTTCTGTAGCAAACATGCAGCAACAGTGTGAAAGGAAGCAAATGAAAATACTTGGAATGGCCTAGAAAAATCAGGAGATTTAAGAATAGGGGCCATCTTGATTGCCTCTTTGATACTCTGAAATGATTCTGTTGCTTCACTTTCCCAGTTGACAGTCGCATCCTTCTTCATCATCTTAGAAATGTTCCTTGTAATTTCTGCAAAGTTGGGAACAAATCTCCTAACAAAATTTATCTGTCCAAAGAAGGACTGAACTCCTTTTACAGTTTTTGGCATTTGAATTCTGTCAATAGCAGCCACTCTCTCTGGATCTATCCTGACTCCATCCTTGGAAACAATGTGCCCTAGGAGTTTTCCTTCAACTACCCCAAAGGCACACTTCTTTGGATTTAAAGAAATACCATACTCTAGTGCTCTTATGAAAATCTGCTCTAGATGCAAACAATGCTGCTCTTCCTTCTTTGAATATGCAGTCAAGTCATCCTGATATACAGCCAAGATTGAATCAATCAACCCTGCAAAAGCAACATCCATTGCTCTTTGAAATGTAGCACCTGTATTTGTTAGTCTGAATGGCATTCTAACATATGCATAAGTTCCCCATGGAGTGGTGAAGGCAGTCTTATACTATTTTGATTCCTTTACCTTCACCTGATTATAACCTGAAAATCCATCCATCATGGATAAGAGTTCACAACCAGTCACTCTCTGCAACATAGCTTCCATATTAGGCAGTGGATAGTTATCCTTTAAAGAGGATACATTCAAGTTCCTGAAATCAACACAAAGCCTAATATCACCATTCTTTTTTCTGACTAGGACAAGGTTAGACACCCAAGTTGAATGTGTGATTGGCACAATTATTCCAGCTTCCCTAAGCTTTTTAAGCTCTTCTTGCATCTTTGGAGCTAAGGTAGGATTAATAGGTCTTTGCCTCTGTCTGAATGGCTTAGCTCTAGGCTTCAATGGGATCTCATGCTGGAATAGATCTTCCCTATAGGCTTTTAGGTCCTCATATGACCAAGCAAAAACATGTTTATACCTTCTCAGTAATGCAATCAGCATACTCCTGATGTGTGGTTTGAGCTGTTTACCAATATATACCTTCTTAGGGGCCTGAGATGTTCCCAAATTTATCTCTTCTAAATCTTCCTTATTTGTGGGAGATGTCCCTGTGACCAATTTGTCTCTACTATCAAAAGCTCTTTCCAAAGCTACTAACCCTCTAGGGATTTTATTAGTCTTCAACTGAATTATCTCCTTCCCCATAAGAGTTTCTTTTCCATCTGTGGTTTCTACAAAAGCTTGGAAATCAATTTCTTGATTCTCAAATTCATCTATGCAGTGCAAAAATTTTAACAAATCCCTATCATCATTAAACACTTGCCAACTGCATATATTTTCTAGTACTGCAGGCCTGATTTTAGCTTCTACATTTGTAACATCTGACAGAGTGATGTCATCTGGCCTTATTGCAACATTAGCTAAGAAATCAGCCATAACATTCTTTGATCTCTCTACCCAGCCTATTGAAAATGCATCAAATAGTTCAATGGTATCCCAAACAGCATGCTTGTATTGTTTCAATCTTTTGTTTTTTGAAGCATACCTATCTCTAATTTGGGATACAATCAGCTCAGAATCCCCAAATACTCTTAGCATTTTGATTCCATGTTTGAGAGCTATATTTAGGCCTAAGATTAAAGCCTCATATTCTGCAATGTTGTTTGTGCAAACAAACCTCAGCAAGAAAGAAAATTTGAGGAGCTTACCAGTTGGAGACAGGAAAACAACTCCAGCTCTAGAGCCTTCTTTTGCACAAGCTCCATCAAAATACATGGTCCATAAACCTTGCTGGTCCAGCTCTTTAATGCAGACATTTTTTTTTTATCTTCTCTATCATCTGAGACAACCTTGAAGTTATCACAGTCAGTGTTTACAAAGCATATCTGTTCCTCTGCTTCTTGGTCTTCCACTGTCTCTGATGATCTTTGTTCTCTGATTAGCTTAACATCCCTGCCATTCATTGGAATCATGGCATATGACAGGTCCAGCTGCATACTTCCACCAATTAGTGCAACCCGTCTTCTTGATAGCAACATACCATACTGTGGCTTGATGTCAACCACTGTTATATTCATTTTATATCTCTTTTCAGGAAATGCTGCCAGTTTGAAATCTACATCCTTCATGATTCCAATAACTGGTACCTCTCTGGCATCCATAGTGTAACTTTTTCCACATGCCTTGTCGATTTTCAATCTAGCTTGTTGCATGACGGCTAAAGGCATGACATTTGTAGATGCTCCAGAGTCAAGCATACAATTTCTGATTATTTTTCCATTTATAACCAGGGATACATAAAATGGTTCCACTTGTGAAGGACACTTTGTCATAGTCAGTCCTAAATAGACTTCAGGAGCCTCATCTTCTTCATTACACATGACATGCTTCTCACCCTGGATCTGAACATTTTGTTTAGCTTGAAAAGGCACCCCTGAAATTAGGGATATTGTCCTATTCTTGATCTCTTCAACCTTCATCAGTTCCATAAGTGGAACAAAGACTTTTACCTGGGAGAGGACTTGAGCTATATCAAATGGAGAATAATTTTGTATAACAGTTGTAGCTTGCTCCACAATCTTGTTTTTATCCTGAACTGATTTAGCTTTTACTTTCATAGTTCCCTGATCATCATTCTTGTCTTGGGAACCTTTACTTTGATCTTCAGCCTGAGGGATTCTGTTTTCTGGTCCTTAAGATTCATGACCTGTTCTATGTCTAAAATTCTGTTTATTATTACCCCACTGCCTTTTTTGTGGTTCAATTCCTTTATGACCATGCACTGGCTAACCTGCAGAAACATCCTCTGGTTGACGCAAGCTGCTTATCTAAGCTTTACCTCTAAGATTGTAGTTACTCTTGACTTGGGCAACTGCTGCAGCTGTGAAGGCCCTAATTTCCTCATCAGAAGGTCGTTGTAAGTTACTCAAAAAATTATGCGAGCTCTGAGCATACACATAGCTCTCTTCATTACCTTCATCATAAAAGTACTCTCATCAGCATTATAAATGGGGTATCCATTGTTTATGGACATCGTATTAACATCATCATCTTGCACATAATGTGGCTCATTGCATTCATTACAAGATGTAGTATTATCACACAAGGACTGAGCAATCATACACTGTGACTGTGAATGTGGCATCTGACAAATTATACACCATGGAGTATCATCAACAATATTTACAGCTTTCTTTAGAGGATCAGGAGTTTCTTTGACATGTTGAGTCCTCTGATTTGTGTTGTTATGTGGGAATATAGGCTTACCATTATGCCAATTGGTATTATAAGGCATATCATGCAATGATGGCCTCTTTTCCTGCCTTTGATAGACTTGCCTATCAGGACCTATCCCTTTTTCACTTCTAGCTAGTCTGTAGCTTAGGTCCTTAACAACATTTGCCAATTTGTCTATCTTATCTTCAGGGGCAGATGTATTACCTTGAGTGTTCTGAGGCTTGTTTGGATTCTGCAGAATTTTCACATCATCCCTTCTGTTAGTCTTGCCTGATGCTTTCTTGTTGTTCTCAATATTCACTGCAATTCTGAAAGCATCCCTGAGAGTAGCAGGACCTTTATCTCTTAATCCATATGCAGTTTTTGCATCAAAAGCATTGATATACAATATTATGCACATTGGTTCATTTGGCCTCATGTGATGTGGCAATTTGTTTAACACTTTAGTAAATCTTGCATTAAAATCTGCAACCTGATCATTTGACCCTTTAGTGATACTGGTAAACTCATTTACAAAAAAGCTAGGGTCAGTTTTGTCACCATACTGTTCCTTGAACATCCTTTTAAAATCATCCCATGATGAAATACTCCGGTCAGGCAGATTCTTATACCATTCCCTTGCCTCATCTACTAAAGATTGCATGAATGACTTCATGAAAACATCCTCATGTTCAACCTCAAAGTTATCCATGACATTTTGAAAGGCTTTTAGATGATCTTCTCCTGACACAGTGTTGTTTCCTAAAAATTTAGGCACCTGCAGCCTCAGATGCTTGTCAATGGGGTTAGGATACCCAGGAATACCATCAAATACCAGCTGTCTGAATCTATCTAATTGCATGGGCTGTCTATCAAATTGATTAATATTAATATTTCTGTTTGCATTCTGGTTTCTTACATTGTTCAGTGGTATCCTGGCATCATTCACATTTTGTCTCTCATCATTATGCTGATGTTGCACATCATTTCTCTGTTGATGTCTCTGCACATTTGCATTCTCAAGTGTAGGAATTGAATTATTTTGGGCAGCCCTTAAAGCTTGCACTTTCTTCCTCAGGTCATCTCTGATTGTTATTGCCTGCTGATATTCGAACTCGGCCCTTAAGCTCCTAATTTCATCAGCTAGTTCTTCCTCGCTAGGCCTAGAGGAGGATGGTTTTACCATATTCTGATCTTCATCTTCATCATCCCTCAGAGACTCTGCCTCTTCAAACCTTTCACTAGGGTCTAGAAATGGGCGTTCTTGGAACACCTTTGACCTCATTCTCACGCTACCACCCTGTTGCCTCTCATATGCACCCTGAATATCAGCTTCTGCATTTGAAAAGTAAGACACATGCTATCCTAATGGCCTAGGGTTATCTTGCATATCATCATTTTTTTCTGGGGGAACCCTCATGACTGACTGAGACAGCTCCCTTTCTTCTGTACATCATTCTTCTTGTTACTGGTAACTCTTCAAATAAAGGATTTTGTTGGGATCTTCTCCCCTGCATATAAGTTTTACTTTGACCGGTTGGGAGATTACTTCGGAGTCGCCAGCTATTACTAGGAACTGTTTTCTTTTGAAAATCAGGGTTCTTTCACAAACTCCCCAGCGGAGTCGCCAATTTCTGTTGGTGACTCGGATGGGCACACAGATATAACCCTTTCTTAAATTTCCTTCCCCAGTGGAGTCGCCAATTTCTGTTGGTGACTCGGATGGGTCACAAGATATAACACTTTTTCATCAATTCTCTCCCCAGTAGAGTCGCCAATTTCTGTTGGTTTTTTCCCAGACTGAATGCTTATTCCTAGATTTCCCTACAAGGTAGCCATCAATGATCAACAGGATCTCTGGGCCAGGGGCCAACAGTGTAGGAGATAGACTCTATATTTTATCTCCTCTTCTTCTTCAGGCTCTGCAAAACCTAGGGGGTATTCCCTACTCAACATCCATGAGGATATACATACAAAGGCTGGGATGCTGACAGAAAGCAGATAAGTCCTCCTATAAGTAGACCAAAACTGAAAGATAAGAGCAAAGGGGCTAGCTTTGGGCCTATTTGCAGTTGTAGACAGAGGACTGAGGATTCTAAAACTAATTCTAATGTCCTAAAGGTTGTTTTAGATTTTGATTTTGATTTTAAGTTTGGATGCAAAGCTGGACATGGTTGTAACACAAACACAAAGCAAGATTGGTGCCTATCCAGGGCCTAGAGTCAGTAGACATACGCTTGTGAATGATATGCATGAACAACTAAAACTGGATTTCAGGGGGACACATATGATACCTGCCTTACAAATATCTCCCAATACAGAGTGTTAAGCTATCTATACTTATGGCATCCCTACTGCAGTGTACCCTTCCCAATGTTCAATCTGAGAACAATTTAATCTACCCCTTGAGCAGAAGTTAAGAGATCAGACATTCAACACAGGAATTCTATGTTCTAGAGTCTCAAACATTGCTTAAATATCCAGACTTAGAAGAAAGATACATGCAATACTGGAGACAGAATTAACAAAACACATGCTAACATAGCATTTCTCATATAAAATTAACCATGAAATCAGTGGATTCATGCAAAAACGTACAACAAGAGATACATAAACTCACAGGTTTTGCTGTACAGAGCAACCAAATTAGCTGTATTGTATTACAGAGCCAAATGTTCAACTTTCAACAACCTAAAATGAGTAACACTTCCTGCTTATAACAGCCAAAGAAGCGTACTCAGCATTAATTACATGGCTTTGACAAAAAATTTGCCAAATACAGATCCTTCAAAGGAATGGCGCTCAAAATTTATTGCTGCAGAGACAGAAAGTAGACAATGGTGGCCTCGAGCCCTGTGCCACCATCTGGAAGTCCTCACGCCAAAAATCGGGTACATGACCATTCAACAACTCGCCCATGCCCCTGCTATAGTCGCCATTGATGGCTCAACCACCCACGGCCGCTAGGAAAAACATCGCAGCGCTCAAAAAGAATTTCCCGCCAAAACATGCTTCTATCACAGTTTCAAATTATACAGGGAGATTAGTCCCACATGCACGGTGAGGAGACTACCTTAGTAGTTTAAAAGCATAGTCACTTGCATAATAGGTGTCGAGCACTTTTGCCACGCTCAACACACGCTCCTCCACCCAAAGCCCATCGCCGAGATCAACACCATCGGCCAAGCCCACGAATCTCCTGCCGACCTTAATTGTCCTGCCGACCGCTACATTACAATCCCCTCCATCGGCCAGAGATGCACCATCAGGCCAACTCTTCAAATCTCCACGATAGTATGAGTCTCTCTGATGACCAGCTTGCACCCCGTTAGCAGTTACCATCCTACCACCATCGGCCAGACCAATATCGTCGGCCAAGCAAAAACCCCTCAACCGACACAGCCAATCACACCGATGAACAACTCTTGAAAGCCTCCAACATCCCCATCGGCCAGAGAAGAACCATCAGCCTAGCCAAAAGCTCCTTCACCGACAGACCAACTCTCACCGATGACCACTCCAAATCCTCATCGGCCTGACACTACCCCATCAGCGGACCCTCCAACCGCTAACTCGATAAGCAACCTTACTCCAATGGCATTCCCCATCGGGGTGACCTCCTTCCATCAGCAAACCACAAAAGACTGCTGCCGATATGCCAAAGCTCGCCGATGAACACTTGAGATACCCTCATCGGCATGACCAATACCATCGGTGGAACCACAAACTCCATCGCCGATAGATCAAGCTCCTGCCGATGGACAGGAATACCTAGGGTTTGAATGAAGAAACCCTCCAACAAACAAGCTCAGCCTCTAGGTCAAAACGAGTGCCAACAATCATCATACAGAAAATTATAATTTACAAGCCAAGATAGACTGGTACACCAGGCCAAGGACCGAATCTATAGAAAAAAATGCCCTTCAAAATGTGAACACCTTATGTTCAAAGTCAGAGCAGAAAACCCAAAAACCTCTACTCCAAAAGAGTAACACAATGTGCTTAAACCAGCGAGAAAGTGTACCTACAGCCACTGACTACATGGCCAATTCAAAAAATTGCTAGATACAGAGCATTTTGAGAAAATGGCCATCCAAAATTAAATGCAGCAGGGGACAAAACATGGAGAAGCAAGAGAAGGATAAGGAGCAGAGGAGCTCGAGCCTTGTGCCACCGTTGGAAAACTCTCCATCACAAAACTGGTACACAGTTGTTCAACTGTTTGCCCATAACTCTGCATATCGCCATTAAAGGCCCCAACCACCTGCGTCTTCGCATGGAGATTGTCACAACACTCAAATGGAAATTTCCCGCTCAAAACATGCCCTGAAGATGCAAAGGAAACTCATACTCCATCTTTAAAACATGACCATCGATTAATTCCCTTCGCTAGATCTACAGCCTCAAATCCACGTTGAAAAGTCACTGTCCTGCAAAAATGTGCCACGTAGGCACTCTACATATGCACGTTCTACTTTGTGTATCACGCCATCAGCGTGACCAAGACTATCGGGAAGACCCACATATCTGTAAGATTTAAAATCCCACATTGGTCTTGCAGAGATCACTCTAGCACCTTATAAGCATGGCCACAAACATAATAAGTGTCAAGAGTTTTACCTCGCTCGAACCACGAATCCACAGCCAAAAACCCATCGCCCTGACTCCTACCGATAGCCCACTTCCATCTCCTGCCTCTGTCGGTGTGACCAACACCATCGGCCCCACAAAAAACTTCCCCGCCGATAACACAAGTCACCCCGATGACCACTAAAACACACCCCGTCGGCCAAAACAAAACCATCAGAATGACCAAAAACTCCCTCACCGACACACCAAGCTATGCCGATGGCAACCCCATCGGCCAGACTGAACACATCAGAGGATCCAAAAAACCCTCTGGCCGACACCATGTGTTACGTCGATGCCTCCTTCAGATCCCCTGTTGGCCAGACATAAACCGTTGGGGCAACCAAAACTTCCCTCACTGACAGACTGAGTCACAGCGACCACCACATCCATTCCATGTCTTCAGCGAGATTGCTTCCATCGGTCAACTCAGAGCTCCTCCCGCTGATGACCATACCTACGCCGATGAACAACATCGGCCAAACCAAACGCATCGGCGAACCACAAAATACATTTATCGATAGCACCACTCCTGCCGATGAAGCATTAGAATGCCTCATTGGCCAGACCCCAACCCATTGGATCGACCTCCTCTGGGCATGCCGACACCAAGTATCATGCCGATGACATTGAACATCCCTCATCGACTTGACCATCATCGTCGATGGAAAATGTAACACTGCTGCCGATAGAGAAACTCTTGGCGATGGAAGAAAATACCATTGTGAAGAACATGGTCGCCAAGACAAAGGTGAACTCACACCGATGGACCCAGAAGAAACTTAGGAATTTTTTGGATTTTTTGGGAAGGTGCCGGCATGAAAATTGCTCAAAAACTGACAGTCGATTCAGGCACCAACAGGACCTATCTGTGTCACTCTATCACCTCTGAACACCTACCGGAACTGGTTCTACTTGAGCGACCATAAATTCTTTAGATATTCATGCAAACCTCTAAAAACTTGACTGGAGCATCTCAAGACTTATATCTACAAACCCTTTAAACCGCATCCTCTGATCCTCTACCTATCTTGGACTTTTACCTTGTTGTCATCATTGTTCTTCACTGTTCCTGATTGAGACTAATTTTCTCAATATCCTCAGCACACAGCTCATCCAATCCTTCTCATTAATGCAACATGAGTATGTTGATATCAATGACAACATCGATTAGACCCATACTTGCAACAGAAATCATGAGTAAATGAGTGTAGGTGCCACCTTGGAGGAATCAACTATTTTTAGCATGTATGACACACGTCATAAAGTTGTTGAGTGCATGTAAGAGAATCTATGACAATTGCAAGTTGTCATAAGATCCTATGACACTATGACAACTTATGACATGTAATTAATAGATGTATGGTGCTATGTTTAGCTCTAGGTGGCCATATTGGGAAGGTGCTTTCTAGGAGAATCTATGATAGTTATGACACATCATAAGATGAGCTGTAAGAGACTATTTTTGTGCTTGGGCACCCAACTTTGCATGGCAAATTTTGGACAAGTGTCTTGAGCTTGTAAGAAGTCATTTAATGTTTGCATGTTGGAGATTCTCAGGAGAGAGAAAGTGGATGCCTAGATTGGAGGGAAAACACTTCTATAAGTTGATTGCCATAGGTTTTTTGTATACAGGTGTTGTCGGATTGAAGGTTGGAGAGACAGAGGAAGTGCATGTATTATGTATTTCAGAATTTGAAGATAATACAACTTGAGCCTCTTTTCTTGGTGGAGTTTTTTACCCAAAAGGGTTTTTCTCCACGTTATATCTTGTGTCATTCTTCTATGGTGTGTGTTCCTGTGTTGTGATTTAATTTTAGAATGCAATCTCTATTGATAATACAATGTTTAAGATCCTAAAACATATTGTAATCAGATTTTTGTTTAAGTAGTTATTGCCTTCATTTTCTAAGATTTCCCACCAGCCAAAAACAAGTTGACCTTCACCTCCTTTGTCTTCCTTTCTTCACCATTCAATGCCTCAGTTTTCATATTTCCAAAGGCAAAGGAAATAGGGCAGAACACAGGGACACATCATAGGGGACCACTTTGATGGATTTTTTAGGGATTTTAGGTGAAAACAATGCAAGTTTGGAAGCCAAAAAGTTTGTGTCCCAACACATCTAAGCCATTACATGAGAGTATACAACATCAACATGCTTAAGGAGGGATGTTAAAGGATAATAGGAGATATTATAGATTGGGTGTGATTGATGTCTCAATTCCTTCCAACACTAGCGTGGTGCAAACTATGGTCTATGACAAGAGTGGGGTGCAACTACATGGTAGTGGGCAAGAGGCTAAAGAATGTCCTTAGATGAAGTAACATGTTGAGTAGGGGTAGGGATGAGAGATGGAAGAAGCATGGAATCGATAAAAGTAAGATAGCCTATGAGGGGAGGGACATTGGGTGTGGGTAAGAATGATGGAAGTTTAAAAGGAGCTAGGACTATGGGAGTTTAATGAGATGTTAGTGAAGGGGATCTAGATCATGCTATGGCATGTCACTTCTAGAAAGGTGGTTTAGAAGGAGAGGATATTTGTTGAGATATAGTGGTTGGGATAGGTAACGATCTAAGAAGGGTAGGTGGTGGTCAAGATGATAGAGATGATGTCATGCCCATACTTTCTCATGAGTATGAACATTGACACCAACTTTTTAGAATAACAAATCTATTATGACTTCACGATACTACACATGGTAGCATAACATGCACTCTCGAACTCATAGCATATACACACAATGGTATGCATACTACATCACACGAGGGAAGGACCCACAAAGTTTATGGTGATGAGGAATCCACTTCATTTACAAATTAATGAATTAATTTTCTTAATCTTGTTAAAACTACTATTATGAATTTTCTTAAATATTCCTTAATCAAACCTATAAAATAATTGACAACTAGTTCACATTCAAATAATAATTAATAAAGCAAGGTTATCAAGCTCTCTCAAGAGCATTTGTCACCTTGCAAATATTAATCTTTCAACATAACTAACATATAAGGAAGTCAATTATTTAAAAATAAATTTATGATGAAACAAATATTTAAGACGATGTCATTTAATTAGTTTACTAATTAAATTTAATAAGTTTACTAATTAAATTTAATAAGTTTCAATTTCTTCTTCACTTCTAACATCTTGATCTGATTAAATTTTCAAATTCGCAAAAGAATATTAAGTTTGTAAAAGCATAATCAAGCTCATTTAAATTTGCATTTATGCTTAATCTCATTTATTTATTTATATTTTAAACTATTTTCTAACAAAGCTAAATTACAAGACTAATTTCATTTAATTTTACTAAATAAATTATTAACAACACTTATAAAATATTAGAAATTTGAAATACAGATAAATAACCAGATTTCACAACATAACAAGGGAATATACACACAAAATACAACAACACCCATAGACTTAAACATCACATATGAATCTTTACAAGATTCATATAAAAAGGCAGAGTCAAGGGGACACTCTAACCCCTTGGGGAAAAACAAATATCAATATATCAAATCTATGAAATATCATATATCAATTCCATCCAATATAAAAAAATCATGCTGAATAGTTGGCACTCTATATCATTTATGAATGCTAAGTATGGCAAATATTTGGCAGTCTATAGTCATGTCGAGATGTGTTTATTTACAATTTTGTCCATGGAAGAAAATCAAGCTTGTGTCACATAAGGCAATGGCATAATGTTATTCATCTACATGATAAGCTAATTTGTCTGCAACATGTTTGACAAGGATAGCCTTGGTTGTAGGTTGATCCATGTCTACTAGAACATTTCCAACAATAACATCTGACAAAAATTCCCCCTTCCATCATGTTTTGATAAATATTGATACCTTGTTCCAAAGCTCATAGTTTGGAAATGTGTGTACAAGGAGTATGTGATAGCAACACACTTCACACAGTTGCTCTGATACCTAGGTGATGCCAGCACCTACTCATTACACCCTTTGTTATCTTAATACTTAGTCTAGACAGACCACTTAGACTCTACAGACTTCCTATCCAAACAACGATAGGAACCAGGACAGTGTTACCTTTTGAGTCGCCCTTATTCAATTTTTCGTGAAATTTCCCTAAGCAAGAGTTGACTTACCTTTTTCCCTTATTGGTCATATCCTTGTTTCTTAAGTTGGCTCTTTATTCTTAAAGTTCACCCGCCTATCATCTTTTGTGTGTGAAATTACTAAAGAGTTGAACCTTTGAACTTGAACCATTCTCAAACTCTAAGAGTTCAATGGTTCAAACGGTTCAATGTTTCTCAAAGTGAACTGTTTGTTCCCTTTGTGTAACTCAGTATTGTATCTTTGAACCTTTGTGTTGAACCTCATTCCAATGGTTCAACAGTTCAACGGTTCAATGGTTCAATGTTTCTCAAAGTGAACTGTTTGTTCCCTTTGTGTAACTCAGTATTGTATCTTTGAACCTTTGCGTTGAACCTCATTCCAACAGTTCAACAGTTCAATGGTTCAAAGCCCAATGTTTCTTGAAAGGTTGTCTGACTGTAGGTCGGTCTGTGTATTTCATCTTGTATCTTTGAACCTTCACGTTGAACCTCATTTCGGAGTTCAAAGGTTCAACGGTTCAAAGGTTCAACCTTCCGTGACTATAATCTCATTTCTCCCCGATGTTTTCTCTAAGTCAAAATTAGCAGGAAATTTAGAGGAAAGTATCTCCAAAACTCATTATGGACCGGAAAGTTCTAACTTCTAGAAGATTATGGATAATTATTATACATCAAGGTCGCGCGTGAAGAATGCTTGCCATTAATGCATATGTCAGAGTTCATGTCTTATCAAGCATATTTAGCACGTATCGTTTCGGTTAATAATTATTCGACCTGGTTAATGTCTTTATCAAGAGAGAACAAGCCAAATTTAGCAAATAAACATACTAGGTGATGCAAATGGAGAACATCATGGAGGTATAAGATTTCTATTGCTCAATTTCACAGTGATATCAGATATATTGAAGGTGAGTTCTACTCTTCCTATAAGTTGTTTCCATTTCTTAGCTGGAAAGAAAAATCCTTTTGAGTTTCTGACATTATTTAAGAAGTTCAAAGGCATTTGTTTCACCGTATCCTCCAATCTGTAGCTATGAAGTCCGCTTGTCTTGGTTATGAGCATGGTTCTGGTCTCATATGTTCTCTTCCTGAATTTGGGGATACCTCTCTAGTCCAATATGACTTAGAAGATTTTATAGAGAGGGCTAAAAATCCTGTACCAACCCCTATGATAGAGAAAATTGTGAAAAGTGGTTTGGTTGAAGCTACGGCCTTTCCCATGGTCGTACAGTGTCCTGAACTAGTTCTAGAATGCATAAATAGATATGACCCCCAAAATAGGTGCATCAGAGCTGCAGATGGCAATGTGTTACTTCATATCAATAGACAAACCCTAATGTATGTGATGAGAATTCCGCCCAAAGAACCATATTCTGATCTTAATATCACTTCTTCTTATGGGCATTTTTAATTAAAGAAAGCAAATTATAGGAACGTGATTGCTAGAAATTGGTTACTAAAATTCCAAAAGGGGGGTTCAAGACTGCCTAGACCACTGACAAGAGACCACATGATTCAGGAGGTAAAGGATATTGTGGTGTTGATGCACAGGCTGAAAGGTAACTCCCAGGCATATTATTGGGAAGACTGGATGTATTTCTTCATCCAGGTGATTCTCCAAGGGGAATAGTATTTGGACTGGGCTGAAATTATAGTTGAATGTTTGCATTTGGGTCTTAGCAATTGTTTGGGAAATAAGGATTTTTATGTCTTCGTATCTTTTCTATTGCCTAGCATCTACGAGACAGTGGTTAGGGCTACCTCATGCACCCTTGGTTGAAAATAGCAAAATTTATGACTATTATTCACAGTTACAGATGCATAATTCTTATGAGAATTACAGGAGGGTTAACAATGTTTTTACTGGGAGAATGACATATGAATTGGCAGGTAATATAAATAAGAGAATGTCTGATGAAGCAATGCAGCTGATCAGTATTTATGGCAGTTTCTTTATTCAGTTCCCCAAATTCACTTATATCAAAGTTGGGGGTTTTGACGGTGAACCAATGAGGCTGCCCCGGTATGTTTTTGATCATTTTGTATTGATAGAGGTCTGCAGACAGCTAGCCCATGTGAGCAAAAAGTTTCCAATGAAGAAGGAATCTGGTATCTCTTTTCCCATTAAACTTGGGCATTATTCTTGTCAGTCAATTTCTAACACTTTGAACCTGGAAGTGGATCTTAAAAAATTCAATTTTCAGCACTATACTGCCAGATCCCAATTTGACAGCAAAGGCTTTTCCAGGGATAATTTAGATTTTGGGACAGGATTTTCACATATTCCTCAAATAGAGGATTATTGGGACGATTGTTTGAATGAATTTGAGGTCAAGAAGAGACTTTGGTGTAGGTTCTCCCTAGGGCAAATAATTACCCTCAATCTAAACATGAATATTTCTGGAATAATTGATAATGAGGTACAGGTGATTAATCCTCAATTTGAAAAAATAAAACAATTACCTATCCCAGAAATTGATTGGGATAAAGATGAAGAGGATCGGATTGAGGTCAGAACTCTCCTAGTAATAAGGAGAACTGAGAGATGGTTGAGGGAATGTAGGCTGGAGGAAATTCAAAATGAAGGTTCCCAGCAATGTGCATCAATGGTTGAATCACCATCCCCAATAAGCTCTTCTAGTCGGCTTATTGCTATCTGTGATGCAAGTACTTCCAAGCCAAAAACTGGAAGGGGTCCTGTCATCAAAGAATCCAAGAAGGCCCTCACAACTATTCCACCCCCTCGAGCCACCAGATCAAGAACTAAAAGCAAAAAGAGGAAGCAGATTTCTGAGAGAATAGTTGTAGATTTGAATTCTGAAGAGGATTCAGGAGAAGCAGCAGGTAATAAAGAGTCTGATTCACCAATGGCAGAGGAGGTTAGTGCAAAACAACAGGCAGAGGTTATTTTAGATTCTGCTAACCTACTGATGATTTCAAATGTGCCTTCTGATCAATTAAACCCTGATAAAGAAGTCCAAGCCTCTACACCCAAATGGCTTGAAAGTTCAATCAACGACAAAAGAAAAATAGTCCCATTTTCATTGCCAATAGAGGACATGGTTAGTAAATGTTTAGGAAAAACTCCTAAATCTAAAAAGCTGAAAACAACATCCAGAGTGGATATTGACCCTAACACAGGGAACTGGATAGCAGAAATAGCCCGGCCAACAACTGCTAATGAGGTTCAAGATCCTACAGTTCAAGACTTCACAATTGAAAAAATAGATCTTGGGACTGCATCACGTGTCATGGATGTGCATCATCTTGAAGCATCCACCAAGAGGATAGTCATTCGCACCCGGAAAGACAAGAAAGATAAGAAGGAGTTGAAACAGACCTTACAAGCAATGGCAGAATATATTGATGCCATTCATAACCCAAGTCCACAACCCGTTTCCCAACTGCCTCTGTCTTTCGACCCAAAATCACCGGCCAATCAAAAGATACTAGATCAGATACATAGAAACAAAATTGTGGCCAGGGTGTTTGATGATTGGTTAGATGGCATCATCCAGAAAGGTACAGAATATATTCATGAACTAAAAAATATATATGATCAAACCACAGCTACCATTGAAGACTTGAAGACACAGAATGCTCTGTGGACAAAAGATGAAGACAAATGGATGAATGTGATGAACCAAATTGATGAAGTACAGAAGTATGGGATAGCAAAATTTTTATTAGAGAAAAACTTGACAGGTTTGAATGAGGATATGCTGTATGTAAGTAAGAAAAATATCGAATGGAGGAATTCAGTATCCAGACAAGGGTGAATTGAACTTGCAAAAATGATCAAAGAAATAATTGAATTCACTCAATCTTTACAGCACGATTTACAATGTATTGATGTGAAGTATATAAAGGATGATGGGGAACCAGAAAAGGACATTAATACTGTGATTCAATCCTTCAAGGAAAAGATCAGCTTCGTTAAAGAAAATGACAACTTATTGGCCGAAGATTTCTCCTAGATTTCAAAGGTGGAGTCACTCCTTCATCTCTGTGTCGACGCACTCCCGGAGCACGCGGAGAGGGTTGGGAAAATTCAGAGGGAGAAAGACGTCTGGAAAGCAAGGGTGAAACACATTGGCATCCCCAATTTCCCTAAAATCCAGGAATTTGTTACAACATTTCAGGAGTGGAAAGCTCAATGTGTCTCCCCAACTGAACATAGCAAATCTGGAGATTTCGATCTGTCACCCCAGTCATGATCTTACTTACTTAATTTCTTTATTCAGTTATTCTGTTGAAGTTATTTTCAAAAACTTAATCTTTAAATGAGTTTGTAAAAACTAAATCCCGTATGGGTCAGAGTTACTTTAACTCTAGGTTTGGTTTTAAATATCGGATAATTAGGGCAACTATATATATGTTTTTAGTTGTAAAAAATGAGAGAGAGAGAGAGAGAGAGAGAATAGTGAAGAAGAAAAGACAAGAAATTTTGGAGTTGAACTACTGTTGTTTAACAATATATATGATGTTTGTCTGAAACATTTTTCATCTGTGAATGAAAAGGAGAAACAATTAATGCATACTTAGATCTGTGTGTTTGAGTATTTGAAATTGGGTTTTCTGTGTGAAATCTTCTTTCATATGGTAATTGCTCTTTCATTTGACAACTCATTGTATGTGTTTTATCATTTATTGGTTCAGCACTATATATGTTTATATATCTGATTACTATTGAAAATAGAATATGTGTATTCTATTACCAAATGATGTTGTAGAAAAGCATATCGCATTCATAGCATGATGATGTATGGATGTTAGTTTGCCTTTTAGCACTTTCTGGTTAAAAGTGTATCTGAATGATTAAAGTAGAATGAATTCATTGAAGATCTTAAAGGGAGCTGTACCTAAATTCAGAGGGGAACTATTCTTGATAGTTTACCCATTTGTTGTTTAATTTATTTGTTCTTGAAGGAAAGGGGGTATAGAGTCAAAATAAAACATTTCTTTTAGACTAGGACAAATCTGTTAACCAACAGACAACAAATTGAATAACTCTATAACAGAACATTACCGACAAATATAACTTCTTGATTTCCTCAATGATAGGAACCTCACATGGAAATAATCCTAGTGATAAGAATCTTCCAATGAATTTAGTTATAAGATAGAGATCTTTTAAGGAATTAAATTATAGTGCTAGGGATCTTTCAGAGATAGGAATTCTAAATAAATGAATATAGTTTGAGGAAAACAATGACAGTAAATGGATTAATAACAAGAACTTTTATTTAAACTCAGCCAATTACAAGGATCTCTAAGATATCATCTTACATCATATAGTTTTCATGGGCTTCTTATTCCTACCAAGGCTGGTTTCTCCTCACTGTCAATACCTTTGATTTATTTCCATGCTTCATATTTTTAATCTCCCTTTCTCCTTCTGCTTGAGCCCTTCCCTAATCTAGTTTCCACTCTTCTAAAATCATTCTCCTTCCTTACTGTTTGGGACTTATTATATGAACTAGCCTTCATGTTCTGATGATTTGCCCCATCCTTTTCCCTCTTCCATCCGTTCTCCTCTCAGGCATCACCCCTCTCTAAAAATCCTTCAATCTGTCTTTGTTCCCCCTTACTGGCAGTTGGGTGATAGTTTACAACTACCTACCGATGGTTTGTAACTTCTTCTCATTTGATGATACTAACTAATTAATTTCCCCTTGTTTCCTTATGGCATTTCAATGACATAAACTACCAAAGAATGTTTTCTTTAATCCAACAAACTACCTCTAAAGCTGACATAGTTCCCTAATAGAGAGAGTCAAGTAGTTCTAATTGTTCATAACAACTTACCAAAACCAAAACATCGACTAATCATATTGAAGCTAATCGTAAGGATGATGCTCCTGCATTAGACTCCCCAGGAGACAAAAGAAAACATGTGCTTCTGCACATGAGGCTAGCAATTTGCCACTGTTCTCTTCTTCCTCTTATTCCACAAGTATTCTAGAATCATCCTCATGTGTTTCCAACATTGTTGTTCACTACTTTGTTCAACTCTTATCCTTCCCCAAAGTCTTCTTACCCATTCATCCTCATATACAACAACACAATCAACTTCTAGAAAATTAACACATTCCACTTCTTCCAACTCATTCATATGATCCACTGACCTGACAAAATCATCCTTCAATAGCAAATCAATTTGGACTTTACTAGACACACTACAACTTCCAATATCCTTAAAAAATATGTATATAAGACTTTACATTTCTTTCCAGATTTTCCATCATGCAACATATCTAATGTTAATAAATCAATGTCTTCAGTTACCTATTCTTGTATCTCCACAAGAAAGCCTTTATAGTCTTTCACTGTCCCAATCATTTGTAAATATTTACCAAAGCTATCCACTACATTCACTACTTCATAGTCTCCTTTTGTATCAAACAACTCATACTTGATTCCTCCATTTTCAACATAATTCCCAATGTCTTCATTAAAACCTGCTTCCATTATTCCAGACTCTTGCTTCAAATTTTTACCATTCAACATAGCAAACAATTTCATAATAATATCTTTATGTATATTTACCTCTGTTTTAACCACTGCACCAATAGCTGCAACCTTCCTTTCCATATCCTTCTCTGTCCTACTTGGATTCATAACTTCATTAGTAATCTTCACCCTCCACTCTTGCTCTATCTCAGAAAATTGTGCCCACAATTCATCAGCACTATGATTGGTTGTTGTTCCTTTTTCTAATTCCATCTCTGCAATGTCTTCTTCATACTCCTATTGGTCTTCACCCTTTTTGATCACTACTGCTCCAACATAATCTGCCTTGTTTTCAGCTGCTCTCTTATTCAATTCTCTCTTTGTGCTTTCTTCATCATGAATTTCTTCAACTTCTTCATCTAGTATTTCTTTACCTTCCTCACTCTTAACTACTGCTGCTTCAACATCTTCATTGTCTGTTGCACCTCCTTGGACTCTGTCATCATGCCATGTTTTCACTATGCACTCTTATTTTCTGTTCTTTTCAACTAATTCCTTGTGCATTCTGATTTGCTTGTTTTTCCTTTGTTTGTTTTCCATTTTCTTCTGGTATCTACCTCTTCTCATACTTTTTCCATTTACAAGCTTCCAAAACTCCACCTCACATTCATCCATTTCATATTCACTGTTGAGTTCAACATCCCTCTCATCTTCTTCTTTCAAATTCTCAATCTCAAAAGTATCTTTCTTACAGACATCTGAATTAATTTGCTTACCTTCATTTGTGCTTGTATTTACTGTAACCTCCAACCAATATGCTCTTGTAATTGTTCCATCTTCTTCAATTGCATCACCTTTTCCTTTTCTATACTATGTTGGTTGCATCTTGGTCCTTTGCTCATTGGGCTTGACCTCTTCTTCACATCTTCTATTCTCTTGCACTGGTTGTTCCTCACTATGTCTTGTAACCCCATATTCTTTTGTTGCTACCTTATGCTTAATTACCCACACTTTACTTCTCAGATCGTTGGACTGTTGTCCTTTCATTGTTGAACTTATTTCACTTAATCCATGCTCTGATTTCAGCCTTAAATCATCTTCTCTAGGCCTCCTTGCTTGCCAACTCATCCTAAATTCCAATTTCCACTTATTCATCTGCATATCTTTCATCCTTTGCACCTGCTTATCAACACAAACATAATCAATGGTACCTACTTCTTTATATTTTAATTGTTGCCCCTCAACAATCTTTTTCCTTTGCCAACATGGAACTATATACCCATGATCCTTGACAATATTTAAACATTCCAAATTCTTCCTCTCCCTGTCAACTTGTCTATACATATTCGTATCTCTACATTCATGATCAAAAGCAACATTTTTACCTCCATTTGTATGTGCAAGAACTTGCTGTCTTGATTGTCTTCCACCATGGGTTTCTTTGTTTTCTAACTTTTCCTCTTCATAGGCATCTTGTCTTGCATCTACAACATCCTCTAATGCATCTTGAAACTCTGGGGTTCCTTCCTCATTTTCATTATCATACTGGAAATCTTCAGCATCAACCTTTTCTTCATCCTCAGGTACTTTGCAATGTACCTCTGCTGCCAACTGTTGCTGCCTTCTTGGCAAACTACTACAACTTGCTTCATTTCTTCCTCATCAGCATCCCTCTCTATGGGTATTCTTCTTGCCCTTTCTCTTTTCAACTCCAAGGTCTTGTTCTTGACCTTCTCCACAAGATTTATCATACTTGCATACACATGCTCACGTACAACATTAGTAATTAAAATAAGAGACTAAAATGTCTCTATGAGTGCCTCCTTCCTAAACACTACTTTCTTCATTACTCTCCTTCTCAAGTGTTACTTGTTGCACTTCTTCCTCTTTCCCTCTTTCTTTCTTATCTCTTCCCATGTTCTCTTCAATGAGAACTTCCTTCACCTCCTCTAGTGTACGTTGCTCATTGGGCAACTCTCTGTTGTCCCACCCTCTGTGGTTTCTCTCTTCTCTTCTCAAAACATTCATCCTCTGCCTTTTTCTTCTCTCCATAATCATCTTCATAGGCCACTTTACTTTCTTTTCCATGGGCCAACACCAAAAATATTCCTGGTTGTCTTCTTGTTGCATTGCAATCTTGTACTTTTCTAAATCTTTTCTCAATTCTACTATCTCTCTTCCAAAATTTGCATTTTGTCTTGCCTTCTAGGCTTTCATTTAGTTCTTCTCTCTAGGACTTTCTTTCTTATTTGTCTTTACGCTTCCTTTCTAAATTTTCTATTGCATTTTCATATCCTTTACCTTTTTTCACAATCTTCTTCGCGACACCTTGGCTAGGGCCTTCTTCCCTCTATCTTTTGGAACTTGAGCTCTTCAATAGCCTATCAATCTGCAACACACTTACTTTCCTTAATATCAATAAACATAAATAATTTTCCCTACCCAGATCTTTTGGTACCTAGGTCCTTATTATTAACCTGTCAATCTGCAGTACTCAGACTTAACCAAATATTAATCAGTATAACTAAATTTGTTTCCTTCCCAGATCTTTTGGGCTCTGATACCAAATTGATAGCAACACACTTCACACAGATGCTCTAATACCTAGGTGATGCCAGCACCTACTCATATACACCCTTTTTTATCTTAATACTCAATCTATTACCCTTAGACAGACCACTTAGACTTCTACAGACTTCCTATCCAAACAGCGACAGGAACCAGGATAGTGTTAGGTCTCAAAACGCATGTTGCAAACCTTAAGAGGATGCCAAGCTCTCTTAATGCTTTTGGCTAACAAAACAAGGTTGATATGATTGAAAACCCTTTTCTCTTCAGGCTCTGCTAGACCTAGGCAGGTGTACCTTGATAGCTGATGCAGATTTGTGTGACCTTAGTGATTTACTCACAGTGGCATGTAGATGTGAGACAAATATAAGGCTGATAATTGTTCATAATATTAAGTTTTGAGATTTTGAATATGTGAATAAAGTTTTGTAAAATATTGTTTTAGGGTAAATATGACCAATGCCTAATTCTTTTGGGTGAATGGGGTCAAGAATTGTATGATTTCATATTTATGTACTTGGTTTAACTCTAACTACCTAGCACCTTTTTGAATGTTTATATCTTATATAAACATGTAAAACCTTTTGGTTATTAGACTCTTCTTTAAGATCCCATTGATATCTCTTCAAGTTATTGTGATTATCTGAAAGGATTTTAATTCTAGTTTGAAGGAAACCAACTAAGATGAGTTTATTTAAAGGATTTTAACTCTGGGCAGAGACCAATTAACAGAAATCACTTAGAAGGACTTAAATCAACTTCTCACAGAAACCAATCAAGCATACCACACAGAGACAGCAAATGTGCCTTGATAAATCAAAATTATTTAAATAACAGGAACAAACCAATATGGAGACAGCCAAATAACTCATAGAATGAATATCCACAAAACAATTGAACACCAAAGATAAATCTATTGATTAAACCATCTTGCCCATTATATAATTAAAATTTCATAGAAGTCTTTGTATTTAGTTGTGCAGATATAACTGAAATAATAGTATTATATATATGATGATTGTCTCTCTTTTTATTCATATCTAAAAATGGCCTTGGTTTTCCTTATATGTATGGGAAGTAAACAAGCTTCAGGTTGAAGCAACATGACTTTTTGTAAATTGCACCTCTTTTGGTAACAAACATTTGTTTAAGAAACGTAAATAAAAACAAACATAGAGATTAAACTCGGCGCCTGAACTTAGTCATGATCTGAGTCTGTTAATCACCGTAGAAAACCCGTGACCTCAATCCTGGTAAGGTTTTCCTCTCCAATGATGCAGCATCTGACAAACATGCTTTATTTGCTATATTAAATGTAATATATATACTGTGCCTTTAATATATATAAAATTCTTGAATTAGCATTGGCAAAAATTTCACTTCAAGTTTATCACAAGGGTCAAAGGATTTTCTAGATTTTCTAGCTTCTTTCTTAACCATTGTCTACCATTTTTTAATCAGCTGAGGATGTAGACATGGCTGGTACAATGCATCCTGACCCTTTATGCTGCTCTGGCAATGAACAAGTTAATCTTGGCAATATGATCAATATACTCTTGGGATTCATAAGTATCTATGGAGATTATATCTCTCATTGTAGATTCTAAAATGAAGATTCTTTCTAAATGTATATGTGTATTGTCTATCACTCTACCCTCATCATTGACCTTCTCAAGAGCTATTGGTAACAATTGACCCAATTCATTTTTCCAAGTGCCCTTTGCCTATAAGTTGCCTTCACTATCAAAGAAACTAGGGAATGCCATATCCAAATGTTGATCAAAATCACCAAGGTTCTTTGTTAATAGAGTGTTAAACTTTTCATGCATACTGATCATTTCATCATATTCCTTAAACACTTGTTCATCAACATTTGCTTTAGCTCTCAACTCTTCTTTTTTCTCTAGCATCCTGAGGTGCAATCTTTTATGCTCTTGGTAGGCATTGTGTATTCTTTTATGCAAATCCCATACTTTATCACTATTCCCCATCATTCTTTCAAATCTTTTCTTAATCAATTCTGAAGCCATGTTATATTTGATAGACTTTATTTCAGTCTCCAATTGATCAATCTTCTTTTGGAAGTTTTTTGCCTTAATCTTCTAATAAGTGGTATCAACCCTGGCCTCCACCACTCTCTTTTCAGATTCGAGGTAAGGTGAATAGATGCTCAATGATGATGGTAACATGTCTTTATAACTGTCAACTTCTTGCCTCATCTTTTCGTTCTCTATCATGTATGCATTATTATTCCTTACCAATCGCTCAATTTGAGCCTTTGTGAATCTGGCAATATTTACATTTAAATCTGCAGTCTCCATAGGATATGTGTCCTCAACTCGTTGTATCAAGAGGTGACCAAATGCTTCATTTGGGTTATCAATGATTAGAGGTCTCTTATTAGGTGGGTATAGTGCCCACATTAGCAATGTATCCTTATCAGGATCATATCCCGACCCTATTTTGATCTTATCCAGTGCTTCAATACTCAGCTGCACTTTTTTATCCTAATTTCCTCTAAAACTATCAAAAATAATGGCTGAAGTCATGTCCCATCCAGATACCAACAAAACTCCTACTTCTTCAAGTAGTGTTCTCCCCTTTTTTAGAGTCATGGTATCCATCTCTTTATCAATTTCTGTTTGGAGTTCCTTCAATGCCTCAGCCTGTACTTCAAGAGTGATATTCTTCATTTTCTCCCTACCTTTTTTGCCTTTGTACTCATACAATAAGGCTTTGAATTCAGGGGTCTTAACAAAATCATTATCTAAAACAATTTTTTTGCTTGCCATGTGTCTAATATCATCTAACAGCTCATCAGGAGCTTCCATCATAACCACTTCCCTCTCCACAGGAGGCTCATATTCTTCAATTACAGGCTCAAAGTCCTGCACACCTTCATCTCCACTTTCAAACTCTTCATCCTCTGCAATACTAGTATCAACAAAGAAACTAATGTCTGGTGTAGGCTAAGGGGAAAGATGGCCCAACGGTACTTCATATTCAACTTGTGTCTTCCTGATATTCTTACCTCTTTTGTCAAAAACCTCATGGGGAACATCTACAGTCAATTCTGCTACATGTGTTACTAATGTGTCCAACATTTCAATAGGATCATTAACTTCCAGAAAAGCTCCTTGATAAGTGGGATTTTTGGCTATCCTCCAAGCCTCGGCTAGCATTATTTTATGATACAAATTTCTTTTTTCAACTGCATGGTTCTCATCAACATTTTTTATCAGATCATCATTGACAAATAGCACATGGTGATATTTTTTTAATTTTTAATTAACTTTGACACTATTTATGAAGTGTTCAGGGTCAAAGTTTTCTCTTGCATTCCCTGATGGCATTCTGTAATGTTCTAATTTTTTATCAATTAACTTATATCCTTTCTCTGCAACAACTGTAAAATCTCCAAAACACAAAGTACCAGGCATCAAGGACTGCTTATTGTGACTTTTAAGGTGCATAAAGTCAGAGTAAGCTAATTGCCTCACAATCTCTAAGTAGGCAATTCTATCTGGGTAGGTCTTTGGAAACAAGAATGGTGGTCCCTCATACCAAAATACTCTAATCTTGGTGCAATCATTGTAAGCATACCAATCACCCCAGTTGTGATTGAATTTTCCACTTTCACTGTTGTCCTTTGGCCTCAAAAATTTTTGCACTTCTATTTACAAGTTGTATTCACATGAATTGCCTAACAATTTATACACAGGTTTTACAAAATACTCTTCAAAATATAAATAATGGGATCTTTCACATCTGCTATTCCAGATAACTGTCCACATTTGTACAGGTTTGATGTTTCCATCCCTATCCAAATCTCTTACTCTCAAGCATTCATCCCACATACACATATTTTGTCCCTCATACAAGATAAGATGCATGAGTAAAGAGTAATATCTAAATTTACTGCCTCCATTTTTTATAGCAACCAAATCATTGTGAAGATTATTAGCAAGGTATTCAATATAGTCCAAATGCCGTGCATCTTGGCTTTGCACATCTGTAGTTAGAACCATTCGTGCAACTTCCATAAACAGAGGGGCATCCAGACCAAGCAATTGACAGACAAAATAGTAGGTGCATCTAAAGTATTCCTGAAATAACTCTACAGAATAGGGTGGATCCTCAACTCCTGAGAATACTCTGAGCCTGTTTCCTTCATCTTAGGGCCTATGCAAGGGTAGCCTCCACCTCTTGTAACTATTGCTCAGATTATAGTACTCATTCAACAGGTTTCTAATTCTAAATTTCACATCAAAGCTAGCATCCAACTGAAACACCATTGATATATAGTTTTTGGTGATAGGGATGAAACCAGACCCATCATTCAACTCAATCATGCAGGTCTGTGGGTTGTATTTCTTGGCCAAAGCTTTTAACAACTCCACATTGACAAACACATTTGGCACTATCAGTTTTCCCAGGTTCAGTCTCCAAGGATTGGAGACAAGTTTATGCCTATGCATTTTCCTATAGTGATAGAGAAAAAGATCATATCCCCTTATTAGGGTCCATGTGTCCCCTATTTGTTTATATATCCTCAAATTTTTTTGGCTTGGGGGTTCAACTAGGCATTTAGCCATATCTTCCATGATATAAACTTATGTAAAAGAACCTTTCTTCTGTGAATGTAATTTGAACCAGTATGCTGCAAATTTCAAGCTCAGAATACTTACTTGGATATCTTCTCTGGTTCTTGAATTATTATTTTTCGCTATGCCCTACCCTTGCTCCTCGTGGCTACTGAATTGTTTAATCTTCTCAAGATTTGCCTCAATATACTCATCTCTGGTGTATTAATGGTGTCTCATGACAACTCTCATATCATCGAAGGGACATTTAATTTTTCAATAAGGGCTATTTGATCGCCGCCAAACATGTCTTGTCACTATTCCATCGGGATGACCAACTTTATAATTTCATCGATATTTATCTTTCCCTTAATGTTCTTTTATTCTTTTTATTTCCTTCGGGATTTCAGAATGACCCAAGATGGAATCATACCAATAACACGACTTCCTCCTGAAATCCCTTTTATGAATAGTCTCTTCAATATTTGCTTGTCCCTTCAATGTCCCTTTGCTTATTATGTCATTCACCTTTTCGAAGGGACTAGGGATCACCTCACTCCAACATCCCAGAGTCTCCTCGAAATACTCTCAATGTTTTCCTTTATTCATAGGTGTTATCAGCGTATCGGCAGGACTGGAAATTGTGTTACTCCGATATTCTGAAGTCTCTTCGAAATGCTTTTAATTACCCTTTGTAAGTGTTATCTCTTTATCAACGAGACACATTTAAGTGTCACGCCAATATACATCGGTCCCTTTGATATGCTTTTGATGTCTTTGGAATATCGAAGAGACCCTTAAATGACTCACTCTGATAATCCTCAGTCTCTTCGATCTTTCAGTCCCTTCAATTTTTTGATATCAGCTCGATATGCCGCCGAGTTGTGTGCTTCTATCCTTTTGGTCTTTTAGATTATCAAAGATACTCCAAACTGGGTCTCCCCGATATGGTGGTTTCTCTTCGATATTCTTTATATTTATGTATTGAAGAGACCCTAGGGTAGGATTTAGTGATACAGAAGTATTTTTTCGATATGGCGACAAGACATAATTTTTTTAAGTTTAAGATTTATGAGTCAAATGGATATGTCATTGTGAGCAGGGAAAAATTTAAAATGGCATTTTTTACGATAATATTATGGCGGGAAATGAGTGTTTATAAAAATTTTAGGGTTAAAATTTTTGTTCCAACAGACAACAAATTAAATAACTCTATAACAGAACATTACCGACAAATAGAACTTCCTAATTTCCTCAGTGATAGAAAACCTACAAGAAAAGAATCTCAGTGATAGGAACCTCACATGGAAATAATCCCAGTGATAAGAATCTACCAATGAATTTAGTTATAAGAACGATATCTTTAAGGAATTAAATTATAGTGCTAGGGATCTTCTAAAGATAGGAATTCTAAATAAATGAATACAGCTTAAGGAAAACAATGATAGTAAATGGATTAATAACAAGAAATTTTATTTAAACTTAGCTAATTACAAAGATCTCTAAGATATCATCTTACATCATATAGTTTTCATGGGCTTCTTATTCCTATCGAGACTGGTTTCTCCTCACTATCAATACCTTTGATTTATTTCCATGCTTCATATTTTTAATCTCCCTTTCTCCTTCTGCATGAGCCCTTCCCTATTCTAGTTTCCACTCTTCTAAAACCGTTCTCCTTCCTTACTGTTTGGGACTTATTATACGAACTAGCCTTCATGTTCCGATGATTTGCCCCTTTCTTTTCCCTCTTCCATCCGTTCTCCTCTCAGGTGTCGCCCCTCTCTAAAAATCCTTCGATCTATCTTCATTCACCCTTATTGGCAATTGGGTGATAGTTTACAACCACCTACATGTGGTTTGTAACTTCTTCTCATTTGATGATACTAACTAATTAATCTCCCCTTGTTTCCTTATGGCATTTCAATGACATAAACTACCAAAGAATGTTTTCTTTAATCCAACAAACTGCCTCTAAAGCTGACATAGTTCCCTAAGGGAGGGAGTCAAGCAGTTCTAACTATTCATAACAACTTACCAAAACCAAAACATCAACTAATCATACGGAATCTAATCGTAAGGATGATGCTCCTACATCAGCATGTCCAATTTTACCCCTCAATGTAAGGACAAGTATGGTTGACATTGAGATGGACTCATACCAAGTAGAATCATGTTACAATTACAATAGTATAAACATGTCGTGTGTAATGTGAGCATGTAAGGATGACATAAACATAATGGTGTAAGATAATAGCATTGAAGTATTGTATAAGTAGTGATATATCAACATGCAATATAACAATGACAAATATACAACGAGCTATCTAAGTAATTTATATGCACTCTTCAATAGAAGAGTAAAGAATTACTTGTCTTAGAAAGTATATAATTGCAACTGATTCAGATCTAGGTTATATAGGGATTCACAAGACTTATATCACAAATAAAATTGAGTGAGATGGAGGTTAAGCAAACATGTTTTACCCAAGATGACCATCTCCAATAAAACACCATTGGGGAAACATGTACTTACATACTCAAATGAAACATTAGTTGTACCTACACCATTTAAAGATAGTCAAAGCGTAACACAAATTACCCATTGTGATATAATATATAATGAAATAATATCAAATCATCACATCTAACTAGAAATCTACAACTAACATGACCCAAATATCAAGATGTAGAAATTAATAATAATCCACAATGTTGAACTAGATACAATAATTAACATCACATATAATAGATGTAGTGAAAATAGTGAAGTTGAAACACTACAATAGTCCAAACATATAAGGGCACAACATACGTATCCCATTATACATAGTTAGAAACTAGATGCCAATACAAAACCTCATCAATAGAGTATATTGATCTGATAATACAAAATGTCACCAATAAGTACATTAGCATAACCAAAGCAAAAAACAAACATATAAGGCACACACATCTCGTTGGTTACCAAAATAACCACAATCTGAAACCCTAAAACATTACCCAATCACCTAGGTTAGGGGTGTCATCAAGATGATTGGAAAGCAATTTATCAATAGGTTGAGGATGATTTTGGGCCAATGGACAAGAGTGGGTTTTCTCTCCTACACTTCAAGCTCATCGTAGACTCAGGGGGGTGTTCCCTGAGGTTGGATAACTAGATGAACAACTTAAAATTGGTGGCTAAACCCAACTCATTGACTTGGTTCCAAACACTGTCACTAAACAAAGAACAACCAGCCACCTACATACCTCAATATAGCTAATTAAACATCTTGCACACACACCCATAGATTGGATTTCTCGTATCCCCATAAGATGAATTCATCTGCTATTTTACACAATGGCAAGATGCAGACATTCATGAACATAACACTCAATAGATTAAAACAATTTTGGATTGCTTCAGATTTATCCCTAGTTATTAAACTGAGTCATGAACAACACGTAACACTAAAACTAAACCTATTCCTACTCCTACCTAGAACAAAAATTTGCTTTAAAAGAAAGTGATTAACTTTTCCCCAAATTAGACTAGTGCCTACTCCAATGGGTAACAGAGTCAAGAATGGTAAAGAGGAGGGAAATGAATCCAACAAGCATCAATAGAAACTAGAACTACATTTATATGCAAATCATAGATTAAATCCCATATGATAAAAATACTTAATGATCTAGGAAAAACATGTAATAATCCATTTGTAACACAACAATGACCCAATACAAAGCTTGCATTTACTTTAATGTTGTCATACATTATCAAAATCAAGTTACAATCATGTCAGCAAATGTGACAGGGGAGGATGAATAGCTAACCTATTCAAACATCCCCCTGAACCAAATTACATTTTCCCATGGAGACATATCATGAAATGAAGATTTGTTTTACAATAACTTTCCTACACGGTATCAAAATATTTCCCACATTTGCAGCTTTGACATGCGTGATTTAAAGCCCTAGATTTACCTTGAAGCACTTGCAAACCTATAGATGGTTCAAAAGACCAATCCCCCTTAATGCCTTCATTCTCGTTCTTTATGTTGCAAGTATGTGTAATCGGTGTTTTCATTGATGTCAACACGCTTGTGTTTTCATTGATGTCAACATGCTTGTGTTGTCATTAGTGTCAATTGTGTGAGTAAGAAATGGTGCAAGAGTATGAGTAGTTAGTGTTGAGTGGATATTGTCTCTGATGATGAGGTTGGTTGAACAGAGATAAGGTTGTTGCAATAGTATGAGTTGTTTGGTTAAGTTGTTTTGTTGAAGATGATTTGGTTGCTTTGTAGAGGTGCTGAAGATGTTAAGAATATGTTTTTGTTGGTTGGTTTCCAAGTGCTTTTGAGAAATTTTGATTATTAAAGGAAACAGTGTGTTGAAGTGGCATTTTGGTTTACAGAGTAGTGTTCTGGTTTTGCTCTGCATTTCCTCTATGTTGAAGATCTGACTTTGTGGTTTGGATATGTTATTCAAAGATGTTAAGAGATGTTATATTCCAAATTTGGTGTTTTGGTTCGTTGTGCAGAGGAAGTTGTGTTCACTAGTATGAAGACTATGTTTCTAAGTGTTGCAAAGGTGTCTGGGAGAAATGTCTTTGCTTCACATTTCTCCGCAAAGAGGTTTTAGGTCTTGTAGTTCTAGAATTGTACTTATAAGGTTTATATATTTCTTCTGTTGAATTTGTTCGTGGTTTGGTGCTCTGAAAGTTAATTTCTAGAGATACAATGTATGAAAGAGATAGTTAAGCATATTGGATAAACATGGTAAGGTTGTTTGGCAAGTGAAAGTTGTTGCGAAAGCATTTATTGGATTTTAGGATGTTTCAGGATGTTCGTGGAATACTCTAGATTGTGTTGAAGCCTTGCATGTGGTCTGCAAGTCATCTTTGGGTCTGAGGAAGCGTGTACTTAAAAGTTCATTGTGTCAACATAGGTTTGACCAACCTTGGGCATTTACACTATTTACAGAGTTGCTTTGGTGATTGTGAAAGTGTGGAGTAGCATGCTTGGATGAATTTAGGTTTGAGCTAAGATGTGTTGTGGTCTGCTTCATTTCTTTCCACCGCGGTAATATTTAGGTCCAGACCTAATTTGAATTTTTTGGGTTAAGGTGATTTACTGACCTTAGAGAATGCTCTCAAGGTTGAAGACAATATAAATGAGTGTCAAGGGATCATGATTGGGTGTACGCATGATAGATGTGATGTGAGTAACTGTGTGGTGTAGTACAAGCCTTGATGTGTTAGATTACTGGATGCAGTGAGCAGAAGGTGTCTACTATTCTTCAGTGATGCTACGAAGGTGATGTTGGGGTTGTGGTGAATATTGGTTCTGTATTTTGAGCTTCATTGGAACTGTACTCCTTGCGTATGTTAGATGCAATTATAACAGTTCAACTCTAGCAGTGAGCCACCTCTTCTATCTCTTCCTTTCTGGGCAATGAGCCCTTTGGCAGTGAGCCTTTCTTCTGGGCAATGAGCCTTTTTGTAATTTGGTGTTGATACTACATTATATTGTGAGCTAATCCTCATCGTGGTTTTTCCCTTCTTGGGTTTTCCACATAAATCTAGTGTTCTCTTGTGTTTGATGTTGGTTTGATTCAGTTTATGTTGTTTGCTTTCATGCTTAATCATCATAACAGTCTAAGGGTTAATTGAATCTATGCGGATCTAAATATGTGTGAGGGTTTGAAATTTTAAGCTACAACTAATTCAGCCCCCTCTCAGTTATCTTGTGCATTCAACAATTAGTATCAAAGCAAAGGTTCCTTGGAAGAGAGATTAACTACTTAAGGTAGATCTGGGATGGCGCACAAGTAGGATGTTCCCTAGTTCGATGGAATAGATTATGCATTCTAGAAAATAAGGATAGAAGGTTATCTAATTTTTCTTGGAAATGAGATCTGGAAAGTTGTTGAGACTGAATATACAATTCTGGATAATGGTCCAAGTACTGCAAATGAGATCAAGGCCTTTGAAACCAATGGTAAAGTGAGGTATGCTCTTTTAAGTGGTCTTTCTAATTCTGAATTGGTGAAAGTTAGGATCTAAAAACTGCTAATGAAATCTAGAAAAAGCTAAAAAATATTCATGAAGGAGATCATAAGGTCAAGCAAGCTAAAATAAAGAACTTGAAGCTCATATTTGAGACCATGTGGATGTTTGAAGATGAAAACATTACAAGCTACTTACAGAAGGTGAATGAAGTTGTTAATGGCATCAAAGGACTTGGTGGAAATATGGATGAAAAATAAGTGGTATTGAAGGTACTCAGAACTCCTCCTAAGATTTACAGTCATAAAGTTTCTACTATTGAAGAATTACAAAATCTGAATCAGTTTACCAACGATCATGTGCTTGGCACCTTAACTATTTTTGAAATGAGAGAGTTTGGTACAAGTAGTGCAAAGGCCGAGACTGCCTTCAAGGTTGGCAAATCTAAGAATACTGTGGAATCAGATCAGGAGGATTCTGATGATGTGGAAGCTAACTTTGTGAGAAAAATGAAATTAGGTACTGGTAAGTACTATAACGTCAGAAAATGTCCTCTTGGGGGCTTTTCCCTCTTAAGGTTTAGCTCCCGAGTCTTTGATTTGCATTTAAGACATCTTACATCATATTTTGGCATCCCGATGAGAAAACCCCTAAGTTTCATGATGAATTGGACCTAGGGGGATCCCTTGAGATAAACCCTACCCAAAATAGGGGGAAGGACTTGGGCGCCTGGGCCCTAGTCCTGCCCTATTTTGGGTCAGGCCCAAATTTTAAGTGTCGGTTTATGACCGTTATTTGGTTCCTAGGCCGACACGGTAAGTTTGAATTATGAAATTCTTGGCGAGAATGTTTGTAGTTGCTTATATAAGCATGTTTAGGCATTCATTTGTAAACTAGATGATCATTAGATGGCTATTGTGATCTTTATGCATTCTAAAGGTGATTCAAGGCATTCATTATGTGGTAAGAGCAGATTTTGTATTGTTTTTGTGTTTGTATTTGCAGATTTGAGCATTCATCTCCTCATGGCATGAAGAGCTTCTTCCTTCCATGAGATCTTCACTACAAGGTGATATCATTTGTGTTTTCAAGCATTTCTTATTTGGTTGTTGCCTCTGTCCTCCAAGGGCACACACTCTCTATCTGACAATGGTATTCAGAAGACTTGAATGTCTCTCCGGGACTTGACTGAGGCAAGCCTCTAAACACCACAACCCCCTCCCCATTTTCACGTGATTGTAGGTTACAGGTTGAAGAAGCAGGAAAAGTGGAGTTGCAAAGAAGGGTTGCAAAGTGTCAGAATTTTAGATCAGAGTTGAAAACAGGGACCTAGATTCGAGCACCCACTCATTAGTCCCCCGGATCTCGCAATAGAAGAATCTCTGAGACAACATGAATAGGTTGTAGATAAAGTTCCCACATCCCGACAAAAAGCATGGCACTAGACTAGGGCACCAGCTCATTAGTCTCCAACTATTTCGCTTCCCAAGCTTTGAAAACTGGTACACATTTGTCTGTTATATTACATCTTTCTGTAGCAGCATTTTCAGTAATTCATTTGTTTGCTTCCGTATTTGCATAATTAGGGTTTTGAGCATAATTGGGTATAATCAGGCAATTAAATTACACAAATCCAATTTTCCCTACATTCCTAGTGACTAAGGACCTGACAGTAGATTATTACTCCACTCAAGGTCCTTGAATGCTTTAGGGTGAAAGGAGGATACACATAAACCATTAAAAACCCTCTATCCAAATTTTACCCTAAACAAGTACAGTGGTAAGTTGCCTTTCAAGTGTTTCAGTTGTGGTAAGATTAGTCATTATGCTTCAAGATGTCCGGAAAGAATTTTGAGAAGTAAGAATAAGGAGAACAAAAGTAGAGTGCCTAAGAAAAGCTACTATGTTAGAGAAGATGCAAGTATATATGATGATGAATCCTATTATGAAAATGATGAGGATAATGAATGTATGTTCATAGCTTTAAAGGATGATACTATTTCTACTAACTCTAAGAAATGGGTGAAGGAAAAGGCTTCAGAGATAAGTCTTAATACTGAAGGTACTTTGATATCTACTTTTCATACCAGATAGGAAAAGAACCATTGGGTTATTGACAGTGGATGCTCAAATCATATGGCCGGTGATAAAATTTTGTTAAACTTGAAAACTATGATGGAGGACTAGTTAGATTTGGTGATGATACAATTGCTAAGATATGTGGAAGAGGCTCAATTAGTTTTGATGGCAGTCATAATATTGATGTTCTTTATGTTAAGGGTTTAAAGCATAACCTCTTGAGTGTTGGACAAATGTGTAGCAAAGGATATAATCTTGTGTTTCAGGATGGTGGTTGTGAGATCAGAAAAGATTCCAGAACTATTATAGCTGCTAGAAAGAGGACAGATGGAAATGTTTATCATCTCAAAGGTGGTGATGGTTATTGCTTCATGATTCAGATCAGTGAAAGTTGGCTATGGCGTAGAAGATTTTGTCACATTAATTTTGATAGCCTAGTAAGGATAAGTTCAATTCAAGATGTGAGAGATCTACCAAAGATTACAAAGCCCATCAATGTTGTCTATAAGGAATGTCAGATTGGAAAGCAAGCAAGAAGAAGTTTCAAAGTCAAGGATCAGTCTTCCATCTAACTGTTGGAATTGGTGCATAGAAATCTTTGTGGCCCTACCAAGGGAAGGACTTTTCAAGGTGACAAGTATTTTATGCTATTGATTGATGATTACTTTAGGATGACATGGGTTACTTTTCTCAAAGAAAAATTTGAAGCCCTAGATAAGTTCAAAGCTTTCAAAGTCATGGTTGAGAATGAAATGGATATGAAAATTATATGTTTGAGGTCTAACAGAGGTGGAGAGTTCACCTCCAATTAGTTTAACATGTTTTGTGAGAATCATCGAATAAAGAGGCACTTATCTTCCCCTAGGACTCCTTAGCAGAATGGAGTGGTTGAAAGAAAGAATTGTTGACGAGCAGGATTGTACCCGTTATGCAGAGCTATGAAACTCAGCAATCCTGTGTAACATGGGATCAAACTCAGGTTGTGGGTGACATATGGTGAGCTTGAACCTCCAGATTATGGGTTGGTTCCCTTAAAATATTTAATTGGATCTATGACTTTGACATGGAAAAGGGTTAAAAGGGCTACTAAAACACTAAAACTGTAATATAAAATATGGTGATGCAACTCGTAATAGATTTTAGAAAATCTATCCACACAAACCACTTTTGGCAATTTGATCACATAAATAATTATAAGGGAGGAAATTATAATACATGCAAGTACAAATGAGACAATGATTTTAAAGGTTATGATGTTCAAACACAATAAAATCTCATCAAATCATTTACAAAAGCTGCATTAATGGAAAGGTAGACACTTGATTCAGCTGAAAAATAAAGGAATAATTGCATAAAAGACAAAGTATAGAACCTGTAACCTGTTGTAATCTCTATAAATCTAGAATAATGAGTTACAAAACCTTCTTTCTCTCTGAAAGTGTAAAGAGCAAAAAAGGCAAGAACTATAAAAACCTAAGTTTTTCTTACAATATATAATCTGCTCCCTCCAAGAGACCTAGAAAGGTCAATTGCAGTTAGCTGCCTTTAAAAATAAGCTCTCCAAGTTGATTCATGAGCAAACAAGGAAATCCCTAAAAATAAGGGCCAAAACTGTCCCAAAATGAGCAAAAATAGCTCCAAACTGATCCTCTCTATGTGTTTGACCAAAAAGTTGACCAAAACTCTCCAATTTGTCCTCCAAACAATGCAAAAAGGACTCCAAGGTCTTCAGTTAACTCAACTCCTCCAATTTTGCATGATTTTGCATTGCAAATGATGTGGGCAAGGAATAAAGTAATTTAAGACAATTACTTTATTATGAGTTACATTTTGCTCTGTCTCTACGATTTTATAACCTGTGACAAAATAATAAAGTAATTTATAAACTATTACTTTATTTTTTGTTTAGATTTATTTTCAGTTGTAAAAGCATGCAAATTTGGATGAATAGGAAAATAATACCTTACCTCTCTATGCATCATGTATCATCACATATTTTATCTCATTTCTTGATAAGTGGAAGGACCCTTATGTCTCCCATGCAAACACATGCATATTGGATTATATACTTATGCCACCTTTGACTTCACATTGCATTATATGCCTTTATCATATACCTTATCCATCATCTTTGTTTTCCTCCATACCTTTGCATTATTTCCCTTTGTTGACTTTAATGACATATGTCTTTTGCAAAAAAATCATATATGGCATTTGGCCTTATCTCCATGCTGTCGATCCTTAGGAAAAAAAAGGAAAAAGGCTTAAGCCTTACCTTGACATGATTATCATTTTTGACTTTTGCAAAGAATAATAAAAGGAAATAATTCGAAGGTATCTTGGCCTCATGAGCCCTTGTGGTATTATCATTAGGTCTTAAGACTTAAAAAGTCTTGACCACGGCAGAGATTAAGGTAATGATGATATTTTTAGGAAATCAAAAGAAAATAAGAAAAAATAGAAACAACCGTCGACCAAAAAGAGATTGTGAACCCTAAACTCCATCATTTTCATTTTGCTATGCTCTCAAACTTTCTCTCTGCCGACTCCATTGTTGGCGACTAGGGTTTGATGGTGTTTCATGACTGCAACTTTCGAAGGGCTTTTTTGATGAATTTCATCTGCATTTTTGATGTGAAAAGGTAAACTCCTTTGTGTTGAAAACTAGGCCATTTTCTTGTTTTTCTTTGAATGTATCTTTCATTTAGGCCACGGCCACATGGTTTTTCTGAGCATTTTTTAAAGTCTGGTTCTATCTTCTCACTGTGACTTCTTTGTTCTCTGCATTCCTCCTTTCTGGCGACTATCTCCATGCATTTTTTAAGAGTTAAAAAATACACAGGCTCGCGACCTGTAGCTCCTTCTCTCTGCAAAGAACATAAGGTAATGTTCCATTCTTCTCTTTCACCATTCAGATTTCTTTCACTGTATCCTTTTCATATAAGGGTTTCGAAAAAAAATGACATGGGTATGTGATATCTTTGAAGGAAAAGCCCTTCCTGGTCACGACCATGACTGTATCCGCTTTTCTTCGATTTCTTTCTTCTGCAGACATGAAAACACAAGGGTTTGAAAAAAAATGTTGAGGATTTACATTTTCTTAAAGAAAACACTCCTTGTTTCGGCCACGACCATAACTGTTGCATCTTATGTGTTCTGTGTATCTATTTCCTACATTTTTACTCACTAGAAGCAGCCATGAATGGTATATTTTTCTGGGTGTATTCTTTTGTTTGAAATTTTGACTTCTCCTTATTCTGTATCTTCAATTTTTGTATACAAACCCATATGGGTTTTATTTTGTGTTGAGAGCTCTTTTTACCTTGCTTTGACTGCGGCTTCAAAGGCACTAAGGTTATGACAAAGAATGTTATCTTTTTTGGCCCTTCTACAAAAAAAACACTTATGACGGTTTTCACAAAAAAGATCTTCTCATGTAACAGTAGCATTGTATTCTTCTCTCTTTTCTTGTAGTTTATGAAGCTTTCATTACTCTGCAAAATGGTAAAAAAGATAAACTGTTTCTGAACAACTATGCACTTATATCATGTTCATTTTCTCTTGTCATTTCTTGTAGATAGATTTATCATCTGTTGCTCTTTTCCTCTTTCTTGTAGATGTAAAATAGAAGATGACTATAGCATAACATTACATCATATCATTCAATCCCTTTGACTGTGGCATTTATTGGATTTTTCCTCACACCTATTGGCTTCTGTATATGTGCTATCTGATGCATTCTTGGTTGACTCTTTTTCTTTTATGTATTGTATCCTTCTACTTCCCCTGATGCAATCATTTTTGGGAGGATTTCTTCTACTAGTTGTCCCACATGCTGGTAATTGTGACTGAGAACCACATGAATCTTTTCTTTTTTGTCTTTATAACAAGTCGATACATTCATTGTATTATCTCTATACTTTGGCACTTTTGTGTTGTCCTGTATCTGATATGTTTCTGCCTTTATGGGATAAGAATTTGTAATATGCAGAAAGCAAGAAACTCCTTAAGATGAAGCTACTTTGTTCTTTATATCTCTTGTACTTTAGATAGTAACACTAGGTTACTCTCCTGATCTGTCTTTAGACTATATCTTGTCATTGTTGTTCCAATCTAGCATAAAGATGTTGTGGCTACATGTTGTTCCATTATTTCATGAACCTGTATCTGTACCTTTCATATGCTAGCTTATTTAGTTTTCATGGCATGGCTGTTTCACATGCTATTTTGTATGATTGTACCTATTGATGATACATGACTGCCACATCACACCTTATTTAAAACAAGAATGGAACATTACCTTATGTTCCTGCATGTGTCTTGGAACTTGGTCATGGAAAGTGTTCACTTCTTCATATACCCGCTGCTCCTCTTCTTTGCAACTATAACTATATCTCTCCTTTTGTTGATGTATCATTTTGGAGCCTCTTTCATGACCGTACTCCATTTCTTTTATCACTGTACTTTTGTCTTTGCATATTGATCTCTTTTGAATGGAATCATTGTTCATTCTACAGTATGTATATGATGAAGCAAAACATAGTTATCTAATTTTGATAAGTTCTTTTTGGAGTGATCATAGTTTATAGGAGCAACTGCTCCTCTTCATTTCTCTTATGATGACTTCACTCTATCTGTTATATTGATTGTTCCAATGCAACATCTCTTGAATAGTGTACTCTGTTTATTGCAATCTGATGTCCTTCTTGGGTGAATAAGAAGGAAGCATTCTGGGTTCTACCCTTGTGGGAGCCACATTTTCTCCACATGCTTTAATGTATTCAAATCAACAACATTACTTTTCTTATACCTGCACAGTGAACAAACAAGTTAGCATAAAACATACCTTTTGGAAGTTGTTTGATCTTTCTCATGATGATCTAATTTATTGCACATGTCTAATTTTGATCCAATCACATTAATGCATAATGTTTGCAATTTTTATATGTCTGTGGATAAAGCATATGATGAATCTGCATATCCGGAGCTTCTAACAGGACTTTTCTCCAATTTTGCAGGTCCACTATCCTAATCAGGAGCATAAGATGAAGACATGAAGATCAAGCTGCCAGACAGGAGGATCAACCTTCGATAAGGCAATGATGGATATCCATTTTCCTCATGTGTTCTTTTTCTTTCCCTTTATCCATAGATGTATAGTTGCACAATATTTGCATTGGCTCAATTTAGTCACTCCCACGGCTTGTGTGGGACACATTTAAACATTCTCTTAAATATGATCAGTTACTTTACCTTATGCAAATGATTTATGTATGTTTGCTTTCTGAATCAAGTGCATAGGATAGAACTGAAACTGATTTGAAATATATGTTTAAAACATGATAATGAAATGACAGTTTATAAATACCTTTCCTTCACACTGAATTGTGATATTTGAATAATTCAACCACATCATAACTGAAAGATAAAACTAGTTAGATACCTGTCATTCATTGAATCTCTGATCTCTTGTTATTTGGATAAAACTCCACTTGTCAGGATGGTTTGACAGTTCTGATTGGACTGTCACATTATCCTGACAAATGATCTTTGTTGTTCTCTTACCAAAATATCGTGCATTCAACTGATTGATTATACACTTAAAAAAATTTCTTTTTATCCCTCTTGTGACAACTAATGTTTAGGCCTTGCTAAATTAAGTGTGAACATAATCTAGTAACAAGAATATGACTATTCAAGAAGCTGCAAGGATAGTGATAAAAGAAGCAAACCTACCAGAGGACTACTGGAGAGAAGCAATTCATACTAAATGGAGTGTAGGCAATAGCAAATAGTATAAAGACCCCTTATGAGTTATGGTATGGAAGGAATCCGACTGTCAAGTACTTTAGAGTGTTTGGAAGCAAGCATTATATCAAAAGGGATGTAGAAAATCTAGGAAAGTTTGATGCAAGGTCTAATGAAGGTCTCTTCCTTGGGTATTCTACTAAAATCTAAGTGTACTGGTGCTACAACAAAATGTTGAGAGTGCATATGTCAAAGTTGGTGAAGATCTACAAAAGAACTCAGAAGTCAATGGATATGAATCAGATGAGTCATCTTACAGAGAAGAAGAAAATGTTAAAGAAAAGGAGGTACATAATGAAGAAGAAGAAGCTCCAAAAAAGACTCCTAAAACTCCAAAGTATGTGCAGAAGCATCATTCTAAAGATCAAATCATTGGTCACAAGAACAAAGGTGTTTTGACAAGAAGGTGTTGGATTTTTTCCCAAACTGGATGCTTCCCAGTTATCCCTACAAGGTAGCCATCCTTGATCAATAGGATTTTTGGGCCAGGAGCCAACAATACAGGAGATAGACTCTATAAATATCTCCTCCTCTTCTTTAGGCTCTGCAGAACTAGGGGGGTATTCCCTATTCAACATCTATAACATATACCTGTGAACATACTTGGATGTTGATACAAAGCAGATAAATCCTCTCTTATTCAGACCAAAACTATAAAATAAGTGCAAAGGGGCTAGCTTTGGGCCTATGCTCAGTTGTGAGATAGAGGATTTTGGTCCTAAAACTACTTCTAATATCCTAAAGGTTTGTATTTGAAGTTTGGATTTGTATTTTTGTATTTGGATGCAAGACTAGGACCTTGGGTTATAACCTCAATACAAGACCAAACTAGTGCCTATCTTGGGCTCGAAGTCAATAGACATACATATGTGAATGATTACCATAAATTTGAATCAATAACTGAGTTTCAAGGGGATTTTATAGTGTCTGCCTTACAGATACTTCCCAAGACTAAGTGTTTGGCCATTCATACTTAAAGATATCCTTGTTGCAACAAACTTTTCTCAATGTTTAACCTAAAACATTCAATTTGTTCCTTGAACAAAAGTGAGAGATTAGACATTCAACACAGAAAATCCATGTTCCTGAATCCCAAATAACCCTTATCTATTTAAATTCAAAAGAAAAGATGCCCACAACTTGGAGACAAATAACCCAACACATGCAAAGATGCAATCCTCATATAAAACAACATGAAACCAACAAAATTATGCATAAAACATACAACATATGATTCATAAACTCACATAGCACCAAAATAGAGCCACCAGCAAAGTTGTATCTTCTTACTACACCAAAATTTTGTCCAGTTTTCAACAACCTAAAATGAGTAACACAGTCTGCATTTTATAGCAAGATTGTGCACTCAGCAATAATTACAAGGCATTTCAAAAATTTGCCAGATACATTGCACCAAAAAATGCTACCCAAAATTATTCAATGCAGCCAAGGGAACAGAGGAAAGGGTAGGTGAGATTGGGGGATGTGCCACCGCCTGAAGATTTTCCTTACAAATTTGGTAGATGGCATGTCAATCAGACCATACCTCTTCAATTCCTTCGCCATTAATGGCTTACCAATTCGTGGCCTCTAGAAACGCAGCAGACTGCGTGTTCTGTGGTTTTCCCACCAAGAAATGCAACTGGAGATGCTCAAGAAACCCACTGCTTGAACAGGGCCGTCGATTTCCCTCTATCGCTAAGATCTGTGGCCTGAATTTGAACGGGCAAGTTGTTGGCCAATTGGATCGCGCCACGTAGGCACCCCTTTCTATCGCTGGCTTTTTGCAACATACAAACATTTTACCCTTTTTGCCTCTTGAAACATTCCAATGCATATGCAAATAAGATTGTATATACATACAATCGCAAACATACAAGGCGGACCCCAAACCATTATAGAACAAATTACAATCGCTATCGGGTCTGGGCTTTGCATCTCCCTTTTGCATGTCACTTTGTATATTGCATATACAAACGCAATATACATGCCGCGGACTCCAAATTTTATAAAGCACATTGAAAACACATTCGGGTTTGGGCCTTGCATCTTTCAACTTTGTACATAACCAATGTATGTCGCATATACAGTGCGAACATACAAGCAAAACATACATGCAAACAATGGCCTTCATCTTTTATCAACCGGAATGTATGTTCACTTCAGATCTAGCTTGTATATTTCTTTGTATTTCCACTTGTATGTCTGAATGTACATTGGGAGCATACAATCCCAACATACAACCACAAACCTCACCCTGTTTCACAAATATTGCAAACCCTCTGGCCATGTCCACTTTGCACCTGTCCGCTTGCATAATTCTCTTGTATATGCCAATGTATGTCACAACATACAACACAAATATATATGCAAACCTTCACATACAAGCAGGGAATATTCTCGAAATCTGCGATAGATTCTGCAATGCATATACAAACCTGATATGCATTCAAAATGCATACAATCAATTTTTTCACTTTTTTGAAGGCCGATTGAACATTTTTGGCCCGCCAATGTACATTTACACTTGTACATACAAAGACACATACATTTCGACAGATTTCACTACCACATAAAGTGATTTTGAACTTAGCATTTTTTCTCAAGCGCGACGGGAGAAAGTGGTAAAGCAATGCATAGGGGCCGGTCAACCTACGAGTGCAAAGGCATAAATATGTAGCTTAAGTGAAAGATGACTTGCACTGGAGGTCAACGACGAAACAAAAAATACAAAGCAGGAAGCTGAGGGAAAATAAAACCTAAGGCATTAAGAGTTTGAGGGAATAAAACATAAGCTTGCAGACCTGACTCAAAACCCTAACCCTAGGTGGGCACCACCATTGGCTCTGACTGGGGACGTGCAGGCGCAAGGCTGCAGCGAGAACCAAACCACTCCGGGACAAACCAGACAAAATGCAAAATGCAAAACACCACCAACTATACAAGGCATGTACAGACTATTCACACCTAATTTACAATATGCACATAGGATATTCATTTATGAAAAGTAAGGTTTTAGGAACTGACCGTGCACAGGCAATTCCAGTAGTTCACCATTTAGGGCCTGGAGAAAGTAGGAATCTTCTCCATGAGTATTGCTGATTTGATATGGGCCCATCCATAAGGGCTCAAATTTATCATGCTTGCCCTTATACTGGCTCTTTGCATTCCAAACAAGGACCAAGTCACTTATTTGAAACTTCCTTTCTATAGCCCTTTTATCAAACAAATATTTCACCTTTTGCTGTTTCTTGATATTTGTCTTCTATGCTTCTCTTCTGATTTCATCTAATGCAACCAGTTGATTTATCCTTTCATTCATTGATTACTCAATCTCTTCCTCATTTTCCTGTATGAATCTATAAACTGGCAAGAGATTATTCATAGGTAACTTAGCTACTGCACCATATACCAACTCAAAAGGTGACCTCCCTATTGCTTTCTTCACTATTATCCGGTCAGCCCATAGTGCCATCTTTAACTTTGAATCCCATGCCCTTTTGTTCTTGTTTACCATCCTTTTGATGATTTTCATGAGGCTTTTGCTACTTGACTCTGCTTGACCATTTCCTTGTGGATGATATGGTGATGCATATGACAAATCAATCCCATAGTTGTTGCAAAAATCAACAAATTCACCAGATCTGAAACACATGGCATTATCAGTGACCACTTTGATTGGCACTCCAAATCTGATAACAATGTGTTTCAAAATAAAAGCCATCACCACCTTGCTTGTAGCTTTCTTAGTTGGAATGGCTTCAATCCATTTAGTAAAATAGTCAGTAGCAACCAAAATCCAACTATGTCCTCCACTTGATTTTTCTGAAATTTCCCCTATAAAATCAATTCCCCATTGTTGAAATGGAGCCTCCACAGTTACAGTTCCAAGGGGTAATGCACCTTCATATTTAAGTTTTCCTGAGAATCTTTGACAGGGATCACACTTTCTTACCATCTTTTGTGCATCTGAGAAGAGGGTTTGCCACCAATAGCCTGCTCTAAGAATTTTGTGAGCTGTTGTTTTAGCAGTGTAGTGTCCACCACACATCCCTTTGTGCATGTCATTTAGAATGTCTGTAGCTTGATTCTCACCCACACACCTAAGTAGTACACCATCAGGATTTCTCCAATATAATTCTCCTTGAACAATGGTGTATTTGATAGCATGTAGCTTTAAGGTCCTTTTCTGACTATCACTGAGATGGGAAGGACAATTCAAATTCTGCAAATAGTACACAATATCCTTGTACCATTCAAATTCTGACACATTAACAACTTCATTCTAAACTACATTCACTTGGCATGCTTCCAAATTTGATTGTGTCATCATCTTAGCCAAACCTTGTCCCCTTACCAATTTTGTGATTTGTATCTCAATGTTGAACTCTTGTAACTTGTTAATCCACCTGCATCTTCTTCCTGCCACTTCCTACTGAGTGAAAATATCTTTAACTGCTGCATGGGGCACATATGCAACTATCTGCTCGAGCCTACTAAATATGGCCTGAAGCTTTTGACTGCTCTAACCAATGCATATGCCTATTTTTCCATGATATCATATTTCAATTCAGCTGCCTGCAATGACATGCTAAAGAAAGCAATAGGTTGCTCAAAACCATCTTCATTCTTCTGTAATAAACATGCAGCAATAGTGTAAAAAGAGGCAAATGAGAACAATTGAAGTGGCTTAGAAAAATTAGGAGATTTCAACACAAGAGCCATTTTTATAGCCTCTTTGATGTTCTGAAATGATTTAGTTGCTTCATCTCCCCATTTGATGGTTTCACCCTTCTTCAACATTTTAGAAATATCTTTTGTAGTCTCTGCAAAGTTGGGAACGAATCTTCTAACAAAATTAATTTGCCCAAAGAAAGACTGAATGTCTTTCACAGTTTTAGGAATTTGAATTATGTCAATTCCTGCAACCCTTTCAGGATCAATCCTAACTCCATCCCTGAAAACAATGTGTCCCAATAGTTTTCCTTCTACCACCCCAAAGGTACATTTCTTTGGGTTAAGTGAAATGCCATATTCCAATGCCTTAATAAAGATTTGTTCTAGATGCATGCAATGTTGCTCCTCCTTTTTTGAATAAGCAGTTAGATCATCCTAATATACAGCCAGAATTGAGTCAATCAACCCTACAAAAGCAACATCCATAGCCCTCTGAAATGTAGCACCTGCATTTGTTAGTCCAAATGGCATTCTTACGTATACATAAGTTCCCCATGGAGTGGTGTGTTGACGTTTCTTCTGAATCAGCATTAGGGTTTGCCACTTCTAATGCACAGGCAGATTCAGGCCAATTGAATACAGGAGGTTGCGTGAGCTCCTCCCCTTCACTTCTGGTTCTGCCGCACCAAGGGGGGTATCCCTATAACTCAAGATGTAACCTTGACTAGCTCAAAGATAGAAGGATCTAACTTGACAACAACAGGCAGAATACTCTCATGTATGGACCAAGATCTGTATGATAGATCACAAGGCTGGCAACATTCTTGGACATGATGTCTGGTTGGGTATGAGAGCATGCAGGGGGTTCCTAATCCTACTCCTACAACTAACAGGTGGAGGTGTGAAATGGTTTGATATGAATTTGGATGCAAAGCTGGACATGGTGTATAACACAAGAACACAGCATGACTGGTGCCTATCCAGGGCTTGGAGTCGGTAGACATACACCTGTGAATGATCAGCATAAATAGCTAGAACTGGATTTCAGGGGGACAAACATGATATCTGCCTTACAGACATCTCCCAATATAGAGTGTTGAGCTATCTCTACTTATGGTATCCCTACTGCAGTATACCCTTCCCAATGTTCAACCTGAAAACAGTTTAATCTGCCCCTTGAGCAGAGGTTAAAAGATCAGACATTCAACATAGGAATTCTATGCTCTAGAATCTAAACATAAGCAAACATCCAGATCCAGAAGAAGGATACATGCAATACTGGAGACAGAATTAACACAACACATGCTAAACAGCATTACTCATATAAGATCAACCACGAAACCAGTGGATTCATGCCAAGTCCTACAACAGGAGATACATAAACTCACAAGATAAACTGTACAGAGCAACCAGATCAGCTGGTTTTGGATTACAGAGCCAAAAATCCACCACTTTCAACAACCTCAAAAGAATAACACCATCTGCATTATATAGCAGGAGGGTGTCTTCAGCATCAACTACCAGGTTGACCAAAATTCCCGCCAGATATACAGTACCATAAAAATGGCGCTCAAACTTGAATGCAGCAGGTAGGGGAGGAGACAGGAAGATTTTTCGAGCCTTGCGCCGCCGCCTAGGGATTCAGATCTTCAATCAGGTACAACATTCGTCCACGCCATCGCCCATACCTCTGCAACAATCGCCATTGATGGCGCACCAACCCGCGGCCTCGGGAAGAACATCAAACAGACAGTCGCAACCGCTTCCCGCCGAGATTCATCATCATGATGTTTCGAATATGCAGGATAACATTATCCCACATGCACCCCGCAGCAACCTCCTTTGCACTTTATATACTAGGTCATGAGCATATATCATGTCGGCGCTTTTGCTCCTGACGACACTAGTATAGACTTCATCATCATCATCCTCCAGCAGCATGATATCCTGTTGTTCGAAATATCACCCTGACGTCATCATGATATTTGGGACATAGCCTTCATGATAATCGGCACAACCTGATCCTTCGGAGGAACATCCTCCTGCTGAGCTTATAACAAAAGTCTGGCCGATGAACATCCTGATGACGTCATCATCATATCCTGCTGACGTCATCATCATATCTGCCTACTGCACACCTCCTCATATCCGGATGACGTCATCATCATGTTTGTAAATATCAGGAGGTCTCTTCAAGATGATCAATGTTAGAAATATGACCCCCGCGGACCTTGATGACGTCATCACCATATTAACATCATCATGATAATCGGAAGACAACCGGATATTTGGAAATATCCTCCTGATGTGAAAATATTAGGTTGCACTGTAGCTCCTCTGTAAGATCGGGGCGAAAACTGAATATGATGATGCTGCTTGAAAAGATCACCCCCAGTAGATAATGCGCGAAGCCAGCAGGCGGATATCTCCCTGATATCAGCATCATCATGATGCTCAAGCAAACATATATCCGGGTGATATGAAAATATCACCCCTTCCTTCGGAATATCATGATGCAGTTAGGCAGAAAGAAAAATATCACCCTGATATACGGATGACGTCAGCATCATCAGGATGAGAAACAAAGAACAAGAAGTGATACAACATCATCAGGATGATATTGACTAAGATCATCCTGACGTTCGAAATATGATGACCCTAGTGGATATCGGGTCACACTTAGAACTCTTCAACAGCATCATCAGGATGATCATAACCAAGATCACCCGATGATAGAAATATCACCCCGGCGAAATATCATGAAGGCAGAAAATATGATGACCTCCACAAGCAGCAGGATGATAACTGGAAATATGATGATGATGAACACGACCCTTAGGAAAAAACAAGTTAGGTCGAGCAATTCAAAGAATAAGCAACATCATCATCATGCTCGCGCAAGGTGATAAATGGAAGATCACCGGAGACTTTGAAACATCACCCTCGCAAGCAGATCAGGGCGCACTGTAGCTCGTCAGCATCATCATGATAAAAACCAAACATCACCCGACAGCGAAATATGATGATGACGATGAGAAACCGGTCGAAGGAGAACATGATGATGCTGACCTTCATGGAAACAAACATGATGATGATGACCTCCTCCTCAAGAAAATATGATGATGCAGCTGAAAAATACTGAGGAGGTCCGTTACTTAGAGCATTTTTTGGATACTTAGGGAGAGTGCCTGAATGAAAATTTTTTCAAAAAACTACCAGTCAATTCAGGCGTCAACATGGTGAAGGCAGTTTTGTATTGTTCAGATTCTTTTACCTTCACCTGATTATATCCTAAGAATCCATCCATCATGGATAAAAGCTCACAACCAGTCACCTTCTGCAACATAGCCTCCATGTTAGGCAGTGGATAATTATCTTTTAAAGAAGATACATTCAAATTTCTAAAGTCCACACAAAGTCTTATGTCACCATTTTTCTTTCTAACTGGGACAAGATTGGACACCCAAGTTGAATGTCTGATAGGCACAATTATTCCAGCCTCCCTGAGCTTCACAAGCTCTTCTTGCATTTTTGGAGCCAAGGTTGGGTTAATAGGTCTTTGTTTTTGTCTAAATGGCTTAGCTCCAGGCTTCAAAGGAATCTCATGCTAGAATAAGTCCTCTCTATAATCTTTCAGGTCCTCATATGACCATGCAAAGACATACTTATATTTTTTTAACAATGCAATCAACATGCTCCTAATGTGTGGCTTGCGCTGTTTGTCAATATATACCTTTTTGGGGGCATGGCATATCCCCAAGTTTATCTCCTCCAAGTCATCCTTGTTTGTAGGAGATGCCTTTATAACAAACTGATCTCTATTGTCAAATGCTCTTTCGAAAGCAACTAGCCCTCTAGGGATTTTATTTGCTTTAAGTTGAATCACTTCTTTCCCCATAAGAGTTTCTTTTCCATTCATAACTTCTACGAAGTTCTGAAAATCAATCTCTTGGTTCTCATATTCATCTATGCGGTGTAGGAACTTCAACAAGTCTCTATCATCATCAAACACCTGCCAATTGCATATATTTTCTGGTATTGTAGGTCTAATCTTAACTTCAACATTTGTAACATCAGACAGAGTGATATCATCAGGCCTTATGGCCACATTAGCTAAAAAGTCTGCCATGACATTCTTTGATCTTTCTATCCAATTTATTGAAAAAGCATCAAATAACTCAATTGTGTCCCATACAGCATGCTTATATTGTTTTAACCTCTTATTTTTTGAAGCATATTTATCTGTCACCTGGGAGACAATTAATTCTGAATCTCGAAATACTTTTAGCATCTTAATCCCATGCTTCAAAGCAACATTTAATTCTAGTAACAGAGCCTCATATTCTGCAATATTATTTGTGCAGGCAAACTTCAACAAGAAAGAAAATTTCAGAAGCTTACCTACTGGAGATAAAAATACAACTCCAGCACCAGAACCCTCCTTTGAAGAAGCTCCATCAAAATACATAGTCCAGAGACCTTGTTGGTCAAATTCTTGAATGCAAAAATCTCTCCCTTTACCTCCTTGATCATCTGAGACAACTCTGAAATTCTCACAGTCAGTGTCCATAAAACAGACATGCTCCTCTAAATCTTGGTCTTCAATTGTTTCTGGTGACCTTTCTTCTCTGACCAATTTGATCTTTACCATTCATTGGAATCATGGCATATGATAGATCTAACTGCATACTTCCCCCAATCAATGATGCCCATCTTCTTGACAACAACATACCATACTGTGGTTTTATGTCAACTACTGTTATATTCATTCTATAAGTCTTTTTTGGATATGCTGCTAGCAAAAAATCCACATCCTTCATGATTCCAATGACTAGCACCTCCCTAGCATCCATTGCATAGCATTTTCCACATGCCTTATCTATTTTCAATCCAACTTGTTGCATGATAGCCAGAGGCATAATATTTGTTGATGCTCTAGAATCAAGCATACAATTCTTGATCACCTTTCCATTGACAACAAGGGAAACATAAAACGGTTCAACCTGTGAAGGGCATTTTGTCATTGTCACTCCCAGATAGACTTCAAGAACCTCATCCTCATCAATACACAAGGCTTGTTTCTTACCCTGAGTCTCAACATTTTGCTCGGTTTGACAAGCCACTCCTGAAATTAGCGACAGTGCTTTATTCCTGAATTCTTCAACTTTCATCATCTCCATCAATGGCATAGAGACCTTTACCTAGGATAAAACCTGAGTTATGTTAAAGGAAGCATAATTTTGTATAACAGTTGTAGTTTGAGCTGTGGTTTTATTTTTATCCTGACCTGATCCAACCTTGATTTTAACGGCCTTCTGACTTTTATCCATGACCTGAGAATCCTTACTTTGATCCTCATTTTGGGGAGCTTTATTTTTTGGTCTTTGAGAATCATGACCTGTTTTTTGCTTAAAATTTTGCTTATCGTTGTTCTATTGCTTCTTATGCGGTTCAATCCCTTTATGATTATGCTTTGGTTGGCTCACAAAGATATCTCCTGATTGACATGGATCACTTACCTAAGCCTTACCTCTAAGGTTATAGTTGCTTTTGACCTGAGCTATTGTTGTGGCTGTGAGAGCTCTAATCTCTTCATTAGAAGGTCTTCTCAAGTTATTCAAAAAAATGTGTGAGTCCTGAGCATAAGCCTAGTTATCTTCATCATCCTCATCGCGGGAAACCTATTGGCAGACCTGAGTCACATGATTCGTGCTTTCGTTAGCATCATAAGAAGAGTACCCCCCATTTGTGGACAACATATTGACACTATCATCCTCCATACAATGTGGCTCATTGCATTCATCACAGGCAACAGCATTATTATATAAGGATTGAGCAATCATACATTGTGACTGTGAGTGAGGCATTTGACATATTATGCACCATGGGGTGTCATCAACAATATTAACAGCCTTCTTCAAAGGATCAAGAGTCTCCTTAACATTCTGAGTTCTTTGATTAATGTTGTTATTTGGGAGAATGGGTTTACCATTATGCCAATTAGTGTTATATGGCATATCATGCAATGATGGTCTCTTCTCTTGTCTTTGGTAAACCTGCCTGTCAGGACCTATCCCCTTTTCATTTTTAGCAAGTCTATAACTTAGGTCCTTAACAATAGTTGTCAACTTATCCAATTTCTCCTTAGAAGTAGATGCATTACCTTGAGTACTTTGAGACTTATTATTTGGGTTCTGTAGAATCTTTACATCATCCCTTCTATTTGTCTTACTAGAGGCTTTTCTATTATTTTTAATGTTGGTTGCAATTCTAAAAGCATCCCTGAGGCTAGCAGGACCCTTATCTCTTAACCCATAAGTCGTTTTAGCATCAAAAGCATTTATGTATAATACTATGCACATTGGTTCATTAGGCCTCATGTGAGGTGGTAATTTGTTCAACACTTTAGTGAACCTAGCATTAAAATCTGCAACCTGCTCATTTGATCCCTTAGTAATGCCAGTGAATTCATTAATAAAAAAGCTTGGATCAGTCTTATCACCATATTGTTCTTTAAAAATCCGTCTGAAGTCATCCCATGATGAGATACTCTGGTCAGGTAGACCTTTATACCACTCTCTAGCTTCATCAACTAAGGATTGCATAAACAATTTCATAAAAACATCTTTATGCTCAACCTCAAAGTTGTCCATGACATTCTGAAAGGCCTTTAAATGATCTTCCCCTGACACAATATTGTTTTCTGAAAACTTTGGCACCTGCGGCCTCACATGTTTATCAATGGGGTTAGGGTAACCAGGAATACCATTAAAAACCAGCTGCCTGAATCTGTCCAGCTGCATAGGCTGTCTACCAAATTGATTAACATTGGCATTCCTATTTGCATTCTGATTTCTCACATTATTTAATGGTACCCTAACATTGTTCACATTTTGTCTTTGATCATTCTGTTGATTATGGATTTCATTTCTTTGTTGGTTTCTTAGCACATCTGCATTATCAAGGGTGGGAACTGAATTATGTTGAGCAATTTTCAGAGCTTGTACCCTTTGTCTCATATCATCTCTAATCTTCACTACCTGCAGATATTCTAATTCAGCCCTCAGGTTCTTGATTTCTTCAGCTAATTCTTCATCTCTAGGCATAGAAGAGGATGGTCCCATTCCATTTTGGTCATCATCATCATCCCTTAGGGACTCAGTTTCTTCAAATCTGTCAGGGGGATCTAAGAAAGGGCATTCCTGGAACACCTCTGATCTCATTCTCAATCCACCACCCTGTTGTCTCTCATATACATCCTAGATTTTAGCCTCTGTGTTTGAGAAATAAGGTGCCTGCTACTCTGAAGATCTAGGATTATCTTGGATATCATTGTTTCTAGGGCTAGGAGAACCTTCTTGACTGGCTTGAACAGTCCCTTTTTTCCTATACATCATTTTCCTGGGTAATTCTTCAAACAAAGGATTATGTAGGGATCTTCTCCCTTGCATACAAAATTTTACTTTACCAGTTAGGAGATTTTTTTGGAGTCGCCACCTACAACTAGGAATTATTTTCTTTTAAACTAGGGTTCTTACACAAAGCAATCCCCAGCAGAGTCACCAAATCTGTTGGATTTTTTCCCAAACTGGATGCTTCCCAGTTATCTCTACAAGGTAGCCATCATTGATCAATAGGATTTCTGAGCCAGGGGCCAACAATACAGGAGATAGACTCTATAAATATCTCCTCCTCTTCTTCAGGCTCTGCAGAACCAAGGGGGTATTCCCTATTCAACATCTATAACATATGCCTGTGAACATACTTGGATGTTGATACAAAGTAGATAAATCCTCTCTTATTCAGACCAAAACTGTAAAATAAGTGCAAAAGGGCTAGCTTTGGGCCTATGCTCAGTTGTGAGACAAAGGATTTTGGTCCTAAAACTACTTCTAATATCCTAAAGGTTTGTATTTGAAGTTTGGATTTGTATTTTTGTATTTGGATGCAAGATTGGGACCTTGGGTTATAACCTCAATACAAGACCAGGCTAGTGCCTATCTTGGGCTCAGAGTCAATAGACATACATATATGAATGATTACCATAAATTTGAATCAATAACTGAGTTTCAAGGGGATTTTATAGTGTCTGCCTTACCGATACTTCCCAAGACTGAGTGTTTGGCCATTCATACTTAAAGATATCCTTGTTGCAACAAACTTTTCTCAATGTTTAACCTAAAACATTCAATTTGTTCCTTGAACAAAAGTAAGAGATTAGACATTCAACACAGAAAATCCATGTTCTTAAATCCCAAATAACCCTTAGCTGTTTAAATTCAAAAGAAAAGATGCCCACAACTTGGAGACAAATAACCCAACACATGCAAAGATGCATTCCTCATATAAAACAACATGAAACCAGCAAAATTATGCATAAAACATACAACATATGATTCATAAACTCACATAGCACCAAAACAGAGCCACCAGCAAAGCTGTATCTTCTTACTACACCAAAATTTTGTCTAGTTTTCAACAACCTAAAATGAGTAACACAGTCTGCATTTTATAGCAAGACTGTGTACTCAGCAATAATTACAAGGCATTTCAAAAATTTGCCAGATACATCGTACCAAAAAATGGTGCCCAAAATCATTTAATGCAGCCAAGGGAACAGAGGAAAGGGTAGGTGAGATTGGGGGATGTGCCGCCGCCTGAAGATTTTCCTTACAAATTTGGTAGCTGGCATGTCAATCAGACCATACCTCTTCAATTCCTTCGCCATTAATAGCTTACCAATTTGCGGCATCTGGAAACGCAGCAGATTGCGTGTTCTATGGTTTTCCCACCAAGAAATGCAACTGGAGATGCTCAGGAAACCCACCGCTTGAACAGGGCCATCGATTTCCCTCTATCACCAAGATCTGCGGCCTGAATTTGAACAGGCAAGTTATTGGCCAATCGGATCGCACCACGTAGGCACCCCTTTCTATCGCTGGCTTTTCGCAGCATACAAACATTTTACCCTTTCGCCTCTTGAAACATTCCAATGCATATGCAAATAAGATTGTATATACATACAATCGCAAACATACAAGGCGGACCCCAAACCATTATAGAACAAATTACAATCGCTATCGGGTCTGGGCTTTGCATCTCCCTTTTGCATGTCACTTTGTATATTGCATATACAAACGCAATATACATGCCGCGGACTCCAAATTTTATAAAACACATTGAACACATATTCGGGTCTAGGCCTAGCATCTTTCAACTTTGTACATAACCAATGTATGTCGCATATACAATGCGAACATACATGCAAACAGCGGGCTTCATCTTTTATCAACCGGAATGTATGTTCACTTCAAATCCGGCTTGTATATTTCTTTGTATCTCCACTTGTATGTTTGAATGTACATTGGGAACATACAATCCCAACATACAACCACGGACCTTACCTTGTTTCACGAATATTGCAAACCCTTTGGCCGCGTCCACTTTGCACCTGTCCGCTTGCATAATTCTCTTGTATATGCCAATGTATCTCACAACATACAACACAAATATATATGCAAACCTTCACATACAAGCAGGGAATATACCTGAAATCTGCGACAGATTCTGCAATGCATATACAAACCCGATATGCATTCAAAATGCATACAATCAATTTTTTCACTTTTTTGAAGGCTGATTGAACATTTTTGGCCCGCCAATGTACATTTACACTTGTACATACAAAGACACATACATTTTGATAGATTTCACTGCCACATAAAGTAATTTTGGACTTAGCATTTTTTCTCAAGCGCGACGGGAGAAAGCGGTAAAGCAATCCATAGGGGCCGGTCAACCTACGAGTGCAAAAAGGCATAAATATGTAGCTTAAGTGAAAGATGACTTGCACAGGAGGTCAATGACGAAACAGAAAATACAAAGCAGGAAGCCGAGGGCAAATAAAACCTAAGGCATTAAGAGATTGAGGGAATAAAACATAAGCTTGCAGACCCGACTCAAAACCCTAACCCTAGGTGGGCACCACCAGAAGGAAAGCTATTGAAGAACAGGTAAATCTATGCTTACTCTCTAAATTTGAATCTTAAGTCAGTAATTGAAGCATGCAAGGATGAGTATTGGATCAAGTCTATGGAAGAAGAACTAATGCAGATTGAAAAGAATCAGACTTGGGAACTTGTCCCAATACCATAAAACAAGAATGTGATTGGAACTAAGTGGGTATTCCGAAACAAACTAAATGAGAATGGAGAAGTAGTAAGAAACAAGGCAAAGCTTGTGTGTAAAGGTTACTCACAAGTAGAAGGAATAGACTATGAGGAAACTTATGTTCCGGTGGCAAGAATGGAGTCCATCAGGATGTTTTTGGCTTTTGCAGCACATAAGGATTTCAAAGTATATCAAATGGATGTGAAGTCTACTTTCTTGAATGGTGAGTTGGATGAAGTATACATAGAACAATCGGATGGATTTATTTATCAGATAAACCGGATAGGGTTTGCAGGTTGAAGAAGGTACTATATGGATTGAAGCAAGCCCCCAAAGATTGGTATGCAAGGTTAGATAGGTATTTATTACAACAAGGATTCAATAAAGGCTCTGCAGATAGAAATTTGTACATCAAAGGAGGAGAAGATCAAATTTTGATTGTGGAAGTGTATGTAGATGATATAATCTTTGGAGGAAATGAAGGTATGTGTAAGAGTTTTGTAGATGAAATGAAAAAATAATTTGAGATGTCAATGTGTGGAGAAATGAACTTCTTCCTTGGTCTACAAATCAATCGGACAAATAAAGGTATTTTCATTTCACAATCAAAGTATGTCAAGGAGTTGTTAAAGAAGTTTGGAATGGAAGACTCTAAACTAGTATGTACCCCTATGACAACTGGTTGCAAGCTAAGCAAGAATGATGAATCTCCTAAGGTTGATCAGAGCAGGTATAGGTCAATGATTAGAGGATTGTTATACTTAACTACTACTAGACTGAATATTATGCATGCAGCTTGTCTTGTGGCTAGATTTCAAGATCCTAGAGTCACATGTTGCAACAATGAAGATGATATTCAGATATTTAAAGGGCACTCCAGATCATGGCTTGTGGTATCCAAAGGATAATGACTTTGCTCTAAGTGCTTACACATATGCATATTCAGTTGGTTGTGTAGATGATAGGAAAAGTACAAGTGGTGGTACAATCTTTCTTGGAGGTAGAGTGGTGTCTTGGTTAAGTAATAAGCAAGATTCAATATCTCTGTCTACTACAGAGGCATAATACATTGCAGCAGCATCTTGTTGCACATGGGTGTTGTGGATGAGGCAAACCTTGAAGGATATTAGAGTGGTATACAATGAACCTATTCGTATCTTCTATGATAATATAAGTGCTATCAACATTTCAAAGAATCCGATGATGCATTCAAGGACAAAACATATATCAATCTAGTACCACTTTCTGAGACAGAAAGTTGCAGAGAATGAAGTAAAACGTGAGTATGTGCCTACAAAGGATCAGGTTGCTAATATATTCACCAAGGCTCTTCCTAAGGATACATTTGAGTATCTCCAGGAGAAGTTAGGGGTTATTGGCCCTCCTTATTTGAACTAGATGCATAAGGAGATGCATTAGTCCAGTAGATTTCAAAGTTTCATTCCTTATTCTGGACTGGTGTTGGAGGCTACCTCTCAGGGGGAGCAGGTAGTGGTCATGATGGTTGTGGCAGTTAGGGGGAGTAAGTTCTAATGTTGGTTTCTTCTAAAGGGGAGCATGCAGAGCGGTAAAAGAAATGATGTTGCATAGCAGTAATAAGCAGGTACGAGTTTGAGTAGTTGTCTAAAAAGTAAGATTGAAAGAGAGATGTGCAACCCTTTGCCATTGATGTCAAAGGGGGAGAGAGAGATAGCAATGTGAAAAAGGAGAAAAATTAATGAGTTAGTTTTCAATAAGAGAATAGCAGGCTGAGGGGGAGAGAAAGAGAAAGAAACTTATTAATATGATGCATAGTATTGAGAATGTTGTTGTGTTGATGGTTTTTCACATTATGTGTTGCCATCAATGACAAAGGGGGAGACTGTTGCAAGTATGTGTAATAGGTGTTGTCATTGATGTCAACAAGCTTGTGTTGTCATTAGTGTCAACTGTGTGAGTAAGAAATGGTGCAAGAGTATGAGTAGTTAGTGTTGAGTAGATATTGTCTCTGATGATGAGGTTGGTTGAATAGAGATAAGGTTGTTGCAATAGTATGAGTTGTTTGGTTAAGTTGTTTTGCTGAAGATGATTTGGTTGCTCTGTAGAGGTGTTGAAGATGTTGAGAATATGTTTTTGTTGGTTGGTTTCCAAGTGCTTTTGAGAAAATTTGATTATTAAAGGAAACAATGTGTTGAAGTGCCATTTAGTTTACAGAGTAGTGTTCTAGTTTTGCTCTGCATTTCCTCTATGTTGAAGATCTGACTTTGTGGTTTGTATATGTTGTTCATAGATGTTAAGAGATGTTATATTTCAAATTTGGTGTTTTGGTTCATTGTGCAAAGGAAGTTGTGTTCACTAGTTTGAAGACTATGTTTCTGAGTGTTGCAGAGGTGTTTAGGAGAAATGTCTTTGCTTTGCATTTCTCCACAAAGAGTTTTTAGGACTTGTGGTTCTATAATCGTGCTTATAAGGTTTATATATTTATTTTGATGAATTTGTCCATGGTTTGGTGCTCCAGAAGTCAATTTCTAGAGATACAGTGTATGATAGAGATAGTTAAGAGTACTGGATAAACAAGATAAGGTTGTTTGGCAGGTTAAAGTTGTTGTGGAGGAATTTGTTGGATTTTAGGATGTTAGTGGAATACTCTATATTTTGTTGAAGCCTTACGTGTGGTCCGCAAGTCAGCTTTGGGTTTGAAGAAGCATGTACTTAAAAGTTCATTGTGTCAACATAGGTTTGGTCGACCTTGGGTGTTTACACTATTTTGTTGCAAGTATGGGTCTAACTGGTGTTGTCATTGATGTCAACATACTCATGTTGCATTAATGAGAAGGATTGGATGAGCTGTGTGCTGAGGATATTGAGAAAATTAGTCTCAATCAGGAACAGTGAAGAACAGTGATGACAACAAGGTAAAAGTCCAAGATAGGTAGAGGATCAGAGGATACGGTTTAAAGGGTTTGTAGATATAAGTCTTGAGATGCTCCAGTCAAGTTTTTAGAGGTCTGCATGAATATCTAAAGAAGTTATGGTCGCTCAAGTAGAATCGGTTCCGGCAGGTGTTCAGAGGTGACAGAGTGACACAAATAGGTCTGGCGAGATCCGAAAATGCATTGTCCCATTCTGCGGATTTGAGGAAGTGTTGAGGACGTCCTTATGAAGTGTCAAGTAGATTGGTTCATGGTTTAAAGGTCTAGAAGAACCTATTCCTCTGTGATAGTGATGAAAGACTATGTTCTTGAGGTTCCAGATGAAGGAGAGAAGGATTCCAGTAAGCAGATGAAGTGCGGATGTTCTTGGTGATTCAGGAAAGCTTGTGGTGATCTGTGGATCATGTCCAGTTCATGTTGGTGGTCCGCATTGAAGTTAAAGTTCATATTTGAAGAATAACCACCGGATGTTGGTGTTCTTCCTGAGACTGGCCGACTGGATGTATTACATGTCTTGCGGATGTTCTTGTAGGTGTTTGCCGACTTAGATGATTGTTCCTAAGTTGATGCCTTGTATAAATAAGGGAATGTGAAGTCATTCCAGAGGGTGTTGTGTGGAGACGAGAGTGTGGTAGCGAAGAAGGGAATGAAAGGCAGAGTAGAAGTTTTGGGCCTAAATGGAACTGATCCAAACATGGTAAAGATGTTATTCTCCAGTTCAAGTTTATAATACTTGTTACTTTGTAGATAGTGGGTCTCTTGTAGGCAGTGAGCCTCTTGTGAACAGTGTGCTCAGGCAATGAGCCCTAATTGGCATGTGCCATTTTGTTCTTTCTATTCTTCTAACAGAGAATACAATCTTGGGTTAATCACCCCGTGGTTTTTCCCTTAACTAGGTTTTCCACGTCAAAATCTTGGTGTCTTATGTGTTGATGAGTTTCTGTCTGCTGTTTAATTGCATTATGTTTCATGATTGTTATAATGCTAATCACTAAGAAGATTTAAATGTGAAATCTGAGAAAGTTTTGGACAATGATTCACCCCCCTCTCAGTTGTGTGCCCTAAGTCTAACAATTGGTATTAGAGCTAGGTTCCTCTAAAAGGAGCTTAACCGCTTGAGGAGATCTAGGATGTCGTCTTACAAGAAGGACAGCCTGAAGTTTGATGGAACAAATTTCAATCTATGGAAAGGTCGCATGAAGTGTCACTTGCAATGCATGGGTTCGGTATACTGGACCATGGTTACAACACAGTATGTACCTCCACAGGGTGGTCCAAAAGCTACAAATGAAATCACAAATACTGAAAACAATCTGCGGACTATAGAAGCTCTTCTAAGCGCATTATCTAATACATAGCTCTCAAATGTTATTGACCTACCAACTGCTTTTGATATTTGGAAAAAATTGGAACTTTTGCATGAAGGAGACCAGTATGTTAAATGTGCAAGGTTACAGAGTCTAAAAGAGAAATTTGAAAACCTGAAGATGAGAGATGATGAAAATATTACTACTTTTATGCCAAGAGTAAATGAGCTCGTTTGTGGAATTAGAAATGTCGGTGGAGTCTTGGATGAAAATGAGATTGTTGGCAAAATTCTCAGATTCCTTCCTGCTTCTTACAAAATCAAGGTTGCTGCCATTGATGAATTCAGAGCCCATACAACTGTCACAAGAGATTAATTGGCTGGCAAATTGGTTGCATTTGAAATGACCGAGTTTGGAGATGATCCCCCCAAGACTGAATCTGCATTCAAAGCCAGTGCCTCTGTAAAAGGTAAACAAAGGTTTGATCCAGGAGAGAACTCATCAAAGAAACTGCCATGGTATGAAAAAGCAAGAAAAGACCTGGAAGAAGAAGAAGTAGAGACTGCTCAACTTGAAGGCCTCATTACAAAGAGACTGCCAAGAGGATCCGGTAAGTATGAAGAAAAATTGCCTTTCAAGTGTTTTAACTGCAATAAGATCGGTCATTTTGCCTCAAAATGTCCAGAAAGATTTTCAAGGCAAAATCCTAATAGATCAAGGTTCCAAAAGAATTATTACTATGTTCATGAAGAAGATGATAATGAAGGAGTAACAAATGATGAATCAGAGACAGGAAACAAATCCGGAAGTGAATGGGTGTTTATTGCCATCAAGGAAGAAGAACCAATATCCTTTGTATCTATCAATCATAAAGTTGTAGAAAGAGCTCTGGCTACCCAAGTTGAAGAAAAGTATGATTGGGTCATTAACAATGGTTGCTCTCACCATATGACAGGTGACAAAAATAAGTTCATAGATTTGGAAAGATATGAAGGAGGAGTGGTGAAGTTTGGTGATAATTCTGCTGGTAGAATCAAAGGAAGAGGAACTATTTCTTTTGATGGAAGGAACAAAACCGGTAATGTTCTATATGTTGAAGGCTTGAAGCACAATCTTCTCAGTGTTGGATAGTTGGTGGACAAAGGCTATGATCTCCGGTTCAAGGATGGAAAATGCAAGATCTTTGAAAGCTCAGGAACAGAGATTGCATCTGGTAACCAAACTAAAGGTAATATCTTCCACTTGGTTGGCACTGGTAAAAGTTGTTTATTTGTTCAAGTTGATCAGAGTTGGTTATGGCATAGGAGAATGTGTCATGTGAATTTTGATAATATCATCAAGATAAGCAATACTCAGGCTGTAAGAGATCTTTCAAAATTGGTGAAACCTACTAATAGCTTGTGCAAAGAATGTCAGTTAGGTAAGCTGAGCAAAAACACATTCAAGAGTAAGGATCAATCTTCTATCGGATTATTGGACTTAGTTCATACTGATCTATGTGGTCCGACAAGAATCAAGAGTGTACAAGGTGATAGATATTTCATGCTATTAATTGATGACCATTCCCGGATGATGTGGATTACCTTTCTAAAAGAGAAATCAGAAGCTTTTGAGAAATTCAAAATCTTCAAGGCTATGGTAGAAAATGAAACCGGATTAAAATTGAAATGTCTGAGGTCTGATAGAGGTGGTGAATTCACATCCGGTGAGTTCATAGATTTTTGTGAGAAGCATGGTTAAAAGAGATAGTTGTCTGCTTCTAGGACTCCACAGCAGAATGGGGTAGTGGAGAGAGAATTGGACCATCCAGGAAGCATCTAGGACAATGATGATGGAAGCAAACATTCCTCAGATGTTTTGGAGAGAAGCTGTCAGCACTGCAGTCTATACTCTCAATCGAGTTCAAATCAGAAGCAGTACCGGTAAGACTCCCTATGAACTTTGGTTTGGCATCACTCCTACTATGAGGTATTTCAAAGTGTTTGGTAGCAAATGTTACATTAAAAGAGATGAAGATCTAGGCAAGTTTGATGCTAGAAGTGATGAAGGAATTTTCTTGGGTTACTCCACTCAAAGCAAAGCATACCGGTGTTACAATAAGAGACTGAGAAAGATGATAGAAAGTACAAATGTGAAGGTTGATGAAGGAATTGAGAAACCTTCAAGGTTTTATGAATATGATGAAGATGATCAAAATGGTGTTCTAATTCAAGGAGCCCAAACTCCTTCCGGTACTTAGAATCAAACAGATCCGGTAATTCAGGAAGAAGAGATGAGTCATAATGAGCTTGAGCAAGAATTAGAAGTACAGGAAACTCCCAAAGTTCCCGGGTATGTAAGATTGAACCACTCTGAAGATCAGATCATAGGTGATAAAAGCAAAGGAGTTCTAACAAGAAGGAGAATTACTCAAGATTCAGAAGAGTATTGTTTGATTTCAAAGATTGAACCTAAGACAGTGAATGAAGCTTGCAATGATGAGAACTGGACCAAAGCAATGGAAGAAGAGCTGATGCAAATAGAGAAAAATCACACTTGGGATCTTGTTCCCAGACCTAAAGACAAGAATGTGATTGGAACCAAATGGGTCTTCTAGAACAAACTGAATGAAGTTGGTGATGTAATCAGAAATAAAGCCAGATTGGTCTGCAAAGGCTACTCTCAAATAGAAGGAATTAATTTTGGAGAAACTTTTACCCCGGTGGCAAGAATTGAAGCAGTCAGATTATTTCTTGTCTTTGCTGCCTTCAAGGATTTCAAGGTATATCAGATGGATGTCAAGTCTGCCTTTCTAAACGGTGACTTAGAAGAAGAAGTATATATAGAGCAACCGGATGGTTTTCAATTGTTTGATCATGGTGATATGGTCTGCAAGTTGAAGAAGGCACTGTATGGATTGAAGCAAGCCCCAAGAGCTTGGTATGAAAGATTGGATAAACATCTTTTGAAGATTGGTTTCAACAAAGGTACTACTGACAGTAACTTATATTTTAAAATTGATCATGAAAACATCTTGGTTGTTGAAGTATTTGTTGATGATATCATCTTTGGAGGAAGAGATAGTATGTGTAAAACTTTTGCAAATCAAATGAAAAGTGAGTTTGAGATGTCTATGCTTGGTGAAATAAATTTCTTCTTGGGTCTGCAAATTACTCAAACAAAGAAAGGAATCTTCATTTCTCAGACCAAATATGTGAAATAATTGTTGAGGAAATTTGGGATGGAAGATTCAAAGCTAATGAATACCCCCATGGCAACCGAATGTAAGTTGACCAAAGATGATGACTCTCCTAAGGTAGACCAGATAAAGTACAGATCAATGATTGGAGGATTGCTGTATCTCACTCAAACTAGACCAGATATAATGCAAGTTGTTGGTCTTGTTGCTAGATTCCAGGCTGATCCCAGAGAATCTCATGTCATGGCAATCAAGAGGATTTTTAGATATCTAAAAGGAACAGTAGAGTATGGTTTGTAGTATCCTAGAGACCATGATTTCTCTCTTCATGCATATACAGATGCAGATTGGGCAGGAGATGTGGATGACCAGAAGAGTACCAGTGGTGGAGCATTCTTTTTGGGGAAGAGATTGGTTTCTTGGCTAAGCAAGAAATAAGAGGCAATATCTCTGTCCACAACTGAAGCAGAATATATTGTAGCAGCAGGCAGTTGCACTCAAGTTTTGTGGATGAAGCAGATGCTAAGAGACATAAGAGTGGAGTATGAGGAGCCTATCACAATCTTTTGTGATAATTCAAGTGCAATTAGTATATCCATGAATCCGGTGTTGCATTCAAAGACTAAGCATATATCTATCAAGTTTCACTTTCTGAGAGAGCAAGTGAACAAGAATGAGGTCAGATTGGAGTTTGTGTCATCCAAGGATCAGATTGCTAGGGAGAAGTTAGGGGTTATTGCCCCTCCGGTGATGAACTAAGGTGCATTGAGGTGCATCAGTCCGGTGGATATCACATTCATATCTTGTGATCCAGATTGATGGGAGCTGCTACTCAGGGGGAGCAGCAGGTATGATTCTAAAGTATTGGAGTTGCAAGTATGCGCCCTTTGCAATTGATGTCAAAGGGGGAGAGAAGACATGTGAAAAACAAGTGGTTGATGATCAAAGGGGGAGCAGTAAAGGAAGAGAAGACATGTGAGTAGTTGCTGCTGACAGGGGGAGTTGTGACAGCAAGGAGAAGTTCTTGTCTTGGTGGTTTTTCACATCATATGTTGCCATCAATGACAAAGGGGGAGATTGTTACAAGTATGGGTCTAACCAGAGTTGTCATTGATGTCAACATACTCATGTTGCATTAATGAGAAGGATTGGATGAGCTGTGTGCTGAGGATATTGAGAAAATTAGTCTCAATCAGGAACAGTGAAGAACAGTGATGACAACAAGGTAAAAGTCCAAGATAGGTAGAGGATTAGAGGATGCGATTTAAAGGGTTTGTAGATATAAGTCTTGAGATGCTCTAGTCAAGTTTTCAGAGGTCTACATGAATATCTGAAGAAGTTATGGTTGCTCAAGTAGAACCAGTTCAGGCAGGTGTTCAGAGGTGACAGAGTGACACAGATAGGTCCGGTGAGATCTGGCAATGCATTATCCCATTTTGCAGATTTGAGGAAGTGTTGAGGACGTCCTTATGAAGTGTCAAGTAGATTGGTTCATGGTTTGAAGGTCTGGAAGAACCTATTCCTCTATGACAGAGATGATAGACTGTGTTCTTGAGGTTCCAGATGAAGGAGAGAAGGATTCCAGTAAGCAGATGAAGTGCGGATGTTCTTGGCGATTCAGGAAAGCCTGTGGTGATCTATGGATCGTGTCCAGTTCATGTTGGTGGTCCGCATTGAAGTTAAAGTTCGTATTTGAAGAATAACCACCAGATGTTGGTGTTCTTCCTGACACTGGCCGATTAGATTTATTACATGTCTTGCGGATGCTCTTGTAGGTGTTTGTCGACTTAGATGATTGTTCCTAAGTTGATGCCTTGTATAAATAAGGGATTGTGAAGTCATTCCAGAGGGTGTTGTGTGGAGACGAGAGTGTGGTAGCGAAGAAGGGAGAGAAAGGCAGAGTAGAAGTTTTGGGCCTAAATGGAACCGATCCAAGCATGGTAAAGATGTTATTCTCCAGTTCAAGTTTGTAATACTTGTTACTTTGTAGATAGTGGGTCTCTTGTAGGCAGTGAGCCTCTTGTGAGCAGTGTGCTCGGGCTGTGAGCCCTAATTGGCATGTGCCATTTTGTTCTTTCTATTCTTCTAATAGATAATACAATCTTGGGTTAATCACCTCGTGGTTTTTCCCTTAACCGGGTTTTCCACGTCAAAATCTTGGTGTCTTATGTGTTGATGAGTTTCTGCCTGTTGTTTAATTGCATTATGTTTCATGATTGTTATAATGCTAATCACTAAGAAGATTTAAATGTGAAATCTAAGAAAGTTTTGGACAACTGATTCACCCCCCCTCTTAGTTGTGTGCCCTAAGTCTAACATATTTGTGGTGTTGCTTTGGTGATTGTGAAAGTTTGGAGTAGCGTGCATGGATGAATTTAGGTCTAAGCTAAAATGTGTTGTGGTTTGCCTTCTTTCCTTTCCATTGTGGGAATGTTTAGGTCTAGACCTAATTTGAATTTTCTAGGATAACGTGATTTGATGAACTCAGAGAATGCTCTCAAGGTTGAAGACAATATAAATGAGTGTCAAGGGATCGTGATTGGGTGTATGCATGATAGATGTGATGTGAGCAACAGTGTGGTTGAATGTGTGGTGCAGTATAAGCCTTCATGTGTTAGATTACTAGATGCAGTGAGCAGAAGGTGTCTGCTATTCTTCAGTGATGCTATTGAGGTGATGGTGTTGTGGTGAATATTGGTTCTGTATTTTGAGCTTCATTGGAACTGTACTCCTTGCATATGTTAGATGCAATTATAACAGTTTAACTCTAGCAGTAAGCCACCTCTTCTATCTCTTTCTTTCTGGGCAGTGAGCCATTTGGCAGTGAGCCTTTCTTTTAGACAGTGAGCCCTCTGGGCAGTGAGCCTTTTTGTAATTCAGTGTTGATACTACATTATATTGTGAGCTAATCCTCACCATGGTTTTTCCCTTCTTGGGTTTTCCACGTAAATCTGGTGTTCTCTTGTGTTTGATGTTGGTTTGATTCAGTTTTTGTTATTTGCTTTCATGCTTAATCATCATAATAGTCTAAGGGTTAATTGAATCTATGTGGATCTAAATATGTGTTAGGGTTTGAAATTTTAAGCTACAACTGATTCACCCCCCTCTTAGTTGTCTTGTGCATTGAACACTTTATAGCGCTCAATCATTGTTGTAGCGATCTAGGTGGGAAAACATTAGGGCATATCACTGTAGTATTTTCAAAACCACCTACCACGACCTTCCATCATTCAATTCCATCTACATAAGACCTGGTTTCTTGAGTATGCATGGCATTTGGGAAGAGACTCACTCATTTTTGCAGGTCAAAACATGAAAAACACCCTTTCGGGCTTCTTCAACGCTTTATTTTTTGGTTTCAGCCTCATTCCTGGCCCTGTTCCTGTCCGTTGGGGATTGCTGATGACCTTCCTTTTGGCTTCGTTTCTGGCTGTCAGGGATTTCCCACGGAGCAAGAAAATGCCAACTTTCACCTCCTTTATCTTCCTTTCTTCACTCTTACAATACCTTAGTGATTTTTTTCATATTTCCCAAGGTGAAGGAGATAGGGCAGAACATAAGGACACATCATAGGGGACCACTTTGATGGATTTTTGAGGGATTTTAGGCAAAAATTATGCAAGTTTGGGAGCCAAAAAATTGGGTCCCAGCACACTGAGACATTACATGAGAGTATACAACAACATCAACATGCTTAAGGAGGGATGTCAAGGGAGGATATGAGGTATTGTAGATTGGGTGTGATTGATGTCTCAACTCCTTCCAATACTAGCGTGGTGCAAACTATGGTCTTTGACAAGGGTGGGGGTGCAACCAGATGGTAGTGGGCAAGAGGCTAAAGAATGTCCTTAGATGAAGTAATATGTTGGCTAGGGGTAGGGATGGGAGATGGAAGAATCATGGAATGGATAAAAGTAAGATGGTCTACGAGTGGAGGGACATTGAGAGAAGAAGCTAGTACCATGGGAGTTTAACGAGATGGTAGTGAAGGGGATCTAGATCAGGCTATGGCATGTCACTTCTAGAAAGGTGATTTAGGAGGAGAGGATATTTGTTGTGATATAGTGGTTGATAGAGGTAATGATCTAAGAAGGATAGGTGGTGGTCAAGATGATAGAGGTGATGACATGCCTACACTTTCTTGTGAGCATGAACATTGACACCAATTTTGTTTAGAATAACAACTCTATTATAACTTCACGATACTACACATGGTAGCATAACATGCACTCTCGATCTCATAGCATATACACATAATGATATGTATACTACATCACACGAGGGAAGGACCCATAAAGTTTATGGTGATGAGGAATCCACTTCATTTACAAATTAATGAATTGATTTTCTTAATCTTGTTAAAACTACTATATGAATTTTCTTAAATATTCCTTAATCAAACCTATAAAATAATTGATAACTAGTTCATTCCATTTAAATAATAATTAATAAAGCAAGGTTATCAAGTTCTCTCAAGAGCATTTGTCACCTTGCAAATATTAATCTTACAACATAACTAACATACAAGGAAGTCAATTATTTAAAAACAAATTTATGACGGAACAAATATAAGACGATGTCATTTAATTATTTTACTAAATAAATTGTAATAAGTTTCAATTTCTTCTTCACTTCTAACATCTTGATCTAATTTAATTTTCAAATGATTTTTTTAATTAATTAGAAAGTCTGGCAAAAGAATATTAAGTTTGCAAGAGCATAATTGAGCTCATTTAAATTTGCATTTATACTTAATCTCATTTATTTATTTATATTTTTTACCATTTTCTAACAAAGCTAAAGTACAAGACTAATTTGATTTAATTTTATTAAATAAATATCAACAACACTTATAAAATATTAGAAATTTGAAATATAGATAAATAACCCAAAAACAAATGCATGAAAGAAAAATAAATGATTAGAATAAATTGTATTCTATTCAAAGAAATGCAAGATAATAAATTATATACAAAGAGAGCCCTTGTTTATACAGGCAAAGGAGAGGCATAAGATTATGACAAAATAATCTTATGATATGAATTGAAAAAATAGAGGATGATTAAGATAACCCTAAGTAAACTTAATCAGGTGTGAAGAGGGCCTAAGTGAGAACTAGCTATGAACTAGACTAGTTAGGAAATGTACCTTGTTCACACTAACATTAAATTCTACTAATTATATGTCCCACAATTTATGCATCCTTCGTAAAAATGCTACACCCTTAATCCTATAGTGTGTATATAGTTATGAGTAGTCCGCTTGTGGCTACCTTAACTTTTAATTATGATATATAATCATTTGTATAATCAATTATAGGTTATTAGGTCGGCCTAGAGGTTATATTTAAGTATATAAGTTGACCTGGGTGACAACGAAGGCCTAATTAGGTATATATAGGAGCTAGTGGTAAGTTTGTGATCATCATATTGCGAATTGTGTTTTCATTGGAGATATTTGAAGGTTTGCCCCCTCGAAGTAGCTTGTTATTTTTAGTTATTATCGAGTATTTACATCATATTTCCTATTATATTCCTTTTTGTGCAAGTTATTTCATTACAAAAAGAATATTTTTCATGATTCAACCCTCAACTATTTTTTTAAAACACATCAATCAAATTAAATTGTATCAAAACCCCTAAAATTTAATTTAATTTAATCCCACAGTTAATATTAACTAAAATATAGGTTATCATAATAAAAACTGAATCACTTAGCTATCTTAATTAAATTATAAATAATAATTAAATATTAGAAATTAGAACATCACTAATAAATCTTAAATATAAAATGATATAAAATAATAACTTTAATAACTCATTGTACATCGTTACATTTTAAATCATGTCACATCTATAAATAAATAAATAATTCAAAGAGTCACATAACTAATTAAAATAAGTAAAAGTTGGAAATTTCGTCCAATATCTATTTTCTTATTATATCTTTTAATCATAACCATTCATATAATGATAGCCCCAATTCTTCTCATTCAAACCGAGCCATCCATTTTAATTAAATCTCAACCCTCTATCTTATCATCTACACATCTATAAATCAACTCTCATCTTCAACTATTTCAAAAAAAAAAGAATTTTCAAGTACTTATTGTTAGGATCTTGAATAATTCCATAGGCAACCACATCAATTCATCCTAAGCGCATCTACAATAACAAAGAATGGACAAATTTATTTCAGAGTTATATGTTTCACACAGGTATTTGCATAGAAAGATTTTGGATTCATTGGAAAAAACACTTTGAGGGCTTTCCGAAAAATGGTCACATTAAAGATTTGGATCAATATTGAGGGAGATATGATGATTTAAAGTTGACTCATAAATACTATTTTTTAGAAACAAATTACATACAATTTTAAAGAAAAATTCATATCTTGCAATCTAAGAAAGGAAATAGCCAAAAATATTTATATCTATTTTTTGCAAATAGCCAAAAATATTTATATCTATTTTTCTATATTATTTTATTTTTCAGATTTGCAATAAAAATAATTTATGAATTTATTTTTATTTTTATTTTTTTAAACATTTTTTTATTAGGCAAGTTGTGGGATTAGGGCCCACTCCCTTTAAAAATAAAAAATAAAAAATATATAAACCTGCTTCAGACCCGTGAAAGGGGAGCACAAAGAATAAAGAACTAACTACGAAGAACAAAGCCCAACAATAGACTAAGCACCAAAATAAAGGACTTGTGAGGAAGAGATATGTAGATAGCACATAGAGACATAAATGAAACATAACCAATCGTCTTCAAAGGGGAAAAAATTCCATCAAGCTTGCTTGGCTAAGCCCTTCCTCCTACTCTTAGTTAGAAGAGTGTCCATTATCCACTGAGTGCCCTCCTCAACGACATTCCATCCTTCTAACCAAAGTTTTTCTACTTTATATTTTCTTCCTTTCTTCTTCCCTAAAATGCTTATGTTGGGTTTTGAGATGCAACTCACAATTTGAGTGATGGAGCACTTCTTAATAGGAACAACCACATCATCTTGATCAATTAAATTTGGGAACATGTCATCTATATCATATATAAAAGGAAAGGTTCCCTCATCATCAGAATTTACTCCCTCCTCTAAAGATTGAAGAACACCACAGGAATACTTTCTGGCATGGGATGTGAGATGGGAGGCAGATCACATTATCAAACATTATCTCCTCTTATGGTTCCAAGAACTTACCATGATTGCGCTAGATGAAGTTCACATTCAGAGAGCTAATCTTCTTTACACACTTTTTAAAACAGATCGCCTTAAATCCTGATGACTTATTTGCAGTACACCAACAATTTTGTGGCCTATCATGTTGCAATAGAAGCACCTAAAAGGTAAGCCTTCATAGTTTAAAAATTGAGTCCAAATTCCAAAAGAGGAGTTGATTCTGATAGAATGATGCATAGATTTCAAAATGTCAATCATGGCACAAATCCTTGTGAATCTGTTTGTTGAAACCATTGAATTAGAATCCAATTCACAAAAGAGCCCACTTGATCAATCATATTCCTAATGAGATCATCTTCACGCATGATCGAGGGGAGGTTATACCGTTGGATCTAGATTGACATGTAGGTGATTTTTGCACCTGTTGGATTGAAAAAAGGGGACCATCGAGCAATGAAGAGCCCAGACTGTTCATAGAACCAAGGATCTTTCTGTTTCACAAAGTTGTAGTCCTCTGAATATTTAAAGCAGAAAAGAAAGAATCCTCAATCCAAAATTTCAATTTCAAGAGTAGCCAGGCTGCTCCAGGTTGATTTAGTCCACTCCATTAAATGCTCATATGGTTGGTGTTTCCTCATGAATCTAAGGGTAAGGGATCGATTTCCAACATCAACTGATGTTGCATTAATGCAAGCATCAGAAACATGAAAATCAATGGGTTCCTTTGCCAATCCCACCATTGAATCCCCCAGGTAAAAAGTGTGTTTCCATGCGTGGAAAGGGGGAGATCAAGATTCGAGCTGGTTTCAAGGCCCTGTGTGTTATCTTCCAAAAGAGTTCAGGCCATTTTTTGGGTGAAGAGTTAGGGTTTTCCCGAACAATCTGCTCCTTGCAAAATGTTTTACATTCATGAAAAGGATTAACGTGATTTTTGTATTCCATAAAGATTTGTGAATCCATCTAGGGTTTGGGCATTGCTAAAATAGGAATCGCAAGTTCGTGGGAGGCAGAAAGATGAAAATCCTTCCATGAGACATCCTCTAAAGGTCCCAAAGGGTCAAATCCTAGGCCTCGTGGCCTTTTCAAACCCTTATTTGCTTCGAGCCACCTATCATTTTGCTTTCTTACATTATTTTTTCCTTTCTCTAAAACCTGCACCTGTTTCTGCTCTGCACGCCATGCTTCTACCCCTGCACTTTTGCACATGCCTAATGGGATTTATTTTTTATACACTTAAAACCATAGATGCATGCATATATAATTTTCTAATACCTAAAACAACATTTCAAGTGCATTATATATGTTTTTTTTTTCTTTTAACAATGAATGTATCTATAACAAATAAACTCTTTTATTTTATTACAATAACACACTTTAATTTTTCAATGCATTTACAATTATAGTTGAACAAAATAAATCTTCTAAATGCAATATTTTTTCTTAAACAAAGAAATATATTTTCCATACAATAGACATATAAGTAAATCTCTATTTTCACAACTCTCACATATATAAAGAAGAAATAAATCCCTTTTCTAAACAAATCTAGAGTGTCATATGCACAAATGTGAAAACAATCGCATCCTCTCAAAAGAGGGTTTTACAATAATCTAATATTTTCAAAATAGGGTTTCAAAACCCAAATAAGACTTTACTCAAACACAAATTTATCTTCTTTTAATTCTTGACAAATTTTCAAAAATAAAGCTTCACATCGAAGTCAATGGATGATTGTTCACCTCCCAACCTTAAGGCTTACTCACAAGCCCACCCCCAAGCTAGGAGGTCCTCATAGAAACTAGATTTCACAACATAATAAGAGAATATACACACAAAATACAACAACACCCATAGACTTAAACATCATATATGAATCTTTACAAGATTCATAGAAAAAGGGGGACTCACAGGGACACTCTAACCCCTTGGGGAAAAACAAATATCAATATATCAACTTTGTGAAATATCATGTATCAATTCCATCTAATAACAATAAATCAACTCCATCAAATATCAACCTCATAACAAAACTCCTTCATCACCAACATTCTTCGAACACCGCCCAGTATTCTCCTATATCTACATTCACAACAAAACCCTCACACAACACCTCCATCATAATATCACATAAAATTATATAGGGCACTCAATGCTTAAATTCCTTCACAAGGAATGCATATTTTATTTCATGAAAACATAGAAGATAATCAATGCCAAAAAAAATCTTTCATAAGGAATCCATGTTTTCTCCAAGGGAGGCTCTTCACCTCTCTTGACCCCACACATGGGAGACTCTTAACCTCAAATGGAGAACATTCGCTCCCAATATAACGAGTTTTTCCCAATCACGAATACAAATACAATAATCCAATACTCAACAAAGGGGATCACAACCATGATCAAATTCATACATGAAACACATAATGACAATAACAACATATTCAACTTGTATATTTTACAAAGAAAACAATTAAGCCTACCTATAATAGCTTCCAAAAATGGTAGAGATGCTCCTTGTTGAAGACCCTTCATAGATATTTCATCCAAGCTTTCTCTCTTCCAAGATTCAAGCTCCCAAGACTCCACACTCTCTCTTAATAACAAACAATAATGCCAAAATAACCCCCACAAACTCAACAATATATATAAATAAGAAAACCACACTTAATACAACTCTCTATGCAAAACTTAGTATGGAAGGATTGGATGACACCAAGTTAATCTTCCTTCTCCATCAAGCTAAATGTCGTCACACTTTTTTCAAGAGACTTTAAAGGATCAAATCTTGTCCAAATCTCAAAATTTATGTCCTAACAAGTACCCATCCCACATGTATATTTACCTTAGAGACTTATTTTCACTTAAATAATGAAGAAAAACATTTAAAAACTTTCTGAAGTCCCATCTAATATCAAATCTAAAATTTGTCATAAAGATGACTCATAACCCAAGATTTTTACACATATAACTTTAAAATAAAATAAGAAAAATGAAATATAAAATAATAACTTCACCATTTAAAAAATATTTTCAACAATAAAGACCTTAATCTCCTCATGGGTTAAGATCAAGGTATCACTAGAGAATCGCGACAAAGGTTTCTTAGGGACCTCCAAAGTTTTTTCCATTGGCCATGGAAATCACTTGCAACCAAGTATTAATATATCGCACAAAATAATTAAATTAACAATAACAATATTTTTAAAACATTATATGCTATAGATAATCCATAATTTAGATAATCTACCAATATTCAACAATTACCATAATTTAAATTCAACTAACACAATTACATATATAATTTATATTTACCATATAATATTAATTCATATTTTTCTTTCTAATTTCTACCATGTCAAACATCTCTATTCAGATTAGCAATACTAAATCAAAATCAGATTAGTATTAACATTCATCGTAATATAATTGAGATCAAATCATGATATTAGAAAGGAAATGTAATACTCAAACTATTCACATAAATAAAATAAATAAATTAGAGTCATCATCATCACAATGATCTCATGAAAATTGAACTATGCTAAGTATATCGGTATCCATACAATCCATTATCATAATCAAAATCCAAACATATATGTGTAACTTTATGAGTACCAATATCTAATCTAAGTCTATTAAGTTTGAATGAAATTACAAGACAAGGGTGGACCTCACATCCTTCTCCCCTAAGATTAGACTTTCTCTTGGGAGCCTTCCAAGAGGCGAGGGTAAGGTATCTCACCATCATGTTATCGCATCAAGGTGATGAGGCCAAAGAAATTCTTTCACCCAAGTTGTACAAAAGAATAAATATGAATTCTATACTCAAATATAAATAATATAAATAAGTCCATAATCATTAGTTAACCAATTCATCATCTAAGCAAATAATCAACTACTATTCTAAACATAATATGAGTGTCTACATAGCCTATGATCATAACAAAGCATATTAGCATAACTATGAGTGTCATAAGTAAAATAAGTCTATCAAAATATGATGTCGTAAGGAGGAGAAGTGGACCTCATATGTGAAGGGGACCTAGCCCTAGGTTGAAAAGAAGGTGGAGGTCCTCGATTCCTAGGTCAAACTCTACCATCGAGAAGTAGAGGAGGATGGACAAAAGGGGCCTGTTGAGGCTAAGTGGTTGAGGTCAGTGAAGGAGTCTCATAAATATCAAAATCCTCATGTTGTTAGAGAATGTGAATCTATGGAACCATATGGTGGACAACAGGAGATGGATCACACTCATGATAGAAGGATTTGTGCTTCACAAAATATATATATCAAACATGGCATCTATGCACTCATGTGGAGGGGAAGATAGTTTTTGAATGAAGTAATTAATAATAAAACTTCTTGATGGAGATACAGGTTAGTATGGGGAAAATGAAATAGCGACTAACTAGCCAACATGAATAATTTTAAAGAATTAATGCATAACAAATGGCATAGCCTGTAATGTGTAAAGCCAATATCATCCAACAAGGAGATAAAAGTGACTATAAGTGAGAATAATGTACACAAGGATAGGCCACTCCTTTGGACCAATGCAAAGAGGTAGAATGGTATAATCCTAGGTATTAATGTAAAGGGAAAGGTGGTAGCCATAAACTCCATCTCCTTATTTCCTCTATTCTCCTAAACCTATTTTTAAACTATGGATTCTCATTAACTCAATATATAACTCTCATATGCATTGGAGACATGCTTATATAAATGCAAGACCTTCTTATTTTTACAATAGTTGCTTTTCCAAAATTATATATATGCACATTGCTTCATGTGCAAGAAATCCCATGCACATGCTTTTACTAAACATAGGACATTACATTGATTTATATGCAAGAAACCTTATGCACATTCATCTCATAAATATAGGATAATAATTAAATCTTACTTTATTTAATTAACAATTATTATCCTAAAATCTTAATGCCAGGGGCTTCTTTTAATTGGCCTATTGTTGGTGTTGACAACCTTTTGCATGCTCCAAATGATCATTCTGGATTTTAGCATTAACAATTGATGCAAGTATAGCTTATAGATTTTTGTGCAGGTGTAGAACATGATATTATTTTTGTAGGTGCATGAAGATTATGAGGCATCATCCAAAATCCAATACTTTATCCTTATCATGCATGCTCACTTATATTGTATATTTACTTTGAAGTGGATATATGAATATCCTCCTGTTATGGAGTAAAAGTGGACACATGCCTTTTTACCTCCTTGTTTAGCTCCTAGGTCATTGTGATAACATTATACATGCAAAATATTCATCTTGATGCAAAATCCCCCGAAACCCATGTAAATTGGGAGCTAGGGGCCCATATTATACCTTACCCCGAACCAAAAAGGTACCTTGCGACTTGGGTACCCACGCCCAAGTCCTCCCTAATTGTTCGAGGCAATTTCAATGTATGTCGGTATAGGACCTTTAAAAGGGTTTCTCCTTGTCGGCTCTTTTGGTTATTTCACAGATGTTAGCAGGAAAGCATATATATGTGAATTTTTGAATTCATTTTGGGTTAATATGGTTATAGTGAACTTATGAACTTGGAGCAAAGAACATTCAATGCATTCATCATTTATCTAGAGCAGATTTGTGTTTGTACATTGTGCATGTTGTTGCAGATTTGGAATCATCATCTATCTCCTTATGAGTTGAAGGATCTTCATTTTCCTAAGGGCTTCACCTCTGAGGGGATATCATTGTCATTTGAATCATTCTATCATTAATCTGTGTTTAGTCTCTACCCTGCTAGGGCACACACTCTCTATCAACAATGGTGTTGGGAAGCTTGAATGCTATCCAAAGATTTAATTGAGGCAAGACCCTAAACACCATAACCCCAAACCCCTCTTCTTCTTATGTGCAGATTACAAGTGTGAGATCTAGAAAGGTGAAGGTATAGGAAGATTAAGTAAGGGAAAAGGTTTCGGGATCTGAAAGCATTTTCAGAATATTCCTCTACGGAAGACTTGGGCAACCACAAATAGTCTTCCTGCCTAAATAGACATCAGATCCGACATCAAGACATTCTTTGTTATATTTCTCCAGTTTTCAATTTTTGAAGATTCCATCCTTCTAGACTTAGGCGCCTGTGAAATAGTCCTTTGACTTTCTAGCTTCTGGGACACAGGTCTAATATCTCTCTGATCAATCTTGTGAAATTAATTTATGATTATCTGTTGTACATCTCCTGTTATGATCATATCTTTACAAATCTAGGGTTTTGTGCATTAGTTGACCCAGGGTTTGATAAAAGGCCTGATTAAATCAATTCTTTCCATAGCACTCTTGAGTACAAGATTTGTAGTTGCGTCCTCCTCCATTTGGTAGTGATTTGGCTCGGTCTTATTTTTGAATGTTATTGTGGAAGAGGGTTTGATCTAGTGTGCATGCTAGTCTTCATCATTCATCTTTTTCATACATAACACCTCCACAATAGATGTATCATGAATCAAATCACGTGAAGGGAAGGTGGTTATAGGTAGTATGCAATTAGGATAAAGCACACTACTATCACTCTTCATAGAAGCAACATGCAACATATGAAAATCATAGATGGATTTAGTAAGACTATCCAATAGAGAGGGAAAATAATAACCAAATCCTTGAAGGAAGAGAAGGTACATATGTGATGATGTAAAGCTTTTAGGGACAATGTGATCCCATTTGTGTGATAAAATGTCACAAGTGAATAAAAAATGCATGTCACATAAATTATATAAACACAACAAGATTAGTGATGAAGCCATGGATAGAAGCCAGGAAATCCACGATATAAAATATAGCAATAGGGATCTATCCAAGGGAATGTGGGGTGGGGCTACAAAACTCTGCAATGAAAGCTCAAAACCCTAATAGGAGAAAACAAGTGATATGAGAATGGTGTGCAATCTTCTATACATCAAAATATTAGTAAAAATTTAGACTGGAGATAAAGCTAAGAGGTAGTCGAGGGTGGTTAGTATGGGCAAAAGTGATATCATACAATAAAACACAACCCTAGGAGAAAAGATAAATTAATGAAATATCACAATAAATAAGAATAAAACCCTAACAAGATCTAAAAAATGATGAGAAAATCAAAAGTATATTAGATTTGGAATGTCTTGAAATTTCTAAGGGTATAGCCTCAAGGTCAAGCCCTAAAGAGTGTATGCATGAATGGGTTCACCAAAAATGTATAGGAAAAAAATCTTTCCCTAATGTTTAATCTAGGCTAGTTAAATAAATGCATACAACTCAACACAAATAACCTAGATTAATTAATGTGATAATTGGGACTAGATAATTAAACAATAAATGTTAATTTAGAAAATTAATTATGAAAGAAGAGAATACTTATCTGTAGAATTGATGTGGATAAATAATTATGACAAAATGCTAAAGCTTATTGCTTTGGTATAGAAAAATAAGTAATCTAGACATGCCTTCTATCTCAAATTTTATACAGGACTAGACTATTTCTAGGTTGATTCTACATATCTGGGTCACTTTTGTAGGTGTGGATCTATCTTGTGGCTTGTGGATTTGATTTGGTAAATCTTGCACCTTTGTCCTTTAGTTTGCCTTGAAGTTTGCTCCTCCTATCTAATGTTAAGGATTAATGGTAGTTAAAAAATACCTTGGGGAGTAGATCACTAGGGTTAAGTTTTCCTAGGCTAATCCCATGGAATGAAATGACTTTACAATTATGGAAATGAGTTAAGACAACACTCTTAAGTTATGTAAATGCTCTAAAATGATGATGCAAATTAAGTTCTTTTAATGCTCCAAATTGAAATATTCCTACAATAAATGCTCCTCGAGTGTGAATAATTCTCAATAAAATTATAGATAATACTTGGATGTAAAATGATGCACATTAAATGCATTTAAATACCATTACATAGTAATAAGTCATCCAAAACATGTGCCAACAAGTTGAATCATGGCGGGAAAGAAATGGGCGGGAGTCGATGAAATTTAAATTTTAAATTTTAAATTTTAGGGGTCAATTTTAATCTCGCACTATAGGATTGACTTGAGATAATAAAACACTAATGTAGATGTAGGAAATGAATGTTTGGATATGGAGGATACTATAAGTACTTAAAATACATGGGTCGACATGGCCGTCTGATGGTGATTTGGTGATCTATCCCATACCCTCGAAGGCATGAATTACACTTCTCTTGGTAGTTTCACACTTGATGACACATCCTCTAGACTATTTAGCACCTTACCCATCTTGTCCAACCTCTTAACTAAGTTACAAGACTTTGTTCATGTTTGAAAACCTTTTGCAAGTCCTCAACTTGAGGGTCACCTAAGAGACCTTAGGTTCACTTGGGTGACCTATCCTTAAGTTGTATGGTCACTTAGGTGATTTGCCCTAGAAAAAGAGGTGGCCCTATTCCCAAAGGGGTGACCCTATCACCTTTTAGCATGCATGTTTTCATTCGGTTCTGGCCAATTTACTTCCATTTTCACTTCTAATTGTGAGTCCTCTCTTATTTGACTTAACTACAACCCCCTAACTATTTCTCCAGTCACAATCAATCTGTTGTTCACTTCCAATCATACCTCTCCCAATCAATATTGTGTTTTATTCCCATTAGCCTCTATGATCTTCCAATCAACTTTGTAGTTAGCCTCTAATTAGTCCCACCTTTGGTGTTTCTTTCCAAGCTATAAATACACCCTCCTCTCTTGTCCTAGAGGAGGTTCCTTATCTCATTTGAATTCTTCCCATCCTTGCTAAGAGCTCTCAATCATGCAGTGAATCACCTTTGGAGGACCAGGTTCATGCATTGCAATCCCCTTTAGCATTTTCATGCTCAATATAGGACTTCAAGAGCCTTTTGCTTTTTTTTTTAATACCAAGCTTCTAAGCTTCTACTACACCAATTTCCCTCATATCCTTTTTTGTTTCCTATCATCAAGTGGAGGACCTTGTTATTATAGAGGAGGATACATACCATGTTGGATCCATGAGGACATAAGCCTGGCATTGGCATCGATATTTGTTTATAGGTTCTTTATTTGCTTTGAAAAGGTAGATTAGATTGGTAATTAGCAAACTCTCTTGCCCTTGGGAAAGTAAAACTATTATTTTCTCTTGGTTAGATTAAGATTTCTTGCTTTACTAGATTTAGAATTCATTTCCTACTTTGATAAAGTAGATGCATTTTGCTTCCATTAGACTAATTTATTTTCAAAATCAAAACATGACAAGATAAAAAACATAGAAAATTACATTAGGAAGAGCCATCCTAGATTTGTATTAATGAAGAAATTTCATTTTTAGCAAAGTAATAATTAGATCACATTCAAAAATTAGGAAACTATAAAGGAAAGTTGCATTCATATAGATTAGAAGCTACAAGCAAAGCACAAAAATAGATTCTAACCAAACTAGGGTGATTAGACCCAAAATATTTCCTATATTCCAAACATCATATATTCCCATAAGATACAAAACAATTGCTAGATAAGAAGATATAGTTAATAGAGTCTTAGACAAAAGATAATTTTTTTTCCTAATTTGTATAGAAAAAGGATTGGCATCTCAGTCATCCATGGTGAAGGTGCCAATACAAGATTTGATAATGCCATAAAAGAATGGCTTGGATTAAGTGGTCCTAGCTAGGTAATCCTAAGGGGATGGAAATAATACCTCCTAGAAACACTCCTAACATCCATGATTGATAGTCCCTTCCTGGTAAATGAAGAAGTTGGTTATACACATCTCACTAGATCCCTTGGGATGCAGGCAAGGAGGGTGGCATACCCTTAAGGCTAAGCAATGGGTTCAATGGGCATGCTGATATTTTTTTCAAACAAGTTTCTCCAAAATAGATTATTGCCCTATGTTTTGTAGTTCTTTGCAAAGTGCTTTTATGATGGCACTCGACTCTATGCCACAAAACCCTCTTGAAACTTCATTAAAATACATACACCACAAATAAAATTATGTGATATAGTGGAGTTGACTTAGATTTGTACCAAGTAAGGTTGCGAACTTTAGTCAAAAGTTGTGCATCCATCACCACAGATTGCAAGTCTCTTCCATCATCCTCAACGTTAAGGCAAAAGTCCATGGAACAAAGAAAATGTTTGTTCTTTTAAAAGATTCAAACCATAAACTTTCTTACCCCACAATCCAAACAAGAATAACAACAACAAAATCTTAGAAGGCTAAAAGGGTCACACAAAATCTTAACAAAAAGTCTAAAGAGTTACACTCACAAATATAGTCACATGTCTTAGCAATACCCACCTCAAATTACTTCAACACTAATAGACTAACAATATATATACATATTTTATTTATTATTAATTTATTTTATTATTGTAATTTAATAAAATAATTTTTTTTCAAAAATCACTAATATTTTATTTAGAAAACAAAATACATACATATAAATAAATAAATATAATTAAAAATAAAACAAAAGAATAAAATAGGTATTTAAATAAAGCTACAATATATATTAAATAAAACTAAATTATAAAAAAGAATATTTATTATAAATTATAAAATACTAAATACTTAATAATACTATATAATTATAAAATATAAATTTTATTTAATTATTAAAACTAAAACATTTTTTTATTAACTTCATGTATCTCACATTAAAATGTTAACATATAAATACAATTTTATTTTGTTGTTTATTTGTGTTTTCTTATATTGGAGCTTCTTGTCATCAGGTTTTCCATCATATACTTGGACCTTTGGATTAAAATCCTAAAGTTGCTCTGTAGTCTCGATCTACTTGAGAAAATAGGGATCCCATTAGTAATCTGAATATTTGTTCTAATATTCTATTTAATAATCTAAGTTGTCCAAAATATGGGACCCATAAAATCATAATAAAAGTGATCACTAAAAAACCATGCCAACATCCAAAACAGAGGCTTCACACAACTGTAACACCAAAAAATCAATATCAACATATAAAATAGAGGGCAAATACATCTCTGAACATCCAGAAAAACTTAACATGTTTCCATCCCTTTAGAGAGGAATTGTCAGGAAATGAGGTGAAAAAATTCATAAGGAAGAAGCATGAGCTTACACAGACATTAATCTTCATAACATAAGTTTGAATGCATAGAGTTGCCAAGTTATTTGGGTTCATCCTCCACCTCATCTGCTCTAGAGTTTAGTAAAATTGATTTTATGTCGCCATTCAGAGCTCATGATGAAAAGGAAACCATGATGTTTTGGTATCATAATACGAACTACTTTTAAAGACAGACTAATTAGTGAGCATACTAGACTATCAAAACAATTATTCTCCTCAGAGTCATCCACCTCATTAACTTATCCATATAGATAGACCTCGTTAAAGTGTATACCAAGTCAAATATGGTAGATCCTGCAATACGTTCTATTGAGTTGTTTCAAGCCATGATATCTTTTGTAGCTCTTGTATGGCATCTAAAATTAATGTGATCCTCTGTCTCCACCTCTTGGGAGAGAAAAGGCAGTTGAATCCTATAGTAGAATGTGGTAGTTCATCTTGGTCTGCAAACACCGAGAGAAAAGTCAACAGCAAAGCCTTGACATTAAGGAAAAATTTGTGCCTCCCTTCATGATGTCACCTCTAAAGACCAACACAATAAATGGTGTCAGAGATGCAAATACCACCAGAGAAGGTTCTGGTTTGTAATTCAACGGAGAATGGAAGATTGGTAGATTATTTCTTTAGCTCCACCTAGTCCTGCCTATAATTTATAGGATGTGATCACAATTTGATTCGCTAAAGATATTTAGTGATGTCACTAGATATTTTGCAATATTGCCACAATCTAATTTGATTTCTATCTCTCAAATTGCTAGACGTGGAAGGTGTAGATCATTCCATGTAGTGTAGATAGATGTGTAAAGTGCAAATTCATTTGATGGAGTTTAGAGTATGTTGGATTTTCTTATCCGAATCAGCAATGGGTTTGCCAATTCCAAAGCACAGGCATATTCGGCCAACAAATACAGGAGGTTGCGTGAGCTGCCTCCCCTTCACTTCTGGTTCTGCTGCACCAAGGGGGGTATCCCTATAGCTAAAGATTTAACTTTGACTCACCCAACAGAAAGATTTAGCTTTACAACAACAGGCAGAATACTCTCATTTTAGGACCAAGATCTACATGATAAATCATAAGTTTGGCAACGTTCTTGGACATATCTAACTGGTTATGAATGAGAGTATGCAGAGGTCCTATTTCTACTCCTACAACTAACAGATTGGAATTATGAAATGATTTGTTTTTATATTTTGGATGCAAGACAAGGGGTTTTAGGTCATAACTACTACACAAGAAGCAGACTAGTGCCTATCTTAGGGCAAGGAGTCAACTAGACGTATACAAGTGAATGATTTGCACTGGCATTCAAATTTCAAGGGATTAGGACTGGTATTTGCCTTACAAACACCACCCTAGACTGAGTATTTAGCTGCCTCTACTTACAAATATCATAGCTAACATACATTATTCTTCATACTTAACCTAAAACAGTTTAATCCACTCCTTGAATGGAAGTTAGAGATCAAGCATGCAATACAAAAAGTCTATATTCTAGAATCTGAGTAACCCTTAGCAACTAGATTCAAAAGAAGCTATGCATACAGCAAATGGAGACAAACAACTAAACACATGCAACAATGCATTTTCATATAAACACAACATGAAACTAAACATATGTGCAAGGTGCATTCAAATGCAACTCATAAACTCACAAAAGAGATAGAACAGCCAAGGAAATGCTCTGTTTTTTGCTATTTCCTCCTAAAAATTGCCCAAGTCTTCAACCACCCTTAAAAATGAGTGACACAGTCCTCATATACCCAGAACGTGTACTTAGCAATTAAGTACAGGGTCACCCCAAAATTTTGCCAGATACACTGCACCATCAGAATGGCACCCAAAACATTGAATGTCCAGGCAGAAGAAGAAGAAGGGAGTGGTTGAATTCAGGAAGTGTGCCGCCGCTTAGAGATTTTCCTTTAACAAGGTAGCTGGCCTATCAATCAGTTGACCATGTCTCCGTAAAATGTCATTAATGGCTAACCTACCTGCGGCTGGAAGTGTAGCAATGGTTCGCATGCTCAGGAACTTTTCCCGCTCGAAATGATGCATATATAAAGAAAATCCTTCCTTCCTCGGGCATTCAAAACAGGGCCGTTGATTTCCTCCTCATTGCCAAGATCAATGGCCTCAAATCATGCTGACTGGTCCTTGACCAATGAGATCGCGCCACGCAAGCGGCTTTTGCTTCTTTGACTTTTCATAGCACAAACATACATTTCTGCCTTTTCGCCCATTTTGCCTTTTCCGCTTGATGTACATTCAAATCTCTTGTATATGCAAAAGCATATACATACAACCGCTCTCAGACACGTGGCAGCTTGCCATTGGATCACCATCGCTGAATATTTGTATCTCCATCGGCCGTCAGAAAGACCCTGGAAGTGTCCGCCGATATGCATTGTCCTGCTGATGAGCCATTGTATCTTCATTTGCACCTGCAGTTGCATATGAGATTGTATACATACAATCAACCTTGATACAAGGCGGACCCCAAATCATTGTGAAACAAATTGAAACTGCAATCGGGCCCGGCTTGCATCCTCATTCTTTGTATGTCTTCTTGTATATTGCATATACAAATGCAATATACAACCTTAGACTCCAACTCATTTATCAATTGGATTAGAAAAAACCTTTGAAATCTGGCTTGTATCTTTTCCTTTTGTATATCGGCATATACAAGCACTTCATTATACAAGCCACGGACCCCAAAATGATTATTCGCTGCATTTGATTCTCCAATCAGATCCGGATTGTATGCTTTCCCTTTGCATATGACCCTTGTATGTGCAAACATACAACGCGGACATACAAACAAATATGCAAACAAATACTTGTGCCTTTATCAACCAGAATGTATATCCATTTTGGGTCCGACCTTGTATCTAAGAAATGTATATCACATTGTATATGCGATTGTATGTGCAAAGATACAATCGCCTTTGCATGCAATTGGTGGGCCCCAGACTTTGTATCTCCTCCTTTGCATCTTGTCTTTATACATGTCCTTTGCATGTCACCATTGTATCTACTCGTTGTATATCGAATATACAACACAATATACATGCAAACCCTTACATACAAGCATGGAATATTCTAGGAATCTACGATAGAATCTTCAATGTACATCCACTTTTCATGCCCGGAATTGCACATACAAGCCTGATATGCATACAAAGATGCATACAACCAATTTTTTGCACTTTTTGAAGCCGATTTGACATTTTTTTTCGGGCCCGCGAATGTACATTCACGCTTGCACATTCAAATGCACATACAAACATCAATGCATATACAAAGATGCATGCATGAAAAGTTGAAGGCCGACAGACTTAGGAATTTCTTGGATTTTCTTGAAAAGTGCTTGCGAATTTAAATGCTTGAAATCTGAATGTTTATGGAGGCACCAACAGAGTACTTGAAATAAAACACATCACTTGAAAATAATGCTTACCCTATCTGCAAAAACAATGAAATACAAAAAATCAATCAAAGTAACTACCACTTGCTGCTTTTGTTAGAGCTTCTACGAAGAAAAACAAAAATAAAGTGAATTTGTGTGGGTTTTAACCCACAAATTACTTTTGGGCTTCTTTTTCTTTGGCCCACTAATCAAAGAGGTGATTGATCTCTTCATCCATCACATGTTCATAGATAAGAGTCATTACTATTTGATCTTGCACTGGTAACACCACCATGCTTGAATATTTGTATTAGACCATGTCACCATTTCCTTATCTCAATCTTCTTGGTATGAAGCTTATGATAAAATTTATGACCCAAGTTGTTGTCTTCTTTCATCTTGAAGAAGTGGAAGTGGTAATTCTCTAAAAGAGGATTCTCTTTTATTGATTGGGTCAAAAGAATGATCGCTATCTTGTTTTCAAATCTAGTGTTAGTTGCTAAGGATAGTCTTGGAAATTGGAGCATCTTCCATAAGGTTGTGGAGAGCTTTAATTTCTAGTTGGCTTTAGTTCAAGGAAAACTCTTTCCCACGTTGCTATTGGAAGTATCCTATGAATCATTTCTCTACAAATCACCATTTGATTATGAGGAGAGATTGGAGAGCATGTCCTAGAAGAAATAACTATATAATTACATTTCAACACAAGTGAAATGAAGAAATTGATATTAGACTCCTATAAATCACAACCTTCTTAATGTTGGTGCCAAACTCATGGTCTAGGATGTCATGCTATCACATAAGATCTATTGTAACTATGCATGTAGTGCATCAAATAGGTAATCAAGTGATGGTCCAAGAGAATCCCTTCTTCCTCAACTCAACACTCACACTCAATGTTCCTTAGAGTGAGAGAAGACTAGATTAAAGTGATTCTCAAGGCAATTAGGGAAAACATGCCAATTTAGGAAAACCCTAGAAAATAAATTGTTTAGAAACAAACACATCCTACAATAGATAGAACGAGACACAATAAGGACCTACATCTTAAGAATATTCCAAATTCAAGGTCAAATCATAAATCAATTTCATGAAGAAATAAGACAAGGCCTAGAAATCATAAGAGATACATGAAATGCCAATCTATTTTTTTGTAAGAATTAGTCTGTCAACTTCACCAACTAAATCATGAAAACCAAAACAACCATTAACTTCACACATGAATAGACCATACAAACAACACAACCGCCATCCATGACGTTCTGCTTCCCCGTGAACATAATAACTTGTCAACCCCACCACCATTCGATTGGCTCTTGCCATGAGAGCAGGAATGATTGGCCGGGCGCCTCTAGAAAGGGTGCAATTGAATGTGTTGCATTGAAGTCCAACTTACTTGCATTGTGCTTGGGTCAATTCTGAACAACATAGATATAATAAATGTTAGATGTGTAGAAATACATGTAGAAATAAATGAGATAAAGTTGAATATTGGAGAATGAGCCCAAATTTGCACAAGATTGCACCATTTGTCAATATGTAATTGTATCAAGTTAACATATCAAATGGACCCAAAATTAAATGAGAATCAACATGGGTATGCAAATTTCACCATTAGACATACAAGTAATTAATATACAAGTTATGTGATGTTTTATCAGGATTTGACTACATGGTTTTTTGAGTTAATATCATTGACCCATATTTCACGAGTAGCGGTTCATAAGAACCCATCTCTCTCGATCCAAGTGATGCTCAGATGGGTGAACAATTGAGAATTCCTGAGAGGTCACCCATCCCATTAGTACGCTCTCGAGAAGTAATGAGTGCTGAGTGGACCATTCATGTTCATGAGAGACTGGTCCTTGTGAACCACCACTCATGAAATATGAACCCATAAGATTAACTCAAAAAACTATGCAATTAAATCATATAAAACATCATATGATTTAACAAGCTGAAAGAACCACTATTTAATAATATACAAGTTTATATAAAAAGGCTTTTATATATGAACATTATAGTGCTCGGAAAATTGTCTAAACTCGTTGGTTGTTCCTATCGGCATATTCCTTGAACCTCCTATGGGTGCAAGTGCTAGTTGTACTGTTAACATAACTCATCTATACTTTTTTAAAGAAAGTTTATCTCTCTTCATCTAAAACCTTGGATATCACCTATATAAACTTAATCTAGGCTCGTAATTTAAACGACTGTTGTAAAGACCACGGATTCACCCCCTCTCCCTTTCACAACAAAATAAAATTAATTTGAAGAGCCACCCTTCTCAATGTCCAATCGAATAAGAGCAAAAATGAGTTTTAAAAAGTTCATCCGTTGAAGAAAGGGTTTAGAAAGAAAAACTCTGGCCCAAAACTAAATAAACCTAGAAACACAAGGATATCCACGGTCCTTAGCATTTGGTTCCTGCAAGAGTAAACCAGGAGCCTCTGTTGAAAAATTAATAGAAAATTGTCGACTTCAATGGCAGATGAATCGGAAAACAACGTTCCTCCTGTTAAGCAGGATGCGCCTTTGGAGGCTGCATCTTCTGATCCCCAAGAAAGCTTATCAGCTTCTGATCCACAAGAAAGTTCATCAGCTTCTGATCCCTCACCAACAATAGAGTATTGTTGCTGCTTTCGTTTATATAAACTAATTTTACTTTCTGCTGTGTTATGCTTGATTGACAGGTTCTCTTGTGTTGTTTTTGCATTCGGGTTAGGCTTAGCTTGGATGAGAGGTTCAATCTGGTGCGCAGCGTAGGAGAAGAATGCATTCAAGAGAGCGAGCTGTTGGCCCTCTTGGAAAAAAAAAAGGAGCCCATCTGCTATGATGGCTTTGAACCCTCTGGTCGGATGCATATTGCTCAGGTATGTTTTTGCAGACATTATTTCTTTTTGGTTTTTGGGTTGTGTTTTAATGTTCTTTCATTGGTGACGGGATTTGAACTCTTGACCACTCATTATCATCTCCACCAATAGATAAATGCTAGAGAAACCGGTGTTTGTGAGATGATTTTTATAAAATAAATTATGGTACTTCGGCTTTATATGGATTGGCAAGGTTTGGTTCACTGCCAAACTTGGTAATGAGGTTGAAATCCGGGGGTAAAAAAATTGAACAACATATATGGTAAATGAAAAGAAATCCTACAAATGTGGGGTACTCGGGTCTTACATGCTAAACTGGTATCTAGCTTGGCTGTGACCTAAAAAAGCAACCTTCACATTTTATTTTTCCAGAAGGTATTATTGGTGATTAATCTATGCCAGTGGCCCAGTACAGATCCAAATTGCCCAATATGTGCCCCTTCCACCTGTTTTGAACTCACTGTCATGCGGTTAAATTGGGGAAGCATTTTGATTGACTGATCAAGGGACACACTTAATCTCCTCGGTGTAGATAACTCCTGAAAAGTACTACATGTCCAGCCTAAGATGTAAAAACCCAACTAAAAGCACAAGTAATAATAAGTTATAACCCAGAAAATACTTTAGCAACATAATTTTTTTTGGATTTTTTTTATTATATTCAGACACATATAATCAAATTGAAATTTAACAGTCTGACACAGCTTCCTGGATAGACACAACATGCAAATCTAAACACCTCTAATGAACCTGGTAACACTCTGAAACTCAACCTACCGCTTGAGGGTTTGACTTTTCGTCCCTAAGAAAATCTAGCTGCCATGTCTGAAGGGTTCCATCCCCAAACACCCAAAATCTGCTGCACACAGCTTCACAATCCTGAAAATGAAGTTGACTTTTGTTTTAATGTTTTGAAAAAGTATCTTCTGTTTCTTTCTAATTACTATGATTAAAACAGAATAATATATTACTGAATGAGATTACTTACAACATAGAGCAATGCTCTATTTAAAGAGAGTACAAGAAGTTTCTATAACGAGCACAGGAGTTTCACAAGGAAACTACAGCTAATAAAGCAAAACATATAGAAACAAGCTAAACTAAAGACAGAATTAGAAACTAACTATATTGAGGATTAAGTAACTAAATATTACTTTAATACCCCCCCGTAATGGTCAATCCACTAACTACACCAAGATGCCCCCTAAATGTGACAAGATTTGCAGGTCACTTGACCATAAACAAAGGCAGATTGAGGGCACAAAACCCTAGACAGAAAAACCCGAGCACGGATTTTAGGGCACAAATCTTGAGGAATCCGAAAAAACAGAATGGCTGCTTGCCAAACACAAATGCTGAGCGCTGGTCTTGGTGGTGACGAGAAGGGGCTAAGTGTTGTAAGTGCAGATCAAAGAAGCCCTCAAAGCTGCGAACCATGGTGAAAAGGCAGACCAAAACTCTCCAAAAGCAACAACTAGGCAAAAAATTGCCAAACAAAGAAGCCACCGATCAAGAAAACAAAACCCCTTTTAAAGGGCTACGGAATAGGAACCCAACTTTGACGAGATGCTGCAGAAACGTTATCAAAACGCCGATGATTAAAAAGTTTGCTGCTGTTGAACTTCTGACTGCCTTCCAACATGATGTTGGACTAGGACGCCATCTTTCACGTTTTTCAAGACACAAAAAAACAGATTACAAGCAGATGGCACAAAAAACAGGGCAGATATCCGGCAGAGGCAGAGAACAGAACCCTAGCACGGGTTTCGAGGTATAGATCCCGAGATAGAAAACACATGCTCAAAAATCCGAACACGGAATTCAAGGCTCAAATCTCGAGAGTGCGGAAAAAATACAGGCTCAAAAATTTGAACACAGATTTCGAGACAAAAAGGAAAAAATGTCTGCATGTCTGCTAGGCACTGATACCGAGACAAAGGACCATGAGTGTGATTTGAGCTCTAGGCACTTTGACCAAGAGATTACTTTAGGGTTTGGGAGTGCTGCTGATAGAAGACAAAAATAGTGACCAAACACATGAGTCAAGACCAAACCCGTCTTCACAGACCAAAGCCAAAGCCGCCAGTTAGAAGAAACTTTGAACAGACTGTAGAGAGAAAGCAAAGCCGGATCGCACAAACAAAGAACTTTGACTGAAGGAATCCCGTTGCATAAAAAGATGAGCAGAGGAAAATCCCGCTGCATAAAAAGAAACGTTGACTGAAGGAATCGTGAGCAAACACGAGCATAAGGATACCTGCGACCACAGGAGAAATCACGATCCTAAAACTTCCATTGGATTCGACCTTGACTCAGAAAACGTGATCTTCAAACAAAAACACTGATTTAGAACTTCAAGGAACCCGCGACCAACAAATTAAAGGCCGCTGAGCATACAGAAAAAAAAATGTGACCACAAGTTTAAATCTGCTAAAAACTAAATCGCAAGCATACAAGCGCTTAAACAAGGAGACGAAGGAGAGACGTGCGACCACAAAATAGAGATTGCGACCCTCAGAAAGCTTTAGATAGACACCCACAACCTCCACAAAGAGAAAACTCGCGATCATGGAAAAGATATAGGGCTCAGAGAATCGTGACAGCAGAGGGAAAAGATGCGACCAAATGATTTGAGAATGCCACGGATGCAGACACGAAATCTTAAGCCGTCGTCAGAAATCATCCAAAACGCCAACAAATCTTCCAAAACGCGATCACGATTTTGTAGAAGGAAGCGACCACCAAGGCTCTTGCAAAAGAAAACGCGACCATGAAAACCGTGATTTGCAAACAGAGAACTGTTTGACCACACGTCCCTTGGAACACACGAATTGCAGTAAGAAAAAATGGGGTGATTAACAGAAACAAACCGACGCCCATAGAAAAAAACGTTGGGAACAGAAGAAAAAGGGCGCGACCCTCAACAGTTTGAAACCAGACGCCAAAATCAAGGAGGCCATACAGGTGTCCGTACTACCCACCCGAACCTGGGCTTTGATACCATATTATGATTAAAACAAAATAATATATTACTGAATGAGATTTATTACAACATAGAGCAACGCTCTATTTAAAGAGAGTACAACAAGTTTCTATAACGAGCACATGAGTTTCACAAGGAAACTACAGCTATAAAGCAAAACATATAGAAACAAGCTAAACTAAAGACAAAATTAGAAACTAACTATATTGACCATTAAGTAACTAAATATTGCTTTAATACTAATCGCCTCTTATAACCCATGCGCTCCCTGCTTTCCCCAATCATAGGCAGCTTCAGCACTTAACTGAGCAGTCCTTTCCTGAATTTCAGCACTCAATTGAGTAGTTTTCCTCAATTGATGGTAGTTTCTAAGCAGTCGACTGTCAAAGCCACTCCTCAATCATAGCAGAAACCAAACAGTTAACTGGCTACCTTAACTTAGTCCACTGCAGACCTAACTAACTGACCACACACCCATCTTATTTCAGTCCTAACCATCTGACTGAAACTACAAACACACCCATCTATGCAACTTCTACACTGACAGATCACTCTGTCAAAATGGGGACATTACACAAGAACAGAACTTTGGCTGATTGATGGAATGGTTAAAACTGATGACTTACTTTCCACAAGAGTGTAGATCTTTCAAGCCAATACCCAGTTTAATCGGGCAAATTGTCTTTCCGGGTATGCAGAGGTGAAACTATTGACTGTTACTGGTCGCACTGCTGGGTTATTCTTCCTGCCATTAGGGTAGTCCCCATTGCACCAAGTGGCTGGGTTTGCTTTGTCTGTGGTCACTGACATCTGGTGCAATGTTACTGGATGCTTTGATTATTTTGCTGGATGTGCGTTTTGATCAGGAGGTACAAGTGAAAAAGAACCAGGAATAGTTTAAACCAATCAAAACCTTGCATTTTACCATGCAATGCACACAATCACAAAAGAGACATCCAAGGTAAGCAATCTACTCCTTTATATGGTTCAGATTGTCCTTGCTGCAAATTTTTTCTTATCAGTTGAAAACATGGACGGTAAGGGTGAGACCAAGAATATCCATTTCAGGATCACGGAGGCCTAAAAGACTATGTGGATTGTAAGTACCCAAGGGAAAGTCTGTGTTAGAGCACTGCATTCAAATTTGTTTTCCAACAATCATTTTACATATTTGAAAGCCTAGGGTGTAATAACCACCCTAGTTTTTTCAAAATATTATAATTGAAATTGAGTGCACAAACAAATTCCGATACACCTTTTGACCACCCAGATCTCGGAGAGGGCAAGGTGAGAGCATACGGTGCCTCAGATACAAGCAACAATCCAACTAGTGCAGCAAATAACAAACATCCACTTGTTTTAGTGGGCATCCACTTATTCAGTGGGAATGTGTGAAAGCCACTGGCAGGATTTCTAAGATTGACTCAAACCCATAAGGTCGATATGCCAGCTTGTTCATGCCAAACGGGCTGTGAGTATGTATGTTATGTAAACTGGCGGTAAACCATCCAGTTGTTTACAAAATGAAATGCATATATTCAAGGGCCCCTGGCGGTACTACCATCCAGGGCTTACAACCAAACAGAGATAGATTCTTAGTACCTTGGGATTGCAACCAGAAGAAGATTTATTGCTTATGGGCTTCATATGTATTTATTTCCCTTAAAATGACCTAGTTAGCCTTCGGGAAATTCACGGAAACAAGGCTAAACATTATTAAATTAATTACCGATGGAAAGGGGACATTACATAGGGAAAATAGAATTGTGGCAGACTTCTAGACCATTTTTTTTAACCTAAGACTGCAGGCACTCCATAGTAGATGCCACTGTGGTTGGTGAGGAATCACAAAGGCTTGGAAAAGAGTCAAAACTTAAAAGCTTTTTGGGAAACATTATGATGCCTAGAAACTAGGTCTAATTGTGGTGTTTGATTCACCAGCCAAATGATGTAAGAGCTGATGGAATATGATATTTGGGTAAAGATAAGCCAGTTTTATAGACGGGCCATATCAGAACTGCATCCATTACCATCTATTGATCTATAATCAATATTGATAGTCCATAGTATGATTCAGCAACATGAATTCTATATTCAACACCTTGTTGCTGACAAGATCTATGTTTAATTGAACAGTATGCATGGCTCCACATTATGATGTATCTACAGCTCTATAATTGATTTCTAACACAGTATATTCATCATGTGAGACATAACATGCTCACAATAGCCATTATCTACTTGTGCTATAGATGTTATCAGCTTGCAACAATCAACATAAGCAGGTAAATGAAAACATCTTATGAAGAAGACAGGTATAATACATGTGATTTACCCTGGAGAAACTCAATTAGGGAGAAAATTCCAGCAAGAATTAAACTATCAACCAGTTGTACATGCTTGCTCCTTTCATGTGAGCCTCTAATAACACCTACAACATGGCATCCTCTCACTTGCACCTAACGGAACTCAATGTTTACATACAAGCATACTATCTCAAGAAAAATAGCATTGGAATGCAATTCTCAAATGAACAACTTTCTGTCTATCCCTCCTTGCATGAACTAGCACATACTCCAATGGGTATATTTATGCCAAAGAATGAGCACAAGAGTTGACAATAGGAACTGGAATGTCTCCCATACAAAGAGATGGAAGGAGAGTTGATTCAACTACCCAGATGAGTTTCAGCTTTGCTACTTTGTTGTACATGGGATGATTTCGGCTGCTGCTGAAATAGTTTGCCACACTGTTCCCATCATGGCATTTTTGGCTCCTGCCAAAATGGAAAAACCATTTCTTCCTGAGTCAAATATGCCAATATCAGACAAAGCTTTCTCTTCTTCCCTTGTTCTGAAGCTTACTCATAGGATGGCTAATCACTCAATCAACTGAAACTGAATGTCTATCCAATCAAATTTGGGTTATCTATTAATTCTTTTCTAGTTTTTGACAGATGTAATCCAAGCATACCTGTTGATTTGGAGCACTTTGTATGCCAATAATTTCTGAATGAGAGTTTCCTCAACCAAACAACAAATAATAACACAAAACTTTCCTGATGCTTCTATGTCGGATTACCCAATGTTAACATGCACTGAGTCCAAAGTGTGTTCTTTCACAGCTTAGTTAGGAAAGTGCAATATATCAGTATGACAGCACAACTGAATAACATAATGTAATAGTAATGCACTATCAGCTTGCAAAGTGCCTTTCTTGGTTCGTGGAAGAAATGGAATTTTTCTTTGGTTTTCAGCTCTTGGACAATTTTGTCAAACACTTTGCATGAATGCTGTTTTGCTTTGTTTTTGAGTTCCTTTGTTTTAGAACAGCAGATAAATATATCTAATTGCTCAAACTAATACCAAATACACATATATTCATGAAAGAAATGATAAGGCATTTCATCAAACAATTGCCATACAATATAATAAATCAAATCTAACCTTTATTGATGATAAAATTAGCAAGAAGATTGCTGTCCCACATTACAAAAACTTCCACAATGATATCTTCAACACTCCAAGGCTGTGATAAGGGTTTAGAAACTTCTAGTCTCCTCTCAAAAGGCTGTGGCTCTGAATATACTGCTGCAAACTATCCACAAAGGTGCTGTCACTGATAAACAGCCTACAATTCTCATTAAAACCCTTCAATGAGTAGCGACCAGCTCCCAAATACTCCTCCCAAAGTGGTGCCTCCTCCTAGACTTCACTCTTGCACCTTTCGGAAGTTGGCGCAAGGTTTCAGTATTACGCAAGTAAGTGGTAAATTATTTTATTATTTACAATGAGCAACGCTCAATAAATAGTTTACAAGATTTACAAAGAAAGCAAGTTTCTGAAATAGAAACTGCAAAAGATCTTTTACAGCTAAATTACATGATTGACCATTAACGAAAAAATAACAGAAATAATTAAATAATTATTCTAATACCCTCCCTTAATGGTCAATCGATCAGCGACACCAAGATGCCCCCTGAATTTTACAAACTTATCTGGATTGAGCGACTTGGTGAGAATATTTGTTGTCTGCTCCTCTGTTCGAACATACAGCAACTGAATTGATCCGTCTTCAACAAGCTTCCGAATGAAGTGACAATGAGTTTCCACATGCTTGGTTCTTTCATGGAAGATTGAATTTTTGGCAAGTTTGAGAACTCCTTGATTGTCATAGAACAAGGGAGTCGGACCTGCTTGAGATATTTGCATATCCGCAAGCATCCGGCGAAGCCAAACTGCCTCACAAGCTACCTTAACTACTCCCCGATACTCTGCTTCTGTCGAGGAGAGAGCCACTGCCTGCTACTTCTTACTAGTCCATGTGACTGCACCAGATCCCAAACTAAACACATACCCAGATGTTGATTTCCTGTCATCAACCGAACTTGCCCAATCTGAGTCTGTGAAACCACTGAGTCTAGGATCATGACTCCTAGTGTAAAGAAGTCTATAATCAGAAGTGCCCTTCACATGACGCAGCACACGCTTCGCTGCTACCCAATGATTAGCCTTGGGGGCTGTCATGAAGTGTGAAATGTAGCTCACTGCAAAACTGAGGTCAAGTCTAGTGGCAGTGAGATAGATGAGGCTGCCCACTAGTTGCCTGAACAATGATTCATCCACTACAGGTGAGTTTGATTTAGCGAACAACTTAAGCCCTTTTTCCATGGGTGTGGAGGCAGGTTTGCAATCCAACATTAGGAACTTATCCAGTAGACTTCGAGCATATTTGGACTGGGAGATGAAGATATTGCTCTCGGTCTGCCAAACCTCAACACCTAAATAGTAATGCAAGAGTCCCAAATCTGTCATGTCAAATGTGCTGCACAAATCCTGTTTGATCTCAGCAATCAAATGTGGCGAGCTCCCAGTAATGATCAAGTCATCCACATAGACAACTAGAATAAGAATATCACTACCAGTATGTTTGACATACAGATTAGAGTTAGATGGACTCCTCTGAAAGCCATGATCTGTGAGGTACTTGTCAATCCTGATGTACCAAGCCCGAGGAGCCTGTTTCAGGCCATAGAGTGCTTTTACCAATCTGCACACCTTGTGTTCTTGACTCTCAACCTTGAACCCTGGAGGCTGCGTCATGTAGACTTCTTCCTTCAACTCACCGTTGAGGAAAGCACTCTTAACGTCCATCTGATGGACTTTCCAACCAAACTGGGCTGCTAAGGCAAGGACGAGCCGAATTGTACTCATCTTGGCTGTAGGAGCAAAAGTTTCCTTGTAGTCAATGCCTTCCTTCTGTGAGAACCCCCTAGCAACGAGACGAGCTTTGTACTTGTCAAGGGTTCCATTAGCTTTCTATTTCACCTTATACACCCATTTGCAGCTAATGGGCTTCTTCCCTGGGGGAAGATCAGAAAGAACCCAAGTGTGATTTTTCTGAAGACTGTGGTATTCAGACTCCATAGCCTTTTCCCACTCAAGAATTCCTTTAGCCTCTAAATATGTCTGAGGCTCATAGATACTGTGAATGTTGGCCATGAGAGCAAAATTAATTGTATGCTGCTGTTTGCTCTTGTTTTTGGATGATCTACCCTCAATGAGCTCATCATCATGATCTCCAATAGTCTTAGTCCACCATTTAGGCCGGAGAGTAGAAGTGCCAACATCGGATGCAATTGGAGGAGCTGGAACTATACCTGGAACAGGTTCAACAGGTGGAAGATCAACATCATCCGGAGGAAATTCAGGTTGAGCATCATCAAAAATAGAATCTGCATCATCATCCCTCCCATCAGGTGGACCTAACGGAAGATGAACACCCAAATTAGAAGCCTTCAAAGGTTGATCCTCAGAATGCTGCATAGATGAGGAAGGATGAAAAGGTCCTCGTTCTTAATCAAAGACAACATCCCGACTGAAGATAAGACGATCAATATCTATATCAATCAACCGGCAAGCCTTATGGTTGTCATTGTATCCTGTGAACATAAGCTTTTGACTCTTGGAATCCAACTTTGAGCGCTTGGCATCTGAAATCCATACATAAGCTGAAGAGCCAAATATTCTTAGATGACTGATCCGAGGTTTGCGACCAGTCCAAGCTTCCTCAGGAGTCTTCCCCTTAACAGCATATGTAGGAGACTTATTAAGGAGATAGAGATCAGTGTAGACTGCTTCTGCCCAATATTTCTTAGGAACACTCCTGTATTCTAACATGGAACGAGCCATCTCAGTGATTGTGCAGTTGCGCCGCTCTACAACACCGTTTTGCTGAGGAGTATAGGGTGTGGTTAACTGGCGTTTGATGCCGTGTATATCACAGAAGTTGGAGAAATCAGTAGAACAAAATTCCCCCCCATTATATGACCTAAGAGTGATTATGGAACAACCAGACTCTTTCTCTACTAAGGCCTTAAACTTCTGAAATACAGTAAACACATATGATTTCTATCTGAGAAAGTACACCCACATTTTACGACTGAAATCATCAACAAAAAGCAAGAAATACCTGCAACCAGTAACAGAAGGTGTATTCATTGGCCCACATACATCAGCGTGAACCAACTATAGTACCTTGGAGGCTCGCCATGAGTCACCAGTCGGGAATGGTGTCCTATGCTGCTTCCCAGCTTGACAAGCTCCACAAACTCTATGATGCTGAGTCTGGATCTCAGGGAAACCAGCTACAAGTCCCTCCCGAGCTAGCTGAGAGAGAGTGCACATTTAAGTGCCCATAACGCTGATGCCAAAAACTGGTGATGGAAGAATTTCTGGCTGCCATGGCTAACTCTGGAGAATCACCTGTATCCACAAGTCTGTATAGACCATGATCCTCAATACCAACAGCCACAGTGGCACGAGTCTCTCGATCAACAATGAAACATTTGTGTGTACTGAAAACCACATCCAACTGAGGAGAATGCCGCATAATTTGACTGACAGAGAGAAGATTTAGTTCCATGCTAGGAACATAGTATACATTGAGGAATATGAGATTCCTCCCACCAGACTGAATCTGAATAGTGCCCTTACTGACAACTGTATACTCTTCACCTCCACCAAAAATAATTGAGTCACTGAAGGGAGAGAAATCTGTGAACCAATCACGCCGATGGGTGAAGTGTCGCGAGGCACTTGAATCAATGTACTAGGCATAGGACTTTACATGATCTATAGGTCTTTTAGCCATAAAGGCGTAAAAGGCAGATTCCTTCTGCTCAGTGTGCTCGGCAACATTAGCTTTCGGCTGAGACCCTCCCTGCTTCTTCTGTTCAGAAGCCAAACGCTGACGACAATCCTTCTTCAGATGACCATATTTATGGCAGTAATTACACTGAATGTTCTTTTTCTTGGTGCTGTCCTGAGGTTGACCTGACCCTTTTTGCTGCAGAGGCTGACCTTTCCCTTTATTCTGAGCCTAAGACTTGGCTGCAAAAGCTTGCTCTGTAGAGGATGAAGAAGCACTACTACCAAACTGTTGTTTCCAGCGGTCCTGCTGCAAGAGTATAGTACGAAGCTCCGGAAACTTCAGATCAACTATAGCAGACGTAATGTTGAGAGTCTCAATGAAATGTTCATAAGACTTAGGTAGACTTTTCAGAGTGATTACAATCATGTCTTCCTCCATTTTCGGACCAATAGCCTCTAGCTGATCTCAGATCTCCTAGATCTTGTTCAAGTGCGCTTGCAAAGTTGTCTTCTCATCTATCATGATAGAAAACAACATATTTTTCAAGAACGCACGGCTCTTGTCGGAGGTCTCATGCAAACCCTTCAGATGGTCCCAAATCTCCTTTGTTGATTTTCTAGTTAGAATCTGAGGTAGCTAATCATCTGTAACTGAAAGCTTAATGAGCATCACCGCTTCACGATTTTGCTCATCAAACTTGTCCTAGTCTTTACCCGCCGTTGTGGGACGAGTAGTGTTGCCTAGAATCATTTGATCAAGGTAGCGATATTCAAAGATGGTCATCATTCTCTGCTTCTAGGTATTATAGTTTTTGCCATTAAATCGCTGACTGCCTTCCAACATAATGTTGGTCAAGCTCGCCATCTTGCACGCTTTTTGAGGCACGAAAAACGAGATACTCAGAGGAGGCTGAATGCACAGAATTCAAGACACGAATTCCAATGTATTGAAGTAGTTTCAGGCACAAATTTTGAGACAAATCTATCGGCACAAATTCCAAGACACAGATTTCGAGACACCAGAGAATTATGACCACCTAGAAATCTTCTCGAAAAACCCAGAAAGAATCTGGGAACAGAAAAATTTTCGGCTTGAAATTGAGGATGAAAACCTTGGCCGAAATTCTTAGAAACCCTAGCCGAACCGAGATATATTAAAAAAACATTTTGTAGCCTCAAAACCCTAGCCGCTTGCAAAAAAATGGCAGCCAAAACAAATGAAAGGTAAATCCGCAGGGCAAAATGCGGGCTTGAAAACCCTATATGAGTTGCAGAGCCAAGAAATGTTGTCACCCGTCGCGGAAGACGAAAAACCAGGGCACGAAATCACGTCACGGGCTCAACCACAGTCGTAGGAAAAAGAGAGGTCGCGGGCAGAGAGAATAAAAGCTAGACACGAGTTGCAGGCGTCGCGGGCTTGATCGATCACAAATGCTTGCAGAGACGAACACGTCTTCAAGTCGTTGCAGGACGATGCGGGCAGAAGGTTGCGGACAAAAGGTCGTTCCTGAAAGAAGGTTCATAACAAAGACGCGATTTTTTTCTTTATTTCTTTCTCAAATCCTTCGATTTTATCAGCAAACAAGACCCACGAAAACCAGAAGAAATCGATCTTCAAAAGCTTTAAAAATTTCTTTTGAAATTTTAGAAGACCAATTTTTAATCACCGGGCTTTGATACCATATTACGCAAATAATTGGTAAATTATTTTATTATTTACAATGAGCAATGCTCAATAAATAGTTTACAAGATTTACAAAGAAAACAAGTTTTTGAAATAGAAAATGTAGAAGATCTTTTACAACTAAATTACATGATTGACCATTAACTAAAAAATAGCAGAAATAATTAAATAATTATTCTAATATTCAGCAGGAAGAATAATAAAAAACTAGTGTTTAGGAACCCAAAAACCAGTGCGGCCTGCAATACCCTAGGCGGCTAGGGTTTTAATGTCTTGAAAATGGTGCAGCTAATATTCTTGAAGCTGCATTTGATATATTTGCTCTTCTTTTTCTATGGTGCCTTTCCAAACAAGGTTGCCTATCCCAATCTAGGCGTCTTAGCACTTAGGGTTCAAACCCTAATTCCAAAACCATCACAAACTTCAAAGGTTTTTCAATAAACTCCTACAAATCTATTATTGCTTGCAATCTTCAATAAATTTGTCAACAAATCCTTTAGCACAAAATATCAAACCAAAACATCCAGCTCATCTGTGAACCTTAAATAGATCCACCACCAATTTGACCAGGAAAAAATTACTTCTCCGAAGCCAAATACCCTTAGGGTTTCATCCTAGGGTTTGAGTTGAACAAGTTGTCCAAAACTCACAATAAGAGTATGTCAAATGATCAAATGATGAACAACAATCTTTTTCCCTTTCAATCCTCCTTTTATAATCCACTTGCCTTTTTATTATTTTAATATTCACTTTCCCGCCAAACATCCCCATTATTAAAATAATCACTTTAAATAATAAACCTTATAACTCCTCATTAAAGTGACTTTATATTATTTTACTTTTAACCCACTTAAGTCACTTATAATTCACCTTTATAAATAATTAATATAAGTCATCTTTTAATTCACTTTTTTGACAACTTAAATATTAATTATTTAATATTTTAATTATTTTTCCGCACATCCACCCAAAGTTGAGGAAAATATAAAAATAGCCCGAAAGCGAATTCTGATTATGCCAACATTTACTCTGAAGCTCACTGGATATCCAACTTAATTAAAATTGATACTTTTCAAAAATAGAATACTTGTCCAAGAAGTGTGGAAAACACCCGGAATGTCGAAACTGCTCCCAGAAAGTACCAATGAACTCATCTTAATTCCCTGAATACAATGCCTCTATCTGAACTCCATTCCGTAAAGGTTGGTGCTCTGTAAGAAAGTTGGAGCTTCCAAAGATGTTGGAAAGGCTATTAAAAGGGGACATTACACAACTATAGATTCAAATAGTAGCAATAAACAGTAATAGATTGGTATAGCTTGTTGTAGCCTTATAGCTTGATGATTTCCTAACTTGGAATGAGCTTCCCGATATACGAGTATAAGGTTATCATTGAAGGTTGCAAACTTTGATGATGCCTTTGCCTACTAATAATACTTAATTAAAAGAAGTCAAGCAACTTTGTAATGAGCCGATGCAACTGTCCACTTAGTTGCTGCTTGCTATTGTAAATAACAATAATAATTATAAATAGTTCACCCTATAGAAATTAATGCTCAACCATAGCTATAACATCGAACAACATCACACAACCAAGGATAATATTATCTGATAATATTACTGTGCGTAAAAATATCTGTAACTTGATGATCTATATTCAGGAATTACAAGGCAAACAGTTACAGATGCTACATGACTTTAGTAGGTAGCCCTAGTGATCATAGTCCAATGATACATTTATAATAATTGCTTACAGATGAATCGCTCTAGGGAATGAACAATACAATGCTTTGGTGTGCTAGAATTGTCCCTGCTATGGTGATCTCACCCTGCATCCAGATCTGAGAAGGTCGCGGATATGTGGCCTTGCACATATAGATTGTGACCTGGTGGTTTCTTCCTTGAACATCGATAAGGCGTCTGGTGTTCGCGCCTTCCTTGAAGTGGTGTGACCACTGCACACGACTCCTCTTACACTTGTATGATGCGATGCTTGGAATTGTGCCTTCCCTGATGTTCGTCCTCCAATGTCGCTTTGCATGAAAGAATAAAATTGCTTGTCACTTCCCACATGGATGGATTTGGCAAATAAACTCAATCACTAGTAGGGGTTTCGTCCTACTTGGGTGTTCTTGCGTTGAGGCTTTTGTCTCAGTCAAGAAGCTTGCTCGATCAACAACAAACTTAGGAGATTTATGAAAAGTGATACCTTAAAGCTTGTCTCGGTGTTCCTTATATACCTGATTGAAGGAAATCCTTTTGGTAGCCGACCAACTTGCATTGGGCTAAGTTTTAGTGCCGACCTGTATGTTTTGAAATTGAAATTGAAATTTTTAAATATCTTTAATAATATTATATTATTAATTATCTAAATATTATTATATAAATATAATGTTAATAAACTCTTTTTACTTATGCCAAAATAGGTCTTAGCTGAGTGAGGAAAGAGGGACATGGCAGTCCTCCCTTCCAAGATTTTGCTTGCCCTCAAGCAACTTCAAATTAGGATGATTGAAGATTTCTGCTCCTTCCCAAGTGGCATCCTCTATAGGAAAATTCTTCCATTTCACCAAATATTCAGGAATGACCTTGTTCCTTAGTTTCTTCTCTCTCATGTCTATGATTGCCTCGGGTTCCAAAATCGAATTCCCTTCTTCGTCAAGTGGCGACAACTCTGAACAAGGAGTGATATGCTGTCCCGACACCTTCTTGAGGCGAGACACATGCAAAACATTATGAATCCCGCTATTTGCTGTAGTTCCAACTCATATGCCACCTCTACAATCCTTCATATGACCTTATAAGGCCCATAAAATCTAGGCTTAAGCTTCTCCGCACCACTCCCTTTGAGTGTATATTGTATATAGGGCTGCAACCTTAGGAAGACCAAGTCTCCTACCTCGAAAGTCCTTTCCACACGATGACGATTAGCATACATCTTTTGCTGATTTTGGGCCTGCTGCAAGTTTTCTTTGAGAGCATTTAAAATGTCCGTGCTTTGCTGTACCAAATCTCTTGCCCCGGGAACTCTACTATCCGAAAGATTCAAATCCACAAATGCCAATGTTTCATAACCATATGATGCTTTGAAGGGGGACATACCTATTGACATATGATGGGTGGAATTGTAACAATATTCTCCAAGATGAAGCCATTTGACCCATGCTGTTTGTTGCCCTGTAACATAATTTCTAAGGTATCCTTCAAGCCACTTGTTCATAATTTCGTTTGTCCATCCGTTTGTGGGTGGTAGCTTGTGCTTGGAGTTAACTCTGTGCCAGTCAAATGAAAAAGCTCTTGCCAAAACAAGCTAATAAATCTGCTGTCCTTGTCACTCACAATGTTTCTAGGCAGCTCATGTAATCTAAACACCTCTCTAAATAATAAATCAGCCACTTGTGGAGCTCTATACTCGGATGATATAGCAAAGAAGTGAGCATATTTAGTGAGTCTATCTACCACCACAAAAATACAATCTTTACCTTGCACTTTTGGAAGCCCCATGATGAAGTCCATCGGAATACTTTCCCCTTTCTAATTTGGGATGGGTAAGGGCTGCAATAGACCAGCTGGAAAAACTTGCTCCACCTTGTTTTGTTGACACACCATACACTCTCTAACATGCTTCAAGACATCCCCTTTGAGGCCCTTCCACGAAAATTTCTCTCTTACTTGTTTGTATGTCTTGTAGTAGCCTTGATGACCCCTTAATGGAGTGTCATGATATGCTCTCAAAATCATCTCTTTCGTCTTCGATCTTGGGACAAGGTACACACAATCTTTGTAAAGAATGAGCTCCTCAACTACCTTGTAATTGTCATCTTGCACCATGCCTTCGAATATGTCACTAGCCCATGTATTCTTAACATAATCCACTAATATAGAAGCTTTCCAATCAGCGGAAATTTCAGTCATAGAGCATAGATAAGGTCTCCTAGATAATGCATCAGCCACTATATTATTCTTTCCTTTTACATATTCAATATCAAAATCATAGGCTTGCAACTTGCTTATCCATTTTTGCTGCCTATCATTCACTCTTTGATTGAGGAAGATTCTCAAGCTATTGTGATTCGTCTTCACCACAAACTTCCCACAAACCAAATACTGCCTGAACTTGGCCAAGGCATGCATGATGGCAACATCTCCTTATCATAAATGGAGAACTCTCGGAATCTTTGAGCTTGCGGCTCTCAAATGTTATTGGGTGTACTCTTGGTGGAATGTTGTTGAAAACCATGCTATGCTTGTCTAGAATAGGCTGAATATCAACATGAGTAGTCTTCCCCCCTTCAGGTGAAAGTCTATCGGTGATCAAACATTGTGTTGCACACTCTACCTGTCCTTGTCTAAATGCTCTCTCCATCCTCTTAGACAACCCTCGATGCTCCATCTAATAGACCTTGTAGAATCACCTCCTTGCTGTTATGTTGGAAACTTAGCTCCATCTTTTGAAAATCCTGATAGTATCTACCAAGAGAATGCAGCCATTGAATTCTCAAAACCATATTTGTATTGCCCATGCCTACCACATAGAAATCATCACTCATTTAGTGCCTTCACAAGGTGATATCCAGCTGCTGAATCCTTCGTGTACAAGGAATAGTAAATCTGTCGGCAACCACTACCTTGAAACCTTCAAAGTTTTCAGCCTTCAACTTCTAGTCACTAGGCCCTCATCAATGAAATTATGAGTGGCCCCTCTATCAATCAGAACTGTCACCTTATGACCTTGCAAAACACCACAGAATCGAAAAGGGTGATACTTGGGTGCTCCTGACAGTGCTGCAAATGTGCCCCCTGTAAGTTTTACTTCTTCTTGAGTCTCATGGTCCACCTCTTTGAACACATATTCGGGTTCGGGTTCTTCCTCCTCAACCTCCTCATCCGACATTGCCTCTGTGTGACGTACTTGTCCCTTTCTCGAACATCTATGACCCGCCTCCCATGGCTCTCTACAAGAAAAACACAACACGTCATTCTTAGAGTCCTCTTCCTTGCTTGATTTTGGAGGTAATATCTTAGGTTGTGAAAAGTCCTTATGGAATGATCTCCTTTGCTGCCCAAATGAATCACTCTTGGAATAGGACTTGTTCTTAGTTGTAGTAGCCTCCAATTTCAAAGCCTTTTGGAATGCGTCCTTTAGAGATGTGGGCTCCAAGGCACTAACCAAACCCCTAAATGACTCGGTCAATCCCTTTATAAATAGGAACAAGAGTCTATCTCCCGCAATATCCGGTACCGTGATTGATAGCCTTTGAAACTCAGCAATATACTCCTCTACTGAACCATGTTGTTTCAGCCGTGTCAACTCTTTGAAATACCTCTGCGGGTTCTTTTGATCAAACCTGTCTATGAGCCTCTGTGTAAAATCAACATAGGACATGCTGTTTTGATGCCCTTGTGTGATAATTCCGTGATGCCACCACTCATGTGCAACGCCATCAAGGTAGAGAACAACAAACTCGATTGCTTCATCTTCTATCATAGGGCTGAGTTTGAGGTATGTGTCCAATTTTTGAACACAAGCTCTAGCTGTGACCTTCCCAGAGCCATCAATGGTTGGAAGTGACATCTTACTTAACTTGTGCTGAAGATCTTTGCTGCCTGGCTGCACTGTTTGACTTCTTCTAGATCCCTTCCTTACATTGTAAAATTGCATGAAAGAAATATCATGTCTGACATCTAGATCAATCCTTGAATATTCAGCTACACAGTCCATGGCGTCAGATGCTGCTTGATTTGGTTGTTCTTCTTCTTGGAGTGGCTTAGTTCTGGGCAAAAATGTGGGTTGAGTAGGTCATGGTGCTGATCGCATTTGGACCCTGTTGTGTATCACAGCTCCATTCTGATTTGTATTACTGCATTCTGCCCCATTATTAAGCGCAAGTCTGTTGGAATTATTCATGTTTTGCATCATCTGCATGAGTAATTGATTTGTTTGCTCTTGCTGTTTCATCATTTGCTCATGTCTTTCTGCCATCTGCTGCATAAATATCCGCCATTCATCCCGATCTGCCATATCTGTCTTACCTTTGCCTCCTATTCCCTCTCTAGAGCACGCTGATCTCTCTGACTCAGACCTTGCATATAACAATTTTTCCCCCAGGCTGGCAAGACAGCCTGCTCTGATACCAATGTAATGAGCCAATGCAACTGCCCGCTCAGTTATTGCGTGCTATTGTAAATAATAGTAATAATTGTAAACAGTTCACCCCTACAGAAATTAATGCTCAACCATAGGTATAACAGCGAACAACATCACACAACCAAGGATAATATTATTTGATAATATTACAGTGCGTAAAAATGTCTGTAACTTGATGATCTATATTTAGGAATTACAATGCAAACAGTTACAGATGCTACAAGACTTTAGTAGGTAGCCACGGGGATCACAGTCCAATGATACATTTATGATAATTGCTTACAGATGAATCGCTCCAGGGGATGAACAATACAATGCTTTGGTGTGCTGGAATCGTCCTTGCAATGGCGATCTCACCTTGCATCCAGATCTGAGAAGGTTGTGTATATGTGGCCTTGCACATATAGATTGTGACCTGGCGGTTTCTTCCTTGAACAACAATAAGGCGTCTGGTATTTGCGCCTTCCTTGAAGTGGCACGATCATTGCACACGACTCCTTTTACTCCCCGTATGATGCGATTCTTGGAGTTGCGCCTTCCCTGATGATTGTCCTCCAAGGTTGCTTTGCCTGAAAGAATAAAATTGCCTGTTACTTCCCACACAGATGGGTTTGGCAAATAAACTCAATCACCAGTAGGGGTTTCGTCCTATCTGGGTGTTCTCGCACTGAGGTTTTCGTCTCAGTCAAGAAGCTTGATCGATCGACAACAAACTCAGGAGATTTATGAAAAGTGATACCTTAAAGCTTGTCTTGGTGTTCCTTATATACCTGATTGAAGGAAATCCTTTTGGTAGCCGTCCAGCTTGCATTGGGCTAAGTTTTAGCGCTGACCTGTATGTTTTGAAATTGAAATTGAAATTTTTAAATATCTTTAATATTATTATATTATTAATTATCTTTATATTATTATATAAATATAGTGTTAATAAACACTTTTTATTTATGCCAAAATAGGTCTTAGCTGAGTGAGAAAAGAGGGACGTGACAAACTTAATCAAACTCAGTGTACTTAGTGCTGAACTATATACAAAATGCACCAAAGTTCCCCTTAAGCTGCCTAGAATAATGAACATTAAAATAAACAAAACACAATAGAATACAACAAAAATTGATTAAACTGAAACATTGATATTCCAAAATGGAATTGATACTGGTAACTAACAATATGCTATAGAAAACTGTGCAGATTGAAATGGTAAGGATTCTAGACTGAGAAGGTTTTTGATGATATCTGCAGCTATTATTGTTTGGTTTTGAGGAGTATTAGCTTCATATGGTTAACTTATTTTGTGTTGCAGGGAGTCATGAAGGCAATAAATGTAAACAAGTTGACAGATGCTGGCTGCATTATGAAAATATGGATTGCAGATTGGTTTGCCCAGCTAAATAATAAGATGGGAGGTGATTTGAGAAAAATAAGGACTGTAGGTCAGTACATGATTGAAATCTGGAAATCTGTTGGTATGAAGCTTGACAAGGTGCAATTTCTTTGGTCATCGGATGAGATCAACACACGAGCACATGAGTATTGGCCACTTGTCATGGAAGTTGCCCGAAACAATAAGCTCCCAAGGATTTTAAGGTAAGAATATACAGTTAAATGTAGTCTTCAAACAATAAAGAAACTCTTTCCTTGGGAAGGAGAGTGCAAGTAAAACATGTTTCATTTCTATTAGAATCACCTGTTTACACCTAACTAAAAGTTGAAACTAAGGCAGAGATAGTGTAAATCTTTTAATGTCCAAGTGTTCATTCAACAAAGAGTAAGCATAAAACAGTTATCTCCCATGCATACCCTTGAGTAGAGCTAAGGCACAAGAACTGATAGTAGGCATGTGATGATTAGAATAAGAAGTTCAATGGCTATATATAAGCCAAATTGTACTTGATAGAAGCATAGCATAAACCCTTTGGTGGTGTCATTTCAAAACCATAATGAACTTCATAAACCCAGTGTGTAGCCTAAAAGTACAAAAAATCCTTTACAAGTAGTTCACGTAGCCAACTGATGTTTCTCTTGTATTCTAACAGTTGTTCATTCACCAGATCCACTTTACCATCTATGCATATGATGATTGGAATAAGAAGTTCAACGTCAATATATAAACAAAAAAAAGTACCCACTGACAGAAGCATAGCTAAAACCCCTTGGTGGTGTCATTTCAAAACCATAGTGAAGTTCATTAACCAATTATGTAGTCTTAAATTACAACAAACCCTTTACAAGTAGTTCACATAGGCAACTGATGTTTCTCTTGTATTCTAACAGTTGTTTATTTGTCAGATCCACTTTCCCATCTACGCAAAAGGAGGATTCAAATTCTCCACTTTTGTAGTTTTTATTGATATTTATATCTTCAAATCTTAAAAATACACATAAATAATAATGCTCTGTAGATAGGGTAGAGCTTCTGGTAAAAACTGTGAACATTTATTTCATCAATGTTTTGGATCACACTCTGTGATCCATCATTAGGATAATGAGAGCAAATTGATAAGAGAATGCCATGAAGTGACTCGAAAACAAATGAAAACATTAAAAACTAAAACTAAAATTGCAAATTGAAAATAAACATTTAAAAAGGGGATAAGAGTCAAACCTATAAGACAAAAAGTTAAGGGTCAGCAATTTAAGCTACGATATTTAAAATAAGGTACACTACAAAAATTAGAAAAAACATAAAAATTACAAATTCAAAATAAAAGACTTAAAAACAGGGGGTGAAGATTGGAACCTATAAGACAAAAATTTAAGGGGGAGTGTGAGCTTACGAGATGAGGCTAAAAGAAGAAAAGTGAAAGGGGAATGAAGTTTTCGTTGTCTCGTAATCTCGCACTCTCCCCCTTAACCTTTTGTCGTATAGGTTTTAATCTTATCCCTCTATTAAATCGTTTATTTTGAATTTGTAATTTTTGTTTGTGTACCTTATTATAAATATTTTAACTTCAATTGCCAACCCTTAATTCTTTGTCTTATAGGTTCTACTCTTATTCCCCCTTTTAAATGTTTATTTTGAATTTATAGTTTTTATTATTTTTTGTTGGTTTTCATGCCCCTTCTTGGCATCCACTGTTTATATTGGACTATCTTGCAATCCTCTTATCATTTTGCTAACATTATCCTGATGGTGGATCACCGAAACATTGATGAGATAAATGTACACAGTTTTTACCAGAAGCTTTACTCTATCTCATGGACTATGAAAATCTCATGTTCATTAACGTTGCTCTGTGTAAAGTCTATCATATTTATATTAGAAATACCAGTTAGCATCAAACTAAATCTTCAAACTTGAATATTTCTGAAATAGTCTACAGAGGAAAATATATCCTGTTCCTATTCTAACAAATAACCATCAGCCGGTTACTTTTTTTCTTCTAGGTGAAAGGAGGATCCAAAATCTACACTTTTTTACTTGTTATTGATATGCATCATTCTTGTACATTCAGAAGTCCATAAAAATGATGGTGTTCTCATTCTTGTTTGCAGATCCTTGTGCGGTTTCATTATTTCTTTGACTTTTCAATTCTCTAAACTGAATGTGTCTGTATCACAATGTAACACGTTTGAGAAGAATTTTCTCTGCATATTGCAATAAAGCAAATTACCTTCCATAAGCATTCTAATAATTAGTTTGGAGGTTCATATTTTTCATTGCTTATTGAACTCATCTTTTATACCTAAATTTTCTATAATTAGTTTCCAGTGTTTTCTTCTTTAATCACAGGTTATATAGTGGATATCCATGTCTCTGAGCAAGATTGTGCTCCACAACAAATATACACCTTGATTCTGACATCTTAGACAACCTTTAACTGATTATGCAAACAAAAACTTCCACTCTCTCATTGAATGATAGAAATGTGAAGTAGTGGACCTAATGTACTTGTAGCATATAATATTACAGGTAGTTGGCAATAATTTGCAATAGACAGCACCCATATTGACTCCATGCCTGACTACAAGAACTAGAAACAGTGCAATAATAATAGAATTTTCATAACCTTCAACCTTCAAATATACTAGATTAACAGCAGATGATTCATCACTTTTACATCAATCGAATGAAGAAGATAGAAGAGTGTCAGCTGATATGTTGATTACTGAATCCTAATGATATACCATGCATATTCAACCTCAGATGTGAAGGTTATGCGACACCTAGGCAACCAAAAATCACTAACAAGCAAAAGGGATTATGAACTTTTATACAGTGGGAGAGGTGCCAAAAGATGTCTCCTCCCATATCAAAATAATACAATGTCATCTTGTTGCACCAAATGGCATACTAGTCATGTTACAATTTCGATACCATTTACCAACTTAGTGTTGCCTTATGAAATCTTAATATTATACATTTGAGAAACATGTGTGTGTGGGTGTGTTTCTATATGCATGTATATAACATGCACAAAAAGATCAATAGAGCTGCATGTTTTTAAGGAGCAGGTCCCTTTCTGACTTTACAATTTCTGTTATAGCCTAGAAGGCACCCGACTTTTCCCACTTTTGTTGGATAGTACCATGAAAAGTCAGTGCCTCCACATACAAGAATCCACATGGGCTCAGCCACAACTATTAAACATGGGGCAAAATGTTGCAGGGTTTTGGACCTGGATCATTTTTGCAAAAGAACACACTGTACCACTAGATCATAGCCAAGTTCATTCCATGTGCAATCTAGGTTACTTGTGTGCTATCCCTAACAATGCTAGACTTTTGTGTTAGTGTTCCACTGACACGCTTGGTACTTTTGAGCAGTGGGGACAATGTCATGAGCTATGGACATTGTTGTGTGTCAAGGATACCAATGTGTGTTGGAAAGTTGAACTGTCATTTGCACACTTTGTGTGCACCAAGGAAGATGAACCCTCAATCGTCTACTGTTATGAAACCAAACTGTTTTGTAACTAATTGTGACTGTACTTGATCCTCCTTGAGATTGTATATATTGGTATTTGATCTTGAGGAAGGACACACATGATCCTTGGACACCTTGTGTTTACCATTATGATTCCTTGCTAGGTAGACAAATCAACTAAATCCTTCATCCTTTATTGTCATGAGTGTGTAATGGGTTCTTGCCTTTTGTTCTATTGAATATTCATTAAAACATAATAGTTTACTAGGTACCTTATTGTGTTGTCCCTTGTACCGCTATCCTAGACCCACCCAATGCAGATAATTGGTATTAGAGCGGGATTTGTTAATTCCTTCAATGTTAGTGCACAATAGCAAGAGGAAGGAGTGTAATCGGGTTACGTCTCATACTACCCATTGGGAAGCTTCAAAGGATAAGAGGTTGACTTTCAAAAGAAGGCTCTTGATGCCTCCATAGTCATTCAATAACTCTTCAAGGATACCATGAAAGCTGTTTGTTGAAAATGTCATGGGGAGAGAACTATGCAACCCCAAACTCCAACATATTCCCCATCCATTGCAACCTTTGCTCAAACCTACCTAAAAACTACCTATAAGATGGCATCAACTTTTACAATATCAAAGTTCCAAGCTCCCCCTACAATCGCACGTCTGACACAACAATTGACATAGCTCTTCATCACCTCTTCAAACAACACATTGATGACCTTAAATCTATCCTTAAACGCTTGTTGCGAAACATTGGGAGATAAACGACTTCTAACAAAAATCCCCTTGTCCATCAGACATGACAACACATTCATCCATGTGGCTCTCTCGTAATTGGCTGCATATTTCCTCACGTTATTACCCTATTTTCTTAGCTAGACCCCCCAGCACAAATTTGAGGTTTGAGCCTTTCATTTCTTCCACCATATGTTCCCCATTGAAAATGATTAGAAAAAATAAGAGGAGCTAAAGAAAAATAAGATAATAAAAGATGTTTGAGTCACTTGGAAGGCAATTTGCTTATATAGAGTTGCAAACATTGTGGGTGGGGGGAATATAGAATTGTTAAGCATGCTATCGAATGAGGAGCTCTAGAATTGTGTTCCACTTTTGTTCAAATGCCCTATTTCGCTTGAGATGACAATGGATCCCATCAACCTCTACACAAGAGTCATGTAATGAAATTATTTGCACAAGAGAAGAATATAATAGGAAATAAGCTGCAATTACTTGATAATAATAAGCCGCTTGAGGGAGCAATCCTCCAAAAGTCTACAATAAGAGCACAATTCACAATATGATAATAAACTAACCACTACCTCCTATATATACTATATTTATGCCATGGATGCCACCTAGGCTGACCTAACTACCTATATAAGACTATCTAAATGATCATAAACTTAATTACGTGTTATCCTAGCCACAACTCAGCTACACATATCCTAATATAATCAATAGTTTAAGGGTGTAGCATGCCCCCTCCCCCCAACCCAAGCATTATACTCAACATTGATCAATTGTGGATGTTTTTGCACAATCTTCATCTTCATGTGTAGCATCTTTGATAGGCAAATTCTTCCACTTAATGAGGAACTCTGTGATTGCCCTAGTCCTTAGCTTTTTTGTATGTGTGTGGAGAATTAATTAAGGATTGAAGATGATTCTTCCGTCTTTATCAAGCTTAGATGATATTGTTCGTCCTTGAATCTATTGTCCAATAACTTTCTTTAAACAATAGAGATGAAAAATTGGATTTATTTTTGTTGTTGGAGGTAACTCAAGCTTGTATGCTACACTACCCATCTTATGCAAAATCTGATATGGACCATAATATTTAGGTGATAGCTTGTTATTCTTCTTTTGTTGCTTCAGGGACATTTTCTTATATGGTTGCAATCCCAGAAAAATCCAATTGCCTACTTTAAAACTCCTCTTGTTATGGTGTTGGTTAGCCTATTGTTTCATTCTATTTTGTGCCATGGCCAAATTTTACTTGAGACTAGGAAGTACTTGTTGTTGATGTTGCCTATGATCCTCCATAGCCTGAAATTTGGGTGTAATAAGCTGTAATTACTTGATAATAATAAGCCATTTCGAGGGGGCAATCCTCCAAAAGTATCCAATAAAAAAAATTTCACAATGTGATGATAATAAACTAACCACTACCTCCTATATATACCATACTTGTGCCATGGATGCTACCTAGGCCGACCTAACTACCTATATAAGACTATCTAAATGATCATATAACTTAATTGAGTGTTATTTTATTCATAGGTTGGCTACACATATGCATATATAATTACGCTGAGAGGCGTTCTACAATCACAGCAGGGGTGGAGTTGAAGAGCTAAAAAATTCCAAGATTCCGTGTAATTTTATAAGATTTCAATCTAAAAAACAAAACAAAAAAAGATTTATATGCATGAGATTATTAAGATAGAGGATCATAATGAAACGCCGCAATAAATACACCACTAAACTTGACACCACTATCAAAGATGCTTTTGCTATTTTAAACCAAAATGCAAATATTCTAGCTGTGAGTAATTTATAAATGCGAAGAATAAGTATATTTAATGGGAAATGAAATGCTTGCATTCTAGCCAGTAATTTATAAAAAATAAAAACCAAAAACCAGAAAACAAATTGAAAGATATCTCTCGGCGTACTGTAGAAATATCTTTAAATATAAATATTCTAGTCAATAGGTTAAGGGCATAGCAAGTAATATATGACTGGCCTTCAATTGAGGAATGATTTGAGTAGGGCAGAAACACTTGTCCTGCCATGGCTTTGCTTTTGCAAATGCAGGACCTTATTTTGAACCACATCCCTTGCAGTGTCATACACAAAACGTACCTCAATGCTAAACCTAATTATGCCAAAGGCGTTCCTTAGATGACAAAGGGCAGGTGAAATTGTTTGATCAATGGTTGGTATGCAGTAATAGAGTTTGCAAGACCATATAATTAATCATCACCCAATATGTATCAAGGTGTCATAATTGCACAATGAAAGGTTTTGGTGTTGTCAAGGTATAAGGAGGAGAAGTTGAGTTTGATTGAATTCAAAGCCTAGTGGAGAGTTGGAGCCCAACAATTGGTAGAGACATCCACCTGCATTACCTGCTGCTTGTGCAACCTATTAAGAATGGAGGGACATGCATAATGACTTGACCAACTGGAATGAGTGTCACCAAATTCCATTGGTTGGAAAGGAATCGCTTGTGATACATTCAACACCATTACAACCGTTAATTTCATGGGTGCGTTGATCTCTGCCAACTTGACTTTTGCTATATGTGGCCTTACCAATCTCATAGTGTTGACTCTTTAAGGCAATGCTTTCAACGTTTCCTTCCCACACGGCCTCTTGCATTGCCAATGTTTGTGGAAGCTCAATTTATTGCACAATCAGTTGATTGGAATGCTGCCTAGTCTTATCTTCAAATTGAGCAAGTTAAGAGTCCTAAATTTGGCACAAAATAGTTTTAATGGCTTCATTCCTCCAGTCTTCAGAATGCTGCCAAAGTTGGAGGCTCTCTTCTTCCATGAAAATAGTTTGTGGGGGGCATTCCCTAATTTTCTTAGGAATTTGGAGTCTTTGATGAGCTTCAAAATTGGTAGTAATCCTTTGCGTCCTAGTGTGATATTGGGAGAGCTTGGCAATTTAAAGGAATTGGAGTTATGGCTACATAAATGTAGTAATGAATGCATAATCCCAACATTCTTGGACAATTTAACACAACTAGAGTGGTTGGATATATGAATGAATCATCTCTAGGGTGATATTCTAGCTAGATTAATGGCTCCCTCCTCCCAACCTACGTTAAATTGAGGGGGGACCTGTGTGATAGGAAATTATTCCCTATGACTTCATTGGAAATCAAATGTGGGATCGTGGAGTCTTAAAGACTCTTGTTCTCGTAGCTTTTGGGGCATAAGGAAAGGAAAGAATATATATGAGGAAAAGGAGCTGTGAGAAGAGATATGAGTGTAGAAGAGAGAGATAATGACATCTCTTCCTCCTTAGCTGAGGACTGTCGATGAAAGAATGTAAGAGAAGGCTGTAGTAGAAGAATACAGAGGAACTTGCCTCCTTGGTTGTGAAGATTAATCTGAGAGATTGTAAGAGAGGATAAAATGAGATACAAGATGCAAATGTAAGCCTATTTCTGTGTGTGTAAGGAGACAGGGGGCCATGAGAAGTAGCAGAAGGCTGGAAGTTATTCATGCTGGCCTCCATGATTTTCAGGGTCTAGTAAAAGTAATTCATTCTTGGGATGCAGACCTGTATCAGGTTAATTTGACATTGTTTTGTGGTTTCCTGAATGTCTGTTGTGAGCTGAGAGCCTGCAAGTTAAGCTGAATATTGAAAATCTGAGATATAACTTTCTGAATCTCTGTCGTTACTTGTTTCTGAACTTTGAGTAGGGAAATATTAAATTGCTGTTTTTTTAATGTGAAAAGTTCTGAGTTACTGCTGTTGCAGTTGATAACTTGTGTGTGTAAAGCTGCTTGGACTGGTTGCCCATCTTAGGCCCCCAGTCACTGTCTGCATCAATAACTTGGTTGTTTGCTTACATGTGTCACTAGATTGATTCACATTTGGAAAATAAGTGTTCCACAAAGTTCTTTATCTCATTGTTTGTTCTTGTTCATATTCATGGTTTGTGCTTTTCTAATAAAAACATTTGATATGACAAATTAAATGCTTCAGTTTGATTTGTGCAGATGTAAGGGCATATTAAATCAGTTTAGGGTTTATGGCTTGTGAAGAAAGTGCCATGAAGTATACTTTAGTAGATGATGTGTTGTGAAAAGGGGACTGGGCAGGTGGTTTAGGCATGTGGAAGACGGGGAGGGTATAAAAATTAAGAGAATTATGAAGTTATAGGTGGCTTGACTTAAGAGAACTTGCCTTACATTCAACATGCCTACAATAGAGTCTTCCATAGTTCTATGGGTCACAATCCATTTTAGCATGTCTCGGGGTTCAAACAACCACACCCCTTGACATTGCCTATGGCATGTGCACAAGAGAAGGAAGTGGATGAGGCAAAGAATATTTCTGCAGAATATGCAACAAGCACACCTGGAAATTTAATAGATTTTGGCATGCCAACAACAAAAGTACAGAGAGTGCCATTATGCATATCATGCACCTCATGATTTTAAGGTTGGTGATAAAGTTTGGTTGTATCTATAGAAAGAATGCTTTTAAGGCCCACTCTAGAAGATTGAGCCTCTGTGCTTTGGTCCTTACACCATATAGCATGGTTTAAAAACTCGGAGTCGGCAATTACTCGGCAGACCCAAAAATTTTAGAAACACGACTCGACAAAAACTCGGGGAAAAACTCAACAATAACTCGACAAAGTTATTGAACATCAAAAATACATTAATTTAAAAAAATATGCTTTAAAAACATGCATATTATTGAATTTATGGACCATATTACTGATTTCCTTCAATACATTTCATCTAAGTTGCCTAGAACGGGCTCCGGTTCGGGATTGGGATTTGTTGCAATTTTTTTCCCCTAGGTACGTTTACTATATATAATAATAAATTATAATATTAGATATAAATATTGTATTGATATAATAATAATATATAATATTAAATTTTAATAATATATAATATATAATATTAAATTTTAATAATAGACACGTTGCTATTATATATTATTAATTTATTAATATAATAATATTATAATATATTATTATTATATAATATATTATAATAATAAAAATATAATATTATATTATAATATATTTATTATGATATAATATATTATTAATATAATATTTTATATATTATTATTATATAATAATATAAGAAATATATTATAATACAATATTATATATTTTTATAATATATTATAATATATTATTATTATACTATTAATACAATATATTATTATTATTATTATTAAAAATAATATACCCAATGTAGAATTTAAACATAAAGTAAAACATTAGAATAAATTAAACAAATTAGTCGATAGGCTTTTATATGTGAGCATTATAGTGCTCGGAAAACTGTCCGCCGTAAAAAAATTCACGCTGGAAAATTTTCTGAACTCCTCGGTTGTTCCTATCGGCGTATTCCTTGAACCTGAAATTTTTACTCACGTAGAAATCTCATTTGTATCCTTGGCGTCCTGCTAAAACCCTAATCGCATTGGTGTTTCAAGCTAACAGAAGGCAAAAATAAACTCTCGATTAACTTTTAGAGCAGTTAAATGTAATATCCCGATTTTAAGACATTGTTTAAATTGAAGATTTAAACATCATGATAAAAGACGATAGAGATAATTGCGTAATTCAAATATAATATATAATATATTTATAACAAGATATATTATTATATTATGTAAAAATAATAATATAAATATAAATATTTAAATATTATAATAAATAAAGTTAATATATATTGAATTAACCAAGTATATTATTATATTAAGAAAAAAATATAAATAACAAATAATATACATGTTATCAATTTAAATGTTATATTATAAATATATATAAATATAATTACAAATGGAAAAGTAATTTTTGTATTAATAGCGAATATAATATAAGAAAAAGACAAATCAAAGGTATTAAGGAGCAACGAATATATAAGGGAATTTAAAAACATATCGATTGACCTTTAATAACCTGCCATTCATATTAATTACAAAGGCAGCGTTTAAAATATAAAAGGCTGCGGTCTATTTTATACAAGACTGATACTTTTAACATAGTATTAGATACGAAAGGGCTGCAATTAGGACAAGACAGCAAAAAGACATGTCCCTAATAATAGATCACGTCTCTCCATAGAGATTGAGTGGTATAAAGGGTTATTTATGAGGAGAAGAAAAATATCGATCTAGAAGAACATTGGAAAGATAAGTAAGGCAGCTTCCTGGAACCATCTTATCTGATACAGCAATAATATCACTTCCTCAACAAATTCAGCAATCAACCATGTAAAGCAGATCGAAGAGGGAAAATAAGAAGAATATATACAACAGTTACAGCAGTAAGACAAAAGAGACCAGCAATCAGATAAGTAGCAGCCACCTTAGTAGGAACTTTATATGTAGAGTAATAAGGTTTTTTTATTATTGTTCAATTATCCAATGTGCATGAAATTTGATATATGATCTTTCATAATTTTATACATGTTTGGAACTAACGTTAATATAATGTTATGGTTACTATGATGGTCATTAATTCATGTACATAATCATTTATATGTCATCTTCATAATTCATTATGCATGGCTGATATGATTGTTTGCAACTATGAGTATGATTAGTTATTATGCATTAATATGGATTCATTGTATGAATGTCATGATTTCTATGATGAGGGAATTGAGGACCTACGAAGAGGGGAAACGGCGTTAGGATCATCTTCTAAGTACGCCACTCCATGGTGGATGTCTGAGGTCTGCCACATGTGGGCCAAGGGGGCATGAGAGGCTGCCCTTGGGCTTAGAAGGAATGATTTCCGGGACACCCTGCTGTAGCTGCACCTGTAACCTTCCATCATGGAAATTAATTGAATCACAAGAGGAAGCAAAATGGTTTTGATAAGGGGAACGGTGATAGGACGCCTCACTAGGCACGCCACCCCATATGGATGGCAAGAGGCCACATGGGGCCAAGAGGGGTGAAGCACCCGCTCTTGGGCCTAGGGTAGAGGGTTTCTTGGGCACGCTATCAAACCATTTTGTTCCAAGAATTAGAAACCCTAACCCTAAACTTGTGGGATTTGAATTTTTAGGGTAAAATTAGTATTGTTCCAATTGGGGACATTACATTAAACTCCACCTTTCTTTTTTACAATGGCGAGTTAGATAAAAATTGCGAGTTTTTCTCATAAATCCGCTGGCAATTTTTACTAAAAACCCGGTCATGAGTTTTTGCAGAGAGAACTCGCAACCAGTTTCCCTGAGCGAGTACTTGTGAGTACTTGCGAGTTTTTGGCGCGTTTTTATCACAATAGACATTGCCTTCATCCTTGATTTGCCATTGTTCTTGGGCCTTAAGCTAATGTATAGTTTGGACCTGCTCAAGCTATATTTCGAGCTTTGCTCGAGCATGCAACAACTCAACATTCTTCTGACTTGGATCCTAATCACTTGCACCAGTACTAAGGATCAAATCATCGAGACTACTATCGCGCTTACCTACCATGGAACACTATCAGTTCAATCTTATTAAGGCTGAACAATATGTAGATCAGGTTAATGATACAACCTTCAACAACTTGAGACTCATTTTCGCTAGCTAATTGAAGATGTGATGGGAGCCATTGCTTTTCAACAAGGGGCGACTATCCGAGTTCAGGGCAGGTCACCTATATGCTATCCTAAAAGTGCTAAAGTTGAGTGCCAGCATGCCACTGACACACTTGGTACTGCGGTGTCAAGAACACTGTTACACACTGTGAGATATTTGCATGCCTCAAGGACACCAATGAATGCAGTGAAGCTGAATCATCATTCGTGCACCATTTGCCCCGAGTAAGATGAACTATCAACTGTTGACCATTACAAAACCAAACTATTTTTTAATTGATTGCAATTGTAATAGGTCTTTTTTGAGATTTGTAAATTTGTAATCGACCTTGAGAAAGGACACACATGACCCTTGAACTTCTTGCTTTCACATTGTGATTCCGTGCCAACTAGACAAATCAGCTAGGATTCTCATCCTTCAGTTCTGATCACTAGAATTCTCATTTTTGTTCTTTTGGTACATTGTATTCATATGTACAATACGTGTTCATGGTGAACAAAAGAGCATTATTTTTCTATCTCAACATTTTCATGAATGTGTAATGGTTTTCTGCCTTGTGTTCAATTTTATGTTCATTATAACGCAACTGGTTGCTAGCTAGCTTATTGTGTTGTCCCCTGCACTACCATTACAGGCTCACCTCAGGTGGATCAAGCTGAGTAGGTCACAATATCTACCATATGGCAAAAAAACCTTAGAACATTGAAGTACGGAATCACGTTCATCAATTTTGGCATATAACTAAAAGAGTGAATTTCTACTAACTGAGAAGAAAACAAGCCAACAATTGGATCCAAAAGCCTTCCTAAAATGCCTAGCAGCTTAAAGGAGAAAAAACATCAAAATGTTAACTCACAGGTGAGCGATATAAGAGAAGAAACCCAGTGTATCTTTAAAAAAAAGAAAAAAACTTGTAAGGGATATGAGTGTAATTTTGTGCTGGCCTTATCTAATATGTCTTTGAAGGTTTCCCAAGATGTATCTGGACAATGAATACTGCCCTGATGTGTTTTCAAGTTGTATCTGATAAGTATCTAATCTGAATATGATACAACATATACTTGGGAGAGGGAAAACATTAGTTAACATGTATCGTAGCAATGTCCAGTGCCATGGATTTCTAGGGGCATATTATGCACTCTAGGTATAGATCTTTTAGCATCCCCATCAATAAGAACATGCAACTTTGTGTAAGGATGAAGCATGATCCTCTACTCCTTAGCAGCATGTGTTTCCTGTTAACCCAATCCATTAATTCCCACTTTGGAAAAAAACTATCTTTGCCTTTGAGAAGGATTGGATGTTTTTCATTTTCTTAACGACTGGATGATTAAATGGCTTGTTTGTTGGCTCCAAGTGCAAGTGCAAAACCTATTTTACAAGCATTCCCCATTCGTCAAAGATCATTTTAGGATAGAATCTTGAGAGTAGTTGCCATCCTTGTCTAGGCATTGTTTTTCCATTCAGACCCTTCAGATGTCGTGCCATCTACAAAACCCTTTTATCATATTTAACTGTTATTAGCCATTGTGCACAAGGCTCAGTCTGGTGTTGATTCTACGTAGATTCTACCCTTAGTTACTAAACAAATATTCATTTTTTGTATTTGTTACAGGTCATTTGTTTGGTCTGTTGATTCCTTTTATAATGTCGATTTGCCAAGGATGTCTATTAAGGGGCATTCTCCAATGCATTTACTATTAAGTGAGCATAGCCTTTCTTAACTTTAGAAGTTCCCGTTTTGGTTGCAGGCTCCAACAGCCAAGTTTCTTGTTTAGTTCAATCAGGTAGCTATTTTGAGGAATTTAATATAGACATGCTTCTACAGACGATTTACATGAGTGTTAGATGTTCTCAAAAGGCCTTGAAAATGCTTTTTATGTTGAATTATCTGCATTTTCAAGCAGTAATACAACCAATAATGAATTTTGATGATCCTAGGGATCATATATGAACATTGAATAACCCTATGCTTATAAAATGAACGTAATGGTTCACAAGAAGTGCTATTGACCATTCATAGTAATACTTATTATTGATGCTATTGTCATAGACTCATAAGGGTAATTTACTGTTGAGGATTCCTTGTCATTCCTTCCAACAGACAAAGCATTGGATTCCATTTGTTTACATCAAATTAAGAAGTCTAGTGATTGAATTCAGATGATGTTGGTGTCGAAGTTGTTGATGGTGATGTGTAAGTAGATGGCATATGTGTTGAAGGAAGCCTGGTTGGAAGAACTTTCCTTGACAACAATCTATACAAGAACTCAAGAAACTTGAACTTAAAGTGTGGAATAAGTAGCAAAGGAAGAAAATGCTGTTGTCCCCTAAAAGAGCTGATACTCAAGATGGACAAGAAACTATATTAAAACCGAGAATTAACATAGACAGTTTTATTGTAGCTGTTTAAGATATAATCTTTAGCTTTGGTTCTAGATGAGGTTGTGGACTTAGGAGCTGAATGGGAGAGGTCATTACCTTCAATCTTTCATGGGATTTGTTAGGAGTATTTACTTTGTGTAAGAGGTGGTTGTGTGGGGGTGAAGAGAATTCATGTGTTCTCATCCTATTGAATGAGGATGGGTGACATGGCACCCCCATATAAGCCTTCCTCTTTGGCTTGGGAAGGTCAGCTTTTAGTTGATTCTTGTTTGATGAAGGGGGAGAGCTCTTTAAATGTTTTTTCTCTCCATTTTCTTAGTTCTTTGTGCAACTTTTTCTTTCCTTGGAAGAGTTCTTGGGTGTAAGGAGCATGGTGTGTGTGTTTGGCAAGGAAGCTCATTCAAGGAGGGAGCCTTCCATCTATTGCAAGCTACCATGAGAGGTAACTCTATCTTCTGGTGCTTATGCTTCACTACTTGTATGTATGTATGAGAAATAAAAGGTTTAAATGTGTTGTGTTGAGTTTGAGTGATTTTGCACTTGTGCAGAGGTGCTTGTGTTAGTGTCGTCAAGGAGTCAAACAATGCTTGTGTGTGCTTATGTGCTAGGACCTATTGAGTTGTTGGAATTGCAAAAAAAGAAGTTGGTCGTGTTTTCTCAGGGTAATGCTTAATGTTAAAATTGGGTGTTACATAGCTATAAAAACATTGGCCGTCAATATTCTCACAAATATATACCCAGCCACCACCAACACACATCAAAAGCCCAAGTTGATATGAGGTGTAAAATGGGCTTCTTGGCTCAACTAACTAAAGCCACTTGATTGTTTCATATCTTCTTCAGTGATAAGGGATAGCAAACAAACTGTTAAGAGTTTGTAACATGACCTGGATTGCAATAATGTGAAGAAACATATTGTCGACATGATAATCAAGTAGTATACATGAATTTGTTTATGAAATCAGTCATCCTTGATTATGATACGAGAGCATGAGTCAATTGTATTGTGCATGATGGAACTAAGTTTTTGCAGCTAACTTTTGTAACAAAGTGTTCCCCAAATAGATTTGCAGTTCATTGTTTCATAAATTAACCTGCTTTATGGTTGCACACATGGTTGGCAATTATTATTGGATCTGAGTCACATGAATTTGTAAAGGAAGATATACTTTCCCTATGCTTAATATAGGCTAATCAAATAAGATGCATACGCATAGGCATAAATCAACCTAGATTAATTAATTTAAATTACAGCTGTGTGAGTGATAATATCAGAATTTCAATTAAATGCTAATAGCACCTAGCTCTAGGCTGGATGATGAATAAGTCTGCTGCAATTCAGGAATCTGGGTTGTATTGGGACTGGAAATAGGACCTCTCTATCTGTGTTTTGCCTCAGATTTTGTGTAGGATCTGTCTTTGTCCAGGTCAAGTCCATCCCTGTAGATTTCACCATTACAGTATTATATTGAAGGCACAAACAAGGTTTGTGTTATTAATTCTGATAAATGTGTTTCATGGGTAGATTCCCATGTGGACTACAACCATGGGATGATTTGGATTGATTCCCATCTTACTTCTTCTCAGGTATGGTGACTTGATTCTGCTCTCAGGCTACGTTCCCATGGCTACCTGAAACCTTTTGCTAGTTTGTTTTCAAATATGCCAAATAGATTAAATTAGTGCCATATACCTTCCTGCAACGGACTAATCCAATATGAAATACAGAGAAATTATGCTTGCAGAAACCAAAAGAAAGTAATTGTATTGCATTAAGAGATCATAATTGCATAACCTATCACGAGCCTCTTTGACGAGGCAACCTCCTTTGAGCAAGCTCAATACATTGAAATTCATGGTACCTTTACACTAGCCTATGCATCATATTTATACTACTTCTACTCAAGTTAACTATTATTTCTCAAGCATATGGGGTTGTTTTTAATAGCTCAAGGGATGACTTACAAAGCATATCTGTCCAAAACCTTTACTACAATAAGATTGTAAGGAAAGAGTTAGGACAAAGGGGTCTTAACATCCCTTCCCCCTTGAAATGCTTTGTCCTCAAAGCTGAATGGTAGGAAACCGTTGCTCAATTTGGTGAAGAGGCTCCCAAGTGGCATCTTTTAGTTGCATGTTGTGCCATTGGATTAGGACTTTGGTGATGGTGTGGTTGTGAAGTTAGCATGAGTGTTTATCCAAGACTGCTTCTAGCTGGAGAATGAGGGATCCTTTGACATCAAGCTCAAGAAGTATTGTTCGAGTGATGACTTGTTGGCCAAGAACTTTCTTCAAACATGAGACACGAAAAACAGGATGAATGGGAGACTAAGGTTGGAGTTCCAGTTTGTAAGCTACTAGATTGATCTGCTAAAGAACTTTGTAGGGGCCATAGAAGTTAGGAGCAAGCTTCTGGCGACCTTTCATCTTCAAGGAGGACTGTTTAAAGGCTGTAAGCAGAGGAAAACCATACTGCTTGGTTGAAAAGATTGTTCGGAATGGTGCTGATCCGCTTGTTGTTTAATGCGGTTTTGGGCCATGTGGAGATTTTCATGAAGAACATTTTCTCATGCATTGTGCATTGAGGGTAGTGTCGATTACATGTACTTGAGAATTGCTTGGAATGTAAGAGAGAAGAGGGTGGATTTTGCCCATAAGTTGCATATGGGATCATTTTTGTCACTATGTGATATGAAGTGTTGTACCACCACTCTACTAGAGGTAACCACTTGGAGGCAAAACACCAGAGATATGTTTCCAAACATTAGTTGACTTTCTATTTGACCATTTGTTTGGGGGTGATACCCAAAGCTCATCTTTAATTGTGTTCTGGTTTGGCTGAATACGTCTTTTCACAAGTGGCTTGTAAAAGTTGAGTCATGATTTGAGACCATAGAAGAGGGAATGCCACAGAGGCTGAAAAATTGGTCAAGAAAGGTTTGGGCTATGGTTGAAGATAAGTGGGCATATTTGGAGAGACGATCCACCACCACTAGAATGACTAGTTTGCCTCTAGATTCTGGAAGGGCCTCAATGAGATCCATGGAAATATTTGTCCAAAGCTGTGTAGGAATGGGCAATGGTTGGAGTAAGCTCGGAGTTGCCATTGTTTCATCATTGTGACATTGGTGAGTATCACATTTGGCAACAAACTGTTTGATGTCCTTAATTCCATGCTAAAAGAAATTTCTACGAACTCGCTCATATGTTTTCAAAAACCTCGAATGACCACTGGGTGTGATGCATGTAGTTTTAGAAGAATTTTATGGCGTAGAGCAGATTTGGGAAGTAAAACTAGGTGTCCTTTATATTGTAAATATTGTCTACCCAAGAGTGGTTGGGTGATGAGGTAGGATGTCATGTACCCTCATCCTCCCACAAAGTAATTATATTTTTAATTTTAAAAATAGTGTTTTTTAACACTAATTATGATAATAATAATATAATAATATTAATAATAAAAAATATAAAATAATTTCATTTTTGAAAATAAGTGCCACTTTTTGGGCCCTTTGGACCAATCTCAAACAGGTATTAAAGAGTTGCTTGTTTTCATTTGAAGATCATTTGTTTATGCATTTTGGAAGTATTGCTGTTCGCAATTGGATTGTCGACTGGGAAACTCTCGTGTTGGCGAGTTCAGGTGGGATGAAAGCCCTACTTGGAAATTGTGTTTGAATTAAATCTCTTTCAAGAGTTTTGCTCTGAGTCTAATTGAGGGTTCATCATTTTAGGATTTGGCGCAGAGAAAGGAAACCAAGATCACAGGTCACGCCTCAGACAATTGCCCTACATCATTCATTTCGGTGAAGGCGTAAGACATAGCACACTGTAAATTACCCGATTTGTTGAAGCGAAACCACCCTAGGTGCCGCGCCTTATTCCAGTCCTTCTGCGGAGGAAGCACATGGATCACTTGTTTGCAAGGTGCGATATTTGTCAGTTCATGGTATAATCAGATGCTCTTAAGGTGTCTTCGACACTAGCAGAATCACTACATACATGAGCATTGCTAACGATCAACCATCTGTGGATCTATTACTATTAGTCTGTCACAAGGAGCAAGGTGTTACGACACACCCATCGGTCTTGGCGGTTTGAAAACAACAAAGTCTCTTTCAAGTTTAGCAGACCGATTACTAGTAGTATTGTTATCTTTTGTCTTTGAGTGGAAGGTGTGTGCACTGGTCTTGTAAGTCTGTTATCTCACAAATCATAGTATTGTAAGCGGCCCTTGGGCAAGTCTGTATCTCTCTATTTGGAAACTTATATGAATGTTAAATCTGAAAAATGAATATGGCAGTTGTCTAATTCTCTGTTTCAAAGCATTGTTGGATTTAATTTGTTCAAACCAAATTCTGGTAAACCATTACTGTGAAAGGATTGTTAACAAAATTTACTTAGGGATATTACATAGGATCTATAGAGAGTTGGTGGATGAGACGTGTGGCTAGGCCTTGTTGCTAAATTTGCCAAGGAAAACATGGCTAGCAATTGCACATTTTAGAGTGGCAAGCCAAACTAAAAACTCCAACAAGAAGGGCAACTATTTAAGTGAATTGTACCATATCAAGTACAAGTTCATTTTCACACTTTTTACAATGGCAACAGAACTCACATTTAGTGCCAAAATTGGCCAAGAGGACATGAAACTGCAATAGCAGGGAAATACATTAAATCAGTCTAAATGTCACACCTTTTCAATGTCTTAGCCAGGTGAAAATTGTTGTGTTTTAGAGAAATACAAATATTTTATAAAACTGAATGTTATACAAAGAGAGAGTGAATGCTCTTATTTAAAGAGGTTACATATTGAGAATAGATTGACAGCTTGTAAAAAGCTACAGCTAACAAAGCAGAACGAAAGACGGAAATAGAACCTATCTAATAGGAAACAAAGATTGACCATTATAGAAACTAGCTACTTTATTTTAATACTTCCCCTTAGTGGTCAATTTCCTAACTACACTAAGATGCCCCCCAAAACAGACTGCTTTCCGAGACAGATGGGTGGCATAAACAGAAAACAAAAAATAGAACCTGAACACGGGTGTCGAAAACACAAATCTCAAGGGATCCAAAGAAGCAGAATGGCCGCCTACCAAACACAAATGCTGACCGCTAATCCAACTGGTGACGAGAAGGGGCTAAGCGCTGTAAGCGCAGATCAAGGAAGCCCTCAAAGTTACGAACCACGGCAAAAATGTAGATTAAACAAAACAATGACTAGGCAAAAACATTGCCAAACAAGGAAGCCGCTGATGAAGAAAATAGGACCCCACTCAAAGGGCTACGGAACAGGAACCCAACTTTGACAAGATCCTATAGAGAACACCGACGATCAAAAAGTTTGTTGCCATTGAACCTCTGACTGCTGTTGGACTATGATGCCATTTTTCACGTTTTTTCGAGGCACGAGAAAACGGATTACAAACTGATGGCATGAATACTAAAGCAAATAGACGGCACAAAGGCTGAACAGAACCCTTGCACGGGTTACGAAGGATAGATTTTGAAAACACGAAATAAATTTGAAACACATAAACCTAGGCACAGATCTTGAGATAAATCTGAACACGAATTTCAAACTACTGATCTCGAGAGTAGGGAAAATATAGGTTCAGAACATCTAAACACGGAATTCGAGACAAGATGGAAAATAAGTCTGCATGTTTGTTGGGTGCAAATCCCGAGGCACAACACAGCACAACACAGATTCCAAGGATGCTTTCCAAATGCAGCAACTAAAACATATACAAGAAGATGCCGCTGAATATCGCCAATCAACACACAGCGACCCTTCACGACGCCTCGGATAAATAGCAAACTGATGCTATAACCTCCACGTCACCAGAGAATTTGTATAGTCCAACAACACATGTCAAAAACACTAGAAGCCCACGACTTAACATATAGCCGACCACAGAAGTCGATAACCAACATCGATGATGATCACTGTCATACATATATCGCTGACCAAGGATGATGGAAAACCCCAAACGCGCCAATACAGTCTTAAAAAGACCATTGGAAAGGTGTGAAGATGCTGATTAGAAAATAAACAATTGTCAAACAGGTTAAATATTCTAGCGCTGGGCGTTAACTAGAACCATCACGAAACTGGGGCAGGCCGCTGGGCTTTCAAAACAAAGGCAACGATCCAGTCAGCTTTCACGATCAAGGAAAACACTGTGACCACCAAAGACAAAGATCTTTCCATGTTGGCAGAGAAAGAGTCAGAACATCAATGAAGATTTGTGTCTAGGTCTTTCAACAGAGATTCGCGACCAAAAACCTGGTCTGTGACCCACAGAAGATTCGCGAGAGGAAAACGTGAAACCCAGAAACAAAAAGCTGACAGGTCATAGGAAAAATGGCGACCTCAGGAATGGAGTCCACGATTTTTAGCAGGTTTAATACCCGTAGCCACACAACAAGACAAAAGGCTGCAGAAAAACGTCCTTAAAAATGCGATCTGAAAAAGAAACGTCTTCAGGAATAAACGCAACGGCCAGGAACATAGAATTGCCCATGAAAAACAGAAAATCGTGACCCAAAACAGTAAGCAAAAACAGAAGCCGTGACTCAAAAAAACGTCGAAATAGACATAGAAATGCCGCGATCGGGTCAGAAGAATCATGCGATTCACATAGGAAAGAAAACCTCGATGCTCACAAGATGTGACTTCAGGAACCCTCGATTTTCAGAGGTACACACAGAAACCGCGAACTGAGCAAACCCTTTGAAACACCGTACGGATTTAATCAGGGCGCCAAAAAAATCGCTTGCCTGGGCTCTGATACCATGTGTTTCAGAGAAATACAAATATTTTATAAAACTGAATGTTATACAAAGAGAGAGCGAATGCTCTTATTTAAAGAGGTTACATACTAAGAATAGACTGACAGCTTGTAAAAAGCTACAACTAACAAAGCAGAACGAAAGACGGAAACAAAATCTATCTAATAGGAAACAAAGATTGACCATTATAGAAACTAGCTAATTTATTTTAATAAAAATGGCGACTTAAGTGGCTATGTCATGATGAAACTCAACAATAAATAAAAATGTCATCATGTTGCACTTTTGCTAGGGCAGAACCAATCTAAAATTGCGATTTAAGTGACTAGTGATGAAGGAAAATGTGGTCAATAAACAAACATAAGTTTTAAGAGGTTATAGCTAGTCTAAAGTCTGCCAATGATGGCAAACACATTATAAAACCACGCTTAAACAAAAGTGTCTTCAAATATGAAGGAAAAGTTGTGATTTTCAAGGATGAGGCCACTCAAAAAATGTGATGGACATGTTAGGTTGATTAAGAGCAAATTCAGTGCCTAGGTGAAGTGAAATAAAGCAAAAATCAGGAAAAAGGTGGTGTCATCTTATCCCATTGACCTATGAAAAGGAGAAAGCATATTTAAAGCAGAAAAGGGGTTTATTTTAGACAATTTTAAAGGTTTCATTTCCTCTTTGTAAGAGAATGAGATTGAATTGCTTTAAAGCAATTATTTTAATATTATTTCAGCCCTAGAAGCTATTGTTGGAAAACTATAAATAGGGCTCTTAAATGTTAGAATCTGAAAAGATTATTGACCCAGAAAACTAGTGCAAAGAATAGATATCTAAACTATGAATGCAAATGATACAAAATCAAAATAGCAACACAGAGTTAGTCTCCAAGAGTATAATGCAAATGCTAGAAGCAAAATAGCATTAAGAGGATGCAAAAGCAAAAGATACAAAATACAAGCCAGGTAGCATGCTTATATAGACTAGGAAGAGGGAGGAGGTGGCAACACAGACCAATGAGGAGCATCCATCTATCGGACTAAAGATAGCAAAGTATCTTCCCAAGATAGCTAATGGATGCTCACATGTAGGAAGGTGACACCTCGCAACCACTCACCTAATGAGACATGCTTTATTAACCTAAGCGAGATTAATAGAAGTGTAGGAAAAACCTAGGAATATAGGAAAAATAAATAACCCAACTAGGAAATAAAACGCTACACTAACACCCCCCCATAAGCAAAGCTTAGGTGGATGTAGAACTGGGTCCCGACAAATCAAGCCTGATGAGGTACCCATGTACATAAGATTCCCCCCCAAAGAGAGAGAAAGCCCCCCCCCAAAATAGAGAGAGAAGAGACCCCCCCAAAGTAGAGAGAGTCAGGACTCCGAGTGAGAGGAAGAAGCCCCCCCAGAAGATGAAGCATCCCGCACCCCCAGCAAAGCTCGCAAATGAAGGAACTTGCTCTCAGTGAAGGGTTTGGTGAAGATATCAGCAACCTGCTCGGAAGTCGGATAGTAGAGAAGGTCGATGACGTGGCCATGGATGAGCTCCCGAATGTAGTGCATGTGGACCTCTATGTGTTTGGTCCGCTGATGATGGACCGGATTCCATGAGATCTGAATGGCACTCTGGTTGTCACAAAATATGACTGATGGCCGTTTGATCTGGATACCAAACTCAGTGAGAAGATTCTGAAGCCAAATGGCCTCAGTGGCGGCATTCACAACCCCCCGATACTCGGCCTCAGTGGAAGATAGAGCAATAGCAGACTACTTCTTGCTCGACCAGCAAACAGGACCTGAACCAAGTGAGAAGCTATAACCTGAAGTAGATTTGCGATCTTGAGAATCGCCTGCCCAATCTGAATCTGTGTAGCCCACCAAGTCAAGCTCAATGCCCGTTGTGTAGTGAATCCCAAAATTGTGAGAACCCTAAATGTAGTGAAGGATCCGCTTGGCTGCTTTCCAGTGCAGCTCATGAGGCTCCTGCATGAATCGAGAGACCATGCCTATAGCATATGAAATGTCAGGTCTCGTATGAGTCAGATAAATGAGACTCCCAACAAGCTGTCGGTACAAAGTGCCATCAACAAGTGGAGAAGAAAAGTGAGCCTCAAGTTTGACTCCAGAAAGGAAGGGAGTCAGAGCAGGCTTACAATCAGCCATATGAAACCTCGAGAGCAAATCTAGAGCATACTTGGACTGTGTGATGGTGATCCTGGAAGAAGACTGAAAGATCTCAATCCCGAGAAAGTAATGCAACAAGCCCAAGTCAGTCATCAAAAACCTGTCATGAAGGGCAGTTTTGACAGCCCCAATGTTGGATGAAGAACTCCCTGTGATCAGCAAGTCATCAACATACAAAACCAGAAATAGGAGTGAATCATCCTGTTGCAGATTGTAGACATTGGGATCAGAGTGGCACCGAGTGAACCCAACTGATAGAAGGAAGGAGTCCATCTTGGCATACCAGGCCCGAGGAGCCTGTTTGAGGCCATAGAGAGACTTCCGAAGACGGCACACAAGTGAAGAATCCTGAATGAACCCCTGTGGCTGCTCCATGTAGATCTCCTCCCGAAGGTCACCGTGAAGAAAAGCACTCTTCACATCCATCTAGTGTACTTCCCAACGATTAGCTGCAGCAATGGCAAGAACAAGTCGGATAGAATTCATTCGGGCAACTGGCGCAAAAGTCTCAGAGTAGTCAATCCCAGGAGCCTGGGAGAATCCTTTGGTGACCAAGCGAGCCTTATGCTTGTCAATCGACCCATCTGCTGCAAATTTTGTCCGATAGATCCACTTACATCGAACAAGTTTTCTTCCCTTAGGAAGAGGGACAAGATCCCAAGTGTGGTTCCTCATCAAGGAACTATACTCCTCCTGCATAGCTGTATCCCACTCAGGAATACCATAAGCCTCATGAAAAGACTGTGGATCTGAGGCAGTAGCAATGAAGACATGTGGAGCATCCTGAAACTGTGAACTAGTCCGCTTGGTGTCTGATTGATCCCCAACCCAATCACCTGCAGACTGCAAGGTCTGTCTAGCCCAAAGTGGACCGGAAGATGGAGAATCTGGAGGAGAATCATCAACCTCTGAATGATGACTAGGAGAGGAAGGAGGTGAGTCCTCTGAATCGCTCTCTGCATCGAAAGTGGAGGTAGAAGACTGCTCAGGTGAATCTGACTCATCAGAAGATCTGTCATGTATCCCAAGTGACTCCAATGTCAAAGTAGGAGTTGGAGAAGTGATAGAAAGTGAGCTCGAGGAGCCCTCCTCAAACTGAACACTCCTCTCAATGAACAACTCATGTGTAGTAGGGTGGAGCAACCGATAACCCTTCACACCATCAGGATAACCTACAAATATGCAAGGTCTGCTCTGCGGATCCAAGGTCTTGCGTTTCTCTGTAGGAATGTGGGCCCATGCAGGAGAACCAAAAACTCGAAAGTGCTTAACTGATGGTTTCCAACCGCTCCAAGCTTCAAAAAGAGTGACTCCTTTCAAGGCTCGGTGAAGAACACGGTTCTGGATATAACAAGCACAGTTAATGGCCTCTGCCCAATACTGTGGTGCAAGAGATCTGGAGTGAATCATGCAGTTCGCCATTTCCTTCAAGGACCTATTCTTCCGTTCTGCAACACCGTTCTGCTGAGGATTGTATGGAATTGAATGCTGCAAATCAATCCCCTCTGAAGTGCAAAACCTATCAAACCGATGGTTGACATACTCACCACTATTGTCAGTGCGCAAAACTTTGATGGCTTTCCCGGATTGCTTCTCTACAAAAGTCTTGAAATCTTGGAAGTGATCAAATACCTCAGACTTCTGTTTGAGAAGGTACACCCAAGTATATCGAGAAAAGTCATCAATGAATGTGAGGACATATCTAGCCCTGCTGAAAGAAGGATGCTGAAATGGACCAGCCAAATCACTGTGAAAATGAGAACTTTCGCACACATTTGCATATATGCGAAGGAGAAGGGAAACTCTTATGCACATTTGCACGTATGAGGGAGAGTGAGAATTTTTGCACACATTTGCATATATGAGGGAGAAAGGGAACTTTAATGTACATTTGCATAAATGAGGGAGAATGGGAACTTTAATGTACATTTGCATATATGAGGGAGAATGGAAACTTTCATGCATATTTACATGAGGGAGAATGAGAATTTTATGCATGATTGCATATGTGCAAGTAGGGTGAAAAGTTCCTACAAAGTAACTTGTTAGTGTTTCAGGGTTTGAGTGCAAGTTTGCAAATATGCAAGTAGGGTGAAAAGTTCCTACAAAGTAACTTGTTGGGGTTTTGAGGTTTGAGTGCAAGTTTATATATATACAAGTAGGGTGAAAAGTTCCTACAAAATAGGCAGATTTCTGAAGGCCATACCTTTTAATCCGAGAAGTCGTTTGAGTCCTCTTTTTTTTTTGGAATAAAGGTCTCGGAGAGGACCACGTTGTGGTAACCCACTTTCACATTTTGGGGCTATTTTGATATTTTTTAGGGCTGAATTCCACTATGGTCTCAAAATTGCAATTTAATGATATTTTTTGATATTTTTCGGATTTTTAGCCCTCATAATTATGTGTGTGAGCATGAAATTGGGCTGCAAATCACTCTTGAGAGTCATTTAGACACACAAAGGGGTAGGGGATAATTATTAGGCCTTTTCATGAATTCCAAACCCAGACTAAAGGTATAAACCTGATTCCCACAAAATTGACAATCATGACAATAAAATTGGCATTAGGCCCACACAATGAGTCTGTCTGAAACCTAATGACAAAAATCAAAACAAATTTGGATAAAAGTGTTCCCCATTCTAAAAGAATAGGGACATGTTGTGAAGGCCACAACAGGTAGTTGAAGGGGGTGCTAAATGAAATATCTTCTTGCAACAGATTAATCCAATAGGAAATATAGAGATTTTATATGTAGAAACCAAAAAAAAGTAATTGTATTACATTAAGAGATCATAATTGCATTACATATTGTGAACTTTTCCTTTAAGCAAGTTCAATATAATGAAATTTGTGGTACCTTCACACTAGCCTATGCATCATATTTATGCTAGTTCTACTTAATGTAACTACTATTTTCCAAGCATGTGGGATTATTCTTAATAGCTCAAGGGACGAATTACAAAGAATATGCATTCAAAGCCTTTATTACAATAAGGATTATAGGCAAAGAGTTAGGATGAAGGGGTCCTAACAATAAGTCATTTTGAATTATTGTAATTTCCCTGGAAATAAATTAGACATGAGGTGACTTCCATCTTGACCATTAATCTCTCTTGTTTTGGATATTACTAGAACTCAATGCCTGGTGCTATTGTTTTACAAGCTGGATGACGTTGAGTGTTTCATTTCATTTGACGGCTCTAGTTTAGTGCAATGCATGGTTAAGTTGTTTCGTTTTTGGTAAAGAGTCAATGAGTCAGGAAATTTTCTAATCAATTTCCAATGTACCATGTTTTAAATAACAAGCTTTTGCTCTTTCCTAATTGTTTTTATTTGCTTTATAACATTTAAACATAGAATCATGTGTTATGATAATAGTGATTGACGATGGAAAATTGGCAAGATTCTGAAAACAACTGGGTAAAAATCAGGAAATAGACTAAATAATAGATATCTGTGGGTTTTTGTGAATATTTGTGGCTACCTTTTGTGTTATTTTTTGGTAAAGAAGTCACAGCTGTTTTTTAAATGACTGGAAAATTTCCATTTGATTGGCAATTTCTGTAAAAGCTGATTTCCATTAGTTTTGAGCTTGTTCACAGACATTCGTATTAGTATCACTATCATCAGACTTGTGAAGGCATTTTTTTGGCTCAACTAAATTTGTATGTTGTTGATACTGCAATTAATTGGTAGCTTGTTGGACGAAGTTTTTTATTGCTATCGAAAAGTTCAGGTTAAATATTGCAGCCAGCATGCTTGACATGATGTATGGGATAGTTATTTCTACTTCTGAACTTCAGTGATGGTCCTTTGTTATAAGTGAAACCAATTTCTCCATCATCATGTTTAAGCATTATTACTAGTTATGCAGTTCCTGAAGTATGGTTTAGATACTGTTTGGCCAAGTGTTGAATGTTGAAGGCTTTTTCGCTAAAGGAACCAAGTGAACTGTCAAATAGAAGTAACAACATGTGAATGCACTGTGGTATTTTCTCATGTTTAAAATGAGTTAACAGAAAATGTTGTCCAAGAGTTAAATTTGTGGACATTAAAATTTAACTGCATTAAATCACATTGTGGGATCCATTTATCTCAGGGTTAAGGGAGGGTTCCATGGAGGCTCATTAGAGAGATTCATTATTATTATCAAGGAGATTGTTGTCCATTTAAAAATGAATATTTATAGTGCACTCCCATAGTAGTCTCTCTATTCTACAACTATGTTCCATGGCATTTTTGAGACAGGGACGATGGCATGTGTTTAGGGGATGGCAGTATATATATATACACATGTATGTTTGTATGTGTGTATATATATTTGTAATGGCGAAAATTTCATACCCATGCCCTTTTCCCTTATGTCTTCGGCCCATGGTGACAAGTTGTTCTTCGTGCATTGACTAGTGTGCAAGATGGTGTGGAAGTTGGCAAATAACCTTATCTTAGCCTATCCACATAATCACCTATTCCTAGGATCCGGTTCCAACTGTGCATCTTCATTGTTCATCACCTTGATTTAGATTTGCGGGTGTGGAATTGACCTATGTCATTTCTGTGGTCATGGATTTGAACCCCAAAATTTTATGTTTGAATTTCTTAATTTGGGCCAATGTTTCCCTCCTTTACTAGCAATTATGAGCAGACTAAAGTGCAACTTATTTCAAATTGCATGCTAGGGTGGTGTATTTAAGGACTAACCCTAATCCATTTAGATCATCAAGGTTTATCATGGGAGCATCATAGCAGCATTGTACTTGCATTATTTGCTTGCATCATCATTCTAGGTAAATGACATGCTTGCCTATTGTCTTCGATCTTGGTTCATTGCCATTGAATTGGTATGCTTGAGGAGAACATGACCTTTGCAATTTTGGTGGATTCCCCAAAGGTGTTTGTAAACACTGCCTGTTCCTTACTGTGATCTAGACATAAGAAGATTGAGGTAGACTGTTTTCTGTCATCAGACTTCTGCCACTTCATTTCCATGGGCACAGGTTCAGGTCTGTGTGTCAGTTCAGTTCTGCAGGTACAGATCTGAACTGGACTGAAGCACAATCAATTTGCAGATTCTGAGACACTCATCTGGACTGAGCCCCTAATTTTCAGTTTATTGGCGAATACATTACTGACATCTTCAGTAGGATATTCCATCATTGAATCTCTAGCTAAGTATTGCATTTAAGTTCATTTAATTTCTGCAATTAATTCAGTATTTGATTATTTCCAGTCATAGCTCTTATAGCAAGGTTGATTATTTATTTAATTATTTTTTTATCTTTAATTAGCCTAGGTTCAAGTTTAGAGATTCACATAATGCATCAAATTTGAGATTCAATGTTCAATGTTCATTGATTCAACTTCAAGTATGACAGCAATTAAAATTTCATTGTTTTTACAATGACAGAAGTTAGCCAATGATGATGAATGGTGCCGCTAGTGCAAATTGATTGTGATTACAAAACAAAACGTGAGTTGCAAACGGGAGGGTGGGTTAGCTATAGGGAGGGTTTAGGGTTTGATAAGGGGCATGGGAGGTCTTTTGTGTGCATCCACTTAAAATTTATCTTTCCCAAGTAAAAAGAATTATGGGAACATCTGGATGTCCTTGCAATGCTCGTCCCTGGGACATAGGGCAGGTTTAGAGCATGTTTTCGGATGTGTCTCTGAAATTCAAAGTGACGGGACAGACAGGGGATGTCCCCTGCCATCCCCATTGTACCATTAATGTGTGTGGGGATGGGGATGCGGGTTTTAGGGGGGACATGTCCCCATGTCACACAATTCTACAATCATTTTTCTTCAAATTGCACATTTATATTAGAAATTGGTGCAGGCTGTCATCTCATTTGCAGATCTGAATTAACTGCCTTCCAATAGGACTTCATATGTGTATTTTCAGACTAACACTAGCATTAGAAACTAGAATGATGTTAGGATTTTTTTTTCAAAGTTATTTTTGTAATGTCAAAATCAAACATTTTTTCACCTAAGAGGCATTCAACCTGTTTTTGTGAGTCATATGTTTCAGTTTATGCTTATTTTGTTTTACCCCCCTTATGAAGTACAAATGGTTTTCTTTGGGAACGCCTTAGGAACTCACTCGGGTTGTGTAACTCACATGCCAATTTTGGTCGCTTGAGGGCATTAATAAATTTCAGTTAATAAGAATATTGTTCTTTCTACTTCTTAACAACCTAAAAATTCTCAGGCTCTAATCTGGCATAAAGTAGGTGCTTTCTTTACTAGCTTTTATGGGAAGAGACTTTCCTTGTAATCCTTATGCTCAGCTGCTGTACATTGTTAGTTGATTGAGATCATATAAGATGCATTTTTTTTGAAAGAAGAGTCTTGCATAAATTAAAGGAGTTTGGTTGGCCAGTTACAAATCGTTCTTTCAGCTTTTGTGGCTGCAAATCAGAATTGGTAATGCCAGTTTCTATGCTGTTATAAGTTGGCTTTTAACAAAGTGATTTTCTTAACATGCAGATGTTGCCAAATAATGGGTCGTAGCGAACAAGAGGAGTTAACTGCTGCTCAGATATTCTATCCGTGCATGCAATGTGCTGACATTTTCTTTCTGAAGGTTTTCCTTTTATCCTTGAATCGTTTTGGACTTTAAGGAGGTTTATGCACAATCTCTATAGTACATAAATTGTGTGCTATTGGCTAGAATGACTGATGGCTGATTTGTGGCATTACAGGCTGATATCTGTCAGCTGGGCATGGACCAACGTAAAGTAAACATGCTGGCAAGAGAGTTTTGCGATGATACAAAAAGAAAATTCAAGCCAATAATATTATCTCATCGTATCCTGATATGTTGTATATCTAACTTGGTGCCATTTTTATGTAGTCTCACATTTATCACATTTTCCCCTTACATCAAATATTATAGATATGTTGTCTGGACTACAACAAGGACAAGAAAAGATGTCAAAGAGCGATCCAACTTCTGCTATCTTCATGGAGGATGAAGAGGTGGTGTAAATTCCTACTTTCTTTTCTGTCAAATTCTTTTTGTGGAGTAATATGTGCTAAGGTTGGTTCAACATCAAGAAAAGTGCATCAATACTATGATATAGCTTTTTTAATACAATTATTTTCTCAGGCAGAAGTGAATGTGAAGATAAAGAAAGCATTTTGTCCTCCAAAGGTAGTTGAAGGAAATCCGTGTTTGGAGTACATTCAATACATTATTTTTCCATGGTTTAAAAAGTTTGAAGTACAGCGCACAGAGGAAAATGGTGGTAACAAGTAAGCATGCTTGTGACCAGATACCCTACAGTTTGCCCCCAGCTGTTATTTTCTTGTTTATTTTTTTTTGCATGCTAATCATTTGATTCTCATTCATTGTTGCAACTTTTATTACACAGGTAAATGGTAGAATGCTGGATGATATTCACATAGAGCAAAGGCTCTTAAATAGGTTACAAGTAATTACAAAGAAAGCAAGTTTCTATATTTAGAAACTGCCAAAGACTGCCAGAGATCGACACACGATCTTGTCATAATTACATACCGTTACAAGAAACTGACCATTAACTAAAAATAGGAGATTCTAAGTATAAAAGAATATTTTAATACCCTCCCTTAATGGTCAACCTATTCACTACACCAAGAGACCCCCTGAATTTTACAAACTTGTTAGGACTAAGGGACTTGGTGAGAATATCAGCTGTCTGATCCTCAGTCGGAACATACAGCAACTGAACTGATCCGTCTTCAACCAACGATCTGATGAAGTGACAATGCGTCTCTACATGCTTGGTTTTTTCATGGAAGACCGGATTCTTGGCAAGTTTGAGAACTCCCTGATTGTCACAAAATAGGGGAGTCGGACCTGCTCGAGATAGTCGCATATCTGCAAGCATCCAGTGAAGCCAAACCGCCTCACAAGCTGCCTTCACTGCACCTCGATACTCAGCTTCTGTGGAGGAGAGTGCTACAACCTGCTGCTTCTTACTGGTCCATGTGATGGCATCAGATCCCAAACTGAACATATACCCAGAAGTTGATTTTCTGTCATCAACTAAACCTGCCCAATCTGAATCTATGAAGCCTCTAAGGCTGGGATCATAATTCCTTGTGTAAAGAATTCCCAAGTTAGAAGTGCCTTTCACGTACCGCAGCACATGCTTAGCCGCTACCCAATGAACAGCCTTAGGAGCTGTCAAAAATCGTGAAATGTAGCTGACTGCAAAACTGATGTCTGGTCTAGTAGCAGTCAGGTAGATAAGACTGCCTACTAGCTGTCTAAACAGAGACTCATCAACCACTGGTGAGGCAGACTTAGCGGACAGCTTAAGTCCTTTTTCCATCGGGGTGGAGGCTGGTTTGCAGTCTTGCATTCAGAACCTATCCAGAGGATTGCGAGCATACTTCGACTGAGAGATGAAGATGCTGTTCTGAGTTTGCCAAACCTCAACATCTAGACAATAGTGTGAAAGTCCCAAATCTGTCATATCAAAGGATTTGCACAGGTTTTGTTTGATCTTATCGATCAGGTGTGTCGAGCTACCAGTAATGAGCAAGTCATCCATATAGACAACGAGCAACAATATATCATTACCAGTATGTTTGATGTACAAATTTGGGTCAGATGGACTCCGCTTAAAGCCATGATCTGTGAGGTACTTGTCGATTTTGATGTACCATGCTCTTGGAGCCTGCTTTAAGCCATAAAGTGCTTTGACCAGTCTACAGACTTTCTGTTCTTGTCCGGCAACCTTGAAACCAGGAGGCTGCGTCATATAGACTTCTTCCTGCAACTCACCGTTGAGAAAGACACTTTTGACGTCCATCTGATGGACTTTCCATCCAAACTAGGCTGCTAAGGCAAGGACGAGCCGTATGGTACTCATCTTGGCTGTAGGAGCAAAAGTCTCCCCATAGTCGATGCCTTCTTTCTGTGAGAAACCCCGAGCAACAAGCCGGCTTTGTACTTGTCCAAGGTTCTGTCAGCCTTGTACTTAACTTTATACACCCATTTGCAGCTAATGGGTTTCTTCCCTGGAGGAAGGTCGGAAAGGACCCAGGTGTGGTTCTTCTAAAGGCTCTGGAGTTGTGATTCCATTGCCGTATCCCACTTTGGAATACCTTTAGCCTCTGAATGAGTCTGAGGCTCATAGACACTGTGCAGGTTGGCCATGAGAGCAAAGCTTACTGTATGCTGCTGTTTGCTCTTGTTCCGGGAGGATCTACCCTCAACAAGTTCATCATCATGAAGATCGGCAATCGTCTGAGACCACCATTTGGGGCGACGGGTAGATGGGCCAACGTCAGGTTTAGCAGGAGGTTCTGGAACAGGTGCAACAGGTAGAACAGGTGCATCATGTAGAACAGGTGCATCAGGAGGATACTCAGGATCATCCTCAGGGATGTCAAACTGTGAATCATCGGAATCTGAAGAATTATCAGCATCCCTCCCATAAGGTGGACCTAATGGAAGACGGACACCCAAGTTAGGAGCCTTCAAAGGCTGATCTTTGGATTGCTGCATAGAAGAGGGAGAGAAGGGTCCCCGCTCTTCATCAAAAACCACATCACGACTTAAGATGAGACTGTCTGTCTCAATGTCAATGAGCCGATAGGCCTTGTGGTTATCACTGTATCCTGTGAACATTAATTTTTGACTCTTGGAGTCCAGTTTAGAGCGCTTGGCATCGGGAATCCAAACATAGGCAAGAGAGCCAAAAATTTTCAGATGACTGACTCGCGGCTTGCGGCCAGTCCAGACTTCTTCTGGAGTTTTATCCTTAACTGCATAGGTCGGAGACCGGTTAAGAAGGTAAACTGCAGTGAAAACTGCTTCTGCCCAAAATTTCTTAGGAACACATCTGTGCTCCATCATGGAACGGGCTAACTCAGTTATAGTGCGGTTGCGCCGCTCTACAACACTGTTCTGTTGAGGAGTGTAGGGTGTGGTCAATTGGCGTTTGATGCCATGTGTATCACAGAAGTTGGAGAACGCATTTGAACAAATGCCCCCCCCCCATTATCTGACCTAAGAGTTACAATGGAACAACCAGACTTTTTTTTCTACTAAGGCCTTAAACTTCTGAAAAACTGAAAACACATCTAATTTTTGTCTAAGAAAGTAAACCCACATTTTCCTACTGAAATCATCAACAAACAGTAAAAAGTATTTGCATCCAGTAACTGAAAGAGTATTCATAGGGCCACAAACATCAACATGAACCAACTGAAGTACCTTGGATGCGCGCCAGGAGTCGCCAGTCGGGAATGGCGTGCGGTGTTGTTTCCCAGCTTGACACGATCCGTAGACATTGAAGTTCTGAGCTTGAATCTCAGGGAGCCCATCTACCAGGTGTTGTCGGGAGAGCTGAGACAGGTAGTGCACATTCAGGTGCCCATACCGCTGATGCCAGAGACTGGTAACTGAAGAGTGTCGAGCTGCGAGGGTTGATTCAGGAGGACCATCCGAATCCACAAGTCGATAAAGACCATGGTCCTCAATGCCAACAGCTACAGTGCAGTTGGTCTCCCTGTCGATGATCGAGCACTTGTGAGCGCTGAACACCACATCAAGGTGTGGAGAGTGTTTCATGATCTAGCTGATTGAAAGTAAGTTAAGTTCCATACCAGGAACATAATATATGTTGAGGAATATGATTTTCCTCCCACCAGACTGAAGTTGAACAGTGCCCTTACCGGCAACTGTGTACACTTCTCCACCACCGAAGACCACTGAATCACTGAAAGGGGAGAGTTCTGTAAACTAGTCACGACAATGAGTGAAGTGACGCGAAGCCCCTGAATCAATGTACCAGGCAGAGGATTTTGCATGGTCTGCAGGTCTTTTAGCCATGAAGGCGTAAAATGCAGACTCCTTCTGCTCAGTGTGCTCCGCACTGTTGGCCTTCTGCTGAGACCCTCCCGACTTCTTCTGTTCAGAAGCGATACGTGTGCGACAACCTTTCTTGATGTGTCCAAACTTGTGACAGTAGTTACACTGAATGTTCTTCTTCTTACCGTTGTCCTGAGATGGCGCTGGCTGATTCTGCTGTGGAGGCTGACTTTTGCCTTTATTCTGAGCCTGAAACTTGGCTGCAAAAGCCTGCTCTGAAGAGGACGAAGAAACACTACTACCAAACTGTTGTTTCCAACGATCCTGCTGCAAGAGGATAGTACAGAGTTCTGGAAACTTCAGATCAACATTAGCTGATGTAATGTTGAGAGTTTCAATGAAATGTTCATAGGACTTAGGTAGACTTTTCAAAGTGATCACAAACAGGTCTTCTTCCTCCATTTTTTGACCAATAGCCTCCAGCTGATCTCTGATCTCCTGGATCTTGTTCAGGTGCGTCTGCAAAGATGTCTTCTCATCCATCATGATAGAAAACAGTATATTTTTCAGGAAGAATGCACGGCTCTTGTCGGAGGTTTCATGCAAACCCTTCAGATGGTCCCAAATCTCCTTTGCTGTCTTTCCAGCCGGAATCTGAGGTCGCTAATCATCTGTGACTGATAGCTTAATGAGCATGACTGCTTCACAGGTTTGTTCGTCAAACTTATCCTGGTCTTTACTCGCCGTTGTTGGACGAGTGGTAGTGCCTAGAATGATCTAAGCGAGGCAGCGATATTCAAAGATGGTCATCATTCGCTGCTTCCATGTGTTGTAGTTGCGGCCGTTGAACCGCTGACTGCCTTCCAACATAATATTGCACAAGCTTGCCATTCCACACGCTTTTTGAGGCACGAAAAATGACGAACAGAAGTGGATGCAAACTGAAATTCCGGACAGAACACTGCAGGTACGCCGAACAGAACTGAACTGACACAAATTTTGGAACATGTACGCTGCACGAAAAATGGTGCACGGAAAATGATGCACCCAAAAAAAACGGACGAAGACCCAGAAATCTGCTCGAAAAACCCACCAGGAATGTCTTCGAAAAAAAATTTCATCAAATTTTTGAGGGTCAAAACCCTAGACGAAAAATTTCCGTGCCCTAGGCACTCAGCGAATTCGAAAACCAGGAAGTCTGCAGAAAAAAAAGGGGCCTCACCGAAAAAAAAAGAGCCAACCAAAGAGCCCAAAACAAATTCGAGATTCGAAAAAATCTTGAATAATTTCGAATGAAATTATGTTTTCGAAGTCGAAGCAAGCTCTGATACCATATTACACAGGTAAATGGCAAAATGCTGGATGATATTCACATAGAGCAAAGGCTCTTAAATAGGTTACAAGTAATTACAAAGAAAGCAAGTTTCTATATTTAGAAATTGCCAAAGACTGCCAGAGATCGACACACGATCTTGTCATAATTACATACCGTTACAAGAAAATAACCATTAACTAAAAACTAGGAGATTCTAAGTATAAAAGAGTATCTTATTAACTTTTTCCTTTGTGCATTTAGCTTTTTTCTCATTCTGGACATATCTCTCTATATGGTCACTACTTAGTTGACAGTTCTTTCCAAATAATGCTTCTGTTATGTGTATTTTCTTTTTATGGAAAAGTATTCAAGCTTTTGCATTTGTCATATGACAGATTGTAATTGTGTCTTACCAGGACCTATGCTACTATGAAAGAGTTAGCAACAGATTATGAAGCAGGAGCATTGCATCCAGCTGATGTCAAACCTTCTCTCTCAAAGGCTTTGAACCAAATATTGCAGGTGGGTTCCTAGAGTTTACAAGTTTTTACATTTTTGCTTATTGAGGAAACATTGTCACTTACATTTAGCTACTTTGCAGCCTGTACGTGACCATTTCAAAACTAATGCAGTAGCTAAAGATCTGCTGAAGAGAGTCAAGGTGCGCTTTTATTATCTAAAGGACTTACTGCCTTCACTGATTCCTCTAAATTATCTTGTTACTTGAATGCAAAACAATTTAGGCTGGTTGCTTAAAAAAACTCCTGTGATTTGGGTTTTCATAGTGGGATGTGAATTTTTTCATCTCATGTTTGCAGGCATACAGAATTACTAGGTGATAAAGACCAAATCAATCCCTCAATACAGCTTTTGTGTTGCAAACTGAAGATTTCTGGTAGTCTTTGAACAACCAACTGCATTCTTTGGGAGCAGCATCATTCACTACCATTTGATAAATCTTTGTAGCTGATTTTTTTCTATCAATTTGAGGCCCACACTACTGTTGACCATATAAATATAATATTTTCTTTTATATCAAATTCAAGCTGTCAGAAGGCATGAACCTAGAAGGTGAAGTTACAAAACTGAATCCTAAAAGGCCTTATGTGGTGAATGACATGGCTTTAACTTCATCGTTGACTGAATCATGTGTCTATATAATCTCACACCATTATGGGCATGTGCAAACCAACCCTTGCCGTTTGTGCCAGTAAAGAATTTTTATCAAAGTTATTGAACTATGCATGAAGATTGCCACTCACGCACTTAAAATCTCATGCTTTTATTTTTGCAAAGGATTTAATAATAAACTGTCATTGAAGGATATGTTTATTGCACCAATCTTCAAGAAGTAAATAGCATAGTAGCCATTTACCAAAGCTCAATAAAAAGAAATTGTCCTTTCAAGTGTTCGGTGTCAGAAGCAATTTATATTCAAGTAATTGCAACATGAATGGTAGAGGAGCTTGCAATTGTTTTTTCATTGACTTCATCACTTAATTATGTGGTCCATAATTTTGAAGTGTAAAATGGGATATGGTGGTATGCAGTAGTTAAGAACATTAAATTGACTAATATCATAAATAATATCGATGGATATGCTTTTGGCTTTGTTGTGAAGCGATCTAAATCAATAAGAAACTAATCTACCATGCTAAATAGCATATTTTAATCTGATTTTTTTCGACATTACCTTGAAGATATCAGAGGACTAATTTTAAACCACTTAGGTGCATGAAGGAAAGCATTCTCTTGTATTTAAACTCCTAGATTTGAATTGGATGGATATTGTGTTATCTATGAGGACATTGTTAGACAAGTTATAAGGCACTTTAAAAAATGTGGTAATTGTGACTGCTATGGTTCTTTGACAAAGATGGTTTAAAACAGTTTAAATTTGTTTATTTTTTGATAAGTGTGCAAGGAGCATTCTATTAAATGAGATGAAAATAATAGAAAGTTCTTGATTACAACGTCCATGTGGCACTAGGCTCATAGATGGCAACCAAAATGCTGATCCACATTAGCGGAGTAAACATCTATACCTTCAAAAACTATAAACTAAAAGCCCTCATTGTGAACGAAAGGACTACCCTAGAACTTGAATGACCATGGCATGCTGCCACATTAGCGTAGCTAGCATGTGAAAGAGGGCTGCTACAACCTTTTTGGCACTAGCAAACTTGGCAGGGTTTGGGGATGATATTAGGGGAAGAAACGGCCTCTCCAGCGCCTCAAAATCAAACATCCAATCAACATCCAAGTCACTCGACATGAGCATACCATGTATCACTTGGACATGGTGGATAAGAGCCACAAATCTTCTTTCTAGTACTTTGAAGGAACCTAGGGAAACCACCCCTCTAAATTTAGCATCGATGATTGGGAGACCCTCCTTTTGCAAGTTCTAGTCTAATGCCATCATCTTGAAAAACCTTGACACAACATTCCTCTCAAACTAGATGTTCAACCACCCTCATGACTGCTTTTCCTTCTTCACAAGTAGTAGTAGGCTAGATAAAAAGAATGAAGCAGCGTCAGAGTTACCTTGACTTCGCATATCCATTTCTAGATAGTTCGTCCTAATTACTTCCTTGATTGTTGTCTCTAAGTCTTGACCTGATGAAAATTATGTCTAATGTAATGCCCCGACACAAACTGACATTTTTTTGCGATACAAATGTGACATCATCATGCTGCATTGCACTCCTACACACAAGGTATTGTGACATCACACAACACATGGGACAAAAAATCACCAATGCACCAAGCATGGCGACACAAGCAGAACACTTATAAAAACACGAGTCAGAATCACTATGAAAAGCTCAAAATATGAGCTCTGGCAGAAATGTGGAGCTTCCAAGTAATTTTGCAACTTTTGCGGAACTTTGGAGTTAACATGCAATTATGTAATTTTGTGGAACTTTAGAGTTCCCATGCAATTTTGCAGCTCTTGTAAATTGTATGCGGACCTTCGAGCCCACACCCTTCAATACTTATGGAACTTCGGAGTTCCCATGCAACTTTGTAGCTCTTGCAAGTTGCTTGCAGACCTTAGAATAATTGGCGGAACTTTGGTGTTCTCATGCAAGTTTGCAGCCTTTGCAAATTGCATGCAGACCTTCAATCCCTGCAAACATAACTCTTGGGGAACTTTAGAGCTTCCATGTAGATTTGCAACTCCTGCAAATTACAAGTCAAGTCTTCATTTCTGCAAGCCTAACACTTGCTGAACTTCATGAGCAACTTTAGAGCTTCCATGTAGATTTGCAACTCCTGCAAACTGCAAGTCAAGTCTTCATTTCTGCAAGCCTAACACTTGCTGAACTTCAAAGCTCGTGTAGATTTGTAGCTCTAGCAATTTGTAAGCCAATTTTCGATTTCTACCAACTTAACATTGTAGACTTTTGGAACTTTGATGCAACCTACAAATTGCAATTTGCAACTAGAGTTTCAACCTTCGACGGAATTTCTCTGTGGAACTTCAGAGTTCGGCATAGTTTTGTAGAACTACAAACTGCAAGGCTACCTCTGAATCTTGCAATCTTGCAACCTTTGGACTTGTGGAACTTCGGAGTTCCGAGGCAAGTTTGCACACTTGCAAACTGCCTACCTACCTTTGATTCCCGCAAACCTATAGCCCCAAACTTGCAGAATTTCAGAGTTCTAAGGAAAGTTTGCACACCTGCACATATGCAAATTGGCTTCGTAGTTCCAGATTTTGACTATTGCTTGTGAAATTTCAGAGTCCACAAGCAATTTTGCACCGTGACAAAAATTACAAGTTGAGAATTGCAAACAAAAAGATGTAACTTTCTTGTCTTGCGTGTTGTACAAAATAACTTGTGGTAAGCACTTGAGCATATATAGGCTCTTCATTGACTAGACGAGAAATCTCCAAGACCTCAACAACTTACAAAACCAATGTCAAGTTTTCCATACTTGCATGAGTTTACACATGCTAAGGAAATGACAAGGCATGCAAGGGGAAACAACTACATGCAAGGGGAAACAACTACTCATGAAAGTAAACGTTCAACCTCAAATTGCAACACTCCAATTTCTGGCATTGAGAACATAAACATTCTACTAATGATTTCCACACATTCAATACGTATAAAAATGAAGCCTAACGTGATTATTCTATAATTTCCTTCACAAGAGTAAATTAGGATTAATGCATATTCATGATCGTTCCAAAAGAAAGATTGATTTCCATTTAAACATTATTATTACAAGATCACAAGGTAGAGGCTATTTCCCAAACATGTAAGGATTACACTCCAATACAAAAATGATTGCATGGTTGCAAACAAAGACACAACACACAAAGTTGGCCTCACACACAACATAAAAAACATGGTTTTCTCAACTAAGAGATGGTCTCCATGGTGGCAAATAAAGACAACACACAAAGTTGGCCTCGCACACAACATAAAAACATGATTTCACAACACACGATTGGATACAATCGATCCAATCAAACAAGGAAGAGGAGGGTGGCTAAGGCATGGAGTGGCTTTCCCCTTGGTTCTCTATAACCAAGCTAGGAAGTGAGCATCTGCCCCGTTTACACTGCTTATTATGTAGGGACTTCTTCAGTGCTTGCATGCAAGGGGCTTATTCAGTGCTCACTTGTGTGAGAGACTTCTTCGATGCTCACACCATTCATTACCTTTCATTAATGTAAATTTGCTTATTTAAGTTTTAGATTCATATTCATTAATTAATTCATATTGTTCAATTTTATGCAGGGAACTTCTTTAGTTCCTATCCCCAACTCTTCCCAAGAGTCTAGGTAAATTAGCCACTTCAAGTCTCCTATGGGTATCCTCTAATCCAAACAATCCAAGAATCAATCTTCTATAGAAAGCTCGAGAACGGGTAAGGTTCATATTTCCATGTGAACATGCTTCCCAATGCAATCACATTTTATTTTAATGGAAGAAAAGTCTCATTGATTCTACAAAATAATAAATATTTTAAAAATTTCAAATTTCGAAAAGATAAAGTAAGATTTTCTAAAAAAATCTAAGTTCAACCATTAATAGATTTTTTAGCTACCATCCCCAAATTTTCTCAAAAATTGAGAACACATAATATTGAAAATTTAAAGATACCCTCTTCACCTAAATCTACTCAACATTACACTTCTGTAATCATATATTAGTCTATTATTCTTCACTTAGGTTTAACATCATATGTTCTATTATTCTACATTGAGTAGGACAGACTTACAGATTCAAACAAACCATGTACACTATCTCCACTTAACCACCATTGGGATTTTACTTGTACCTCACACTTTAATCAAACGTTATGCGCATATGCCCATATGTAATAATAGTCGAAGTGAATGGTAAAATTACCCAATGTCATAAGATTTAAATTTTAATAATCACATTCCAATTAAATCATTTATCCCGACAATATGATCAACACACCATTAAGCATTTATTAAAACAAAATGGGGCAAGAGATAACGTAGGTAGACATTACATATAATATGTCATCTTTTATGGGTCCCTTGAAGGTCATTTCACACTTGGTCAAAGACAAAAGGAACAAGGGCTCCATGAAGCTAAATACCCAAAGCAAGCTTGCAAACTTGATAGAGAAGCATTCAAATGGAGTAATAAGACACCATAGAGCCTAGGGATATAAGGAGACTTGCGACACTTCACATAGTTTCTCACACGATCCTTGAGCAAAGTACTTACCAAAATATGATGATTAATTAATGTGAAGCATGCTGCACAGGTGAGAATAATGTTTATGATGTCAAGATGAGTCGAAATGATTACTCATCAGGGAGAATCTATTTCCATTGACCTCCATAAATCATCCTCAAAATCTTCAATATTTTCAATTATCTTGTCCTCATGGCGACCAATTCAATGTTTGGTTGAAAGGTTAACCATGTCATTCTCTTCTCTATAACAATGTTGAATTTGAAGAGACTCAACTTGATCAAGGAATGGCCATGCATGTGATAAAATATTGTTGATTTTCCAATTTGGGCTCTTTCTTGCAACGGTTTGATCACAATCATAGAATCACCTTCAATAATAAAGCAATTATATTTTTGGAGGATAGAAGTTGGAGGACAAGAAAGATATGCTTGTTCCCCAGTTTTGTTATTGGTGCCATTTCATAAATGATAGAACCCAATTTATTTCTAATGATGCAACTTGCCCTTGGTAGTTTGGGATTTCATGTGAGGCTCCATTGAAGTTAAGCTTAACTCAATTGTTTGGGGGAAGAGTCTAGCTAATATTATTCCTAGAAACCTTGGTAGGTTTATCCCTAGAAATCTCGTTAATGGGAGGGATAGATAGAAAATTCTAATCTTTAATTAAATTTGAAACCCAAATAGAAGCCTTGATACCTCTTGTAGTAGCCCTTTTAGCACTTGTATTGACTGCTTTAGAGATTACAATTTTTAATCTCTTTAAAACTTCCTCTATTGGGAGGAATTTTTCTTGAAGATTATCTCATTCCTTTCCTTCTAGAGATATCAAATTAACAAGGGGTTGACAATCCAAATGTTGGAGAATTAAGACTTTGAATAAAGCATTGGCCAAGACCCAAAATTTTTTTGAGGAGAGTATTAGGAAGAACCCGATATCACCTTAACTTCGCACAAAGCCATGACCAACATTTGGCATTGAAGGGATAATGTATGAGAAAAGGGGCATTTGTTAGGGCCTTGAATTCTACATTTTTGCAATTTGTCTTGGGTTAGAATTTTTCCATGATCTACCATCCATGTAAAGGTCCTAATCTTTTGTAAGCATGCTTTGTTCCACAACATCAAAGAAGGCCAAGTTTGAACATTCTTAGAATGATATTGCCATGTAAGATTTAGTTTTTGAACTTGTCCATTAGAGTTCATCATTCTTTTTTGAAAAGAATTTTTTCTTAAGAAAAAAAGCGAGTCTCTTAGCCTCCATATTGATTGGAGTTGAAGAAAGGTCTTTCTAGGTCACTGTGGGTAAACCCAAGTGGTCTATTAGCATCTAGTAGTCTTGAACTTTGTTCCCCCAATGCTGAGAGAGGAAATCTCTCACATCCTATAGCTTAGGAACATCCACCAAAGGAGAATAACCACACCAAGAGTCCATCTAGAAGCCTTCAAGTGCTCTATTCCTTATTTCCCATGTGATATGATTTGAAATCACTCTCCTAAATGCTATCATAAAATTCCAAATACGAGATTCATTTGGGGGGTTAGCAACAGTGAGAATGCACCTTTGATCCACCAAATCTAGGTATTTTTTCTGAGTAGCTTGCACCACTTAACATTAGGGTTTGAAAATACTTTGCAAACCAATTTAGCTCCAAGAACTATGATCTGTAGTTCCAAACTACTTATCCCAACACGACCACACTCTTTCTAAGAAAGTACTTTATCCTAGGCAACTAAAGGATTCTTTTTGTGATCCTCAATGCCTTGCCAAACAAAATTTATCATTATCTTCTCTAGATTTTTGATTATTCCAGCTAGGGTGCAAACATGAAATATATCGATAAAAGTGGAGAAAGTGGATTTCACCATCTAGATGTGTCTTGCCATAGACAACCATTACCCCTTCCAAGAAACACACCTTTTTTGAAATGCTTCCTCCAAACTCCTCCACATCAAAGATCAACCAATACCTACAAATAGGGCAATCCCCAAATGCTTGCTTGGCTATGATCCAATGCAAAATACCCAAGATTCAATCAATCCTTCTTTGCATTGAAGGTGAATCATTAGCAATTTTTTTAGATTTGTTATCATTTATTAATCACTTAGAAGCCTTGGAATAAGACTCCAAAATGTCCTTCAAAGCATAATCTTCATAGAGGGAAGCATCTCCAAAGAGTACTATATCACGACAAATTGATGATGAGTTAAAGTATCCATTCCATCAACGACAAGAATTCCTTTAATCCAACCTCTATTCCTAGTTGTCTAGATTGCTCTGCCCAATGTCGCCATAAAGATAAATAAGAAAGGTGATAAAGAATCCCCTTGCTTAAGGCCCCTAGATGATTCGAAGAAACTTGAAGGGCTTTCATTAACTAGCACTAAAAAATTCAAAAATCCATTCACACCATTCTTGACAAACCATTTTTTTTGAGGATGCTCATGAAAAATCGCTAATCAACTTTGTCATAAGCCTTGCTAATGTTGAGTTTGGAAATCATGCTTTTGGAGTTGTTTAAAGTGACCGAGTGAAAGATCTAATGAGTAATGATGATACCTTTAGTGATGGCTCAATCAAGTACGACACCTCCTTGTTCCTTAAAAATGACATTTGTTAAGTAGATTCTTAGATGAAGAGAGATTGCTTTTGAAATAATTTTGTACACTATATTACAAAGAGAAATTAGTCTGAAATCAAAGAAGTGAGGAGCCTCATTTTTAGGAATAAGGGCTATGAAGGTGTGATTGGAGTCCTTGAGAACTGTCATGGATTTTCTAGATGCCTCTACACAACCTCCCAAACATCCTTCTCAACAATATGCCAAAACTGTTGGAAGAAGCATGTAGGGAAACCATATGGACTGGGGGATTTAGCTTTTTGCATTGAAAATAGTGCAAATTTGACTTCTTTTGTTAATGATGCCATCAATAGTCTATTTCGTTCCTCCACAATTAAGGAAGGGATCCCCTCTAAAAGGGATTTTTGATAATTTAGTAGAGATAGATCCTTGGGATTGAGTAGGCTCTCAAACAAAATAACTGCTTCATTCTTGATTTTTGTGGGGTCACCAAGAAGGTGATTGTTCTTTGAAAAAATGGATGCTACCTTGTTAACACTCCTTCAAACTTTGGTGGGGTTATGAAAAAAGTTGTACTCTGATTGCCATTGCTCAACCAATTTCCCCTTGACTTTTATTTTCACTAGATTTCTTCCTTTTGTTGCAATTTCTATAAGTCAACCAACAAAGCTTTTTCTTGGAAGTAGGACTCTTGGTTCATTATATTTTCAAGAATTTCTTCATTCAAGGTTGCAAGCTCCATTTCCACCCTTTCTGGCTCCTTGAAGATATTTTGGAAATGTTTTTTGTTCCATTCTTTGAGACACTTCTTGATATATCTTAATTTTTGAGCTAGGTTAAACATCTTAGATCCTTGAGTGATAAGAGTTTCATTCAACCGCCCAAGAAGGAGCTCATCAAGATTGGGACATCTAAGCCAACATCACCAATTCAACTTTGAGAGGGTAATTAGGGAGGGGAGTCTCCAACAATGTTTGCTAGAATAGGAAAATGATCCAAGCTAGCAATAGGAAAAATATAACTTTCAACCAGGAGACTTGATCTTAGCTATTGAGGAGAAATGAGAAACTAATCAAGTCTTTCTATAATGTTACAAAAACTTGGATATCTGATTGGTCCAAATGTTTTTTCCATTTTTAGGCTCCAAATCTCCCAAATTTTCCTTTCCAAGAAAGTCCACAAAATCTAATTGGGATTGAGTAGGATGGAGATCACTATCCTTCTCATTTGTTTAAATCACCACCCAAGTTTATGAATTCCTCTTTTAAATCTAAAAGACAAGGAATAAGGACATACCACAATCTTTTCTTGAGTAGAGGGCCTATGGGGTTGGAAATATGGAATAAATAAGAGATCTTTAAATAATTTTTTCACCAGATGGAGTTGCCAATTCCACTTAGAGGCAATCAAAGTGATGTTTGTAGAAAGAGGAGACCAAACGATCCCAAACCACTAAAATCCCCATTTGCTTCCACAAAAAAACCTACCATCGGATCCAATGTTTTTGTAAAAGAGAATTGGAGCCATTTGAATTGACCTTAGTTTCTTGAAAAGAATAACATCACTTTTGATTGAAAAATTTTGATGCTTAACCAAACATCTTTTGTTAATGGCATTGAGGCCCCTATAGGGGTAGTTTGACCCCACCTGATTTAGGAAAAATGTCTTCAATTTTGTTGATTTCCTACCATAGCCTCTTGTTATATACCTAGGGATATGATATTATAATGTATTTAGGTGGATGGAGATGCTGACATGTGGCACACATCCCTTATGTTAGTTATATTGGGTCTTGTGGATAACATGTGTATTTAATTACATTAGGTGTTGAGAAGGCCTTCATTGAGACTACCCCTCCATTATGTTATTAGGAGGTCTATATAGAGGAGGTGAATATCATTGTAAGGATATGATTTGAGTATGATATTATACTTGGGATCTCTTGGAGATATAGTGTGGAGTGGCTTCTTCCATAAGGAGTATTGTATAGTGTTACCTTACCTTAAAGGTTTATTTTATTTCTGCATATATTAGACCATAGGGCATCTTGGACCAGAAACATCTATTTTGTTATGTGAGATCTAACTTCTGCATTATATTATTTCCATTATTATATGTGTGGATCTTATTGCCTTAGTTTTATCTAGGCCGAATTTCCTTCCCATTTTCCCTCTAGGACCATAATTGGACTTGATTTTTTAATGCCTATAACCTAGTATGGATAAAAAAATAGCAAGGCGAGGCTAATTATTTTTTAAAAATAAAAATAAAAATTATTACTTACAAACAAAAGTCACACATTAACACCTCTTAGGCGTAATCCTTGACACACGAGGAAAGGAAGTAATTTAATCACTTAGTTATATCATGTGTAGATGTGTCAAGATTGGTAACAACCATATGTTCTCTTCCTATATCCATTTCGCATGTATATGCTATGAATTGTTAAATATAGTATTTGAATGAGACAAATGTAACATCATACTTTACTTCAAAATTTATTTAGAATACAAATTAATTATTTTCATTATATATTTGTGTAAATCCTACTATTACTAGACACAGTTATGATTATCCATAAATGATAACTTAAATAAACTAGAACAAACAAGAGCTCTGAAAGAGCTGGAGTCCCTGCCAAAGGGAATAAATAAGCTTATGGAAATTTGCAATAGATATAGTTTTATAATTTTTTATGTGTATATAGCTATATGTTTTGTGTGTTGGTGACTTTGATGTCATTAAAAGGTACATTATAAATTTGAGAATCAAGATAAGAAGATTGTTAAAAGTGAATTGTTGAATTTAAGACTCAACTCTTGAATTCAAATGCAATAAGATTAAAACTTGTGTATTTTATTTGAAAGTTATTATGGTTTTTGAAACTTGATAAAATTATAGGAAGCTTCCTACCAAATTTCTAATCAATCCTTGTAAGATTCAACTTTGGTTCGACACATAGCAATACCTTAGTGGTTGCAACAAGTTGACAACATGACGTTCAATGTTTTATTGCATAGATCTGTTAACACACTTAGTGCTTAACCTAATTTAAGTAGCATGAGTTTATTAACTATTACGCAAAATCTCAAGTTTCACTAAACATGGACATTGAGAGGTAAAAAGTTATATAGATCTGTTTGGTTTCTATTTTTAATGGAATAAAATGCACTTAGAGTTAAAACTAGTGTATATAATTGAAATTTGTCATTCGCTTAGTCTTTATGCAATTACTATTTGGGTATTATTGAAAGTCATCACGATTTCGTTCTTAGTTGTTATATTTTTTGAAATCAATAATTGTAGTCCTGTTGTGCAATATGTATTTTATATGTTTTAAAGTACATGAGAGATAACACAACAATTGTTAAATTCAAAGATAATTGTAATTTGTCACTTGAAGCTACAATGTACATTGCCCACTTTTGGAGATAACATAGATAAGTGTTGGCACCAAGTTGAGGTTCAAACATGATTTGAAGGGATGTATGTCCATCGAGCTTGAAGAAGTTGCTATGAGACAGTTGAGTAATGATACAAAGTATGAGACAACTGAATAATGATACAAATAGTAGTTTTTCTTAAAGTAATATTTAAACCGGTGGTTCAAGTAAAGAAAAATGTTAACATGTTTTTTGATTCATGTCATATTTGTGCTTTTTATTTTTGTAAAAAAATATATTGGTTGATAGACAATGAGCTTTAGATTCGTTCATATTATGACATTGTAAATAAAAATGTCATAATACTATGTGAATACTTCGAGAAGAAAACGGATAAATGGCAAGGAAAATAATTGCAATATTTTTTGTGGAGTATTTATTTGGGCACAATTTGTATGTTTATAAAAATTTCTCACGTGTCCATGTGGAAACATCAAAGGAAACCATAATGCAATAAGGTGAAACCAAACAAACATCCTATGAATATTCATATAAAAAAATCTTTGATCTTAAATATGATGAGATAACTTTTGTTCGATAAGTTTTATCAACATGAGGATAAATATCCTTCAATGAATCATCTAAATCAAAGATATGATATTCCATAAATGACAATGAAATATGAAATATCTAATTTATAGAATTTCAAATAGTTTTATGTACATTGAATCAATCAAACTCATGGATGTAGAAATAATAATTTCATTGCGATCATAGAAATGTGGATATGTGATGTGTTTATCAGGATTAGAAGCAATAGGGGAATCTACGCAATGTGTAATGCCCACTGGCAAATTGCATTCATGATTTTGGGAGGTGGTAATATGGCATCAACGAGCGCTAACTGAGTTGCCTCAATAACAGGGCAACTGCCATGGAGACTGGTATCATCAGTTGTAGCATCTGGGTGAAGACTGAAGAACAGTAGGGCATCCCCTTTTCTAGGCTTTACTGCATACAAAAATGATATTTGAGATGAGCAAAGAACATTGAGCACATTTGATAAATGTTACTAAATAATATATATGTTAAATTAGGTATTAAATTAAAACTTTCAGCAATAACACCTGAATGGCCATGCTTAGCACATTTTGACCACGAATCATCTTTTGGCTGGCTCTACTTTGCTTGAAAATTCAACATATGTATCAACAATACTTGGAGAGTGGAATAAGTACTAAAGTTCACCTTGGAATATAAACAAAATATCTAAAAGTTATAAAGCACTTGGAGTATTTGATTTCAGGTTGCTAACCTCTAAATTAGGAAAGATAGTTTCTCCCCCTTTCACCACATCAAATAAATACATCAGCACTGTGGCAATTCTATGACCACCATGGATTGATTGAGTTTATTGTGAAAAAAATCAAAATGAGGTTCATATTTTTGGCCATTTTCGCAATGCAAAATATGCATTGCCTCTCCATTTTCTAAATACAACATTTGCAATACAAATGAGTTGTAAATAAAACCAATTGCTAGCATTAAGAAGAACACATGTCAAGAAGCAAGTAAAACATCTGTCACCTTTTGGAAGAAAGGTCCAACCTGCAATCTTGTCTTCAATCCTTGCAACAATTTCATCCTAACAGATGCAAACACACTTTGTAAACAAACAAATCTACTATCAATTAAAAGAGATGCTTACTAATCAAGAGTCTTAAATTTTAGTTTTAACTCAAAAGCAACACAAAGAATAAATTTAAGAGGTATGTAGTTTTTTTTGCATAAATCCCTATTAAACTGTTACATATATGTAATGATCATGATAGTTTATAGAACAACCAAAACTTCAAGTCACTGTGAGTGAATGCAAAAAATGGTGCCATGAAAAAAAGGATGATGATTTGAACTAAAGAAAATAATAACACAAACTTAAATCTTGGCATGTTGCATAGTCACCCGGCCTTTACTCAAGAACATTCTCGAGCTTGTTTAGATTTCACTCATATCACTTTTCCCTGAGTCATTGTCTGTAACCATGGATTTCTCTAACTTGTTTCTCGACTACAGTTACATAATACAAATAATATGGAAAATAAACCCATAAAAGCACTCAAAGATAGGGAAGAGTAGACATTAACCCATAAAATGCAGAGAACAACAAACAATAGACATCAACCCATAAAATGTAGATATGTAAAAAACTATAAAATGACACTGAAAAATATATAAGAACTTACAAACGCCTCATTTTTCGCTTCCAATACGATAGACATAAACCCTCTCAATAGACATAGATTTCATCATCATGAAACAATTTGAGAAAATGAATAAACAACGCAAATAATCCTTTGCTCAAAAGACTTAAAACTTCACACCATAAGCCATTAATGATGCCTGCACTTCAGTCTATTCACAATAAATGAAAACTAAAGACTAATAAGCGTGCAGAGAAAAGATTAGTTCCATTCTTAATCGTGGCCAACAGAGAAGTCGACAATAATGAATTATGGTGTTAAGTATTAAACTCAACAACATAGACTAACCCATAAAAGAAATCAAAGATAGCGAAGAGTAGACATTAACTCATAAAATGCAGAGAACAACAAACAATAGACATTAACCCATAAAAAACTTGGAATAATTTACCTGCCAATTCAATGAGATGATCACACTCTTCATCTGCAATGAAATTCTTGTACAAAAAGGCCCTGGTTCAACCACAAAGCAAATCCAATATTTAAATGTCAATGCATAGAACAAATTGAGTTTGCAAATCCTAGTATATGTTCAAAAGAATACCTAATGTCAATTGAAAACATTTCAATCCTATTAACCAATTTAATTTGTATTTCACAAACCTGGGATGCTATTGGTAAACAGATTTGTCACCGCGAAATAACCTTTGAAAATGACTCGTTGCCCTTAGAGCGGTGACTAAATTGTCCCAACAGTTAGAGAAGCTGTAGTTTTGCTATTAGCTTTCCTCTGCGTTTGAGAGGGGCAGCTCCCTCGTATGATAGGGGTATTTTTGGGTTTTTGTATACTTTTAACCTGAAAGTACATAAAGGATAAAACACAAAACTGGGAACATATGACTAACAAAAACCCCAACAGTAGACATACGAAAACTAATTGAGATTCCATAACTAAAAAGGGGTTATTACCAAATGGGTTGAAACGTGCAACGATGATGAAAGGAGTACAATAAACCTCAACATAAGAAGAGATAGGTCATACAAGCACATCCAAATCAAGATACCAGGAGATGGGTGTGTTTCATCACTTCAATCACACAGATAATCAATGTATTACATGTGCATAAAGGATTACCAATTCAACATACGAGAAATTAGTAATGATAACATAAGAACACATTTAGAGCATACGAACTAAGTTCTGCATTTTTCATTATCTTTGAAATTATACAATTCCAAAATCCTTTTTGTACATAGTGTAAACACAAAAGCTTTTCGAGATATTTCTAAAAATTTCTCTAGAGTTTCCCCTTTCCCAGAGTTCTCTCAAAAGAGAGAGTTCCCCCTTTACATTTGAAATAGCCTCGTATTTATAGGCCTTTTACCATAACTACCTAGTAACCAACTTGTAACTACTTCCTAACCAGTTCAAGTAACTACCTTTTTTTGAAAGGAAACCTAATTTTGAACCTTTAATCACAATGAGTGAAACAAGTCTCTTTCCAAAATGGTAGTTTTCAAAGATACAACTTTCGAGTTGTGAATTCTATCTCTGTTCTGCTCCATTTTGGTGGCCATCTTTTCATATTTTTTCAAATGTTGTAAATGTGGTAGACACATGATGAAATTGGTCCTGCTAACTTTGCATAAGAATTGCTATGAAGGATCATATATATGTATTGATGGGATTTCAACAAAATTGGTAGCTTTGTATCCAATGGAATATTCATATCCAATTGACGATTGATACTCACTTTCATGGTTTAAAATATTAGGACTAGATATGGTTCCATTATCTCATTTTACTCCCATGCCAGAAAATAACTCCATAGGATTAAGATTTTGAAGAATTTGGTATTATAGCCACCACATCATATTACCAAATCACCAAGCACACATTTTTCATTCACTTCACTAAGCATCATCAAGTAATAAAAATACCCAACCTTCATCTTCCAAGTCAAATTTTCCTTTTATATCCATCAAACTGACTATATCTAGGGCTTAGTAGGTAGACATAAACTCTCTGTTGAATGCCCATTTAACAATAGCACAGGATAATTCTTTGTTGGACAATCAGATCCGTTGCTCTTTGGAGTACATTTCCATTATTTGCAGCTGAATGAAAACCCATCACCTATTGTTATCTCATGCAATACATGGCATGAATAGAATTCTGGTGGTTTCAAGTGATCTGACGAAGGTTAGCATGTAGTGTTGTTGATTCTTTCCATCGAAAGAAGCCAAATAAGAATGGGTGCATTGTCTTCTTGCCTTCCAAAATTTATTTTGCACCAGAAACTAATGAAAGAAGAAGATGGTAGTGTACATATTGAGTAAAGGTATTCGAGGGTTTAACCAACACATGTTAATGGTCCCATCCACTTTGTAAAGATTATCTTTATGAAGGGATTTCATTTGCATGTATCCTCCAACCATTGCAAACCATGAAAGCATATTTCTTTGAGTCTTCTTGTCAAACAGCTTGACTTTTGTGGAGATGATATTATTTGATACCACTTCATGCACAACAACAATATTCCTCTAAACAAAACATCATTCTCAAAGATGAGCTTCTCAACATTCTTTCCTTCTCTGGATATGCAAACAACACCATGATCTCGGCATACAACTTTTACCTGATCAGGTATCCAAACTCCTAGAATAGTAAAACTTTCAAATAGATCCTCTCCACAAAACAAGATGACTTTCAAAGAATCAGTATTCACAAGCCCACTATTGTGCAAAGAAAACTCCACCCGATTGATAACTGCCAGAGTCCTCTAGTAACTACTTTGCTTTGCTTCCCATGGATCCACCATTATGTATGACGAATCTTCACATGCAAGCTCGTATAACTTAATTCTATGTTCTGCAGATGCTAAGCCCTTTTTGCCATAAGCATCATTGACAGGTGACATGTAACCTCCTAAGACAACATATCCATCTAAAAGTAATGCATCCCTTGCCAACTCAAACATACGTAGGCGCATATAAGTTGGTGAATTGAAACTACCAGTTGCTACAAGAATCAGTTGCATTTGCTTCATTCCCAAAGAATCAGTTGTACAAGTTTGCAATCGCTGGTCTATAACAAAGAAAATTGAAAAAAGATATAAATCTTCATCAGGTCTGATTCATATTGTTTGGAGATTACTCTCCCAACAAAAGACTCTACAATATACGATCAGGCATGCCCTCCATGAAAGTAAACGAGTGACCAGCCTCAGGAACCTCATGATAATAAATCCAAGAGAGCCTTTTGGCAATGTAACGTTGCAACAACACTAGTACAAGTGCATCCTGATCCCCTTGCCATATATGCACAGAACTTTCATTGTTGGGAAATGGATTCTCAAGATCCATGGGATCAAAATCCCACTTACCAAACATAACCATCATGTCTTTATGTAAAGACTCAAAGACTCCTTGCTACACTATTGCCCTAAAACGTTCAGCTGATCGTGCACTGGCAGCAAGTTTTTGGCGCATCTCAGCATCATGTTGGTTCAGAGGTTTCCAACCACCAGATATAACACTTGAAGAAGGAAACCACTTTTGCGTCATCCACCAATAAGTTAACCAAGGGGGATAATATGGAATACGAAGTGCCCATTGATCTTGTAGAGCTAGCTGATAATAAGCTTCATTAGATAAATTAGCAGGGAATCTATGCCACCCGTAATTTATAACAGGTGCTAGGAACGCTACACCTGCTAATCTGTGACGTCTATATTTGAGGCATCCCCAAATTGAGAATGCCCCAATAGAGACGCCCATCACGTAAAACTTTGGGCCCAAATCAAGTTGGTCTACAAGCTGTTCAATATCAAGAGCTGCACTTTTGACAGACCGCTTAGGATCTGGATCACTTTCTCCATACCCAGCTCTGTCAAAGGTTACAATGTACACACCCAGTTCTTCCTGGAGCTCCTGCAATATTCTTAGAAACATTAAGGGAATTGTTTCTGGACCCCCAAAAAAAAATATGCATCAAAATAATCTTGTACTTGGCTCTCTCTTTTGGAACTCCGTGTTCCTTATAGGCCAAATGCCTACCATCTTGAAGTAAAACACAAGGAGCAGTTACAGGAGGGCCATTGGGGGATCCACAGATATTTGGTGGGGGTGGTTGTAGGGATTTGTATGCCCATGCAAGGAACCCCACAAATGAAACAAGGAACAGTTTCCTTTAATATACCTTCTACCAAATGGAGATCCCCCTTCTGACTTGCCTTTCCTGGTGTGTGCTCGGGCAGAAGCAGTAGAAACCCTTCTGGTTCCAGCAGCCATGTTGCATACAATTTGTTATCCTTGGATGCTTACCTCAGCACCTCTCCAATTCAGAGCACTGGAAACAAGAGAGCCATGAATGAGATCAATGCAATCAAGTTGGGAAAAGACTCGTCTGATAATTTTGCAATCATGAGATGACAAGACTTTGAGGTATTCTGTTAAACTATTGCCGCACCTTGTTTGGGCATTCACATTTTCCATACACATATGCCAGTGCATTCCAAACTATGATATCTGACAAAAATCTTTGTTTTGTTACACCGATGGGCATGGCCAAGGAGGGGAAAAATGGTTATATGAAAAATTAGTTTCTTTACTGCCATTGGAAAGTTTCTCGGGACTTTTCAACAAATCCATTTAGTGTATTTATCCCACATTCATTGTATTCAAAGAGACCACATTTCTTTGATGTAATTTGTCAAGCAAGCTATGTGCTTTCTGAAAACTTCACTGCTACATAGAGCTGTGGAATTTGGCCTTACACCTGCCAGTTACATTTGCCTCGGAGTTGCCAAAACCTTTTTCATTGAATCTTATTTCTGTATATCATGTAATCATTTCATCCGCTGAGCTAGGAGAATGTTGGCAAGGGTCGTGAGATCTGGTATTGCACCAACGATTTACATTTGTTAAAAAGTTTCTGAAACCTTCCATTTTCCCTTATACTTTGCTTATGGTCTGCAAATATTTGAAGGTGGTGAACACAACAATCTACTTTTGCTTAAACTTCGAGGAACATTCATATAGCAGTTTGAAAGCTTCAATAATGAGCAAGGAGGAAGTTGACAGAAATTTATACGTTCATTCTTCTGAGCCATTTTGCTACATGTGCTCTTCATATGTCCCAACATCTGCACCGACATCCACCATAGCATTTCAAACTGATATATACATAATGCAATGTGACGGAGAGGTTTATTTAACAACTGGTCTGCATTTTCCAATCCGTTGTGTTCATAAAATCTCATCTATTCTCTCATTTTTTTTGCCTACATGCCGTCGAGGCTGTGGAAAAGCTAACAACCTGAAAATTGCTAGATTTACACCGCATGCTGACATTCATTCAGGTTAACTCCTTTTCTGTTTACGTGTAAACCATGCAGTCTCACACTTTGATAGAATTTACCACTTAGTAAATATAAATTTGTCAACATTAATGCAGAATACTTGGCATGTGGTTCCTTTATGCCTTTTTTTTTTATCCTTCTTGCACTTGTGTCGAAGGAGAACAACGCGCAACTTGTGATTTAAACAACAAAACCAATATTTAACTCCCGGCAAGTAAAAGTGAATTTCTCTTTTTAAAATCATCTCTCCGAACTTGTAGAACTACACCATCGGTAAAAAGCAAAAATGTTCAACTTAGACAAACTCACAAGTCACGTGATCTTAGAGAGAGACATAAATTGATGCAAGTTTTGCGAAGAACAAAAGCCAACGCATAATGGACTTTGCGAGAAACAAAAGCTAATGCGGGTTTAGTATAAAATAAAAATGAACGCAAAATAAAGTATTACTAAGCCGTGAATTTTTTGCCTTGGCATAATATTGCTATTAAAGCTTTAATGGAGAGAAATAAGACAAGGAATGACTATGATAACGAATTATCGACATGACTTGACGCATGAAACACGACGCTGACGAATCGCAAACAAAAAGATGATCTAGTACAAAAGATTAATTTGCTAGAGGTTTCAATGCAAAAGTTTAAATTTTGGCGATTTGAAAATGAGGCCAACATATGCCAAGACAACTAAGTTACTCGGGCTGTATCAAAGCCAAGAGGTTGGTCAAATTTCAATATGGAACTTGCACAGAGGATGTCATGCTCACTAAAAATATTGAGAATGTTCACATATTACAGTAAAACCAACCTCTATAAGGGGAACATATATGCAGTCGTTTCAGTATTCATTTAACTTGGTGTTATAGAAATTGAATGATTCACAACTTAATTAGTTTTGATAGATTATGCACAAGATGCAAGATGCAATAAGTGCTGTGAACTATACAGGTAAAAGATGACTTTTATAGATCTAGGTCTTGCCAACACCACTGCTTGATGTAGGAAACCCCTTAAAAAACATGAGGACCTTTCAATTCTAACTTATATATTAAACCAAGACTTACCACTCCACCTACACCGTCTGAGGTTAGAAAATTGCTTCCAATGGATTCAAGATGCAATGACAATATAAAGCGTCATGACTTGATAAACAAATGCATATTAGTCAATCATCATTGCAATGGCTACAAGAATAAAAACATCAATAGTGCAGTAAATACTTGTCATAGAGCAAGTAGGCTATTTCAGAATTTTCATAAAAAAGAAGAAATAACTTACACTTCGACACTCAATTTACTAGGCCCATCTAATAATAGGCAATAGCGCATAGAAAACATTAGTCTTTGCGTCAGTAATTGTTACAAACACCATAAGCAAGTTATGAAAAACCTTTCTAAGACCCAAAACATGGTTAAAATAGCACAAGTGCTTTAAATTGATGCAGATATATTTGTTAAAGTATGTATACCAATAGGATAGTTATAAATCCTCTCAACAGACACAGATTTTACATCGAGAGATTTTGCAGTTATTTAGATTTGATTTTCATTTGATAGATTGAAGTGTAGTTGGCATCCATGTGTGACAGAGAAAAGATTAGTTGCATTGTTAATGGTGGCTAATAGAGAAGTTGACATTAATGAATTATGACGTTAAGTCTTTAACTGACCAACATACATTAACCAATAAAAGCAGTCAATGATAGGGAACAACCAAGATTAAACCATTACACGTGTCTGAAGCTTTGGTGTAACTGTGTAATGATTCTAGAGTACATTTGAGTGTGATCTACATTTATACATCATAAGAATGTGGTCCAAACATAACCCTACCTTGAACTAGAGACATCCCACAACCTTCCCTGACAATATCAAGCCAAAGGGGAAATCGAGATTTTTAACATAAATAAACAGACTTTGAAACCTAAAAACATCCTTAAACTTTGCAATCAAGAATTTAATAATTCAAAGTTATCACTATTTGAAAACTTCCAAAGATTTATGGTCCTTTAAAATTTTCCCTGGTAAAAGACTCAAAAGCATTCAAGCATTTACAATTGTGGGTCAAGGAAAGCAAGCAAAAACTACGAGCATAGCCATAATAGCAAAGTTGTCAAATGAAATTGCATCACAGGGATATGACACAGAAGCAACTAGCTAGAGCCCAAAAGGCATGACTTTGAAACTGGAGCTGCTGCCTTTGTGAAAGTTAGATCCAAATAAATGCATAATGTCCTTGCAGACAAAAGACATGTGAACTACTATCAACAATTGATGCAGGGGCATTGCTCTCCATCAAAATTTTGGTTTGAATTTCGTTTCCGTTTGGTTAGTTTTGGGATTTATGTAGCATTTTGGTGGTTTGTGTGTTGGAAGGTGTAACTTCCCGTCGCATGCATTTTATCTCACTGTCGCTTATAATGCAAAGAATAGTATCTGTCATAGAGACTGCCAAGTGTTAGTTCTACCAATTACAATTTTAGAGGCAAATGGAAGGTCGAGAGTAGGAAAGAATCGCATGATAACTGGAGGGTAATTCTATGGATTCTTGGAAATGGTTGAGTCATGGGCAGTCGCAAGATTCTCCTGTCACTAAGTGACAGAAACTATTGGCAGTTATTCTCTAAACCAATAGTCTTAAATTTTTACAGTTTTAAGAGAAGAGGAATGGACGGGAGGAAGAGGAAATACCATCATTTCTGAGGGGGTCGATAGAAGCAAAGAAAGAAGTCATCATGGTGAATGGTTATGAAGTGAGGTAGCCGTTAAGAGGAAGGGGGTGGTCAAATTGTGGGAGGAGGCCAAACACATGGTAGAGGGGCAACGATAAAGAAAAGGCCTAGCAATAGAATAAGAGAAGGAAGCCGATCTAGAAGAGGTCGAACACATATAAACAAAGGGAGAGGCCGAAGAGGAGTGAAGGTCGAGGGGAGGAGGTCAATTTCGTATCGATCCGACAGTCAGAGAATGAGTGGGTGAAACAATAGCCAGAAGCCCAAGAGGAAGGTGTAATCAGAAGGAAGCAGTTGCAGGAAAGTAAAAGTCAAGGTAATAAATCCAGAAGGAAAAGAGAAGAAGTCCGATCAGGATAGGCTGCATAAAGCAAGGGAGGACAACCAAGGGAAGGGAGCGATGAAGCAAGGAAAAGGTCGCAGCAGAGATTAGAGGCTAAAAATGAAAAGGTGATGGGACAAGTAATATTGAGGGGAGATTAAAGAATGCAGAACCAGTATAAGGTGGATGAAACCATGGACAAGGAGATTGGTGTGTAGAAGAATCAGAGAATTCATTGTTGAAGATGTCTGGTATTCCACTGTGGGCCTAATCCATCTGGGTGATGTAAGAATTCAAGTTTTGGTGTAATATGATCTTCATAATATAGAATGGTGTTTTGTTATTAATCTGAGTTATTGATTTGTGATATACAAATGTTGTCTACTAATGTCTTTGTTGATACATTCTCTTGTGATGAGTATAGCATTTTGGTTTCTGTTGCCTTGTAGGCAAAATTGCTGTGTTAATTGCAAGTTCCTATGGCATAACTGAGTTGGAGTATGAACTATTTTTAATGACTGATGTGGGTAATCCTTATAGTCCCTTCCTGGTTCCTATTGCCATTGTGACAAAAGTCTGTAGAAGTCGGTCTGAATAGGAGAGATCAGGTATTATGTCAATAGTTGTAGAGGGGTAATAGAGCATGTGTTTTGAAATGTGCTATCAGATTGGTATTAGAGTGTAAGGTTGGTTCTGAGTGCTGAGTAGATCGCCAAAGTGAGGCAACTTAGCCAGGACCTGCAGGTAGCGAAAGAAATAAAGATGAAGAAGCAAAATACAGATTTTGAAAGAGAGCTGGCAGCATTGAGAACAGACTTAAAATAGTACATGATTGCGAGGCATCAAAGGTTGGAAGAAGAAATCCAGGAGTATTTTTGGGTATGGCCAATGGAAAGGAAAGTAAAGTGGCCTATGAAGATGATTGAGGAAAGAAAAAGGCAAAAGATGAATGCCTTGAAAAGAGGAATGAGTATGAGATGATCCTAGAGAGTTTGGGACAGTAGAGAGTTGCCATTTGAGCAACATAGACCAGAAGAGGTCAAGGACGTTCTCATTGAAGAGAACATTAGAGTAGATGAGAAAGAAATGATGAGGAAAAAGTGCAGCAAGCCGCACTTGTGGAAGAGAGGAATGAAGAGATGAGAGTATCCATGAAGGAGACACTTATGGAGACATTGTGGTCTCTTGTTTTATTGTCTAATGTTGTCTTTAAGTGTGTGCATGCAGGTATGAAGAATGCAATAGAGAAGGTCAAGAATGAGACCTTAAAGATGATGAGAGATGGGAAAAGATTTGCTCCTGAAGAGAGAGTGGAAGATGAGAACGAGAGAAGGTTGATTGCAGTAGTGTGTCAAGAGGAGGTTGCAGAAGAGGTACCTTGCAAAGTACCTGAGAATTGAGAAGAGTATGAAGCTAAAGATGTCCAGTTGGATGATGAAGATGAGAGGGCAACTCATGAATTTCAAGATGCCTTGGAAGAAGTTGCAGATTCTATACAAGTTGCTCATGTAGAGGAAGAAATGGAAGACAAAGAAGCGAATGAAGGGAACACATAAAAATGGCAGTAAAAATGTTGCTTTTGATTTTGTATATAGAAATGAGAATATGAATAAGCGAGTTTGTAAAGAAAGAAAGAAATTGCTAGACCATGGGTATATAGTTCCATGTTGGCAAAGGAAACAAGTTGCTATGGGGTAGCAGTTAACATGTCAAGAAGCCAATGCTTTTGATTATGTTTATGCTAACAAGCAAGTGCAAAGAAAGAACGGTATGCAGATGAACAAGTGGCAATCAGATTGGAAGATAGAATAACTAGTAAATGGTCCTAGAGAAAATACTACAAGGCAAGAGCCAAGAAGATCAGGTGCAACAATAAAGAGAGAGCAACCCAAGGTAGTGGCAAACAAAGTATGGAGAGAAAAGAGTGTGGCAGTAGAGGAAGCCAGTGATGTTGCAATAAATGATGCTGATAAAAGAGTGAAATTTGGTAAGGAAGATGTTGGTCAAGAGCATGTAGAGGAACCTGATGTAAAGAGAATTGAGGCACTAGAATGATAGAAGTTAGATAGTGGGAAAGATAAACAAGATGAGGTAAGTACTGATGCTTTTGAAACTTTGGATGATTTTGTTGAAGGAAAAGATCAGGAAGAATGTAAAGGTGAACAATCTAATTTTTATGTTGAGGCTGAAGAGGTTTTGAATGAAATATATAAATATGAGATGGAAATGTGGAGGATTGTGGATGAGAAGGAGATGAGGAGAAATAAATATCAGAAGAAGGAAGAAGGTAAGCAAAGGCAGATTGGAAGGTATGTGGGAAGAGTTGTACATCAAAAGAGGACAGTAGCAGCATATGAAAATGCAGATTAGGGTAAGGGAGCAACAACAAATCAATAAGGTAATGTTGGAGCAACAATAGTTCAAAGTGAGGGAGGTAAAGAAATACTGGATGACGAAGTTGAAGAAATGAAATGTGAAGAGGGTACAACAAATTGTGTCAGTGGAGAAGATCTATGGGATCAGTATTTGGCAATAGAAAAAGAATGGGTGGCGAAGGTTGTGGATGAAGAAATGAAGATAACAAAGATAAAGCTTTCAGCAACAGATAAAGAAGTTGATACAGCCATACACGAACAGGTAGATTTGTTAACATTGCATGAAGAAATTGTTGTTCTATTGTACGATGAAAAATTTGAACAGAAGTATGGAGTAAGATAGAAAGTTGTGAATAAAGATGTGGAGTGTTATGAGGACAAAAGGATACACGCAGAATATGATATAGAAATGGTTAGTGTTGATGATGTAGTGGATAATGTTAAAAACTCGCTTATTCATATTCTCACTTCTATATACAAAATCAAATGTTGAATGTGGATAAAAGGAGAATTAGAGATTGGAGTTGGATGGAAATTGTTGCACAACAATGTTGGAAGGATGTGGCATATGGGCCAATGAGAATGTGGAAGAAGCAGAAGAAGAGATAGTTAAGTTTATAGAAACAACACATGTGCAGGAGCATATTCTTTTAGTCCCTTGGGGAGTCTGATGCAGGGGCATCGCTCTCCATCTAAATTTTGGTTTGAATTTCATTTCCATTTGGTTAGTTTTGGGATTTCTGTAGCATTTTGGTGGTTTGTGTGTTGGAAGGTGTAACTTCCTGTCGCATGCATTTAATCTCACCGTCGCTTATAATGCAAAGAATAATATCTGTCGCAGAGACTACCAAGTGTTAGTTCTATCAATTACAATTTTAGAGGCAAATGAAAGGTCGGGAGTAGGAAAGAATCACATGACAACTGGAGGAAAATTCTATGGATTCTTGGAAATGGTTGAGTCATGGGTAGTTGCAGGATTCTCCTATCACTAAGTGACAGAAATTATTGGCAGTTATTCTCTAAACCAATAGTCTTGAATTTTTATAGTTTCAAGAGAAGAGGAATGGACACGAGGAAGAGGAAATGCCATCATTTTTGAGGGGGTCGACAGAAGCAAAGAAAGAAGTCATCATGGTGAACGGTTATGAAGTGAGGTAGCCGTTAAGAGGAAGGGGGCGATCAAATTGTGGGAGGAGGCCGAACACATGGTAGAGGGGCAATGATAAAGAAAAGGCCCAACAATAGAATAAGAGAAGGAAGCTGATCTAGAAGAGGCCAAACACATACAGACAGAGGGAGAGGCCAAAGAGGAGTGAAGGTTGAGGGGAGGAGGTCGATTTTGTATTGAACCGACAGTCAGAGAATGAGTGGGCGAAACAATAGCTGAAAGCTCGAGAGGAAGGTGTAATCAAAAGGAAGTAGTCATAGGCAAGTAAAAGTCAAGGTAATAAAGCCAGAAGGAAAAGAGAAGAAGGCTGATCAGGAAAGGCCACATAAAGCAAGGGAGGACGACCAAGGGAAGGGAGCGATGAAGCAAGGAAACTTTAGGTCGCAGTAGAGATTATAGGCTAAAAATGAAAAGATGATGGGACAAGTAATATTGAGGGGAGATTAAAGAATGCAAAATTGGTATAAGGTGGATGAAACCATAGACAAGGAGATTGGTGTGTAGAAGAATCAAAGAGTTCATTGTTGAAGATGTCTGGTATTCCACTGTGGGCCCAATCCATCTGGGCAATGTAAGAATTCAAGTTTTGGTGTAATCTGATCTTCATAATATAGAATGGTGTTTTGTTATTAATCTGAGTTATTGATCTATGATATACAAATGTTGTCTAATAATGTCTTTGTTGATACATTCTCTTGTGATGAGTATAGCATTTTGGTTTCCGTCACCTTGTAGGCAAAATTGCTGTATTAATTGCAAGTTCCTGTGGCATAACTAAGTTGGAGTATGAACTATTTTTAATGACTGATGTGGGTAATCCTTATAGTCCCTACCTGGTTCCTGTCACCATTGTGACAAAAGTTTGTAGAAGTCGGTTTGAATCGGAGAGATCAGGTATTCTGTCAATAGTTGTAGAGGGGTAATAGAGCATGTGTTTTGAAACGCGCTATCAACAACTATAATCTATGGCACATGAACAATGACTCATCTAATATTAAAGTGCAATTGGCATGCATGAAGACAAAAGATTAGTTGCATTGTTAATGGCGACCAACAGAGAACTCGACATTTATGAATTATGGTGTTAAGTCTTTAAGTGAACAACAGACATCAACCCATAAAAGCACTAAATGATAAGGAACAACATAGATTAACACATTAGAGAGACATTAAAAAATATGAAATGATAGTGTAAAATATATAGGAACTTTCAAACGTGTCGTTATTTGCTTCCAACACGATAGATATAAACACTCTCAACAGAGACAGACTTCACCTTTATTAAACAATCTGAGTAAATGAATAAACAATACAAAAATTACAGTGTTATAGATATAGGAAATTACAAATGCCTCCTTTTTTGACAGATTTCACCCTCATCAAACAATCTGAGCAAATGAATAAACAATGCAAATAATCCTTTGCTCGACAGCCTTAAAACTTGACACCAGAAACCATTAATGGCAATTGCACTTCAGTCTATTGACAATAAATGAAAATTAGAGACTAACAAATGCTAAATGCCCTCGTTGAAATGCCACGTGTTGACATAAATGGTCAGTGCAAAGACACGACTATATCAAAGAACATTACAAAGCCATGAAATATTCCCAATAGCAACAAAAAATTACCAATTGTGAAATAATTTTATACGGAGACATTTTGCACTTATGTAGACCTAATTTTCATTTTGATTTCATAAATTGAAGTATAGTTGGCATGCATGCATGCAGAGAAAAGATTAGTTCCATTCTTAATTGTGGGCAATAGAGAAGTCGACATTAATGAATTATGGTGTTAAGTTTGTAACTGAACAACAGAGACTAACCCATAAAAGCACTCAAAGATAGGGAAGAGTAGACATTAACCCATAAAATGTAGAGAACAACAAATAATAGATATTGTGAGGGTAAAATGTCGAATCAATCAAATGAATTAAATAAGACCCAAACATCAACAGAATAGTGAAACAAAGAAGATTCAAGTAAACAAAGCAATTAACAAACACAGCAAACCTCTTCCGTTTCGAAACTTCTGTTGTTCGCCTATCACGAATCGTCCTTTTGCAGTTGAGATGAGCCCTCAGAGAGTGCAATCTTTTAAAGCTGTTTGAGGAAGTCGATGGTGAACGGCTATGGTGTGATATGCAATGAAGGTGAGCTCCAATGCAACAATGGTGATCTCAAGCTTGTAGATGACAAATGGGTGCCAAAGGCGCGCTGGTGATATTTCTGCAGAGTAACGATGTCAAAAGCCTGGATGACTAGAATGGAGGGATGAAGCTTCATTTATAGACTTGGAAGAATGGGAATCAACGGTTGAGAGGAGATGTGAAGATCGACAGCTGAGAATGGTTGAGGAATGTGCAACCAGTAGAAATGTGACAAGTGTCCCAATTCCATCATGAAAGAGGGGATGTGACAAAATTGATTGGAGAGTTAACTCCATTGACTGAACAGTTAACAGACTTGATTGATCAGTTAGAAGAGTGGATTGTGGAACTGACTGAATTGATTGACCAGTGAACTGGATTGATTGAGGAGTCAACAGAATAGATTGACCAGTGAACTCAAATGACTAATCGGTTAACAGATTTGATTGATTAGTTAACTAACTTCTGATTTGAGAAGAAATAGGCCATGTGGGTGAGAGAAAAATAGGTAATTAAATATTAAAAATATTTAATTACATGTGCAACTTGATGATGTGGACAAGGTGAGGTGGAAAAGGTGAGGTGTAAAGGTGAGGTGGATTTTTGAATTTAGAACTTAGGATAGAGGAATTTAGATTAATTAAATAATTTATGATTATTTAATTGTGTAGGACATTTAGAAGAATTTTAATTAAATAAATAGAATTTATTTAATTATGGAACAGTGAATCGATTAAATAAATTTAGAATATTTATTTAATTAATAGAAGAATGGAATAAATATTTAGAATATTTATTTAGGATGATTTGTGTCATTTTTAGGCGTATACAGATATTAACCCATGAAATGCAGAGATGTAAAAAACTATAAAATAACACTGTAAAACATATATGAACTTACAAACACTTTTTTTTTTGCTTCCAATACGATAGACATAAACCCTCTCAACAGACAAAGATTTCACCGTCATCAAACAATCTAAGCAAATGAATAAACAACACAAAAATGACAGTGTAAAAGATGTAGAAACTTACAAACACCTCCTTTTTCGCTTGCTACATCTTTTGTTTCATCATAAACATGTATTAGCATGATATGCATAGAATAAAAAACATTACACACAAAACACTACTAATAACTATTTTTGAAATGCCAAGCAAAGTCATTTATATCCATAGCATATATGTTTGAAACAGATCAATTGCCAATTGTGAAATTACATAGTGCACATAAGAAGTTAAAATAAATCATCAGATTAGTCTTGATTAAAGCATCAACATCATTGTCTTGTCATTGATATCATTAACAACAACCATGCTATGCAGGGTCTTTGACATCTTTCTTCTTGACATTGTTCTATGCTGCTATGTTGTGCTGCTTGGATCCTGCATCACAAACAATTAGCATTATGCTTTTCACAATGTAGTTACAATATGCTAAGAAAGAATGAGAATCAAAATTGTAATAGTGCAGGGTAAGCACCTCTTCTAAGTTGCAAACGTTGGTGTTTCCTTTTGTGACAATCCCTACTATGCAATTATCCATTGCAAGTGTGAATGTTCCTTGTAATTGAAACTTCCGTAACAAGAACATTACTACAGACATGTTTTTCTTGTAATTTTCAAATGGTATTGCAGCTAGCTGGGGGAAGCTGTTTCGTAGCATTTATCTGTGCAGATAACAGTCCACAACTCCATTTGTTGTTTGAATAGTGCATTGAAGAAAATGCATGTATTCAAATTTTGTGTCAGCTACACATGTTGTGCATTGTGCAACATCAGTGTTTGATGTTTGTGTTAAAAAACCCCTTTGTTTACATGATGTGCAAACTGGTTCGTACGAGGGAAAGTGGACATTTTTAGGCCTCAGTGTTCCAGTCACCTGGAATAGTAATGCAGATGTAATTAGTGACAAATTACAACAATGCAATTTCAGAAGTTTTTACAGAAGTTATAAACATCATCACAATTGTAGGGCACACATGACAAGTGCTTTGAATCAAAAGCGTATACTATTATGTAAGATGTAAATGTTTTAGGTGCTTACTTCCATGCTTGAGGACTTAAGTGGTTCTAGGGAAGCTTTTGTAGATGCATCATTGAGCTCGTCAATGAAGCTAGATGGCATTTTTTGCATTAGACTTGTGCCTTTTTCCCCAGTACGAACAATATTCTTAAACAATATGAGGGAAGTTTTTGCTGATGCCAGCATCAGTTGAAATGTGGCATAGAACTTCACATGGTTGGTGGGGACTATAACCTGTAAAATACAGAATTGTTCAAATGGAAAATTTCAAGGAAAACTAGTTTAAGAATTCCATAGCAGCAAATTAGATTAAAAATTGTATGTTCTAAAACATGTACATTAATTTAATCAAAAGAAGACTGTTAAAATGTAAACGCTGTCAATGCAGAAAGGCATTCTACAAGCAAGTTAGCTCTATTGGAGAGAAGTGTTAAAAAGTCTTTAGAAAATTCAAAAAAGGAAAGTGCTCAAATTCTATGATGCCAACATTAATTGTGCAAAACATCTTACAATAGCTAAATCATCTTAGGACTCTTCATCCTTAACTTGCAATGCATATTGCATTGGCACTTGATGGTGACCAATAACAACAATGGCAAATGTTCCAATAGGATAGCTGTTGTCTGATTGGATGAGTTCTGAGATGGTTGTGTCAAGAATCAGTCTGCATTTCTTACAGACTTTGTCAATGGGTTGAATGGTGCTTTGAGGGGTTAATACAAGGGAATAATCAACATCTCCTCTTTCATATTGTGTTTTCTTTCTAATTACAAAATTTGTGATACGCACACTTGTATGAGGCAATAACTGCAGCATAAATTTGTCAATTAGTTTGTTGTTAATGTCTGCAATGATTGTCATTTGGCCATGGCTATCAACCAAATCAACATGGACAATTGCTACTTTTGGTTGTGTTCCAAGATTTCTGGTAAGAGAAGGGCCATAAATGACTAAAATATCACCTTCAAATGCTAAAGCCGATTGTTTTGTGTAAATGTCAAGGATGCTTGATGGTTGTACAATTTCTACCTTGAATCTATACATTGCAATTTGAGCAATGACGGAAACTAAGTGGACAATTAAGCATACATAAATTCAAGTTATATATGACACAAATGGGATACAACACTTGCCTCTTTTGTTCTTGTTTGTCATCTAACTGGTCCATTCTGTGTTGTGTAGGAAATGTGCTTGGTGTCTTGCAAGTGTTTCTGGCAACACATGCAATGAGGTATTTGTGTCAAGAATGAATTAAAACAAAGTGAAAATAAAAGTTTGATGAGATCTAATATGGTTTTGAAGTTTGCTGGTGTCAACTGTTAAGCATTTACCTGTTTGTAGATGGACTGAATGCCATGCTGTAGGTTGGAAAATGTGAAGATATATGTTCCATGAACTAGCAAGACATCTGTATCTTGCAGCTATCAATTAAAAAGTTAATATCCATAGAATAAATATTATATGGATCTGCTTCAATCTAGTTCTGCGATGCATAACAATTTTGACTTTGTAATTTGTTTGTAACGAAGAAATATATGATGTGCAAAGCTTTAGTAATATTCTGCATAATAACATACCTGTTTCAAAACAGGTGCCTAGTCATTTGTAACAACATAAACATGCAAGAAATTTCCAAGAGTATGATTGGTAATGCTCTCTCGTAGCAATAACCAAAGCTGAAATTTGCAAAGGTAGAAAACACAAGAATTGAAATGAGAATCTTATAGCGGCTATAGTAGACAATATAAACAACAAATCAGAAAGTACTTATTAAAAGTTATAGAATCAATTTAAAAAGTTCATATCCATAAATTAAATATTATCTAGATCTTCTTGAACTTAGTTCTGCAATTCATAACAATCTCAACTTTGTAATTTGTTTGTAATGAAGAAGTATATAATGTGCAAATGTTTAGTAATATTATGCATGATAACATACCTATTTCAAAGCAGGTATATAGTCATTTGCAACAACATAATCATGGGACAAGTTTACAAGAGCACGATTGATAGTCTTCACTAGGAACAATAGAAAAGCTGAGATGTGCATAGGTAGAGCAGTGGAAAAATAAGTATTCTAGTTAGAGGCATGATTAGGATGAAGAGCAATTAATCTAAGAATTCTTTTATACTTACACAAATTGCACATCGGTTTCTTACAGTAGCGAGAAGCAATGACAATAGCACAGTGCAGAGAGAATGTTGATAGTAAACAATTGCACTCGGAAAACTGTATACTATGTTGTCAAAATGACTATATAATAGCATTTAAGTTGGTGTGAGTACATGGCAACATGTGCCAATAGATTAGAATTCTTTTCCTTAGGACTAGAACTGAAGGAATATTGCAAAGTGGTCTGACCAATATGTATCTAGTATTGTGAACTTGACAGTAGCAATATCGATGTTATGTATCCAAAAGTGGTCCAACAGACTGCCTGCATGTGTTTTTGGCTTGTCAACAATCAGTGACAGTTTGTGTTGTTGCATAAATTCAAGAAGAAGTGCTTTTGCTCTTGTGGACTGTAACATGTCAATGTTAAAGTCTCCAACAATAATCAATTTTGAATTAGGCGGCAATGAGGTAACAACGGTTTGTATTAAATTAAATAGATCACGAATGGGTGCGTTTGGTGTCAAGTACAAATTTATGATGCGGAGTTTAATGTGTACATGCAATAGGTCAATGGTTATTGATTCTAGATATTTTGTCAAAAAAATGTGAAAGTTTTGCACTGGAACTATTTTCTTGCAGCATGTTAACAGGCCATGAATACTTGCTGTAGTATAGCAATTGGATGTTTTGTCAAGGAAACCAATGTGGTCGAGCACATTGTGTCTGGTTCTTGGAAGCAAAGGACAGTTGCTTGGAGCAAATCATGGTCATGGGCTATTTCTTGTGCATGCAATGCAAAGCTACGTGTATTCAAAGAGCATACATGATAAAATGACTTGGAGAGACAGACAAAAGGCTATGCTATACTTTCCACTGTGCCGAGGTCATAAGGCATTGCATTTCGCCATTTACTTTTCCTGAGACTTTGAAGTTTTGTTCTTGCAATTTATGCATGAGATACAATGACTCGATGTTTCTTACACATGACAAGGTAGTGTACACAAGACCATGTTGATAGACCTTACATGGGTCAAAAGCAACTGTGTCCATTGTGAGCCCTTGTGCTCTATGAATAGTTCGTGCGCATGCAAATTGCAAAGGAAATTGTGCTCAAGTAACTATTTTTGTACCTGTCTTGACTTTTCTAATGATTCTCGTTATAGGTGTCCAAGAAGGCATAATACAATTTGTGTATAGACTTTGCATGTTCTTTGTCGACACAATTTGCCAATAGTGGGATCATTGAATTCTATCCAAACAATGTCTTCTTTCTCAGTTGTATGCAATTTGAAGATGCCATCTACACCATTCACTAGCCCATCTTGTGTATCAATGTTGCCAGCAATCAATTCAACCAAAATATCTTGTTTGAGCAGAATTGTGCTAGGCTATGATGATTTCTTGGGTTGAAATTGATTGCGATCAATCACTGTGTCCTATTTATCAATCACTTCTAAAACATACAACTTTGTTGGTAAGTAGTCTAGCATTTTTTTGTTGTGCATGTTGACTGCTGTATTTCTGTGAAACAAGTATGGAAATCATGGATCATTTGGAGGTGTCTTATAACACATTGCATTCAAGTAGCAGATGTCTTGATTGGATTGTTGACCAATCCTAGCACGATTAAGTATTGAAATGAAATGTTGATTTGTTTGTCTAATTACACTATGCAATTCAAAGCACTTGACATTGTCGATCCAAAAGGTATATGGAATTTTCTCTTTATCTATTATTGGTTCTTTGAATATCCAAGTATCACACACAGGCTGTGCATGGTAGAAATCACCACAAAATATGATATCTATGTTTCTAAAAGGTGTTGTTGGTGTGTGCTTGATTTGACAAAGTCTTCTGTCAATGTTGTAAAGCATTTTTGAACCAATCAATGACACTTCATCAACAAGAAGAATTTGCAATTGATCTAATTTTTTGCTTAAGGCATCAACTGTGTTTGAATCTAGAGGTAACATTTTTGAAGAATTGCATGGAAATTGGAAGATTGAATGTGCAGTAATTCCACCTGCATTGAATGCATCTTTTCTTGTTGAAGCAACATTAATGCCTTTAGGCTTGAGTGGATCACTAACTAGTTGTTTATCATAGAATCTAATCATTGCTTCAAAAATTGTTTTTGCTGTGAAGGTTTTGCTTTTGCTAGCTCCACCTGTCAAAAACAAGTACAATGGTTTTTTCAGAGATAGTCTTTTTGTCATTAGTATGTCCTTTACAATTGCTTGTTGTTCTTTGTTCAATTGTCTTCATAGTTGGTAGTATTCTTTGTTGCTTAGTAGAAATGGATGTGCAATATCTGAGAATAGGTTTTTGTAGATGGAATCCTTGAGCTTTATATTCTTCATATGGTTCAAGTCACTTATTATGTCATAGTTTTCCATGCCATTCTCCTATTTGCATCTATCAATTTCATCTATAATGTCTATTGCTAGGCAGTTATCATTTTCAAATTTTGTTGAGGCTTCATCAATGTCACCCCATTTAGAAACAATTTGTGCGGTGAACATCTTTTTGATATTTGTAATTTCTACTTTGTTTGCATTGAATGCTGCACTCCATGTTTCATATCTAGTTAACAAGGTTTGCTCACTAGATCTGAAAGGCACATACAACATAAGTTTTTCTCTGCAATAATTCTCAGGGTCAATGTGCGGATTGTATCTTACACAGCATATGATCTGTGGAGTCATTCTTTTTTTCAGCTTTCTAAAGTTACCAGAGTAAAAAGTAGCGTATTCAGCTAGTGATAAGTTGTCAAGAGCTTCTGGCCGCTGTGTGTATTTTTCTATTATAGATGTACACATGATGTTTTCAGAATCGTCTTTCTCTTTTGCTAATACCCTAGGGCTTTTTAACATGGAAACTCTACTTTCGAATGGTGTAGTATTGATGATAATAGTTTTCCTTGAGCATTTATGTAATGACAATGAGAGAATGATATGAACAACTTGACGACTAGACATTTGTTGATAGTTAAGAAATGTGTTGACAAGTTTCTGTATAAATTGCACCTTTCTGTCATAAGCATCAGTGCATTACTACCACAATTTCTGAAACACAAGAGACAATGTTCTATCTTCTTTCATCCTATATGACCTGCAGTAAGATGCAACAATATATGCATCTAAAATAAATTATGTATTTGTATTTGCATACCATAGTTTGGGCAATTTCTTTGCAAAGACATTTATCCAAATGTCAGATGGGTCTCTTTTCAACATGACAATTTTGCATGACATTGTTGATCGAAGCATTGTAATGTACTCGATTTCATTCATTTCCAATTGAAAGGAAAATTACAGGATCAAACTACTAACCAAAACATGCAAAGCAGATAAACAACACAAGAAAGATATTACTAGATTTGAAAGATGCACCAGAGACCAACACAAGTTTTTGAAGGGGGAAAAGCAAAGAAAAACCTCCATGAATATGCAAGTGGCAAGAAGCCAAAAATAAAGATTACAGAGATGTAAGAAGCTTCTCAATGAAAAGATGAAGAAGAAGATATCTGTGAAGAGGATGTGTACCACATGTTTCCTCTTAAAGAGGAATCTATCAAAATAGATTTATTCCTGCAGGAGGAATAAAATAGGTGTTACCTGACATGTGGGGATAAAACACCAAAAATAAATAAATACAAAAATTATAAGATAATCTTCACAAAGTAAAGATTAAATTCTAATTTACCCCCCTTAAGCTTTACTTGGGGAGATTTACAAGAAACCCATCAATGGGATGATTACAACATTTACAAGAATGGCATAAAAGCCTTTACAATGAATAAGAATATATAATTTAAGAAAGAGGCTTGATGTAGAGCCAAGTCTTCAAGGAATTGAGTGAACCAAAGTGCTTGTATAGATGCCTTTAAACAATCTAAACATTGAGCTCCTTTAGAGCCAAGAGAAGTGGATTTGAAGGTTCATGAACTGCCAAGATATTGAACCTGTTTCATCAAAGAAACCATAACCACAAATAGATTTCCCATCATTGGGATCATCTCCTAGATTGAATTAGTATAATCATATAAAGAGATATACATAGCAAAACAAAAGTTTGCGGATAAAATGAATCAATTTTGAGTCATGAAGCCACAAAGGCAAAGGTTAGCTTAGCTAACATAAAAGTGATTCAATGAAGAAACCTAAAGTCTTGAATAAGAGTGCTAAAACATTGTAGCACAAATCATGGCTTATAGCCCAAATTATAAAATGCCAACATATAGGCATAGAAAAAAAAATTCTAGGTTGTTTCTCACTACATCATTTGTTGCATTGTAAAGAGAACTTATATCAATTTTAATTATATTGGACTTTGAAAATTAGTACTAAGATCATAGTGCCATCATTTGAAAATTCAATAATACGAACTTTGAAAAACAGTCCTATAGATGGTTTTTAAAACCATAATGCCTTCATAAAATATCAGAGGACTTGGAAAATAGTCCTAGATGGTATAACAACCATATTGACTTCAATAAAAGTATAGGAACATGATCTCCAATGATTAGTTCATCATAAAAAGTAAGTGCATACCATCAAGGTGGATGGAAATATTTTCCATGGGGCCCAAAACACAGTCCAATGAGACTTAATAGAGCTCCCTATGCAACATTACTGCAAATGCGCCTTGCGCATAAAAAGAACTCCATTGAGACTAGATGAAGCATTGGACTTCGCAAAAAAATTGTATAGATGGGATAAAACCATCAAGAAGGCAAAAGCTTCATTGAGCTTTTAATATCTCAGATAAATGAGGCACAAAATATTAGATTCCCTTTATCAAGATAACATAATCATAGTTGAGAAGAAACTCTAGACTTGTTTTAAATATAGAGATAAATCAAGACTTAGGTTTGAGAGAAAGATAAAAGTCACAAATTGAGAGAAAAGTTATAAGCAAGTACCTAGCATTAGGTTAGAAATGACGGGTATAAAATACTCAATAAGACAATATTCATGTATTCACGACTACATGAATATCCCCTGTTATAGAAGACATGTTCAAGGTTATTGGGTTGATCAAGTCCAATAACAAAGTACATGTTAAAACTATAGGAAAAAAAATTTAAAAACTTTGAGAATTGTGCCTATAATTAGCATTAGGCTTTTTGAAACAATCACTAGTCTAATGACCATCTTTGCTACAATAATTACAATGCGACTTGTTAAAATTGTGTCGATTATTAGTAGTGTGCTTGCGATTATCAAAAGTATGATTGTTGGGAAATTGTGATTTGAATTAGATGAATTATTATGTTTCAACATAAAAGCATGCTCATTATTTTTAAGAGTATCAAATTGAATTAACTTAGCTTCTTCTTGTCGTAACAAATTTTGAAAAATATCATAAGTTAACTGAGTAGCTAAGGTAGGAATTGTAGGAGTCAAGGACAACACTGAGAGGGGGGGTGAATTAGTGTTGTGTGAATTTTCAAATCTTTTTACAACTTCTTGCAAACTTTCTCTTACAGAACAAATAGAGAGGAATACATTAATTATTTGTGCACAAGATTAATAATGAAGGATGTGAAAATAAGCAAAGAACTAATATACACACATACAGATGAAAAACAACATTAAACATGACACATGTTTTTCACGAGTGGAAAACCCTTCTTGGGTAAAAAACCACTCAAAACTGCCTCACTGGCTTAAGTGAAAACCTCATTGGTTACAATGTTTGGAAGCACCAACTTCCAGGAGCACCAACCCCTAATTCTTTTGAAGCACCAACCCCTAATTCTTTTGAAGCACCAACTTCAAGGAGCACCAACCCCTAACACAGAACAAATTAAAAACTTAGAGGGTTTCTCTGTTTCAATACAAAACACTTCTTCTCTCCCATGTGTCTGTCAAATGGCCATTCTTTTCATCAACCCAAATCATATACAAAACTCAGATATTCAAAATCAACCCTGTATCCTGATCCACTCAACAACACTACATATCAATCCACCTGCAAAGCCATTATATACAAGATGACTTTTCATATTTTGTCTTCTCTCCACAATTGTTTCAATCCTTGATATTCTTGCATTTGCAAATACGGTCTCTTCAAATTCTCTGTCCTGCAAATCCATTTTAGTGAGCATAAAACCTTTCATATTCTGCAGAAGAAAATTCAATGATCTTCAATATCTTTTTTTTTTTCTCATATCTGTAAATACCTCTTCATATTCAAATTTGTCTTCAATAAAATTCCTGCATAAAAATTTTTCAATATTGCCCTTGTCAAAAATAATTTCTTTTAAAAAAACTTTTCATAAAAATCATTTTGTCTGTGCAAATTCAATCTACAAAAATAACTCCACCAATTTATCAATCAACCTTCTCTGTAATAAAATCATCTGACATTTCTTTTTGAAAAATTTTTCTAGCAAAAATATCTTCAATCTGTGTATCAAAACATAATGAAATGATATTTCATATTCCTCTCAAAAAAACACTTTTCAATTTTCTTCTCTGCAAAAACACATTTCCAAACTCTTCATTTTTCCTCTGAAAAACAATTTCAATTCTGAAATCTCATCCAAATTCATTGTCTTAATAAAATCTGCCTTCACAAGAAAATCATAAAAATAATTCCAATTTGCCCTCTGTTGAAGAAATAATCCATTTCTTTCATCTTTCAAAAATTTCTTCTCAAAAATATAATCTTCTCACAAAAATGTCTTCCAAAAATAATTTCCAATATAATAGAATGTCTTAAAAAAAAACTTTCTAATATAAACCCCTTAAATTCCAAGAGAGAGAGTGAGATCAATATGTGTTTCAAATAGAAACAAATCTTTAAGAAATTCCTCAAAATTCTCAAAAAAAATCTCCTAAAAAAATCTTATAAAGATATTCCTTAATATCCTCAAAAATCTCCTAAAAATCCTCATACTTTTAATGTCATAAAAAAATGACATAAAGCCACCGAATTAGGAGATAAAGGAGTTTTGATGCTTTTGTTTGTTTTTTTTTTTTTATAAAATCTGATGCCTTTTTGAAGATTATAAAATAGGATATAAAAAAGTTTCTAAATTTAAGACTAAAGCCATTTATGGCTTAGTCACGTTCCCATACAAAAAGACCTATTTAATATTTGAAACAAATATTATCTCCTCTTTATAATAGGCATCGGGCTCCCCTTATAATATCATCTCCACTTCATAATATAAATCATGCTAAGATATTCAATGAAAATCAAACTCCATTAAATAAAGCAATTGGATGCTTTTTAGGATATTTAATGATTTTATATGACTTAATTTGATGGCTTTCACTTAAGTCATAAACAATACCTCTTTTTAATATTGACTTTCACCTAAGTCATTTATTTGTTTTAGCACCCATATTCCTGGATATTTGTTAATGCATACCATTACATATGTAACCCTTAGTTGCGGCAATAGATGTTAGAATGATATTTGTCTTTCCACCATAGGTATCATTCCAATCATTTGCAATATTGATAGATTTCAAGTTGTTTTGGGTCTCCACTAAAATTGCCAAGAGAAAGATCATGCGTGAACACATGAGTCTAAGGATGAACTTGAATAGCTTGCATAGTCTGATCCAAGATAACTCAGTCAACTTATCATCTCAACTTCACAACAAACATATGAAGACTCCTGATCTGATCTCTTCTATGCATCTGCAAGACATCAACCTGTGTCTGTCATCAACAACTCATCAATATGTTCAACCAACAACACAAACGAGTCTTCAAATCTATTTTCTGCTCTTTGCTTTGGTGGACAACCTGTGAACAATATGGCTACATGAAACAACACTTTGTTAAAACAATCTTGCATCATCATCAACTTAACACCTTCTTGACATCAATGACAATCAGTCACCATCAGGAATAGCTAATTGAGAATGAATATTTGTAATAAATTGTTGAAATGGTTTAGGTAAACATTTTTTAAGAATGATATGAATCAATCTAAGATGTTCAAGCCTAACTCCTAAATCAGTCAATTGAGCACTAATATCATTAAATTTAAGAAGAAATTCATCCATGGTTTTGAAATCTGTATACCTGAGATCTTCGAGTTGATCTTGAAGTTGAATCTTCCTAGATTCATTTGCATTATCGTGAATATTTTTAAGAATGTCCCATGCGTTATGGGCTTTTGTGCATGCTCCTATGTGAACATAGAGTTCAGGGGACATTGAGATACTTATCAGACCGAGAGCTTCGTCGTTTTTGGCCAGCCATTTGTCTTTTTCATCCTGAGTTGCGATACAGGTTTTGATTTTGAATCGGTTGCCACATCCAAAAGATGCTTAAATCAAAAAATAAAACTAATATGTTACTTCCAGGAATGATAATTAGTCGAATTGAGTTTAATTTTGGGAATTAGGGTCAACATTTTGCAAAAATTAAAGTCGACCAAAAAAATACCTTTTTAAGAAAAAAAATGCCTAATTACATAAACAAAAGGCAATTATTTTTTGAAAAAATTACCTTTATTTAGATGAAGAAAAGACAATTTAAAAAAAAAAAAAACTAAAAGACAAAAATTGTTTTTTTTTTTAAAACCTAAATTAAATTAAAAACTTATATTCTAGAAAGAAACATTATAAATATTGTTTAAAAAAAACTAATACAAAAAAAATATTAAAATAAAATAAATTTTATATAAGAAATCCTTAAAGGGGCATTAAAAAAATTTAAGGAAAAAAACTTTTATTAAAACTTCTTTTTACAAAGGCATGGATGAATCATATAAAACTTTTATTAAAAGAAGCTAGATATTACTAATCTTGTAAAAAGGAACTTTCTTAATAAATAAAAGCTTTTTAAACGAACAAAAAACAAAGAAGAATTCAGAATTTTGTTTATTGTTTGAAGTTTTTTTTGTTTATAACGGCGAGAGCAGAAGCGGGCGGGCTGAGCACGCTGAGGAGGGTGTTGAAGGAGGGGTGGTGGCGGCAGGGCAGATGCAACGCAGGGAGGGGTCGGGCGGGGGTTTTTTCCACGCAGGCCCCTTGCCTGCTAAAACAAGTTTCAAAAAAATTTCTTTAATTTTGATTAGTTTTTTTAAAACTGTTGTTTATTATTTAGTTTTTTTTTTAAAAAACCTTTAAAAAATAAGGGTTTATAATTTTAAAAAACTTTGATTATTAATTGTTTAGGTTTTTAGGATTTTAACATTGCAAAGGCCCTTTTTAATTTTAAAAAAGCTTTGATTTATTAAAAAACTTAATTTTTTTTTTTTAGAAAGCCTATAATTTTTTGAAAAAAATTTAATATGATGTTTGAAAAAAAATTAATTAAAAAATTTTGGAATTTGATTTAAAAAAAAATGGTATAGAATAAGGAGAAAATATTTTTTTCTCAGAGAGATCTAAAAATAATGATAAAAGAATATATATTGATTTAAAAAAAAATAAAAATTCAGAAGCAGATATAACTTGAAACAAGTAAGGTAGAATAGAATATATATAGTTTTAACAAGCTATATTGATGTTGAAAAATGAAGCAGATAACGCTTCTAAAAAGGTTGCACAGAATGATTAGTAGTAATCTCTGATACCATGAAAGGAAATCAAAGTACTAACCAAAACATGCAAAGCAGATAAACAACACAAGAAAGATATTACTAGATTTGAAAGATGCACCAGAGACCAACACAAGTTTTTGAAGGGGGAAAACAAAGAAAAACCCCATGAATATGCAAGTGGCAAGAAGCCAAAAATAAAGATTACAGAGATGTAAGAAGCTTCTCAATGAAAAGATGAAGAAGAAGAAGATATCTATGAAGAGGATGTGTACCACATGTTTCCTCTTAAAGAGGAATCTATCAAAATAGATTTATTCCTGCAGGAGGAATAAAATAGGTGTTACCCAACATGTGGGGATAAAACACCAAAAATAAATAAATATAAAAATTATAAGATAATCTTCACAAAGTAAAGATTAAATTCTAATACCAATTCATGCAAAAACAACTTTGAAATGAAAGTTCCTTTGTGTAATGTTTGTTTTCCAATTGCTTAAAAAAGTTTTCGCTCTCTCCTTCATTCTAGCATTAGGCAAGGGGAAACTAAATTTGCAACTTGAGTTTTTCTATTTCTTGCAACTCTTTGTATGATGATGCGTTTACATTTTGGCAAGGTTTGTATCAAGTAGCAATGAGTCACATGAAATATACTTTTCCAGAGAGCTTTTTATTTTAGTATTTGAGCAATTGCCATATACAGGTACATCTTTTATCCATAGAAAAAAGTGAACATTGCCCAGTACTGAATTTTTTCTGATTTCAAAGTCCAAGTCCCTTGCGAAATAGATTTTTGGCACAAAGCTTTGCACAATGACTCCTAGAAATGCTCAACACTTGTTAATGTTACAAAAAAAGTTGGAGGTCCCAATTGTCTTATCATTCCAAATATGTTTTTTTAGTGTTTTCTAGATAATGGAGATCTTAATATTTTTTTGAGTTTTGCTGCACATCTTTTGCAAGCAATTTTTCACCTTTCAATTTAGTTTTCCATATGCAAATCCATGCTAGTGAGGATACTTGGTGAATACTAATTTTAATAGCTTTAAAAAATATATTTGTTATGTGTGTTGCAAAGTCATTGTCTTTGGTATGTCAAATTTTTAGTAACGTCACTTGGTCGAGCCGAACCATAAAACAAAGTTGGGAAGTTCATATCGTCTGCATACATGTCCTAGAAATCTGCATACATGTCCTAGAAAATATCAAGAGGTTTAAACCCTCCTGATGGTGCAATTTCAATGATTGTTGTGTCAAGGTCTTTGATTGACTGTGTTTCATTAAACCAATGTATAACTGATTCAGTTAGATCTGTCATCTTGCATACTTGGTTCTATTTCAAAATCTATTTACATTTGTGTTGTCTTCTTTGCCAACAACTCATGCCACTCTTTATTTATAGAGATGTTCTCTTTTGTGTACAATGGTGTTTTCGATAGTGCAATTAAAGCATTCATGACTATAGTAGGTCTAACATTTCCTTGTGCATATGCATTATCGTATTCTAGCTTTCACTTCAATCTAGCTGCTACTGTTGTGGTTTCATCTGGTTGCCTAGGCAATGCTCGCTGCACCTTATCAAAATCTACAAGAACGTTGATGATTGTCCCAAGAAAGCCATATTGTACTTGTCTATATCCTAATTGCCTAATCTATGCAAAAGTTATGCACAAAGACACAAGCCTTTCCTCTAGAGTAGTCAAAGAGTAAACAACATCTATTTGTGCATTTCGTCTTATTCTTGAAGGCGTGGAAAAATATGGGATCTTACCATCCAATGTGGATTTTATACATTGTTTGCAAATGGGCTGTACTATTGCTATATTTTTTTCATCCATCTGAATACAAAGCAAGGGCAAAGCTTGTACAAGTGCAGCATAAACTTTATGAATGTTGTGATGGAAATGAAGCATGTTGCAAAGAGAGCATGGTTCAGTGGGTGTGTCGTTTATCATTTGCAAGTATGAGTTAATAGATTTTTGGATTGCATTGTTTTTTGTACGTGTGCGTTTTGCTTTTGGTGGTTGATAAGTAGCATTTGTGTTCTGGACCATAGAATATGTATATGGCCTATGTTTCAATTTTGGAAAACGTAAAGCATAAGCCTTTTGCGCACTCTGCATTTGTTTTTTCAAAGAATGTAATGATTGTTGTTGCGTTGGATTTTGGCTAGGATCGCAGAATTGAATTTACTTTGCATATGCAAATCATAATGTGTTTGTGTTTGTTTTTTTAAAGAATGTAATGATTGTTGACACGTTGGCTTTGGGGAAGCCTTGTAGGACTGAATAATTTTTGTGACATTTGTAGTGGGTAGGACAGAATTGGATGTTGTAGTGTGTGGGACATCTGCATGGGACACTTGCGCATTGCAGATTTTCGCTTTTAGAGAGCGCAATGTCTCATGTGATTTTAACTTTGTTTCAATTGGTGTATATATTGTTGTACCTGTTTATTTTTTACGAGAATTAATTATATTGTTTATTGTTTCCGATTTGAAAGTGCTTGTCATATGTTGAATACAAAGTGGATCCTTGATGTGCATGTTGTGAGTCAATTGTTCTTTTTGTTGAAGTGGTTCATAATGACAATGGCCCAAGCTACTTGCAAAGCAAATTAAGTCCAATTTTTTTGGGCTTCACGAAATTAGAGTATGTTTTGGCTCTAGGATATGGAGATGCTTGCCATATGTGTATTGTTGCAGCAAACATGTGGGATAGCCATAGTGCACAAAATTCAAACCCTTCAAGGCCAGTTTGGACATATGGCATTCCAATCCTGGAAACTAATGATTGTAACTGCAATAGACGATTGTTGATTTCTATGCTAGATTGATCAAAAGTGCCAAAACAAGCCAATTCATATTTGTTTTCAACTGTCAATGCATTGGCCAATGACTACGCCATAAATAATCACAAAGCAACTGGATCGAATTGTTCAGCAAGCAAAAAAGCTATTGCAGCAAACATGCTTTCACCACATGTAGTAGCAAATGTAGCTACTCTACAAAGTCCAAGTGTATCAAACACATTTGCTATTGTGTTCTAAGTGTTGTCCAAATTGCAATATGTAATTTGCAAATGTGGTTGGATGTTTTGGATGCAATTGTATGTATTTAGTTGTGAAAACATAGGCTCATAGTGCCCAACAGTAGGAATTGTATCATGGAAAAGAATTGATATTACAGGATTACATGCATCCTTGTTGAAATGTAAGTATATTGTTTTGTATGTTAAAAACCAAATGCATATTGGTATGTTTAGCCAATATGCTAGCCATTTTAGACAAAATGTGTCACCCCAAAGCCCAGTTTCACCACTATTGTTGACCTTTGTGGCTGAAAGCCTCATTCTTCATAGATATGTGTTTTTGTCATGTGTATTATGCAAATCGCTAAGGATTGTTGGGTGCAAGTCATTTTCATAGGAGCCTAAAGCTATAGTACAGCGATTATGAAGGCAATCTAAGAAATGATCCACAAGACCATTGTGTAGCTGTTTCGATGTATAACGATAATGAAACAAAACATGTAATGTGTCAAATAGGCAATCACCAACTTTGTAATTGAATGAGTCAATTCGAAAACAATGTGCATGGTGGAAAGCTTCATCAATTGACATGAAAGGTGCCTTGGCACTTGGTTTGTAGGTTTCTACTACAATTGACTATTGTGACAATTTTTGTCTTTTAAGACAATTGTTTGTAAGCATATTGCTAGATTTCATGTCAAAGGACAAAAGATACAAATTGTATTGATGCTAATTACTACAGTACAATGACTATAAAACAATGTGCCAAGCTTGGAATGTTGAATACATAGAAAGAAGAATTGAACAGGCAATTACTCATCGTGATCAACAGCAGTACATAATTTGTAACTATAGCCTTTGGTTCACTATTGTGCACTAGAAAGCCTACAGAGCTAGAGCAAATTCTTAATATCAGTTCATGTGACTAAACTAAAACTTGTTCTAGGACTATTGAGCAGGGTAGTGCATATTTGAAAACAGACAAAAGAGAAACAAGCATGATAATCCATTACTCACATTGATGAGCAATAAATTGAGTAATAGCAAATGAAAGCAAATCAGTTGATCAATTTTGGTAATAATCTTGTTATAGTCTTGAAGTCCATGTATAGTTTGAGCTTAGATACATATATGTGTACACACACACACACACACACACACACACATATATATATGTAGACATGTACACATATATATACATATGTATATACATGTTGATATGTGCCAGACAATTGAGAGGGGGGGGTTAATCAGTTGTCACAAAAACATAAACACTTTCTGCAATTTAAACATTCATGACTTATCCACAATTATTATGATTTAACAATGAGAGCATGAAATCAGAAACTTAACCACAGAAGCAACATCAAACACAAAAGACACCAGATTTACATGGAAAACCCCAAGGTGGGGAAAAACCATGGAGAGGATTAAATCTCAATATATATTGCAATCTTGAAATATGATGCAGAATAGGGGAACACTTATCAAGTCTCACAAACATGAGTGACTGATCTTGGAGGGAAGGACAACAAACTTGCACATCATGACACCTACAACCTCCATTCATGAGTTGGTTTGGATGTATGAGATGATTGTCAACACTTGAGGAGGGCATGAGACATGTTCTTTTGACCAATGGAAGCTTACCAAACTCATAAGTTAGCCTAGCAAGTTGTCCTACCCAAGGTTCCTTCACAAATGACCTATTTTTCTTGTAGCCCTAGAAATGCGGTTTAGAGGGCATAACTCCAAAAATTTCTAAACAACTCCCAAAAATATTTATCTTTTTAGATACCCATTATGGCCCTATATAACATAATTGACATGTAGGGTACATTGTTTTGGAACACAAGCCTCTAAAAATGATTGTTCCTACTGTTCCAAGGGGCAATTAGCCCTAGGTTTACAAAGGAAGTACCCTACCAGAGTGACCCAAAACTTTCTAACCAATCCAGAAGTTAGTATGGATTGAAAATGGATGGATTCGATGGGTTTTGGGCCTCCATGGGCATTAGAAACAAGTTTTCCAACTAAATCTTCCTCTAGCTATCACCAATGGCTTAATACATAGAGATATCAAGCCAAATCTTCCTCAAATCTTGTCTTGGATTGCTCCCTTGCACTTGCACACAAAACCCATTGTATAATATACCTATACAGACCCAAAAAATTCATTTTGGGGCTCTAACTCAAAGATTTGTGTCAGAACCCCATAAAACTCTTAAAACCCTACCAAACCCTCCTAGAAACAACAATTTTGGGACAACGTTTTGTTCTTCTTTCTCCTGCAATTTCAAGACACGCAAATAGACTCAAATGAAAGTTAAAACATGCATTTACATAATCCAAAATGTGAGAGTCCTTTAAATGGCTGTACGGGAGAGTATTGTAGCAAAGAACAATGAATTTTCACAGTAAAAAGCAGCAAACAGTCTTCTTTTCTGTATTTTCTCTTTTCCAACTTCAATGATTTGTTTTCCATGACCTCTAGGGGATAAATACAATCCAAAATCATCACTATATTTCATGCAAGATTGTTCTCCTATCAAAAAGGCAAAAAGGCTCACTAATTTCCCACTAATTTCACTAATTTTAGCCTCAAGACTATTTTTTTCCAAACATAGCACATGCTATTTGGAGTTCCACTACTAGTTGACTTCTAGAATAGAGGGAGTGGTTTCTAAAATAGAGAGTGGTCTGAATCAGACCTTATTACAATAATAAACTAATACATGACTCCACCTAGGCTCATAATGAGCATAAAATCCAAAATTTAAGGCTCCTAGTGAGCATACAAGTCAAAATTAACTATGGTGGTCTCTACACCATACAACCGGGGTAAAAAGATTTCAATCCCTTGATGAAATGAGCTCTTGGACAAAGGCTCCATGCTATTTGATATCCTCTTCTGTCATCCATGTAGCATCTTCAATTGGCAAACCATGCCATTTCACCAAATGTTCATTATAGACTTTATTTCTTGTCCTCTTAACCTCTCTTGTGTCCAAGATAGTTTCAAGCTTCATTGGTTGACTGGGTGGGAGATCCCTTATCCAATCCTCATCAGCAACTTCTTTAGCTTCTTCATCTGTAACATTAGATCCTTTGAAAGGATACAGGTCTGCAACATTGAAAATGGGGGAGATAGCAACTCCAGGAGGAAGTTCTATCTCATAGGCATTTTGACCAAACTTGTGGACCACTTTGCAAGGTCCTATCTTCTTCATCATCAGCTTTGTATATCTGCCCTTGGGCAGTCTCTCCTTCCTCAAATGAGCTAGCACCATGTCACCTACTTTGTATTGAACATCTCTTCTTTTTAGATCAGCCATCTCCTTGTACTTGACAACACTCTTTTAAAGAGTTTCTCTTACTTGGTGACGTATCTCCTTCATGGTTGTGGAAAAGTCTTCTCCTTGTGCACTCCTATTGTCTACTCCCCTTAAGTCTCTTAGCTCATAAATGCCTCTTGGCTTCATACCATACACCATTTCAAAAGGTGTTCTTCCAATGCTCCTGTTAACAGAGTCATTGTAGGCATATTCGGCTTGGGGCAGCAGTAGATCCCATGACTGATTATGCTCCTTTGTTAAGAACCTTAATAGGTTTCCCAAAGACCTATTTACAAATTTAGTTTGCCCATCTGTTTGGGGATGGTAGGCAGAACTGAAAGTTAGATTTGTTCCCAACTTCTTCCACAAGTATCTCCAAAAGTGACCAATGAACTTGGAATCTCTGTCAGACACTATCGTCAAAGGCAATCCATGGATTCTTACAATTTCCTTGAAGGATAGACTAGAATTATGAGAGGTATTATTAGTGGACTTACAAGCAATGAAATGTGCCATCTTACTAAATCTATCTACAACAACAAAAATGTTGTCATAACCTCTTTGTGTCTTGGGCAGACCTAGAACAAAGTCCATGCTGATAGACTCCCATGGCTGATTGGGTATTGGTAAAGGCTGATATAAGCTTGCATTAGAACTTGATCCTTTAGCCGTCTGGCATATCACACAACTCTGGACAAACTTCTTCACATCATTATGCAACCTAGGCCAATGATAAAACCTCTTGGCCTGCTCCAAAGTTTTGTCATAACCAAAATGACCACTTAGGCTGCCATAGTGTTTTTCCTTGATCAAATTTGCTCTCATGGAGCATCTTGGCACACACAACTGAGCTCCCTTGAATAGTAGACCATCTTGTACCACAAACTCAGAAAATTCATTGTGAAAAACATCTTGGGACTGATTGCAAACAACAAAAACAGTACTAAAATCTTCATCATTCTCATACATACCTTTGATTGCATCAATACCTACACTTTGCAACTTGATCTCCTGCACCATCATTGACCTTCTACTCAGAGCATCAACAACTTTATTTTCTTGTCCTTTCTTGTGTTTGATGGTGAATGTGTAGGCCTGCATATACTCCATCCACTTCATGTGTTTGTGACTTAGCTTATCTTGGTTGTTCAAGAAACTTAAAGCATGGTTGTCTGTGAAGACAATAAACTCCTTAGGCAATAGATAGTGCCTCGACTTCTTGAATGACTGTACCATAGCATAGAGTTCAAGGTCATAGGAAGAGTACTTCCTCTTTGCTTCATTGAGTTTTTCACTAAAGAAAGCAATCTGTCTCCCATCTTGGCTTAGGACTGCACCTATGACATATCCACTTGCATCACACTTAATGGCGAACACCTTGATGAAATCAGGGAGTGCAAGAATGGGTTGTTGAGCCACCCTTGTCTTCAAATACTTAAAGCTTTTCTCAGCTTCCTCAGTCCATTGGAACTTCTTCTTCTTATCTCCTTTGATAGTATCAAGAATAGGAGAACAAATATGACTGAAATTTTTGATAAACTTTCTATAAAATGTAGCCAAACCATGGAAACTTCTTACCTCTGCTGCTGTTTTAGGAGCTGGCCAGTTGAGTATGGCTTCTACCTTGGATGGATCCATCTTGAGTGTGCCCTTGGAGATCACAAATCCAAGATAGACAAGCTCCTCTTTCATGAATTCATATTTCTTGAGGTTGATCATTAGCTTCTCCTCATTCAAAATCTTCAACACCATGTCCAAGTGTTGCAAGTGTTCTTCTTTGGTTTTACTGTACACAAGAATGTCATCTAGATAGACCACCACAAAGTTTCCTATGAAATGCTTTAGGACTTCATTCATGAGTCTCATACATGTACTTGGGGCATTTGATAACCCAAAAGGCATAACTAGCAATTCATAAAGACCTTCATTTGTTTTCCATTCATCACCCTCTCTTATCCTTATTTGGTGGTAACCACTCTTTAAATCTATCTTTGAAAAGTAACATGCATCTCCCAAACTATCCATTAGGTCTTCTATCTGAGGTATTGGGAATCTATACCTGATGGTTATCCAGTTGATGGCTCTAGAATCAGTGCAAAGTCTCCATTCTCCACCCTTCTTAGGTGCTAGGACAGTTGGAATAGCACAGGGACTCAAACTCTCCTTGATCAACCCTTTATCCAATAGCTCTTGGATCTGATTTTTGTCCTCTTCATTTTGCTGTGGTGTCATCTTGTATGCTGCCTTGTTTGGCAAACTTGCACTAGGGATGAGATCAATGTGATGGCTTACATCTCTGACAGGAGGTAGTGAACTTGGTAGGTCTTTCACCACTAAGTCTTCATACTTGTCCAATAGGACCTGCACCTCCTCTGGTATCTTTTCTACCTCTATTTCTGCCTTGATTGTCACAGGCTTGCTAATGATGGCATAACCAACTTCTCCTTCAATGTCTCCAAAAATTCTTTCTCTTTCACCATCATCACGCTTGGTCCTTCATGGATTGCTGCACCATCTTCTTTTATGGGTGTAAGATTGTAGGTTACCCCATCCTTCACAATCATGTATGTATTCGCTTTTCCATCATGCTTGGCCTTTCGGTCAAATTGCCATGGTCTGTCTAAGAGCAAATGGCATACATCCATAGGGATGATATCACACAAGATTTTGTCCTTGTAGCCACTAATGTTGAACTCTACCCAAGCTTGTTCATTCACAAGTACTTGCTGACCCTTGTTGAGCCATGATACCTTGTAGGGTGTAGAGTGAGGAATCTTGTTTATCTTCAACTTTTCTACCATTTCCAAAGACACAAGATTGTTAGTAGAACCAGAATCAACAATCACCTTACATACCTTTCCTTGTGCTTTGCAGAGTGTTCTGAACAAAGCCTTTCTTTGTGGGGGCTCTTTGGCTGATGGTACCTTCAACAATGTCCTTATCATTAAGGATTCCCCTGCCTCTAGGTTTGCATGCACAGAATGTGAGTTTACACTCTCTTGGTCCTCCTCTTGCACTATGTGGACTCTTCTATCACCTCCATGTGAACTTGATGCTTGTTTGTCTGGACATTTGAATGCAAGATGTCCAACTTGATTACAGTTGTAGCACTTGCCTATGAAGGTGCTTGAACCTCTACCATGGCCTCCAAACCTGCCTCTACTATTTGATCTCCTTCCTCTAAAGCTGCCTCTTTCACTTGCCTCTCCTCTTGGTTCATGGTTCTCCTTGTTGCTGTCATTTGTTTCTCCTTGCTGCTTTTGTCCTCTTCCACCAAAGTTTCCTCTTCCTCTAAAGTTCTTTCCTCTACCCCTTCCGTTTTGTTCTTGTTTCCTCCTGATCTTCTCCTCATCTCTTACTACCAACTGGAAGCATTCTTCCACATTCCTAGGTGTAGTGAGACTTAGTTCATCTTGGATATTGAACCTAAGCCCATTCATGTATCTAGCAATCTTCTCAACTTCATCCTCATTATGGCCAGTTCTCATACTGAGCTTATGAAACTCTTCTGTGTAGGCCATTACATCCATCTCTTTTTGTTTCAAGTTTTGCAACCTTCTGAAGGTTTGAATGGCATAATCTTTTGGAAGGAATTGACCCTTCACCTTAGACACCATCCGGTCCCATGAACTGATTTTGGTTTTTCCTTGTCTTATTCTATCTGACTGAACATAGTTCCACCATGTTAGTGCTGCTCCCTTCAACTTGGTCTTTGCTAGTTTGACTTTCTTCTCTTCAGGCATCTCTTTGTACTCAAAGTAGTTATCTAAAGCATTATTCCAGTCTAGTACCTCCTCACTGTTCATCTTACCCTCATACATGGGCAACTCCATCTTGACATCAGTGCTTTCTCCTTTCATAGTCTGCAGCATCTTCATAAACCTTTTTGCATCTGGATCCATCTCTGTCTCACTAGATCCCTCTTGAGGGTCTAAATTCTCACCCTCACACTCTTGGTCACTGTCTTCCTCAATGACCCCACCTCTTCTCAGGTTTGCTTCAATGGCTTCAAGTCTGGTTAGGACTCCTTCTTGAGATTCCTTCATCAATCTCACTTCTTTAGTGAGGACTGGACTATTTTTAGGAGGCATTTTGTACTCCTTCACACTTTCCCAAATCAAAACTTGTGCTTTGATACCACTTGATGCAGAACAGGGGAACACTTATTAAGTCTCACAAACATGAGTGACTGATCTTGGAGGGAAGGACAACAAACTTGCACATCATGACACCTACAACCTCCATTCATGAGCCTAACTTGGTTTGGATGTATGAGATGATTGTCAACACTTGAGGAGGGAATGAGACATGTTATTTTTACCAATGGAATCTTACCAAACTCATAAGTTAGCCTAGCAAGTTGTCCTACCCAAGGTTCCTTCACAAATGGCCTATTTTCCTTGTAGCCCTAGAAATGCGGTTTAGAATGCTTAACTCCAAACATTTCCAAACAAATACCAGAAATATTTAGCTTTTTAGATACCCATTATGGCCCTCTATAACATACTTGACATGCAGGGTACATTGTTTTGGAACACAAGCCTCTAAAAATGAATATTCCTGCTGTTCCAAGGGGCAATTAGCCCTACGAAGTACCCTACCAAAGTGACCCAAAAATTTATAACCAATTCTAGAAGTTAGTATGGATTTAAAATGGATGGATTCAATGGGTTTTGGGCCTCCATGGGCATTAGGAACAAGTTTTCCAACTAAATCTTCCTCTAGCTGTCACTAATGGCTTAATACATAGAGATATCAAACCAAATCTTCCTCAAATCTTGTCTTGGACTGCTCCCCTGCACCTGCACTCAAAACCCATTGTAGAATATACCTATACAGACTCAAGAAATCCATTTTGGGGCTCTAACTCAAATATTTGGGTTAGAACCCCATAAAACTCTTAAAACCCTACCAAACCCTCCTAGAAACAACAATTTTGGGACAACATTTTGTACTTCTTTCTCCTGCAATTTCAAGACACCCAAATAGAGTCAAATGAAAGATAAAACATGCATTTACATCATCCAAAATGTGAGAGTCCTTTAAATGGCTGTACGGGCGAGTATTCTAGCAAAGAACAATGAATTTTCAATTTAAAAAGCAGAAAACAATCTTTTTTTCTGTATTTTCTCTTTTCCAACTTCAATGATCTATTTTCCACAACCTCCAGGAGATAAATACAATACAAAATCATCATTATATTTCATGCAAGATTGTTCTCCTATCAAAAAGGCAAAAAGGCTCACTAATTTCCCACTAATTTCACTAATTTTAGCCTCAAGACTGTTTTTTCCAAACATAACACATGCTATTTGGAGTTCCACTACTAGTTGACTTCTAGAATAGAGGGAGTGGTTTCTAAAATAGAAAGAGTGGTATGAATCAGACCTTATTACAATAATAAACTAATACATGACTCCACCTAGGCTCATAATGAGCATAAAATCCAAAATTTAAGGCTCCTAGTGAGCATACAAGTCAAAATTAACTATGGTGGTCTCTGCACCAAAATATTGATGTTCAGGCTTGGTCACCCCACGGGCCTAAACATACTGGCTTACTGCCATGAAGAACAACTAGGTCTAGTAGGCTCACTACCTTAACCCTAAACCTAGCAAGATTACAATAAGGGTTGTTAAACCCTACTGGTGGTTTACTGCCAGATTCACTGTCACGATCAAACACCTTTATTTATTGCGAATAAACAATTCCTCAGCTCTGCTCTACCTTTGCCCTGCTCTTCCTCTGCTCTGCCTTTGGACCTTTCTTAATATCTTATCATTTCCACTCAGGGACACCTTTTCCATGACTCAACTACAAATATTTATACACTACATCAACCTTGGAATGATCATCAAGGTCGGCATCAACCATTGGAACAATCTCCAAGGTTGGTATTACAAACATTTACAAAATGGTCCTGACCTATTGCAACATCATGCAAAGGGAATGAAATGTGGATCACACCATGCCTTACCTGGGACTCAAACATGATCTTCCATGCCACAACATGCTTCCATAATCTTCTAGAGATCTCTGTAATAACTGGGATTAACTAGGTCGGCCAAGACTGGTTACACACTGCATTAACTAGGAACAATCTTCACACACCATCATAATTTCTTAATGTGGACCAAAGTCTAGATAGGAACATGATTAGGAGACATCCACAAGCACACTATAATCATTAGGAGCAACTGCACAAACCTTAGCCACTTTATCCATAGGAATCTTCTCACTGGAGCACATGAACTTTACTGTCTTGAACTGTCATAAAAGAAAGATAGCTTGCGGACCACCAAACTACAAACCATTGCAACTGTAGGCACTTATCATCATCCTAGACTTCCCTCTAGAACTACAGAGTAAAATACTTCATTGCGGAGGAATGCGGAGCCAAATACTGTCTTCCTATCTTAACTGAACTTACAGAAAAAAGTAGGCTTCACTCTGGTGAGCACAACTCATTCAGATCTTCATGCGGATGGCTCAGACCTAAAATGTAGCATCCTTAGACATAGCTTCAACTTACTTCTAATCCACAGACCACTATCTTCAAGCAGGAATAAATGCGGAGCAGTTTACCAGATTGTTCTTCAGCATACAACTCATTATCTGTACTGCACTTCTTTGTAACTCACTTGTTTCTTCCAGAGAGGCTAATTTTCTCAATATCCTCAACATAAAAGTCTTCTAAACAAGTAATAGAATAAGATACAGTTGACATCAATGACAACAAAAATATGTTGATATCAATGACAACACCGATTAGGTACATACTTGCAACAATCTCCCCCTTTGTCATTGATGACAACATATGATGTGAAAAAATGCAACAACCATCAAGACAAGATTCTCCCCCTTTCTCTTTACACACCTGCACTCTTTCTTTCTCCAAAATTCTCCCCCTTTCTCTTACACATCTGCACTCTAAGTTTTTCACATGACTTCTCTCCCCCTTTGACATCAATGGCAAAGGGCACATACTTGCACTCATCTTCTCTAATCTAATCTCTCTTCTGAACTCTCTAACTACTCCCCATGAGAAGTAGCCCTAAGAAGCATCAATCTGGACCTCTGAGCACCTCCAGATTGATGCACTATTGTGTATCTTAGTTTAGAGCAGGCAGGGTGATAACCCCTAAATTTTCTCTAAGATACTCAAAAGTATCCTTAGGCAGAGGCTTGGTAAAAATGTCTACAATTTGATTCTTGGTAGAAACATACTCAACTTCACTTCATTTTCTGTCACCTTTTCTCTCAAAAAATGGTACCTAATGGATATGTGCTTTGTCCTTGAATGCATCACTGGATTCTTTGATATGTTGATGGCACTTGTATTGTCACAAAAGATTGTAATTGGATCTTCATACACAACTCTGATGTCCTTCAAAGTCTACTTCATCCATAACACTTGAGTGCAATTACATGCTATTGCAATGTATTCTGCTTCTGCAGTAGACAGGGATATTGAATCCTATTTCTTGTTCAACCAAGATACTAATCTTTTTCCCAAGAAGAATGCACCTCCACTTGTGCTTTTTCTGTCATCCACATCTCTGGCCCAATCTGCATCAGTATATGCACTGAGAACAAAGTCACTGTCCCTGGGGTACCGCACACCATAATCTATTGTGCCTTTTAAATATCTTAGAATTCTCTTGACTACCATCACATGTAATTCCTTGGGTTTTGCCTGAAATCTTGCCACAAGACACACTGCATGCATTATGTCAGGTCTGGTTTGAGTCAGATAAAGTAATCCTCCAATCATAGATCTATACTTTTTCTGGTCAGCCATGGGTGAGTTATCATCTTTGCTCAACTTACAACTAGTTATCATAGGTGTGCATACTGGTTTAGAGTCTTCCATCCCAAATTTCTTTAACAACTCTTTCACATACTTAGACTGAGAAATGAAGATACCCTTATCTGATTGACTTATTTTCAGACCTAAAAAGAAGTTCATCTCCCCAAACATAGACATTTCAAATTCACTTTGCATTTCTGCAGCAAAAACTGAGCACATACCTTCATTGCCTCCAAAAATAATGTCATCAACAAAAACTACAACAATCAGGGTTTGTTCATCATTAATCTTGAAGTAAAGATTAATGTCTGTCGTACCTTTACTAAACCCTATCTGTGTTAGGTACATGTCCAACCGTGCATACCATGCCCTAGGAGCTTGTTTTAGTCCATACAATACTTTCTTCAATCTGCATACCATGTCCCCCTGCTTTGATGACTGAAATCCTTTCAGTTGTTCAATATAGACTTCCTCTTCCAACTCTCCATTTAAGAAGGCAGACTTCACATCCATTTGATAAACTTTGAAATCTTTGTATGCTGCAAAAGCCAAAAACATCCTTATTGCTTCAATCCTTGCAACTGGAGCAAAAGTTTCTTCAAAGTCTATTCCTTCATCTTGAGCGTGTCCTTTGCATACCAATCTTGCTTTGTTTCTTACCACTTCACCATTCTCATTCATTTTGTTTCTGAAGACCCACTTTGTGCCAATTACATTCTTGTCTACTGGTCTGGGAACAAGATCCCAAGTCTGATTCTTCTCTATCTGCATCAATTCTTCTTCCATGGCTTTTATCCAATTCTCATCTTTGCAAGCCTCATCCATAGTTTTAGGTTCAATCTTAGAGATCAGATAGAAATTTACTTGTTCTTCTGCAGATTTTCTTCTGGTTAAGATCCCTTTGCTCTTATCTCCTATGATTTGATTTTTAGAATGACTGATTCTTACATATCTTGGAGTTTTGGTAGCACTTACCTGAGCTTATTCTTCTTCATCTGTACTGTCTTCATGCTGCACCACTTTTGAAACATCTGGATTATCTGACTCATAGCCAATTGATTCTGAAGACCTTTCCTTACATTCATCAACTTTAACATTTGCACTTTCATTGATTTTATTCAGCCTCTTATTATAGTACCGGTAGGCCTTGCTCTTGGTGGAATAACCAAGGAAGATTCCTTCATCACACCCAGCATCAAACTTGCCTAAATCTTCTTCTCTTTTGATATAACATCTGCTACCAAAAACTTTAAAATATTTCATAGTAGGAACTCTACCGTGCCACAATTCATATGGAGTTTTTGAACTATTACCTTTTACTTGAACTCTGTTTAGGATATATACTGCGGTGTGAATTGCTTCTCTCCAATATGCTTCTGGAAGATGAGCTTCCTTCATCATGGTTCTAGCATCTTCTTGAACTATTCTATTTTTCCTTTCAACAACTCCATTTTGTTGTGGAGTTCTAGGCGCAGATAGTTGTCTCTTTATTCCATGCTCTTCACAAAAGAAATTGAATTCATTTGATGTGAACTCTCCTCCTCTATCAGATCTCAAACATTTGATTTTCAAATCCATCTCATTTTCAACCATTACCTTAAATGTCTTGAATTTATCTAGAGCTTCAGCTTTCTCTTTCAAAAAGGTGACCCAAGTCATTCTAGAATAATCATCAATGAGCAACATGAAATACCCGTCTCCTTGCAAACTTCTTACTCTAGTAGGCCTGTACAAATCTGTATGCACTAGCTCAAGTAGTCCTCCAACTGATTGATCCTTTCTTTTGAAACTTGTTCTTGTCTGTTTCCCAAATTGACACTCCTTGCAAACCGGATTAGCAGGCTTCACAAGCCTAGGCAAATCTCTAACAATTTGTGTAGTACTTATCTTCATAATATTATCAAAATTTATGTGACACAACCTTCTATGCCATAACCAACTCTCATCAATATGAGTCAACAAGCAATAGTTCTCGGTTCCTTTCAAGTGATAGATATTACCTCTGGTCTTCTTACCAGTTGCAATGACTGTTCCAGAGCTTTACTTGATCTTGCATCCATTGTCCTTGAAAATTAAGTCGTAGCCCTTGTCACACATCTGACCCACACTCAGAAGATTGTGCTTTAATCCTTTCACATATAAGACATCTTCAGTATTATGCTTTCCATCAAAAGAAATAGATCCTTTACCACAAATCCTACTAGTTGTATCATCTCCAAACCTAACTAGCCACCATCACATCTTTCCAAACTTACAAACTTACTTTTGTCACCAGTCATGTGGTGAGAGCAACCACTATCAATAACCCATTCATCTTTTTCCTTAATGACCTGAGCAGCCAAAGCACTTTCCACTGGTTTTTCTTCCTTCATATAGCTAGAAGAATTAGTAGACACAAGATCTTCCTTAATAGCAATGAACAAGCATTCATTTACAGAGGGATTAGCATTATTTGGTTCACCATTATCTGATACTCCACCATCATCAAAATCTTCAACATAATAACATTTCTTTTGGGTCCTAGGCCTGTTCTCATATCTTCTTCTATTTCTTTCAATTCTTTCAGGACATCTGGAAGCAAAATGACCAACTTTACCATAGGAAAAACATTTGGAAGGTAATTTGCCTTTATACTTACGGGATCCTCTTTGCAGCCTGTCCACAAAGTTGGCTTCAAATTCATCTATCTCATCATTGGATTCTACTTTATACTTTTCTGATCTGGAAGTACTGGCTTTGAAGGCAGTCTCAACTTTTGGTAGAGCATCATCTAGCTCCCTCATTTCAAAAGCAGTAAGCTTACCAATCAACTGATCCCTGTTGACTATTTTTACTTGCATGAATTCTTCAATCGCGGCCACCTTGTGATAGTAAGACTTGGGCAGAGATCTGAGTATTTCATAACAATTTCCTTTTCTTCAAGAGTTCAGCCTATGGGTTTTATCCCTGTAACAAGTTCATCAACTCTTTGTATAAAAGTTGATATGTTTTCATCATTGTTCATCTTCAAGCTTTCATATTTCACTTTCAGACTTTGTAACTTGGCTTCCTTCACAAAATCATCTCCTTCATATAGATTTTTCAACCTTTCCCATACCTTATTTGCAGTTTCAAGATCCACCACTTTCGTCAGTATTGAGTCAGTTAGTGAGCTTAGCAGAGCATCCCTTGCCTTGATATCTATCTCATATTCTTTGATTTCATCTTTAGTCGTTGGACCATTTTCAGGAATGGTGTATTCTGTTTCTGCAACTTTCCAAACTTTGACACCAAGAGAAAGAAGATGGCTTTTCATCCGAGCCTTCCAGAGAACATAATTAGTTCCATCAAAATGCAGCGCTTCCTTCTTGTAAGACATTTTGGATCTTCCTCAAGCTGTTAAACTTTCTTCAAAGGAACCTTGCTCTGATACCAATTGTTGATATGCGCCAGACAACTAAGAGGGGGTGGGTGAATTAGTTGTCACAAAAACATAAACACTTTCTACAATTTAAACATTCATCACTTATCCACAATTATTATGATTTAACAATGAGAGCATGAAATCAGAAACTTAACCACATAAGAAACATCAAACACAAAAGAGACCAGATTTATATGGAAAACCCCAAGGTGGGGAAAAACCATGGAGAGGATTAACTTTCAATATGTATTGCAATCTTGAAATAGTGATGTTCAGGCTTGGTCACCCCACGGGCGTAAACATACTGGATTACTGCCATGAAGAACAACTAGGTCTAGCAGGCTCACTGCCTCAACCCTAAACCTAGCAAGATTACAATAAGGGCTGTTAAACCCTGAGGGCTATTAAACCCTACTGGTGGCTTACTGCCAGATTCACTATCATGATCAAACACCTTTCTTTATTGTAAATAAACAATTCCCCAGCTCTGCTCTACCTCTGCCCTACTCTTCCTCTGCCTCTTCTCTGCTCTGCCTTTGGACCTTTCTTAATATCTTATCATTTCTCCTCAAGGACACCTTTTCCACAACTCAGCTACAAGTATTTATACACTACATCAACCTTGGAATGATCATCAAGGTTGGCATCAACCATTGGAACAATCTCCAAGGTCAGTATTACAAACATTTACAAAATAGGTCCTGACCTATTGCAATATCATGAAAAGGGAATTAAATGCGGATCACACCATGCCTTAGCTAGGACTCAAACACAACCTTCCATGCCACAACATGCTTCCACAATCTTCTAGAGATCTCTGCAATCACTGGGATTAACCAGGTCGGCCAAGACTGATTACACACTACATTAACTGGGAACAATCTTCACAGACCATCACAATTTCTTAATGCAAACCAAAGTCCAAATAGGAACATGATTAGGAGACATCCACAAGCATGCTATAATCATCAGGAGCAACCGCACAAACCTTAGCCACTTTATCCATAGGAATCTTCTCACCGGAGTACATGAACTTTACTGTCTTGAACTTTCATAAAAGAAAGATAGCCTGCGGACCACCAAACCACGAACCATTGCAACTGTAGATGCTTATCATCATCCCAGACTTCCCTCTAGAACCACAGAGTAAAATACTTTATTGCAGAGGAATGCGGAGCCAAATACTATCTTCCTGTCTCAACTGAACTTACAGAAAAAAGTAGGCTTCACTCTGGTGAACACAACTCACTCAAATCTTCATGTGGATGGCTCAGACCTGAAATGTAGCATCCTCAGACATACCTCTAACTTACTTCCAATCTACAAACCACTATCTCCAAGAAGGAATAAATGCAGAGTAGTTTACCATACTGTTCTTCAGCATACAACTCACTATCTATACTGCACGTCTCTATAACTCACTTGTTTCTTCTGGAGAGGCTAATTTTCTCAATATCCTTAACATAAAAGTCTTCTAAATAAGTAATAGAATAAGATACAGTTGACACCAATGACAACAAGAATATGTTGACATCAATGACAACACTGATTAGGCACATACTTGCAACAATACATACATATATGTATAAATGCAGTAGCAACCTGGGAACATCAAAGAAAATTCTACTTTATCAATGTTTAAATAGCAGAAACTTTGCCAAGCAAAAGGATATTATGCTTTATCCATTTGGTCCAAGAAACCAAAGGACAATGTGCAACATCCAAGAACAAAAGGATATTATGCTATATCTATGTGCTATGGCAAGTGAAAGTACAAAGTGCAATATGCAAGAAAATTCTGTTCTCTCAATTCCTAAGGAGCAGCAATTTTGCAATGTCCAAGGCAATTCCACTCTGTCAACATGTAACTAGCAACAGTGTTCCAAGGGCCATGGAAACTATGCTTTACCAAATTCTTGCAACAAATTTGTATTTGTAAAATTAAAATTTTCCTTGTTATGATTAAAAACATTAGTGAAGCTTTGTATTACGGATTTTGGTGACTGATTAGTAGTAAGTAGAACAAAGTAGCTATGACCAACATTGATGTGTAGATAATCATAGAGGTTTCAAATTTTGTGAGGCTGGCCAATTTCTATAGGCTCCACTTTGTGACCATGAACACCATCCTGACAAAGGTTTTTTCTCTATTGCACTTGATTCCTGTAGCAAAACATAGTCCATTACAAGTTGAGTGGAATTGTTGAGTGAAATGGAACCCAATTGGTATGTTGAAAACATAAAGGGTGATAAAATATGTGTCATAAAGGATGAAATATGACATGGCAGAAACCAACTTTAGATGATATGCATGCCAAATATACAACTAAATGATTTATTAACGATTGATCATGCTGAATCATGTCACTAGGATGATTAGATTTGATTTCAATGAATGCACATGTATGATGATGAAATCTCCCAAAGATAACAATGCAGCTCAAGATTTTTTATATTTAAGCACAATAATTTTCTTGGATAAAAAATAGGCCGTGATTGTATTAAAAAGGAATAAAAAATAGAGTCAACTTGTAAATTTAGACTACAACACCTCATAAACTTCATCTCCTATGAATTCATGTACATAGTAGATGATCCAAGTAACAACTGCCACCTGACAAGAACAAGGCACCTATCAATCTTAATAATAAATAGAAGATCTGTATAACAATGCATTCCAATTTCCAACACTCAGCATTAGCACAAATTTTAGACAAGGCATGTGAAATACTATGAACAACACCACCTATCCACAGCAACATTTGCAGTCAAGACACGTGTATAACAACAAAACATTAGCAATAAATAAGCCTATCGCAATTTACTATGCAACAATGATATACTCACAATAACAAAATTTGAACAATATACTTAGAAGTAAATGGGAAAGAATAAATATGTTACATGAGTATAATCTACTCAAACTCTCTATTTTAAGATGGAATTTGGGGTATCTTGCTCATGCTTCTGTACTCTCCCAGTTGCAAATCACTCTTGCAACTGGGAGAGTATAGAAGCATAGTCGTATTTGCAACTAGGAGAGTATAGTCGTGTCTTCGCACCCAGTGTTTCTGTCAACGCATAACGTATCAACAAGGACATTTTGCATCTATTAGTCCCTAATTTTCATTTATTGCCAATAGACTGAAGCACAGGCATCATTAATGGCTTATGGCGTGAAGTTTTAAGTCTGTCGAGCAAAGGATTATTTGTGTTGTTTATTCATTTGCTCAGATTGCTTGATGAGGATGAAATCTGTCTCTTAAGAGATTTTATATCTATCGTATTGGAAGCAAAAAATGAGGCGTTTGTAACTTCCTACATCTTTTACACTATCATTTTATAGTTTTTTACATCTCTACAATGGCTTAATTTTTGTTGTTTCCCATCATTGAGTGTTTGTATGAGTTCAGAGATTTTTTTACAGACATTAAGCCATAAAAACACTCAATGATAGGGAACAACATAAATATTAAAAATAGAAGAGATTTATGTATTAGAAGCAAAAAGGAGGCATTTGTAAGTTCCTATATCTTTTACACTGTCATTCTATATTTTTCTATGTCCATGTAATGGTTTAATCTCTATTGTTCCCTGTCATTGACTACTTTTATGGGTTAATATCTATTGGTCAGTTAAAGACTTAACACCATAATTCATTAATGTCGACTTCTTTGTTAGCCACCATTAACAATGCAACCAATCTTTTCTTTGTCACACATGCATGCCAACTGCACTTCAATCCATCGAATGAAAATTAGATCTAAATAACTACAAAATCTCTCGATGTAAAATCTGTCTGTTGAGAGGATTTATAACTATGCTATTGGTATGCATACTGTAACAAATATTTCTGCATCATTTTAAATCACTTGTGTTGTTTTAACCATGTTTTGGGTCTCGGAAAGGTTTTTCATAATTTGCTCATGGTGTTTGTAACAATTACTGATGCAAAGACTAATGTTTTCTATGCGTTATTGCCTATTGATGCATTCGTCTGAAATCGTGCTACTAATGTTTATCCTATGGTTTGTCGAACTATAAATTATTAAAAGGGAGTTTGGGCTTTTTTTTGCAATTTTCTCATTGGCTCTTGCTATTTTCCTCCTAGTTTTGTATTTTCCCAATCCAAATTAATTGTGTGTCCATGAAGCAATGATAGTCATTAAAACATGTCTATATGTTCAAGATATACATGATGTCCATGGATCAAAACATACATGATACATGAGGTATATCTTGAATAGATAGACATCTTTGAATGTCACAGACAAGAATCCTTTGCTTGACAGCCATAAAACTTAACACCAAAATCCATTCATGGCGATTACACTTGAATCTGATGATAATAAATGAAAATTAGATCTAAATATATGCAAAATGTGCTCACATACACAAGGCACGTGAACTACTATCAATAATGCCATGTGTCCACAGAAACACTTGCAGTGAAGACATGTGTATATCAACAAAACATTAGGAATTGATGAATTTTTTGCCTTCATTATTCCCAAGAATAAATTGTAATTGGGGAAATACAAAACCAGGAGCAAAATATGAACAATTGATGAGAAAAATGCAAAAAAATAGGCCAAATTTCATTTTAATAGTTTCAAATAGACACCTTGAACATAAGTCTTATTTCTTGAAGATATGCATGATGTCCATGGATCAAAACATACATAGAACATCAGGCATATCTTGAATAGATAGACATGTTTTTTACATCTTTGCATTTTATGGGTTAATGTCTACTCTTCCCTATCTTTGAGTGCTTTTATGGGTTAGTCTCCGTTGTTGAGTCAAAGACTTAACACCATAATTCATTAATGTCGACTTCTCTGCTCACCACGATTAAGAATGGAACTAATCTTTTCTCTGCACGCATGCATGCCAACTGCACTTCAATCTATGAAATGAAAAATAAAAATTAGGCCTAAATAAGTGTAAAATGTCTCGATATAAAATCATTTTATCAATTGGTAATGTTTTGCTATTTTCCTTTTGGTTTTGTATTTTTCAAATTGATTATTATTATTTTATTAATTGATTCGTATCCTAATGTTTTGTTGCTATTGGAAATATTTCATGACTTTGTAATGTTCTTTGATATAGTTGTGTTCGCACCTAGCATTTTTGTCAACACATGTTGTTTTAACAAGGACATTCTACATTTATTTCATTTATTGTGAATAGACTGAAGTGCAGGCATCTCAAATTTGTTTTCCATATTGTTTGTATTATGTAATTGTAGTCAAGAAACAAGTTGGAGCATTTTCATTGTTAAAATGGAATCTTAGCTCTTTTTTGCAATTTTCTCATTAGCACTAGAAATTTTGGTCATTGTTTTCTATTTTCCAAATTGCAAATTATTGTTGGGATGAAGAAACGAAAAAATTTCATCCATTTCCAATGTCTTGGTGCTTTAGACATATTTTCACTATGAACATCTATGGTGGGTAGGTTGCATTGTTGATAGTAGTTAACATGTCTGATTGGAAATTGGAATGCATCTTTACATAGATTTTATTTACTATTAATATTGATAGGTGCCTTGATAATAGAAGCACTAGCTTACTGCTATGCTTGTGATTTTAGTTACTTGTTTGAGACGGAATTTTCCAATGTTTGGGGAAGCAACACCAATAGCTAGATTCATGTGAGCAGGAGAAATATATCCCCTAGTTTATAGCACTGTCATAATTATAAGTCCAAAAGCAACAACAACTGCCAAATGAGGTAACACGTTGTCTCTTGCATCCATCATTACTCGCCAACACCCATACACCATTAGAATAAAAGTTGAAAGAATGTCTACTACACTTCACACAGATTGCATCAACTTCATTAGATAACATCTAACAAGCATATATCCATAACACATAATAAGTATGAATTGTATTCTAATCACAGAATATGATCCCAAATAAATATGAATTGTAATCTAATACTGAATCCATGCATTGGAAAAACCTAGAAAGCTTCATTAGATAAATGGTAAGTTTGTAATATTAGATTCATAATCTTGTAAGAAGCATAAGAAGAGTGAATGATAAAAAATGAGAAAAAAGATACTACATTATTCATTTTAGCTTTAATCTTAATCTTCATACTTCATATGATTCAGGAAACATTTAAAAATTAATATATAAGACGAAATAATAAAAATGTTTTTTTTTTCAACAAAAAGTGGCAAAACCACTAAAATTGATTAATAAAAAAGAAGTTACAAAATGCCAGATTCGGAAAAGGTATACCGGCAGGAAAGAATCGGCAAAGAAAACCTCCGGTTATAGCTTGAATTTAACAAGATTATACATAATCAACTCAAAAACATGAGTCGGTCCAAACGAAAAATATGACTAAAATCATGCCAGAGAGTATATAGTTTTTTAAAAAAGAAATTACAGAGCAATTGGCATATACATATACCAAAAAAAGTAATCGCTGGAGGCAAAAAACATGAAGGAGTTCCCCATTAATCTGCTATCTCTATAACCTGCAAATCATGATCCTTGGCTTGATCATCATCTTCTGCAAGCTGAGGAGGAGGGGGCGGTGGAGGAGGCACATAGTTCAACAAAAATAGCAAAGCATTAAACAATTCTGAAGCCTTTTTTGCCAACTGATTTCCCAATTCATGCTTGTGACAGTGAATTGAGTTTTGAAAAGAAATGACACAATTGTTGCGGAGGCCATGAGAAAACACATTGAAAAGGCAATGTAAACTAGGCGTGCAAAATAAACACCTGCAATCAAATAACCCTCCCACAAGAGCAGAACCTTCATGCAAATCATAATCATCTAAAGCAGAATTAAATGAGTCGACAGAAAAATGAACATTCTGAATAAAAGTTAACCCCAAATCCCTTACCCTATCTCCAGTTTGCAAGAGATCCATTGCATTGGATAGAAAATGTGAAGCAACCTGAGAAGGATAAATAGCAACTGGAGTGTGTAGAATTGGTAAGTTACAGACCTGGATAATAGCTATGCCCATAGATGCCTCATAAACCTTAAAAACTTCCTGCAATGAGTTAGAATTAAAATAGCCAAGAAGGGGACGTTCCCAATTCTGGATAGGCCAGGAAATTCTAGTATTATGGCGAATAAAACCCATACTAACTGCTAAACTCTGTTGTGTAACAGAAAATGAGATACAATAATAGCTGCTAAAGCAGAGAACAAAGCATAATACCAAGTTAAATGAAAAAGATGCTTCGTATAACTCATAAATGATAGAAATTAATGAATTGCCAATTCCCTTGTGCGAGTTCTGCCAGCCTTCTTTTGGAGCAAGCATCAAGGTACATTCCTCCCACCAAAAAAAAGAGTTAATAAAAATGTTACTCACATATTAGTTGAACTTTTCAATGCTTATCTCTACTTCCTCACTAGTGGACATTGTTACAGATGCAAATCCTTGTGCAATTCCAGTTTCCCTATATGTGATCAGCTACAAAACTGGTTCAAAGATAAGGTTACAAACATATGCTATAATGTATTAAATAGAAGTGTTACGCCTAGAAAAGGAAATGACATTGCAATTTACCTGGAGGACAATTTATCAAGGTACTCAACCACATAGGGAAAATAATAGTTAGGTTTTTGATCAATATATTTAACTGTCTGTGTATATGGAAAAATGGATTAAATCTAAACTAAAACCAAAGAACCCAATAACATAAAGGAAACGAATCTAAGTAAAAGCCATAAATCACAAATCAAAGACAAATGAAAGCTCTTACCAAAACCTGTATTGTTCCCTTTTGGAGATATGTGGATTGCTCAATGTAGTTGCAAAGCCATGGCTGCAACAAGCAAGTATGTGCTCAAGAGATCAATGTCAAAAGATCGTTATAGTGCTTAATCGACGCGTTGTGTATGCTCAAAGATCTGTTAAGTATGCCTGAGAATACGATCGAAGAGAGAGACTCAATGATGGAGATGAGGGGGGTTTATATAGATTTCAAGGAAGATCGATCAATGGTCCAGATAATTCAGAAGAATCAACGGAGGAGATAAGTTGAGGAATGTGCAATGAATGAGAAGAAGACATGTGTCTTGCTTGCTTTTGCATGAGAGGAGTTATCAAGAATAGAAGAATGAGTTAACTGAAGAGATAAATCAATTAAAAGAATAAAGCAAATCAGTTAAGTGATTTAAAACAAGAAGAAGAGATTTGCATGAGAAAAGAAGATATTTTGCTTTATTAAATATAGAAATATTTAATTGATGAGCAAAAAAGCTTGAGTTATATTAGAGATAACTCAAATTAGAAGAAAAAGCAATTTAAATAAATAATTGATTTATTTAAATTTAGAGAAGATATTTTGGGAGAAATAATTAAATAATTAAGATTATTTAATTTAGAAGATTTGAAAGCAAATTAAATAAATAAATTTATTTAATTGTTGTGCATGATTTTGGAAGAACAGATTTTTGATTTAATTAAATAATTTAAGAATTATTTAATTTTAGATAAGAGGGAATTTGTTGAATTAATTAAATAATTAATTTAATTAATGTGGAATTGAATTTTGAAGAAGGATAATGATCAAATTAAATAATTAAAATTATTTAATTGTGGAAGAATATAGAGGAATTTAATTTAATTAATTAAATAAAGAGGATTTATTTAATTAATGTTGAATTTAGGAGATTTAGAAGAATTTGGTGAAAATTAATTAAATAATTAGATTATTTAATTAACGTTGAAATGCAGGTGATGAGACAGATAACGAAATGCAAGTGATTCGACGACACGGTCATTTTAGGGTGTCTACATTTTGCCCCTCTTTGATGCAATGCAACTTGTAGCGTTGCGTCAAAGAAATTAATTGTCGAAGATGTGATACAATTTTTGATGCCCCAGTGTAGGTAGTTGCCCCAGTGTAGGTAGCTGCCCCAGTGTATGCCCCCTCGAGCGAGAAGACAGGGAAGCGACAGAGGAAAGGGGGTGACGCTCGACGAGAAGAGGATGCGACCAGGCAGACAGAAAAACAGAAGAAGGGATGGGAAAGAAAAACGAAGGGTGGGGACACTATAAATAGGTCCCATGGGGACCACAATCCTCATTTGCACCCTTGGCTAATCTAAATTTAGAGAGAAGAGAAATTCCAACCTAGGTGGAGGGAGTTGAGCAGCCAGCGAGGAGAGATGCCGATTCCAGCGCACAGTCATCGGGCGGAGTTGGTGCGGACCTACAGGCGGCCAGCAGGAGCTCCGACAGTGGTAAGTGATCGAAAACCTCCTTTTTATTTGTCGTTTAGGGTTGCTTAGGGCTAGGTTAGGTAGGGTCTGCTATGTCAAGCAAAAGCGCTTTAGGAAGCCGCAGCGCGTTTGGTAAAGGATTGCAGCGCGTTTGGCGCGCTGTAGCGCGGCTGGTAGTCGCCTGCAGCGCACTTGGTAAAACCGCGTCGCCTTTGGCATTAGGAGCTCGCGTCGCAATGCACTTGGGAAATCCCGCAGCGCACCTGGTTAGGCAGTGTAGCGCACTTGTTTAGGCAGTGCAGCGCAAGTGGGGGGAAGGGGAATAAAACGCGTCGCCTCTGGTATGATAGAGTGGCGCAGTTGGTATGGTAGAATGGCGCAGTTGGAAAAATAAGGTGCAGTTGGTTAAAAAAACACAGCGCGGCTGGTTAAACAGAATGGCGCGGTTGGTGGGGAATGACAGCGCGTTTGTATAAAACAAAGCGCTTTTGGTTTGAATAGAAGAAAAGCTAGGATGCAAGTAGAAGAGTGCGGCTGCCAAAGAGGAAAGGGCAAGTTGGGGGTTTTAGGGACTAATGGTAGATAGGTTTTGAGGGATTTGGAAAAGAAACTGACAAGTGATTTGTTATGGATGCAGAGGATTTTGCCACCACTGATGTCGCGGGAGCGACATCACGTGATAGCGCACGAGGTGGTTCAGCTTACATGGGAGGAGGATGCATTCCTGGAGCATGCGGGACTATGGCATGTGGCCCATTTGACACACATTAGGGCGAATCTCGCCCTAGTGACAGCAGTCATGGAGAGGTATCACAGTGAGACCTCGTCATTCCACTTTCCGATAGGGGAGGCGACAGTGACCTTGGAGGATGTATACCGCATCCTGAGGATCCGGATAGACGGGGAGATTGTTGACTTTGACCCAGCATGGGGCGAGGCAGGCTTGGAGGAGGTCTTTTGCACAGACGACCTATGGATAGAGGACGGGGAGATCAGATGGGCAGACGTCCCGAGACTCTGCGATAGGATCAGATGGATTGTTGCTTCGCTGATTGGCAGCTTCCTGTGCCCGGACAGGAGATCGAGAGGACTATCAGTTGGCTGGGGGACAGTTCTATCAGGGATGTTCACCCATGGCAGACAGTACGCGTGGGGACCCTACGTGCTGGGACAGCTATATCATGATATGCATTACTGCGTATACAGGAGAGGCAGGAGTCTCTCAGCAGGGGTGACTCTATTACAGGTGTGGGCGTGGGAGCACATTCCAGTTATCCGACCCATGGCGCAGCGCCACCGAGACAGAGGGGAGCCGTATGCGTTTCTATATGATGGGGTGATGACACATCGGAGGATGGGATCTATCAGCTACTGGAGGTGGCAGATTGACGAGATGGACATATTTATATGGAGGCCGTGGTTACTATGCGAGGAGTGGCCGGATGAGCACGAGCAGCTCATGTACTGTAGACAGGCTCGCTATCTGTTCGGTAGACGGACAGATACAATAGAGAGATATCTTCCCGAGCGGGTACTTAGACAGTTTGGCCTACCACAGGGGCTACCAGTGGGGGAGGCCACACATGCCAGGACGCGGAGAGAGACTAGAGACTGGGACGCAGTGATCCCAGTGGCGACAGCATTAGCAGAGGTGCGGGGACTTATCCCCGTGAGATGGGATTGGGACTCTGGGCTAGCAGACCCAGGGACACTGCCAGACTATGATCAGTACTGGCAGACACACAGGCCGATGAGATTGACTACACCAGGTGTAGTAGGGGCAGTGGGAGAGGTATTAGTCCTTGGCAGAGAGGCCAGGATGAGGCGGCAGGCCAGGGCAGCTAGGCAGCAGGCAGGCGGAGAGGGCAGCGGCCAGCAGGCCGATGTGGAGATGGCAGAGGCAGTGGGCCCAGTCGTAGAGACTGACTTACAGAGAGCAGAGAGACTACAGCAGGAGGAGATAGCCCGGAGGACTCGCTTAGAGCTCCGGATGGCACGACTCAGGAGAGATAGGGATGCAGCGCGGGCCGAGGCGAGGCAGGTAGAGGCCACAGCCCAGGCGCAGACACAGGCAGCCACAGCAGCACAAACAGCCCTAGCACAGGTACAGGCACAGCTACAGGCATAGGTGCAGGCGAACAGGCAGCTGCAGGCCCAGATACAGGCACAGGCACAGCCACCAGCCGCACCAGCAGCAGATGCAGATGAGCTAGCGCAGGCTAGGAGAGAGAGAGACGCAGAGGTGCAGCTGCGTTTGACAGCCGAGGCCACACTATTCAAAGTGAGGCGGGAGAGAGAGGAGGCAAGCCGTGCGCTGGGTGCCGATCAGAGGACTTTGTACAGCGAGCTCATCCGAGTGCAGGGTGAGCTAGTATCAGCTGGCAGAGAGGCAGAGTATTACAGGGGCCTATATGTGGGTGCGGTGCCGGCAGCTCAGCAGGCACCGAGCTATAGAGATAGGAGCAGGTCGGGGGCATCAGGATCCCGGAGGACAGGGCAGTCAGCGTCCTCAGTTAGAGGGTCACTTTTGCCGCCAGGGGGAGGAGGAGGACCATCAGGGGGACCTCCACCGAGCACAGGGGGAGGCCAGGGGCCACAGCAGGAGGGCAGCTCCACCCACTAGGGCACATTCATTTGTATTGTATCATATTGTATCATTTTGGATAGATGCCTGTGTGCATTCTGATGTATATTTTGAGGGCTCTTGATAGCCTTGATGTACTATATTGGTGTATATCTAGATGTATACACATTTTTGTATTATTGATGTAGACACCGAGACTTTGTATTATGATGGCCATTACATGATATATATATATATATGATGATCTGTTCGACTCACTGCTGTTCATGCTTTTGTGTATGCATGCCTTGATGTTATGGATGTGATGATATGTATGTATGATTATGGATTCATGTGATGACATATGCTGCTTATATGATGCTTATAGATGTATGATGATAGAGATATATGATGATATAGATGTGATGACTAGTGATATCTAACATGTGGGTTTTGCAGATATGCACCAGAGAGGAGAACAGGAGGAGATGGAGACTGTTGATCGATTACTGCAATGAAAGCGATATAAAGGATGTGGAAATGGATGAATGAGCTTGTTGCAATGACTTCGCATTTGTATATAAAGAGCAATCCTTAGTTTGATATAGCACGTGGATAGTTTGCCATCAGGGTATAAAAGACCAAGGTGCAGTAATATCCGAGTGCATGGACGTTGACTCTGCAAGCAAACGGTTTGAACCTAGATCCCTTAGACATAATATAACCTTGTTGGAATATGCTAATAAGCCATAGTCTTGAACATAAAATAAACTTCAATACATGTAAATGCAAGAAGAAATATTAATATGTAAGATGCTAGGACGTAACACACACAAGATAAATAGAATGCTAAGAAAGATGCTAGAGATCATTCCTCAAACACAGCACACAGAAAGCAATGACTATGCCCCCAATCCGTACTGCATCGCAACATACCAAGATTATAGATAAATCAAGGTAGCTTTGAATAGGTATGGGAATAGGGAACAAAAGATAAACCATAACACAAATTGACTGACTTACAAAGTAAACATACAGCCAACATATTCTCTTGCCAAAGAGGTTGCTCAGGATAGATTGGATAGGAAAGATAACAACCTTATCATAGGAACTCTGTGTCCATTAAAGGGGGCTATCTACCTAAAAAGACAATGTCTCACTTGCAGGAAATGCCACATGTCACAGGAGACGCGTGTGTTGGTCTCGACAATGGAACACTTCGAAGAAGACAAGCTCATTGATCTAGGGCTTGGTTAAGCGGTACTTAGCTGATGTTGGCAATCGGTATGCAGGATAGTAGATGACTCTGGAAGTAGGCCTCTTTGCTTCAAGTTTGTTAAGGACTTTTGCTTTGAAAGGAAGCGCTAGCTTGCCGCTTGAGTTAGTCAAGTCGAGGTGAATGGATTTTGAAAAATGGAAGACTAGAAGGATGGAATGCTAATGGATTGGGATGGGTGGAGAATGATGGATCATGTGTGCCTGAGTACTGGATACATCCTTCGTATTCCAGACTACCTACATACCCTGTATCCACGGGATCAAGGCACACTTACGATGGAAGAGGAACATGATAAATATGTAGTTCTGGATAGAGTGATGAATGGGTCAAGGTGAAAAAAGAAGATCTTATGTACCTGAGTACTGGATACTTCCTTCGTATTCCAGACTGCCTACATACCCATATCCATGGGATCAAGGTACCTTAAGATGGAGAAGAAATGATATGTAGTTCTGATAGATGTGATGATGTGGGAAAAGTGTTGAGAAGCGGGGATCTTTTGTACCTGAGTACTGGAAACGTCCTTCGTATTCCAGACTGCCTACATACCCATATCCATGGGATCAAGGTACCTTAAGATGGAGAAGAAATGATATGTAGTTTTGATAGATGTGATGATGTGGGAAAAGTGTTGAGAAGCGAGGATGTTTTGTACCTGAGTACTGGAAACGTCCTTCGTATTCCAGACTGCCTACATACCCATATCCATGGGATCAAGGTACCTTAAGATGGAGAAGAAATGATATGTAGTTCTGATAGATGTGATGATGTGGGAAAAGTGTTGAGAAGATAACAGCCTCATCGTAGGAACTCTGTGTCCATTAAAGGGTGTGACCTGTGGAAATGAGAAGAGATCGAAGTATGCGTTGCGAACCACGAACAAGGAACCAATCCTAGACCGAAGCTAAGGAAAGAGTTGCCCCCATTCTGGTAGAGGAAACTGTAGGGGTGACTGCCGAAGTAGACACAGAAAGCTTTGACCTAGGACAAGACAGTGTTAACTGTAGACACAGATCAAGACATGGGAAGATGACGATGGTCACTGACAAATTTCCAAGCTATACTAGATAGGGAGATGGAAATGCAAACAAAGTCAATGGTTTTATTATGGATGGCTGGATGAAGCATGTTGCGAACTGGACAAGGAGTGGACATGACTCGATAGACGATGGATGCTGACTCTACACATAGCGCCTATTTGCCAGGTTTTCACTATGGTATTTATCCAAGGCACCTGTTTGCCAGGTTTTCACCAGCGGACGGATTTTTTTTTTTTTTGGAATACTCTGAGGATCAGGCATAGAACTTCCTGAGATGGACACTGTTAAGTGGCTCATCTAGAGGAATGCCGTCAGGTGTAGCTAAAGTATAAGCTCCTGATCCATATGCTGCTGTCACAATGAAGGGACCTAACCAGTTAGGCTCAAACTTACCCTTCTTCTCTCGATCTGCTTGATTTCTCTGATTCTCCTTAAGTACAAGATCACCAACTTGAAATCGTCTTTCTTTGATCTTTTTGTTGTAATTACGCCGGAGGCAGTTTTGATAGACATGGAGATGATTAAGTGTGGCAAGGCGCCTCTCATCTAGTAGTTCAAGCTTAGCTAATCTGGAAGTACAATACTCATCTCCACCGATCAGGTCCTGCATGGATACTCTGAGTGATGGGATCTCGACCTCTATAGGTAGGATGGCTTCAGAGCCAAAGACCAAGGCATATGGTGTGGCACCAGTTGGTGTTCTGATACTAGTGCGGTAGGCCCATAGGGTGGGATTAAGTTGTAAGTGCCAATCACGACCAGCTTCATTGACTGTTTTCTTGAGGATTTTGAGAATGGTCTTATTGGAAGCCTCAGCTTGGCCGTTACTCTGCGGATAGTAGGGAGTTGAAAAGCGATGTTGGATATTGTATTGTATGCATAAGGCACGAACATCTTGGTTCTTGAATGGTCTCCCATTATCAGTGACAATGGCTTGGGGAATACCATACCGGCATATGAGGTAGTTTAGGATAAACTTGGCTATTTGTTTACCGGTGATATAGGTCATAGGAATGGCTTCCACCCACTTCGTGAAATACTCAGTGGCGATAATGATAAACTTGTGGCCATTTGAGGAGGAAGGGTGGATTTGTCCTACGAGGTCGAGACCCCATTGAGAAAAAGGCCATGGAGTTGTCACAGGTTGTAACTCATGAGTTGTTGCGTGAATCAGATCTCCATGCTGCTGACATTGTAGACATTTCTTAGCAAACTGTGCAGCATCTTGCTCTACGGTAGGCCAGTAATAACCTGTTCTGAGTATCTGCTTAGCAAGATTAGGACCGGTAGAATGCGCGCCACAGACACCTTCGTGTATGTCTCGTAAGGTAGCTTCAGCTTCTTTCACGTTAAGACATCGTAAGAGGATACCATCGAGACTCCGGCGATATAGTGTATCACCCAGAATGGTATAACGAGAGGATCGACGGATAAAGGTTCTGCGTTGGGTGGATGATAGGTCAGGAGGAAAGGTATTGTTCTTGAGGTATTCATAGATATCTTCATACCAAGGGGAATTGGGACCAACAAGTTCGCAGATGATTTCAGTAACAGGAACATCGACGGCTGGTATCAACAATTGCTCGATCAAGAATTCACACTTCTGTGTATTTGCAGGCATGTCAATCAGTGACCCTACAGAAGCCATAGAATCTGCAGCTTTGTTATGCTCTCTTGGAATTTGCTCAAATGTGATGGTAGAAAAATGTGGTTTGTAGGCATCCACTAGTTGCTTGTAGGGGACCAACTTTTCATCCTTTGTTTGGTACTCATCCGTGACTTGGCGAATGACTAGCTGTGAGTCTCCATATACTTGTAATTCTGTGATGTCCCATTGAACTGCTGTGTTGAGACCTATAAGGAGTGCTTCATACTCGGCTATGTTGTTGGTGCAAGGGAATGCAAGCCGATATGACTTTGGAATGTAGTCATTCTGAGGTGTAACAAATAAGATGCCAGCTCCTGATCCATGCTGTGTGTAAGAACCATCAAAGTACAACTTCCACATTATGGAGGTAGCTAGAGTGAAAAGATTCTCGTCAGGAAAGTCTGCTACCATAGGATGTGTATCTTTCATAGGTGCATCCGCTAGTTGATCCGCGAGGGCTTGCCCTTTAATTGCTTTGCGATCTGTGTATTCAATGTCGAACTCACTAAGGATCATGACCCATTTAGCTAGTCTGCCTGTGAGAGCTGCTTTTGCTAGTAGATACTTCAAGGGATCAATCTTGGCTATCAGATTTGTATGTTGGTTCAACATGTAATGCCGCAACTTTTGGGAGGCGAACACTACTGCTAAACAAGCCCTTTCCATTGGTGAATAATTGAGCTCGTATCCCACCAAGGTTCTACTGATGTAATAAATTGCATGCTCCTTTCCTGTGTCATCATTCTGTGCTAGCAGAGCCCCTAGGGCTGAATTTGTAGTGGAGATGTACAATATCAAAGGTTTGTCCGCAACTGGTGGAACCAATACAGGAGGTGTAGCTAGATACTCTTTAAGTTGATCAAACGCTGCTTGACACTTATTGTCCCATCGAAATGAAACATCCTTTCGGAGCAAGTGTTGAAAGGGTTGACATTTATCTGCTAACTGTGAGATAAAACGCCTGATGGACTGTAACCTTCCTTGGAGGCTCCTTAATGCTTTTAGGTTCTTTGGTGGAGGCATCTCCACTATAGCCTTTACTTTTGCTGGATCGACTTCGATGCCTCTACGAGATACGATGTATCCCAATAGCTTCCTTGATGTGACACCGAATACACACTTCTTTGGATTGAGTCTTACTTGGTATTTTTCAAGCCTTTCAAAGATCTACCCTAGGACTTGTATGTGATCCGCCCGAGAAGATTTAGCCAATATATCATCAACATAGTCTTCCATGATGTGATGAAAGAGGTCATGAAAGATCACTGTCATTGCTCTCTGATAGGTTGCTCCTGCATTCTTCAGACCAAACGGCATGACACACCAACAATAATTGCCCCAAGGACAAGTAAAGGTTGTTTTATGTTGGTCTTCTTCAGCTATCCTTATCTGATTGTAACCCGAGAATCCATCCATGAGAGAAAGCATCTCGTGACCTGCTGTCAAGTCCACTATAATGTCAATGTTTGGTAGTGGAAAGTCATCTTTAGGACATGCCTTGTTGAGATCCCTGAAATCATTACACATGCGGATGTGCCCATTAGGTTTAGACACAGGTACAATGTTTGAGACCCAATCTGAATAGTCAATGGGTCGTATGAACTTTGCGTCTAACAGCTTTTGTACTTCCACCTTCACCAAGAGAGCTATCTGTGGGTGCATCTTTCTCAATTTCTGCTTGACTGGTTTCACCTTGGGATCAACTGTGAGATAATGAACTACCAGCTTAGGGTCTAGCCCTGGCATATCTGCATAGGTCCATGCAAAGTTGATGGTTCATTGCAAGAAGAAGCTATTAAGATTTCTGTGCTCTATGTCAGATAAGGATGCTGCTAGGAATGTTGTCTTTGGATTCTGTTCTGTACCCAGGTTGATCTCTGTAGAATCTTCCACTAGTAGAGCTGATTTCTCCTGGTACTTAGATGGTAAGGGAAGGTCAAATCCTCCATCCTCCGGTGCCATAGTTGGGTTTTCACCTTTGGATACGTCCTTTATTTTTACTATTTTATGATCAGGAGGTGCCACAGTGTGGTTTTCACCTAGAGATCTTTCTTTATTTGCACTTTTGCGACTGGAGGATTTGACATTCTCACCAAAATAAGCCGTGGGCTCAAGTTCCATTACAAAACCTGCCTTGTGATCGCCAAGAGGGATACCTTCCCGAAGTCCCATGAACTCAGCTAGAGCTTCGTCATTCTGAAATACATTTATAATGGGGGCCCCTTGTTGGTCCTAATCGATAAGTTCAGGGTAGACAAGCGTGACATTCTGGGTGCTGGTGGTGGAAGTTAAGGATATGGAGGATAGTGTAAAAATGGAGGATTCTACGAATAGATTGGTCATGTGGAGGGAAGAGTCATCGATGATATCCCCTATAGACATCGTATCGGCGGGAAAAGTGTCAGCTACCTCGTCGAGGATATACTCGATGTCTGAGGCGCGTGGTACCTTCTTACCAAATCCTAATCCTTTCTTGTCTAGCTTCTTTGTTACCACAATGGGCTCCATAGTGCCTTGATTCTGTTTCCCAAGGCCACCCTTGCCTTTATAGCCCATGTTTTTCACTATCCTTAAGCCATTTCCATATTGCTTGACTGGTATCGTGACTGGTTCTTTCTCCTTGTAGAGCCAAGAAGAGATGTCCTCAATAGTTTCCTCTTCCAATAACCGTCCATGTTGGAATTGGGTTAGGAATGTTGGGGGAGGAATAGCTGCTTTTTTGGTAACTTTGGCGATGGGTGGTTTGCCGTAAGATTTTGGAGATAAAGGCATCCGCCCTACACAACAAGATTCTGAGATATCATAAGTGCCAAAGCCTATATCTCGGACGCGAGCTGTGATTTTGGGGAGGGGTGTAGGTTCACTTGTAGAGGCTTGCATGAGAGTTTCAGGGTCAACATAGAGAGGGGATTCAAGGGCTTTGTCATTTTTAGGCACTTGGTTGCAATTCTTATAGCTTCCTTGCAAGACATGGCAAAATTCAAAAGGATTAGGATCTCCTGGGATGGTGATCTCCGTACCATTGTATGGGAACTTGAGGGACTGATGGTATGTGGAGGGAATAGCTTTCATTGCATGGATCCATGGGCGGCCTAGGATAATGTTGTAAGGTAACTCAATATCAAGAACTTGGCACCTAGTTTCAAGCATGACTGGGCCCAGTTGTATAGGCAAGTGAATAACACCTTCTGAACGGCGTTCTGCATCATCATACCCCTTGATTGTAATACTATGATTAGTGTTGACGTGATCCTCAGAGTATCCCAATTGCTTTAGTAACTTTAAAGAACAGATGTTGAGACCAGCACCACCATCTATGAGTATACGTTTGATTTTGCGCTTATGGATGAGAACTTCAATATGCAGGGCATCATTGTGACATGGATCGTGAGAGGGGAGGTCTTTCTCAGAGAAGACCACATTGTAGGGTGAAGCAATATTACCCACTATAGCTTGGAAATCCGTGGCTGCTATGTTGTTAGGAACGGAAGACTCTTGGAGGGCTTTTTCTAGCACCACTCTATGTGCAGGTGATGACCGTAGAAGGTCCAAAATAGAGATCTGTGCTGGTGTTCTCCCTAGATGTTCGACAAGATTATAATCAGACTGAACTGGAAGCCTAGGTGTAGGTGCACGGATGGTGACATGACCTCGACGAGTAGTAACAGCACAATCCGTAGATTTGCCTTTGATGGTGAGGGTAGACACTCGACTCTCTTCAAAACGACCTACAATGGAATCGAAAGACGTGGAAGCGTGATTGATACCTTTACCTCTATCCTGAGGAGGAGGTGGACCGTGATGAGGGAAAGGTTCCTTGTACATATCGAGATCCTTGTTCGTGTGTTGCGTTGGTGATTCATCCTCAAAAGTGATTTGATTACCGTCGATGAGGTTTTGGATGAGGTGCTTAAGCTTCATGCAAGACGCAGTTCTATGCCCTTTGCTCCTATGGAACTCACAATATTCATTGTCTTTGTAACGTGCAGTTTTGTAGACAGGTTCCCCATAAGGAGGAGCATCAGGTAAGGTGATGAGCCCTTTTTGCAAAGCTTGTTGTAAGACCGATTCGATGGGCACTCCTAAGGGAGTGAATTGACGTCGTGGAGGGTAATCTTGTTGGGGCCGCTCTTGTCGTTGCTGTTGGTTAGGATAAGGCTGCCTTTGTTGCTACTGTTGTTGAGGCGGAGCTTGACTTGGTTTGGAGAGTTGCAGCAGTGTTTGCAACGTTTGAACATGCTTAGTATCGACCACCCCGTCGTTGACCACGTTTTTGTTCTTATTCCAATATTTGGGTTTATCGTTCGATTGTTGATGCGGAGCACTATCTTTTGTTTCCTTAAAGATTTTGACCACACCCTTAGCAATGAGGGCCTTATCAATGTTGATACCCTTGTATGTGATTTCATCGAAGGTTGTAGCACTAAGAATTTGCAAATGGAAACCTAACTCTTGGTTGAGGTTCTGCACAAATATGCTAACAAGCTGTTTCTCCAGAATCTTGAAAGGGAATTTACTAGCCATTTGTCTCCATCGTTGAAGGAAAGAAATGAAAGTTTCCCCATTCTTCTGTTTATTGTTGCATAAGTCTGTCATGGAAATCTCATGCTCTGCGTTGTAAGAAAAATGGGTGGCAAACTTCTCTGCTAGCTCGTTGAAAGACTTGATGCCCGTAGGTAAGTGTGAGAACCATTCTATTGCTTGACCTCCAAGACTGCGAGGAAAGAGACACATAAGATATGTGTCATTGTGAGAGACCTCGAAGCAAGCAAGATAGAATTCCCTAAGATGGTCTTTTGGGTCACCTTTTCCTTTGTACTTATCGAACTTGGGAATAGTGAAATTTTGAGGAAAAGGGATCATTGGTAATGACTGATCAAAAGGATAAGGACACACTTCCTCTAAAGAGAAGGTCTTTTTGGTGTGGCCAAACGTAAGATCAGATAGCTGTTGTTGCACCTCCGCAATCTTTAGTTCCATAGTCGTGGGAGGGGTTGGTAACATCTCCTGTTGTCCAAAAAGCGGTTGGTGTTGCCCATATGGAAGATTATATTGTAAGCCATGCGTACTGGTATTGTAAGGGTCGTAAGGTTGATTGGGATTGTATGGATTGTATGATTGGTTCAGATTGGGTTGGAATTGGAGGCCTTGATTAGGCAGAGGTGGAGGTGGCGCTAGGTAAGAATGTTGGCTTTGCGATGGTTGAAGAAAAGTATTGGGGGGAGGAAAGCTAAAGTGCATTTGATTAGGTTGTGATGGTGGCACATAGCTTTGGGAAACCTGATGTTGGGAATGTTGAGAGTGGCTAGGCAATGTATGAAAGAAGTTGAGCGTGGATGAACGTTGTGGAGGAGGAACATAGGTAGAAGTGATTTGCGACGGTTGGGGTTGATTGAAGATGAGAGTAGAAGAATGTTGTGGTGGAGGAACATAGGTAGAAGTGATTTGCGACGGTTGAGGTTGCTTGAGGATGAGAGTAGAAGAATGTTGTGGTTGGGGCTGCGTGACTCCAATTGGTTGAGAGACATGCAGGTGTGATGATATAGGAGGTGGCATATGTTGAGACCCTTGTTGCATGGCTACATAAGTGTTCCCCGGATTGTAATTGGGTGGGAAACCTATGCGTGATGGGGTAACCAAGATTCCACTCGTGCTTGGGGTGGACACTTTAGGAGGTGGTTGCACATTCGATCGAGCTAAGGTGGCTTGCTTAGCTAACTCTGCTTGACGTTGGAGAGTTTCTTGTTGGTTTTGATAGATCTCCATAGGAGTCAAAAGTGGTGATATGGGCCTCTCCTCTATTGGATTTTGGAAAAGGGGATTCCTATACTGCGAGCCTTGAGTAGGTAAGGGCGTAGTCACTGTGGACATGGTTTGCACCGCTTGTATGGTTTCTTGGGTGTTGGTGCTCTCCTTGAGAGTGGACAGATCAAAATCTTGAGGTAACTTGGCGCCTTGCTTTGCAAGCAAGCGAAAGAAATGATCCTGATTCTCACTAAGGATTTTATCAAAGGTAGCTATAGCTCTAGGATCTTGTATAAATTCATCAAGGTCTTGCCCATCTTCTTGAGAGGATTGACCTATTTCAAAGTGTCGCTCTTCTTGAGATGGGGCTTGATCTACGATGTAACCTTGTGGGACAAAATCCGGAGGCAAGCCTGTGGTATACTGTGGTGCATTTAGCAAAGGGGTTCTATCCTCATGAGGATTGCTTGGTTCATCTATGTGCGGCATGTTTGGAGAGCTGATTGGTTTTACCGCGGGTGTACTAGGAGTCACCTTGGGAGTAATGTTGAGATGACCTGATTGTGGTGTGCGAGGGGGTGACTTGTGCTTCTTAGGGACAACTTGCCTAAACTTCATGGTTTGCTGTAGCCTGGTGGTGACCATGGGATTCACTTAGGCACAATGTAATGCTGGGAATCTGTGAGATGCTTTGAGAAATGGACAAACTCTGATGCACAAAGTACTAGACCAAAAGCGCTATACTGTTTGACCAGAGGCACAGGACTGTGCTACCAAAAGCGTGCTACTGTGGACCAGAGGCGACGGACTGAGCTACCAATAGCGAGTTACTGCTATGCCAAAGGTGAGCTACAGTGACCAAAAGCGAGCTACTGTTATACCAAGGGCGCTGAAGTAGAGTTTTGCCAGAGGCGGGTTACTGCTGTACCAAAGGTGATCTACTGTATTACCAAAGGCGAGCTGCTGTAATACCAGGGGCGCTGAAGTAGTGTCTGATGTTTTTCAAAGGCAAAATTTTTCTGTTTCTGATTGGATTGGTTTGGCAAGAGAAAACACAGCAAACAAGTGGTCAAAAAAGGCACAAGGACTGACACAACAGATAGTGTATGTTCAAGGCTCCAAACAAGCCCAATGTTTCCACAGGTCTAATACAGTTGCAATCAATAACAAGCACTTTTTATCCCTAGAGACAAGGTTTCATTGCAGTAGATCAACTCACAGCTTAATACTCCGTCGATAAAAATATCATTCCATAAAGGTGTCGGATATTTAGTATCTTTGCGAGAGACGATAGGTAGGGATATCTCACCCTCCCCTTGGAAAGCTCAAGTAGGTCACAAGAGCTTTATGTCCAAGGGAATACTATCTCTTCTCAAGGGAGCCAATGGTGAGTATCTTAAGGGTTTAAATCGATTTCCCTTGCACTGATGATTACCGCAATGTTCGGAGGTAGGTCGGGTAGTCTCTATCTAAATTGGTTCTTAGTGACTTTGAGGGACCAACGCCTTACGAGCAATGCGACAAGCTACTAAAAGCTTTAACCAATCCTACTAAGAGTTTCAAACACTTCGCTCAATGTGAAAATCATTTTCACAAAGAGCTAGTACACCTCTTTTCAGTTTGGCACCACAAGGTAAGGCTGACGTCGGTTAGGACTTGGCTTTCGCCTTATCCCTCTTATATAGCGGTTCAAAGGAAAACTCCGCTTAGGGTCGTCCCTTTTGGATGAATCGCAATCCAAAAGCAGGCCCTTCTAAAGGAAGTAAAAAAAAGTAAAAACAAGCACGTCAAACAAAGGTTCAATTGTCCCGTTATAAGAAAAATAAGGTGCAACTAAGCTATGCACACACACGATTGTAGTTGTAAATTGTCGCTTATGAAATGAAGTGTTTGGCATTCATGTCCATTGTCCTTTAGAAAATTGAGGTGTTTGTTCATACATGTCCATTGTCCCTTAAGAAAATCAGTATGTTCCTAAGACTTAGATTGCAAGAAAAGATTTGTTCAATTATCCTTTTAAGCATGCAATGTGTTTCTAAGACTTAGTGAGATAAATCAAGAGAGGTCTTCAACGCTCGTCCTGCATGAACATATTAAGAAAACACCTATTGGCTCTATGTGAGTAATAAGAAGCTGCAACAAGTGAGTTAGTTCCACCAAAATTTCACAAGTTAGCAAAAAACAAATCAACCTGAACCAAAAGCGCTGCACAATTTTACTAGAAGCGACGTACTGTATTCCGAGAGCGCTGTATTGCAGACCAGAAGTGCTGTATAATATTACCAGGGGCGCAGCAAAATAACCGGAAGCGCTTCACTGTGTTTTCGAAGGCGCTGTGATGCAGACCAGAAGCGCGCTATAATAATACCAGAAGCGCTGAATAATAGCCGTAAGCGTGAAACTGCGTTACCAAAAGCGTGAGAGGATATAACCAAAAGCGCCGCGCTGTCTTAGATCACAAAGAGGGGAACTTTTTCAAAATAATCAGATCTAAAGAAAAATTCCATGATTGATTGACTGTTCTGAGAAGTGGTAGCTGAGAGATCTGTGTTCTGCAATCGTTAAAGAAGTCAAAAAGCTGTAACAACACCACAAAAGTCGAAGGTATTCCTAAATAAATCAGCTTAGGATGTCCAACAAGAAAAACAGGTTTGTCTGACAAATACAACAGCTTGTCATACAAAGCAATAAGATGGATGGTGTAAAAATCCTGTAAAATAGTGAACAAGGTCAGAACCCTAATCTAGCCAAAAGCGCTGTAGACTATTGCCGAAAGCGCTGTTCTATAATTCCAAAAGCGCTGCGCTGCGCTGCCGAAAGCATCGCAGAACCTCCAAAAGCGCCGGACTGTGTCTGCAGAAGCGCGCAAATATCCTGCCAGAAACGCTGTGGGGTGTCGTGTGCGCTGTTCCATACTGTGACTTCAAAAAAACAAATTTCTCAAAGAAACAAAGGGATTAGTGGGTCCCACCGGGCGTGCCAGAATGTGTATATGGAAAAATGGATTAAATCTAAACTAAAACCAAAGAACCCAATAACATAAAGGAAACGAATCTAAGTAGAAGCCATAAATCACAAATCAAAGACAAATGAAAGCTCTTACCAAAACCTGTATTGTTCCCTTTTGGAGATATGTGGATTGCTCAATGTAGTTGCAAAGCCATGGCTGCAACAAGCAAGTATGTGCTCAAGAGATCAATGTCAAAAGATCGTTATAGTGCTCAATCGACGCGTTGTGTATGCTCAAAGCTCTGTTAAGTATGCCTGAGAATACGATCGAAGAGAGAGACTCAATGAAGGAGATGAGGGGGGTTTATATAGATTTCAAGGAAGATCGATCAATGGTCCAGATAATTCAGAAGAATCAATGGAGGAGATAAGTTGAGGAATGTGCAACGAATGAGAAGAAGACATGTGTCTTGCTTGCTTTTGCATGAGAGGAGTTATCAAGAATAGAAGAATGAGTTAACTGAAGAGATAAATCAATTAAAAGAATAAAGCAATCAGTTAAGTGATTTAAAACAAGAAGAAGAGATTTGCATGAGAAAAGAAGATATTTTGCTTTATTAAATATAGAAATATTTAATTGATGAGCAAAAAAACTTGAGTTATATTAGAGATAACTCAAATTAGAAGAAAAAGCAATTTAAATAAATAATTGATTTATTTAAATTTAGAGAAGATATTTTGGAAGAAATAATTAAATAATTAGGATTATTTAATTTAGAAGATTTGAAAGCAAATTAAATAAATAAATTTATTTAATTGTTGTGCATGATTTTGGAAGAACAGATTTTTGATTTAATTAAATAATTTAAGAATTATTTAATTTTAGATAAGAGGGAATTTGTTGAATTAATTAAATAATTAATTTAATTAATGTGGAATTGAATTTTGAAGAAGGATAATGATCAAATTAAATAATTAAAATTATTTAATTGTGGAAGAATATAGAGGAATTTAATTTAATTAATTAAATAAAGAGGATTTATTTAATTAATGTTGAATTTAAGAGATTTAGAAGAATTTGGTGAAAATTAATTAAATAATTAGATTATTTAATTAACGTTGAAATGCAGGTGATGAGACAGATAACGAAATGCAAGTGATTTGACGACACGGTCATTTTAGGGTGTCTACACTGTCAATACTTATTTTTTATCTGAAAATTAACAAATTCTAAAGCCATATCAAGTTGTAATTTATTATTGAATGAAAGTGAAAATCAATGCTACCATTCACATTTATTTCTAGTCACAATAGTTGTATAGTTGTTTGGATCTATTTGTATACATCCATTGCCACTTAAACAGACAAAGATGACATTTGCTTATGTGTATACATGCTTTTGAATTAGCCTACACTAATCTCTATTGGTTTTTGGTTCTTCTTTTCAATCTTCAAATATTTTAACTAATTTCCATTTGATGGCTTTATTCATGATTTAATTTACATGCATACAGTAAAACCAAGGTAGATAAAAAAATATTTTTTTTTCCATAAACATCTCACCACGACATAGTTGAACTATTACAAAATTGATTCTTTGTATAGAACAAATTGAGATCAATCAGTTATGTATCAATGAATATGCCCTATAACTATAAATGTAAGATGGAAAAGGTTGATTAATTAAATGTTTAATTAAGTTATGGACTTTACGTAAAAGGGATATGTCCTATATTAATTAGGACTAGTTGATGCATTTAGCTATAGATGATGAACTTGATGGATTGGGGATTAGGTGATGAATAGTCCTAGGGAATATTTTAGTTCTCTATATTTTGTCCATCTTTGATAAAATGCAACTAAGTGGCATTGTGTGAAAGAAGAATTAAAAGGAGGATGGAATGAAATGAAGCTTAAGTGGCAAGTTGCCCCAATTGCTCATTATCGTGATGTAATTGATGCCCCCTCAAGAGAATTGTTGAGTGAAATGGAACCCAATTGGTATGTTGAAAATACAAAGGGTGATAAAATATGTGTCATACAGGATGAAATATGACATGGAAGAAATTGACTTTAGATGATATGCATGCCATGAATATACAACTAAATGATTTATTAATGATTGATCATGCTGAATCATGTTGTTAGGATGATTAGATTTGATTTCCATGAATGTACATGTAGGATGATGAAATCTCCCAAAGATGACAATGCAACTAAATGACACATGATGATGGATAAATGGTGAAATAAAAAATGGAATGGATAAGTAATACATGTCATAGTAACTTCATGTGCAAGTAGGCACCTTTATTTTGTTGTAGCACTTAGTGTTATGCACCATGATATAAGAGACCATGATGACTATCAGTCACATGAACATAGACTGACACACAAATAGAATAATGAGCCAATAGACACATTGTCTTTAGCACACAAACATATGAATGATGATGGCAACTGTAGCAGTGTGATTGGTGTAGCACTAAGGGTAGAAGCAAAATAAAACATAAACCAAAGATAAAATAAATTAGAATATGTAAAGGTAATGCATCATATATTGGAAAAAGAAATGTGTGGCACAATTCCAAAAACCTACGAAGGGAATGGAACCATAGCAAAAGCTAAGCTTCAAGCACATATAATTGATTTGAAAGTTTTGAAATGAAGTATTCTACATACTTAGTGTGGATGTAATTGTTAAAACCATTAGAACAATCATTGTGCAGAAAATATAATGTTCTCTTCCTTTCATATTTCATGTCATTGTATCCAAAAATGCATAAACTGGTTTAGAACATACCTTTTCACATTGTTGTAGTAGTAGATCCATGTCACCAGTGGAGGTAAGATGCAAACAATAAATAGTTGCAATAGACATCTGCAAAATCAAGGATCGCTGCAAAAAACACATAGTGCCATGCTTCTAAATAAATAGGTCTTGAACACCACACGTGTATGTGACATGTGGTTATAGATAATACACATTGTGTGACAATTTTATCTAATAACTTCTGAAGCTGCCTTCCATATATTTTCTTTGTTTCAAAGGCTAATACTATTCAATATTTTCTTCATGCAACTATGCATAAATAAGAGGTAGATGCCTTCACCCATATATAGACATATATATACATACATATATTTAAAACAATTTGCAGTGTGCAAGTTTGTGCAATGATGAACACACAAATATAAGTCTTATCTGTTTAGGATATACACAGTGTCCATGGATCAAAACATCCACAGTAGATCACATATATCTTGAACATATATACATCTTTCAATGTCTATTGTTATTTGATGAACAAACAATACTTGCAGGACTGAATTGATGAAGCAGAACCTATGCAAAAGAGAACACCCCCAAATTAATCAACGAAACCTAAAAAAGATACAATAGTTGCAGGACTAGACTTGTGATTTTGTTTTAATAGATTGAAGTGCAATTGACATCCATGCATGGCAGACAAAACATTAATTACATTTTAATGGTGGCCAACAGAGAAGTCGACATTAATGAATTATGGTGTTAAGTCTTTAACTGAACAACAAAGATTAACCCATAAAAGCACTCAATGATAGGGAACAACAGATATAGGAACTTACAAAAGTCTCCTTTGTTGCTTCCAACATAATAGCTATAAACCCTCTCAAAAGATATATTTTACCCTGATTCAATGTTCTGAGAAACTACTATCAACAATGGCATGTGTCCACATAAACACTTGCAACAAGGACACGTGCACAAAAACAAAACATTAGAAATCGATAATTTTTTCTCCTTCATCGCTCCCAGGAATAATTTGCAATTGGGAAAATACAAAACCATGAACAAAAAACACAAAACCACGACCGGAGTATCAAAATCCAATCAACAAATTCTAAGAACATAGCTCAAAATCCACTTTAATAATGAAGATGCCACAACAACATATCATTTGTAATTGGGAAAATTCAAAACCAAGAGCAAAATATCAACTGCTAATGAGACAATTGCAAAAAAAACCCCAAACTTCATTTTAATAGTTCCAAATACACATCCTAAACAAAAGTCTTATCTATTCAAGATATGTACAATGTCCATGCATCAAAACATCCACGGTACATCAGATATATGTTGAACACATAGACATTTTTAATGTCTATTACTGTTTCATGAACACACCATTAATTTGGTTCAGGAAATTACAAAACCATGAGCAAAATATCAACAACCAATGAGGAAACTGCAAGATCGGAGATTAACCCATAAAAATGCTCATCGATAAGGGACAACAAAGATTGAACCATTGCAGAGATGTAAAAAACTATAAAATCATAGTGTAAAAGATATAGGAACTTACAAATGCCTCCTTTTCCACTTTCAATACCATAGATACAAACCCTCTCGACAGACACAGATTTCACTCTCATCAAACAATCTGAGCAAATGAATAAACAAAGCAAATAATCCTTTGCTTGGCAGACCTAAAACTTCACACCATAAGCCATTAATGACAACTGCACTTTAGTCTATTCACAATAAATGAAATAAATGCACAATGTCCTCATTAAAATGCCACGCGTCAACAAAAACACTGGGTGTGAACACATGACTATATCAAAGAACATTACAAAGTCATGAAATATTTCCAACAGCAACAAAACATTAGCAATCGATTAATAAAAAAATAATCAATTAGAAAAATATAAAACCACAAGGAAAATACCAACAACCAATGAGAAAATTACAAAAAAAATCCCAAAATTCCCTTTAATAAAATAATCCCACAGACTATAGCATAAACATTTGTGGCACAATTTCTGATGAATGCATTAATAGGCATGAGCACACCGAAAACATTACCCTCCCGCCTTAAAATGCAGGGACTAACTACACAAGAGCTTTTAAATGATGCAGAGATATTTCTTACAACATGCATACCAACAAGATAGTTATAAACCCTCCCAACAACCACAGATTTTACACCGACAGATTTTGCACTTATCTAGACCTAATTTTCATTTAATAGATTGAAGTGCAGTTGGCATGCATGTGTGATAGACAGAAGATTAGTTGAATTGTTAAAGGTGGCCAATAGAGAACTCGACATTTATGAATTATGGTGTCAAGTCTGTAACTCAACAATAGACATCAACCCATAAAAGCACTCAATAATAAGGAACAACAGAGATTAACCCATTAGAGGGACATAAAAAAATATGAAATGACAATGTAAAAGATATAGCAACTTTAAAACGCGTCATTTTTTGCTTCCAACACGATCGATATAAACCTTCTCAACAGACATAGATTTGACCCTCATCAAACAATCTGAGCAAATGAATAAACAACGCAAAAATGACAGTGTAAAAGATATAGGAAATTACAAACGCCTCTTTTTTTGACAGATTTCACCCTCATCAAACAATCTGAGCAAATGAATAAACAACACAAATAATCCTTTGCTCGACAACCTTAAAACTTGACACCACAATCCATTAATGATGACTGCACTTCAGTCTATTGACAATAACTGAAAACTAGGTACTAACAAATGCTAAATGTCCTCGTTAAAATGCCACGTGTCAACAGAAACACTCAGTGCAAAGACACGACTAGATCAAAGAACATTACAAAGCCATGAAATATTTCCAATAGTAACAAAACATTACCAATTGATGAAATGATTTTATACTGAGACATTTTGCATTTATTTAGGCCTAATTTTTATTTTCACTTCATAGATTGAAGTGTAATTGGCATGCATGCCTGCAGAGAAAAGATTAGTTCCATTCTTAATTGTGGCCAACAGAGAAGTCGACATTAATGAATTATGGTGTTAAGTCTTTAACCCAACAATAGAGACTAACCCATAAAAGCACTCAAAGATAGGGAAGAGTAGACATTAACCCATAAAATGCAGAGAACAACAAACAATAGACATTAACCCATAAAATACAGAGATGTAAAAAACTATAAAATGACACTGTAAAAGATATAAGAACTTCAACAGACACTAATTTCACCGTCATCAAACAATTTGACCAAATGAATAAACAACGCAAAAATGACAGTGTAAAAGATATAGGAACTTACAAACGCCTACTTTTTCACTTCCAATATGATAGATATAAACCCTCTCAACAGACACATATCTCACCCTCATTAAACAATATGAGCAAATGAATAAACAACACATATAATCCTTTGCTCAACAGACTTAAAACTTCACACCATAATCCATTAATGATGCCTGCACTTTAGTCTATTCACATTAAATGAAAATTAGAGACTAATAAATGCACAATGTCCTCATTAAAATGCCACACCTTGACATTTTGCACTTATTTAGGCCTAATTTTCATTTTCATTTCATAGACTGAAGTACAGTTGGCATGCATGCATGCAGAGAAAAGATAAGTTCCATTCTTAATCATGGCTAGCAGAGAAGCCAACATTAACAAATTATGGTGTTAAGTCTTTAACTCAACAACATAGACTAACCCATAAAACACTCAAAGATAGGGAAGAGTAGACATTAACCCATAAAATGCAGAGAACAACAAATAATAGACATTAACCCATAAATTGCAGAGATGTAAAAAACTATAAAATGACACTGTAAAAGATATAGGAACTTACAAAAGCCTCATTTTTTGCTTCCAATATGATAGACATAAACCCTCTCAACAGACACAGATTTCACCCTCATCAAACAATCTAAGCAAATGAATAAACAATGCAAATAATCCTTTGCTCAGCAAACTTAAAACTTCACACCATAAGCCATTAATGACGCTTGCACTTTAGTCTATTCAGAATAAATGAAAACTAGAGACTAATAAGCATGCAGAGAAAAGATTAGTTCCATTCTTAATCGTGGCCAACAGAGAAGTTGACACTAATGGAATAAACAACACAAATAATCTTTTGCTTGACAGACTTAAAACTTCAAACCATAAGCCATTAATGATGCCTGCACTTCACTCTATTTGCATTAAATGAAAATTAGAGACTAATAAATTCACAGTGTCCTCGTTAGAATGCCACGTGTCAACATTATGCACTTATTTAGGCCTAATTTTTATTTTCATTTCATAGATTGAAGTATAATTGGCATGCATGCATGTAGAGAAAAGATTAGTTCGATTCTTAATCGTGGCTAGTAGAGAAGCTGACATTAATGAATTATGGTGTTAAGTCTTTAACTCAACAACAGAGACTGACCCATAAAAGTACTCAAAGATAGGGAAGAGTAGACATTAACCCATAAAATGCAGAGAACAACAAACAATAGACATCAACCCATAAAATATAGAGATGTAAAAAACTATAAAATGACACTGTAAAAGATATAGGAACTTACAAATGCCTCATTTTTCGCTTCCAATATGATAGACATAAACTCTCTAAATAGACAGATTTCACCCTCATCAAACAATCCGAGCAAATGAGTAAACAACACAAATAATCCTGTGCTCGACAGACTTAAAACTTCACACCATAACCATTAATGACGCTTGCACTTTAGTCTATTCACAATAAATGAAAACTAAAGACTAATAAGTGTGCGGAGAAAAGATTAGTTCCATTCTTAATCGTGGCCAACAGAGTAGTCAGCACTAATGAACTATGGTGTTAAGTCTTAAACTCAACAACAAAGACTAACCCATAAAAAAACTCAAAGATAGCGAAGAGTAGACATAAACCCATAAAATTTAGAGAACAACAAACAATAGACATTAACCCATAAAATGTAGAGATTTAAAAAACTATAAAATGACACTATAAAAGATATAGGAACTTACAAACGCCTCATTTTTCACTTCCAATATGGTAGACATAAACCCTTTCAATAGACACATATTTCACCCTCATCAAACATTCTGAGCAAATGAATAAACAACACAAAAATGATAGTGTAAAAGATATAGGAACTTACAAATGCCTCCTTTTTCACTTCCAATATGATAGATATAAACCCTCTCAATAGACACAGATTTCACCCTCATCAAACAATCTGAGCAAATGAATAAGCAATGTAAAATGACAGTGTAAAAGATATAGAAACTTACAAATGTCTCCTTTTTCACTTCCAATACGATAGTTACAAACCCTCTCCACAGACACATATTTCACCCTCATCAAACAATCTAAGCAAGTGAATAAACAACGCAAATAACCCTTTGCACGACAGACCTAAAACTTCACACCATAAGCCATTAACGACGCCTGCACTTCAGTCTATTCACAATAAATGAAATAAATGTAGAATGTCCTTGTTAAAATGCCACGTGTTGACAGAAACACTGGGTGCAAACACAACTATATCAAAGAACATTACAAAGTCATGAAATATTTCCAATAGCAACAAAACATTAGGATACAAATACATTAATAAAAAAAATCAATTTAAAAAATACAAAATGACAAGGAAATTGTTGCAAGTATGAGGTTAACCAGTGTTGTCATTGATGTCAACATACTCATATTGCATTGATGAGAAGGATTGGATGAGCTGTGTGCTGAGGATATTGAGAAAATTAGTCTCAATCAGGAACAGTGCAGAACAGTGATGACATTAAGGTAAAAGTCCTAGATAAGATGAAGATCAGAGGATGCGGTTTAAAGGGTTTGTAGATATGAGTCTTGAGATGATTCAGTTAAGATTTTAGAGGTCCGCATGAAGATATGAAGAAGTTGTGATCAATCAAGTAGAACCGGTTCCAGGAGATACTCCGCAATGACAGAGTGTTACAAAAAGGTCCGGTGAGATCCGGAAGTGCATTGTCCTATTTTGTGGATTGGAAGGAGTGTTTGGGATGTCCTTGTGATGTGTCATCTTGATTTGTTCATGGTTTGGAGGTCCGGAAGCACCTTTTTCAGTATGACAATGGCGATAGACTGTGTTCTTGAAGTTTCAGATGAAGAAGAGAAGAGATTCTAGTAAGTAGAGGAAGTGCGGATGTACCTGGTCTTTCAGGCAAGCCTGTGAAGGTTCTTGGATCATGTTGAGGTTGTGTTTTCGGTTCGCATTAGTGTTAGAGCCCGAAATTGAAGATATACTTCCAGATAAAGATGTTCTTGTTCAGGCTGGCCGACCGGATGAGTTATTCATCTTGCGAATGTTCTTGTGGATGATTGCCGACTTAGATGATTGTTCCTAAGTCGATGTCTTGTATAAATAAAGGTTTGTGAATTAATTTTGTAGTGTGTTGTGGAGTGGATGAGTGTGGTATAGAGAAAGAGCGAAAGGCAGAGCAGAAGTGTCTCGGGCTTAAATGGAACTGATCCAGACATGGTAAAGATGTCAATCTCCAGTTCAAGTTTGTAAGACTTGTTATCTTGTAGACAGTGTGTCTCTTGTAGGCAGTGTGCCTCCTTGTGAGCAGTGTGCTTAGGCAGTGAGCCCTAATTGGTATGTGCCATCTATTTTTCTTATTCTTCTAACATAGAATAATCCTTGGGTTAATCACCCCGTGGTTTTTCCCTTGACCAGGTTTTCTGCATCAAAATCTTGGTGTCTAATGTGTTGATGTTTATCTGCTCCGGTGTTTATGCTTTATGCTTTCATGAATGGTTAATTGATATGCTATTAAATAACAAAGAAGAATCAAGTGTTTCAAGTAGAAGCAAGTTTCTGTACAACTGATTCACCACCCCCCTCTCAGTTGTGTGCCCTAGATCTAACAACTGGTATCAGAGCCAAGTTCCTCTAAAAGAAGCTTAACCGCTTGAGGAGATCCAGGATGTCATCATACAAAAAGGATAGTCTGAAGTTTGATGGAACCAACTTCTCTCTTTGGAAAGGTCGCATGAAATGTCACTTGGAGTGTATGGGAAAGGCATACTTATCCATGATCGCAAAAACATATGTACCTCCACAGGGTGGTCTGACAACTCTAAATGAAATCACATATGCTAAAAACAATCTGTGGACAAAAGAAGCTCTTCTAAGTGCATTAATTGACTTAGAGCTCTCAAATGTTATTGACCTACCAACTGCCTATGAGATTTGGATTAAACTAGAACTTCTGCATGAAGGAGATGAGTTTGTTAAGAGTGCAAGGTTGCAAATTCTCAAAGGGAAATTTGAAAGATTGAAGATGAAAGATGATGAAAATATCACTACCTTTATGCCAAGAGTAAATGAGCTGGTGTGTGGAATTAGGAATGTTGGTGGAGTTCTGGATGAAAATGAGATTGTTTGGAAAATTCTCAGATCCCTTCTTGCTGCCTACAAAATCAAGGTTGCTACCATTGATAAATTCAGAGCCCATACAACTGTCACAAGAGAGCAATTGGCTAGCAAACTGGCTGCATTTGAAATGACCGAGTTTGGAGATCATCCCCCCAAGACTGAATCTACATTCAAAGCCAGTGCCTATGTGAAAGGCAAACAAAGATTTGATCTGGGAGAAAACTCTTCAAGGAAGCTGTCATGGTATGATCAAGCAAGGAAAGACATGGAAGAGGAAGAAGTAGAAACAGCTCAACTTGAAGCCCTCATTGCAAAGAGACTGCCAAGAGGATCCGGTAAGTATGAAGGAAAATTACCCTTTAAGTGCTTCAACTACAATAAGATTGGTCATTTTGCGTCAAGATGTCCGAAAAGATCTGCAAGGTCAAATTCTAACAGACAAAGGTTCCAAAAGAACTGTTATTATGTTCATGAAGAAGATGATAATGAAGGAGTAACAGATGATGAATCAGAAATAGGAAACAAATCCAGAAATGAATGGGTGTTTATTGCCATCAAGGAAGAAGATCCAATATCCTCTGAATCTATCAATCATAAGGTTGTAGAAAGAGCTTTGGCTGCCCAAGTTGAAGAAAGGGATGACTGGGTTATTGACAGTGGATGCTCTCACCATATGACAGGTGACAAAAACAAGTTCCTAGACTTGGAAAGGTATGAAGGTGGAATGGTAAAGTTTGGTGACAATTCTGCTGGTAGAATCAGAGGTAGGGGAACTATTTCTTTTGATGGAAAGAGCAAAACTGGTAATGTACTATATGTTGAAGGATTGAAGCACAATCTTCTCAGTGTTGGACAATTGGTAGACAAAGGTTATGATCTCTGGTTCAAAAATGGAAAATGTAGGATCTTTGAAAGCTCTAGAACTGAGATTGCATCCGGTACTCAAACAAAAGGTAATATCTTCCATCTAGTTGGTTCTAATAAAAGTTTTTTGTTTGTTCAAGTTGATCAGAGTTGGTTATGGCATAGAAGGATGTGTCATGTAAATTTTGATAACATCATCAAGATAAGCAATACTCAGGCTGTAAGAGATCTTCCAAAATTGGTGAAACCTACAAATAGTTTGTGCAAAGAATGTCATCTAGGTAAGCAGAGTAGAGTCTCTTTCAAAAGCAAGGATTAGTCCTCTACCGGATTATTGGAATTAGTTCATACTGATCTATGTGGTTTGACAAGAATCAAGAGTATGCAAGGTGATAGATATTTCATGTTACAGATCGATGACCATTCCTGGATGATGTGGGTTACCTTTCTAAAAGAGAAATTAGAAGCCTTTGAGAAGTTCAAAATCTTCAAGGCTATGGTAGAGAATCAAACTGGATTGAAACTGAAATGTCTAAGGTCTGATAGAGGTGGTGAATTCACATCCGGTCAATTCATAGACTTTTGTGAGAAGTATGGTATAAAGAGATAGTTGTCTGCTCCTAGGACTCCACAACAGAATGGAGTAGTAGAGAGAAAGAACCAGACCATCCAGGACATTGATGATGGAAGCAAATGTTCCTCAGATATTTTGGAGAGAAACTGTCAGCACTGCAGTTTACACTCTCAATTGAGTTCAAACCAGAAGCAATACCGGTAAGACTCCTTATGAACTTTGGTTTGGTATCACTCCTACTATGAGATATTTTAGAGTATTTGGTAGCAAATGTTACATCAAAAGAGATGAAGATCTAGGAAAGTTTGATGCTAGAAGTGATGAAGGAATTTTCTTGGGTTACTGTACTCAAAGCAAAGCATACCGGTGTTACAATAAGAGACCGAGAAAGATGATATAAAGTACAAATGTGAAGGTTGATGAAGGAATTGAGAAGCCCTCAAGGTTTTATGAATATGATGAAGATGATCTGAATGGTTCTCTAGTTCAAGGAGCTCAAACCTTTTCTGAAAGTCAGATTCAGATTGATCCAGTAAATCAGGAAGAAGAGGTTTGTCTGAATGAGCCTGATCAAGAAACAGTAGTGCAAGAAACTCCCAAAGTTCCAAGATATGTAACTCTAAACCACTCTGAAGATTAGATCATAGGTGACAAAAGCAAAGGGGTACAAACAAGGAGGAAAATTGCTCAAAATTTAGATGAATGTTGTCTGATCTCAAAGATTGAACCTAAGACAATAAATGAAGCCTGCAATGATGAAAATTGGACCAAAGCTATGGAGGAAGAGTTGATGCAAATTGAGAAAAATCACACTTGGGATCTTGTTCCTAGACCTAGAAACAAGAATGTGATTGGAACCAAATGGGTCTTCCGGAACAAACTAAATGAAGTTGGTGAAGTAATCAGAAATAAAGCCAGATTAGTTTGCAAAGGCTACTCTCAAATAGAAGGGATTGATTTTGAGGAAACCTGTGCTCCAGTGGCAAGAATTGAAGCAGCCAGACTATTTCTTGCATTTGCTGCCTTCAAAGATTTCAAAGCGTATCAGATGGATGTCAAATCTACTTTCCTGAATGGTGACTTAGAAGAAGAGGTGTACATTAAACAACCAGATGGATTTCAATTATCTGAGCATGATGATATGGTCTGCAAATTAAAGAAGACACTGTATGGTCTAAAGCAAGCCCCAAGAGCATGGTATGAGAGGCTGGACAAACATCTTTTGAAGATTGGTTTCAACAAAGGTACTGCTGATAGTAATCTATATTTCCAAATAGATAATGAAAACATTTTGATTGTTGAAGTGTTTGTGGATGATATCATTTTTGGAAGAAGAGATAGTATGTGTAAAACTTTTGCAAATCAGATGAAAAGTGAGTTTGAGATGTCTATGCTTGGTGAAATGAATTTCTTCTTGGGTCTGCACATTACTCAAACAAAGAAAGGGATCTTCATTTCTTAGACCAAATATGTGAAAGAATTGTTGAGGAAATTTGGGATGGAAGATTCAAAGCCAATGAATACTCCCATGGCAACCAGATGCAAGTTGAGCAAAGATGATGACTCTCCTAAGGCAGACCAGACAAAGTACAGATCAATGATTGGTGGATTGTTGTATCTCACTCAAACTAGACCAGATATTATGCAAGCTGTTGGTCTTGTTGCTAGATTCCAGGCTGATCCTAGAGAATCTCATGTCATGGCAATCAAGAGAATTTTTAGATATCTAAAAGGGACAGTGGAGTATGGTTTGTGGTATCCTAGAGATCATGATTTCTCTCTTCATGCTTACACAGATGCAGATTGGGTAGGAGATGTGGATGACCAGAAGAGTACCAATGGTGGAGCATTCTTTTTGGGAAAGAGATTGGTTTCTTGGCTAAGCAAGAAACAAGATGCAATATCTCTGTTTACAACTGAAGCAGAATACATTGCAGCAGCAGGTAGTTGCACTCAAGTTTTATGGATGAAGCAGATGCTAAGAGATATTAAAGTAGAGTATGAGGAGCCTGTCACAATTTTCTGTGATAATTCAAGTGCAATAAATATTTCTAAGAATCTGATGTTGCACTCTAAGACTAAGCATATATCTATTAAGTTTCACTTTTTGAGAGAGCAAGTGAACAAAGGTGAAGTTAGACTGGAGTTTGTGCCCTCTAAGGATCAGATTGCAGATATCTTTACTAAACCTCTTCCCAAGGACTCTTTTGAGTTTCTCAGGGAGAAGTTAGGGGTTATTGCCCCTTCGGTGATGAACTAGGATGCACTGATGTGCATCAGTCTGATGGATATCATAGTCATATCTTGTGATTCAGATTGATGATGGGGAGCTGCTACTCAGGGGAGCAGTTGGTATGATTCTGATGTGTTAAAATTGCAAGTATGAGCCCTTTGCCATTGATGTCAAAGGGGGAGAGAAGACATGTGAAAAACAAGTGGTTGATGATCAAAGGGGGAGCAGTAAAGGAAGAAAAGACATGTGAAGAGTTGTTGCTGATACGGGGAGCTGTGACAGAAAGGAGAAGTTCTTGTCTTGATGGTTTTTCACATCATATGTTGCCATCAATGACAAAGGGGGAGATTGTTGCAAGTATGAGGTTAACCAGTGTTGTCATTGATGTCAACATACTCATATTGCATTGATGAGAAGGATTGGACGAGCTATGTGCTGAGGATATTGAGAAAATTAGTCTCAATCAGGAACAGTGCAGAACAATGATGACATTAAGGTAAAAGTCCAAGATAAGATGAAGATCAGAGGATGCGGTTTAAAGGGTTTGTGGATATGAGTCTTGAGATGATTTAGTTAAGATTTTAGAGGTCCGCATGAAGATATGAAGTTGTGATCGATCAAGTAGAACCGGTTCTGGGAGATGCTCCAGAGTGATAGAGTGTTACAAAAAGGTCTGGTGAGATCTGGAAGTGCATTGTCCTATTCTGCAGATTGGAAGGAGTGTTTGGGATGTCCTTGTGATGTGTCATCTTGATTTGTTCATGGTTTGGAGGTCCGGAAGCACCTTTTTCAGTATGACAGTGGTGATAGACTGTGTTCTTGAAGTTCTGGATGAAGAAGAGAAGAGATTCTAGTAAGTAGAGGAAGTGCGGATGTACCTAGTCTTTCAGGAAAGCCTGTGAAGGTTCTTGGATAATGTTGAGATTGTGTTGTCAGTCCGCATTAGTGTTAGAGCCCGGAATTGAAGATATACTTTCGGATGAAGATGTTCTTGTTCAGGCTGGCCGACCGGATGAGTTATTCATCTTGCGAATGTTCTTGTGGATGCTTGCTGACTTAGATGATTATTCCTAAGTTGATGTCTTGTATAAATAAAGGTTTGTGAATTCATTTCGTAGTGTGTCGTGGAGCAGATGAGTGTGGTATAGCGAAAGAGTGAAAGGCAGAGCAGGAGTGTCTCGAGCTTAAATGGAACTGATCCAGACATGGTAAAGATGTCAATCTCTAGTTCAAGTTTGTAATACTTGTTATCTTGTAGACACTATGTCTCTTGTAGGCAGCGTGCCTCCTTGTGAGCAGTGTGCTCGGGCAGTGAGCCCTAATTGGCATGTGCCATCTATTTTTCTTATTCTTCTAACATAGAATAATCCTTGGGTTAATCACCCCGTGGTTTTTCCCTTGATCGGGTTTTCCACGTCAAAATCTTGGTGTCTAATGTGTTGATGTTTATCTACTTCGGTGTTTATGCTTTATGCTTTCATGAATGGTTAATTGATATGCTATTAAATAACAAAGAAGAATCAAGTGTTTCAAGTAGAAGCAAGTTTTTGTACAACTGATTCACCCCCCCTCTTAGTTGTGTGCCCTAGATGTAACAGAAATTACCAACAACCAATGAGAAAATTGCAAAAAAAACCATAAATTCCATATTAATAAAATACTCCCACAAACTATAGCATAAACATTTGTGGCACAATTTTTGATGAATGCATTAATAAGCATGAGCACACCGAAAACATTAGTCTCCCGCCTTATAAGGCAAGGACTAATAACCACTTCATCCACTCCATTGACATTACAATTCATACTATTTTCAATTATGAAGAATAGAGTTTTTGGCAAGAAAGGTCAAGTAAGGTGGGTTTAAGAGTACTATTAAAAGGATGAATTTTACTATATTACCGGTGAATCAAGTAATCACTCCTTTTGAATAATAAATTATTTATCCTAGAATATTGTCTATGCACAAAACCAATAGGGTTTTACCTTACTCCTAATTATACCCCAACATCACTAGTATAAATAGCCAGGAGGAGACACATCGACATTGATACTATGGTAGGTAGCATTTAAAATAAATAAATAATAATTTAATGTTATTATTAGTATTTTCAATAGTTGGTTTATTATACTCGCTAATACTTTATAGCTTGTAGAAGTATACATCAATCATTATTGGTTTAATAATATTTTCAACTTAACAAAATAATTTTACCAAATAACTTCTACATATCAAGATAGTGAGCCTTGATTATTGCATTATTATAAAGGCATAATATCTCATCTCTTATCAATATAACATTGTTAATAGATCTAAATTTAAATCCATGTATCAATTTTATCACTTAAAAAGGTTAATAATACATCACATATATTTATTATAATAATCCATAATAAATCATATTACCAAATATACATTTTTCAAACTAAGAAAGGTAAAATGAATTATATTTAATAACATAATACAAAATGAATTATTTATGTATTACTACGTGGATACTTACATGAAGATTGAAAGAGAAAAATTTCATGACAATGATGGATTAATAGTGTAATTACATTATTTCACTAACTACAGTGAGCTCCCTAAGCCTAGACATATGCCTCAGGGGTTTCATTTGTAATGGCCCTACTTATGTATTCCCTTTAGGGAATTAGAGGCTTTATAGTTTTTCTAGGATGGGTTGCAAGGCTCAATTTTCTTGACCTTTAGAAATATATGATCTAATGGTAGGTACACAATCAACCTAGCTTTACAATATTTTACAAATATTTTATTTATAACCAATACATTTTAAGGCAATCATGCTATAAGTGATACTTGTTATTTCAATATAATAAATCAAACCTCCAACATCAATAATTTTTAAATTGTAGTATATATTATCTTTAACTTAAAGAGTAAATTATCTCTTTATGTTAAATAAAGTAAACAATGTAACAAAATAAATTAATTCTTAAAATGAAAATTATTATTTGTGTTCATGAAGTGACTAAAAATAATCCTAAAACAAAATAAAATAACATTTAAGTAAGATAAAATAGGTAGAGAGGATATTGCTTGGCTTAATTAAATAGGTCCACACTTGTCCTCTTGATCAACGAGATATCATTTTATCAAACATCCATCAATTTTTTGTAGAATCTCAGTTCTCGATCTTGATGACATCATTGAGGACATATGTCCTCTCTTTAATGATAGCTCCCACCGAATCTTCTCTTGTTTTGGATCATTTTGTTCTCTCTCCACCACATCATGCTGCTATCTTGACACATCCTAATTCACATTAGTTCAGGTCTCACACTTTAGTGGTCACTATTCTTGAATCTTACATAGCCCAGTCATAGTTCAACATCAACATTGAGAAACATGAGTAGCTTCCAGAATCATACATCCTAATTCCTTCATACGTTTCACTTGAGTGGGAAATAGTAGTTTGATAGCTCAGGTTTTCTTTCTTATGAAGGGAAGAGGAATCATTTTTTGCAGAGGGACCTACTACAACATTTACTATGTGACATTCTGCATTAAATTTCTTTCTCTTCTTTGTGGAGGCACACATGAGCCTTATCTTGTAGGATTTCAGTTGACTATCACTTTTTTTTGGGGGGGGGGGTAATCTCATCCTCCTTCAGATACCTTAGTTGGGATGGATTTTTGTCCTATGTGTTTTCTCTTTTTCTACTTCTAGGCGGTACACTCTCTTTTTACATTGGGGTTCTTTTAGATTGTTCATGGGTACTCAACATGGCTTTTCTTGCTGGGACCCATTTTTTATTACCTCAATTGTACTTAAAGGGGGGTGTTAATGTAATTAATTATTACACCTTTTATTAAGTTTACTTAGGTAATTATTATTTATTTACTTAAGTAAATTAGGAAATAAGAACACATGTCATCTCCTTTATTGGTGGGAGCACATGCCACCTCTACCTCATTCAACTTCTTGATTGATAGTTGTTAGGTGCTAGATCTCCCTCATCAAGGTGAGTTCACTTGGTCATCTTGCTTGATGAGTTCACTTGACACCTTTGCTCCTATAGTTGAGTCATCTTGCTCTCCTCTGGGACACTTGTCACATTGACTTGTGAATCATTAAGCCTATATATTATAGTCATTTCCTTCATTTTCATATCTTGAACACCTTGAATATAGATATCAGAATGCTGTTATTGTTAATTTGTTTGCATATTGAATTAGTGTTATCTTATTGTTTGTTCTTGGGTAGATTTGTAGTTATTGCAAATTCTAACACTTTCATCAAATGCATTATGTTTGTGTAAAACTAGCATCAAAATTTTTACTAGAATTCTCTCAACCATGCCGATGTGGGAGCCTAAAAGAGGGTATTGACATTTGACAAAGCATATGTATATTAACATGATAGTGTAGTTGTAACTACCTTGGTAAATGTGTATCCAAAATGTAGTCACATGGATAGGGCATGTGAATTGCTTGACAAAATGACTCAAGAAAATTTTGATTATATATATACAAGGAACTCAAATAAAAAAAAAAGCCTCAAAGAAAATTTATGGAGAATGTGGAAGCATAGGTAGGCCACATGAATTGTTTGAAAAAATGTCTCAAAGAAATGGGGTCTCATGAAATATCATATATACATGGATATTTATTTTATTTATGTTTTTCTAAATATTTGTAGGTAATTAGTAATACAAAAGTAAAGCTTCATACATTTATTGCTGCAAATGTTGTCATTGATGTCAAGAGGGAAATCACTTGTCTAAGATTGTTGTCATTGATGTCAAAGGCATAAGGGAGATTGTAGAAGGAATGTCACATTGTTATCATTGATGTCAAGAAGGAATTCATTATCCAAGATTATTTTTCATTGATGTCAGAGGAGATTAATGTCGAAGAAACCATTCAGGCCAAAGGCCATTAAATCGCCATTCAAATGTGTGTACATGTGAGTCGAATTTACCTTCGGTTAGAGTCATGTATTATCCAAGGCTGACTTGTTGATTGAAATAAAAACAATTAATAAAGATTTTATTTGTTGTTGAGGCTGACTCCCCATGCTGGTCAGATTTCTTGTTTGGCGCCAAAGACATGAATATTAATTTTGAAATCTTACATGTGGGTATGGTGTAGGAGCACCCCTACAAGACAGGATATAGGTTCATTGTCCGCATGACAGGACATTAGTCTAGTTTTAGCATGTTTGACTTCATAATGTAATAAGGTCCATTGGACCAATGCATATGTATTAGATCAGCTAGGAGAGTGTGCAGGCAGTTAGAGTTCGTTATCAGGTTGTCTGAGCTGTCCTCTCCCAGCCGCTGGGAACCGAGTTGGTAGTACTCGTAGGATATTGCTATAAATAACTCAGATCAGTTAGGGTTTGATATCATATCAGAGTAGTAGTTATGTTATGTTGTACTGGTGATTGAGTGAGATCCAAAGATCAGTCCAGACATTGCGAAACATTGTTGTTCGATAGTATTGTAGAAACAGGACATTTGTGTTTCATCTAAATAAGATCTCATCAATTACATTATCTAGTTTATCAGCTGTTTATGTTTTGATTTCTGTTCTGATTACAGGTTAATGGATTCTTTCAACCCTTCCACCGGTTGATTCTGTGAATCAGTGGAATGGTCATGCATGTTAGTTTAGGTTGTATTTTAGTTTTCTATTTATGCATTTCATTGTGTGGGAGATCGATTGGTAGCATGCTATGAATCAACCTAGCATCCTCATGTGCTAGGATTTAGGAAGATAAACTGTTAAGTTTTGATCTGAAGGTGATCCGGCCTGATCATCATGTTTTCTTTGTAAAATTGTGCGGTTCTGTGAGTTTGCATGCAGCTGACGGATATATAGGGATCTGCATGTGCTTTTCCAAACGGAGTGAATCGTATCGTCATCTACGAGTATATCGCTATCAGGATCAGGTTCTGAAGTTGGCAAAAATTGCATGTTTCAAGTGCATCAGGATGATATAGGTTGGATATATACTCAGTGTATATATCATCGTCAGGATCATCTTTCGTGTGTATCCATCGTCTGCATATTGTGATCGCATGCAGAAGTGAAAGTTCACTTTTTGGCTAAGGACCGGAGAGGTCATCATCAGGATATTGAAAAGATCACCGGATATTCATTATCATGTTGCGGAGGATATAAGTGTCTTATATCCTGTTGACATCATCATCAGGTGCATTGACATCATCATCAGGTGCAAGTGACGTCATCGTCATCAGGATATTGCGAATATCACCCTATGCAAGTTTATCCTGCTGTCGCTAAGTGTTTTAGCATCGGCGTAAGTCATCGGCATAAAGTTTGGTTAACATCATCAGGATGTTTCAATATGACCAGATAAGTCATATCCTGATGCTGTTGTTTGAGTAGTTGGATATCAGGGTGACGTAAGCATTGAAGAAAAGGTGCATAAGGAATATCGTCATCAAGATATATGGAGGGAACCGGATATTTTATATCCTGCTGATGAAGATGATGTCAAACATCATGATGCTGAAGGTAGAGTTTGGCGGTAAGATGAACAGTGAACATCAGGAGGATGTTTGCGCTTGCCGAATATGATGATGCTGCTGACAGGCGAAAGGCGAAAGGTGATAAGGAAGTGAACAGTAGTTAGCAGGAGGATATTTCATGCCTCTTCGAAATATGATGATGCTGTCTGTGTTAGCAAGAAATATGATGATGATGATAAGCCGATAGGTATTACATACTGCATGTCCAGGATTTTAACATGCTGGTTGTGTTAATGACTCCTCCTTCCCATTTGTAAGCTTCTGTTGCGTTTCCTCTGCATCAAGGTATAATAGAGAGCAATGACATTTATTAGTAATGCATTTGATTATCTTATAAGAAAGCAATCGATATATGTGGCAGTGATAACAATGGAAGTGAGTTTATTATTATTAGAGCAACAATTTTATAAGGTAGTGATTATCATATTTTAAAGACAACAATCATAAGATATACATGGAGCGACGATCATATATCCAAAGCAGTGATAGTTATATTGTGGTGCGATCATGATTTCAAGATATTTACTTAAGGCAATGATTACATTCAAGAAGGCAACGATAATAATAGAGAAATGGTTATTATTCTTAAAGCAGTGATAAAGGTTGAAGGGTGTTTGTTAGCAAAAGACACATCATTATGAAAGGTTGCCTCTCATCACAATAGGTGTGTTCATTCATGAAGTCGCCCTCCTTGGAAGATATAAAAGCAAGTTTACAAATGTGAAGTGTGAAGTGTGTGTGAATTAAATAAATATATCATATCTACACCTACAGATCTGCATATGAAAATATAAGAAGAAGATCATTGTAAGAGGTATAAATGCAGATTTAAGAGAAGAGTTTATAGCAGGTTTGTGATAAGAGTTCATGCAGATATAAAGGAGAAGTTTATGTGGAAATAGAAGAGGGATTTATGGAAAATCTATAGAGAAGAGTATAAGCAGATTTGAAGATAAATTTTTGATTTGAATGTGATTGTTCATCATCCATTGAAGAGGACATTCACAAGAAGATAGTGATCCTGTTGCATAGAAGGTTGGTGCCTTAAAAAGAGATTTGTGTCTCTTACTAGGTTGGTGCTTAGTTGCGGGGATTGGTGTCTCTAGTGGGTTGGTGCCTACAAATTCTACAAACGGGGATTGGTGTCTCTAGTGGGTTGGTGCCTACAAATTCTACATGCAGGGATTGGTGTCTCCAGTGGGTTGGTGCTCACAAATTGTATAAGGGATTGGTGTCTCATGTAGGTTGGTGCCTACAAAGATTGTAAAATATATATATAAGTAATATTTTTTTGTGGTTATCTCCGTAAGTGTTTCCATGTAAATCTTGTGTTCTCCTCTTATTTCATAATAAGTAGATCTTGTATGATTGATATTGTTATGGTTGTTAAGTTGTGAAAAAGTAAAAGATTGTATTATACTGATTCACCCCCCACTCTCAGTATCGTGTGCTCATCATTTATATTTATACAATTATAACAAGGTTGTTTGTTTAAATTTAAATTTTGGTATTAACTTTTATCAGTATAACTTGAATATTTCTATGCAAGATAGTTCATTCATTTCTATTTTCATCTTTCTTTGTGATCTACCATTCTCCCCCCTTTGTCCTAGATCTCCCCCTCTCCAAAAAAACTAGTGTTGCTCCCCCCATCTCTCTCTCTCTCTCTCTCTAACAAAGAAAAATCTAGTATTTGCTTGTTCTTAACACATGTTTAGATCTTTCCTCTTTATTTTTATATTGTTGTATGCTTTTAACACATGTTTCGTTTACCAGGAAATAATCTTTTCTGCATCACCCATGTCATTTCTTGTTAATTTTCAACTTTAATAATTTATTCTTAAATTATTTAATACTTAAGAGTTTTAAACAACATTATTTCAATAGTAAATTTAACATTTTAGATGACATATTTATTAATATCATTTTTTTATTATTTAATCTTGCCATTATTTTTATAATAATTAATATCAAATATGACTTGAACAATATTACTTAGTATTCATCTATTACTAATATATTTATTTTTGATATCAGTTTTATCAAGTCAAAATAATACTTCTCAATATCGATTTTGTTATAAATGTATAAAAATTGACCAACTAGTTATTTTAATAATATTGTCATAGTATATTTATAAGTTGCTATTTCCACCTTATTTATCATATCACAATGTTCACTAAAGGACTTCAATTATTGGATAAAATAATGTGTAGATTCATTCTGAACACTCGAAGTGCATTTATGAGGGCTCACGATGCACAAACATTGTCCAATTGAGTGGTTATTTGATCTTCTAGGCAAATTTATACAAGTGTCAATATTTCTTATAATATCTTATAATATTGTTATATTATAAGATTTGAAAACTTGATTTTATCATCTTAATAATCAATATCATAACCAAATTTGACCATAGTGAATGATCTATCATCATCTACTTGGAAAGATTTGTTAAATTCAGTTTAACACCTTTACTCTTAAATTATTTATTGATTAAATAATTAGTTAATGATGTAGCCATGATAGGCATTACAATTTTTAAGCTCTAATCTTGAGAGATGGTGAAGACCTATATAGAGACCAAGAGTTGTTCATCCACACATGCCCCATTTTGCTTTTGGCCAAATGTGGACCTCCTCTTTTTCTTTTTCTTAGTTTAGGGTTTTGTTGTTCTAGTTTTCTCTCTCCCCCCTTTGGTCTATAGAGGAATGTGCTCTTGAGACTCTAAGATGGCTAAGGATTAATGTGTAAATTGCTTGAGTCATTAGAAAAAGGTTTGCGTTGGTTACCTTTGTAAAATCTTAGGTTTTAAGTCTTTTATCAATTTGTAGACTTTTGAACGACTTCCAAAGTTTTGGACTCTTTGTCTTGATCTCCTGTCATCCTAACTTCACAAATTTCCTTTGGTTAGTTTAAATGCTTGATTTGTATGTAAGAAGAGTTTTTGGGATACTAGATAACCACAAGATAATGAAAGATTGATTCAAAAATGCAATTTGGACGGAAAAGAAGGAAGCCCAATAGTCTTAGGAGCCATTTAGGCTTGTGGCAGAGGCATTGCAAAAGCACCAACATACAAGCAATGTGGAAAGAATGCTTAGAAATGGTCACTGCATGACTATTAGTTGTGGGATGCTAGCACATTGTGCACATGTCCATGCATTGCACTAGCATTTGAGAAACTTCAACTTTTGAAGTCTCCAATCACTAGGAAATATCGAGGACAAGAAGGCACTAAAACATAATTGCACGAAAATGAACACAAGAGATATAACACAAAAATGAACTTGGAACCTTTGGTGGAAAAATGCTAGGACAAGGCCTAAAATGAGCCTAAAAACATACTAAGGGAATGGACACCAAAATAGGTCCAAAAAATAATGTGAAATTGAAGGATATGCAATTTTCTATGTTATAATCCCAAGAAAAATGCAAGGATTAGAAATGATAGATATTGATAATGATGATTTGTTTATAACTAAATAAGGTTTGAATCAAGACTGGAATAAAACTGATGGATGCTTTTAGATGATTTTATTTTTGGATGTGTTAGAAATATTTCTAAAATATCTTTGATTCATCCATTAGGGTTTTAGGACTCACACAGTGCTAGGGTTTATCTCTTAAATAGTGCCTAAAACCCTTTCTGTTTTGAGGTTTATGCCTTTCCTACAACCTTTTTCTATTTTATCATTGACATGTTTAGTAGGTTGAGACCTTTTAAGTTATGTTCCCGAGCCCCTAAATATCGTCAGTTTATCAACCCCTTTAAAATGTCACTTACTATTTCCTGTTTTTGCAATATTTCAAATGCCTCGACTTTTTATATTTTATTCCATCAGTGGGTTTCAAGTTAGTAGTCCACTACTTAATTTTCATTGCATCGTGTTGGACCTCAGTTCTTCATATCACAATCTTGAATCCTCAATCCTTGTTAAGTTTGCGGGCTTGCACACTTTTGATGTGTGTAAAGTGCTTGTCGAGTTACAGTTTGGGCAACAGTCCCGTATAGAGCTCTCATGATTGGTAGCATTGTTGTTTATCCGTGGGTCCCATAGGTTGTTTGGCCTCATGGACGTTATTAAAAATCTTCATTCATTTATTTATTGGTTATTCATTATGTAGCAGTCACTACCAGATGATGAATTCTTATTGCATCACCTCCCTCTTCACATTGATACTTTCATGGTGGGCTATTTTTCATGCCTGCAATATGAGATGTCCTGCCAAGTGGCTTTTGTTTTATAGGTGTAATACATGTGGCTGATTCTTATTGCATTGTACTAGCCTAGTGCATTGCACATTCTAAAACTTGCTTCTTTGGACGAACATGATATGCAATGGGAACTTTTATGGATTGTGTGGGCCCATGATTTAGGTCACTATTGTAGATGTTTGAGTGGGTCACATGGAGATTGTTAGGACAAGTGGATTGCATGTCAATACTGGAGACAAAATTTGATGCATGTCACTATCTTTTCAAATATTCCAAAAGCAACATGTGCACTGTTGAATGAATGAATGAATGAAGGCTTTTAATAACATCCACGAGGCCAGACATCCTATGGGACCACATAAACCAAAACACACAGCAAATAGAACCAAAACCTGAAGGAAACCATGAGCCGCAATAGGCAGACCACACACACCACCTAACTGAACTCCCTTTCTTTTTGAATCTTAGATCTTCTGCTATGTATCTTGATCAAATAGACAATAAGCTTAGTTAACCTCTCTTCTTCAAACAAGTTGGTCAAGGAATCAACATTCAAGGTATCCCTAAAATTAGCCCTAATATCCTAGTAAGCTGGGCACTCTATAATGTAGTGCCATTCCATCTCCACCAATTCCAGATTGCAAAAGTAGAAGATTCTCTCCTCCCATTCTTCTTTAGGCGTCGTCCACCTTCTGGTTGATATCAATCAAAGATTGATGGCTGAAATTTAAAGTTTCATAAAAGGGCAATGGCTGTAGTAACCAAAGCTTGAGGGATGTATGTGCATTAATTTGGAAGGCGACAAAATGTTTATATTGATTATATTATAGTTCTTGAAGTATTTTTTGTGCAAATTTCCCACCAAGAGAAGGAGAATCATGCGAGCTGCCATTGCCAGTATTTGATAGCCTTAACAGATAATTGAGCAAAGGGGATTATTTTTTTCTCAAGCATGCCAAAATAGGTATGTATTTTGTAGCCCTCTGAATTTCATGTTTCTTAGGAAAATAGGGTTTTTTGGTCTAGCTAGATACAGTCTGGTAGGGTTTATGGAATTTTAAAGTTCTCAAATCTATTGGTTGTTATAATTGCATTGTTCCCATAAGATTTTTTTAAAAAACTACCACCATGAGTTGAATTTTATCTTAGACTAGTAGGTCTAAGAGGGGTTTAGACTAGGACATACTTGATTTATTTCCTGGTTCAATTAAGAGGGATAACTATCCCTACAACATGGGCATTTTCATTGAGAGATTGAAAGATAGGATGGAGGAAATTAGAGACCATGTTATTCCTATAACGGGATGGGAATTATTCAAATATTGTCACAACTGTGCTGAGGAGACGATCTCAATTGCAAATATGTGGCACTTTGATTTGGGGAAGCTGGTAGTCCCGAATGTCTTTGTGAGCACTAATTTGGTATATTCTGTCAGTAGGAAATATAACTTGAAGACTAGACAATTAATGAATCGACAAGGTTAAGAATTGTTCACATTGAATAGATAATTAATTAGGGAGGTTTTCAACCTAAACCCATTGAAAAACATAAAAATTGACTTTAATAAATTAGGTCAAGAGTTTAAAAGGGACATAAGTAGTTATAGGGTAAATTGGTTGCCTAAGCATAGATGTAGTGATCAAAAGAGGATCCATCTAAGTGAAGCAGAACTAATAAGTGTTGACACTTTTATGGATTATTTTAGATTCACATATATGGCTCTGTGCCAGGTCTTAGGGGCAAATTATAAAGTGTAGATGCCTATCCATCTAATGATGTTAGCTGCTGATATTCAACACTGTCATCTCAATAGATTATTTGACTTTACCTCCTACGTAGCTAATGGAATCTACAGGGAATTGACAATCCTCAAGAAAGACAACCACACTCCATATTTTAGGTTGTATTATATGTTGTGTCACATCCTATTGTACTTAGGGAAGGATATATGGTCCTCTACTTTAAAAGTGATGCTTACAATGTTAGACGACTTGCCCATGCAAATTCAGTTAAGAACATACATATGGGACTCACATTGACCTTCATCCAATTACTACATTTTTGAAAGATATTTTGTGCAAAGACTATTAAATCTACTGGGGCATGAAAGAGACTAGCTATCTCCCACTCTTATGAGATTTTAAGGCTAAAGAAAATTGAGCTAGACAAGGATTGGGAGCACAATTGGGGTGATTCATTCTTTCATTAGGATTACATGGTTATCAAAATTTATGGAGTTGAGGTTGAGCCTCACATACTTCCTCTTTATGTACTAGAAAAGGTAGACTTCCTTGGGGGAATGTGGCAATTGAATGAAGCTGACAAAATGCTTCTAAGATAAAGCAAGAAAGGATTATTTTTTCCATCCATGGTTAAATCTTCTGATTTTTGTACCACTACCAAAGAAGGCCTTGACCAATTGGAATCGAAGTTAATTGAGTACTAGTGAAGTAAGACAAAAGGAGAAGACGTGACCCTGAGCACTATATTGACTGTTGGCATTATTCAAGGTTTTTAGGGTTTTAGGATGTGTTTCATATGGTTTTGTCCCTTGATGTTTAAACCCTAAACCCTTTGGGTTTGGTATCCATTTTAATGTTATTTTTGTGTCTACCATTTTGACCTATTCTTGAGTCTTTAAGTTGCATCTTGATGTCACCGAGGTCATTCGTTTATCGCCCCCTTTGTCCTAGAAACTGGTTAAACTTTTTAACCTACTTCCATGTGTTCTCATCGCATGAAGATATGACACCATGGCCCCTCTATCCTAAAATATCGGTCATAATTGGCCCCCCCAAGACCCATTTGCACTTTATAGATGGAAATTTCTCATTTGCACCATCGGTAGTCTTCACGACACGATTTCACTAGTTGGGTTTTGAATGAATTTTCTGACAATGTGTTGGTCTTAGATTAAATTTATTCCCGACAAGATCAATGGTTTGCATTAAAAAATAAGGAATTACTAGAAAATGACATGCAGGCTTCATTCTCTTGAGTTTTTCCTACACAGGTGATGGTTTTCTACCACACAAACTAAGAGTGTGATTATTTCCATTCAATTCTCCATTCTCATACAACAAATCTATGGGTGTGGAGAAGATTGAGCCACTGAGACAGTTTCAAAAGACTTGTGTGATCTTGGGTTTTCAGGAGTCAAAGACGGATAAGTGAATTTTTGTGTGCTTGTCACTTTTTGAGGGTTTCATTGTATTTGCAACATTGAATTGGGATTTCGTAAGCTATTTTTAAATAATTTTGAATCACAATTGAACGCTACTTATTAGAAATTTATAAACCCTAACCCTTGTTAAAAACCCTAAAAATGAGCTATCCACGACCCCAAACTAGAAAAATAAAGAGAGATGGATGAGGACATTATATGTTAGCTCCCAGGTTCTTCTAAAATGGTAAAGCATGCTCAAGGAGTAGGAATTATTTTAGATAGATTATTTGACAATGCCGAGTATGTGAGGGCTGAATTATCTATCCCCGGGGTTGGAAATTGTTCTATTACTGTTACAACAAAAGAAAGGATTGGAGGCCCATGTCGAACATTTATAATTTAGATTTGGGAAATCTAGTTGTGACAAATGTTTTCATCAATGTAGAGATGATTAGGGAAATTGCTAAGATATATGATCTTGAGACTAAAGCAGTATTGAAAGACAAGGGTGGTTGTCTTTTTATGTTGGATATGGATTATATAGGTGAGTTCTTCAATTTGGATATGACCACAAACATCCCTATTAACCTAAAATTACTATGCAGAGAATACGATAGAGACAAGAGTGGTTATAGGGTATTTTAGATCCCAAAACATAGAAAAAGGGGCCAGGATAAAAAACCAGTCAAGATCCCTAAAAATGAAGTGTTGCCTTATGACTTGGACACTTTCTTAGATTATTTTGTCCATACCTACTATGCTCTTTTCCAGGTACTTAGAATGGATGTTAAGTCACAAAACCCAATAAATTTGATGATGATAGTGGTAGATGTTCAACATCTAGAAGTAAACAGAAAGTTTGATTATGCCACCTGTATTGAGGATAAAATCATGTTAAACTTGATGAAAATAAAAGGTGGTTGATGAGTGTCAGGTAGTACTCATTAGAATGTGCTTTTATATCTCCTTTTCCTATCTTAAATACCATTCCAAACTATTGATTTGTACTTAAGACTGTTAAAACATTGTTTAGTTATGTTAAATTGAGATGTAATGCTGTAGTAGTAGTTGTAGTTAAAAGGTCTCATGTTTTGAGCTTAAGCTAACAAAAATGTGTAGAAGTGTCTCTTTTTGATGATAGGAACTATTCATTCTAGATAGAAAGGTTTTTGAAGATTTTGGAGTAGCTTTTGCCATCTCCGGAGCTGTGCATAATGGATATGGTGAAGTCTCAAGAATTTTGTAGGAGTATGGAGGAATCTTTGAAGTTGAGTCCCATGGAGATACATAGACATATAGGCTACATCATCTCTAGAGCTGTGTTCCATGATGCTATTGCAGTTAAGTTGTTGTAGACATCTCTGGAGCTACTATCTAGATAGATTGTGCAAAGTCTCTAGAGCTATTGTTCAGACAGATTGTGTTATATGGTAATAGGGGGAATGAATGCAAGCATGTAAGTACATAAGATCAAACCCTCTTTCACTACAACATTCAAGGACAAAACTGAGCTAAGTCACTACAAGATGAAAGATGACTCAACTATTGATTTTGTGCTCCTATTTGTTAAGGAAAGATGTGATTTAACCAAGCTTTTTACCAAATGCTAGGCCAATCAATGCACTAAACCCTAGAATTGTGATAATCAACTTATAACATACAAACAACAACAGAAAGCTAGGATGATCAGTGAGATGTTGTAACCTATTTCATAGAAGCTGAAATGTCAAAAGATTATGGGGCTAGCGCTTGAGTTTAGAAAGACCTGATCTTCGGAAGCTCAGAACTAGAAAAATGCTATAAATGATGCCCTAATGTTATATCTAGTGTCTGATTAGTAGGTGGACGCCAGGGTGGGTGCCCAAGTCTTCTATAGAGGAATTTCAACAAACTATTTTTGGATCTTGAATCTCTATCCCTTGAACAACCTCCCTGTACCTTCACTTCTTCAATCCCTGCACCTATAACCTGCACACAAGAAGAAAAGGGGTTTGGGGGTTGTGGTGTTTAGGGATTTGCCTTAGTCAAATCCCAAGTTAGCATTGAAGTTTTCCTAACACCATTTTTAGAGAGAAAGCGTGCCCTAGCAAGGTAGAAGCTAAAGATAATCCAAATGATGATGGAATGATTCAAACACAATGATGATGTCACCTTGGTGGTGAAGTCCTTAGGAGGATGAAGATTCTTCCACTCATAAGGATGTTGATGATGATTCCAAATTTGCAACAAACATAGACAACACAAACACAAGTCTGCAACAATAACACAATGAATTCCTTGAATGCTCCTTTTCTCAATATCATAACCTTGCTATCATCAAGTTGTTACAAAATGAATTCAAACACTTGTTTATATATGATATTTCAATAAACTTTCACAAATTAATTGAAAGAGATGACAAGGAAGGACCCATTTAAAAGTCTATGTCAACATCCCTTAAACTTTACCCTAACCAATCAGGGTGGACTTGGGTGTAGGCACCCAAGTCCCAAGGTGCCTTTTTGATCAGGACCTAAGCATTAAATGGGCCCCTAGTTCCCATTTGACATGGGTTTCAGGGGATTTCTCATTGAGATGAATATTTTTCTTGAATAATGTTAACACAGGGAATTAGGAGCTAAACTAAGAGGTAAAAAGGCACGTACCCACTTTTTACTCCATAATAGATTGTAGAGTCTATAGAGTGGTTCTAGGAGTAACTACAAAGTTCTACATGAAGTGTCAAAGTTTTTGTGAGAGGAACCTCTTGCAACAATATAATGAAAAATGCACGAAAGAACAAAAATAGCAAAACACAGAAGGAATTTATTGATCGCAGGCCACTTCGAGGGGGTAACCTCCTTTGAGCAAGCTTAATACAATAAACTCATGGATGCCATAATTGGCCTCAACACGTACTTATATACTAAGTCTAATCTATACAACTATTACTTCCCATGAATGTGGGATAATACAATATACTCACGGGATGAATTACAAAGCATATGCGTCCAAATGTAATATACTAACAAAGTAAGGAGAAGGGTTAAACATGAGTTCCTAACATCCCCTCCCTCTTAGAAAAGCTTTGTCCTCAAAGCGTAAGATGTGGAAATTGTTGCTGAATCTGAAGGAGTGGTTCCCCTATAGCAATCTCTGGGTGCATTCCATGCCACTGAATTAATACCTCTATGATGGAGTGGGAGCAAAGAGGACAAGTGCCCTTGTCGAGGATTACCTCTAGCACCAAAAGGATGGATCCTCCATTATCTAGTTGTGGTAAAATAGTTTGTGCTTTATCGTTGGCGCCAAGAAATTTCTTTAGACAAGAGACATACAATATTGGATGAACATGGGAAGAAGGAGCCAGCTTATGATCCCTAATCTGATCCTGGGTGTAGAGAACCATGTTGACTACCTGAACTCGTGAACTACTGGGGGAGTAGGGAAGGAGCGCTGGTGGTGCCTGACCATAGACTGCTTCATATGGATTCATGTTAGATGCAGTGTGGTAGGAGGTATTGTACCACCATTCAGTGAGAGGGAACCACTTTGCCCACAGATGTTGTTGTTGTGCAACCACAATCTGTTGAATTGCCCTATTCATTCCCTTCCAAAAGAAGTGACACCATGCCCGCTCATAAGTTTTGAGGAACTCAGAGTGCCCTACCGATGGAGAAACATAGAGTTCATAGAAGATAGCCTGTGGGACAGATTCCAACCAATTTGGAATAGACATAGAAATAGATGAAAGAGAAGCTTGGTCATCACATGTGCAAGAAAGAGAAACCGCCACAATATTGTCCTTACCCTTCTTGTAAGTGATCTCATAGTCATAACCCATGAGTTTACTGATCCATTTCTATTGTGCTGGGGAGGAGACCCATTGTTCTAGGAAATATTTCAGGCTCTGGTGAGTTACCCCGATGCAAAAATGATTCCCTAACAGGTATGGCTGCCACTTTTGTATTGCATGCAAAATAGCCATCATTCATTGTAGAGCCGAAGGAGTAGTGGAGACCACAGATGGTTGCATCTAAATGGAGTGAAGCTGAGTGATGACACCATGTGAATTCTTCTTAAGAATCTTTTCCAGGTGATGTGAACTTATGATGCTAAGAGACCTCGGTTGTAAGCCCTTTAATGTGTGTTTGTGCCCATTGTCTGAAAACTGCATCCAAAGTTCAGCAAAATCCCATAAGATGGGTCCAAGTGTGCGTAACCATTGGGCACCCAAAACCACATCACATCGGCCTAAGGGAAAAGCAAACATGTCAGAGTGCAGGTTATAATCTCCAATAGAGATACGCACATTGCGACACTTCCCTTTGCAAGGTAATGTGCCCCCATTGACAATCGTGAGTTCAAAGTTTTAGCAAGGATGAACAAAACAATTAGCCTGTTTGGCTATGCGAGGGCCAATGAAGTTATGAGTACTACCAAAATCAATGAGTATTGTAAGAGGGAGCTTCTTGAAGTAACCCTTGACTTGCATGGTTTGTGTCGTGGTGACTCCTACTACGGCATGGAGAGAGATCTTTGGGAGGTCTTCCTGAGAAGTAGGGTCGACATGCGACTGCTAAGTTTCAACCTGATCAACTACTGTATCCTAAGCATCTGCATAAACTTCAGTTTCAGGTGGAGAATCCACATCCAAGAGATAGAGCTTTTGCTCAACACATCTATGTCCCTAAGTGAATTTGTCATCACAATTTTAACAAAGCCCTTTTTCTCTACGTGCCCACATCTTTGCTTCAGTCAAATGCTTGATAGGAGTTGTTCTAGGAGCTAGCATTATTTGAGGGCTTTGGGGATCCATATTTCTGAATGGAACAAAATTGGATTTGGAGCGTTGTTGAGCTATGATCTTGTCCTCCGCCAACTTAGCCAACCCTAAGGCTTCCATCATTGTGCTTGGGCAGAACATTTTAACCTCAGAGCGAATTGCATCCTTCAAACCACTGACAAAACAACTCCTAAAGAATTCATCAGACAATCCATCTATGTGATTGGCTAGTTTTTCAAATTCTGTCTGATATTCTCTCACAGTGCCTGTTTGATGTAGTTTTGTGAGTGCTCCTGTGAAGTCATCAAAAGCATTAGGGCCAAATCGTTGCAAAATGAGTTTGCAAAAATCTGTCCATTTTGGCTCTTCATGAGCTTTGATGTACCAACGAAACCATTGAAGGGCTTCATGTTCCAAATGAAAGGAGGCAAGTGGGACTTTATTGACATCAAAAGTATTATGCAGATTGAAATATTGTTCTGCCCAGTATATCCTTCCAGTTGGATCATCACCATTGAAGCGAGGAAAATCAAGCTTTGGTCCACGAAAATTGCCTGAAGAAGAAAACCCTATATCTACAGAAGACTCTGGCTGCCGTCTATTGTTCATGACTGAATGCTAAAGATTGAGCCCGAGAATTTTTTCATCTAGACCTTGGAGTTTGGTCTTGATGGCTGCAAGTTCCTCCTCCATGTTTTTTGCTCCTGTGCGGGTGACAACCATAACCAGGATTTTTTTTTTTGGAATGGTTATAAAAACAAAAACAGAAACTTTTTTATAAAGGAAAATTTGGATTTGGGAAAAACTTTGATGGCTAATTGGGGTTTGACTAGGTTTTGGACACTTTCTAGGGATAGGGAAGTAGAAAATGGGGATTTCAGAAGCGGGGTGAAAGAATGGGAAAATTTGTCCAAGAGGGACAAAGGAGCAGAAATAGGAAATGAACACTGTAACAAAATTTGAAGGCGATTGGGTGAGAATCGAAGAAGTTATGGCAAACCCTAAAAATAGACAAATGTGGGATTTCTGGCTTTGATAAGTGGAAGTTAGGATATGGTCCTCAAGGAAGGAAATATGCATAATGGAATTTCAGGGGTTCCAGTGAATTTTCAGAGGAAACGGAGCAAAAGCAAGGAAGATATGGCGAAAAAATAGATTTTTTTTCTCTGGAAATGATCTACAACAGGATCTGCAATGGCTTTGGATAGATTCAATCAATGATTTGTCAGCTGGTAATAGATATGGACCCCAAGTAAGTTCATCTTCCTAAAGGTTCAGGGGATTCACTCGGCTACCAATGCTGTCTAACGACTTGTGTATTGGGGCAGTACCCCTCACTCCATGGCTCAGGTAAAATTGATAACCACTTTGCCACAAATGACAACTCTTGGTTTACCTCACGGATGGGACTAGTCAATCAGGTAGGGGTCGTTGCCCTTTTTGCTGGCAGGTCCTCTCAATGGGCCAACTACTTCAGGGTTCCTATGGTATTCCTCACAATGAGTTTTAGGGCTATGCCCAGGCACTTCCCACAGTTAAGCGGATAGGGATTATTCCCTGATCCGAACCTGTAATTGAAATGAACAATACAGATGCAAAGAAAAAAGAACTACTGCAATAATCACAGCGACTGGAGGCCATTGCGAAAAAAAATTGGCAGAAATTCCACCCAGTGAGCCCAAGAAAGCGCTCTGATACCAAATGAGAGGAACCTCTTGCAACAATATAATGAAAAATGCACGAAAGAATAGAAATAGTAGAACACAGAAGGAATTTATTGATCGCATGCCACTTCGAGGGGGCAACCTCCTTTGAGCAAGCTCAATACAATAAACTCGTGGATGCCTTCATTGGTCTCAACACGTATTTATATACTAAGTCTAATCTAAACAAATATTACTTCCCATGAATGTGGGATAATACAATATACTCACAAGATGACTTACAAAGCATATGCGTCCAAATGTAATATACTAACAAAGTAAGGAGAAGGGTTAAACACGGGTTCCTAACATTTTTGGAGAAGACTGCAATAGTGGCTCGATTGGAGGACACTTGTTGACTATTTTTGCATGGATCAAGGAATTTTATCAAAACAACTATTTTTAGTTATTTCCTTTTTTAGTGGCCTCCATGACTTGATTAAACTTAAACTTTAAAACTCTTGATTTAAGGGACACCTTTAATGTCACTTTAAGTCTTTTAAAGTTTTTGCATGATGATCTTTTGAATGGACAGTTGCATGTTTAGAATAAGGAATAAAGATCCTTATATCAGGAGAGAACTAGGAGTGATATAATAAAATCCAGTGATATTATATCAGCAGAAAAATACCTGATATATAATTGCATGGAAAAAGTAGAATAGATATAAAATAGTTTTTGGAAAGAAAAAGATATACTCTATTTTTCTACTCTATTTTGAAGAATTGGGAATAAGAAGCAGGTAGTTCTATATTTGTGTGTTCTGAGGTGTGAATTAGTCTCTCTTCCATAGGTGTGGAGCAAGGGCCCACTCCCACCAAAAGGAGAGAAGGCTAGTATTTATTGCTTTGATTTACTGCTTTCTTAGATCCTTGAAAATGCTAGTTTAGTTGCAATGCCCACCCTAGTTTGTGCCTTGTGTGTTTTCTAATTCATGTGTTATATGATGTTCTGAGTGTTTATCAGTATATTATATGATTCTCCTTATTTGATGCATTACACCAACTTTCCAATGAGGTCTGTTATACTATTGAGGAGTTCTTAGGGTGTATTTTAGATGACCATCGAGGTGTTTCCGATGAGGTTTTGCATTATTATTTGGCTTTCCAACTATTCATTATGGGATGAACACATTGTGTTCATGTGTGTTAGATTATTGTAGTGCTTCAGCTTCACTATTTTCATTTGCGTAATATGCTGGATGGATGTAATGCCTCTAGCATTTGTACCTTTTTGATTGATCTCTACTTTGGTTTCCGCTACTGTTATTAGTGATGATACTTTATTTTGACATCAAGGTGATCTCAATGAGTTTTTGGTTGAATTTTATACCTTATTATGACCGTTTATGCTATGACATTATTCAATGATCATCTAGCATGTTTCCACTATTTACACTTATATCATGTAGGTATCTGTGATTATCATGTTGTGGATTATTTATTGATCATTTTTGATGATTCATGTTTATGAGATGTTTATGATGTGTGTGTTATTATGCCACATTGGGTATTATATGTTGTGCTTCGACTATATTGCATTGAACAGGTATGCCTGACATTTTATTTAGTGTAGGTATTATTGTTCACCAATGGTGGTTATATGGAGATGTTGCATTGGGATTCATGTATTGGTTATCCTTATTTATCTTGCTCGTATCAAGTATGGGATGTATCTGCTTAAACCTTATGTGTTTTCAGATCCTAATCGGTAGTGATTCAGGATTTTGCATGTCTTGTGCAAACTTGTAACTTGATGAATGTTTAATGAGTGTTTGCATTGTTTTAATTTTTTGCATATAGCATATGTTTATGTTGCACTTGTATGTGCCTAACCGGTGTTGTCATTGATGTCAACATGTCTGTGTTGTCATTGGTGTCAACTATGCTCTTGTTTACAACATAACAGTCCAGTAGTTTGCTCCGCATTTCTTGTAGAATGAATATCTTTGTTTGCGGATTGGAAGTTATTTAGATGCATGTTTGAAGATGCTATGTTCCAAGTTTGAGCCTCCGGTATGAAGATTTGAGTTAGGTTCACCAGAGTGAAAATTTCTTTTTCTATATATTTGGTGGTGACAAAGAGAATGTATTATGCTCCGCATTCCTCTGCATTTAAGTATTTTAGTCTGCTATTCTAGAATCAAGTTTGTAATGATGACAAGTGCCTTCAACTCTAATGGTTCATGATTTGGTGGTCTGCAAGTGATCTTTTCTTTATGACAGTGGATTATAGCTATGTTCAAGTGCTCCAGTTTGAATAATCTTCTTGACAAAGTGATTAGAGGTTGTGCGGATGTTCTTGGTGGTTATAATGTGCTTGTGGATGTCTCCTGATCATTTTCCTACCTTTGGATTGGTCCACAAAGAGAAATTTGGATCATGAATGAAGACTGTTCTTAGAAGACTTAATGTTAACACTGGTCTTGGCCGACTTGGTTGTTTTCACTACTTGTAGAGATACATCAAAGATTGTGGAAGCATGTCATGGCATGGAAGATTGCATTTGAGTCCTAGCTAAGGCATAACATGATCTGCATACATCTTTCCCTTAGCTAATTTTGTTTAGGTCCTCACCTATTTCTATGTATGTTTGTAATGCCGACCTTGGAGATTGTTCCAATGGTTGATGAATGTAATGCCGACCTTGATGTACATTCCAAGGTTGATGAAGTGTATAAAAACATGTAATGAAGCTATGAAAAAGATGTCCTTGTGCTAAAATGAAAAGATAAGTACGGAGCTGTAAGAAGAACATAGCAGAGGAGTTATATTGTGCTTCAATGGAACTGAACCTAGGCATGGAGTAGATGCTATCAAATCAGTTCACCAACCCTTGGCAATGAGCCACACCTTGGTAATGAGCCGATCTTGGCAATGAGCCTTAACATTTGTAGTGAGCCCTAAGGCAATGAGCCTCTATTTTTTGGTATTGCTATAACATATTTATTTCTGTGGGCTAACACCCACCATGGTTTTTCCCTTATAGGGTTTTCCATGTAAAAAATCTGGTGTCTCATGTGTTATTGTGTTGAGCTTCTTGTTTAATGTTTTCATGGTTAAATCTTAATAACAATGATTGAGCATTTGATGTGTTGATATTCATAAGTGGTTAAAGTTTAAGAGACAACTGATTCACCCACCCTCTTAGTTGTCTTGTGCATTTCAATAATTGGTATCAGAGCAAGGTTCCTTAGAAGTAAGCCTAACAACTTGAGGTCAATCCATGATATCTTATAAGAAGGAAGCTCCACAGTTTGATGGGATGAATTATGCTTTATGGAAGGTACGAATGAAAATCCATCTCCTTTGTCTTGGTTATAGAGTATGGAATGCGACATAGACAAAGTTTACCATGCCTCAGAGTGGTTTAACAACTGAAGATGAAATCAAAGAATATGAGTTAAATATAAAAGATAGAGATGCTCTATTAAATTCCTTGTCTAACACTAAGTTGGTAAAGGTCATGGATCTGGATTCTGCTAATGAAGTTTGGGAAAAGCTAAAAAATCTATATGAAGGAGATGAATTTGTAAAAAGAGCCAAATTATAGGGTCTGAAAGGGAAATATGAGGGTTTAAAGATGAGCGAAGATGAAAACATAACGACCTACATGCAAAAGGTTGATGAAATTGTTAATGGAATAAAAGGTATGGGAGGAACTATTGATGAGAAGGAAGTTGTGATAAAAATTCTTAGGTCATTACCTAAGTCCTATAGTCACAAGGTAGCTGCAATTGAAAAAGTAATGACTGTAAAAGAAGTTGATAAGGATCAGTTGCTTGCAAAACTTACAACATTTGAGATGAGAGAGTTTGGTGATGCTTTGCCGAAGATTGAGACTGCTTTCAAAGCTAGTACTTCAGGAAAGATCTCCAGAGCTGAGAAGTACAAGGTGGAACCTGATGATGAGCTTGATGAAATTGAAGCCAACTTTGTTGACAGACTGCAAAGAGGCTCTAGTAAGTTTAAAGGCAAATTACCTTTCAAATGTTTTACATGTGGTAAGGTTGGTCACTATGCTTCTAGATGTCTTGAGAGAATTGAAAGGAATAGAAAAAGATTTGAGAATAGGCCTAGGGTTCCAAAGAAATGCTACTATGTTAGAGATCTTGATGATGAAGGTGTGACATATGATGAATTTGATGATGCTAGTACTAGTGCAAATGAATACTTGTTTATTGCAATTAAAGAAGAACATGTGTCTACTAATCCTGTTAGCTGTGTGAAGGAAGAAAAACCATTGGAAGAAAGTGCTTTGGCTTTTTAGGTTAAGAAAGATAAGGATGAATGGATTATTGATAGTGGATTATCACATCACATGACTGGTGACAAAAGTAAGTATGTGAGTCTAGAAAAGTATGATGGAGGACTGGTTAGGTTTGGAGATAATGCAGCTGGTAAGATTTGTGGAAAAGGATCTATTTCTTTTGATGGAAAGAACAACACTGATAATGTCCTATATGTGAAGGGTTTAATGCATAATCTTTTAAGTGTTGGTCAGATGTGTGACAAAGGCTATGATATGAGATTCAAAGACAATCGGTGCAAGATCATGGAAAGCTCCGGAACAGTGATTGCTACCGATAAGAAGACTAGAGGTAACATTTACCAATTAAGAGGAACTAATGATTATTGTTTATTGGCTCAGATAGATGAGAGTTGGTTGTGGCATAAAAGGATGTGTCATATCAATTTTGACAATTTGGTGAAGATAAGATTTGCATAGGTTGTAAGAGATCTACCTAAACTTTTGAATCTTGCTAACACCATTTACAAGGAGCGTCAATTTGGGAAAGAAACAAAAAAAAGTTTCAAAAGCAAAGAAGAATTCTCTGATGGATTGTTGGAGCTAGTACATACATATTTATGTGGTCCCACAAGAATAAGAAGTCTACAAGGTGACAGGTATTTTATGTTGCTTATTGATGATTATTCTAGAATGACTTGGGTCACCTTTTTAAAAGAAAAATCTGAAGACCTAGACAAGTTCAAAGCTTTCAAGGCAATGGTTGAGAATGAGTTAGAGTTGAGGATCAATGCTTAAGGTCTGATAGAGGAGGTGAGTTCACATCAAATAAATTCAATATTTTCTGTGAAGAACAAGGGATAAAGAGGTAGTTGTCTGCACCTAGGACTCCTCAATAGAATGAAGTTGTTGAAAGAAAGAACAAGACAGTTCAAGAGGCTGTTAGGACTATGTTAAAGGAAGTTGACCTACCAGAAGTATACTGGAGAGAAGCCATACATACTATTGTGTACATCCTAAACAAAGTTCAAGTCAAAGGTAACAACTCTAAAACTCCTTTTGAATTATGGTATGGAAGAGTTCCTACAGTGAAGTAAGTTTTTGGTAGCAAATGTTATATCAGAAGAGAAGAAGAACTAGGCAAGTTTGATGCTAGATGTGATGAAGAAATTTTTCTTGGTTACTCTACCAAGAGTAAGGTCTACCGGTGCTACAATAAGAGACTAGAAAAGATTGTTGAGAGTGCTAATGTGAAGGTGGATGAAGACAAATAAAGAATATCATATTTGAGTTGCTATGAATCAGATGAACCTATGGCTATAGTGAATGAAGAAAAATTTGAACAAGAAGATAGTCAAGATGAAGAAGAGGCTCTGGAAAGTGTCGTTAAGACTCCCAGGTATGTAAGAATTAATCATTCTAAAGATCAAATTATAGGTGACAAAAAAAGGGGTGTTGACAAGGAAAAGAGATGCAGAAGAACAAGTGAATTACTGTTTTCTTTCAAAGGTTGAACCAAAAATTGTGAATGAAGCTTACAATGATGAAAATTGGGTAAAAACCATGGAGGAAGAGCTGATGTAGATAGAAAATAATCAAACTTGGGAATTGGTTCCTAGACCTGCTAATAAGAACATCATTAGAACTAGATGGGGTTTCAGGAACAAGATGAATGAAAATGGAGAAGTTGTAAGAAACAAAGCAAGGCTTGTGTGCAAAGAATATTCTCAAATTGAAGGAATTGATTTTGAAGAGACTTTTTCTCCAGTGGCTAGGATTGAAGCAATCAGAATATTTCTAGCATTTGTAGCTCACAAAGATTTCAAAGTGTATCAAATCGATGTGAGGTTTGCATTCTTGAATGGTGAGTTGGAAGAGGAAGTTTACATTGAGCAACATGAAGGATTTCAGTTATCAAATGAAAGTGATATGGTGTGCATATTGAAGAAGGCATTGTATGGACTAAAGCAAGCCCCTAGAGCCTGGTATGCAAGGTTAGACAAGTATTTGTTGCAATTAGGGTTCAGTAAAGGCACTGCTGACAACAATATCTATTTCAAAATCAATGATAATCAAATCCCAATTTTTGTAGTCTTTGTTGATGACATTATCTTTGGAGGAAATGAAGGTATGTGCATGAAGTTTGCAGGAGAAATGCAAAATGAATTTGAGATGTCTATGTTTGGTGAAATGGATTTCTTTCTAGGTCTGCAAATTACTCAATCAGATAAATGAATCTTCATTTCTTAGTCTAAGTATGTGAAAGAGTTGTTGAAGAAGTTTGGGATGGAGGACTCCAAACTAGTATGCACTCCCATGGTGACTAGCTACAAGTTAAGCAAAACTGATGAATCACCTAGGGCTGATCAAAAAATGTACATATCTATGATTGGAGGATTACTTTATCTAACTCAAACCAGACCTAATATAATGCATGCAGTATGTCTTGTGGCAAGATTTCAAGAAGATCCTAGAGAGACATGTGATGGCAGTCAAGAGAATCTTGAGGTATTTGAAAGGCACTTCAGATCATGGCTTGTGGTATCCAAAGGATAATGACTTCACTCTCAGTGCTTTACAGATGCAAATTGGGCCATAGATGTTGATGACAGAAAAATTACAAGTGAAGGTGTTTTCTTCTTGGGTAATAGGTTGGTTTCATGGCTGAGAAAAAAGTAAGATTCAATCTCCTTGTCTACTACAGAAGTAGAGTATATTGCAGTAGCATGTTGTTGAACTCAAGTGTTATGGATAAAGCAGAATTTGAAGGACATAAGAGTTGTGTATGAAGATCAAATTGCAATATTTTGTGACAATACAAGTGCTATAAACATTTCAAAGAATCTAGTGATGCACTCAAGAACAAAGCATAGAACAATAAGGTATCACTTTTTGAGAGAAAAGGTAGCAGAGAATGAAGTAAAGATGGGATATGTGTCCATAAAGGACTAGATTGTAGATATTTTCACTAAGTCTCTACCTAAGGATACCTTTGAGTATCTCAGAGAAAATTTAGGGTTTATTACCCCTCTTTCTCTGAACTAAGATGCATAGGAATGCATCAGCCTAGTGGTGCCCAGAGCCTCATTTTTTGATCTGGATTGATGTTTTGAGAGCTACCTCTCAAGGGGAGTAGCTAAATGTTACTAACATGAGTTCCTATTTAAGAGTAGTTTCAGTTTTATCAGAGCAGCAAAGTACAAGCATGTGCCCTTTGCCATTGATGTCAAAGTGGGAGAGAAATCATGTGAAAAACTCAAGGGCAGAAAAAGTGCAGATGTATACAAAAAGGGGGAAGTATCTTGTCTTGATGGTCTTTATAGTTTTTCACATCATATGTTACCATCAATGACAAAGGGGGAGATTGTTGCAAGTATGTGCCTAACCAGTGTTGTCATTGGTGTCAGCTATGCTCTTGTTCACAACAGAACAATCCAGTAGTTTGCTCCGCATTTCTTGTAGAATGAATACTTTTGTTTGCAGATTGGAAGTTATTTAGATGCATGTTTGAAGATGCTATGTTTCAAGTTTGAGCCTCCGGTATGAAGATTTGAGTGAGTTATTTTCACCAGAGTGAAAACTGCTTTTTCTATAAATTTGGTGGTGACAGGGAGAATGTATTATGCTGTGCATTTAAGTATTTTAGTTTGCGGTTCTGGAATCAAGTTTGTAATGATGACAAGTGCCTTCAACTCCAATGGTTCATGATTTGGTGGTCCGCAAGTGATCTTTTCTTTATGACAGTGGATTACAGTTATGTTGAAGTGCTCTGGTTTGAAGAATCTTCTTGACAAAGTGATTAGAGGTCGTGTGGATGTTCTTGGTGGTTACAATATGCTTGTGGATGTCTCTTGATCACGTTCCTACCTTTGGATTGGTCTGCAAAGAGAAATTTGGATCATGAATGAAGATTGTTCTTAGAAGACTTAATGTTAACACCAGTCTTGGCTGACTTGGTTGTTTTCACTACTTGCGAAGATACATCAAAGATTGTGGAAGTATCCGTGGCGTGGAAGATTGCATTTGAGTCCCAAATAAGGCATAACGTGATCCACATACATCATTCCCTTAGCTAATTTTGTTTAGGTCCACACCTATTTCTATGTATGTTTGTAATGTCGATCTTAGAGATTGTTCCAATGGTTGATGAATGTAATGCCGGCCTTGATGTACATTCCAAGGTTGATGAAGTGTATAAAATCATGTAATGAAGCTACAAAAAAGATGTCGTTGTGTGAAATTGAAAAGATAAGTGTTAAGGTGTAAGAAGAGCAGAGCATAGGAGTTATATTGTGCTTCAATGGAACTAAACCCAGACATGGAGTAGATGCTATCAAATCAGTTCACCAACCCTTGGCAATGAGCCACCCCTTGGCAGTGAGCCGATCTGGGTAGTGAGCCTCAACATTTGTAGTGAGCATTTTGGGCAGTGAGCCCTAAGGCAATGAGCCTTTATTTTTTGGTATTTCTATAAGATATTTATTTATGTGGGCTAACACCCATCATGGTTTTTTCCTTATAGGGTTTTCCACGTAAAAAATATGGTGTCTCATGTGTTGAATGTGTTATTGTGTTGAGCTTCTTGTTTAATGTTTTCATGGTTAAATATTAATAACAATGATTGAGCATTTGATGTGTTGATATTCATAAGTGGTTAAAGTTTAAGAGACAACTGATTCACCCCCCCTCTCAGTTGTCTTGTGCATTTCAACAGTATAATGGATTTTATTTAATTAGGAATATTTGATATTCTAATACATTATTAATTTCATATGGTAAGGAGAATAATTACTTTATTTTATTCCATATGAAAAGAAATTAGCTAAGTGGGAAGTTAGAATATTGTTAAAGCAATTTTTAATGTTTTGAGGCATTTTATTAAATTAATTAAGATTAGTAAAATGAAATGAATTGGATATATTTTAATTGATGTATTTAAATGAATATAAATTCTTTCATTATTTTTAAAAATGAATTAAAAATGTATTTAAATGAATATTTTATTCTAATTTGAGTTTGGGGCTTTTGAGTGTTTTAAAAAGGAAAAAGGAATTGTTTTATTCCTTCTTTTTGCTCTCAAAATGGCTCTCTTCACAAAACCCTTGCTTGCTTGAAAAACACGGATTTTCTCCATGGAATTGGAAGTATTTGGATTTGTTGTTTGAAGTGAAGATTGGAATTGCTTGTGGAAGAGGATTGGAATTGATTTCTGCTTGGTTGGGAGTGATCAAAGATTGTTTCCTTTCAAAACCTTTCTTCTTGCAGTGCTTGGCAAGAGGTATGAATTCATAATTCTCTTCTTTGTTTAGTTTTGCTTGTTCTATCCATTGCCATACCATCTTAAATGAATTTCTATGGTATTCACGCATAGAAAAGAAAGTTTGAATTTAATTTTTATTTTTATTTGCATTTTTGTTGTGTTCTTCATTTGGGAAACATGTTGAAACAAACAAAGTCATGCCAAATTTTATTTAGAAATTCCCACCTTATTTTTATTCCATAATTGGGGTGTTGTGCATATAATCTGTTAGTGTTCAATCCGACTGGATGCTTTTTCCTAGTTATCCCTACAAGGTAGCCATCATTGATCAATAGGATTTCCAGGCTAGGGGCCAACAGTACAGGAGATAGACTCTATAAATATCTCGTCTTCTTCTTTAGGCTCTGCAAAACCTAGGGGGTATTCCCTACTCAACATCCATGAGATATGTCTATGAACCTGGTGGGATGTTGACACAAAGCAGATAAATCCTCTCTTATACAGACCAAAACTGTGAAATAAGTGCAAAGGGGCTAGCTTTGGGCCTATGATCAGTTGTGAGATAGAGGATTTTGATCCTAAAACTACTTCTAATGTCCTAAGAGGTTGTATTTAAAGTTTGAGTTTGATTTTTTTGGTATTTGGATGCAAAACTAGGACCTTGGTTGTAACCTCAATACAAGACTGGATTGGTGCCTATCTCAGGGCTCGGAGTCAATAGATATACACATGTGAATGGTTACCATAAACATATATCAATGACTGGATTTCAAGGGGATTTTTAGTGTTTGCCTCATAGATACTTCCCAAAACTAAGTATTCAGTTATCTCTGCTTACAAACATCCTCACTGCAATATATTCTTCCCAACACTTAACTTAAAACATTTAATCTACTCCTTGAGTAGAAGTAAAAGACTAAGCATTCAACATAGAGAACCCATGTCGTAGAATCTTAAACACCCCTTTACTGTTTAGATTCAGAAGAAGAAAACATTCAATTTGGAGACAAATAACAGAATACATGCAATGAAACATTACTCATATAAAACAACATGAAACTAGTAAAGTTATGCATAAAACATATAACATATGATTCATAAACTTACAAGACACCCAAAACAGAGCCACCAACGAAGTTGTATCTTATCATAGCACCAAAATTTGTCCCGTTTTCAACAACCACAAATGAGTAACATAGTCTGCCTTTTATAACAAGGTTGTGCCCTCAGCAATTAATTACAGGGCAAAAGATAAAAAAATTGCTAGATATAGTGCACCACAAAAATGGCACCCAAAACATCAATGCAACAGGTAGAAGGAGAGGCGAGGAGTAGTTGGACTCGAGCCTTGTGCTGCCGATTGGGGATTTTTCTCTTAAAACTGGTAGGTGGTACGTCTATCATCAACCCATGCCTCTGTAATTCTGTAATCAATGGTCGACCTACTAGTGTTTTGCGGAAATGCAACAAACCGCGTGCTTTGGAAGCCTTCCCGCCAAGAACGCCACTACAATCGTGAAGAAAAACTTGCATTCAAACACAACCATCGATCTTTCTCTGCATCTCCCAAATCTACAGCTCAAATCAAACAGGTAAGTCATTGGTCAATGAGAATGTGCCACGTAGATGTTTCCTTGCCATCGCTGACTTTTCCCATCACAAACATGCATTTTGCCCCTTATCACCACATACATGCAATTGTATGTAAGATTGTAGATGCATACAATCGCAAACATACAAGTCAGACCCCAAACCCTTATAGAACAAAATGCAAACATATTCGGGTCCAGTTTGCAACTCCTTCCTTGCATCATTGTTTTGCATATTGCACATACAAGTGCAATATGCAACCTGCGGATTTCAAATTTTTATGAAGTGTTTTGAAATCACTTTGAAATCTAGCTTGTATCTCTATTTTCTTGTATATTGGCATATACAATGCCATATACATGCAAGCCGCGGATGCCAGTGTTGAACTCACTAAAATTGATCCCTGAATCGGGTCTGATTTGCATATCGCTTTTGCATATTCCCCTTGTATATTGCAACATACAACATGTAATATACATTCAACAGATCTTAAATGATTATGAGGTAGATTGGAACTACTTTAAGATTTGGGTCTTGCATCTTCAATCTCTGTATGTCGGCATATACAATGCGAAACATACAACCTGTGGCCCCCACCATGCATTTGAAATTGTTGACTTTTTGACCACTCCTGCTTGTATGTTTCACTTGTATCTTCTGCTTGTATGTTTGAATGTGCATTGGGAACATACAAGCCCAACATACAACCATGGACTTCATCCACTTCACCAATGCAGTTAACCTTCTTGTCGCGTTCGCTATCCATCTGCTCTTGTATATGCGAACATACATCTGAACATATATACAATTCCCTTTGTATGTGCAAACCTACAAGCAAATGCATATACAACCTTGTGGAGCCCACCACTTGTATATATCCTTTGCATGTTTCGATTGTATGTTGGGAACATATACAATCTCCTTTGTATACTTGCGGGTCCCACCAAATGTATCTCCTGTTGCTTTGTATGTTGCCGAATATACAAAACCCCTTGTATATCTACAATGTACATTCCTAATGTATGTCAGACATACATTAACCATTGCATCTATCTCGATGTATATTTGACCCTTGTATGTTTTTCTTGTCTGCCACCAATGTATATCTGCATTTTTACATACAAACCCCTTTGTATATACAAAGATACATGCATTTAAAACTGTTTTTTGCACTTTTCAACTACAAAGGCCAAAAGACTTAGAATTTTTTGGATTTTATGGAAGGTGCCTGTAAATTTAAATACTTGAAACCTGAATGTTTGTGCAGGCACCAACATTATCTACAATGGGTGGTTGTCAAATTTGTATTTGAGTTTGAAACATGAGAGTTAGAAAGTTGTTCAAGGTAGCCAAGCTTTCAATAATGGAGAATTTGGGTTTTTATGGTTTTTCCATATAAATAGAAAAAAAAGGAATTTCAATTTGAAACCTTTCCTTTATTAATTTTAATGTGGGATGAGTTGCCTCCCATGGGAAATGATGTTACCTTGTAAACTGTGCCAGGCCCAATTGGTTAAATTGGAGCTTTGGGTGTTTAGGAAGAGGTCTAGGAGTAGGGAAAGGAGTGGCTTCCATCATGCACCATGGCCCAAAGAGGTTTATGGAATTAGAAAATGGAAGTTTTTAATCAAGAATAACATTTAAACACATGGGTAATAAAATATAATAAAGAGATCATCTACACCAAACTGCATGTCCTGGTGAAGTGCTCGGTTGCTATAAGGAGGTTATGCCCTCATGTTTTTCCACGAGGTGAGTATTGCCCTCATTTGACACTCCTTGTCCTAACTACCTAGGTCTCTCTTCCTTCTTCCACTATCAGAGTTTGGCTCGACATGTGATTTTTACCATGAGATTGTTATATGCATTGTGTGTTCTTGATTCTATGGTGTTGTTGGATATATATTGTATGGCGTGTGTGTAAGACTTATCTCCTTGTATAGCGTGATTGTGTATTATTCCCATGCGACCATCTCCTTAGTATAGTGGGGTGGGCCTGAGGGCACCACATGGTTGGGTGGTGTTATCACCATCATTGGGGATTATAGGTTCTCTTAGCTTAAATTGGACTAGACTTGGATTTGCATGTGTTATGGTGGAAAGAGAGGGTCTAGTCGAATGTACCAAAAGATAGATCTAATCTCCTTACTATAATGTTGGGGCACAAACCAAGCTTGGCTACAGTCTTAATAGGAGAGCCAAACTACAGGGGTTCTATCCCATTGTTGTAGATTTGAGAGATTTGATAGGGTTTGACCTAGATCTAGGGTTTTACAATGTAAAATAGGCCAAAAAGGAGAAATTGTACCCTATAGAACTATAAACCCAAAAAATAGAGGTTGGAATAAGTAGAGCTGACCTGCTAGATGTTTTTGCTAGAAATTAGGGCAAATATGGCTGGACACTTGTAACAGAGCGTGGGTGTCCTGGGATTTTTGGCCAGATTTCAGGGCTTTTTGAGAGTCAAGGTTTACATTTGTCAATCAACTTTTAGATCTTGCGCACCTACTCCTGATCTTCCAGAACATGTGCAAACATAAAGGAGAAAAGGTTTGGGCCGTTTTAGGGGCTTGCCTTAGTCATGAAAGGAAGCTAGGTGTACGGAAACCGCTTCCTACACTAATCTAATGAGGGGAGAGCTATACATATTTAATTTAATCCTTACAACTACAACAACATGAAACATATAAACAAGATATTGCAGCAATACACATGAACCAGAAAGAAGATAGAAGAAGAGAGACAAAGATATAACGTGGGGAAAACCCTTATTGGGTGAAAAACCCCACACTCAGAAACCTGCACAATGTATTAACAAAACTAAATGTTGTTTACAATACACTTGCAATGCAAGCTTCAATGGTCTTCGAAACTCATTTCTGGAGTCAATCCGGTAGCATAATAGTACCTGTCAATCCTGTAATACATCTCCTCCTCCAAGCACCTGTTTATATAGAAATATACAAGGCAATATTGGTCCTATCTTGGAATGGGCGTCCAACTTGGCCTCATGGCCCAAAACCCATGCCTAAGGACACTTGGTCAACATTGTAGAATGTACCTGACACTTGTCTACAGCTCCCATCCCAAAGAGGTCACCTATTTCTAAAATGGGCTATGACAGATGCTCTTACGAGTCTTATGACCATCATAGAATTTGTCATAGCAGTTACAACTTACAGCTATAAGAGAATCTGTCATACACAGGCTATAAATAGAATATTCTCTTACAACATGTTATAGTCCACCTTGGGGCGCCCACATATGCCTTTTTCAAAGATGCTTCATGACAAATGTCTTCACCTATCTTACAAGCTTCTATTTCTGACTCTTACATGTCATAACTTAGTCATAGGAATCTGTCATAACCATTTCGGTCAAACATTCCCTTACACCACATCCAAGATGCCAACACATGGCAAAATACTCCTACCACAAAGTGGGATGCCTAACTCCTCATGTGAGGACAAAATTACAGGTTGTCATCTTCCATGTAGGATGACACATCACCGTGCCACATCCCACAAAATGACAATATGGAATTTACAATTAATGTACAACATAGGCATTGAATTAATAAATACAAACATAAATAATGCAAGGAATTACCAAGCTTGAGACACCTTAATTCCCAACATTCTCCCACTTGTCGAACACCTTGTAAGAGAGCCAATAGAATAACAGGATTTAACTGCTATAGGCCGAGAGGCCCATAGACTTTGAATACCATTTGAACTTCTTTGTGCTCACTGGCTTCATCAATGCATCTGCAACATTATTCAAAGTATCTACCTTCTCCAAATTTACCTTCCCATCCTCTACCATGTCTCACACGAAGTGAAACTGAACATCAATATGCTTTGTTCTAGCATGGAAAGTTGGATTCTTCACAAGGCAAATTGCACTCTGACTGTCACAACTGATCGTAATCTGACTTGCATCAACACAAATATCTAAACACAATCTCTTAAGCCAAATGGCTTCCTTACAAGCATGAGTTGCCGCCATATACTTAGCTTCTATCATGGACAAAGCAACCACAGGTTGTCACTTACTCATCCAACTATAAGCACCACCAAATAGTGTAAACACATAAGCACTGGTGGATCTCCTGCTGTCAATGTCACTTGCCCAATCTGAATCCACAAATCCACTAATATCAACAGAATGCGGAGGTCCTATAACATTACCATGATAGCATATGGAATACCCGAAAGTACCCCTCAAATATCTGGACACTCGCTTAAATGTATCCCAATGAACCCGTCCAGGATTAGCCATAAATTGACTAAGGACTCCCATTGCTTAGGCAATGTCTGGTCTTGTGCAGACCATAGCATACATCAAACTGCCAATAGCACTAGCATAAGGTACTATGCTCATGTCCTCCACCTCACTAGGAGATTTTGGACAATCCTCATTAGACAACTTTGTCCCCAAAGAGACAGGAACACACAATGGTCTACAATCTGCCATGCTGAACCTATCCAAAATGGTCTTCACATACTTACTCTGGCTTAACCAAAGTTTTTCGTTAGTTATGTCTCTTTTGATTTCCATTCCTAGAATGTACCTGGCTGCCCCTAAATCTTTCATTTCAAACTGTGTTGACAACTGAGATTTAAAATTAGAAATCATATTCTTACCCTTCCCAATGAGCAACATATCATCAACATACAGTGCAACAATGAGAATACGATCACCATCAAACTTAAAATACACACAGTGATCCGATTTTGATCTCACAAATCCAATTGACAACACAAAGGCATCAAACTTCAAGTACCACCTCCTAGGAGACTGCTTCAAACCATACAAAGACTTCTTTAACTTGCAAACCAAATTTTCTTTACCTTTCACCATGTAATGCTCTGGCTGTGACATGTAGATTTCTTCCTCCAAATCACCATGAAGGAAAGTTGTCTTCACATCCATCTGTTCTACCTCTAAGTCATAAGCTGCTGCAAGAAATAACAGGAATCGAATCGGTGTCAGCTTTGCAACGGGAGAGAAGATCTCACCATAATCTATACCCTCCACTTGTGAATACCCCTTCGCAACCAATCTGGCTTTATACTTCTCAACATTGCCATCTGCACCAAATTTCTTCTTGAACACCCATTTGCATCCAATGGGTTTCCATCCAGGAGGAAAAGGCACCAAGTCGCAAGTTTGATTCTTTTCCAAATAAGCCATTTCATCCTCCATGGCCTCCTTCCAGGAACCTGCATCTTTCATATCCAAAGCCTCTGACACAGTTCTAGGTTCATCACTATTAGTAATCAAAGCATTAACACAACTAGAATCAAGCAATGTAAAACCAAACCTTTCAGGTTGCTTCCTTATTCGTGTAGACCTCCTCAAGAGATGAGGTTGAGGTTCAACTTCTTCATCTGAGATTTTAGAGTTGCAAGAGCTCTCCTCATCATCAGGTCCAATATTGTCTTTATGTTTAGTCTTCTCAGGGGTACTAGGAAACTGAACAACATCCTCTTTCTTTTCTTTTTCTTCTGGCTGTAAAATAGTGGAAGAAGGTGTAAGCTCTCTGAAGATGACACTTCTGCTATACAACACTTTTTTAGCCACAGGATCCCAAAGATTGTATCCTTTCACACTGACACCATAGCCAATGAAGATACACTTAACAGCCTTGTTCTCCAATTTTGACTATTTCTCCCTATGAACATGTGCATATGCCTCACAACCAAAAACATGAAGATGCCTTATTGAAGGCTTTCTACTAGACCACACCTCCATAGGTGTCTTACCAACAAGAGCTGATGTAGGAGATCTATTTACAAGATAGCAAGCAGTGGCAACAGCTTCAGCCCAAAACTTTTGTTCTAGGCTAGTTCCACTAAGCATACTCCTAGCCTTCTCCATCAATGTCATGTTCATCCTCTTTGCAACTCCATTTTGCTAAGGGGTGTATGGAGTTATCTTGTGTCTTTCAATCCCAAGTTCCTTGCAATATTTATCGAATTCTATAGAACATAACTCACCACCGTTGTCAGTTCTCAAACATTTAATCTTTTTACTAGTCTAATTTTCAGCAAAGGCCTTAAACTCCTTAAACTTACTATAGACTTCAGATTTGTTTTTGAGAAAATAAATCCATGTCCTTCTACTGTAGTCATCTATAAAAGATACAAAATATACATATTTTGATAATGAAGGAACATTAACAGGACCAAATACATCAGAATGAACAAGGCCCAACACACCAGAAGACTTATGAGAACTCAAGTAAAATTGAACATGATTTTGTTTTCCATATATGCAATGTTCACAAAAGTTGAACTCAAGATTACAATCATCTAACCCCTCAATGAGGTTCTTATTTTTTAGGGCACACAGACCCTTCTCACCAATGTGGTCAAATCTCTTATGCCATAACATTGTCTTTTCAGCAGGAAGCTTAACTTCTAAGGCATGATTACAATCATCAGAACTAGAAACAACAAATTTCTTCACTGCTTGTTCAGATGGTGGGGATGAAGTGACTACTGCCCTCTTCCTTCAGTTAGAAGATCTATTGCATTCTGAAATGCATGCCTCCAGCTAAAATATAGTACCTCTCCTAGTACCCTTAGCAAGCACCATAGCTCCTCTAGTCATCTTGCATCCTTCTTTCGAAAAGACAACCTGTACACTTGCATCATTCTGTTGGCAAGAGACACTATGTGGCTTCATCATTGTTGTCATTGAAGGCAACAAAGTTTATCCCACACATCCACAACACATAATAGGTCCTTACCGAAAGTCAGATTGAAGAGTGTTTTGGTCTGGTGAACAACAATAGAGCATGCAGCAAGGTTTGACAATCAGGTTCGGATCTCTCAGAGGAAGTATCTCAGCAAAAGTGTAGACTTGGGGAAATCAAGAGGAGTACCATGACTGCTACATTCTAGAGATTGAGCCTCCGGTGATGAAAGAGTGAAAAGATATGAGCACCTAAGTGTTGGGCAAAGTAGAGTGAGGAAGAACTGACTGACAGAGCATCAGACCTTAATCCAGATGAGGAATTGATGGAGATCAAGCTTCTTGAGGGATCATTCATGGTTGGTTGACATGATTGATGACTTCTACAACTATTTCTTTGATACACATCACTTAGTAAGCAAGGATTCAGCTGACTGATCAGAGTTTGAGAAAATCTTGAGTATTCTGGATGTCGACTAGAAAGATGTTGAAATCCTTGGTGCGGATATATATGCTAGATGGACTGCGATGTGAAGGTGTGTGTTGTGTGAAATAGAGTGTGAAGAAAAGTAGAGAGCAGTGTGGTAGCAACTATACAAATCCGGTATGTGACAGAATAGTAGCACTAAGCAGAGGAAGAATGAAGTGTAGCATATCAGTATATTGAGCCTAACCAAAACTGAACCTCAGCATATGTGGATGCCCCTGATCAGTTTAAATAGCTAGTTACTTTGTATATACCTTGTAGACAGTGAGTCTCTTGTAGGTAGTGAGCCCTAATTGGTAAGTGCCATTTTGTACTTCTTATTCTTTTAATAGAGAATACAATCTTGGGTTAGTCACCCTGTGGTTTTTCCCTTAACAGGGTTTTCCACGTCAAAATCATTGTGTTATGTGTATTGATTTTATCTCTGCTCTCATGGTTATGAATGCTTATAGTTTTGATGCTGCACTAATTGTTAAAGAAGAATAGAAAGTTAAATTATTTAAGATAACTGATTCACCCCCCCTCTCAGTTATCTACCTTATTTCCAACAATTGGTATCAAAGCTAAGTTCCTCCTAACAGAGCCTAACAACTTGAGGAAGATCTAGGAATCTCAATGGATATGTATGGTATGAGGGAACAACTTCAATCTGCCCTAGATGATCTTGAGCAATCTCACTCTGAAGTCAATAACTTGAGGAAAAGACTCAAACAAGATGATGATTTCATAAATGAACTAAAAGAGAAACTAAGTATCTCTATGAAAAAGAGAAAGGAACTACTTCAATAATTAGCAAGTCAAAGTGAAGCCAATGATACTCATGAAGATCTGAATGAGAAGAACAAGTTATGTGAAAAGCTATCAAAAGAGGTCATTATGGTAAGACATGAAATGGAATCAGGGGTTATGAAATTCACCCAAGAAATTGAAGAGAAGAGAAAAATTAAAGATATCTAAAATAATCTCTCAAGGAGAAGTCAGAAGACTATAACAAAATGGATAGAATAATTAGGCATCTGGAATTTGATCTTGAAGAAGCTAGAGATAATGAAGAACAACTTGAGAATCAAATTGACACTCTTAAAAGGGATCTTCAAATAACAAATGAATACAAAGAGAAATTCAAGATAAGCTTTGCTCAACTTGAAGTTCTTCTTGAAAACCAAAAGAGGGTAAATGATAAGCAAGGCTTGGGGTATGAGAAAGGTGAAAGCTCTGGATCTAGTCAGAAGAACTCTGGATCAACAAATCCAAGGAACATGCCTAGAAGACCTCTGGTAAGACAGTCAAATGCTCAAAGATATCCATCCTTCAATGGATACTGCCACAATTGCAATAACTTTGGTCATAAAGAAAATTAGTGTAGAAGAAGAATGAATCAGACTAATTCATCCTTCTTTGGATAGTGTTTTAACTGCAAAAGGTATGGTCACAAATCTCATGAATGTAGAAATATGCAAATACACAATTCATTCAATGGTAGATGCTTTGCATGCAATAGAATGGGACATATGGCTAATCAATGCAGATCTAGAGGATATCAGTCAAATATGTAAAGAAAAATTGTTTGCTACAATTGCAATAGATCCGTTCATATTGCCAAATTCTACAGAAGTAAGAATCAGAACAAAAAGGGTCTGACGTATCATAATCAAAATCAAGACAAAGGAAAAAGAAAAATGAATGCGGATGAAATTCAAAGGGAGATGAACAAGATTTGGGTGAAGAGAAGTACAGAAAATGTTGGGGATGGATCCGCACCAAAATCTGGTGCTGATATTCCTTCTAGAAACTAAAGAGATGAGTTCTGGGTCAGGGGGAGTCACAAAAGAAAACAATTTCCCCCAGCCTGTCAATTGGTGCCTAAAATTGGCACATGGAGTGTTACGGATTGAAGAGTTCTCAAAGAGATATCTTAATAACCCTTGGTAAAAAAAAAGATCCGCAAGAAGTTTTGAAGAGGTTAATCATCCAAGATTGATCCAGTTTAACAGTCATCCGGTAAGAGCAAGATTTTCACAGTTAGATCGGGTATGATTCAAAATTGAGGTGTCTTGATTTGCGGATAAATGGAATGATTGGAGAAAGGTAGATAGATTGTCAATAATCACTGAGAATAACTCTAAGTGCATCTCAATGATCCGGAAAGATCTCTTAGGACAAGGAGAACAAGGCAACCAGAATAACTTAAGTTGTGCATTTATTGCAAAATAGAATTAGGGTTTGCACAGAAATAAAAGGGTTCTTTTGTTCATCATTTGCACATTTGCATTCGAGAAGAAGGAAGAAAGAGCTCTGCAACAAGATTGCTTCAACTCTCTCTCAAGGATCAACCGCAGAATTTGATTCAACCAACGATCTTTTCGGCTCTTATCGTGAACCCTAGAAGCGTAAAAGGTATCTTCCACTCTTGAATATCTCTCTCTGAATCCTTTGAAAGATGGCTACTCCAAATGTTGTTAAAATCATTGATAGACCGCGCCCCAAGTTCAAGAAACATCCTTACAAATCCCTAGAAGTTGATCCCCTAGGTGCATTCTCTAGCATTCCGCATGGGGTTCTACATGTAGAAGATGTTAGGGTATACATTCACACCAACATTAAGGAATTTAGAGAATCCAAACTGATGGATATCTATCACAAGAAATTAGTAGATGAAACATTTGAACTTAAACCTCAATACAAGGCCATCTGGGATAAGCATTTTGGACAGTTTCCATTTCCCCTGTTTTGCAGAAGATGAATGGGTTAGGTATGTTTTGAGCAGAATGCATGACAACTTTATGTGGTTGATGAGGCCATTTAAGATCACAAAAGATGCCATTAGGGCGGTAACTAGATTGCACTCATCTGTGGGTTGCCTACTCTCAAATCAGTCAAAAACCAAACTGTAAGTGAGGCTACCAGATCAAAATTTGATAAGAGGAAAATGACAATAGAAGACATCATAGATCCAGATATCAAATTTGCCTCTATGATAATTGGTTACAAAATCTATCACTGCAGTAGGGAGAATTCAGTATCCGGAACTGCTATATATACTGCATATGAAATGCTAAGGAAAAATATTGACTATGATCTTTGTGAGCTTCTCCTGAACCAACTATTAGAGAATTTGTAGAAAATAAAGAAGGATAAAAAGAATTCATTTAAGTATGGTGGCTTGATATTGTGTCTATTCTTTTACTATATGAATGAGCTACCCAGATCCAGTGGTTGGGTATGGCAAAATGACAGACTAGTTGCCATACAAATCAGAGATTATATGTATGGGCTTAGTGATGCCAAGGCACAAAGCACAACACTCTAGGGTTACTTCAAAAACTTCCAAGGCATGATGCAGGCAAGAGAGAGAATCCCCCAATCTCTAGTTGAAAAATATAAAGATACAATGTGTTTTATGGTAGATACTGATCAATGCCTAATGGAGGCAGTAGAGCCCAGAATAGTCTGGATTATGCCAATGGGCTGTGAGGTGGATGAGAAAATTCTAGAACTACATATCCAACACCTACTAAGTCAACCTAAGGACCCTGAGGCTGAAAGGTTTGGCACCTTTCGAGAATTGAGTGTGAAAATTCATGTTGAACTAAGGCAACCTGAAATAAAGAGAAAAGTTAGGAAGGAAGTAGAGGAAATTGCCAAGAAATATGGCATATCTAAAGAGGCAGTTGATGCCAATAGAGAGAAGGTAGAAAGAGCAGAAAAAGAGAGACAAGAAGTAGAAAAATAAAATGTTCCGGTGCAAGCCCCCTCCCAGACTAGATTCTCAAAGAGCTCTGCACCTGCCACCTCTAAGAGCTCAAAAGCCTCAAAACCGGAAGCAAAGACATCCGGAAAAGGAGAGAAGAGAACAAAGACAAAGGCTACAAGGTCATACACAAGCCACAAGGATGATGAAGAGACAGAGATAGATGAGGAGGTCAAGAAAATGAAAAAGAAAACATCTGTGGAATTCTCTGCCAATAAGAACAAAGAAGCAGAAGCAGAAGAATTTGTTGAAAGGCCTACTCTCTCCATTGATGATGTCATCAAGGCAGTCACTGTGGATGGAAATTTGCAACCAATGATAGAATTCTATGATGAATGTAGTGAAGCTGACTAGAAGATCTTGCAAGATGCTACAGTCAGGTATCTAAATATCTATAATAAAGCATTCATTGAAATCATATCTCTAATTCCCAAAAGTCTAGAGAAGGAACTTGAAATGAGAAAGAACAATGCTAAGGAAAAGGATATGGAGATCTGGGAATAGATAGCTATTCAGCTCTATCCTTCCATCACTCCTAAACAAATGAACATGATCTTCAAGGATTGCAAGGATGAGTTCCAGAGCAAAGCCAGAATGAACAAGCTTATGCTTGGAGAGACTGATCAGGTGGCAAAAGAGACTGAAGACATCCTTCGGAATGCATATAAAAGATTCAATCTTCCTATTATAGAGGACATAAGTGATGAACCTCTGATGTCAAAGGATTAAGTGCATCAAAGGAAGAGTCCACTGAGAAAATTGCAAAAGAGTCAAAAGAGACAGGTGAGGAGAAGACTAAGGACTTGGATTCCTCTGTTCCGGAAGAGGAAGTCCATGAAGAAGTAAATATCTCTCTTCCGGATCCCCCAACAGACTTCAGAATTGAAGGAGAAGCAAGAAAAGAGGAGAAAGCAAGTCAAGAAGAAGGGAAAAAGGGAAGAAAATAAGATCAAACAGAGAAGACCTCAGGTGATAGTTCTGAGGCTGCAGAAGGAAAGAAGACTCTGTCTTCGAAAAGAGACACTACAGAAGCAGATAAAGATTTCCTGACCAAGGAAATGATGGAATTAGATGAACTGGAGCTGTTTCAAGGACCACTCAATTTTGACTCTCTCTCTCCGGTCCAGACAATGAAGGTCACATCTTTTGCTCAAGCCAAAGCAAAAGAAAAGCTTCTGAAGTCTCACATGGAAGACTATGAGCTAATAGAGATTGCATCCGGTGTGCTAGAGAAAATCATGTCATCCTTTCAAAAGGATCCCATAGCCTCCCTTCTGGTAATCTAAAATCTCTTGTTAATTCTATTAGCACACATTTTGATTCTTTGGAGAAATTAGCAGAAGAGAAAGTTCAGAAAGAGTTTTTGTCAAGTTTATCTCAAAATTTTGATCCTCTCACCTCTTCCATAATGAATCAAGAGTGTCAGATTGTTGCCACTATAAATGAAATAAAGAGGCTTGAAAAGGAGAAGAAGAATAGAATAAGCAGGCTAAGTGAATTAAGAAGGATAATTATCCCCAAATTAGAGGCAATGCATGAGACCCTAACTGATGCCCAGACCACAGCTCAGACTAGTGATCCGACAGACTTAAAGAGGGAAGAAGCTTTTGCATTTTTGCTAAGTCGTCACATCTCAATTTTGGACAGGATGAAGTAGAGTTGGGCAACATAATTTGTCTAGTTGAAAACAACTTTTGTAGATATACTTAAGTATATGTACGTATAACTTGTATATATACTTATGCGGCTATGTATAGGTTAAATTTTGCAAATTTTGGTGTGTGGATTCCACCCTTTGCCATTGATGTCAAAGGGGGAGTGAGGAGTAGTGAAAAATGTGGAATCTAGCTAAGGGGGAGCTCCAGAAAAATGTACATAAGAATAGAGCATCAGCCAAGGGGGAGTGTGCTATAACACTTAGTCATTTTTCACTAAGTGTTGCCATCAATGCCAAAGGGGGAGATTGTTCGCAAGAGACACTGTGTGGCTTCATCATTGTTGTCATTGATGGCAACAAAGTTTATCCCACACATCTGCAACACATAATAGGTCCTTACCGAAAGTCAGATTGAAGAGTGTTTTGGTCCGGTGAACAAGAACAAAGCATGCAACAAGGTCTGACAATCAGGTCCGGATCTCTCAGAGGAAGTATCTCAGCAAAGTGTGGACTTGGGGAAGTCAAGAGGAGTACCATGACTGCTACATTCCAAAGATTGAGCCTCCAGTGATGAAAGAGTGAAAATATATGAGCATCTAAGTGTTGGGCAGAGTAGACTGAGGAAGAACTAACCGGTAGAGCATCAGACCTTAATCCGGATGAGGAATTGATGGAGATCAAGCTTCTTGAGGGATCATTCATGGTTCGCTGATATGATTGATGACTTCTACAACTATCTCTTTGATACGCATCACTTAGGAAGCAAGGATTCAGCCGACTGATCAGAGTTTGAGAAAATCTTGAGTATTCCAGATGCCAACTAGAAAGATGTTGAAATCCTTGGTGCAGATATATATGCCAGATGGATTTCGATGTGAAGGTGTGTGTTGTGTGAAATAGAGTGTGAAGAAAAGCATAGAGCAGTGTGGAAGCAGTTATACAAATCTGGTATGTGACAGAACAACAACACTAAGCAGAGGAAGAATGAAGTGTAGCAGATCAGTATATTGAGCCTAACCAGAACTAAACCTCAGCATATGTGGATGCCCTTGATCAGTTCAAATACCTAGTTACTTTGTATATACCTTGTAGATAGTGAGTCTCTTATAGGCAGTGAGCCTCTTGCGAGCAGTGTGCTCGGGCAGTGAGCCCTAATTGGCAAGTGCCATTTTGTACTTCTTATTCTTTTAATAGAGAATACAATCTTGGGTTAGTCACCCCATGGTTTTTCCCTTAACAGGATTTTCCACATCAAAATCATTGTGTTATGTGTATTGATTTTATCTCTGCTCTCATGGTTATGCATGCTTATAGTTTTGATGTTGCACTAATTGTTAAAGAAGAATAGAAAGTTAAATTATTTAAGATAACTGATTCACCCCCCTCTCAGTTATCTACCTTGTTTCCAACACATTCAACATACTTACAGAAAGCAGGTTCCGTGCTAAGCTTGGGATGTGCATAACCCCAGAGATCCCCTTCACTTGTCCATTAGGGAATCGAATAGAGACTCTTCCATGACCAACAATCTTCAGATGAGAGTCATCACCCAGGTACACCTTTCCACTATTGAACTCCTCATACTTAGTGAACCAGTCTCGATGTGAGGTCATGTGGAATGATGCACTAGAATTAATCAGCCATGCATCATCAAATGTATGGGTTGCCAAGGCTGCGATGAAGGCATCACCATCATCTTGTGACTTGTTAGAATCTGAATCTGGGTTCTTCTTCTTTTTCTTTTCCTCTTTGCATTCCTTTCAAAAATGCCTAGATTTACCACAGTTCCAACAGAGAGCCTTGGACTTTCCAGGAGATTTGGATCTCCCATAGGATTTGGATCTACCCTTCTCAGCTTTCTTGTCCTTCTTTTTCCCTTTCTCCTTGGGTCTTCCACGAACTACAAGAGCCTCTTTGGCTGCCTCAAAAGACTTTCTCCGCATCTCTTCAGACAACAACAAAGAAACCACTTCATCTATTTTGAATGTGGATGTGGTGCTTCCAATAGCCATGACAAGGTGATCCCATGAGTCTGGAAAAGAACAAAGCAAGGTCATACACCAATCCTCCTCCTCCATCTTCACACCAACGGATGTCAATTGTGCAACCAACATGTTGAAAGCATTCATATGTTCTGCAACAGATCCTCCGTCCTCCATTCAAAGGGAATACAACTTCTTTCTTAGAAAAAGTTTGTTAACCAGGGATTTGGCTTGATACACATCTCCCAACTTCTTCCAAAGCAAATTTGTAGTAGTCTCCTCATGGACATTTAACAGGACAGAATCAGCAAGACTAAGTCTTATGAGACCCTTAGCCTTCCGATCCTTAAGATCCCAATCAGCTTGTGACATTGCAACTGGTTTAGTTTCACTGATAGTTTCCCAGAGGTCTCGATCAACAAGCATGTCTTCCATCTTGAGCTTCCATAGCTCAAAATTAGTGCCATTGAATTTCTCCACTTCTATCCTTCCGGATGTGCTTGCCATCTCTTTGCTGCAATAAGATTGAGACTACTTTGCACAGACTCCCACTCAACTTAAGATCAGCTCAAAAAACCCCTACCCAACAACTAGGACCAAAGGTGATCAAGCTCTGATACCAACTGAAAGGAAGCTAGGTGTGCAGAAATCGCTTCCTACACTAATCTAATGAGGGGAGAGCTAAACAAATTCAATTTAATCCTTACAACTACAACAACATGAAACATATAAACGAGATATTGCAGCAATACACATGAACTAGAAAGAAGACAGAAGAAGAGAGACAAAGATATAACGTGGGGAAAACCCTTATTAGGTGAAAAACCCCACACTCAGAAACCTGCACAATGTATTAACAAAACTGAATGTTGTTTACAATACACTTGCAATGCAAGCTTCAATGGTCTTCAACACTCGTGTCTGAAGTCAATCTGGTAGCATAACAGTACCTGTCAATCCTGTAATACATCTCCTCCTCCAAGCACCTGTTTATATAGAATATACAAGGCAATATTGGTCCTCTCTTGGAAGGGGCATCCAACTTGGCCTCATGGCCCAAAACCCACGCCTAAGGACACTTGGTCAACATTGTAGAATGTGCCTGACACTTGTCCACAACTCCCATCCCAAAGAGGTCACCTATTTCCAAAATGGGCTATGACAGATGCTTTTACGACTCTCACGACCGTCATAGAATCTAGCATAGCAGTTACAACTTACAGCTTAAGAGAATCTATCATACAGAGGCTATAAATAGCATATTCTCTTACAACATGTCATAGTCCACCTTGTGGCGCCCAAATATGCCTTCTTCAAAGATGCTTCATGGCACATGTCTTCACCTGTCTTACAAGCTTCTATTTCTGACTCTTACATATCATAACTTCATCATAGGAATCTGTCATAATCGTTTTGGTCAAACATTCTCTTACACCACATCCAAGATGCCGACACATGGCAAAATACTCCTACCACAAAGTGAGACACCTAACTCCTCATGTGAGGACAAAATTACAAGTTGTCATCTTCCATGTAGGATGACACATCACCATGCCACATCCCACAAAATGACAATATGGAATTTACAATTAATTTATAACATAGGCATTGAATTAATAAATACAAACATAAATAATGCAAGGAATTACCAAGGTTGAGACACCTTAATTCCCAACAAGTCAAACCCCATGAATGGTGTTTCCACCTCTACAATAGCCAAGATGATGATGAGAGAGAGCATGCCCTTGGAGGACAGAGGATAAATCAATAATAGAAACAATGCTGTAATAAAGTACCTTTACCTCAACACAAACCCTAGTAGGATGAATCAGGATCACCGCAAGGATGGAGATGAAGGAAGAAACTTCCCTTGAAAGTTGTAATAAATATAATAAACTTGCAACACAAATTTGCATAATCTTCACAACCTAACCTAGTATAAATCACCAGTGTTGACAATTTACGACATAACAACGTGATGGCGTGGATCTCCTTTTTATGATTTAGTTTGTTATTTCAATTCAAGTGTAAATTTGTATAAGTTTGGACGGACGTTGGTGTCCTATGCAATGTACTATTTATTGAGACATATTATTTGTAGACACCCAAAATTGACCCTTCACATCATTTGTCAATTTCTTGCATTTTCACTATCTCATACGTCGATTTTGTCTAGCACACTTATGTTAATTAATCTATTTTCTTCTAAATCATCCTCTTTCTATCATTAATTAAATAAATTATATTTATTTAATTAATTCCATCTATTTTCTTCTATTTTCATCTATAATTAAATAATCTTTAATTATTTAATTATCTCATTATTCCTCTAAAATAAATAAAATTAATATTTTATTTATCTTCTCATCATGCACATAAATTAAATAAATTTATTTATTTAATTTATGTTGATTCCTCCAATTTTCTAAATTTAGCTTTCCCTCTATCATTTAAAAAAAAATTAAATGAATTAATTAATTTAATTTATTTTTAACTTATCATTTCCCTCTCTTATCACATTCTTCTATGTGTACAAGATAGGTCCTATCCTAAATAAAGTACAAAAATGATTTGATTGGTTCTAAAATCAATTAGCCACATCATCCAACTCTTAAAATAGAAAAGCATCCTATTTTAAGAAAATCAATCTTACTACTACCAACAAACCAAGTACAATAATTTAATAAAAGCTATCTCTATGGACACATGTCTTGTACACATTCATCCATGCTTCTTATTTAATCTCAACCATTCATATAGCCACCTAATCTCCACCATTGATCAATCTTAGTTGGGAGCTATATATACACCCTCTCACCTCATTCCATTCAATGCCACACAATCACATAGAGTCCAGATTATCATCTCATGCATATTGAGTCCATTGAGCATCCATTGAGTATTTTGAGCATATCATCCATCATCATGGCAGCTTTGACAACTATGGTTGTTCACTATTGAGAAGCAATGCATATTACAACCAAGGAATCAATATAATCTAGGTGACATTGTTCTTTGATTTGATTTCATTTTGTGTCATTTAGATGGATTCTTTGAAGGTGGTAGGATTTGGTTTTGGTTGTAATTCTTGATCTTATTAACCTGATTTTTCCTGCTAACAGATTCTGGCACTGTTATGGAGGGCTTGTTTGAGTACGGCGTTAGATATGCATGGGTTCCCTATGTATTAGGATAGCTATATCACTATCTTCATGATTGTGCCTACTTATTTGGTTCGAGCATGTCAGTTGGTGTCACATTGTTGCATGTTTGGGCATATGAGGACATTGTTGTCATGAGACTAGTGGGTTTACGACAGAGAGCACTAGGGCAACCTTATGTTCATATTTATGGAGGAGTTGACATACAAGCAGCTTAATGCACCTGTTTACTAGCTTCATATACTAAATGAGCTTGATCAGTTCACTTGGAGGTCATGGAGAGACTGTGAGAGTTGGGATGATGACACTGAGCAGCTGTTATATGCGCGATAGTCTAGGTATCTCTTTAGACAGAGCATATATGTTATTGAGCAATATCTTCCAAAGAGGGTACTTTGACAGTTTGGTTTGCCCCAGGGTGAGCCAATGGGAGATTCTATAGATATGGGAGGACATGGCGAGAGATTCCCGCATGGGGTCTTGAGGTTGTTGTGGAGACAACACTGGCAGAATTTTGAGAGCTTATGGCCAATGGTTTGGGATTGGATTATGGGGCCAGTTGATCCTTTCACTACTCTAGAGAATGATGCATATTGGTTATTAGACTAGCCCACTTGATTAAGCATTCTGGGAGAGGCAGGGGAGGTGGTAGTTCACAGGCCCACTAGGAGGAGAGTGAGGGGACAGAGATGACCTCCGAGGGTATAGATAGTTACAAAGGGACAGGCACCTCAGGTGTAGGGACATAAGCAGGGGCTGAGACAGGTACCTAGACAGGTTTAGGTTCAGGGGGTGGGTCCTCCATAGCAGCAAGTTGTAGTGGAGGGAGGTGGACGAGAAGGAGATCAGAGAGAGACAACAGAGAATCATCTGCGTCGATAGTTGTAGATGGAGATAGGCCGAAGGGTTAGATTAGAGGCATGATACAGACAACTGGGAGTTGACAGGGATAGAGCCTTAGTTGCTATGAGACACGCTCGAGCTCAAGTGCAGGTTTATCAGGCACAGGCACAAGTAGTACAAAGGCCACCAGCACAGGTACTAGATGATGGGATTGTGGCTAGACTTACGCTGTAGAGGGATGTGGCAGTGCAGAGAGCATAAAGATTGATAGGAGAGTGGGATGCTGCTATAGCTGCATTGGGTATTGATTAGGCTACATTGTATTTGGATAAAGAGCTCACTCGGGTGTAGGGTGAGTTGGGTATAGCTTAGGCAGAGATAGAGTATTATAGAGGCTTATACTTTGGAGTAGTGCCAACGAATCAGAGGTAGCCGAGCTTTAGGACTAGATCCAGAGCGTCAGGTTCACAGAGGACAGGGAGATCTGACCCTTCAGTTGTGAGCCTAGGTAGGTACAAGAGGGTCTCAAGGAGTTGGTGAAGATTAGGGTGAGGCTTCCTCGGTGAGTTCCACCCTCCCGAAACATTAGGGATAGCCTTCTTTGTACATATTGTATTAGTTTTGTATGATGTTGTATCATTATGAGGCCTGTGAGCTGATATATGCATTTTGATGGCTCTTGGATAGCTAGATCTGTATATATCAATTCAATTTGTACATGATGAGACACTTGTATATTGACTCGATGCTTATATATGATGGATTTTTTATGGTGATATATGGTGTTATGATTATGGATGCACATGTATGATATCTATATGTATGGTTTTTATGTTTTTTATGATGATGACATGCATATGGATAGATGGTAAAATGATACATATATATGATTATTATTGGATAATGTAATGCTTACGATGGATGCATAGTTATAGAAATATATATATACTTATGTGAATGGATATGTGTATGTAATAAATAATGCATGTGATGATGTATGTCTAACACACTTGTTTTGCAGGATAAAGATGATAGAAAGGCAAACAAATAGAAGAGAATAGATGAAAATTTGATTGATCGATCCTTGTGAGAGCTATGGCTTTATTGCGGTAAATGAATGGATGTTGGACGATATATGATGGAAGTAGCTTTTTGACAATAGTTGCACACAAATTTAGAGATTTGCAATCCATATATTTGATATATTATATGGATATTATGCACAAAGGTATACAAGACCAAGGTGTTGATGTATCCAATATGCATTCATCATAATACAATTTTGTCTATCATATGAGGTCAAGATGTTGATCCAACATACATAAGATATGAATATTAGCTATTCTGAGATGGACTTTGACTCTACAAGCAATGGTTTAAATTTATTTCCACTAACATAATGAAACCTTGTTGGTTATATGTATGAGAAATAGTCTTAGCATAGAATAGTCTTAGTGCAGAAGAGACTATTTAGCTCCTCAGATGCAAAAGATATTGATATGCAAGATACTAATCCCAACACGTTCAAGATACCATATGCATAGTAGGAGAATAAGATCATCCCACAAACACAACATACGAAAGCAAATGACCATGCTCCAATCCATACTTCATCGCAACATACCAAGATATGATGAATCAAGGCAGTCTAACTAGGTATTAGAAAGCGACAAAAGATAAATCAAAAGAAAAACAAAATACACTGCCATCATGTTCTCTTGCCAAAAAAGGGTGCTCTTGGATAGATTGGATAGCACCTTGTTGTGAGGAAAGATATATCTTGTTGAATGTGAACAATAGAATTAACAACTAATGTTAGAGTAAAATGTGAACAATAGCATTAACAACTAAATATCTAATAACTCAATGGAATTGATGCAAATACAATAAACAAAAGATATTACTTTCGCAGATCGATTTACCTCGTTGCTTCCATTGTTGCCTATATCGTATTGATCTTGTGTATGATTTGAACTCTCAGAAGTGTGTACTTCCTTGCTGTTGAAGATGACAATAGGAGAATGGTTGTGATTGGCATGTGCAATGAAGACTAAACTAACAATGAAATTCTAATGGAGATAGATGATGGATAATGGAGACACGGTTGGATGATTATGAATGATAATGAAATTATGCAAATGCAAATGATGGATACTTTGCCAATGGCATGTTGGTAGGATTCTTGCAGAGTAAGATTACAAATGCTTGAGTGGATGAAAATGAGGGAATGAGGGTTCCTTTTATAGGCTCAAGAGAGTCCAAATCCAAGTGTCAATAGATCTATGACTAAAGGAATTACATGTGAGGTGTATGGTTGAGAAAGATTGAGAGAATGTGCATCAATTAGAAGAGGACAAGTGTCCTAGCTCCTTTCATGAGTTTATGGGAGTTAATAGAATAGATTGAAGAGTTAACATAATAGATAGAGGAGTTAACATAATAGATTGAGAAGTTAACTCTAATAGATTGAGAAGTGAACTCAATTGACTAATTAGTTAATTGATTTGATTGATGAGTTAACTAATTTGATTGGAGGATAAATAGGACATGTGGGTGAGGGGATATTAGCTAATTAAATATTAATTTTTTTAATTATGTGTGCAACATGGTGAGGTGGAAGATGAGGTGGAAGAATGATGTGGAAAGGTGATGTGGATTTATGAAATTAAGACTTTGGGATAGAGGAACTTGGGATTAATTAAATAATTTAGAATTATTTAATTAGATGAGACTATAGAAGAATTAGGGAATTTAATTAAATAAATTGATTTTATTTAATTATTGGAGGGATGTGAACCATTTAAATAAATTAGGATATTTATTTAATTGATAGAAGAATGAGAATAAAATAAATATTAAAATATTTATTTAGTTTGACATGAGCCAATTTTAGGTGTATACATTTTGCCCCTCTTTGATGCAATGTGTTTTATCACATTGTTTCAAAGAATAATTTTTTTTTGGTTTTGATACATGCCCCAGCTTGCCCGTGGTACAGGTTTACGATGATAGGATGCCCCCTCAGGAGATTGGTTAGGTTGGATAGGATGACGAACGATCTCATGATGAGATAGGTTGACAGGATAGGCGGGAGAAGAAAATGGGTGACACGAAATAAAAATAGGATAAAAACCATGCCCCAGCATGTATAAGGTTGAACTCCTCCAATTAGGGCTCAGTTCGCTATATATAGGTATGTGGGGTCACAATCCTAGTCATTTGTACACTTGTCTTTTACGGAGAGATTGTAGGAGCTCTGGTGTGATAGCAGTGCAAAGGAGTCAGCAGAGATGGATTGGATTCTGATAGCTAGCCACCGATTTGAGAGGATCCGATGATTTGGGCGGCCAGCAGACTACGGACCCTCGGTTTGTATCCTTCAAAACTTGGTCAATTTTGCATTTATGGCAGTCAAATTGTAGGTCAAAGTTGTCATTTATGAATGCGTGGTTTTAGTGTTTCGATGCAAATAAGCCATTAATATGCGCAAATGACGCGATTCTGTGCAATTAAGCGAGGAATCAACACAAATACAAATTGATCGCAAATGATAGATAGTTAGGCGCAAATAATTAGGGTTTCAGCGCATCTAGAATATGTAAAATAGGGTAAAATAGAATGTGTATAGGAAAAATTGAGAGGTTGAATGATAAGATCACAAAGTAATGATAATAACAATTCAATTACCCATAACATCAAAAGATCTATCTAAGCAATAACCAAATCAATGAATAAATCAAATTACGAACAAAGAAGCTATCACCTAGATTGTATAGATCTCTTGGTCGAATGTAGATTGTCTTCAAATTGTGAAACCATGTTTGCAACAAGCGAATGTAGATTGTGTTTGTGCTCAGAAGGTAGAAGTGTGCTCAACGATGCGATGTATGTTCCAAGTGTTAGAATGTCTGTGAATAAATGATCGAAGAGGATTTGCTATGGAGATGAGGAGGGTTTATATAGGTTTCAATGAAGATCGATCAACGGTCTAGATAATTCAATAGAATCAAGGGATGAGATAAATATAGAATTCATGATGAATGTGCACCTGACATGTGTCACACAAAAATATATTTTTGTTTGAGTTAACTGATTGATTTGACATAAAAAGACATGGAATAGACATATTTTTAGATTTCATAAAAATAGAAATATTTTTTTTTCTAATTTATGAGTTGATGATAAAAATAGTATTGATTAAGTTAATTAACTCAACTTATGATTTGCTTTTTGCATGATTTGAGATAAATTAAATAATAAATTATTTAATTTTGTGTGCATGATGAATAAGATTTATTTTTAGAGGATTTGGAAGATAATTAAAGCAAATTAAATAAATAAATTTATTTAATTGTTTGTGCATGATGGAAGATAGAATAGATTTGAAGATTTAAATAAATTAAACAAATAAATTGTTTTAATTTATTTTGCATGATGGAGGATAAATAAAATATTTGATCATATTTTATTTTTAGAGGATTGAGTCAACTTAAATAAATTTGGATAATTTATTTAAATTTAGAGGAATAATTGAGTAATTAAATAATTAACATTATTTAATTATAGATAAGAGTATTTGGATGATAAATTAATTAAATAATTAATTTATTCAATTGACATGGATTTGAATTTTGGAAGAAGATAATAATTTAATTAAATAATTGAAATTATTTAATTATGGAAGAATAAAGTTGACTTGTTGAAATTAATTAATTAAATAAATAGAATTTATTCAATTAATATTGATTTTAGGAGATTTGGAAGAATTTGATGACTTTGATGAAATTAATTAAATAATTAGATTATTCAATTAATGTTGATTTTAGGTGATTAGACAAACTTGATGAAAATGCAAGTGATTAGAAGACATGGTCATTTTAGGATGTCTACATTTTGCCCCTCTTTGAGATGGTGTTGCAAAGCAACATCATTTCAAAGAAATTTAAAACATAGTGCTTGATTGGTAGAAGATTGATTCAGAAGAAATTGGTTGGAAGAAAATGATTAGATTAGAAGTGGTGATGCCCCAGTCACTCAAAGAAAGGGTGACAAGGAAAGATAAGATGAATGGTGATGATAATTATTCAAAAACAAACAAGGAACTACCCCTGTCAAGTTGTAAGCCAATAATTAATTGCTAATGATTGATAAGGATAGTGTTGTCATTGTGGGGAACGATGTATCCCTAGATCAACACAAGGATGATAGTGTTTGGTTTTAGAAATGAAACACCTCATATAAGACACCTAGTCTAGTTTTGAGAGTGTGACAATTTGTATAAGACAATTGACATGATTGATTGATTGATTGATAATAATGTCTGGTTTTAGGAAATGAAACATGTCATATAAGATGCCTGGTCTGGTTTTAACAATGCAACATCCTATATAAGACAATTGATTGATGATGATTGATTGATTTGGTTTACGGCATGATTAGGATCAAAACCAAAGGATGTGATTGGATAATTTGGATAGATTTGATTAGCTAGATTGAATAAGATGAATGATTGATGATGGTGAGGATGCCCCCTTAAGAGGAAATTTGGGTTCAAAGAACATAAGTGTGCTCTCGAAATGAAAGGAGGATAAATGGAAAAAAAATAGAAGAATTGATATCATAGAATAGAGAAATAATGATCAATTGATCTTCATGAAAGCTATAGAATTTATTAGGATGTATGGATGAGATGGATGGGATGAAATGTTTTGAGGATGTTTAGGTGAAATGATGATATCTTATGTACTTGAGCATTGGAAACTTCCTTCGTATTCTAGACTGTCTACATACCCATATCCATAGGATCAAGGTACATTAAGATTGAGATGAGATGATATGTAGTTCTAGATGTGTGATGAGATGGAGTGATGTTGCAACGGTTACACAAATATTTATAAAGAGCAATCCTTATTTTGATATAGCATGTGGATATTATGAACCAGGGTATAGAAGACCAAGGTGACGAGGTATCCAATACATAGGACGTTGACTCTGCAAGCAAACGGTTTAAACTATATCTACTAGACATAATATAACCTTGTTGGATATGTGAATAAGCCATAGTCTTGAACATAAAATGAACTTCAATTCCTGAATGCAAGAAGAATATTAATATGTAAGATGCTAGGTTGTAACACACACACACAAGATAGATATGATGCTAAGTAAGATAAAAAGATCATTCCTCAAACACGGCACACAAAAGCAATGACTATGCCCCTAATCTGTACTGCATCGCAACATACCAAGATATAGATAAATCAAGGTAGTCTTGAATAAGTAATGAGAAAGGAACAAAAAGATAAACTTAAAAAGAAAATTGACTGACTTACAAAGTAAAACTAAAAAAGAAAATTGACTGACTTACAAAGTAAACATACAGCCAACATATTCTCTTGCCAAAGAGGTTGGTCAGGATAAATTGGATTGGTTGGGTAGATTGGAAAGGTAACAACCTTATTGTAGGAATGATATATCCGTTAAAGGGTGTTGATCTGTTGATAGAATAATGTCTGGTTTTAGGAAATGAAACATGTCGTATAAGACGCCTGGTCTGGTTTTGACAATGGAACATCCTGTGAGGCCGATTATTTTATCTCCCTTATTTTGATCGATTATGCTATTTTGTGATGACATTATCAGACATTAGTGACTATGCTTCATTATGCAGACTTGATGTTTTTACCTCCTGATTATGATAGGGCACTGATTTGACATATGTGATTTGGTTTGATCATATTGGATGATATTTTGTAGTTCGACATATGGGATATAGTAGATGTTATATTGCTATGAGATTTTAGTTATTTATGTGATGTGAACTATTTGACATATGATTTAAAAGTGCAGTTTAATTTGGAGTTATGTAATGATGATTATTGTTGTATTCGATTGCGTGAATTTAATTCCAGTTGCTTTGGCTATGATTCCATGATATGATTGACACTTGATCGAGATGTGCAGGTTTCACATTCCCTAGCCATGGGAAAAATTAGAGGTAGAATTCACACTATGTTATCCCCTGTAAATCCAATCCATTCCCAAGAGGGATAAGGATCACATTTGAATTTGAATGTTGATTTAAGTAATTGATTTAATTTTTAATATTTCGACATTAGTACCCCTTGTCTATTTATTTAATAATGAGTGTTGTATAATTTTACTTGATTTACACCACTTGGTATTTATTTTATTTTGAGGCCATTTAAATGTGATTTTTAACCCCCTTTGTGAACCCTAGAGTCCCAAAAGCTACCCTAGGTGGTTACCCTTAAGTCTAGGGTCAACTTGGACTATCTAACCCTAAATTTGACTCAAGTTTGGTCACTCTAAACCTTGGTTTAGTAAAAGTGACGAAAATTTGAAATAAGGGAAGTGGGAGATGGGTCATGCCTTTCATCTCCCTTCCCTAAGTGTGGGAACTCATTCCCAAGGAAGACTTGGGAGGTCTCCAAGACTCCCAAGTGTGTGGGAGCTTCCCCCAAGACTCTCACACACGTGTGAGAGCATCTTGGAGGAAGATGGCTCCTTGAGAGAATAGGAGGATGCCAAATGGCATCCCTTATCCTCTTGTGGGTGTGAGTGGAGTTGCCACCTCACCACTTGTCCTCTCACACATGTGTGAGAGCACAAGTGGATAAGGTGAGGAGTGAGGGGGAATGAGAGGATGACACTTGTCATCCTCACACTTCCTCTCCCTTGCAAGTGGCATGGGAGGAGGAAGGAGAAGGTGACAAGTGTCACCTTCTCATTCCTCAAGGCCAAATTCATGGCCTATATTATCTCCTCTTGTTGAGGAGTGTGGGATTCTTCAATTTTATTCTTTTTGTTACATTGTGGGAGGAGTTTGGAGGGTTAGAGACTTGGCTTGAAGGATTGGAAGGCTTGGGAAGGCTTGGAGCTCTTCACCAACTTACTTCCATTATAAGGGCTTTGAAGGTAGGCCTTCTTAACTTGTTTTCTCACCCTAGCTTTTGTAATGTATTGTGTTTTTGTTTTGGTTGTTTGTTGTTTTTCATTGTGTTGTTGGGATGGGTGTATGGTGAGATCACCTCCAATAGAGGTAATGCTCAACTTGTCATGGGTAGGGGAAAGGAACCTCCTTGAGGCCTCTCCCACTTACTTTGTGTTTATGCCTTGAGGGCTTTTATTGTTGAGCAGATTATTAATGGCAAGAGTGCCATGGAGATTATTGTGATTTTTGTGGAAAATGGTGTTTGGAGAATTTTGGCTTGAGGCCATGAGTTTGATATATTCATCTTTTGGGAACCCTTTTAAGTTGAGGGGTCCATTCCCTACCCTCCACAACTCAGGTTTATGAGTTGAGTTTTGTGATAATCCTATGGGCTATTTTGTGTTGTTGATGTTTTTGTTTTGTTGTGGAATGTATACCCGTGTGGATTTCCCACCTCCCCAGCTTGGGGGTGACCCACTTGCGGGTCTATGGTAGGGAGGAGAGATTTTTGGAAGTGGCTGGTTTTGTTTCTTGTGTTGTGTTTATTGCAGGATTTGAGTGGAGAGAAAATGAAGTGGTTGAAGAGCTTCTCTTGTGTGGTGTTGTAGTGTTTTAATGGTTGTTGGAGCCATGGCCATTGTGGCCTTAATGTATCGTATTTTAGAAAAAAAAAAAATTTATTATGAAACTTGCCATTGTGTTGGCTGTGATTTTTTTTAATGTGATATAAACTTCTATTTGGTTTTAATTAAAGCTGTCTATTCCCTTATTTGTGAAATTTGAGTAATGTATGAGAAGAGTTATTTATATTTCTGTCATTGTTTGTTCTAAAAAATAGGCATGTGTTATAATGCTACTGTTAGATCTGTTGTAGTTAAAAAGGGGAGAAATGCATTTTATGTTTTGTATAATGTTCAGAAAAAGAAAATATATATATAATGTAACTTCTTTCTATTATGTTGAAGTGAAAATTCTAAGTACTAGTGGTTTTTTTTTGGAAAGAAAGTAAAACTAGACAGAATGTATTTTCCACCCTATTGCTGTTCAAAAGAGAAACAATGCACTATGTATATATTTTTTTATTGCTCAAAGAAAAGTATATATTTCCATTATGGTATGTTGCTATTTTTTTTTGTAAAAAAATAAAAGAAAGGAGAGAGAAATTTAAATCAAAATGTTGTTGCATAGAGGTTCAAAGAGTTGTTTTCTGTTATAATTGCTGGAAATGTTTTGTAAAAAAAAAGGGGGGGTTACTGTTTTGTTTATCTCTACACATTGTGAATATACAGAAAATAAAGAAATATAAAGAGAAAGTTATATATTACATTTCTGTTGTTTATTCTGTGAAGTGAGCAAGCACTCTTTTATATCTATGTAAATAAAAAAATAACATGGGTATACTTGTATTTTTTTTGTACAATAGAATGATGTAGAAAAATAAAAAAAATAAATTCTGTAACAGTATATTTAGGCTAAAACGTTTGGAGGAGTATATATATATAACATATTCCTACTTACCAAAGAAAATTATTACTGTTAATGGCAGGTTGAGGTGCTGAGTACCTGAGAAAGGAAATAAAGTTTTCTTTTTTTTTAAAATAACAAAAATAATAATAATAAAAAAAATAGAAAAATAAACAAAAAAAGTATTGAGAAGGGACTGTGGCAGTGCCCACAGTCCCTGTCCCTGAGAAGCGAAGGGGTGTGGGTGGAGGCACCGCCTCCCCCACACCCCACAGACACACCCCCCCATACTCTCCGTTGCCCTCGCACTGTGGCCCATAGACTCCGCACTCCCCACTCCAAACTCCTAACCCCGCACTCCCAGCGCACCACCCACGGGTTCCAACCTGCCGTCTGAACTTCGCCGTCGTCCACCGCGCCACCTCCTCCTCTCCTCTCTGCCAAACAGCTTCCCCATGGTCCGCCGCTCCATACCACATAGCGACCGCCATCCCCACTGTGGCCGCTCCACTGTCGTCGGCCTTCCATGCAGCCTATACCCTGTGTAAAACAAAAAAAAGAAGAGGGATAATAAGCACTTGCAAAATAAAATTGATACCTACATATTTATCTCAGATTTCCTCTCTGTTTCAAAAAAAAAAAAATGGAACTCTTGTTTATCAGAATGCTTACCTTCGTGGGAGGTAGCCTCCTTTACCAATACAAACCCCAATCCTGCAAGTTAGAAAACAAAACAACAAAAAAAAAAAAGAGAGTGAACCATAGAAGAGATTAGGGCAACAAGAGAGGAGAGGAAACTTAGAAGATGAGAATAGGGTTTGATGTGAAACTTAGGGTAATTTTTTTGATTTAGAGTTTCTTTTTATTTTGTTTATAAGAGGATGTTTATTTATTGGGGAGTTTTTATTTTGGGGGATTTGTATTTTATTCTTTATTTTGAATTCCTTTTTCTTTTATTGTTTACTTTAACTCTTGATATATATTTTTTTTAATTACTGGGTTCTCGATTGGAATGGGTTGATTTTGGGCAGATGGATTTTTGTCTGGTGTGTTGAATTTAATTTTTTAGCATGGGCATTTTTTTTCTTTTCTCTTTCCCCTTGTTTATGAATTATTTAATGGGGTTGATGAATTTCTTTTGACGGATTTTTTTTTATCTTTCCAACTTCAATTATTTTTCTTATTATTATTTTATGGGGAGGGTTATTTAAACCCTCCTCCCTCATCCATTAAAATTTTGAGTGAGATATTAAACATAACGCCATATTATGTTTAATGATGAACTCGGTCTTTCGATTAAATTTAACCAATGATTTGTCATTTAATTCAATTTTATTATTCTACTTTTTCGTTGAGTTTTGTTCTTAATGTTTTGATTCATTTTATTCTTAAATCTTATTAAACTCCTTCTTGATGTTTTATTTAAAAATTTATTTTTGCATTTTTTCAAAAAATGCGTTATGCTACCGAAATTTTGTTAGATTTTTAGGGTTTATTTTATGCGATGTTTTATTCCTTCCACTCCATCATTTCACTTGAATCATGTGCCATTCTACCACTTAATCACTTTTCGATCTCCTTTTATTAAGGTTCGAGTTGGCAGTTTTCTCCTTCACACCTAGGAAACTAGGGTTCAGATTTAAACAGTCTAACCCTAAGAGCGACACACTTCATGTCGCATGCCCCCTAGACGGCCTTCACCATCACGATTATGTTGACATGTCTACGCCTATGCGTATTGCCACCGAGCACGTAGACGTGTGCGAGGGGGTTCCTAGGGATAGGTAGAAAAGTTTTTCATAGTTCGTGTCATGACCACATGGCAAATGTGGACATGACATGTGTGTTTGTGTGTCGTGACTGCATGGGAAATGCGGGCATGACATTTGGTATCAGAGCCTACGTTTAAACACTGGGCTTGTTAGGGCACATTATTATTTCTGTAACTTTGACTGATTTGTGGTTACCTCATTTTTGTAGGATGCCTCCCTGACGAGTTTGGCGAGCCCAGTCTCGCCGCACTCCACCTACCGAGGTGCACACTGACTCTTCAGCTGAGGGACCAGATCAGCCAGACCCACAGGCATAGCCAGATCCACAGATACCACAGGCACCACCAATCATACCAGATATTGGGCCACAGATTTTGCAGGCCTTACAGGTAGTTCTAGATAGGCTTCCACCGGCTGTAGTTGAGCCATGCATAGAGCCACGTGTCGAGCCACGCGAGGTTCCGCGAGAGGAGCCACATGTGGAGCCACGAGCTGAGTCCCGTGTTGAGCCACGTGTGGAGCCCCACATAGTGCCGCAAGAGGCACCATGTGTGGAGCCTTATGTCGAGTTGCCAGAGACAAAGGAGGTTGGTTCGGCCGACAGGGCCTGTAGCGGGAGTCCTTCATGTCATGCTAGATATGACGAGGCAGTATGGGTAGAGCACTTAGGTCACAAGCCTTATGACTATTATACAGATGAGCCTATCAGGGGGCCTATAGACAGAGGAGACCCTATTAGGGATATATTGAGGTTGAACCCTCCTACATTCATCAGGACCACAGAGGGAGCTGAAGCAGAGACCTGGCTTATCAGTTTAGACAGATGCTTCACGTTGTGTCCTTACAAGGGCAACATGAAGGCCCGTGTGGCAGTACACTTGCTGTGTGATGCAGCAGCTACCTGGTGGCGCACTGAGGAGTGCAAGCGTCACCTTTCTTTGGACACCTTCTCATGGGAGACCTTCATTGAGCACTTCAATGCACGCTACTTATCAGACCATTACAGACAGTGTCGTATAGACAAGTTCCATGACCTTCAGCAGAGGGGACTTTTAGTGGCTCAGTATGAGGCTAGGTTTACAGAGTCATCCAGATATGCAGAGTATCTCCATGATGAGAAAATCTTGGTGCATAAGTTTATCAGAGGACTGAACGATAGTATAGCAGGGCCTGTTCGGATGGCAGACCCCCAGACTTTGAGTGATGTTGCCGAGAAGGCATACATCACTGAGGAGATTCAGGGACGAGAGCAAGGTTCATGCCTCAGTTTCAAGATCAGGGACAACAGCAACATTAGTAGAGTTTCCGTAGACCATCACAACCACCTCATAGAGGAGGATTCAGTTCCGCACCTTTACCTCCTAGGCCCCCACAGCAGCATCAGCCATAGTAGCAGCAGAGAGCTAAGACACAACAGAGGTCACATGGGGGACATAATAGAGGTTGGCAGCAGTAGGGCCCATGCAGAGATCAGAGGCAGCAAGGACCACCTGCGGGACCCGCGAGGTCGCAGTAGTCTTATAGGGGCTCGCAGGAGTCTACTAATAGATCAGGGCAGTAGCAGTCGAGTAGGACTTAGACTGAACAGATTCAGGCTAGGGGCCCTTGTTACATTTGTGGTGGAGCTGGACACCTAGCTAGAGAGTGTCCATAGGGTTTTACAACAGGGGGACAACCTCGTGCAGGAGGATCTGAGCAGACTATGGGTGATGTCAGTAGATCCCACTGTATGTTTGCAGCGGTTGATAACCGCCAGGTAGATTTTCATGCGTCAGTGATTGAGACGTCAGGTATGATTAGGGGTAACCCTATTTCTATTCTTTTTGATTCTGGTGCTACTAATTCATTCATATCTCCATCGTTAGTGGAGCGTTGCAGGCTAGTGGCCTCTAGGCAGGGTGATAGGTGGGTGGTTGAGTTGGCATCAGGTGCCAAACTAACAATAGATGCCTTAGTCCACGACTGTGAGATTGCTATGGGATCCTTTACCACAGTATGTGACCTTAGAGTCATGACATTAGGATCATATGATGTGGTGTTCGGCATGGATTGGCTTGCGGCTCATCGAGCCAAGCTAGATTGTCGCCGGAAGGCGATCATCTGTTTAGATGACCACGGTACTTCAGTTGAGATTGTGGGCATGCAGAAGCCCACAATAGTACATATGGTATTTGCTCAACAGCTTAAGCACTGCATGCGGAAGGGATGTCAGATGTTCGCCATCATAGTGAGCGATAGATCAGATGATGAGTCAGAGGCATCTTTGGATGATCATCCCATCCTTAGGGAGTTTGCCGATGTGTTTCTAGCAGAGTTACTGGGGATGCCACCTTGACGTGAGGTAGACTTCCACATAGACTTAGTGCCAGGTGCCGAGCCAGTGTCTCATGCACCCTACAGGATGACCACGCATGAGCTCACTGAGCTCAAGTTACAGTTGGAGGACTTGCTCGAGAAGGGGCACATTCGACCGAGCGTTTCACCTTGGGGCGCTCCTGTCATCTTCGTGAAGAAGAAGGATGGGTCTCTTTGTTTGTGTATGGACTACAAGCAGTTGAATAAGGTGACAGTGAAGAACCGTTATCCTCTGCCTAGGATCGATGATCTTTTTGATTAGATGCAGGGAGCTAGGGTGTTCTCTAAGATAGACTTGAAGTCTAGGTATCATCAGCTATGTATCACAGAGGCGGATATCCATAAGACCGCCTTCTAGACTCGTTATGGCCACTATGAGTTCACAGTGGTTCCCTTCGGCTTGACGAATGCCCCTGCAGTGTTCATGAGTCTCATGAATGGGGTGTTCCGTACTTATTTTGATTGGTTCATGATCATTTTCCTCGACGACATTTTGATCTACTCATGGACCGAGGAGGAGCATGAGGAGCACCTTCGTCAGGTTCTGCAGTGTTTGCGAGAGCAGAATCTTTATGGGAACTTGGCGAAGTGTGCATTTTTCAAGACAGAGGTTCAGTATCTGGGGCATATTCTATCTGGCGATGGAATCTCAGTAGATCCATCGAAGATCAGAGCTATCAAGGATTGGCCAGCACCCACTAGTGTGATAGAGGTCAGGAGTTTTATGGGGTTAGCTGGTTATTACTGTCTCTTTGTTGAGGGCTTTTCTTGGATTGCGCACCCTATCACCTCCCTTCAACGGAAAGGGAAGAGCTTTATTTGGACTGAGCAGTGTGAGAGGGCCTTTGGGGTCCTCAAGGAGCATCTCACCAATGCTCCTATTTTAGCGGTTCCTAATCCTGCAGCAGATTTTATGGTTTGCATGGATGCATCACTTGAGGGATTGGGAGCTGTACTTATGCAGGGTGGTAGAGCAATTGCGTATGAGTCACAAAAGCTTAAGACCCATGAGCTGAACTACCCCACGCATGACTTGGAGTTAGTGGCAGTAGTTCATGCTCTAGTTCGATGGAGACATTTCTTGTTGGGTCGTCGCTTTGAGCTCCATTCTGATCATCATAGCCTTCAATACATCTTTACACAGCTGAATCTGAACGCCCGTCAGCAGCATTGGATGGAGTTCCTCTGCGAGTATGACTTTGATGTCCACTACATCAAAGGAAAGGAGAACGTGGTTGCAGACGCATTGAGTCGGAGGCGCCACGAGCTTTGACCTTGACTCTGAGTGTGGACTTGAGGGATCACATTATTCAGCATTTGCCAGAGGATGAGTGGTATTTAGAGGTGCAGCAGGAGATTAGTGTACAGAGGGCCCTTGTGGGCAAGTTTGCAGGGTATTCACTTGAGGCAGATGGTTTACTTCGTCATCGACAGCGCATCTATGTACCCCGCGTAGGTGACCTACGTACTGTAGTGTTATCAGAGGCTCACAGAGCACCATATGCAGCACATCTGGGGGTGAAGAAGATGCATGCCGATCTTTGATAGCTGTACCATTGGGCGGGTATGAGATGTGACATAGCAGAGTTTGTTGCTTGATGCCTTGAGTGCCAGAGGGTCAAGGCCGAGCATCACCATCCAGCGGGTCTTCTTTACCCACATGATATACCTGAGTGGAAATGGGACACCATTTCCATGGATTTTATTGTTGGTCTCCCTATGTCTTCGCGTCGCCATGATGCCATCATGGTGACAGTCGACAAGTTGACCAAAGTAGCACATTTCTCACCTGTACGCATGACGTACAGTGCGCCAACAGTGGCGAGAGTATTCTTAGATGATATTGTGAGACTACATGGAGTACCTCACCGCATTATTTCAGATAGAGACCCAGTTTTCACTTCAGCATTCTGGAGAGCCTTGCAGTAGGCATTGGGCATACAACTCAACTTTAGCTCTGCTTATCATCCTGAGATAGATGGGCAGATAGAGCAGGTGAATCAGGTATTGGAGGACATGCTTCAGATGTATGTTATGGACCATCAGTCTAGATGGGAGGAGTATCTTTATCTAGTAGAGTTTGCCTACAATAATGGGTATCACAGCTCGTTAGGTATGCCTCCCTTTCAGGCTTTATATGGTAGACCTTGCAGGACACCGTTGAGTTGGGACCGGATAGAGGACAGAGTTGCCATTGGTCCAGAGCTTGTATAGGATATGGAGCAGTAGGTCACATTGATTAGATAGAGGTTACAGGAGGCACATGACAGGCAGAAGAAGTATGCCGATGCTAAGAGGATTGATCAGAGCTTCTCAGTAGGTGACAGGGTATTCCTTAGAGTGCGGCCACACAAGAGTCCTATCCGTTATGGAAAGGGCTCTAAGCTCATACCACGGTTTGTAGGACCCTTTGAGATTTTGGAGCAGATAGGACTAGTTGCCTATCATCTAGCTTTGCCACCTAGCCTGTCACGTATCCATGATGTCTTTCATATTTCTGTTTTGAGGTGATATATATTTGATTTATCTCACATGCTGGACTGGAGTGCATTACAGGTAGAGGCAGACGGGTAGTTGGCTTTAGAGCCAATTCGCATATTGGCTCGTCAGACGCTGGACCTTTGAGGTCAAGAGCTGGACCATGTTAGGGTCCAGTGGGATTGATATGATGAAGTCACAATGACTTGGGAGGATGCAGCTAGTTTGAGGGCACTCTATCCTCACCTTTTTGACGACTTCCAGGAAGAAGTTTAGTCTTAGGGGGGAGGATGTGAGGCCAATTATTTTACCTCCCTTATTTTGATTGATTATGCTATTTTGTGATGACATTATCAGACATTAGTGACTATGCTTCATTATGCAGACTTGATGTTTTTACCTCCTGATTATGATAGGGCACTGATTTGACATATGTGATTTGGTTTGATCATATTGGATGATATTTTGTAGTTCGACATATGGGATATAGTAGATGTTATATTGCTATGAGATTTTAGTTATTTATGTGATGTGAACTATTTGACATATGATTTAAAAGTGCAGTTTAATTTGGAGTTATGTAATGATGATTATTGTTGTATTCGATTGCGTGAATTTAATTCCAGTTGCTTTGGCTATGATTCCATGATATGACTGACACTTGATCGAGATGTGCAGGTTTCACATTCCCTAGCCACGAGAAAAATCAGAGGTAGAATTCACATTATGTTATCCCTTGTAAATCCGATCCATTCCCAAGAGGGATAAGGATCACGTTTGAATTTGAATGTTGATTTAAGTAATTGATTTAATTTTTAATATTTCGACCTTAGTACCCCTTGTCTATTTATTTAATAATGAGTGTTGTATAATTTTACTTGATTTACACCACTTGGTATTTATTTTATTTTGAGGCCATTTAAATGTGATTTTTAACCCCCTTTGTGAACCCTAGAGTCCCAAAAGCTACCCTAGGTGGTTACCCTTGAGTCTAGGGTCAACTTGGACTATCTAACCCTAGATTTGACTCAAGTTTGGTCACTCTAAACCTTGGTTTAGTAAAAGTGACGAAAATTTAAAATAAGGGAAGTGGGAGATGGGTCATGCCTTTCATCTCCCTTCCCTAAGTGTGGGAACTCATTCCCAAGGAAGACTTGGGAGGTCTCCAAGACTCCCAAGTGTGTGGGAGCTTCCCCCAAGACTCTCACACACATGTGAGAGCATCTTGGAGGAAGATGGCTCCTTGAGAGAATAGGAGGATGACAAATGACATCCCTTGTCCTCTTGTGGGTGTGAGTGGAGTTACCACCTCACCACTTGTCCTCTCACACATGTGTGAGAGCACAAGTGGATAAGGTGAGGAGTGAGGGGGAATGAGAGGACGACACTTGTCATCCTCACACTTCCTCTCCCTTGCAAGTGGCATGGGAGGAGGAAGGAGAAGGACTTTGGAGAGTTAGAGACTTGGCTTGAAGGATTGGAAGGCTTGGAGCTCTTCACCAACTTACTTCCATTATAAGGGCTTTGAAGGTAGGCCTTCTTAACTTGTTTTCTCACCCTAGTTTTGTAATGTATTGTGTTTTTGTTTTGGTTGTTTGCTGTTTTTCATTGTGTTGTTGGGATGGGTGTGTGGTGAGAGCACCTCCAATGGAGGTAATGCTCAACTTGTCATGGGTAGGGGAAAGGAACCTCCTTGAGGTCTCTCCCACTTACTTTGTGTTTATGCCTTGAGGGATTTTATTGTTGAGAAGATTATTAATGGCAAGAGTGCCATGGAGATTATTTTGATTTTTGTGGAAAATGGTGTTTGCAGAATTTTGGCTTGAGGCCATGAGTTTGATATATTCATCTTTTGGGAACCCTTTTAAGTTGAGGGGTCCATTCCCTACCCTCCACAACTTAGGTTTATGAGTTGAGTTTTGTGATAATCCTATGGGCTGTTTTGTGTTGTTGATGTTTTTGTTTTGTTGTGGAATGTATACCCGTGTGGATTTCCTACCTCCCCAACTCGGGGGTGACCCACTTGCGGGTCTATGGTAGGGAGGAGAGCTTTTTGGAAGTGGCTGGTTTTGTTTCTTGTGTTGTGTTTATTGCAGGATTTGAGTGGAGAGAAAATGAAGTGGTTGAAGAGCTTCTCTTGTGTGGTGTTGTAGTGTTTTAATGGCTGTTGGAGCCATGGCCATTGTGGCCTTAATGTATTGTATTTTAGAAAAAAAAAAAATTATTTTGAAACTTGCCATTGTGTTGGTTGTGATTTTTTTTGAATGTGATATAAACTTCTATTTGGTTTTAATTAACGCTGTCTATTCCTTTATTCGTGAAATTTGAGTAATGTATGAGAAGAGTTATTTATATTTCTGTCATTATTTGTTCTAAAAAATAGGCATGTGTTATAATGCTGCTATTAGATCTATTGTAGTTAAAAAGGGGAGAAATGCATTTTTCTATTTTGTATAATGTTCAGAAAAAGAATATATATATATATATATAATGTAACTTCTTTCTATTATGTTGAAGTGAAAATTCTAAGTACTAGTGGTTTTTTTTTGGAAAGAAAGTAAAACTAGACAGAATGTATTTTCCACCCTATTGCTGTTCAAAAGAGAAACAATGCACTATGTATATTTTTTTTTATTGCTCAAAGAAAAGCATATATTTCCATTATGGTATGTTGCTGTTTTTTTTGTAAAAAAATAAAAGAAAGGAGAGAGAGAAATTTAAATCAAAATGTTGTTGTTGCATAGAGGTTCAAAGAGTTGTTTTCTGTTATAATTGCTGGAAATGTTTTGTAAAAAAAAAGGGGGGGGTTACTGTTTATCTCTTCACATTGTGAATATACAGAAAAGAAAGAAATATAAAGAGAAAGTTATAAATTACATTTTTGCTATTTATTTTGTGAAGTGAGCAAGCACTCTTTTATATCTATGTAAATAAAAAAATAACATGGGTATACTTGTATTTTTTTTGTACAATAGAATGATGTAGAAAAAAAAAAATTCTATAACAATATATTTAGGCTGAAACTTTTGGAGGAGTATATATATATATATATAACCTATTCCTACTTACCAAAGAAAATTATTACTGTTAATGGCAGGCTGAGGTGCTAAGTACTTTAGAAAGGAAATAAAGTTTCCTTTTTTTAAAAAAATAACAAAAAAAATAACAATAAAAAAAAATAATAATAAAAAAAATATAGAAAAATAAACAAAAAAAAAATATTGAGAAGGGACTATGGCAGCACCCACAGTCCCCGTCCCTGAGCAGTGAAGGGGTGTGGGGGAGGCGGTGCCTCCACCCACACCCCACACACACACCCCCCCGTACTCTCCGCTGCCCTCGCACCGTGGCCCTTAGACTTTTCACTCCCCACTCTAAACTCCTAACCCCGCACTCCCAGCATGCCACCTGCGGGTTCCAACCTGTCGTCTAAACTCCGCCGCCATCTGCCACGCCACCTCCTCCTCTCCCCTCTGCCAAACGGCTTCCCCACGGTCCACTGCTCCATACCACACAGCGACCACCATCCCCACTGCGGCCGCTCCACCACTGTCGGCCTTCCATGTAGCCTATACCTTGCGTAAAACAAAAAAAAAAGAAGAGGGATAATAAGCACTTGCACAATAAAATCGATACCTACATATTTATCTCGGATTTCCTCTCTGTTTCAAAAAAAAAAATGGAACTCTTGTTTATTAGAATGCTTACCTTCGTGGGAGGTAGCCTCCTTTACCAATACAAACCCCAATCCTGCAAGTTAGAAAACAAAACAACAACAAAAAAAAAAGAGGGTGAACCATAGAAGAGATTAGGGCAACAATAGAGGAGAGGAAACTTAGAAGATGAGAATAGGGTTTCATGTGAAACTTAGGGTAATTTTTTTGATTTAGAGTTTCTTTTTATTTTGTTTATAAGAGGATGTTTATTTATTGGGGAGTTTTTATTTTGGGGGATGTGTATTTTATTCTTTATTTTGAATTCCTTTTTCTTTTATTGTTTACTTTAACTCTTGATTTTTTTTTTTTTAATTACTGGGTTCTCGATTGGAATGGGTTGATTTTGGGTAGATGGATTTTTGTCTAGTGTGTTGAATTTAATTTTTGAGCAAGGACATTTTTTTTCTTTTCTCTTTCCCCTTGTTTATGAATTATTTAATGGGGTTGATTAATTTCTTTTAACGGATTTTTTTATCTTTCCAACTTCAATTATTTTTCTTATTATTATTTTACGGGGAGGGTTATTTAAACCCTCCTCCCTCATCCATTAAAATTTTGAGTGAGATATTAAACATAACACCATATTATGTTTAATGACAAACTCGGTCTTTCGATTAAATTTAACCAACGTCTTGTCATTTAATTTAATTTTATTATTCTACTTTTTCATTGAGTTTTGTTCTTAAAGTTTCGATTCATTTTATTCTTAAATCTTATTAAACTCCTTTTTGATGTTTTATTTTAAAATCTTATTAAACTCCGAAATTTTGTTAGATTTTTAGGGTTTATTTTATGCGATGTTTTATTCCTTCCACTCCATCATTCCACTTGAATCATGCACCATTCTACCACTTAATCACTTTTCAATCTCGTTTTATTAAGGTTCGATGTTGGCGGTTTTCTCCTTCACACCTAGGAGACTAGGGTTTAGATTTAAACAGTCTAACCCTAAGAGCGACACACTTCATGTCACATACCCCCTAGACGGCCTTCACCATCACGACTATGTTGACATGTCTACGCCTATGTGTATTGCCATTGAGCACGTAGAGGCGTGTGAGGGGGTTCCTAGGGATAGGTAGAAAAGTTTTTCGTAGTTCGTGTCATGACCACATGGCAAATGTGGACATGACACATGTGTTTGTGTGTCGTGACCGCATGGGAAATGCGGGCATGAGACATCCTGTATAAGACAATTGGTTGACGTAGAAGATGTTGGCAATCGATATGTAGGACAACATATGGCTCTGCAAGTAGGTGTTTTTGCTTCGGGTTTGTTTAAGGGCTTTTGCTTTGAAAATATGCGTTTGTTTGTTGTTTTTCTGCTTGAGTTAGTCAAGTCGAGGTGGATGGATTTTGGTAAACGAAAGATTAGAAAGATGTAATGTCAATGGATTGAGATGAAGAATGATGATTTATTGTTGTTTTTGGGAATGTTTGGATTTTTTTGGATTTTTCTATTTTTTGATTTTGTTGGATTTTTGAAGTTTATGATGGTTGGAATTTGAAATGTTTTGGGATGACATTGGATTGTGCTTGGATAGCCTTAAATACTAGATACCAATGACAAGGGAAAACTAGGTCTAGATACCAGGAGAAAGATGGGATTAGATAAGTAGACAAAAGGATGGGTGATAGTGGATGGGATAGATAGATAGTGTAAGACGGATGGAAGAACTCAGGATGTGATTACGAAAGACTATGTTGCATAGGAATAACATGCCCCATTCTAGGTATAATGCTTAGGATTCTACATGAAAAAGCTTATGACGATAGGATTGATTGGATTGGTTGGAAAGGATGAGGTATACCAAGAGATTTTCAAAGCTTGTTTCAACATTTTGGCTCTATCTTTTTCAAGATAAAAAAGGAGGAAAAAGGATGGATTGGATCAAGGGGATATCTATGCGGAAATAATGGATATAGAAGATATGATAGGAAGGATAGGTAGAAGGAATGATAGGATGGGTAGATGAGATGACATGCCCACAAGTGTAAGGTACATAGACAATCAACCTACACATGACGCCTATTTGCCAGATTTTCATCATGGTACTTATCCAAGGCACTTGTTTGCCAAGTTTTCACCATTGGACGAAGGGATTTCTCTTTACTTTTTTGATTTTTGATTTTTTTTTACTTTTGACTTTGACTTTAACTTTTTTGGATGGGATGGAGGATAATGAATCTAGCGTCCATTTCTAATAGCAAGGTAGTATGTTAGCACTATAATGCATGTTTGCAGATGGACATGTGTATATTAGGTAGCATTATGCGTACAAATGCTGGTAGATGTGGGAAGATGGAAATGGAATGGATGGTGGATTATGATATGGATGATGGATGGAGACGGAAGGATAAATGGATGATGGAGCAAAAGCATGGACCATAGAGGTGTGATGGGGGAATATGTTGGATAAGGGTTGTAAGATGGAGGGATGGAGGTATGTGGATATGACATGGAATTATGGGGAACCAAGACCAACGTTTGCACACACCATGATAGATTTTGAAGCCTTTGACTAGGATTTGGAGTGGGGAGCAATGTGATTTAGGATAGAGGATTTGGAAATCGTTGATTTAGGAGTTTAGGAACCCAAATGAATTTGGGATTTGCATGATTTTTTAATGGGGAATAGGATTTTTGGAATTTGGGGATAGATTGAGATATGGATGCTTCTTTTGGTGTAATAGCTTGTTGCTTAGGGACCCACACCATTTTAATTTTTACTTTGAGGTGTGTGGGTGTATGCATCTTTGGAGATGGATTTGAGGTAATTGCTTGTTTCTTAGGGACCCACACCATTTTTATTTTTTATTTGAGATGTGTGGGTGTATGCAGCTTTTGAGATGGATTTGGCTTTGATTTTGTATATTGATGCCCTATTGCATGATATTCTTGAGACTTTTGCAGAGATTTTGCTATATATGTGGCAACATCCAAATTTTTATTTTTGAATCTCATGGGGTTTGGGATAGCTTCATATGTGGCTGATGTGTGCATTCATTGGCCATGAGTAGGAATCATAGGGGATTTATGGATGGAGGGATTAAAAGTGGATTTGTGGATAAATGGATAAGAGGAGTGGATGAGAGGGCTATTTGCGATAAGTGGAGGTAGAGTAGATGTAGGGAGATGTATAGTCACATGCTTTTATGAATGGTATGATAATGGAGGAGGGATGTCGACATATGGGTGAGAGGTATGATAAGGTGCACTAGGATATGGAGTGGAAGAATTAGCTTGTAGAGGTGTGGAAGTGGTACCAACATCTTTGGATTGTTTATCTTGGAATGAAAAACCAAGACCATGTGCTCGTGGATGGATTATAACATGGATGGGCTCTAAGATGCCTTGTTCATGAAGGTGTAAACCTTTGCCTTGATATTTCATGTTTTGGAACATACAATATGTAATGGGATGTTTGTTTTGGAAACAAGACGCGACTCCATTATGAGATGGAGAAGGTGAGGTGGTAGATAATGGTTGTTTCTCTCCTAAGGAGGAACATTCATGGATGAAGGTGGTAAGATCAAGAAGATAGGATAATGGTTTTTGAATGGGATCTATGGTGGATGGTGGAGGATCAATATGAGATAATGTAGGATCATGCGATGGATGACATGGGATGCTTGGATCTTGACTAACATTATTCTCAGTAGGAGATGAAGGGATAGGATCCAAGTGACTTGTTTGATTATCTATGCTTTCTTGGGGACCAAGTGTCTCATCAAGGGAAGTGGATTTTGTTGGATCATGGATAGGGCTAGATGGATGATGTATAGGAGAAGTATGGATAACTTGCTCATGGATATTTGTAGGATCATGGATGGGATCAATTTTCTCATGGATAATCTCATGACCTTGGACAATATCTTGATCATAGAAAGTATAAATATTGTGTATGGGTTTTATGGAAGTGCTTTGATCTTGATTAAGATAATGGTTTGATGTTCCCACATGCTTTAGATTATACTCTTGACATAGCTCTTACTTTTCTTGAATGGAAGTGGAATTGGGAAACTCTTGAATAGGCTTGATAGGCTCTTGATGGTCAACAACATGAAGGTACAATGGATCTTGACTTGGACTCATGATAGGAGACTCTTCCATATGCTTGATAGGCTCTTGGACAAGTGTTTGATGACACAAAGATAGTTGATTCCTTGCTAATAGCCATTGGATCACATCCTTCATAAGAGTATGGGTAGATGGGAAATATAATGGATGGACGATAATGGTGGATGGTGTTGTAGGTTTAGGATTAAGATTAGGTGGAGGCATAATGTGATTGGATGGATTAGGATTTGAACTAGATGATGATGGAGGGTACACATGGGATGCATAAGCTAGAGTGGTGTTTCCCTTGTCAAAGGTTTCATAAGGACTTAAGGACACTAGATTTTGGTGCAAAGGACAACTTGCATGTTCTTGTGGTAAAGGAACTTGATAGCCTTGTAAATGGGTTTGATAATGAGTTTAAATATTAGAATGATTTGTGTTTGGGATCTTGTGTTTCCTAAATGTTTTTGGGATTTTTGGATTTTGAAGTTTATGATGTTTTAGATTTTTGAATGGTTTGATATTTCTAGATTTTTGTTTGGGTTTGATGATGAGTTGAAATGTTGATTGAGGAGTTGGATGATCATGGGGTGGAGCTTGTCAAACTTTACAAATCTCCATGGGAGTAAGGAGAGGTTCGAGCAGCTTTTCTCCCATCAGTTTTTGATTGGGTATACCCTCTTGTGAAGATGATTCAAGGAATGGTGTAGATATGGTAGACTTTGTTTGGAATGGGTTTACTTGAGGTCTACCCATAGCATTAAAAACCTCATGGATTGGATCTTTCTCCGTAAGAGTAGATGTATCAAAATCTCAAGGTAATTTGGTTCCTTTTTGAGAAAGTAAGTGAAAGTAATGATCATGATTTTTTAATAGTTTGTCTATAGTAGCCATAGTTTTAGGATTTTGCATGGTTTCCGTAAGATTTTGTTCCTCTTCTTGAGATGATTGACCTTCTTGGAAGTTTCTCTCTTCTTGAGAGATTCCTTGATCTAAGGTATAACCATATGTAATCATACCGAGATAGTGCATTCTCATGGGATCATGTGGGGATTCTAAAGAGGTATTACCCTCTTGAGGCCTATTTTGGATGTTATTTTGAATTTCAAATTGTGGATTATGAAATGGGATGTTTTGATGATCTTGTTGAGGGGGATTAGGATCTTGATATTGTTGTGGAGGAATGAGGTATGTGTTTTGATTTTGAGGTGGAGGAAGATATGTGGTATTTAGATATTGAGAGTATTGGTGTGGAAAGTATTGATGTTGTTGTTGGGATTGAATGTGTTGATGTTGGATATATTGATGTTGTTGTTAGGGTTAAATGTGTTGATGTTGTTGTTGGGGTTGAATGTGTTGATGTTGATATTGGTTAACATTGGAAGAAATGGGATGGGTTGATGTAGAATTGACATGATATGTGGGTAGGCTAGATTGGTATGATGATGGAGGTGACACATGGGATTGCGGTGTAATTGGTTGATAATGAATGGACAGAGGATGATGTGCTTGTCGGGCTTGTGATTGAAAAATGGCTATGAAGTGTTGGGCTTGGGCTATGAGGTGTTGTATTTGAGGTGATTGGCTTTGTTGAAGTTGAGTTTGTTGGATGAAGGTTTGTAGTCCTTGAATGATTCGTTGGTCTAGGGGTTGTGGTTCTTGGTAAAGTGCTTGGAGGTCTTGGAATTGGGGTACTAGGTCTTCTAATGTTGGCATGGAGTTACAAAGGTGTTGTGTTGTGTTACAAAGGCACTGAGATGGTATTAGTGATGTTTATGAGGCAAATTTTGATAGTTTTGGATTGAATTTGCTTTGACAAGAGAAAAAAACATCAAACAAAGTACCAAAGAGGACTGACACAACAGATAGTGTATGTTCAAGGCTCGTGAAAAATCCCAATGTTTCCATGACTATAAGATAATTATAAACAATTCAAGTACTTTTTATCCCTAGAGACAAGCTTTCATTGTGATAGTTCAGCCCACAACTTGAAATCTATGTCGACCAAATGTCATTCCATAAAGGTGTCAGACATTTGCATCTTTGCAAGAGATGATAGGTAGAGATATCTCACCCTCCCCTTGGAAAGCCACAAGTAGGTCACAAGTGCTTATGCTAGCTGAGGGAATACTATCTCTTCTCAAGGGAGGCAATGGTGAGTATCTTGAGGGCAAAACCAGCTATGCCCTTGCACTGAAATTTATCACAACGTTTGGAGGTGAATCGAGTAGTCACTATCTAGATGGTTCTTAGTTTCTTTGAGGGACCAATGCCTTATGAGCAATGTGACAAGCTACTAAAAGCTTTGACCAATCCTACTAAGAGTATCAAACACTTCGCACAATGTGAAATCACTTTCATAAAGAGCTAGTACACCTCTTTTCAATTTGGCACCACAAGGTAAGGCTGATGCTAGTTAGGACTTGGCTTTCGCCTTATCCCTCTTATATAGCAGTTCAAAGGAAAAATCCGCTTGGGATCATCCCTTTTGGATGAAGCACAATCCAAAAGCAAGCCCTTCTAAAGGAAAAACTGAAAAGTAAGATCAAGCATGCCAAACAAAGGTTCAATTGTCCTATTTATAAGAAAAATAAGGTGCAACTAGATTAGGCACACACACAATTGTAGTTGTCAATTGTCCCTTATTGAAATTGAAGTGTTTGGCATTCATGTCCATTGTCCCTTAGAAAATTGAAGTGTTTTTGCATTCATGTCCATTGTCCCTTAAGAAAGCAATATGTTCCTAAGACTTAGTGTGATAGATTTGGCAATTTCTTTAAAGCTCGTCCTGCATGAACATGTTAGAAAACTCCATTTGCTTTGTTTGAGTGATAAGAAGCTACAAAAAGTTGATTAGTTCCACAAAAACTCAAGAGTTAGCAACAATCAAAACAATTGACCAGAAGCACTTTATTGTACTATCAAAGATGACTTACTGTATTACCGAAAGCACTTGACTGTGCTACTGAAGGCTCATTGTCTCTGACCAAAGGCGCTAGACTATGATACCAGAGGTGCGGTACTGTTATACCAAAGGCACGATATTGTTATACCAAAGGCATGGTACTGTTATACCAAAAGCGCGATAGTGTTATACCAAAGGCGCGGTACTATTATACCAAAGGCGCGGTATTGTTATACCAAAGGTGCAATACTGTTATACCAAAGGCGCGGTACTATTATACCAAAGGCGTGGTACTATTATACTAAAGGCGCGGTACTGTTATACCAAAGGCACAGTGGATGAAAATGAGGGAATGAGGGTTCCTTTTATAGGCTCAAGAGAGGCCAAATCCAAGTGTCAATAGATCAATGACTGAGGAATTACCTGTGAGGTGTACGGTTGTGAAAGCTTGAGGGAATGTGCACCAATCAGAAGAGGACAAGTGTCCCAGCTCCTTTCATGAGTTTATAGGAGTTAACAGAATAGATTGAAGAGTTAACATAATAGATTGAGGAGTTAACAAAATAGATTGAGAAGTTAACATAATAGATTGAGAAGTGAACTCAATTGACTAATTAGTTAACTGATTTGATTGATGAGTTAACTAATTTGACTAGAGGATAAATAGGACATGTGGGTGAGGGGATATTAAATAATTTCAATTATTTAATTAAAATCATTATCATTTTTCAAATTTCAAGTGCACATTAATTAAATAAATCCATTTATTTAATTATTTCATCAAATTTCCCCTTATCTACAATTAAATTATTTTAATTATTTAATTGATCAAATTATTCTTCCAAATTTAAATAAATCATCCAAATTTATTTAAGTTGACTCAATCCCTAAAAATAAATAAAATTAATATTTTATTTATATTCTTCCATCATGCAAAATAAATTAAATGAATTTATTTGTTTAATTTATTTAAAATCTTTTAATCTTCAAATCTATTCTATTTTTCAATCATGCACAATCAATTAAATAAATTTATTTATTTAAATATCATTTATCTTCCAATTCCTCTAAAAATATCATGTTAACTCATGTGCACAATCAGTCTTATTTTTAGAACATCAAAAAAGCAAATTATAAGTTAATTGGCTTTAATTTATCTTATTTTTATTATCAACTCATAAATTAGAAAAAAACATTCTAATTTATGAAATCAAATCTATCTTTATCATGTCAATTATCTTAATAAAAATACCTTTTTGGTGTGACACATGTCAGGTACACATTCATCATGAGTTGCGGTGGAGAGACATAAGTTGTGTTGACATTTTGTGATGGTTGGGGTTGCATGACATTGTTTGGGTTAATGATATGGAGGGTTGATGATGTTGGGGGTGTTGTTGATTGAGACCCTTGTTGCATGGCTACATAAGTAGTTGTCAATTGTCCCTTATTGAAATTAAAGTGTTTGGCATTCATGTCCATTGTCCCTTAGAAAATTGAAGTGATTTTGCATTCATGTCCATTGTCCCTTAAGAAAGTAATATGTTTTTAAGACTTAGTGCAATAGATTTGTCAATTTCTTCAAAGCTCATCCTGCATGAACATGTTAGAAAACCCCATTTTCTTTGTTTGAGTGATCATTCTTCCACCTCATCTTCCACCTCACCATGTTGCACACATAATTAAATATTTTAATATTTAATTAGCTAATATCCCCTCACCAACATGTCATATTTATCCTCCAGTCAAATTAGTTAACTCATCAATCAAATTAGTTAACTAATTAGTCAATTGAGTTCACTTCTCAATCTATTCTGTTAACTTCTCAATCTATTCTGTTAACGACTCAATCTATTCTGTTAACTCTTCAATCTATTCTATTAACTCCCATAAACTCATGAAAGGAGCTAGGACACTTGTCCTCTTCTGATTGGCACACATTCCCTCAAGCTTTCTCAACCGTACACCTCATAGGTAATTCCTCCAGTCATGGATCTATTAACACTTGGATTTGGCCTCTCTTGAGCCTATAAAAGGAACCCCCATTCCATCATTTTCATCCACTCAAGCATTCATAATCTTACTCTGCAGGAATCATACCAGCGTGCCTTTGGCAAAGTATCCATCATTTGCATTTGCATAATCTCATTATCATTCATAATCATCCAACCATGTCTCCATTATCCATCATCTATCTCCATTAGAATTACATTGTTAGTTTAGTCTTCATTGCACATTCCAATCACAACCATTCTCCTATTGTCATCTTCAACAACAAGGAAGTACACACTTCTGAGAGCTCAAATCATACACAAGATCAATATGAGATAGACAACAATGGTAGCAATGAGGTAAATCAATCTGTGAAGGTAATATCTTTTGTTTATTGTATTTGCATCAATTTCATTGAGTTATTGGATATTTAGTTGTTAATGCTATTGTTCACATTTTCCTCTAACATTTCTATTTTACAAAGCATGGGATATGAAGGACATGGTCCCATAGGATTAAGGAAAGATGGTATCATAGAACCAATTCAACCCTCTACTTCCACAACCTGAGAAACTACTGGGTTGGGATACAAGGGTAAAGAGAAGATCAAAGGTAAGGAGAAACTCCAAGAAAAGGACAAACAAGCAGTTACCACTAACTTTATTAAACAGCTTCACCGACTACAAGAGTGGAGTGAAATAGATTCCAATGAGTATGAATGGGACAGCCCCTCAGAAACATCTTGGGAAGACAAATAGATTAACGTGGTTCAGTAGCATAGCTCTACTCATATGACACATGAAGGAAAAATCTCTAGGGCTAGATCGCTAGAGTTTGATCCGCAATATGACGAACGTGAACTTCATGAAGAGAGTATGATATCACACTTGACGAACCAACTTGAGGAGAGTACCATAATAGACCTTGTCAATGCCTTTACCTATTTGAATGACTCCCCCATTCTAACCATCACCACCCTTGAATCAGACCAACCTGATGATCCATTACCCCTAGTGCATCCTGAATTGATAGACTAGGATTTGCAAGACACTACCCCTGAACTAGATACATTCCAAAATGATGATGCTATCATCGATTATCTAGAGCTTAGGGACCATTTACCCATAGGAGACCACAAGGCTAGCTTCACCATCGAACTTAATGATGTGGCATACTTTGGAGAGAGTGCCAATTGTTTTAGTCAAAAAAATATAAAAATAAAAAGCAGATCTAATGGTGAAAATCACTCCGCGATAGTGTTAGATTGCAAAAAAGTAAAAAGAAAAGGTGTATCTGGTGGTGAAAACCTCTCTGAGGTGCCAACAGATGAAGGGATTGACACTCTCCCCTACCATGCACACCAGGAGAGATCTTCAATATTGGTTGAACCAACTCAACCAATAAACATCGGCACATAAGAGAACCCAAGGAAAATCCATATGGCACAATCATTATCAGCACAAGAAAAGCCAGAATTCATCAAATTCTTCAAGTGGAAATAGATTAACTTTTCTTGGTCATATGCAGATATGCCAGGACTGGATCCAAACCTTATAATGCATCATCTTTCACTAGCTCTAGGTGGTAATCCAGTTAAACAGAAGCTGAGAAAAGTGCACCCACATATAGCATTAATGGTCAAAGAGGAACTAAAGAAACTACTAGATGTGGGGTTCATCAGAGCCATTGATTATCTAGAGTGGGTTTCTAACATTGTACCTATTTCCAAACCTAATGGGAGGATAAGAATTTGCAATGAATTCAGAGATCTAAACAAGGCTTGTCCAAAAGATGACTTTCCTCTGCCAAACATAGATGTCATTGTCAATCCAACGATAGGGCACACCATGTTGTCATTAATGGATGGGTTCTTTGGATATAACCAAATCAAAATAGCACTGGAGGATCAGTACAAAACAACATTCACATGTCCATGGGGTACCTATTGTTGGTGGGTCATGCCATTCAGACTAAAGAATGTAGGGGCAACATATCAGTGGGCAATGACAACAATCTTTCATGACATGATGTACACCATCATGGAAGATTATGTAGATGACATCCTAGCCAAGTCACTACTAGAGAAGGGCATCTACAAGTCGTGGACAAAATCTTCACGAAACTAGAGCAATTTAATGTGCGGTTAAATCCAAAAAAGTGTGTTTTCAGAGTAACATCTGGTAAACACCTTGGATATATCGTATTAGCTAATGGAAAAGAGGTGGACCTGGCCAAAGTAAAAGCAATCATGGAAATGCCACTACCTAAGAATCTGAGTCAGTTGCGATTTGTACAAGGAAAGTTACAGTCCATCAGAAGGTTTATCTCTCAACTGGTAGATAAGTGCCATCCATTTACACATCTCTTGCACAAAAATGTTCCATTCAAATGGGATGACAGGTGTGAGCAAGCATTTCAACATCTAAAGGAGTATTTAATGAACCCACCAGTCTTGATGCCACCAATTCAGGGCAAGCCATTGCTACTCTACATCTCAGCTACACCCATAGCTCTTGGAGCTCTGCTAGCCCAATAAAACCACAAAGGAAAGGAACAAGAAATATACTACATCAGCAGGACACTAGTAGGTTACGAACTGCAGTATACACCAATTGAAAGAGCATGCCTTGTAGTTGTCTTTGCTTCCCAAAAGTGGAGACACTACATGCTCTCGCACTCTATCAAGCTAGTGGCAAAGGTTGATCCATTAAAATACCTACTCAACAAAGCTACCCTATCAGGAAGAATATCTAAATGGGTCATGATACTCAGTGAATTTGATATTGAGTATGTAGATAGATGAGCAATAAAAGGACAGATCATTGCAGATTAGCTGGTAGATGCACCTTTGACAGACAACAATCCATTAAGCTTTGAATTTTTAGACGAGTCTATCTTCAACATCACTACCTTGGCTTGGAAACTTTAGTTTGATGGGTCATATACTCAACATGGATCTAGAGCAGGAATCTTGTTGGTAATGCCACATGGAGATACAATCCCTAAGTCATACAGAATTATGTTTCCATGTACCAACAATGTCACCGAGTATGAAGCACTGGTTCTCAACATGAAGATGGCAGTAGATTGGAAGGTCAAGGAACTTCATGTGCATGGGAAGTCACAACTCGTCATTAATCAAGTAAATGACGATTATCAAACTAAGGATGAGAAGCTCATACCATACAAGGGTATGGTGGATGATTTCAAAGACTATTTTGTTGTGATATCCTTCGAGCAGATACCAAGATTGGAAAAGAAAGCAGCAGATGCAATGGCTACTATTGCATCCCTTCTTGACATACCTAAAAATCATTTGCATTATGAGTTTTTAGTGAGCTAGCCCCCTATCCTACTTATCAAATCCTAGAAACCAGTACCATTTACCACATTGTAGGGTCTGATTCCCTCTTATATGGCAAATTTTACACCTATCTAAAAGAGAATATCCTACCACTTGACCTATCACACAACCAAAAGTGAACATTCATACGCCAAACATCTCGATATACCATCATCACAGACACCCTGTATTGATGAGGTTCAGATGGTACTCTCCTTAGGTGTTTGGATAGTGAGGAATATCAGACCGCTCTGAGTGAAGTACATGAAGGAATATGTGGGACACACTCTAGTGGTCCTACCTTGGCGAAGAAGCTCATGTGCCTCGGATACTATTGGCCAACCATGGAAAGAGACTCCTATCATTTTGTGAAGAGATGCATTAAATGGCAAATCCACATGAACCTCTTACATGCACCAGCACAAGAGCTACAACCTTTAATGACACATTGGCCCTTCTGCCAATGGGGACTTGATCTAGTAGGCAAGATTCACCCTCCATCATCCAACGGCTACAAATTCATTATCACAACCATTGAATATTTCACGAAGTGGATTGAGGCTGTTCCATTAACCAACGTCACATGGAAACAAATCTCTTCTTTCATCCTTAACTACATCATATGCAGATATGGTATTACATCATCCATTGTCATGGATAATGGGCGACCTTTCAAGAATGAGGATGTGAAAGAACTTAGTGATAAATTCCACATTAAGCATCGCTTCTCCACTCCATACTACCCGCAAGGTAACAACTAGGCTGAGGCATCGAACAAAACTATCCTAAAGATACTCAAAAAGACTTTCGATGAGGCTGGTCGTGACTGGCATATGCAATTGAACCTTGCTTTGTGGGCCTACACAACTAGTATATGCACTCCCATAGGTGCGACACCATACGCCCTCGTCTATGGCTCTAAAGCCATCTTGCCTATAGAAGTTGAGTTACCTTCCCTTAGGGTGTCATTAAAGGGTCTCATAAATGATGAGGAATGTTGATAATTGAGAGCGGGGGTGAATCAGTTATCCTAATTATTTCTTCCTTTTGAACTTTCTTATTAATCAATGCAGCATTAAATCAAACAAACAAACATTACTATGAAATGAAAAGCACATGACACAGTATTTTTGACGTGGAAACCCTGTTAAGGGAGAAAACCACGGGGTGATTAACCCAAAGATTATTCTCTGTTAGAAGAATAAGGAATTACAAAATGGCACTTGCCAATTAGGGCTCACTGCTTGAGCACACTGCTCACAAAGGAGGCACACTGCCTACAAGGAGACACACTGTCTACAAAAGAATGTTATACAATACTTGAACTGATTGGAAGCATCCACATATGCTGGAGTTCAGTTCTGGTTAGGCTCAATACACTGATCTGCTGCACTTCATCTTTCCTCTTCTCTTTATTCTGCTTTCCTTTCACATATCGGATCTTTCTTACTGCTTCTGTTCTACTCTGCTCTTATTCACATATCTCATCACATAACTTCACTACTCATAACTAAATCCATCCTATATATATATCCACATAAGTGATTTCATTATCTTTCTAGTCGGCACCCGGAACAGTCTGTCTTCTCACAAACTCTGTTCTGTCAGCTGAATCCTTGCACATCAAGTAATGCGGATCAAGCATAAACTTGTAGATATCATTAATCATGTTGGCCAAACATGATTCATGCCTTCACAACCTTTACCATCATCAGTAACACATCCGGAAAATAGTCTGATGTTCTGTCAGTTAGTTCTTCCTTTGTTCACATTGTCACTCAGGAATCTGGTACTCAACTATTCATATCTTTTTCCTTGTCCATCACCAGAGGCTAAATCCTTGGAATATACCACTCAAGGTAGTCCTCTTGACTTCCCCTGATCTGCACTGCACCAAGATACTTCCTCTGAGAGATCCGGACCTGTCTGTCAGACCTTGCCACATGCTCTGTTCTTGTTCACCGGACCACAATAATCTTCATTCTGACTTCCGGTAGAGACACACCATGACTTGCGGATATGTGGGATGACCTTTGTTGCCATCAATGACAACAACCATGAATCCATATAGTGTCTCTTGCCAACAATCTCCCCCTTTGGCATTGATGGCAACACTTAGTGAAAAATGACTAAGTGTTTACACTATGCTCCCCCTTGGCTGATGCTCTGTCTTTATATACATTTTCTGGAGCTCCCCCTTAGTCAGATTCCTCATTTTTCACTGCTCCTCACTCCCCCTTTGACATCAATGGCAAAGGGTAGGGTCTGCACACCAAAATTTTCAAGAATTCTACTATACTTGGCTGTATATTACATATTCACAAAAACTAAAGAATGTCTGCAAAGGATGTCTTCAATTGGATGAGTTCTGTAGCCCAACTTTGCTTCATTCTATCCAAAATTGAAATGTGACCACTCAAAGAAAACACAAAAGCTTCTGGCCTCTTAAGATTTGTCAGATCATTGGTTTGGGCAGTAGTCTTAGCATCACTTATGGCCTCATGCATGGTCTCTAACTTAGGGATAATCATCCTTCTAAGTTCTCCCATCCGGTTAATTATATTCTTCCTTTCCTTTTCAAAGTTATTTATTGCATTTGTGATTGCAATAGTTTGACATTCTTGATTTACTATGGAGGAAGAGAGAGGATCAAAACTTTGAGACAAAGTCAGTAGTTTGTCCTGTTCCTCTTTTATTTTCTTCTCAATTTCTATTGTTGCTTTTGACCAGGAGATACAAAATTTGTAAATGTCACCGCCATCCTTAAGAGCATTTTCTAAGCTCTTTATCCCAATACTCATATTTCTCTTATCATTAGAGATTAATCCTAGTACCTCTGAGAATCTCTTATCCAAAAACTCCTTCCGGACCTTTTCTTCAGCTGATTTTTTTAGAGAATCAAAATGTGTACCAACACTGCTGACTAAGGTTTTGAAATTACCGGAAGAGGAGGCTGTGGGATCTTTCTGGACCGATGGCATAATCTTTTCAAGCACTCTGGAAGCAGCTTCTATCAACTCACAGTCTTCCATATGAGACTTTAGGAGTTTTTCATTTGCCTTAGCAATTGCAAATGAAGCTATCTTCATTGTCTGTACTGGAGAGAGGGAATCAAAATTGAATGGACCTTGTAGAAGCTTCGGTTCATCAATCTCTATTGTTTCTTTGCTTAGAAATTTTTGGACAGTTTGTGCAGTGTCTCTTGTTGGAGACAGATGTTTCTTCTCTTCTGCAGTCTTGGAGCTGTCCTTTGGAGCTTTCTCTCCTTCTACATTCTTACCACTATCAGTTGTGGTTTTCTCTATTGGAGTCTTCTCTTTCTCTGCAACCTTGGTACTGTCAACTTCTTTTTCTTTTATCGCTGCTTCTTTCTCCTGTAATTTCTCTTCTTCTTTGGATCTGGAGACTGTAGGGGAAACTGGAGTAGAAATGTTGGTTTGCTCAGGGCCCATCTCTTCTGTTTCTTTCTCAGAAGTTTCTTCTGCAACACTTGTGGATGAGGGATCAGTACCCAAGTCCTCTACAACAGGAAGATTAAACCTTTTGAAGGCCTTCCGGAGGATCTCTTCTGTATCCATGGCCACTTTGTCAGTCTCACCAAGCATGAGTTGATTCATCCTTGCTTTACTCCTGAACTCATCTTTGCAGTCTTTGAATATTATGTTCATTGTCTTGGGATCAATTTGATGATATAGCTGAATAGCTATCTGCTCCCGGATCTCAAGATCTTTTGCCAGGGCATTGTTCTTTCTTATTTCTAACTCCTTTTCTAGGCTTTTAGGAATTAGAGATATAATCTCAATGAAAGCCTTATTGTATATGTTTAGATACTTGATTGTGGCTTCCTGCAGGATCTTTTGGTCAGCCTCATTGTAGTCATCATAGAATTCGGCCATTGGTTGAAGGTTTCCATCCACAGTGACTGATTTGATTACACTCTCCAGAGACAGGGTGGGCTTTTCAACAAATTCCCCTGCCATTTCTTCCTTGTCTTGGCCTGTGGAGGGTTTACCGGATCCTTTCTTTTTCTACTTCTTTATTTCCTTTACCGCCTCATCTGATTCGGTTTCCTCTTCATCTTTCTGACTTGTATAAGCCCTTGTGGCTTTTATTTTAGACCTTTTCTCTCCTTTACTATATGTCTGACCTTCCGGTTTTGATGTTTTTGAGCTTTTGGTTGTGACAGGTGTAGATCCTTTTGATGATCTGGTCCGGGTTGAGGTTTCCACTGGAGTACTTTTCTTGCTTTTCTTTTCTGCCTCTTTCTTCTCTTCCTCAGCCTTTCGCCTCTTTTCCCGGTTGGTGTCAAGTGCCCCCTTTGGGATGCCTAGGCCTTGAGCAATATGTTCTACTTCTTTTCTCACCTTCCTTTTTATCTCAGGTTCTCTGAGTTCCACATGGATCTTCACACTCAGCTCCTCAAAGGTTCCAAACCTTTCTGCCTTTGGATCTTTGGGCTGACTAAGCATGTGTTGAACATGCAGTTCCACAATCTGTTCATCAACCTCATACCCCATGGGCATGATCCAGACTGTCCTTGGCTCTACTGCCTCCATTAGGCACTGATCAGTATCAACCATAAAGCAGACTGAGTCTTTGTATTTTTCAACAATAGACTGGGGAATTCTTTCTCTTGCTTGCATCATGCTCTGGAAGTTTTTGAAGTATCCCCACAGGGCTGTATTTCTTGCTTTGGCATCCCCAAGTCCATGTAAATAATCTCTGATCTGGACTGCTACAGGTTTGTCATTCTACCATACCCATCCACTTGATCCAGGCAGCTCATTCATGAAGTAGAAAAATAGACATAATATAAGTGTACCATACTTGAAAGAATTCTTTTTGTCCTTTTTGATCTTTTGTATATTTTCCATTAATTGGTTTAAAAGAAGTTCACAGAGATCATAATCTGCATTCTTCCTCAGCATCTCATAGGCAGTATATACTGCAGTTCCGGATATAGAATTCTCCCTACTAGAGTGATAAATCTTGTATCCTATTATCATAGATGCAAACTTGATATCCGGATCAGAAATATCTTCAATGGTCATTGCCCTCTTATCAAATTTTGATCCGGTGGCCTCAGTTACAATGTTATTTTTGACGGATTTGAGGATAGGTATTCCTCCGAAAGAGTATAGACCAGTTACTGCCCTAATTGCCTCTTTTGTGATCTTGCAGGGTCTATCCAGCCATAGGAAGTTGTCATGCATTCTACTCAATACGTACCGGACCCATTCATCTTCTTCAAAGCAGGGGAAATGAATGAATTGATCAAAATGTTTCTTCTAGATACCCTTATACTCTGGTTTAAGCTCAAAAGCATTGTCTATCAGTTGTTTGTGATATAAATCTCTCAATTTGAATTGCCCAAATTCCTCAATACGTGCATGTATGTAAACCCTAATGTCTTCTATGTGTAAAATGCCATGTGGAACACTAGAGAATGCTCCTAAGGGATCTACCTCCAATGACTTGTATGGGTGTTTCTTAAATTCAGGTCGGGGCCTATCTAAGATCTTTACTATATTCAGAGTAGCCATTTTTCAAAAGATTTGTAGTGAGATATCAAAAACGGAAAATACCTTATGTGCCTTTGGTTACACGGAGTGGTTGGATTGATTTCTGTATGTAATGACTTCTGCAAGTGATCTTCGGTGAACTTGATGAATTTTGTTGCAGAGCTCCACTTTTTGCTTCTTCTTGAGTGCAGAATGAACAAGTGATTTATGAGAAATTCCTTATATTGCTCCGCAAACCCTAATATCTGATTGTAATAAATGCTTGACCTACATTATTCCGGTTTGCCTTATTCGGATGACTTGAAGAACCGGATCAGTCCTGATCTATGAACATCATGCGGATCTTCCAACCATGAACAAATCAAGATGACACATCACAAGGACATCCCAAATACTCTATCCAATCTGTAGAATAAGACAATGCACTTCTGAATCTCTCTGGACCTTTTTGTAATCCTCTGTCATTCCGGAGCATCTCCCGGAACAGGTTCTACATGATCAATCACAACTTCTTCACATCTTCATGCGGACCTCTGAAATCTTAGCTAGATCATCTCAAGACTCATATCTACAAACCCTTTACTCCGCATCTTGTGCCTAATCCGGCACCACTTGATTGGCTGGGGGAACAGGGTTTTCTTTGTGTCTCCCCCTGAGCCAGAGCTCATTTCTTAATTTTCGGAAGGAATATCAGCACCAGAGTCTGGTGCGGATCCAACCTCTACCTTCTCTAAACTTTTCTTCACCCAAATCTTGTTCATCTCATTCCTAACTTCATCCACATTCATCTTTTGTTTACCCTTGTCTTGATTCTGATTATATACCGGACCTCTTTTGTCCTAATTCTTGCTTCTGTAGACTTTTGCATTATGACCGGACCTATTACAGATTTGGCAAACAACATTTCTTTGCATATTTGACTGATAACCTCTTGATCTGCATTGATTAGCCATATGACCTACTCTATTGCATGTAAAGCATCTACCATTGAATGATTTGTTCATTTGCATATTTCTGCATTCATGAGACTTATGTCCATACCTTTTGTAGTTAAAGCATTGTCCGGAGAAGGATGAATTAGTCTAATTCATTCTCTTTCTGCACTGATTAGCTTTGTGACCAAAGTGATTGCAGCTGTGGCAGTATCCATTGAAGGATGGATATCTTTGAGCATTGGACTGTCTTACCAGAGGTCTTCTAGGCCTGTTCCTTGGATTTTCTGATCCAAAATTCTTCTGACCGGATCCGGAGCTTTCTCCTTTCTCATATCCCAAACCACACTTGTCATCTACCCTCTTTTGACTTCCAAGAAGAACTTCAAGTTGAGTAGAACTTATCTTGAATTTCTCTTTATATTCATTTGCTGTTTGAAGATCCCTTTTGAGAGAGACAATTTGATCCTCAAGTTTTTCTTCATTATCTTTAGCATCTTCAAGATCAGATTCAAGATGTCTGATAATCCTGTCCATCTGGTGGCAATCTTCTGATTTTTCTTTGAGAGATTGTCTTAGATTGTCTTCAGTTTTTCTTTTCTCTTCAATCTCTTGAGTAAACTTTATAACTCTTGATTCCATTTCATGTCTTACCATAATGACTTCTTTTGATAACTTTTCACATAACTTGGTTTTCTCAGTCAGCTCTTCATTTGTATTACTTTCTTCACTTTGTCTTGCCAATTGCTGGAGCAGTTCCTTTCTCTTTTTCATAGAGAGACTTAATTTGTCTTTTAGTTCTCTCATGAATTCATCAGCCTGTTTGAGTCTTTCCTTTAATTCATTGACTTTAGAGTTTGACTGTTCAAGATCCTCAAGGGTAGTCTTGAGTTGCTCCCTTAAACCATATTCATCCATTTGAACTCCTTGATCTTCCTCAAGCTGTTAGGCTCTATTAGGAGGAACTTAGCTCTGATACCAATTGTTGATAACTGAGAGGGGGGGTGAATCAGTTATCCTAATTATTTCTTCCTTCTGAACTTTCTTATTAATCAATGCAGCATTAAATCAAACAAACAAACATTACTATGAAATGAAAAACACATGACACAGTATTTTTGACGTGGAAACCCTGTTAAGGGAGAAAACCACGGGGTGATTAACCCAAAGATTATTCTCTATTAGAAGAATAAGGAATTACAAAATGGCACTTGCCAATTAGGGCTCACTGCCTGAGCACACTGCTCACAAAGGAGGCACACTGCCTACAAGGAGACACATTGTCTACAAAAGAATGTTATACAATACTTGAACTAATTGGAAGCATCCACATATGCTGGAGTTCAGTTCCGGTTAGGCTCAGTACACTGATCTGCTACACTTCATCTTTCCTCTTCTCTTTATTCTGCTTTTCTTTCACATACCAGATCTTTCTTACTGCTTCTGTTCTGCTTTGCTCTTATTCACATATCTCATCACATAACTTCACTACTCATAACTAAATCCATCCTATATATATATATTTGCATAAGTGATTTCATTATCTTTCTAGTCGGCACCCGGAACAGTCTATCTTCTCACAAACTCTATTCTGTTGGCTGAATCCTTGCACATCAAGTAATGCGGATAAAGCATATACTTGTAGATATCATTAATCTTGTCGGCCAAACATGATTCATGCCTTCACAACCTTTACCATCATCAGTAACACATCTAGAAAATAGTTTGATGTTTTGTCAGTCAGTTCTTCCTCTGTTCACACTGTCACTCAGGAATCCGGTACTCAACTATTCATATCTTTTTCCTTGTCCATCACCGGAGGCTAAATCCTTGGAATATACCACTCAAGGTAGTCCTCTTCACTTCCCCAGATCCGCACTACACCAAGATACTTCCTCTGAGAGATCTGGACCTGTCTGTCAGACCTTGCCACATGCTCTGTTCTTGTTCACTGGACCACAATAATCTTCATTCTGACTTCCGGTAGAGACACACCATGACTTGCGGATATGTGGGATGACCTTTGTTGCCATCAATGACAACAACCATGAATCCATATAGTGCCTCTTGCCAACAGAGGAATACATAGTATCAAGACTCTAGGAGCTAGAGTTACTAGAAGAATGAAGACAACATGCCTTCAACCATCTTAAGGCATACCAGCAGAGAATGTCAAGAAGTTATAATCACAAGGTCAAACCACAAGTCTTTCAGGTGGGTGACTTGGTTCTAAGAGAGAATCCAAGAAATCAACAAGATAGAGAGAAAAAGGAGAAATTTGAACCCAATTGGTTGGGTCCCTATGTCATAGTTGCGGCCTATGGATCAGGCACCTATCAGCTATCCACATTAGAAGGTGAATTGTTCGAGGATCCCATCAATAGCATGCATCTTTGCAAGTTCTACACCTAAAACCCCAATGCAAGGGAGTCAAAAATGGCAAAAAAAAAAAAAAATAACAAAAAAAAAAAAAGAAAAATAACAAAAAAATCATCCTCTGGTGAAAACTTGGTAAACAGGCGCCATGGATAGATACCATGATGAAAACCTGGCAAACAGGTGTCATGTGTATTTTAACTCATCGTGTAAATAAAAGCAAGTGGTGAAAACCTCGTGTTTAGGGGAAAATTGGATTTGATAATGTTCCGTCTTTTGATGTTTAAATCCTCCTCTCCACTACATTTAAGGATCTAGGGTCGAGTGGCGAGCACTATCATACCCTAGGTCACTTGCAGATGTAGGGAAACTTGGATTAGGGAATTTAATTATAATTTTCCTTCTCTTATGCCCAATTGACCATTAAAACCCTAATTATATAAATACGGCAACAAATTGACGAATAACAGAAAAAGCTCTTACAGACAAGAGTAAAATACCAAATCACAGAGTACCTATTTTTGGGGTTCCAAAGCGGAATAGTCAGGGACACTGGAGCGGGTGCCCAAGTCCAAGGTGCCAGTTTCTTCACAGAATCTGGACCTCCTTCCGACACTGATCAACCCTGTAACTTCTGTTTCCTAAAACTTGGATGCGGAGGACATTAGAGCGAGTGCCCAAGTCCTAGAAGTGCTCCTGTGTCCTACTTTTCTTCAAATCCTGAATCCTTGATGCCTACCAATCCTTCCTGCAAATCCACTTTTCCCAAATACGACACATGTAACCTGCAATCACAAGACTTGGTTTAGGGGTTGTGGTGTTTAGAGGCTTGCCTCAATCAAGCCCCAGAGGACACTTAAGTCTCCGAACACTATTGTCAGATAAAGAGTGCATGCCCTTGTGAGGCAGAGACAAAAACCAAAGGAATCAATGATGAAAACACAATGTTATGTCACCTTGTAGTGAAGCTCTCATGAGAGGAAGATGCTCTTCATTCCATGAGGAAATTGATGCTCAAATCTGCAAATATCAACACACAAAACACACAAGTCTGCTCTTGCAACACAATGAAAGCCTTGAATCACCTTGAGAACACTTGAACATCACAATTGTCATCTAGTTTACAAATGAATACCTAAACATGCTTATATATGCAACTACAAGCACTCCTGCCAAGATTTTAAAAATCAAAACTTACCGTGTCAGCAAAAGGACCAAATAACGGTCATAAACCAACACTCAGAAATTAGGGCAGCCCTAAAATAGGGTAGAACTAGGGCATGGGCGCCCAAGTTCTCCCCCCCTATTTTGGGCAGGGTATAGCTCAAGGGGTCCACCTGGGTCCAATTTGCCATGGAACCTATGTCTCATTCCATCGGGATGCCAAAATATGAACTAAGATGTCCTAAATGCATGCACAAGACCCGGGAGCTAAACCTTATGAGGGAAAAGCCCCCAAGGGGACATTTTCTGATGTTACATTTAGCCCCCACTTTAATGTATGTATAAATGCGAGGCCAATACATGCATTAAAGTAAGGTCACAAACACAACAAACACTCCAAGCACAGAGGAGACACACTAATAATATAGAAGACAGTAATAGGAATGCAAAACATGGAGAAGACAGTTATAGTCACGTAGAACATGGAGAAGATAGTCAATGCATAGAAGACACATTAATGCATGGAAGACATAAATGATATCTTTTCTTTTCTTTTTCATATATATATGAAATGCAAATGCCAGTACTGGAAAATAAATAAACCTCCCATAATACAGGATGCACTACCCTAAGGCGCAGGTCTTTGTATATATGGGGCAACACACACACAAGACACACAAAACCTCCCAAAATGTAGGAAGCACTACTTGAGGGCGCTGGTCTCTGCATATGGGGCAACAAACATGCCACACAAAACAAGCACGCCAAAACACACACACTTGAAGACACGGGGAAAACACAGTAGACAAGGGATGGAGTGTACCTATTTCTAGGTCCAACACCATCTTAGGCACATTACAGGCACACACCGATGATTGGGCTTCACCACAACAATTGTCAAAAACACGCTTAAGGGTTGAGTTAGTCATAGAACCGCTCCCCGCCTCCGCAGAGGACTTTTGAAAATGACAGGATGATGCAATCTGCTCTGATCAATACACCATCCCCACCTCTGCAGAGGGATTAAGAAAAAGGATATACGTGATATCCTGCCTCTGTAGAGGGCTTACATGATTGATTGCAAACAAACTTAGGATGCACGATGCACTACCCTGGGGTGCAAGTCTTTGCATCTGAGGTCAAACACATTGCTAACATCTACAACAGATAGCTTCACCTTAAGGTGGTTGATATCGGTTATCGATATCAAGGACGTTAAGGTAGGAAGAAAACACACAAGGGAACACAGACTTTCGTAAATCCCATGCCCCCCGGAGGTGACATGTACTTTATATGATCGCCAAATGTTCCCACAAACACATCCCTGCAAGAAACATGTTAGTGTCTATAAGATCAAGATAAACAACAACATCAATGCATATGATTAACCACACAAAGAACCAAGGTTATACAATGAGATTAGAGTTCAAGGATAACCATGGGGCAATATCATGAATCTCTCCGAATCGAGTATCGCCATGGCCAGATTCAAAGGCAAACAAAGGTGCACGGAGTAGTAGTATTGTTAAGGTTTGTAAATGAGATAGAAACATCATCAAATTCACTACGTGGAAAGCACGACTGCTTCCACTAGCCAAGCATCGGATAAGATATACAACCCCGTCGTCATATTAGGAACTAAGTCCATTTTTTTATTCTCTTGAAAGGGACACTAGGTTCAGATCAGTATAAATTTTTGTCATCATCCGCCCACTAGATGGAAACACTAGAGGAAGGGAAACACTAAATTAGAGAGGAGAAATAAGTGTCTTAGGGACAGTCACGTAGGAGGGTGCCCTCAGGTCACCAACCACGATGCTATGTCTGTAAGACACAACACACAACAATGAAATAAGAGAGAGGCAATTTAGAAGAATGATGATACAAATAGAAGGTCACAATAGAGGCGGTCTCCTGGTAACTTGAACCTTACGGGAGAATCTGAGGTCATCCCAGGAGGCCTAAACAACATATAACACATCACGGGGGAAGCACATCATGAGAGAGATAAAGGGTTAGAGATACTTACCTATAGGGCCCCTTTCGGGCTAGAAGTTGTCTATAAGCAAATCATCGTCGTCGTCTTCCCACTCCCTAATGTTGGAGGATAGTGGGACATATGGTACCATAGCCAAAATCATATCTTGTTCATCATGTTGTTCATCGTTATGATCATTATTGTTTGTTTGAATGTTGGGATCAATGTTTTCTTGTTGAGGGGCAAGGTTTATAGCATAAGCTTGTCTTCTTTTTCTTCTTTTTTTTCTTTCTCTTGCTTTTCTATTTCATTTTGTTTTACCACTTATCTTTTGTAAGATAGGGCTATCCTCTTTCGTATGCTTATGCAAATGAGAAGATGAAGCACTGGGATCAAACCCCATATGTCGTGGTGGAACACTTTGTTGTTGACAATGACCTCCCGATCCCTGTAAGGATTTCAGGGGAGGAACATTAGCGTAGGGACCTTGTCCTTTCGGTCTAAAACTCTCTTCACATGCGGGTTGTTTATCTTTTGTAATTTCTTGTGTAGGAGGACTAGGTACTTCAATTTTATCCCAAAAGTAATTCAACTTGTAATGTGTTTTCTGAACCAAAGGTTTATACTTGTTGCGAGGGATGGTGATTATACAGCCATCTAGAGGGAATTTCAGACAATGGTGTATTGTTGAAGGGATAGCTTTCATTTCTTTTAGCCAAGGATGTCCTAATTTAATGTGAAAGAGGTTAGAAATAGGGACAACCTCAAACCATTGTTTGACATGTTTTCTAGATAATTTTACTAACAATGATATCTTACCCAAAGGCTTGATAAAGGTTCCCTTATGTGTCTTAATCATCATGCTCGAGAGGTCATAAGAACCTTGCATTAGTTGATGTGAAAATAGGAGTTCTTCGGTGGAAACATTAATCATGCAATTAGGGTCAATAAGAGTTCCATTCATAGGATTTCCCATTATTTTCACAGTGATGTAAAGAGGTCCTTCAGAATCACCGATTGTTCTATCATGAGGTGTGAAAACAATTTCAGGTTCGGGAGACTTTCTTTTCATGTAAGGTCTAGGATGGAACCTATATTTGCTGTTATGATTAGAGACCATGTTTTTATGCTCAAAACAATGCCAAATCAGATTTTGAAAGCTTTTCAAAATTGGTGCAAGACAAGAGCAAAAAATAGCCTAAAATGCTTGATTTTTCGATATGTTTTCAATGCAAATGAATGAAACAAAGGATGTTGTAATGATTTTGATCGAGGGAAGCAAGTTATATGTCTGATATCAGTCCAAAACAACAAAATTATCCTTCTCAACACACTCTTGATGCAATTTCAAGTTAATGCCAAGTCAAATATAGTGCAAATATGTCAAAATAGGCACTTTTTTCACCAAATTTCAATGTAAAAGAGCATAAAAAAAGGTGTTGTGAGAAAAATGATGATGGAAAGAAAATAATATCAGTAATAACAGCCACTTTATGCAAAAATATCCAACACAACATGCTTTTAGTGCCACTTAAGGTAAAACCCTAGTGAAAATATAGCAAAAATAGGCTATTTTTCATGGTTTTTCAACTCCAAGACCTAGCAAGAAGGGTGTTGTAATGAATTTCAGGAGGTAAAACAAATAATATCAATAATATAAGTCACCTCAATCCATAAAATTGATCACAACACACTTGGAGTGCAAACTAGGTGAAACCCTAGGGCAAAAATAGCCAAAATGTGTAGTTTTTTGCAAAAATTTCACTACAAGAGCCCGATAAAAGGGTGTTGTGACAATTTTTAAGAGGGGAATAAAATGATTACTCTGATAACAGAAAATTAATTTCAAGATACCTTTCACAACATGCCTACGGTGCAAGTTTGGAGAGTCGATAAGGCCAAATTTAGTGAAAATCATTATTTTTGAAGCCCTAGGTTTGAGATCTTGAGACAAAATTCTATGAGAATGTTTTGAAGTCTAATTTATGATGAAAATTACTTAATCTCATATTTGAAAATTATTTTCAAGCTTGAACATGCAAACTGCCCATGCAAATTTAATGAAAATGCATCAAAATTGCTAGTTTTTGTTGAAATTTTTTATGCAAAATTACAAATATTTTAAATCTAAATACAAATTTACACTAAAATGCAAGACTACAGCCAAATAAAAATTTTAATGAGCCTCTAAAATCAGTAGAAAAATCTGAGAAAAAGATTTTGCCTACTAACCTAGATTTTAGAATTACTAGGTTATATCAAAATTATCAAAATTTCTCCAAAACCCTAGCAATTAAATGATAAAAATGCAATGCAGATTTCTAAATTTTTGGATTTTTCTATAGTTTATATCAGATCTGATGCGAAAATCATGAATTAGGAAAATTTAGAAAGAATTGATGCAATTTAGTAAGCCAAACAATGCAATTTTTTTGTATTTTCCAAATTTTTCAATTTTTTTAAATTTTTCTCGATGCAATAAAATGAATGACTATATGAATGAATGAAATCAATTCAAATCTGAAGACTCACACTCAACAAGTTGCAATTTAAGTCCAAAAACACAGGTTCACCAAAATGTTTAGGGGAAAATTGGATTTGTTAATGTTTAGTGTTTTGATGTTTAAATCCTCCTCTCCACTATACATTCAAGGATCTAGGGTTGAGTGGCGAGAACTATCATACTCTAGGTCACTTGTAGATGTAGGGAAACTTGGATTAGGGAATTTAATTATCAAATTTCCTTCTCTTATGCCCAATTGACCATTAAAACCCTAATTATGCAAATACGGAAACAAATTGACGAATAATGGAAAAAGCTCTTGTTGACAGGAGTAAAATACCAAATCCCAAAGTACCTATTTTCAGGGTTCCAAAGCAGAATAGTCAGGGACACTAGAGCGGGTGCCCAAGTCCAAGGTGCCAGTTTCTTCATGGAATCCAGACCTCCTTCCGACACTGATCAGCCCTGTAACTTCTATTTCCTGAAAATTAGATGTAGAGGACACTAGAGCGAGCACCCAAGTCCTAGAAGTGCTCTTGTGTCCTACTTTTCTTCAGATCCTGAATCCTTGATGCCTGCCAATCCTTCCTGCAACTCCACTTTTCTCAAATATGACACCTGTAACCTGCAATCACAAGACTTGGTTTGGGGGTTGTGGTGTTTAGAGGCTTGCCTCAGTCAAGCCCCGGAGGACACTTAAGTCTCCGAACACCGTTGTTAGATAAAGAGTGCATGCCCTTGTGAGGTAGAGGCGAAAACCAAAGGAATCAATGATGAAAACACAATGTTATGTCACCTTGTAGTGAAGCTCTCATGGGAGGAAGATGCTCTTCATTCCATGAGGAAATTGATGCTCAAATATGCAAATATCAACACACAAAACACACAAGTCTGCTCTTGCAACACAATGAAAGCCTTGAATCACCTTGAGAACACTTGAACATCACAATTGCCATCTAGTTTACAAATGAATACCTAAACATGCTTATATATGTAACTACAAGCACTCCCACCAAGATTTTAAAAATCAAAACTTACCGTGTTGGCAAAGGGACCAAATAATGGTCATAAACTGACACCCAAAAATTAGGGCTGCCCCAAAATAAGACAGGACTAGGGCGCGGGCGCCCAAGTCCTCCCCCCTATTTGGGTAGGGTACAGCTCAAGGGGTCCACTTGGGTCCAATTTGCCATGGAACCTATGTCTCATTCCATCGGGATGCCAAAATATGAACTAAGATGTCCTAAATGCATGCATAAGACCCAGGAGCTAAACCTTATGAGCGAAAAGCCCCCAAGGGGACATTTTTCGATGTTACACCTGGTAAATAGGTGCTATTTGTGATTAAACCAATCTCTCCATCTCTTAGGACTTCAATCCTCATCTAGTCCTTTCTAAACCGCATCCACCCAATCACATCGAGATACCTACCATGGCTTGTTGTTCACTCAGCATTATCACCTTCTTCCACCAGGCCGTCGATCCAGACTTGCATCCATCTTGTCATCCATCCTCAACCAATCCATTGAACCATTGTTGAACTATGTCACCTCTGAGCTATCACGTAGGCAAGGGCATCATTGATGCACCCCCGAGGATCCTTTCCCATCCTTTCCATCCCGTATCACCCATCCTTTTGTCCATCTGAATCCACACCATTTCCCATCGCCTAGGTCCTAGGTCCACATAGTCCACACCCTGAACTATGTTGCCTCTGCGTCGTCATGTAGGAAAGGCCATCATCAATGAGCCCCTGATGCACTAAGTCAGTCCTTTAGGGCCTATTTCTTCATGTCTATTATCTGTTCGTCCATAATAAATTGATCCTTTACTTAACTAGGGGAAAATCCTCGACCTAGTTAGTGAATTAGATTTTTGAATGCTACAACTCAGAGGATAATAAACCAGATCGTGGTTTTATCGCTAGACAACAAGCAACCTAGGAAAGCAAACTTTTAAACATCATCCTGAAAAAAAGACATCAAACAAAACCTGACAACACCAACCAACCTAAAAACTATCCAACATGACTATCATTTATTGCAAGAAAAACATATCTATGGAAAGAAGGTTTTGTAGTGGTTGTTTAAAGTCTTATATCATGATTTTTGTTATTATGTCTCCTATGCTACTCAAGGATGTTAAAAACTAGAGATGCTCTGATGGATCATAATCATTTTATTTGTCTGTTGTTTGTGGGTTTATCTTTAGTAATGTAAAGCCTTGTCTAACGACATGATCAACAAAAAGATCACTGAGGACATCAGAGGTCTAAACATGAAACAGGTCTAAAACTTGTCTGTTGATATGCTAGCAATACTTAGGTCATCTTGGTTCAATTATACTTAGATGCTTGTATTAACTTGCTAAATCAAAATCCATGTAAGTAATACTCAGGTCATCATGGTTAATTATACCTAGATGCTTGTATTTTCTTACAACATTTTAAAAAGCTCAATGATGAAACAAAGTACTTCAAAAAAACTTGTATACGAAGATGATAAAATCCACTATCATCCATACATTTCAAATTGCATTTCATTATAAGCATTTCATCCTTGTCAAAAATTCCAAGTGTCGAAAGATCCATTTATCCATTTATCCAAGTTACCCATTTGTTCCAATTCTTCTACCTACATTCTTCTAAGTGTTCTTTCATTTATGGTTGAGTATACTTGGCATAACAAAAATAATCATTTTGCATATTATAAGTGTGTACATCATTAGTTAATTATCATTTAGTTGCATTAGTGGCCTTAAAACATTTAAATCATGTTAGTTGTGTCATTTATCTACATAGATTGCATAACATTTATTATCAAAGAAAATCCAAAAACATATAAGTCATTTATCATAGAACTGACATAGTAGAACATCATACATAGAAAAGTAAAACACCATGTACTACATGTAGAATATCATCAATGTATGCATTATGTCATCATAAAATATAAACATAGAGGATCATTTCATCATATAGATAGCATCAAATAGAAAACATCCATCATGAATAAAAAGCATACATCCATAAGAAGCACATGCATATAGTCCATCGAACTCATGTAGATCATCATCATATATCAAAATAATAATAAAATCCAAGTATACAATGATATCATAAAAGTATCTATCTCAACCAGTCAAAAATGGTGTATACAAAAATTGGCATAACATGATACATGTCCCAAGAAAGTAACTAGGTGGAGTTGGCACTAGACGGTGCTCGATCTTGTGGCTGCTAAGGGGGAGGCTGCGGACCTGTAGGACCCATCCCTGATGGCACACAAGAAGGTGGTGGCCTCATCCCTGCACTCATTGTCTATGTCCGTCTTGATCTGCCATGTGAACTCGAATGGAAGCTACTCACTCTCTACTCTAGGGGCATAGCTTGTTCATACAATCCTATCCAGTAAAAGATCTCCTACCCTGCCCTAACCATATTTGTAACAATTTGACTTTGTGGAACCTGGGCTCCTGTCTACTGTACCTATTGTAATGGGGTCTCCAAACTAGTATATCTCTGTATGGCTGTGTCTCTCTCTAGAACCAAAATGCAGACATCCCCCTGCAGTTGTGTAACCTGAGCCTATAACCGAGCCACATGGGCTCTCCTGGTCACCATCTCACCATCATCCTGCCCCTGTAGCTGTACCACCTATGCCTGTAACTAAGCCACCTGGGCTCGTAGTGTTGTTGCCTCTCCGTCACCTGGCCCACCTTGTACCTATGAATTTTTTGGTACCTGTACCTGTGGCCGTACCTCTACCTCTACCTATGCCCGCACCTGCATCTGAACCACTCTCCTCTGTCTCACTCTCCTTTGCCTACCATCATCCCCACCATCATCTTTGTCATCTCCTCCACCACCTCTGCCACCCCCACCTCCATCATCTCCTCCCCTATCGCCTCTGCCATCCCTCCCACCTCGCTGTCGTCCCCTCCTCTGTCAAGGGGCATCGTTCTCATCCTCATCTTCATCATCAAGATGCGGAACCAACTCTCTAGGACCTAAATATATCTAGGAACTGGATGAGTAGTGAAGTGTGCCTCAAAATCTGTTGTCATGCCTACATCCACTATATCCCACCTCAGATCCCATGCCTAGTAAGGAAGCTGCAGAAAATCTATCCTAGCTATCTCATATCATGCCACAGGACCCCATAGTGGACGCTCCTTGTGTGTCCGAGAAAAAATAGTAGTACCCTAGGGCATGCCCTGAACTCTGCCAAACTATCGGTGCACACGAGAAACCATATGTTGCTCTAGAATATAGGGAGTCCTCCCTATAAGCCATCAAGTCTGGAAACAATAAGGCAACTCCGTTGCATCCTCATCCCACACCTCGCAGTCTAGGTATGGTTGCCATATCACCTCATCCACATTATCCAATGTGTGACGCCAGTACTCTAGCTTTCCCAGGTTGGGCTAGGAAAGAGTCTCCTAAAACATATATGAGTAGGGTTTGTCATGTCCCCTCACTCCCATACCAATAGGCTGCGTCACAGCTATATGCAGCCAAGCTGAAATCTGAAGCAACAAAACACCAGCAGAAAGACTAGTAGCTCTGTCGTATACAAACTGGTGCAAATCATGGTACAAGTGTGCCAAGATGCAAGGACCCCAAGCAAACCACGTGCCCTCTTGAACCATCCGCTTTAAGGTCTATCCCCATCCAACCTGGAAGCCACGGGATCTCCTGTCGGGGCATACAACTCCTCCAATCAAACCTACTAGTATGGCTGGCAGGGGCTCATAATACTCTGCAATATCCGCTCAGCTGATCTCTGTACCCTCCAAGTCTGGGTCATCGAACACTCATCTACACTCAGCCAATCCAGCTCCAGTGGTAGACTCGTACTCAACCAGCTCACCCTAGATGGGAATCCGTAAAATTCAGTGAACATCCTCCAGCGTCACCATCATCTCTCCAGTGGGCAGGTGAAATGTGCCCATCTCACTGTGATACCTCTCACCCAACACAGTCAGCAATCTAAGGTTAGCCCACATCTCGGGCATGAAGCAAACATACCATAAGCCAGTTGACCCAAGAACCAAATGGTCAGTATCAGTCAAGTAGGGCCTAAGAAGCTGCGTCAGAGGGAATCTCTCCTGTGACATCAGTACATGATCTAGGATCTCCTGCAAAATCAATACCAAAGTGAGTTAAAACACCAACTCAAACTAAGCCACACATCTATCAAATCAAACAAAGTACTTAGCTAACCTATCAGGAAACCTATCCTATCCTCTCTTCTGAGATTCAATCAATTTCGAAGATGACCTATCAGTTGGCCAACATCGATCACAATGTTGACTTCGTCAAACCAGCTAAGTATTTTACCAAACCTATTAGATGTGCAGCTTTGTTTACCAGATGCACAACTTTGCATCAAATGTGTTGAATCCCTTATCATTTGCTCTTTTTCAGGAAAAAGCACCAAAACATGAGTTATTTGCGCAGTTTTAAGTCATTTGCGCATTTTCTTAACAAATGCACCTAATCCCTAATTGTTTGCACTTTTTCCAGCTAGATGCACGGCTAAATCCTAAATGCGTAGGTCTGCTTACTATTTGCGTGCATTAATCTAGATGCGCTAAAACCCTAATTGTTTGCGCCTAACTATCTATCATTTGCGAACAATTTGCATTTGTGTCGATTCCTGGCTTAATTACGCAGAATCGTGTCATTTGCGCGTATTAATGGCTTATTTGCGCTGAAACACTAAAACTACGCATTCATAAACAACAACTTTGACCTACAATTTGACCGCCATAAATGCAAAATTGACCAAGTTTCGAAGGATACATACCGAGGGTCCATTGTTTGCTTGCCGCCCAAATCGTTGGATCCTCTCAAATCGGTGGCTGGCTATTAGAATCTGGTCGATCTCTGCTAACTACTTTGCACTGCTATCACACTAGAGTTCCTACAATCTCTCTGCAAAAGACAGGTGTACAAATGACTAGGATTGTGACCCCACATACCTATATATAGCGAACTGAGCCCTAATTGGAGGAGTTCAACCTTATACATGCTGGGGCATGGTTTTTATCCCATTTTTCTTCCGCGTCACCCATTTTATTCTCTCGTCTATCTTGTCAACCTATCTCATCATGAGATTGTTCGTCACCCTGTCCAACCCGACCAATCTCCCAAGAGGGCATCCTATCGTCGTAAACCTGTACCAGGGGCAAACTGGGGCATGTATCAAAACCAAAAAAAATTTATTCTTTGAAACAACGTGATAAAACACATTGCATCAAAGAGGGACAAAATGTATACACCTAAAATTGGCTCGTGTCGAACTAAATAAATATTTTAATATTTATTTTATTCTCATTCTTCTATCAATTAAATAAATATCCTAATTTATTTAAATGGTCACATCCCTCGAATAATTAAATAAAATCAATTTATTTAATTAAATTCCCTAATTCTTTTATAGTCTCATCTAATTAAATAATTCTAAATTATTTAATTAATCCCAAGTTCCTCTATCCCAAAGTCCTAATTTCATAAATCCACATCATTCTTCCACCTCATCTTCCACCTCACCATGTTGCACACATAATTAAATATTTTAATATTTAATTAGCTAATATCCCCTCACCCACATGTCCTATTTATCCTCTAGTCAAATTAGTTAACTCATCAATCAAATCAGTTAACTAATTAGTCAATTGAGTTCACTTCTCAATCTATTCTGTTAACTTCTCAATCTATTCTGTTAACTCCTCAATCTATTCTGTTAACTTTTCAATCTATTCTATTAACTCCCATAAACTCATGAAAGGAGCTGGGACACTTGTCCTCTTCTGATTGGTGCACATTCCCTCAAGCTTTCTCAACCGTACACCTCACAGGTAATTCCTCCAGTCATGGATCTATTAACATGTGGATTTGGCCTCTCTTGAGCCTATAAAAGGAACCCTCATTCCCTCATTTTCATCCACTCAAGCATTCATAATCTTACTCTATAGGAATCCTACCAGCGTGCTTTTGGTAAATTATCCATCATTTGCATTTGCATAATCTCATTATCATTCATAATCATCCAACCATGTCTCCATTATCCATCATTTATCTCCATTAGAATTGCATTGTTAGTTTAGTCTTCATTGCACATTCCAATCACAACCATTCTCCTATTGTCATCTTCAACAACAAGGAAGTACACACTTCTGAGAGCTCAAATCATACACAAGATCAATATGAGATAGGCAACAATGGTAGCAATGAGGTAAATCAATCTGCGAAGGTAATATCTTTTTTTTTATTGTATTTGCATCAATTTCATTGAGTTATTGGATATTTAGTTGTTAATGCTATTATTCACATTTTCCTCTAACAACAAGTACTCATCCATGACCTCCTAAGTGATAATAGGAGAATTAGGACCACTTCCAAATGGTAAGTGCTTAGGTGTAGAGGGTTTGAATGATTCATTTTTATAGGTAGGAACAATAGCCTTAACTACTTTGTCCTTCTCTTACTTTATGCGTTTAATAGCATCAACAGAGGTTTTAGTATTAGATAACCATGCGCCTTCTAGGTAACTAGTTTGGCCTATTGGCAAGAGACACTGCTAGGCATGTCAGGTTTTGTCATTGATGGCAACTGAATCTATCTTACACATCTACATTGTATCATTTGATCATACCAAAAGTTAGACTATAGATTTGTCTAAGTCTAGATAGACGGGAACATAGCATATGACAGGGTTCAACATTTTGGTCCACATTTCTCCACAGGTTACCATATTGTACTATAGATTTGAGGGTATGTTAAGGAATGTCAGGGCTACCTAAATCCAAAGTTTTAGCCTCCGGTGATGAAGGGATTGAAAATTACAAGCATCTAAGTATCGGGCTTTGCTTAGACAGTTAAGTCCGGTGAAGAATAGGCTGACTTGGTGTTTGATCCTTGTGCGGATTAAGAGAAGTGGTTGGTTGAGTAATTTATGAGATCCAGTGGTATTGGCCGACATGTGTGGTGACTTGAATACATAGGTTTTGGTCTGCATTGATATTTGTGCATGGATTCAGCCGACAGAACAGTGTTCTTGAAAATGCCTCTAAGTTTTCTTGAGGCCGACTGCAGTTGATGAAATTTCATATAGCAGATATATATAATCGATGGGTGTGAGCACTTTGTTATATGGTTGTGCGAATATGAGATGAGAGATGCAAAGTGTGGCAATATCAAGTGCGAAGCAAAGATCTGAGGCTTGGATTATGGCAGAACAGTAAATCAAGGCAGTAAGAGATGAAGTGTGTGAAGTTGGTATATTGATTCTAACTGGACCTGTAATCTTGCATTGTTAGATGCTATTCTTCAGTTCAAATATTTCAGTGAACTCTTTGTAATTAATCTTGTAGGCAGTGAGCCTCCTTTGAGTAGTGAGCTCTGGGCAGTGTGCCTGAAGGCATGTGCCTTCCCATTTTGTAATACTTTTAATATAGTATAAAATCTTCTGGGTTAACCCCCACCATGTTTTTTCCCTTAATTGGGTTTCCACGTAAAAATCCTAGTGTTCATGTGTGATGATCTTGTTGCTACTATTCTTGAGTTCATGTTTCTTTCTTTTGAATGTATGTGGTAAATTAATAAAGGAACATAATAATAAGTTTTGCAGAACACTGATTCACCCCCCCTCTTAGTGTCCCTTAATTCCAACATGGCCTAGGCTTTTCATTATTGAGGCTCACTACCTCATAGCCTTTAGGTAATGTCCATTTCCCATTACCTTCTTCCTTGGTGTCATTCTTTTTCTTACCATTATGGAAAAAGAACATCCAAACATTAGCAACTGTTAATGTCTGAGGAAGATTTCATGCAGTGAGCTTATAGGTCCATGCATTGAATCTGGTAGCTCTGATACCATATGCAACATGTCATCTCATATTACCCAGATTAACATTCCCAATTTACTCTCAAGTAAATAATCATGATCATCATAATCAGATTTTTGTTTAACAATAATCATTATATAAAAAGCATATCTTTTCTGAATAATTTCAAACTAAAAATTTACAACATATTCAAAGATAACATGTTAGTGAGTTCCTTCACTTTACAATCATAATGTTTTGCTCATGGCAACAATGATAAATTTACATAGAATTTGACTATCAAGTCATATAAATAGAATATATTGCATCTAGAGTTTTGATATTTGTCTTCATATGTCTTCACTTGTCATTTGCTTGGGAAGGAGAGCATCACTTGAGTGCTTTTTGTCCAAGCACAGACCGACGGTCCCCTGCACAACTTCCTTCCTAAAAGTGGCCCTACCCTTCACAAAGGGAATAGATATAGTGAACCATTAGGTTTGCCATATGGGTTTCTAGTGTTGTGTCCTTCATAATCCATCACGGTCATACAACTATAGATCCACTCTAACTATGTATGACACTACTGGATGGTTATGCCATTTAGAACATAATGAACTGACTATTGCATGCAAAGACAGATGCATTACTTTGGCCAAAGATTTAATATACATAGATGTTTCGTAATGAATGTAGTCGATTGTTCACACACCTCTAACTTGACTTAGAAGCTATCTCATCCCACAATAATTTTAGACATAACTTGTATGTTCATTATTTCTTTTCCAGTCAATTTGACCTCGTATCAATCCTTAGTCTAGGATATATACATACATTGAAAATAGAATTAGCTAATTCTACCTTTTTCAAATAGTCCCTCTTTTGCATCCTTGCAATTTCTAGGGTCTATGACTTCCTGTCATTCTACTCTCTATTAGATTTATATCCATTAGTCTTATTCTTCAAATAAGTTTCACATGAACAAGATTCATTTAGAATCATCGAAATACCCTTTAGACTCATTCTATCCCATTCTAGGGTTTTCTTGTTCACTTTAATGTAGATCAAACATATTTATAAATAAAGTCATTTTCGACTCAAGAGTTTTAGTTTTCATGACTCTTCTAATTTAACTCGAGGGTTAACTTTTCTAACCCATAACATTAAATAATGAACATTCTTGTTCTTTGATATAATAGATATATCATACTAGAAGTATCTAGTTTACTTCGACCATATGGTCATTTTGACCTTTCATTTTATAAGAGTAGATATCATCTACCAAGTATACCCTCATCCATGCATTAACTTAATGGGGTTTCTTGTTTTCTCCAAAACTAATCTTTTGTAAATCTCAATCTATCAACTCAAATAGTTTTCAAGTTTACAACCTATAGTTATATGCCTAACCTCTTGGTAATCTTAGGCCGTATATCTTGCCATAAGAAGAGAATTAAAATAACAAAGCTTTAGCTCCTACATCTTTCATGATATTACTTATCATGTAGCCAAGTATGAAATAATTTGGTATCTCATATCATCCACAACGATGACAATAATGTCTTTTCTTAAGAAAGACTGGTTATAATGAGCCTTCAGTTCATCGAGTTGTATGAATCTTTTTCAATATGGCTCAAAAATAAAACAAATAATTAGTTTCACATATGCTTGCTCAGTCATAATAACTCAAAAGAGTTTGTTTTTATAAAACAATAGGGTCTACAGTCTTTTGAGCCATTTAGAGGCTACAAGTTATACACAGTGATAATAGTCCAATCGACCACTGGATAGTTTTAAGTTTCTAAGCCTTTTGGCTCTCTTTTCACTACTATGTTTAAATGCATTAGTTCTGCTTATTAAAAGAACTATCCATAATAGTACACAACAGTATATTGGCTACGCTATAAATAACACCAGTTTTACAAATTGGTTACATGATACCCATAGCAATATTGTTAACAACAACAAGACTTAACCATACCTGTCGAATGGTTCAGCTGAGCCAATAATAATAATGATAGTTTGATATGCTAGGAATCAACATAGTGTTTCTTGAGTTAGTGCTCCTACACTCTTCAACCCTGAGTATAAGAAATGTATAAATATATTATGTCGCCTCTAAAGTCCACATGCTCTATTAATCTTTGCCAAGTAAGTAAGCCTCATTCTCTTCACAGATAACAACTATCTCCCTATGACGATATTGTATCCTCTTACCATAAACCAAGAAGGCTTTGCTTGCACAATGATTCTTTTCCCTTCCATTTTGAGAGAATGCATAACGACCAAAAGATCATCAAGAGATTGATTATTTCTCTCTCCACTATGTGGAGTAACCATAATCTTTCTCCACAGAAATCTCCTCGAAGGGAGCATGCAGCTCTCTAGCTATTCTCCTATCCCATAACATTCTCGCGGCTATAGTGGGGTTATTCCCACTCACTCCACTTAACGTGGGTTATGGAGAATGTTCCTCACTACGTGAACGTAGTGATAGCACGAAAGGAAAGCTTAACAAAGAAAAAGAGATAAATTCTTATTACTTAATGAAATAGATTTTCTATATTAATATAATAGTATTTAAACAAATAAATAATTATTAGTATATCAACATAATGGTAACATTAAAATTAATTTTCCGCTGTTGGACCACTTAAGGCATGGTAATTTCATAAACTTCCTATTTTTCATTTTGTCTTCTCTTCAAAGAAGTATCATTAAAGGTGCAAACCCTCCCCTGCACTAGGGGTTGATGCTAGTGTTGTATGAGTTTAATGTTATACTTAATCCTTCCATTCCTAGGAATAAGTGTGGTAAAAAGAATTCTTAGTTGATCAAAGGTAAAATTACTGCAAACCCTAGTTGTGTGGATGATAGCCATAAGAAGGATAAGACTATGAAAAAGAAAGGTCCTCACTCTTATAAGGGGAAAGATATTGTTGTCCCTCATACCCCTATCAAACATGCTAGTAAGAAAACCCTTCAGGATAAAGTTTCACCAAAAAGCATTCTACTGTCTCTAAGGGAAGATTTAGGGAAACCTTCAAAAAGTTCTGGCAAGAAAACTAAAACCCTCAAAATAAAGTCTGAGTCTTCTAAGATTAACCTCTTTGCTAGGTTCATAAATAAAGGAGAGAAACCCAAAATGTACAATGTTGGGTCTGAAAGGAGGTCCGCAAGACTTGCTAAAGTGTAAGAAAAAATAGGGGATAAGAAAAATAATAACAATTCGAAGGAATCCTCTGTGGAGGAAATTAACCTAGACTCTGAGGAAGATGAATCTATTAGTGACTATTAGATAGAGGAAGATGAAAATCAAGATAATGACTATGAAGGATTAGAGGATACTAATTGGGACGCCATTGAGATTAAGGAACATGCGGAGATGAAGGATAAACTAGAGGATGGTGCAGTTGTCAAAGAGGATCTGTGTGAAAAAGAGGATCTGTGTGAAGGGTATGAGGATATCAATACCAATATTAAGGACACTTACTATGAAGACTTCCAAACTCATACAGGAAAATTTGAAGATCAAATTAATTGTCTTAATAAAAATGATAATTTACAGCACAATGCAGAATTACAGAATCTATTTGACAGGATGGATAAGCTTAAGGGATTCATTAACAAGTGGGTCAATTGTACAACTTGCCAAGAAAGATGAACTAATATGTACGAAATGTGTAAAATGTTTCAAGTTAGAATTGAAAAGCTGGAGAAGGGCATGAAGGAGCTGGTTAAGGTAACTAATAATATCTTGACCAATATTGTGGAAGAAGTTAAGATCATTAAGACTCAGCTGGAGAAAATAAAATACTTGCATGAAAAAGACCAAGAGACTGACAAGAGGCACAAGGTGGACATGAATCATACCTCCTGGGAGGAGGTTCTGAGGAAAATAAAAAATGATTGGCATAACACTAAATTCTAGTTTAGTTTTGTGTTTATTTTCTACTACTAATGCTATTTTTTTGTTGTTTTCTGTCTGTCCTACTATGCTGAACATTATCCTGGCAGAGATGGTTATTTTCAGGAATATCTATTTGTTAGTTTCTGGACCTAATACTTTAAGCTCTATTTTTTGGTTATGCATCCCTGGCCCCACAAGGGTTATTATCAGGGATGGTGTTTCTAACTTTATAGGGATGTTTTTTATTATGTTAATGAAACAGTAAGACTGATACTTTGTTGGCTTCCTGGCCCTGTTGGGTTATTATCAGGGAGGGTCTCTATTGTTCTGTGATTTTCTTGTGATCTACTTTTTGTACGGGCCTGGAACCCCTTTTCCAGCTAAACTTAATAAAAAACATTACCATTTCTATGAAGGTTGATATTAATCGTTGGATAAGGTGTGAGAGTGGGTTGAGATCTTCTCTCCCTTCACAACCTTATGCAAAACAGAGAAAATATATCAAAAAACTCTCTCGACCAAATCAAACGAAGTTTGACATTGGAAAACCTTTTCCTCACGTCAAATCGATAATGGTCAAAATTGAGATGTCTAAATAAGGATAGATAACTATTACATACCCCGTCTCAAAATGGTTCACTAAGTACATGACTTGGAACTCAGATGGCAAACCTAAATTTTCTAGACCATCTATTCCCTTTTCTCTGGTGATACTCTCCTTCCACTCTGGAGGTGGAAATATTTTATTGTTTACACTCACAGTCATACAAACTATGATCAGTGTATCATCAATTAATAATTATTCATCATAATAAAATAATCTTAACAACATGTAATCTCATGTCTAATTCTAAGCATTAATCATAATCATATAATCAATGATTTATCCTAACATTTTCCCAAACATCAAATCATTAATCTATGTTTAATTATCCATCTAATCACATGAAAGTAAAAGTAAAACATAGTTAAAGTTTGAGGATGTAATGAAAAATGAGGACTCAACTTTTTCTTTTGCTTGTTGGTCTGTTGTCCTCTTGGGTGGTAATGGAAAAATGTCCTGTCACTTCCAAGCCAAGTTTAGGTCAAGATCCAAGTTGTAAATTATTCCCTGTGAAGGTCATAGATGGATAGAGGGTGGAATTCTAGTTAGATTTGCCTTTTGAATCAGGTAAAAATTTGGTGAAATAAGAAAATTACGCCCCTTAGAAGTTCCTATAAACTAAACATTTCTGGTCAACTGGACTTGGACATTGGTGATCCCAAAGGTTATGTCTAGTCTCCATATTGGGTTCCAAATATATGGAAATAACATTTGGACCTGAAGATAGAATTAAATTTAAGTCAATCACTATCCATATGATCTGAACATCAGCACATCCTAACTGAAAATATTCATGTCCATGTCATGTCTAAATTGTCAAAATTTCCTTACATGTCGTGAACCCATCCACCAGACATGCCATTTTTTAAATAGACATGATTGTACAACACAAAAGTCATGTCCAGTCCAAAGGTCCAATATAAATCATTGATTTTATTTAGACCGCATCTGCATCTCTTATTGGTTGCATGCCATCGCAAGCGCAATTTGCCAAGAATAAGCTTACCTTGCATTGTTACAAAATGCCACCACTTGTTGCACGGCCCCATAGTTTGAGTTAACAAAAAGAAAGCCCTGCAGGTGCTTGCATCGTACAAAGGCTAGTTGATAGAGCAAAGTTTGCTCTGCGATGATGCGAAAAGCCACCACATGTCCATACCCAGTCTAAAACACCATGAGCTAAGCACCCAACTTGTTGACTTTTCAACAAGACATTCAAATAGGACATTCCAATGGGACATTTTGAACTAGATATCTAATATCTAGATGTCCGTCTGGTCCTTAATTTTAATTTCCCATGCAACAAGATCTTTTGGTCGTTGGGATCCGAATTTAAAAAATATAAACTCCTGCCAGCTGTCATTTTACCAACATCTGAGAAGTAATTACCCAGTTCACTCAAGTAAGCATTCAACATGCCTCATACTTAGTAATTTTTATAAAATATTAAGGCTAATTCTAGCTCATTAAAAAATGTGAAAGCATTTCAACAGAAATATGAAGAACAGGGTTGCAGAAGGATTACCAGAAGAAGAAAATTTGCAAGGGATAAGGTAAATTCAATGATTAATTGAGCAAGGAGTGTAATAGCAAACAGACATCCTTTGTATAACATACCCAAGGTGATATCTCACTCATCAGGTACATATATGACAAAACCCCTTTTTCTTGACTATTACAGTAATTATGGTTTTATCAGAAGATTAATATTCGGTATGTTGATTTTACTCACTACACTACATATATAATAAGATATATTGTTTACAATATGATAAAAACTTTTATTTAGTAAGAATGCACTATAAAAATTTACATATTTTATTACTATACAAGTATTATTAAACAATAATGTCAATAACAGTTAAAGATCTATTAAATAAATATCAGAACAATTATCATAATTTATCCTTAGTGAAAAAAATTTACACCATTATAACATATTATAACTTTTTATTCACCTAATCACTTCTAATCATGTCAATATTTTCATTGCCGACAATATATACTTACCATCATAATAAATAATTCCTTAACACCTAAACCAAGATTAGTATTCAAAATGATCTTTTATCATGTGAATAACACTCTTCAATATAATTTTCAATTATTACATGTGTTATATTTTGATAATGTTGTACAAAGATTAAAGTACTTTAGAATGTTGAATGAAGATTGTTTTAAATGTTCATTTCCACTTCTATTCTTACTCTATATTCATTTGTTTACAAATAATGCAATTTTTTAATGGTTTGATCATAAATATAGAGAGAGTTTTACAAGTTTACAACCACAGTTTTTTTTGTTCGCCACCTTTACAAGTTTGGAAAGCAAGTCAATGATTCTAAAGTTCAATATGATATCTTTATTCATATCACATTCTTCCAAATCATGCTCATTTGTCTTGTTATGAAATAACACATAATTATGGATTATATTGTTTATGATACACATAAGTGATTATAACACAAAATATTAACATATATCTTCTTTGAATTAAAATTACCTTTAAAACATTTTGCTTACAATTAGTGATTCAGAACTATAAGATCTACCTTCTAAGAAAATATTTATCTCATCACTTCTCATTCATGGCTATTCATGAAGGAAAAATATTGGTATTGAAATAATTTTTTAGTCACTACTAGATATACTATATATCACCAAGACATTTATAATTAATAAAACTTTCCTAGGGGTATTCATCCCAAACTAGAGAAAACATAAATGTCTCGATCTATTTATACCATGTCTAAAAACACTTTTCAATTACTACTAAAAATACAAAATAAATTGAGTTTAAAGATTGTTATGCAACCTTGTGTACTAAATCAAGTGGCATTCATTTAACCTAGATAAATATTTTAAAAAAAAGTAACTTTACTTTGACAATCCCATGGAATATTTAAATTTAAAAATACTTTGAACTATGTATCTAGATACACAATTCTCCAAACTCACATTTTTCACATGTGTGCTATACAAATCTTACTGAGGCTTTGAGAATTCCTTAGACATTAGAAAATCCTAGTATGAACCTAAAAAATGATATCTTGTACAAAATCTAGACAAATGATGTTTGATTAAATATATACAAGAGAATTTTCCACTTGTGGACAATTATAAAAGAACAAGAAGAAAACATAGAATATATTCATGGACTCAACTCATAAGCTTTGTACTTCTTATCACATTCTCTTGCACTTCATATACAATGTCTAATTATTTTTTCTCTTTTCTTCACCTTTATTTTTCTCATGTATTCTATCAAAAATTTCCCTCAAACATGTCTTTTCTCTTTAATATAGTAATGTTATCAACATTACATTGCGATAAAACCTTGTATTCTTTGGATGGATGTACTAAACAAAATAAAACATAACAAGGCTCAAATTACAACAAATACCTAGAAAACCTATCTATGAAAACTTTATCCAAGCTAACTCCAAACCTCCAAATGACCTATAAATGTGTAAGTCTCTAAGCATCTAGCAAGTTTTGATCTCCCGAAGAGTCCATTTGTTGGTGCATTGATGTTGAAAAACCATCTAATATTGTCAAATATTGTTGCTGCAAAAGCAATACAAATAATTTTAAGAACTCCAAGAAACATTTCAATACCTTAGTATAGATATTTAGCAGCCATGTTCAAAGTAAAATAAAATATATTTATGTCAATGTCCACAAGTAACCAAAGTAGGTTAGTTGGACAAGAAAGTGTAGAGAGAAAAGAAGTGGAGAAGGGTAGTTAAAACACCATGGGAAATAAAAACTAATTATATAAAATAAAGAAAAGCGAACCAAAAAAGTTATAGGAATACATTGCAACAACCATAGTCATTTCAAAATAGGAGATGTCTCTATTATGAGAGATGGGAAAGGTGACACCATTTTACCAAAAATACGATAATAGGATATGAAAAAGTGCCACAATACAAATATTTTAGTCTATATATACTTCATCAAAATAAAAGTATTAGAAGACTTACAAATAAAAATTTAAAAAATGAAATAATTTATAAATAAGAAAAATGAAATATATGAATGGTCAAGAGATATCAAATCTACTAGAGTTAACAATTCTCAAATATGATTTAAAAAAAAAACCTAAGGCTCTATGAAGTTTATGTAGACATAATTCTAATCTAAAGTGTTAAGAGATCATATGTTTGGAATTGTTCAACATAACTAGTTTTTAATATTTTATCACACACTTCATTGTATGGGACAGTTCTACTTGATTAATATGGTCAAGAATGGATAGACAAACATGAACACCTTGACAACAAATGGATGACATTGAAGGCATTTTGCATAAACTTATTGTATATGGTTTAAGATTTGAAATAAGTTTAGGCACAAGCTTTGCAACAATTTATGTCAATAATATAATATAACTCTAGGCCTTAGGCTACCCCATGATAAGAGAAAAATAATCATGTAAAAGTAAATAAACTTGAAAAAAATCTAAATGATAATAATGAAATTTCATTTAAATCATTAATTTTATAGTAAATATCTTACCCGAGGAAACAAATGCTTCTCAAAAAGAGACATGGCAGCATGGTTGGAACTTGCAGGCCATTGTTGAGGCAATCCATCAAATGCAATTCTAAGAGTTTCATAGCCATGGTTTTGGAGGTCTATTGGAGTCCCTTGAAAATTCATATCCATCTCCATCTTAAATCTCTTATCTTCAAGAAAAGAATTATATTGGTGTTGTAGATGAGAGTAATGGTTTCCCAATTGCAATCTTAGTCCTGTGCCTCGGTTTAACTCATTGGAATATGCTTCTTGTTGGCTTGAAGTTTCATCTATATTAGATTGCCTACCATTAAGAACATATCTTGGAGGAGTTTTTAGGTGGTTATCTACATGATCAACATCTCTACAAAATTAAAAAATATTCATATAATTAATTACTTGTAATTTAGTAGAGAGAACAATCACACAAATGAAGATCATCATAAGAATTTTGCAAACATTTTGTAAAATAATCAAGCCCACCTCGGAGATAATATCAAGCTAGGATCTTCATGTAGGAAAATTTGTTGATTCTCCATAGACCTCCATGAAATAGGTTGTGGTTGATGGTCTCCTTCCATTGGTAAAGGCAAGTGTAATTCACTATGGTAAATCTTCCATTCCAAAAGACAAATTAGTAATCTTGATGCAATCCATTCAATGTAAACATCCAAAAAAATTAATGTAATGAAATGGAACAAAGATTATGCTTATTAGTACCTGCTGACCATCTTGAGAAAGGGACATAAGTTGGGTATTCTTTAGAGTTTCCTGTTTTAAAATATATTTAGAAAACACATTATATTGAACAAGAATGAGGTAAATGATATGTAGTCAAATACTTGAAGATCTTATTTTTATTAAGAAGCTACTGACACACAATATGAAAGTTTCCTAAATCATGTGATTAATAGTTTAACTATGTTTGTAACATTCTTATGTTTTAACTAAACAATTTAGACCAAAGACAAGGCATATTTCATTATACCAAACATAGATGCCCATTTTGTAAAAATACATTTTCTGCACCCAAATAAACTTTTGAATGATAAAACATATATTCTTTCCTCTACAATATAGAAACTACTAATATGCTTAATTTAACCTCAATATTTTTTCTCATACTTAATTCCTTCTAAGTTTCAAACATGAGATGAGACCCTAATAAACATTGTGGACTAGAATAATTTAGAAAACAAAGGGTGAAGGAAATGTTCTTGTCGTTATTGCTTAGAACAAGAGACTACATTTGCATTATCATATTTGTTTGAAGGTGACCAAAAAAACCTTTGAAAGCAAAGACAAGACTACATTAAAAAAATGAAGGGTGAAGGAAATTTTCTAGTTGTTATTTCTTGGGCCAAGAGACCAAATTTGCATTATCATATTTATTTAAAGGTGGTAAAGAAACTCTAAAAGGAAAGACAAAACTAATAGCTCTAAAAATTGAATAGAAAGGGGATACACTCTTAAAAATAACCAACAAAAAGAAAAATCCATCTGATACGATTGAATTTTGTGTGCCTATTTCCAATTTTGAAAAGATGCCAATGAATAAGTCCTTTCGATAGGAATATTCACTAATATATGTCTAATTTCAAAGGTAAGGGCAAACTAGATTTTTGTTTCCCTAAATATATCAGAAGGATAATGCTTAAATCTTTAATTCTATGACATGAGGGTAAGACTTTGGCTCTTCCATATTTTTATTGTTGTTAGGTTTCTTTATGAGCATGACATGAGGAAAACATGGCTATGCCACTTAACTTGGGCATTAATGGATAATTTCAGAGCTTATTATTACATTCTTATAGAATTCTTTTGTCATTTGACAGTAATTTTAGTCTTTTATGTCAAAGAAATCACCATTTATTCATAAATCCTATTTGGCATGTATAAAAATTTAATTTTATCCATTTTGTTCTTCTTATATCCTTTGAACTAGTAATGATATCTAGTTTTTATTTATTTTTAAAGACAAAGTAAATTCTGATAATTATAATACCTTGCGATTATGCATTTGAATGACAGCTTCATGTATAGTTTCCTCCACATCTTTCACTTGCTCTAAGGTGGTAATGTGATCTGGTTCATTACCAAAATACCTAAGATATCAATGAAATATTAAAATTATTGTGATTCGTAGGAACACCATAAAACTATCTTAGCTTGGAAAACTCAATAAAAAAGTTCTATTTAACTAAAAAAATACAAGAAGTTGATATACCAAAGGTGTATAGAATATTTTCATATGTATTTTAATTCTACCAAGTTTTGATTGCCAACTCTTCCTACTATCAAAATTCTAGATAGAAATTGAGTACTCTTCCCTATTATTTAGAATATGTGTATGAAAGATTATTTAATATTATTATATTAATAATGGATAATTTATATTGATAAGAAAACAAGCTCTCCCAGACGAAGTATGTTTCCATTGGTATAGAAGGAGGTAGAAGTTATCAAAGGAGGATTTTTTGCTAGAAAATGTCTAAAAAGCCATCTATTCTCTCTTTGCTAATATATCATCATGTGAGAATAAATCCATAACATGAATTCTCTAGATATTATACCATGGATGCATTAGTCCAAATTTGATGCATTGATTAGATATTGCAATGAAGCCATCTCCTTGATCTTATTATATATGAAAAAACTCAACAAAATAAATTACATTTATGATTAGATTAGACAAAGTTGAGAAAATGGATTTTGATCCAAAGTTATCCAAATAACAATATATATTTGGTTTGTCATTATTATTTGAGGGCATTGCATCATGCATGCATTAATATTTGCATAAACATGAATTCTAAGTTGCCAATTTGAGTTCAAGTTCATGTACAGATTCCACATCTAGTTTGATCATGACAGTTAACGAATTTTTTTAATTCAGATTTGGTAGGACTAGGTAAAACCATACGAAATATATATTAAATATTTAAAATTGAAAATAGCCATACTTTTTGCAAAATATACAAAATTAAATACATAACACAACCAATAATTAATAGCTCCAATAATTCATTGTAAAATGTTAACCGACTTCGTCGGTTATGACAAATTTCAGGATGTTTAGGGACCTCTAAGTGCCTCAAAACTAAGTTTGAAACATTTTTTGGTAGTTCCAAAAAATAGAAACTTTAATATCTCGCAATCTAGATATGATCTTGAGTTGAAACTCACCCTAGATGTTTACTTAGCAGTTCCGCACCTTTTGGAAAAAAATTCAGGTCAATTTGAGGTCAAATGTAGAGTTACTAAAAATAGTAAGTCCCACCATTTTTAGCCTTTTTGGAAACTTTGAAAATTCTAGACCATTCCTAAGATAAAGGGTATTTAGAAAGACCAAAACTTGGAAGAATAGTAACCTTTCGAAGTTGCAAGGTTGAGACACTTTTCCTAACATCAACCGCACTTTGGATCCTTGTACTCGACGAGGGGGGTGTGGGGGGGGGGCCTTGGCCCCCACTACTACTGTCAGGAGGTTTAGGGGGTGGCAACAACTTCCTAGCCCCCTTGGTGGGGATTTAGGGGTAGCGCCCCTGAAGAAATTTTTTAGAAAATTGCCTTGGAAAATATTATAATTTCATAGTCAATTTGGACCATTCATCATTAGGTCATGGATCTAACAGTAGAGGTTATGATATGTTTTTTATCTCTAGGAGGCAACACTCTTTTAATGAGGGCATTGTATTACAACTGTGAATGAGTATTACAAGAAAAGCAAGATTGAAGACTGAAGAGGAGATTGTTAGTGTTGTATTGTAAACTCTATTGAAGTTAATACAAACTGGTGCATCTTTTCTTGTTTGAAATTTTTTATTGAAAGGGTTTCTCCACTTAAATACTGTATTATGTGTTTGATCTTCTATTCCTTTATTCCTTTGTGTTGATTTCATACTATCTCCATTTTGGTTCTGCACTGGACTAATAGTTACAGTTGTAATCAAATTTCCATTTTATAGTTGTTCACCTTCATTTCTAACAAGTACTGAGTTTTTTTTAGCCAAAACCATGCATTTTTAAATCTAGAACACTGAATTTTTGTCTAAAATCCTTATTCTCTAGCAAGTCCTAAAATTGTGCCACAAATTCTATATATAATCTGTATAATTGAGGTCAAAACCCTCATCATGGCAAACATTTATAATCTCTCTCCTTGAAGCATAAAAGTTAACCAATCAAAATTTTAATGTTTAAAGTCACAAGATACACACCATTGCTGAGTATTTGGATTGTGACAAGATAATGCTTAAAATAAAAATAAGACACATTAGAAAGTTTAGTGATTTTCATAAACCACACAAGGAAGCCCTTTTGTTGTTAAAATTGTTTGTTTTTATGACTTGATCCCTAATGCTTAGAATGCCACTTCCATTGGTGACCTTATGGAAGGCTTGGAAAATAATTATCAAAGGTCCTCAAAAAAGGGTCAAATTTTGTATTTGATATATTTGTTGTTTTCCACAAAATTGAGTGAGGGTGGCTCCCTATATGAGCACCTCTTAGGATGAAAGACCTAGGAAATTAGTTTTTTGCCATGTCAACAAAAGTGTAGATGAAGATGATATGGTTGCTCTTGTCATCAATATTTGTGGAGTCCCTATATTCTTGTAGAGAGTTAGAATCTCACATTTGAAAAAGTTAGTTCATATTTGTTACATAAAACAAAGACATAGATGGGAGAGTCCAACATTGAACAATAACATTGAACAATTTGAATCTAGACTTCCTGCATTATACAAGGGAAAGACAAATAAAATTTTAACTTTTGAATCACAATCTAAGCACAAAATCAAATGTTACAATTGTAAGAAAGTTGTGCATGTCAAGAAAGAGTTTTGAAAATGAGAATATGACTATCCCAGAAAAATTTATTGGCTTAGGCTAATGTGGAAATAATTGAGGTGGAGCAAGACCTCAACAAAGAGTATGCATTCATGGTGTCTTCTCAAGATAATGATGCAAAAAGTTGTTGGTTTTTTATCATGTTGTGTCACATCATTTCACATTCAAATAGTTTCTTGTTAAATTTGTTTGAAGAAGTAGTTAGTAAGATGAGCAAGAAGTAGGCAATTGTTATACTCTCAACTATAGAAACTAAGTATATGATGGCCACTCGTGCATTGTATTATCCCTAACTGGATATAGCTCTGATTCTGTATCTTATTTCTCAGTGGAATTCAATTATACAGCTCAGTCAAATAACAAGCATAAAATAGAATTGACTCGATAATTCAAATTATAGATTTGAATGTATGAGATTGGCAGCCTTTACACACAAATCAATATTTGAGAATTGGAATCAGACTTCAACACCTTCAAATTACATTACAATTTCTTGTTCTTGGTAGACATTAACAACAATTCAACTGTCCAATAACAACAGAATTATATATATTCATATGGTGAGCATACCCGATATGTGATAGATCTACCAGTCGATTCCAGAATTCTGAGGCTTGTCGAACCTTAGCAGCGGTAGAACTCTTGCAAGTCAATGCTATATTCAATGATGATTTCTTCAAGTGGCCAATCTCAGATCAGTGTTTAGATGAAATTGAATACTTATTCCTTGATAGCAGCGGCTCTAAGATGATGACGACCTCCCAATGACATGTGATAGGCGGACTTAGAAAGTCTTCAACGATTCCACTCAATTCACCCGATCCTTCATGTTGATCTCTGGTTGACTCACATTCTGATGTGGAGATGATCGCTTGAGATGAAAAAGCTCCGGTTAGTGTTATGGTCCACGATCCAACCATCAACGACTCCCTGTATGATTTGACACCTCCCAAAGATGTTCAGTGCTTTAGTGGACTATCACGATGTTGATGGATGCCACCTCCAGATCGGTGCCAAGGAATGACATTTCCAAATCTCCAACAGTGCACAAAATGTCTTTTGAGGATATTGCGATGGTTATTTCAATGGGTGCTATAGACGGAAATATCAAGTTCGTAGTCTTTCAATGATATGCAAGGATCACCAATAATAATCGCACCTCAGATATTTAGCAATTCAAATACTATAAGGCTGGGCCGTGTGCATTCAAACCCCTCTTTGCTGGGACCCACGATCCCTCTTAATTCTTATTTTAATCTTCAAACTATTCGATACTCCAAATTTGATGCGATTGGGCATATGAAAATGACTCCCGACCCTTCAACTGCTACGCTCCTTCATTATTCAGCTCAACAAGTGGAATAGGCAGCGTCTAATTCCCTCGTTGACTTCGAATGTCAGATACCTGTCAGAGATTGTTTCTTTTTTACCAACAATTCTAAAATCACAAATAAACTCAATATTAATCCGGAAATCACTTTAAAACACATAGATATGTATCCATTCAATATAGAAAAATTTATATTGATTTATCAATCAATAAATTTGTAAAAGAAACTCTTTGCATTTTATTGTCAAATCTGTATCAAGATGGTCTCAGACCAATTATTGGAGTCCCAAATGTAATGAAGCCCAGCTGAGAAATCTAAATGATTTCTCCTCTACAATTCAACAAATGCAAAGAAACCTCTCTTTAATATTGACTGGATACAAGACATAAGTCATAGACTTAATCAGAAAAACCAAGACATAAACATCTATACATGCTCAACAATGACTCTCAACATCCCTTTTAAAATTTTCATCAATTAGGATAGGGCCTAATTTTATTAAATGAAAGTTTTATGTAGACAATCAAACCTTACAATATTAAAGGCTTTTACACACTAACTTTTTAAATGCTTGTTTTTGTGTACATAACACTTTTCAATAAAGTGTTTTAATACCGACTTAAGTAACTTAAATAAAATATTAATTTTATAAAAAAAATAAAAATACTTTATAAAATTAATTTACAATTATAATATTTTAAGTTACTTAAAAAATTGGAGACATGACAGCCCTCCCTTCCCGACATTGCTTGTCCCCGAGCAATAGGAAGAAAAAACTGAACTCAATCAATCCTTGGATCCCAAATCCAGCGAGGCTCCTTAAGCATGCTCAATCGCATCTCTTCAAGGCTACTGACGAAGAAGATCCTAGGACCGCTTCCGTTGTAGCACAATGTAGCAAACACATTCATGCTCAACCTCCAATGACAAATCTATATCATGAAGAAATCAATCAACTCAAAAATGAAAATGCCAATGTCAAATAATGAGCCAACATAGCTGAAAATCCCTCCAACATGGATGTCTAGCTCGAACAAAGGATGGATGTCAAACATAAGTGCCAATAAAAATGTATCCAACCTTGATACCTTGCTGTCATAAATCAGATCAGCAATATGCAAACTGAAAATGTCATTCAAAATGACATACAAAGTATCATCTTCAATGCATGAAGATAGGGAATCATCATGAAACCAATTGCCAACAAGAAAATATGGATTCCCATCATAATAAACTCTTTCATATGCTGCTGTTCCAAAACTGAAATCATCTACTTCAATGTTCAGCAATGAAGAAAAATCATCAACCCATGGAGAAAACACTATCACATCATCCATATACTCCAATAAACAAACATCATCACAATCATGCATAGGCTGATTTAGTTCACCACATGGAACTAATGTATCAAGCAAAACTGAACCTTCTTCATTCCCATTGTCATATTCATGCATATCATAATTGGCTGCCCCAAAATCATCAATTTGAGTTGATTGGAAAGGAATAGGACCACTGTCCTCAAACAAATAAGAAATTATATCATGCTAATCAACTCCATCAAAGGCTGTCCCAAAGCAAGAAACTCCATATGTATCACCTATGCTTGTATGAAACCATTCATGACTCATAGTGATCATATACTTGTTGAACTATTTGATGAGGTAAAGTATACTTGAGGGCTTTCATAACAAATTGTTTTTCATCATGTTGGAAAGTCAACTCCATAGCTTGTAGATCATGCGTAACTCATTGCAAAGAATGTAGCCATTGCATACTAAGCACAATCTCATTATCCTTCAAATCAAGAACATAGAATTCATCACAAAGAGTATACTCATCAAATTTGATACTAAGCTTGCTCACTTTCTTCTTGCAAGGAATAGTGAGTCCTCCTGCTATATTCACATCAAAGCCTTCAAAATCATCACAAAGCATTCCTCTTTTGTTGACCAAGCCCTCATCAATATAGTTATGTGAAGCTCCACTATCAAGAAGTGCCAATACTTTGCAACCAAACAAAGTACCTTCAAAGATGAATGGATTGTACCTTAAAGCTCTTGAAAGATATGCAATCCTAGAACTCTTGTTATCCTCAATTGTAAGTTCTAGTGTTGGCTGTCCATCATCTTCATCCTCAACAAGTACCTCTATGTAATGCACTTTGCCTTTGCCAAGGCACCTATGACCAATCTCCCATGGCTGCTTGCAATTGTAGCATAACTTCTTCCTTCTCAATTCATCCCTTTCTTCTTGACTCATCCTAGAAGTACCTTCACCTTTCTTTGGAGGAGTGGGCTGCTCATAAGATTTCTGATTTGCAACTTCCTCTTTGAAGCTCTTCCTTTGAGGTGTGTATGTAGGAATGATATCAAAATCAAGTGCATGATCAATGGCCTCATCAAGTTTACTTGGCCTATGAACTTTGACCAAGCCTTTGATCCTATCATTCAACCCTTCAATAAACAACATTGTTATCCTCTTATAGGACATGTCCAGTACCATGACTGCAATATTTTGAAATTCATTCAGATAGGCATCCACTCTCCCACTTTGCTTCAGCTGTGCAAACTCACAGTAGTAGACCTCCACATCTTTTCTATCAAACCTGTTAATGATTTTTTGAACAAACTCATCATATGAAGTAATCCTATTGTGATGTTGAGACACAAGTTCATGATGCCACCACTCATATGCCAATCCCTCCAAATGCATAGTAACAAAATGTATGGCCTTTTCTTCACTTAAGGGCTTAAGTGTAAGAAAGGTATCCAATTTGTTTACCCATGCTCTACCACTTATCTTACCACTACCATCAAAATTTGGAAGAGGTATCTTGAAGACATGATATTTCCACAGTCCATGATATGAATTAAAAAACTTCTGGTTTAAACTACGTGTAGCTTTTTTTAGCATCGACGTTTCGGATCACACTCCATGATCCATCATCAGGATGAGAAAAAGAGGTATCTTGTTCAAAGCATCCTTGTACTCCTTTGGTTGATCTCTTCTTTGCCTTCGTTGATTCACTCTACCACTTCTAGTTTCACGCTTATGGTTCAAGAAGGTATTGATATTCACTCTATCTCGAACATGATCTGGAAGTGCATCATACTCATCAATCAAGGCTGTCAAATCATCAACATCTTCATCTTCAAAGGGTAACTCCTCAATCACCTCTTCTTCTCTAGGATGAAAAGTAGGCTGCATAGGTCTCTCAACAGTTGGTGTGTGTGTCCTTCTTCTCCTTGGTGATCTTGCAATGCTACCTATATCTATTGCAAATATGTGCCTAATGTGTTGTCATTGATGTCAACATATCTCTTTGTTAGAAATAGTGAAGATAGTGTAGAGGATTGATTAGTAATTCTAGTAAGGTGAAGATCAGAGTATACAGATTAAAGGGTTTGTATAGGATTCTCTGTTGTTGCTCGAGTTGAGATTTGAGAGGTCCGCATGAAGATTTGGTGAAGTTATGGCCTTTTGAGTAGAACAGGTTTCTGCAATTGTTCAGTGATTACAGAGTGGCAAGAAGTTGGTTTGGATTGGTCCGGTATGAGCATATTGTGATCTGCGAATCTAGAGGAATGTCTGGGATGTTGGTGTGTTCCCTCAACTCAAGTGGTTCATGGTTTGGAGGTCTGAAAGCAATCTTTCTAGTGTGACAGTCATGGCAGTATGTGTTCCTGAGGTTCAGTGTGAAGATGCAAGTGATTCTGGTGATGCGAAGTCATGTGGTTGTTGTTGTTGACTTAAATGTGCTTATGGAGATCTCTGGATTGTGTGACTGCTATGTTGGAGGTCCGCATTGAAGTTTGAGCTTGTCGGTGAAGATTTCCTTTTCGGTATTGATGTTCTTCCCAGTCTTGGCCGACCGGATGATCTTGGCGTGTTGCGGATGATCTAAGAGCATTCTATGGAGTGTAGCATGTTTATTGAGGAAGATTCAAGTCTCAGTTGTGATTGGCTGACAGTGCATTGTGTTAGATCTAGGGCACACAACTGAGAGGGGGGGTGAATCAGTTGTACAAAAACTTGGTTCTATTTCAAACACTTGATTCTTCTTTGTTACTTAATAGCATATCAATTAACCATTCATGAAAGCATCAAGCATAAACACTAGAGCAGGCAAACATCAGCACATTAGACACCAAGATTTTGATGTGGAAAACCTGGTCAAGGGAAAAACCACGGGGTGATTAACCCAAGGATTATTCTCTGTTAGAAGAATAAGAAAAATAGATGGCACATGCCAATTAGGGCTCATTGCCTGAGCACACTACTCACAAGAAGGCACACTGCCTACAAGAGACACACTGTCTACAAGATAACAAGTATTACAAAATTGAACTGGAGGTTGACATCTTTACCATGTCTGGATCAGTTCCATTTAAGCCCGAGACACTTCTGCTCTGCCTTTCGCTCTTTTGCTATACCACACTTATCCGCTCCACGACACACTTCGAAATGAATTCACAAACCTTTATTTATACAAGGCATCGACTTAGGAACAATCATCTAAGTCGGCAATCATCCACAAGAACATTCGCAAGATGAATAACTCATCCGGTCGGCCAGCCTAAACAAGAACATCTTCATCTGGAAGTATATCTTCAATTCTGGGCTCTAACACTAATGCGGACCGACAACACAACCTCAACACGATCCAAGGACCTTCACAGGCTTGCCTGAAAGACCAGGTACATCCGTACTTCCTCTACTTACTAGAATCTCTTCTCTTCTTCATCCAGAACTTCAAGAACACAGTCTATTGCCACTGTCATACTGAAAAAGGTGCTTCCGGACCTCCAAACCATGAACAAATCGAGATGACACATCACAAGGACATTCCAAACACTCCTTCCAATCCACAGAATAGGACAATGCACTTCTGGATCTCATCAGACCTTTTTGTAACACTCTGTCACTCTGGAGCATCTCTTGGAACTGGTTCTACTTGATTGATCGCAACTTCTTCATATCTTCATGCAGACCTCTGAAATCTTAACTAAATCATCTCAAGACTCATATCTACAAACCCTTTAAACCGCATCCTCTGATCTTCATCTTATCTTGAACTTTTACCTTAATGTCATCACTGTTCTGCACTGTTCCTGATTAAGACTAATTTTCTCAATATCCTCAGCACACAGCTCATCCAATCCTTCTCATCAATGCAATATGAGTATGTTGACATCAATGACAACACTGGTTAACCTCATACTTGCAACAATCTCCCCCTTTTTCATTGATGGCAACATATGATGTGAAAAACTATCAAGACAAGAACTTCTCCTTTTTGTCATAGCTCCCCCTATCAGCAACAACTCTTCACATGTCTTCTCTTCCTTTACTGCTCCCCCTTGATCATCAACCACTTGTTTTTCACATGTCTTCTCTCCCCCTTTGACATCAATGGCAAAGGGCTCATACTTGCAATTTTAACACATCAGAATCATACCAGTTGCTCCCCCTTAGTAGCAGCTCCCCATCATCAATCTGGATCACAAGATATGACTGTGATATCCACCGGACTGATGCACATCAGTGCATCTTATTTCATCACCGGAGGGGCAATGACCCCTAACTTCTCCCTAAGATACTCAAAAGAGTCCTTGGGAAGAGGTTTAGTGAAAATATCTGCAATCTGATCCTTGGAGGGTACATACTCCAATCTGACTTCATCCTTGTTCACTTGTTCTCTCAAAAAGTGAAACTTGATAGATATGTGCTTGGTCTTAGAATGCAACACTGGATTCTTAGAAATATTTATTGCACTTGAATTATCACAGAAAATTGTGATAGGCTCCTCATATTCTATTTTAATATCTCTTAGCATCTGCTTCATCCATAAAACTTGAGTGCAACTTTCTGCTGCTGCAATGTATTCTGCTTCAGTTGTAGACAGGGATATAGCCTCTTGTTTCTTGCTTAGCCAAGAAACCAACCTTTTTTCCAAAAAGAATGCTCCTCCACTTGTACTCTTTCTGTCATCCACATCTCCTGCCCAATCTGCATCTGTATATGCATGAAGAGAAAAATCTTGATCTTTAGGATACCATAGGCCATACTCAATTGTTCCTTTTAAGTACCTAAAAATTCTTTTGATTGCCATGACATGAGATTCTCTGGGATCAGCTTGGAATCTTGCCACAAGACCAACAGCCTGCATTATATCTGGTCTAGTCTGAGTGAGATACAATAATCCTCCAATCATTTATCTGTACTTAGTCTGATCTGTCTTAGGAGAGTCATCATCTTTGCTCAACTTACATCCGGTTTCCATAGAAGTGTTCATTGGCTTTGAATCTTCCATTCTAAATTTCCTCAACAATTCTTTCACATATTTAGTCTGAGAGATAAAGATGTCTTTCTTTGTCTGAGTAATTTGCAGACCTAAGAAGAAATTTATTTCACCAAGCATTGACATTTCAAACTCACTTTTCATTTGATTTGCAAAGGTTTTACACATACTGTCTCTTCCTCCAAAGATGATATCATCAACAAATACTTCAACAATCAAGATGTTTTCATTATCTATTTGGAAATGTAGATTACTATCAGCAGTACCTTTGTTGAAACCAATCTTCAAAAGATGTTTGTCCAACCTCTCATACCATGCTCTTGGGGCTTGCTTTAGACCATACAGTGCCTTCTTTAATTTGCAAACCATATCACCATGCTCAGATAACTGAAATCCATCCGGTTGTTCAATGTACACCTCTTCTTCTAAGTCACCATTCAGGAAAGCAGATTTGACATCCATCTGATACACTTTGAAATCTTTGAAGGCAGCAAATGCAAGAAATAGTCTGACTGCTTCAATTCTTGCCACCGGAGCAAAGGTTTCCTCAAAATTAATCCCTTCTATTTGAGAGTAGCCTTTGCAGACTAATCTGGCTTTATTTCTGATTACTTCACTAACTTCATTTAGTTTGTTCCGGAAGACCCATTTGGTTCCAATCACATTCTTGTTTCTAGGTCTAGGAACAAGATCCCAAGTGTGATTTTTCTCAATTTGCATCAACTCTTCCTCCATTGCTTTGGTCCAATTTTCATGATTGCAGGCTTTATTTATTGTCTTAGGTTCAATCTTTGAGATCAGACAACATTCATCTGAATTTTGAGTAATTTTCCTCCTTGTTTGTACCCCTTTGTTTTTGTCACCTATGATTTGATCTTCAGAGTGGTTTAGAGTTACATACCTTGGAACTTTGGGAGTTTCTTGCACTACTATTTTTTGATCAGGCTCATTCAGACAAATCTCTTCTTCCTAATTTACCGGATCAGTCTGATTGTGACTTTCAGAGGAGGTTTGAGCTCCTTGAACCAGAGAACCATTCAGATCATCTTCATCATATTCATAAAACCTTGAGGGCTTCTCAATTCCTTCATCAACCTTCACATTTGTACATTCTATCATCTTTCTCAGTCTCTTATTGTAACACCGGTATGCTTTGCTTTGAGTAGAGTAACCCAAGAAAATTCCTTCATCACTTCTATCATCAAACTTTCCTAGATCTTCATATCTTTTGATGTAACATTTGTTACCAAATACTCTGAAATATCTCACAATAGGAGTGATACCAAACCAAAGTTCATAAGGAGTCTTATTGGTATTACTTCTGATTTGAACTCGATTGAGAGTGTAGATAGCAGTGCTGACAGCTTCTCTCCAAAACATCTGAGAAACATTTGCTTCCATCATCATTGTCCTGGATGCTTCCTGGATGGTCCGGTTCTTTCTCTCTACTACTCCATTCTGCTGTGGAGTCTTAAGAGAAGACAACTGTCTCTTTATACCATGCTTCTCACAAAATCTATGAATTCACCGGATGTGAATTCACCACCTTTATTAGACCTCAAACATTTCAGTTTCAGTCCGGTTTGATTTTCTGCCATAGCCTTGAAGATTTTGAACTTCTCAAAAGCTTTTGATTTCTCTTTCAGAAAGGTAACCCACATTATCTTGGAATGGTCATCAATTAGTAACATGAAATATCTATCACCTTGCATACTCTTGATTCTTGTCGGACCACATAGATCAATATGAACTAATTCCAATAATCCGGTAGAGGACTGATCCTTGCTTTTGAAAGAGACTCTGCTCTGTTTACCTAGCTAACATTCTTTGCACAAACTATTTGTAGGTTTCACCAATTTTGGAAGATCTCTTACAGCCTGAGTATTGCTTATCTTGATGATGTTATCAAAATTTACATGACACATCCTTCTTTGCCATAACCAACTCTGATCAACTTGAACAAACAAACAACTTTTATTAGAACCAACTAGATGGAAGATATTACCTTTTGTTTGAGTACCGAATGCAATCTCAGTTCCGGAGCTTTCAAAGATCCTGCATCTTCCATTTTTGAACCGGAGATCATAACCTTTGTCTACCAGCTGTCCAACATTGAGAAGATTGTGCTTCAATCCTTCAACATACAGTACATTACCAGTTTTGCTCTTTCCATCAAAAGAAATAGTTCCCCTACCTCTGATTCTACCAGCAGAATTATCACCAAACTTTACCATTCCTCCTTCATACCTTTCTAGGTCTAGGAACTTGTTTTTGTCACCTGTCATATGGTGAGAGCATCCACTGTCAATAACCCAATCATCATTTTCTTCAACTTGTGCAGCCAAAGCTCTTTCTACAACCTTATGATTGACAGATTCAGAGGATATTGGTTCTTCTTCCTTGATGGCAATAAACACCCATTCATTTCCGGATTTGTTTCCTATTTCTGATTCATCATCTATTACTCTTTCATTATCATCTTTTTCATGAACATAATAACAGTTCTTTTGAAACCTTTGTCTGTTAGAATTTGACCTTGCAGATCTTTCCGGACATCTTGAAGCAAAATGACCAATCTTATTGCAGTTGAAGCACTTAAAGGGTAATTTTCCTTCATACTTACCAGATCCTCTTGGCAGTCTCTTTGCAATGAGGGCTTCAAGTTGAGTTGTTTCTGCTTCTTCCTCTTCCATGTCTTTCCTTGCTTGATCATACCATGATAGCTTCCTTGAAGAGTTTTCTCCCAGATCAAATCTTTGTTTGCCTTTCACATAGGCACTGGCTTTGAATGCAGATTCAGTCTTGGGGGAATCATCTCCAAACTCGGTCATTTCAAATGCAGCCAATTTGCCAGCCAATTGCTCTCTTGTGATAGTTGTATGGGCTCTGAATTCATCAATGGTAGCAACCTTGATTTTGTAGGCAGCAAGAAAGGATCTGAGAATTTTGCAAACAATCTCATTCTCATCCAGAACTCCACCAGCATTCTTAATTCCACACACTAGCTCATTTACTCTTGACATAAAGGTAGTGATATTTTCGTCATCTCTCATCTTCAATCTTTCAAATTTCCCTTTGAGACTTTGCAACCTTGCACTCTTAACAAACTCATCTCCTTCATGTAGAAGTTCCAGTTTAACCCAGATCTCATAGGCAGTTGGTAGGTCAATAACATTTGAGAGTTCTGAGTCAGTCAATGCACTTAGAAGAGCCTCTTTGGTCCACAGATTGTTTTCAACATCTATGATTTCATTTAGAGTTGTCGGACCACCCTGTGGAGGTACATATGCTTTTGTGATCATGGATAAGTATGCCTTTCCCATACACTCCAAGTGACATTTCATGCGACCTTTCCAAAGAGAGAAGTTGGTTCCATCAAACTTCGGACTATCCTTTTTGTATGACGACATCCTGGATCTTCTCAAGTAGTTAAGCTCCTTTTAGAGGAACTTGGCTCTGATACCAATTGTTAAATCTAGGGCACACAACTGAGAGGGGGGGTGAATCAGTTGTAAAAAACTTGCTTCTATTTCAAACACTTGATTCTTCTTTGTTACTTAATAGCATATCAATTAACCATTCATGAAAGCATCAAGCATAAACACCAGAGGAGACAAACATCAGCACATTAGACACCAAGATTTTGATGTGGAAAACCCGGTCAAGGGAAAAACCACGGGGTGATTAACCCAAGGATTATTCTTTGTTAGAAGAATAAGAAAAATAGATGGCACATGCCAATTAGGGCTCACTGCCCAAGCACACTACTCACAAGGAGGCACATTGCCTACAAGAGACACACTGTCTACAAGATAACAAGTATTACAAACTTGAACTGGAGATTGACATCTTTACCATGTCTGGATCAGTTCCATTTAAGCCCGAGACACTTTTGCTTTGCCTTTCGGTCTTTCACTATACCACACTTATCCGCTCCATGACACACTTTGAAATGAATTCACAAACCTTTATTTATACAAGGCATTGACTTAGAACAATCATCTAAGTCAGCAATCATCCACAAGAACATTCACAAGATGAATAACTCATCCGGTCGGCCAGCCTAAACAAGAACATCTTCATCCGGAAGTATATCTTCAATTCTGGGCTCTAACACTAATGCAGACCAACAACACAACCTCAACATGATCCAAGGACCTTCATAGGCTTGCCTGAAAGACCAGGTACATCCGCACTTCCTCTACTTACTAGAATCTCTTCTCTTCTTCATTCGAAACTTCAAGAACACAGTCTATCGCCACTGTCATACTGAAAAAGGTGCTTCCGGACTTCCAAACCATGAACAAATCGAGATGACACATCACAAGGACATCCCAAACACTCCTTCCAATCCACAGAAAAGGACAATGCACTTTTAGATCTCACCGGACCTTTTTGTAACACTTTGTCACTCCGGAGCATCTCCCGGAACCGGTTCTACTTGATCGATCACAACTTCTTCATATCTTCATGCGGACCTCTGAAATCTTAACTGAATCATCTCAAGACTCATATCTACAAACCTTTTAAACCGCATCCTCTGATCTTCATCTTATCTTGGACTTTGACCTTAATGTCATCACTGTTCTGCACTGTTCCTGATTAAGACTAATTTTCTCAATATCCTCAGCACACAGTTCATCCAATCCTTCTCATCAATGCAATATGAGTATGTTGACATCAATGACAACACTGGTTAACCTCATACTTGCAACACATTGATCCATGTCAAGTTTAGCTGACCTTGTTGTTCATTCCAAGGTTGATGAAGCGTATAAATACTTGTTGAAAATTATCCTTTTGAGCAAAATGATTTAAATCTGAATAAAGGATTAGAAGCAGAGCAGAGAAGAAAAGGAGTGAGAGCAGTTTAGAGTGAAGAGTTATTGAAGAAGAATTTGAAGACAGAAGTAGAAGTTTTGTGAGCATTCAATGAAACTGAACCAGGCGTGAAAAGATGCTAATTATTAGTTAGTCCTTTCTGTGTTAAAACTAAATTACTTGTAGGCAGTAAGCCTCCTTTTGAGCAGTGAGCTCTGGGCAGTGTGCCTGAAGGCATGTGCCTTCTATTTTTCTAAAGTACTTTTAACAGGGTACAAATCTTTGTGGGTTAACCCCCACCGTGGTTTTCCCTTAACCGGGTTTCCACGTAAAAATCCTGGTGTTTTGTGTTCATTTGTTTCCGCTCATGTGTTGATGATTCATGCTTTAAATGTTTACATCATTAATTAGTTTTGTGTGTTAAATAAATAGTTGCAAGTGTTAAAAAATTTGGGACAACTGATTCACCCCCCCTCTCAGTTGTCTGGCCTAATTCCAACAATATCATCTTGATTGGCCCTGTTATTATTGTTCCTGTTATTACCCTCCAAAGCTCTACACAACCTATCAATGCTTGCTTGTGTTTGTTGTTGACTATCTGCCATTCTCCTTTGATTTTCAACCATCTCTCTAACCATTCAATCCATATCAACTTGTGGATTACCTTGCTGCCTTCTATCACCCATTGGCCTTCTTCTATAATGATGCAAAAATGGATCTATGTAGTCATCACCCATAGGCTGGCAGGTCTATGGCTCTGATACCACTGTATTATCCCTAATTGGATATAGCTCTGATTCTGTATCTTATTTCTCAGTGGAATTCAATTATACAACTCAGTCAAATAACAAGCATAAAATAGAATTGACTCGATAATTCAAATTAAAGATTTGAATGTACGAGATTGGCAGCCTTTACACACAAATCAATATTTGAGAATTGGAATCAGACTTCAACACCTTCAAATGACATTACAATTTCTTGTTCTTAGTAGACATTAACAACAATTCAATTGTCCAATAACAACAGAATTATATATATTCATATGGTGAGCATACCCGATATGTGATAGATCTACCAGTCAATTCCAGAATTCTGAGGCTGGCCGAACCTTAGCAGCGGTAGAACTCTTGCAAGTCAATGCTGTATTCAGTGATGATTTCTTCAAGTGGCCAATCTCAGATCAACATTTAGATGAAATTGAATACTTATTCCTTGATAGTAGCAGCTCTAAGATGATGATGACCTCCCAATGACATGCGATAGGTAGACTTAGAAAGTCTTCAATGATTCCACTCAATTCACCTGATCCTTCATGCTGATCTCTGGTTGACTCACATTCTGATGTGGAGATGATCACTTGAGATGAAAAAGCTCCGGTTAGTGTTATGGTCCATGATCCAACCATCAATGACTCCCTATATGATTTCACACCTCCCAAAGATGTTCGGTGCTTTAGTGGACTATCACGATGTTGATGGATGCCACCTCTAGATCGGTGCCAAGGAATGACATTTCCAAATCTCCAACAGTGCACAAAATGCCTTTTGAGGATACTACGATGGTTATTTCAATGGGCGCTATAGACAGAAATGCAAGTTCATAGTCTTTCAATGATATGCAAGGATCACCAATAATAATCGCACCTCAAATATTTAGCAATTCAAATACTATAAGGCTGGGACATGTGCATTCAAACCCCTCTCTGCTGGGACCCATGATCCCTCTTAATTCTTATTTTAATCTTCAAACTATTCGATACTCCAAATTTGATGCGATTGGGCATATGAAAATGATTCCCGACCCTTCAACTGCTACGCTCCTTCATTATTAAGCTCAACAAATGGAATAGGCAGCGTCTAATTCCCTTGTTGACTTCTAATGTCAAAAACCTGTCATAGATTGTTTCTTTTCTACCAACAATTCTAAAATCACAAATAAACTCAATATTAATCTGGAAATCACTTTAAAACAAAGAGATATGTATCGATTCAATATAGACAAATTTATATTGATTTATCAATCAATAAATTTGTAAAAGAAACTCTCTGCATTTTATTATCAAATTTGTATCAAGATGGTCTTAGACCAATTATTGGAATCCCAAATACAATGAAGGGTAGCTGAGAAATCTGAATGATTTCTCCTCTACAATTCAGCAAATGCAAAGAAACCTCTCTTTGATATTGATTGGATACAAGACATAAGTTATAGACTTAATCAGAAAAACAAAACATAAGCATCTGAAAAACATACATGCTCAACAATGACTCTCAACATCCCTTTTAAAACTTTCATCAATTAGGACAGGCCCTAATTTGATTAAATGAAAGTTTTTATGTACACAATCACACCTTACAATATTAAATGCTTTTACACTAACTTTTTAAATGCTTGTTTTTGTGTACACATAACACTTTTTAATAAAGTGTTTTAATACCGACTTAAGTAACTTAAATAAAATATAAATTTTATAAAGCAAATAAAAATACTTTATAAAATTAATTTACAATTATAATATTTTAAGTTACTTAAAAAATTGGGGACATGACATGCATGCAAGGAAGTTGTATGGTTACAAAGTAGATCTTGGGCTCTTACAAAAAAATGTAATGGTAGATTGCAATAGATAAAGTACAATTTGTTTGGTACATAGCCCTACTTATCATACTCAAACAAAGCATATTGATGTGTTGTCATTCTATTAGACATGGTTGAAGACAAAAATGTATTGTTGAAGAAGGTTTCTAACTCATTGACAAATCTATTAGTATTGAGAAGTTTGTGGGTGTAGGAAATCATTGGGCATAGCTTCCCCTAGGATCTTATTTATGTATGCATGACCCCTATTCAAAGTATTCAACCAGTGAGATTTCCTAAATATTTATTGTATACTTTGCATGTTTTATAGATATTTTTTTGGGCCCTTATAGGTCATTTTTTGGGTTCTAATTTTATAACCATTGTATTTTAATACCACTTAGCAGTTTCTTATATTGATGTGGCTATACATACCCACACATAGATTAGGATTAAGCACAAGTGCAAAATATCTTATTGTATTGTCAAGAGTTGAATTAATATTATAAGTGAGCTATTTTTGCTAGGTTTTTTCCCCAAAAAGGTTTCCCAGAGTAAATTATCTTATTGTATAGTGAGTGTGCCATTATTTCTTTTTGTTGCATTTAAGATTATGTTAACATTGCTTCTCTTGCATAGGTTTATTGGTATTTTTCTCTTCAGAAAAGAACAAAAAATTGAAGCAATGATAAAACATCTTCCATCTAATTTGTTCTAAAATACTTCTTATTCTTATATTTTCGCAAAGGAATGAATTAGTAGAAAAAAATGAAGATATAATAATTTTATAATTATTTCTCTAGGTTGAAAGAATACCACAATTTTTCTTGTACATTAGATAGTTGTAGTTGAATACGCCTCAACTCATTATGCAGCTCCTACAAAAACACAATAAATTATTTGAAAAAAAGAATCTGTTTCTAATCAAACTGCATAATCTCATACAAAATTAATGACTTTCAAGTTTCCAAAAAAAAAGCAATACCCAAAGAACTTGGAGATTTCTTACCACATTTATCTACTTCATTGGAAAAAACATTGTAGATGTAATTACAAAACTAAGAAAGCATTCTCCCTTGAAACAAATGTTCTTCAATGCATCCTTAAAAAATAATTGATGTAATTATCATGAAAGATTAAATAAAATTACTCATAATTTAGACATTAAAGGTGAATCTAAAGTTAAGATAAACGTTAGGAAGTGATTCCCCTAAGTCTCGAACATAGGGGAAAAGACCCAATACCTGAGATAGTATTTGTGCATTTAAGGCCCAATATTTTTAAAAGTTTAGCACCAGTAGTTGTGACTTTAAGGTTGTTAGTGTTGACTATAAGTACTAACAATTGAATGAAATGCGCCCTTTAGATCTAAAAAGCAACCAATCATGTGATGCCACATCAATGCACCAACAAAACATGACTTAATGCACACCTATTGGTCCACCCTTTTTTTTGGGGAACTATTTGATACTTCAACAAAAAGCATGTTGATGTGGCATCATATTTGATGATGTGGCTCTGAAACCTTAGTTATGAGTAGGGGCCTTGCCAAATAAGTTACTGTAAAAATTTATAGTGATTTGAAATTGCCACGTATTATTTTGATAGGCTTGAAGTTAGGATGCTCAACTACTGGGTCCTCTCCCCTATACACACAAGAAAACGATGGTGACAATGCCATGCAAGCCCACATAACCCACTAGGCATACACAATGTTTAAACACATATACGTATAGTTGCCCCTCACACTCGGAAGGAGTTTCCTTATCTAGGCAGAGTGATCTGCAAAATGAAAAAGGCCGATCTAGGCAGAGTGACATGCAAAATGAAAAAGGTGGAAGTGGGCTTATGTAGCGGTAGCTGAAGGAATGCCTTCAGGGTCAGATACTCCTTGTGTAGTTGCGCCTCTCGGCTAAGGTCATCTGGAAGGACTAAGGTAGCAGAAAAGATGCCCATATGGGAGTTGGGAGAAGTGGAAGAAAACAGAGAGCACTACATGGAGATGGTGTTGATATGTCAATTTAGCAACCTCTGGCACAACCTTTGGAACTAAATGAATGGGTAAAATCTACCTGTCTGCCTGTTCTTGACGATCCTCTTGTGATATCCTAATGTGATTGGTTTTTTTGGTAGTTGTTTTTTATTTTGTAGAAGACAAATGGAAGATTTTAGACAAAGGGCCATGGACCTAGAATATGGTGTGACGTGTCCCTCTTTCTGAAACCCTGGTTCCCTGGCTTCAATCCAATAGTAGAGAACTTCCATATAGCCCTAGTATGAGTGAGACTACCAAACTTGCCCCTTCACTTCTGGCAGTCTTCAACTTTGAGAAGCATTGGCAACTCTTTGGGGAAATATATTTTGTTTCCCCTTAAACTCATAAGCATGCATTAACTGCCACTGCTTCTATTGGTCTCCCGGCTGATACTGGTTTAAAAGTAGGAAATGAGGTGTGGAAATAGCCATTGAATTATGAGAATGTTGCTTTTCATTGAAATGTTTTAATGCAGGGCATTTAGCTGAAGAGTGTAAATTTCTTTTAAAAAGCTCGAGAAAGTTCTCCTAGTGGAAGAATGCAGAAACATGTCATCATTTAATGGGTGTTCCTTTTCTGAGCCGTTTAGCCCTCAAGAGAAACAAACAAAAAATAATGGCGAAGAGACCGTGGGGACTCGGGGAGCTAGTAGGGGGCGATGGTCAGTTTAGAGAGCCAGATGTGCAGCCTATGGTGCAGTCAAAGGACAGATTTCCGCTAGTTCCTGAAGGAAACATAAAAAAGAAAAGACAGAAATATGGTCCCTTGCCTTATCAGAAAAAACAGAGCATTGAAAAACAAAGTTATACGATTTTACTCTCTTTCATTTTCCATAGATTGACATAACCTTATAAAGATAAAATAAGAGAGCTGCTGCTCTTTACACACAGAGATTGCAGACAGAGCTCTGTAAAATTACAAACCTACACTGCTGTTAAAAACGAAATGCACGGACAGAGGTTCATTTTTTTTAATATATCTTCCACTTTTTTTAATAAACCAAAACAGAGCTATTACATTTTCATTGGAGGAGTTGGGAGGCTTTATTTTACTGCAAAGCTATCTGATTTTTTTTAATCAATACCAAAAGAGCTTATCTACCAAACGTTCGAGCACAGCAGCTATATTAAATAGAAGTTATTAAGCATGGACTCTGCTGCTGCCGCTGTCTTATTGGGAGTTCCAGATACGGTCACATACTTAATTCATTGTTGACAATGAGCTTTCAAGAAGGCACTGCAGTGGTATGGGTTGCATGAAGCATTAATAATGAAGAATATGGCATAATAATTCCAGTGGTTGGGATTAGATATTTGAACTCCCCCTTAATTACAACCACCACTATCTAGGACTTCTAAACGATCTCGTAGATACTCAAATCTTTCTTTTCCTAATGGCTTGGTGAAGATGTCTGCATGCTGATCTTTCGACCTGCAAAATTTCAAATAAATCTCTTTGTTGATTAATTCTCTCATGAAATAGTATCTGGGGTCTATATGCTTACTCCTTTTGTGAAATACAAGATTTTTGGCTAGTGCAATTGCTAAATTGTTGTCACAGAAAATCTTTGTTGCTTCTTTTTGTTTTTGCATCAAATCTTTTAACACTCTCCTCATCCAAACTGACATGCTGCCTTTGTTTCTGGTACATACCCTGCTTCTGCTGATGAAAGAGTGATAATGGGTTGTTTCTTGGATGCCCATGATATTGCATCTGTTCCAAGATGAAAAACATAACATATGTGCTCTTCTTGTCATCAATGTTGTCTGCACAATCATTGTCTATGTATTTTATGAATTTGAACTCATTTGACCTTGAATAGAAAATTCCATGATTTTTGGTTCCACTCACATATCTCAAAACTCTATTTCCTACTTGCCGATGAGAGTCTTTTGGAGACTTAATGAACTTTGAAATAAGACTCACACTACATTATATCTGGCCTTGTGGTTGTCAAGTACATTAGACTACCAACGATTCTTTTGTACAATGTTGGATCAACATTCGATCCCTTATCATCTTTGCTTAGCTTCAACCTTATTACGATTGGTGTTGATGTAGACTTACAGTTTACCATATTGAATCCTTTCAAGATATCCTTGGCATATTTGGCTTGAGAAATGAATATGCCATTTTTAGATTGATTCACTTCAATGCCAAGAAAATACTTTACGAGGCCTAAATTGGCCATCTCCAAATTTCTTCTTCAGGGCTCTTTTGAACAAATCAATTGATAAATCATCTGTGAATATCAAGTCATAACATACAAACATACAATTAGAATTTAATCTTGTTCATTCATCTTTGTATACAGTGTAGACTCATTGCTGCACCTACTGAAGCCATTGTGTAAGAGGTAAGAATCAATTCTGCTATACCATGCTCTAGGAGCTTGCTTGAGTCCGTAGAGCATTTTCTCGAGTCTATAGACCTTGTCTTCGTGTTCTAAGATCTCATATCATGGTGGCTGCTCCACATATACTTCTTCTTCTAGGAAACCATTCAAAAATGCAGATTTTACATCCATTTGTATATTGGCGGCTTGTTCTGAGCTCCAATCGCCAATACTGTTCTTACTGTGTCTAGATGGGCCACTGGAGCAAATGTTTCATTGTAATCAACTCCAAGTTGTTGCAAAAAAACCTTTGCTAGTAGTTTTGCCTTATGCTTTTGCACTTCTCCTTCTGCATTAAACTTGGTCTTGTAGACCCACTATACTCGTATCACATCTTTTCCTTCTGGAAGATCCACTAAATCCCATGTATGATTCTTCTCTATAGTATCACTATCTTCATCCATGGCTTGTGCCTAATTTTCATTTTCAATTGCTTCTTCAAAATGAATTGGATCATCTACTTGTGAAAACAAGGGAAAAAGTGAAAGTAAATCAGCATTCTGTTGACCTTCGTTTTGATCATAATTCTCTCTATCTTCTTGTTTTTGCCTCCTTAGACTTGCCAATGTTGGATTTGACATATCACTTGAAGATCCTAAAGAATTTGGACTTGATGGTCCTGCATCGAGAATGCCTATTGTAAGAGGTGTCACTTCAAGTGTACCTTGTGATATTTGTTGTTGATCATTTGATGGAGTGCTTGTCTCAATGCATGACTATGTCCTACTTGATGGAGGTGTCACTTGTGGACCACTTTGTTGAGCTTGAGTGGATGTGGAAGAAGGTACATAGAGAATACCTACTGGAGTCAATGCTTTTCTATCATCTTGTGGTAAACCTGTTGCAATATTCACTATTTTCTCCGAACTTCCATCCCATGCTGCTTCTATGAATTGTACATTTCTACTAATTATCACTTTTTTGGTTATTGGATTATACGATTTGTAAGCTTTTGTGTCCTCACTATATCCTACAAAGATACATTTTTCTCCCTTGTTATCCAATTTCTTCTCAATTCATCTGGGATGTGCATATGCCACACATCAAAACCCTTTCATTTGAGCAACACCATGCTTTCTTTCACTCCATGCTGTTTCTAGAATCATGTTCTTAACATTCTTAGTTGGGCATCTATTTATTATGTAGATTGCATATACTACAACCTCTGCCAAATACTCATTTGGCAAATGTTTGGCCTTCAACATACTTTTGGCCATGTCCATAATTGCTCTATTCTTTCTCTTTGCCACACCATTTTGCTGAGGTGTGTACCTAGCAGTAAACTGCTTGTGTATTCCATAATCTTTGTAAAAATTCAGGAAAGCATTTGAGATATATTCTCCACCTTTGTCCATTCTCAAAACTTTGATGTAGTGTCTTCTTTGCTTTTCAATTAGAGCTTTGAATTGGCAAAAAATCTCGAAAACATCATTCGTATGTTTTAGGAAATACACCCATTTTGTTTGGTGTAGCCATCAATGAACATCAAAAAGTAAAACATCCACCAATTGAAGGTGTTTGCATTGGTCCACACAAATCAGAGCGAACAATTTCCAATGGTGCCTTTGCTTTAACTGACTTGCCAATTGGGAATGACTCTCTATGCTGCTTTCCCAAAATGCACCTTTCACATACTCTATCTGGTTTTTCTATCAGTGGCAAACCTTTTACCATATTTTTCTTGTGTAACAAATTTAAACCTCCAAAATTCAAGTGTCCAAATCATAAGTGCCAAAGCCAATTCTCATCTTTTATTTCTGATTGAAAAGCTGCTTGTGGTATTGCTTCATCAAAAGCTTGAGTGGGAATTTTTTTTTGTAAAAATTCTGAAAAACTTTGCATTTGAGGAGGCATTGCTCGAGTTATATCTTGTTGGGCTAAATGTGAGATTGGTTAAGCAAATTCAACCTTCAAATCAGGTTTCAACCTCAAAGGAAACATTCTGTTGTTGGTCATTTGAACTTTGGCTATTAGCTGATTTCTTGGAAATTGGTCCAAAATTACACATTCTTTGTTTTTTAAAGACACTCTATACCCCTTCTGAACAAGCCACTCACTACTCATCAAGTTATGCTTTAAACCGGGAATAAAGTAAACATCTGAAATAAGCTTTTTCTCCCCTGCTTAGTTAGTAACATCTGATTTTACTGACTTGTCCAATCTGGAGAACATTTCTTGATTTCCTATCATGTAATTACTACATCCTGAATCTAGAAACCAAACATCTTTTAGACTTTCTTGAGCAACATTGCATGCCAAAAACATGCTACTCTGATTTTGATTTTCTTTAGAAAAGTTTTCACTTTGCTTGTTGAAATCAAATTGTTTTTTTGTACACTCATTTGCATGATGCCCACACTTTTTACAATAATGACATTGAACTTGAGATTTGTCATACCTTTGACTGTGAGACTGATTATGACTTGCATTTTGGCTGTTGCCTCTTCCACTTGAATTTGTTGGACTGGTTCTTCCACTTCTTAATGAATTTCTTCCTCTGCCTTTGAAGTTAGATCTCCCTCTACCTCTACCATAACTAATAAAAACTTGTGACTTGAAGGCATGCTCCAAGGAAGAGCTAGAAGAACGACACAGCCTATGCTCATGAGAAATTAAAGATGCATGACGCTCATCTATTGAAAACTATGAAAGCTTTTTTGTCTCTTCTATAGCCACAACAATAGACTCAAACTTTGCAGGTAGGCTCCTCAGAATCTTTTGTACTACTCTCTTGTCTTCAAGAGTGTCATTGTGAGATCTGATTTGATTAACGAAGCCAATAATTTGCCCAAAAAATGAATCTATAGACTCAGGATCCTTCATAGACATATTTTCAAAATCTCTTCTTAACATTTGGAACTTTACAGTTTTTACCTTAGCCATTCCTTGATAACTTACTTTGATTTTGTTGCTGCTGCAACCCTTGGGAAAATACCTTCATGCATTGCTTGAAAGATGTAGAAGACAGCCTTGGAGTCTTTTTATCTGTTATCCTTGAGCACATTCTTTTCTGCCTAAGATAATGCATTGTATGCTGTTACATCTGTAGGTTCAGGAAACCCATTCTCCACAAGCTCCCATATATCTTGAGAACTCAACAAAACCTTCATTATGATTGACCAATACTCAGTTCTTGCCAATAAACTAAGGAGTTTGGGGATTTGTAAGACTTCTGTCCGAAAAAGATGCCATTGTTGGCTCTGATAATAGATGAAGGAAACAGAAAGAAGAGAAAAGAACACATAAATATGGTCCCTTGCCTTAATAAAAACAGAGTATTGACAAAACAAAGTCTTACATATTAAATTAATAGAGATTCTACTCTGTTTCGTTTTCCATAGATTAACATAACCTTAGAAAGATAAACTAAGAGAGCTGCTGCTGTTTACACACAGATTTTCAGACAGAGCTCTATTAAATTACAAACCTACACTGCTGTTAACAACAAAATGCATGGACAGAGCTTCATTTTTTTTAAATATATCTTCCTCTGTTTTTTATAAACCAAAACAAAGCTATTACATTTTCATTAGAGGAGTTGCGGGGCTTTTTTTTTACTGCAAAGCCATCTGATTTTTTTTAATCAATACCAAAAATACTCATCTACCAAACCTTCGAGCACAACAGATGTATTAAATAGAAGTTATTAAGTATGGGCTCTGCTGTTGCTGCTGTCTTTTTGGGGGGCCCAGATATGGTCACATACTTAATTCATGGTTGACAATGAGCTTTTGAGATGGCACTGCAGAGGTATGGGCTGCACGAAACAATAATAATGAAGAACATGGCATAATAATTCCAGTGGTTGGGATTAGATATTTCAACAGTTCTGCCGGAATCGAAGGTTAATTTTAAAACTGGTTGCTCTAAACTTAGAAAGGTAGATTTCCTCACATTGTTAATGATTTCTTCAGTGAATCAAGCGGAATGCTTGGAGCAGCAGTAGCTGGCAGAGGTGGATCCCTTCTCTTCCAAGGAGGATTTTCCTTTCGAATCCAGAGGAGAAAGTGAAGAAGAAATAGAGCATATAAATCTTAAAAAGAAAAAGAAGCATACCTCTTAACATACAAATGACTTTGAGATCTCATGTAAAGCAAAGATGATTTTGCATGCTTCTTGTGATGCGTGTGTTTTTGTTTTGTGGTGTGCATCTATAGCCTTTTTGGCTAATGTGGGTTTTTTTGGGATACGTTTTCTTATTAAGGGTGGGCTCCAATAGAAACCCCACTATTTTATCTTATATATATGTGTGTGTGAGAGATATATGTGTGTGTGAGAGAGAGATATATATACATTATTTACACAAAATGTACAAAATTAAATACATAAGGCAGCTGATTCGATAGTTCAATATCCATTATCAAACATTAATGATAAATCAAAATGGTTTATACTACTGCATCTCCCCATGACTCGTGATCAAAAAGATGCATTGTGATCAGCACTGTTAAGACTGACAAATAAAGCTGTGATAGACTGTTGGAGAGTAGGTGTCTAAATCACATTAGGAAGGTGATTAGAATATCTTAATGAACAAGTATGCTAAATCACAAGAATCATAACCTGTGAGTGGAACTCTATTCCCTCTATTATATGCAACATGGATGATCAGCCACATTGAGGAAAGGGACCACAAAAAGAGGTGTGCAGAATAAGGACCTAATTCGTTAGGCACCAGTAAACTGTTCTATGGGGACGTGTCCCCTGGTCTGGTTGAAGTCTCAGACATCCCATTCATTTGTTGTATAAAATTTTTAATAAGTAATTAAAAAAAAATGTTAAAAATTTTCTAATTGGTCTTAAAAAGGAAGATTGTCACTGCAAACTTTTGTATTTCCATGCCCCCCATCCGGAAACTCGAAGAAGTGCTGGTAACAATGGACAAACACAAGCTTCTGTGTATTAGGGAAACTAATTATGAAGACTCAGTATGACGCTGCAATGTTTGCCAAACAGTCTTTGTGACAAAGGGGCATGCAGAGTAACAATTATTGGTTAAAGATAATTTTTCGCTACAAGGATTTTTCTAATGATTGGCAAAAGGAGTCTGATGATATAATTTTTTGCTATGTCACGGAATTCTCTAACGATTGGCAAAAGGAGTTTGATATCGGCCATTTCAAGCAATGGGAAGATATTTGAAATGTGTTCATGGAATATATTTGAAATGTGTTCACAGAAGAAATTTGAGGCGATGTATGATGATAGAAAAGTGATGAACAAGACTTAGAATTTGAAGAGTTGAAGTTGAGTTCAATAAGCATGGCTGGGATATTATGGAAAATGAGTACTTTGAGCAGCAGGATTCCAATGGGGCAGACTCTAATGTGGTCAATGAGGGTATTGTTAGTATTCTTCAAAAGGATTATGAGAGAAGTGGTAGATATCAAGATGAGATTCAGGTACTTGTGGATAGTTTGACTGGGGATGTTTCTGATGTGGGAGGTGTTTCTCAGAACTTCTTTTCTACTCCTGAGGATCGCGCCCTTGATGGAGTTTGCAATATGATTCACAATCAAAGTTCTAGTAGGATTTCTGAGGTGAATGGTATACTTTAGATTCTTGATCAGAGACATAGAGCAAGATTGGCCAAGTCTTTTGGTTCTATAGTAGAGGGATCTGACATTGTAGACCTTAGGGAACTTGCTGGGAGCTGCTATTGTAGTTCTCTTTTTGCTGTCCGTACTCTTTGTTAGGTGGTTGTTTGAGCTATGATGTGAACTTTGGCTTGGTTTCCGATTGAGTGTCCATTAGAGCAATATATTTTCTAAAATATCTTTTCCAATATTAGAAAAAAAAAAGTGAAGGGGCAAACAACTCTTATGAGATACATGATGGAATAATCAAATGCATTTGCAATCAAGAAATTCAAAAAGTAAAAATTTAATAAGTTTTGATCAAGCTATATATTTGAGTACATCTTACAGATTTTAAACATGGTACATTGAAGCTGTAGAGTATATGATGGTGTGCAGTTAGTGTTAGTGTGAATATGGTTACTTTGGTATCTAGCTTTTTCTTAGCTTGTTCTCCGCTTTAACTCTCTTCACACTAGGTTAAGTTTACTTAGGGACTTTTTCACTTTATCCCATAGTGGTTGTATTTTCAGTCTCTTGGGTGGAATATCTTATATATACCCACCTCTTGCTCTCACATGAGCATCTCATTCTATTGTATTGTTTTGCATTCTCTTGAGTTGAATACAGTTTATTTGGCTCATGTTGGATTTCTGTTTTGCTTTCTCTCAATCACTTGCATTCTTGGGTAGAAATTTTACATGGTATCAGAGCGGTTGTGAATTGTGGGTTAGCATTTTTTTAGAAATATGAGAGTGTAGAGTTGGTTTTCGAAGCACATGAGTATGCTCTTCTCTTGCATCTTTTGATGATCTGGAGAAACAGAAAAGTGTGGAGAAAACTCTAGTGTCTGGGCGGTTCATATTTTGACTTGTCAGTTGCAGGTTTTTTCGGAGCTTCCTCGAGACTCTTTGAGCTCAAATCTAACAATCAGCTTGCATTTTATTTATTCTGATCAATCTTGCAGGTTGTAGCATGCCTTTGTTTGTCTTAGGTAGCTGATTTAGTCTTTGCATGCCCTTTTTTGGTTGCTGAGGTCGTTTTTGGTGTTGTTGATGATTGTTTTTAGACAAGTCAACAATAGAGTAAATAATTGAGTATCCAACTCTCTTGAATAAAGCCTCTCAAAGGCTAAGCTATTTGATCAATCGAGACAACTCCAAGGTTCCTTTTCTTATGCTTCGTAGTGGATAAACTCAATGAATACATGTGATCTTGCTGATAATCACAAAGGGACTTGTTGATGTGTTTTCCTTGCACAGACAACGCAGCATAAAATACTTGCGTATTTTATCCTCTCTTGAACAAAATCACTCAGATGCTAAACTTTGTGATCAACTGAGTAGACTCCAAGGTTCCTTATCTTCAATTTTCGACTTAGGATAGCTTGTTTGGCAAAGATGTGATTTGCTGTTTCGTACAAAGGGACTTACACTTTGGTGTTCAACGGTAGGAAAATACCATTTACACTCGCACAGGTTGTAACAATCGCTTCAAGGCTACACGCTATGATAAACTTATGATATGGCAATTCAGCTCTTGGTCCTACTCTTAACAATGTTTTTTCAAAAAAAAATGCAAAAGACTGGGTTTAGAAAGAATATCTAATCTAAGTGCAAGCTATTATCATCAATTCCTGGAAATCTCAACCACGCTTTGCTTCGCCATGAGACAACAACTCCACAAAGGTGATGCAATCTTCTAAGGATAAGCTAAAGGTTTTCAAATTGCTCTATGAACAATCGAAGTGACGCTTGTGATATGTTCAGACTAACCTTACACTACAACTTGCCAGCGACAAATCATAAAAGGTATGAACATATAGAGATTTCACTAAGTAATCGAAAGACAATGATTTTCACAAACTAAAAACTAACAAACTTTGAAAGAAATAAACTAAGTTAAAACATTGAATGCGAGTGAGTACTTAGCAACCATGCAACTTGCAAAGAAAACACAAAATCACCATGAATAGCTCAACAATGAACTTGTATTAATCTCAGCAATGTCTTAGCAACAGCTCTAATTTTCTCAAAACTCATTATACAAAATGAAGAGGAATGAGGCTTATATAGCCTTCAAAATACAATGAATGGCCAGGATCAATTTGGATTCAATGGCCCAGATCATGCCACATCAAAGGTGGTTATAACAACTTTCTATTATTAGAGATATACAAGAAGCAATAAAGGCACGTTTTCCAAGGTGACACCTTGGCTCCTATGTGGACTGCCAACGTGGCATTTATTTCTTATGTTTATTCTTTTCGACCAATGCCACGAACTTTGGAACAACCTTCGCCATGTCAGCAACTGGTACACTTGGCGCGTTCTGAATGGTTCCTTCTGCCTTCTTCACATCTCGTGTATGCTCATCAATTGTCCTCTCCCACTCTGCTAGACTAACCTGCTTACCACCAACTAGTGAGATCAAGGAGTAGATATTGTTTAGCTGTTCACCAGAAATGAAGTGAATAGAGTTGAAGTAATGAGAATGTAGGTAATTCTTTACGTCATGAAACGCAATCTCTCCTGAGAGTACACACATATCATCCATTACACCAACTATCTTATTATGAGCTCTCTGAAGCACACTATCCACTCGAACACAATCCATTTTAACCTTGTCAAAAAGCTGATCTCTTATATCCATAGTAAAGTACCAAGTAGAGAAATCATATGATGAACCTTCTTTAACTACTCCTTCCTCTCTCAATGCTGACAGTGGAGTGTTCATCAAATCTTCCAAGTGTGGCATATATTCTTTTCTGACAGCATCGAATTGGGAACATGCTGCTGAAACTGCTTGAAGTCTTTCCAATCGCTGAGCAACGGTTTCATACTTTCGGATGAGTTCATCGATGAATGTATCTATTTGATTTCTAACTCTTCCTATCCAGCTTTTCAATTCTTGGGACTGTGATTTCATACCCTCTAACTGAGCAACAGATTCCTGTGAAAGCATGGGAGGTGGAGTAGACGTCCCTTCACGCTGTCGAATTGGATTCATCAGTTGTTGGATATACTGCTTGAAGGCGAGGTTTTCTTTCTCCAATCGATCTCCTCTTTCCCTCTCACGCCTCAATCTTTCTTTGACCACTGAAACTGATTCTTCCAACTCTTCAAACTCTTGCTCTTCTGTTGTTGGTCCCAAATCCATAGTAGTCACGTCGTAATCTTCAGGAGCAATGTCATCAATTGTTTTCTCTACCCTGGGCGCTGCACTTTCCTGGATTCAGAACTGTCTCTTGTAATTTTGGAGAATCTAGTCGCCTTTTCCTTTCCTTTGTCTCGCCTGGTCCTGCTTAACAGCTCTTGTATATTGACCTCTGGCGCTACTTCAACGATCGAAGTTTCCTGTACTCTCTTCCTCAACCATTCTGGCAAGGCAGACAAATCTTCTTGGACATCTTGTTCTTGAGCTTCAACTTCTAATTCCGGTGACGATGCTTCCTCATCAAACGATTCAATGTGTATATCCACTTCAGCTTCTTGATCTTTGGAGGGACTTGATCGAACTTCTTTTGCTAGAATCTCATGCATGTGTTCTTGATCTAATGCCTTTGGATCTCCTTGGTTTTCTCTTTCTTCATTCTCCACTACTGATGTTACATTCATATCTTGAGAAAGACCACCTTCTTGCCTGGAAGAAGTACTAACCTCATGTTGTGAACTCAATTTTGTCTTCTTTCGACTACTTTCTCCATGTGAGTCATCCAGACGCTTCCTCTTATCAGGCTGAGCTTCTTCTCTGGAGCTTATACTATATCCACTAGACTCACTGTGATGTTCGCTGCTAGATTCACTATCATCCACCTCTTGTGATTGCTACGAGTCGGTCCCTCCCATCAAGTCATATGTCAAGGCCTTGTTTGCATTCTCGAGCTTCTTCACTTGACGATCTACATATTTCTTGGTGATCTGTATAACTCGCTGTATCCAGTCATCATGACCATCTTCTCTCTCAGCCCAATTGATAATGATAGGTCCTTGTCAAACATCTTTTGCACAAAAAACTTTTCAGTTTCCTCTAACTGATCAGGAATAGGCATTATATTACAAGATCTCACCAAATCCCAAGCCATTCTCGAACACCTCCTCTCTCTGATATGCTCATCATCGTCCGCATCTGCCCAATGATCTTCTTGGTGCTCTCGGTGTCTAAACCTCTTCCCAAATGCCTTCCGAATCGTGTTAAATGGATCAAAGTGATCTCGATTCGTGTCATGAAGCACAAGATTGTAAGCTTGAAGTTCATATTCTGAATGCTGTGTAGCTTGCAGTGTTGGGCAAGTTTCCAACTTTCCAACTCCTATCGGAAAACTGATTCCGGCTTTCTTCTTATCTTTCTGAATTTTGTCCTAAGCCAACAGTTGCCTCGTCACCTCTAGTAGTACCATCTTGTCGGTAGGATACCTTGGCAAGTGGTAAGGATAAGATGAAAATCCTTGGATCCTCAAGTAGGTGAACTTCGAAAATTGGATGTACCATCGTCCATATTTGCCAATCAACCTCTTTGCATCCTTCGATAACCTCTCATGCATGTTTCCTTAAAGCTTCCTTACGATGAACATGAAGAATGCATCATTCACATGCTTGTAATGAGCGATAGACTTTAGCTGCAACTGCGGGTAGCAATTATATACGCTGAATTGTTCGGGGCCATATCCTATGTCACCTCTGCAATTCAATCCATCATACTTTCCACACATCGCAAGGATATAGATGACATAGGAGCTCATGTAGAAGGACTTAGTCTCCTTTAGCTTGATCATCTGCTCATGAATATTGTTGCTTATGATGCCGGCCCAATCAATCATCACTTCTCCCTTGACGATCTCTTGCATGAATACAAACATCCATGCATCGAATGTTGACGATTGTTGACAACCCATGATTATGTTCAAGAAGATCACCATGTAGCCATACTCCGTGATGAAATCTGATTTATGAAGTTTCTTCGGCAATTTGCTATGATGACTCCTTGGTTGCTTTACCCAATTGATGTTTATTTCTTGCTTACAATTACTTATCGCTCCTTCAAACACCCTTTGAGTTTGCTCTCGAGTGTAGACGGTGACCTTCCTATGCTTCGGGATGTTGAATGTTTCGGCGATGGCCTCCCTTCTCAAGTGAGCTAAGACTTCTCCATTGGATGTCTCAATGCATCTAGTCTCTTGGTTGTAATGATCAGCACACTCCCACATAAGCTCGGCACTTGGCAAGGCGGGCGGAAAACAAGCTGCTTGAACAATCCCATTGCGAAGCATCTCATGGATGACCTTGGAGTGAGTTGGCTTGTAGAGCTCCCTCTTGATCTCCTCCATGTCGATGTGACCCAAGTTGGTGTCACTCACGTTCCTCCACTTGGACATGATCTTCGTCTCCGGCATGACTTCTTGCTTGTCACTCTTAATCAAGGCTTGCCTTTCTTTCGCATTCATCCTCTACCTCTTCCTACAAGATAAGACAACACATGTCACTAGGCTGATGTGACCTCTTAAAATATGAATTTTTTACTATTTACCCTATCTCCTTGTGCATGTGGGATAAAAAAAATGATTAATTTCAAAATAACATACCTTAGAAAAAGCAGATTTTCTAAAAAAATCAGAAATTTGGAAAATTTGACTTGAAAAAAATTTGTGAACTTTTAACCTCTTCCTTGGAATCTGCTGCTGCTCCTTGCTACTCTGCTGTAAAAATCAGAATTAAATTTGGATTTGAATTTGAGAAAAATGCAATTTTAAACCCTCTTATATATAAAACACTGCTTTTACTTCAAGTAGGTCGGCCTAGTGTGATGAGGTCGGCCTAGAAGGAGGTAAATTTCATGTTTTTAAGACATTTTCCATGCCTTTATGCTCTGAGCGCCCTGCTAGGGCGGGTTTGGATGCAGTGTGTGGAGGATTTCATGTGGAGACATGAGGTGATATTATCCATGTGTGGGGTCTAAATCCGCCTAGGAAGGGCGGGATTCAAGGATGTGCATGGACTTTTTTTTACTTAGTGATTTCTTGTTGTTGATAATTCGATCTCCTTTATTGCTTTATGAAACTCTCAAGAGTATGGGCGGTTTTGAAGATGATAGGTGGATGAAATGGTGTGAGGGACTTGGTGTTGTCCTTGTAGAAGGCTCAAGGCCGCCTTGCATGGGCAAGTTGGAAGGGTAGGTATGGATTTGATGTTCATTTCTCCCATCTAAATAGTTAGTGGAATCTTGAGATACTTATGAATATGAAGACACATACTAGATGTTGGATGATAATGTCCATGTGTCTTGGTGAAGTCCACCTAGCAAGAGCGGTCTTGAAGAGGTTGTATGGAATGGATAATGCAAAAGAGGTGAATGAAAGTGAAAGTCTCATAGTCTTGAGAATGTACATGGATTACTACACTTAGCTCATCCTTATGAAGACTTCTTTTCAGCACCCTGGGCGGTTTTGAATGTAGTACATGGAGTGATGCATATGAGAACATGGACTTGTCCATCTGTCATAGTGAATACCGCCTAGGTAGGGCGGGATTAGGGATGTTGTTTGGATTTTACAAGTTAGAACCTTTTGAACCTCTCCATACATGATCACCTCATCATTAAACTGCTTTGCTTCATTAGTTCATTGATTTTTCTTTGTAATTTCAGTTGTCTTCTCCCCTAGGCGGATCTGAAGGTAGCACATGGAGGATTTCATGTGAAGGCAACATAGTGTCCAGAGGAAGGTCCTAAAACCGCCTAGGGAGGGCGGGATTCAAGGAGATGTAAGGATTTTCCATGAATTAAGCAATTCTTACTTGGTTTTGACAACTTCAGGACACCTTCACTTACTTCCTTGATTGGTTTAAACTCCTTGCATGCTATGTGAAACTCTAAAGAATATGGGTGGATTTAAAGTGTTTGTATGGAGAGATGTATGTGAAGACATGAATGAATCCATGACCCCTTCTTGAGACCGCCCAGGAAGGGCGGGTTTGGGCACATGGTGTGGATTCTCTGTCTACAACATCTTTTCCTAACCTTGATGATCTCCCAAACTTGTTGATGTCATGTTGAGTGGACACTATAATCCCTTTAAACTTGCCTTGTCCACCCTTAAGGATTTCCACTTATCGTTGACTCAACCTTGCAACTTATGTCATTCTTCACCTTGGGCGGGTTTGAGCATGTTGAGTGGACAATATCATGTGAAAGGTAACACTATCCACAGACACCCCTTGAGGCCGCCCAAGTAAGGCGGGTTTGAGAGCAATGTGTGGATTTTGGCACTTAGCCACTTCTCATCTCTTGATTTTGACTATTTCCTACCCTTGTGACATCATCTAGATCATTCTCATCAAGCAACTTTGCATTTTACATTGTTCTTGATCTTGAGCGGGTTTTGAGAGAGTGGTTGGAGTGTATCATCTGTCAGATGACATAGTCCACAGGGTCTTCTTGAGGCCGCCCAAGTAGGGCGGGTTTAGGGGTAACCCTTGGACTTTATCTTGAAACTCATTTGGTTCTCTTCAAACCTTCAAGTTTGCATTGATATACCATCACCTTCTAATGCTTGGCTTTTGAAACATTTAACAAACTTGATCTCTTTTGTCCTAGGGCGGCTTTGGAGATAGTGCATGGAGAATTTCATGTAAAAGATGACACTATCCACAGACACCCCTTGAGGCCGCCCAAGTAAGGCGGCTTTGGAGATGCCCCTTGGATTTGCTTTCAAAATGTCTCAAAAACGTTCAATCTTATGCATTTTCATCCAACCTACAAGATCTCCTTTGTACTTGAACTCCAAATATTTCAAAATTTGATTAGTCTCTTCCTTGATCGGATTCAACTGAGTTGCATGGAGAGTGTGATGTGCAGGTGATGAAGGTGTTTAACCCTGGAGCTCAAGGCCACTCATGTAAGGCAGGTTTAGGAGTATGATGTGTATTTCAACACTTAGAAACTTCTTAGCCTCTGGACTTGACTCTCTTTCCCTTGTGATATCATCTTGATCATTCTCATCTAACAACCTTGCAAATTGCATTGTCCTTCATCTTGGGCGGTGTTGATGTGTTTTTCTTGCACATGCAAACTCAGAATAAAATACTAAGTATTCTATCCTCTCTTGAATAAAGTCTCTCGAATGCTAAACAATGTGATCAATCGAGACAACTCCAAGGTTCCTTATTCATGTTTTTGCTATGGATAGACTCAGTAGTTGATGTGATTTGTTGGTAATCACAAAGGGACTTACGCTGAATATACTCCTTACTCCACTCAAATGTGTTACTTCTTCCTTATGAAATGGAACTTCTTCCAACTGGGTAAAAAAAAATAAAATAAAATGCAAAAGACAAGGGTTAAGAAAGCTAATCTAAAGTGAATGAAGTGATGGATGATGTTTCAATAGACAAACTCCTTGAACCAAGCCTCGCTTCGCCATGAGAGCAACAACTACACGAAGCTAGTGCAATCTTCAAAGGGAAATGAAGGATTTTCAAACTGCAAACATGCATCCAAATACCCACAGCTGGCGCAACTTGAATGAACATTCACAATCGAACTAAAGCACATGAAGGTTCAGACTAACTTTGCACTGTGAATTGCAAGCCACAAGTCACAAAAAGTATGAATATAGAGGAATTCATCAAATATCTCAACATAAATCCATCATATCAGTGAACTTCTAATCTAATTCTACTCTACTTGGAAACATCTCCCCATCGCATCCAAGAAATTAGAAACCATGTTAACATTCCGCAACCACACAAAATCACCATGAAACAACCAACAATGAGCTTGTATTGATCTTGGAAGTATTTTTACAACAATTTCAATGTCTCTTCAATGACTTTAAGAAGTCTCCTCTACTCTACTTGCTATTCTTCCTAATTCTAATATCCTAATGTCCCCTTTACAAATGAGAGAAGTGAGCTTTATATAGAGCTCAAGAATTACAATGAATGGCCGGGATTGATTTGCAAATCAATGGCCCAGATTGAGACAACAAGACAGTTTGTTACAACAATTTGCTATCTTTAGACATGAAAGAAGGAACAAAGGCACGTTTCCCAATGTGATAAGTACCATGTCAAAATGTGATTGGCCTGATGATGTGTACATGCCACCTCAGCCTTGGGCGAACCAGTTTGATTTTCTCCTTGTTCACATTGCTTGGAACAACTTCCCAAATTGTATCATCTTTCATGGAATGGTCTTTGAACTTGAATTTTCACCTCTGGAACTTTGCATCTTTCGAACTTGCAAATTTGGGTTTTTGGATTTCTTCTTGTTGTTGTCTTGACATTTTTTAGTTTGAATGTAATTCATGGATTTCTTGATAAACTTGCTCATTTCTCATTTTGTGACATTCTCATTCTTGTGCAGGATTTTAACTCTGGATGGTGCATGAAGTAGAAGATGTTTTATGCGTGAATTCTTAGAGTAGACTTCATGATGGATGTAGATGGCTCATGGAATAGATAACTCTGGAGCTTAAAAATGCAAACGAATTTTTGGAAATGGATTTCTGGACGAATGTTCCTCTCATGATGCTGGATTCTTGAACATGCAGGTGGAATGATCTTCTGGATGCTTGGATGATGGCAAACTTGATGATGCAATATTCTTCCTCCATTCTGGCGATGTCGCCTTCTTTGGAGCAAGGTGAATTAGCTTGATGACACTTTGACCCTCTGGATGACTTGCCTCCACATAATTCGATCTTTCACTTGATCTCGCTCTCCTTCAACATTTGCCGCATACATTGCAAACCTACAAGCAAAATACCTCATGTTAGTACATCAACATGATACATGATATAAAGAAATTTTACCACTAAATTCACCTTCCTTACGAATGTGGGACAAATAAAACGATTTCCATATATTCATCAAACAATTTTCAATTTAAGCCAACTTATTCAATAATGCAAAGTGATTTTTCATGAAAACTTTCAAAAAGTGGAAATTGTTCTGGTCTATGGAATATGCACCCTTCTAGAGCGCAAAATGTAAGCTCTAGAACATTTTCCCATTTTGCAACTTCAATACTTAGAATTTTTCTTGTTCTCTACTTCAAGTTTCGCTTCTTCTTTGGTAAATTCTCCTTCAATTTTAATGATCTTACATTCAATTTTGCATTTGTAATGAGTGAAATTTTCTGACTTGGCAATCTTCCTTCAATACTTAGGCAATTTTGTAAACTTCCACCTTGTATCAACCTTTGACAAACCTTCACTTGGAGCTTCAAAACAAGACTGGAGTCTTCAAGATACTTCACTTAGTTCAACTTCTTCGTGACTATCTAGGCGGAAATTACATGGAGTAGGAACAATTTCCTCCGTTGTAGGGCGGATTTTGCATGCTCTAGAACATTTTCCACCTTTTAACACTTCCACATTTAACACCCTTAGTAAATTTCTTCCAAGTTCCTTGCACTAAATCCTCATAAAATTGTATCAACTTGCAAGAATGGGATGTTTTTCCAAGTGCAAAGATCCTCCTCTAGAAGGGCGCAAATTGCATGAGGCAGAACAGTTTGCATCTTGGGAGGGTGGATATTGCATTGAGTAGAACATTATGCACTCTAGGATGGGCGGATTTTGAAAGGGGTAGAACATTTTCCTCCATTTTCAACTCAATCATGACTTTCACTTTGAATTTTCAAAACAAGGATGATTTCTTAAAATGTTTCATACTTAGTCAAATTTCCTTGTTCCTTCTAGGGCGGAAATTGCAAGAGGTAGAACATTTTCCACTATTTCCAAGTCTCCTAGCTAAAGCGCAAAATGCAAGGGGCAGAACATTTTCCCCATTTTGGTATTCTATCATGACCTTCACTTGAACTTTCAAAACAAGGTTGAACTTCCCAAGATGTTTCATACTTAGCTAAATTTCCTTGTTACAAACTCCTAGGGCGGAAATTGCAAGAGGTAGAACATTTTCCATTATTTCCAAGTCTCCTTCTAGCTAAAGCGCAAAATGCAAGGGGCAGAACATTTTCCCCATTTTGCTACTTAGGTTTTTCCTTCAAATTTCAAATGTTGAGTGAATCTTCTACCTTGGACTTCCTTCATTGCCTTAAACATGGATTGAGTTTCAACATCCTTCGCACTTCATGCATTTATCATGAAATTCCTAGGGTGCATGTTGTAGGCTTGAGAACAATTTGCAACTAGGGAGGGCGGATTTTGAAGGGTGCAGAACATTTTCCTTCATTTTGGTACTTCAACAATTCATCAAATTCCATCTTTCTTCCAACTCCACAAAGCAAATTGTCATATTCTTTGCAAGTATTCTCGAGAATTTGTCTAAGGCAATCATGCATTCAAAAATGGAGACCTTCAACCTAGGGCGCATATTGCATGAGGCAAAACATTTTCCACCCTCAAACTCATCCTCTAGGGCGGATATTGCATGTGTGAGAACATTTTCCCCATTTGTCAACACTTAGCCAAATTTTCAAGTTTTGATCGCTTGAATTCTCATTGCTTTTGCTTGGGCGGATTTTGAAAGCTCTAGAACATTTTCCCCATTTTCCTGGGTGCATATTGCATGGTGTAGAACAATTTCCGCCCAAGGTCCAAGACTTCAACTTTTTTCGCCTGATTTTGACTTGTCCTGGATGGAAGTATATTTAAAAATATATTTAAGTATATGCTCAGATATTGAATTTCCTATACTTTAAATATTTTGAAATATACTTCCAGGATGTTTGAGATAGGTCTCAGATCCATGGGATTTAACATGCAGATTCTAGATTTTTGAGGATCCACCAGATTTCAGACTTAGTCAATTTCAGGATCTCAGAACATCAGGATTCTAGACTTAGTCAATTTCAGGCCTCAGAACATGCATCAAGATGAGAAGATACAAACTCCTTAGCCAAAATATATCGAGACTTGGGTAAAACAACACTACCAAAACCTTACAAACTCAAAGAAAACCTAAACCCTAAAGCAAAGCAACGACAGAAAGCAAAAAAAAGAGGGGGTCCCCATTTGCAATGGGGCGATGTGTGATTACATCACAACAGGCGGGTTATGAGTAAGTGTTTGGAGAATTTCATGTTCCAGGTGACATAGTCCACAAGGGGCTCTTGAGGCCGCCTAGGTAGGGCGGGTTTGAGGGTGTAGTGTGGATTTTGGCACTTAAGAACTTCTCACCCTTTGAGCTTGATTCTAACTTACCTCTCCTTTGCATACCTTAGATCAAACAAACTTAACAATGTGTGCTACCCTTCATCTTGAGCAGTCCTAGAGAGAGTGCATGGAGGATTTCATGTGTTTGGTGATGGAATCCACAAAGACCCCTTGAGGCCGCTCAGGAAGGGCGGGTTTAAGGGTGTCCTTTGGATTTTGCCTTAAAACTTACTTGATGCATTCGAACCTCCAATTTTTTCATTCAAACTTCATGATATTCCAATGCTTTGTGGTTAAAAGACTTCAAAACTTAATACTTCCTCCAAGGGCGGGTTTGGAGACACTGTCTGGAGAGTTTCATGTAGAGGAGGTAAAGCTGTCCATAGGACCCTCTTGAGGCCGCCCAAGTAGGGCGGGTTTGAGGGTAGCCCTTGGAGTTTGACTCCTAAAGCATTCTAAAACCTTCAAATTTCCATCAATCTTTATCACCTTCTGATGTTTTGTATTGAAACACTTTGAATTTTGCACAATCTTACCTAGGGTGGGATTGGATGCTGTGTGTGGAGAAATCCATGTGGCAGGCAAAATTGTCCAAGACCACCTCTTGAGGCCGCCCACGTAGGGCGGGTTTGGACATGACCCTTGGATTTTGCCTCTTATAGCTTCAAACTCACTTAAACTCAGAGCCAAACATGAAGCCCTTCAATCGTAAGTCAAAACATTACAAGCTTTAATATCAATCCTTTCGCATGAAGACTCTGACCGAGGAGATGTACTTTGTTTACTTCGATCTCGATCACTCAAAGGGTCCTATGAGACATTCTAAGGTATGACACATCTGACTTATCCAGTGTCCCTCCCTATACATGTTTGAACTAGGACATAGCTAAGACTCAGAAACTAGACCAAACTTAAGCAAAAATTGGGGGGTCCCCATTTGCAATGGGGCGATGTGTGATGAGGTCACAACAGGACTTACGCTGACTTCTTCATACTTCATTTAGCTTGTTTCTCCTTTCAGTGTGGATAATATATGTACAATGTTTCAATAATGAAGAAAAGTAAAAAGATAAGGGTTTAGGAAAGTTAATCTAAGGTCAATGAAGCAATGATGATGCATAAATAGACAAACTCCTTAATCAACTTAACTCCACTTCACCAAGGATGCCTACAACTACATGAAGTTGGTGCAATCTCCTAAGGATAGCAAAAGGTTTTCAAATCATGAAGGCTCATATGAACACCCATTAAATAGCGCAGCTCAAACAAACATCCACAATTGAACTTATGCAAATTATGAGGCTAAGACTAGCTTTACACAATACTTCACCAGCGATGAATGTTAAAAGCATGAGCTAGGAGTTGATCAAATATCCAATACATACATACATCACATCAATGAACTCTAATATACTTTTAATCTACTTGAAACATCTCTCCACTTCATCAAGATACAAGAAACCATGTCATTCCACAAGATAACACTTAACACCAAACAAGCTCCAATGTCTTTGCATTAATCTTGAGAAATATTTACAACAATCTCCAAGTATTCTCAGAGAACTTCGAGAGTCTCTTCCTACTCTACTCTAATCTAATTTCTCCTATCACTAACTACTGACTTTACAAATGAGGCAACAAGGCCTTTATATAGAAGTCTAGAATTACAATGAATGGCTTGGATCAATTCAAGTAGCCAAGGGCCAAAATCATGCCACCTCAGCAGGTAGTTACAACAACTTGCTATTTTTAGTACATAGGAGAGGCAATGAAGGCACGTTTTCCAAGAAGATAAGGATAAGATAGAATCTTTTAGAGCATCTTCCACATGGACGTCCTCTTTAGCTTCTTGTTTGTTGTAAATGCATTGAATGTAGTCAGGCGAGGTGGCGAACTATGATTGGATGATGATGTGTACATGCCACAAAGGCGCCACCTCAGCATATCTGTGGATTTCAACTGTTTATTCACTTTGCTTTGTGGTCATATTTCCAAATTGTATCATCTGTGATGTTTTCGAATGTGATTGCCTTGAACTTGAATGCTTGGGAATGCTCCTTGTTAATCTTGCCTTGTTCATTGTAAGTTGAATGTATGATGTATGTAGCTCATTTGTCTAACTTTATGTACTTGTTCTTCTTGCAGGATATATGAATGATATTCCTTGATGATACTTCCTGGAGAGAGTAGGTATCGATGATAACACCTTCTTTACATGTGGAATAGATGATGATGACGACGTGAAGTATGAGACTTCTCTGAGACTTGAAGATTGAAGAGTCTTGAAGCTTGATGAATGGATGTCTTTGCTTGATGATGCAAATGATGAAATGTTCCAATATGAAGATCTTGAAGTGGTCCTTTGGAGCAGCTACATGATGCCTTCTCCTTAGAAATGATCTTCTATCCTCATTCCTTGCTTATTGGTGGTTCTAGGTGTTGGTTCCTTAGGTGACTTCTTAGCTTTGTTGCTATTCCTACAACACAGAAAGAACCACTTATTAAACCATTGATAAACATCAAAACTCATAACACATAGAAATCATCTTGTATACCTTCTAACACATTAGACATTCTTTTGGCCAAGGCGTAGATTTTGATCAGCAAATAGGTGAAAATGCACTTAAACAAACTCAACTTATACTTATCATGCTTATGATCTCAAACAATGGAAAACAACTTAGAGAGCTTCTATCTCCCAAGCACTCACTATCTAGTGTAAATTCTTGCATTCTTATTGAGGCGCTGATCTAGGTGGAAATGGTCTGAAATATGCACCTTATATGCTTATTCACCTTGCAATCAGATCTAGTTATATCAGATTTGATGCTCATGTTGTTTTGAATCTGAATGAACTCCCTGATTACTTAAATGCTCATCAAGATCTTTTGGAGTCGCTCAAGCTCACCTCAACTTCCTAGGTGCTCATTATGATAAAAATTATAAGAAACAACGCCTAACATATATATAAGGAATAGTGCAAGGCTCTAAGGCGCCATTTGATGGTTGTTTAAACAAGAAGGTGCGCCTACCTGATCCTGACACTCATTATTTAACATTTTAATATCTTAGACTTTATGTTGATTTTTCTTCAAGGCGCTGATTTGGAGTCTCCTAAGGCGCCTTGTCTTGTAGGCTATTTTCAATGATTTCAAAACATATTTTCAAGCCTCTAGAACTTCAATGATCCTTAGGCACATCCTGAAGGTGAAATAGTAATAAGCGCCTATACTAGATGAGTATCTCCTTTACTTAGGCGCTGAAATGAGGTTGTGTTGACATGGATTGGCGCCTTGATAGAGTTCATGTTCTCTTTGATACTAGGCGTTGAAATCAAACTGTCTAGACATGAATGTGCGCCTAGCACTTGAAGATGTTAATCAAGTTCAAATTGGAGGTTTCAATCTGTTGTGAAGGTATCTAGGAAAGTTTCTACCTCAAATGACATCAAATTTCACTCTTTCATGCCTCCTTTTGTCTTAGGCGCCAATTTGAGGGTTGAAGCTTCCTGACTGCTAGGCATTCTTTGGGCAATGATTTGGATGTGAATTTGCGCCTAGCAATAGACGCCTTCATACTTGACATTTCACACTTGCTGACACTCGGAGATGATTCAAAATGACTTCTATTTTCAAGCGCCCAAAGTCTTGAGTTTGTGGCTTGATACTTCGTCTTTAACTTCTTACCTAGGCGCCCAAATGGTTTGGTATTGATGAAAAGTGCGCCTAGATTCAGAATTACCAACACTTCATCTTAAAACCTTGTCTCATAAGTGCAAAAGTCAATATATAGTTGCATAAAAGGGCGCCCAAGGTCTTGAGGCATTTCTTCATTGTTAGGTGCCATTTGGAGGTCATTAGAAGTGCATGAGGTGATAGGCGCTAATTAGAGGTCATACTAGTCTATTCTAGCGCCTAGGATTGGATGTAGTCCTCTTCAAAACAAGGCGCATATCCTTGATGTTTTGGGTATGAAATTGCACCTTAAACACTTCACTTGATGGATGTCACTTAATGATTTCAACTTCATGTAAGAAACCTATCTTTACCTTAGGCGCTGAAATGGGTCTCTAGAGGTATAAATTGACGCCTAATGTACCTAGTTCGCTGTTTTCTTTCAAGGGTCTCAGTCTTCATCCTACAAATCAGAAAATGTAAAGTCATGCTCTCTTTGTTTTAGGCGCTGATATGAGTAAAATCATATTGAAATATGCGCCTTAAACTTGAAGAGTACTTACTTCATTCTTCATAAATTCAGAATCTTTTGAGGTTCACTAGAAATGTCATAGGGCTCAAACTCCTTCAAGCTGCTTGATGAATGTCTTTCTGATGTTAGGCGCCTTCATTCACTCCTCCTTACTAGGCACATATGATAACCAAAATCACAAGAAATGGCGCCTAAACTTAATGAGGGGTTCACTTCAAAATTTCATGATTTTAGAACTTGTATACACTTTTATAGACTTGTCAAACTCAATACCTTCATTGTTTATTGATTCAAGCATGCTCCCTCTCTAGGCGCCCAAAATGGCTTCTTCAATCCATCACACTTCTAGGCGCCCAAAATGACAAGAATAACAAGAAATGGTGCCTAGCTTGGATAAGGTATTGACAAGGCTCTAAGGCGCTCTTTGATGATGTTCAGGGTGTGATAAGGCGCCTTAGTATACTTAGCTTATTTCTTAGCAATTTGATGGCTTCAATCATTTGTTCAAACCTACAAGAGATCAGTCCACACTCATGTGCTAGATCTTAGGATTTATAACATTTTCCTTCAAGGCGCCAAAATGGGGTTATTTAGACACAAAAGTGCGCCTAACTTAAGATGCTTATTTTCCTTCCACTTAGGCACTAATTTGTGATTCCTTGAACATGAATTTGCGCCTTGGACTAAATGAGTGTTTCCTTCACCTTTTATATTTTCAAATCATTGTAGATGTTCCTAAAGACTTCACCTAAGCCAACAACCCTCAAAACTTGTAGATTCAAGCGGATTTCTCCTTAGGTGCCAAAAATGGTTGCTACACATGCAAAATGCGCCTAAGATATGATCGCTGAATTGGCGCCTAGACTTAAATGTCTTTTTCTTTGTCAAATTTTCAATGTGTAGAGTAAAATACTCTACATTTTGATTTTTTGAGTTTCAGTTGTGCGAGCTCCAGTTTTGTTCTCTGCGCTTCAATTTTGGCAAGAGAGGTTTTGACACAGAGCGCGGGCGTGCGGGGTTTTCATTTTGTTAATTTTGCCTAAGTTCCTAAGTGCAGCGGAGAGTGCCACGTATCTTTTACATTAAAACGGAAGTTGCCAAGTGTCGGCACCCGTTCCAGTTTCTTCTAAGTTTCAAACGTTCCTTTTGAATGTTTCTCATAAGTTGGTGGGTCCCTTTTAAGAGCTTCAGTGAGCGCGGAAAGCGCCAAGTGGCAGATGCGCAGGGAGACTTTAGAGTTTCTTAAAGTTCCAATGAAAGGTGCCGCGTGTCCCATGTAGTTTCAGCGGAGAGCGCCAAGTGTCAACATCCGCGGGTTCCCTTTTTTTTTTCATCACTAAGTAAAGAGGTATGGTGGGCCCCGTTAATATTTCTATAGTTTCAGCGGAGTGCGACATGTGTCACCATCCGCGTGATTCTTATGAGTCTCTAATCTTTCTATAAAGTTTCTCAGAGTTGCACGGAAAGTGCCAAGTAGCAACGTCCGCAGAGGTTTTGTTTAAGTGCTAAAGTTTCCCAAAGTAGATGCGGAGATTGCCATGTGTCATCTTCTGCGGGACCCTGTAAATGTTTCTAAAGTTCCTAAGTGCAGCGGAAGCTGCCACGTATATGTTTCTCATATCCGCGGAAAGCGCCACCTGTCCCTTTTTCTTTTTGAAGCTGCTCAGGCACGGACTGTTGGTGGGTCCCATTTTTAATGTTTCTTAGGTTCCAAAGTTCAGCGGACCGTGACAGATGGCAAAGCCCGAGCACTCCTAAAATAAGCCACAGTAAAGACTCAAAGTAAAGCGGATATCGCCACGTATCTTTTGCAGGGGCCGCGGACGCTGCCAAGTGTCGATTTTCGGTGTCTCCTGAGTAAGAAGCAGTTTATCAAGTAAGTCACGCGAAGTAGATGCCATGTGTTAGTTTCTTATTGTTCTGGAAAGATGAAAGAGTTTCAAGAAATGGGCGCATATAAATGCCAGCTGTTCCAAGGGTTTATAGTCGCAAAGACTATCAGAAACTGCCACGCATTCCTTCCTGATTCAAGTAAGTGGAGTTACATGTATCTGTTGCAGCCAATGAACTTGCAGAGTGGCTAACCATCTCCGATTCGAAAGAGATCTTTTGTCAGACACTTTCAGTTAAGTGCCAGTTCGGTTAGACCGTTGAGATTTGATCGTGCGGGCAATCTTTGAGCCAGTTCTATGCTATAAATATGGGTTCAGATCACAGTTAAAAATATATAACATTGGAGATATAGAGAATTTTCTGCATCATAGATTGTTAGAGAAGTTTTGAAGATCTTTTGTAGTGGCCAGTAATATCATTTGCCTTTGTTCTATTTTCTTGATTCAGAGAGTTTGTATAACTGTGCATGATTCTGTGCCTTTTATGTGACTGGAAAATTAATAAAGACAGAGTTCTGTGCCTTTGCTGATATTTTCTGTGTTATTGCAAAATATTCTAATTTGTGAGCCTTTGATCCTATTTGTTTTCCATGTTTTACATTAATCACGCGTTGTTTTCTCTTTAATGTAACTGAATCCTAAAAGTAGTTTCACTGTGCTCAGTGTTGAGAAACAAAATCACATTCAGGCGCATCGCCATAGTCTAGTTTCCTTTTTTTTTAGTCGCATTTGTGATTCTGTTTAATTCTATCCCTTTTCCCAAAACACTTTTGAGAAAAAGAAGAGCTAGCTTCTTTAAAATCTGGAGGTTACTCTGAGAAGCATTCCCACGTTTCAGAGTTTCCCATGTTGGTGTTCGAAACTGCGCAATTTTGAGCATCAACAGTTTTTGACATGCCCGGTGGGACCATTTCTTGAAGTTTCTTTCAAGATTGTATGAACCAGAGAGTCACGAGGAGTCAGAACTGTGGACCTGTGACAAGAACTCAATCTGCTGTGAACCCAGGTATTCTTTTATCACCATTGATAACTAATCCAAGGAGAAGGGTCAATCAGTTTACAGCAACCCCAAGTGCAAACATGGGAGCACCTATAGCCCCAAGGAATTATGCAAATTGGAATACTGGTAGTGCTTTGATTCTCCCAGTACCACCAGCCACCTGGATCCTATCCCAGCAAATGCCCTGAAGGCTCTGCCTAAATTCAGCAGGGAGGATTTCAAAACACCCGAAGAGCATCTACAAGATGTATCTGATGTCTGCGCAATACATGTGATCACACAGCAAAACGTGGCTATAAGACTCTTAGCAGCTTCTTTCAAGGGGAAGGCTCTGGATTGGTACAGATCTTTGACCCCAAATTCAATATCTACATGGGACCAGCTTGGAGATGCTTTCTTTGCAAGATTCAAAGAGAAGGGTGATAAATCTTCTTTGTTACAACAACTGATTACCATCAAGAGGGCACCACAAGAGGCAATGACTGATTTCAATTCTAGATTTCAGAAGACTTGGAAAAGGATTCCTGCTACAGCAAGACCATTACTAGGTATGGCTATAGTATTTTATCTTAAAGCCCTAAATTCGGATATAGCAGTAATGATTCAATCACTTGGAGGCCAGACCCTGCCAGAAGCTTATGACTATGTAGTCAGAGCTGAAAATAATTTGATAGATGCTGGAAAATTGCCCCCAAGGCCCCCCATGCCTATGTTTCCAGAGATTACCCTACCATTGCCTCAAGAAGCTCCTAACCCCATAACTCCACCTGTGTCCATGTATACGTTTCCCCAACAACCTGCTAAAGCTGCTGTCCCTACCTAGTCCTCAGAGATGGATGATGTCAAGAACATCCTAAGAACGTTTTCTAATGAAATAATTAACCTAAAAAGACAGCAGAATCCTTATCCCAGACCCCAATATCAAGGCTATCAAGGGAATAGACCTCCTTCACAGTCAAACCAGTATCAGGGCCCCCAAAGGCAAACTAACCCTCAGCCATCAAACCAACTGGTTGCAGTTCCTACACCCTTGCAGACTGTTCCTCCCAATTCAAACAGAGAGATTGTCCCAGGGCAGAATAATTATGTAGATGGCACCAATGCCTGGTGTTTCCCTTGTAATAATGCACATATGCCCAGAGATTGTCCTAGGGGTAATCTACAGCAAAAGATAGCAGAGCAAAGAAGAGTGGATGGACAATTTGCAAATACTTCTGACACTCAACCCTACCAATCCCTTGGTATGCAAAATTCAGTCCTAGTGGCTCAGATGCAAGGAATGTCCTTACAGCAAGAAGAAGAAATAGCCCCTGAGCATGCTCTATTTTCATGGATTGAAGATGAAGAGTCAGTATTCTTAAATGAAGCTTCAGCTTCTAAGAAGCCATTGGTACAATCACATTACTATACTAGAGCCAAGAGAAAGATGATGGAACAGCGTGGAGTCACAAATAATGAAATTATGGGAGTTCCACCATTTCAAGATCATCAAAATACAGCTACTAGACAAGAAATACCTCAGCCAGTTCAGAACCAAGTAGTTTCCGGACAAGTTCAAGAAAAAGCAAGGTACCCTTATTATCCCAGAACACAAGCACTAGGGCCTGTGAATGTGGTGGATCAGTTGAAGAGGACTTCAACACACGTGTCAATATGGGACATGTTAGCCATTCCTGAGCAAAAGATACTGTTGCAAGAAGCTTTACAGGGCTAAGCTGTGCCTAAACAGACTGTTGCCAAAGGAGGACCTACTGATAAAGAAAAACTCAAAGACACTATTCCTTTGCAGACAACAGCTCTTCTGAACAATGCACCAGAGGTAAGTAAATCCAAGCCAGATCCCTTTTATTTAACTTTAATAGTTGGGAAGAAACTATTGCACAATGCAATGATAGACTCTGGGGCTAGCACCACAGTGATGCCAAAGCAAATAGCAGATGCTTTGAAAATAAAATATGAGCCACTTGCAAAAGGAGTTATGCAGTTAGATGGGAAGTCCATGCAAACAATAGGGAAAATTAAACAACTTCCACTACAACTGTATATCTGTCCCAATATAATTGTTAATCAAGATGTTGTAGTCATAGATATTCCTCCTGTTTTTGGCTTATGCCTATCCAGAGATTTCACAGCCAAGATAGGAGGTTATATGTCACTTGATTGGTCTCATCTCATCATAAGGACCAAATATGGGACTTAAATGAAGGTACTATCAGAACCATTGTCAAAGGACCATATCACTAATGAACCAACCCCGAAGTTAGAAGCAGCCCATGCCATGTTAAATAAAGAGGAAAGGGTTTTTGTTGAAGAAATAGGGGATTGGATTGAATATGATCAGCAAGTAGAGGATAACCAGTTGTTAACCATGATGCAGAGTGATCCCTTTGGGAACTATGACTCAACAGGGTTGGGCACTTATGTTATATTTGAGGAAGACCAGGAGATCCCTAATGTCTTAAGGAATGAGCCCTCTCAAACCCAAGAATCCATAAATAACTCAGGAATCTGGACCCTAAATTTTGATGGGGCTAGAAGCAAAAATGGAGCCGGAGCAGGAATTTGTCTTACTGCCCCTAATGGTGAAAAGATTTTAAGAGCCATTCGCTTTCATTTTGCCTGTACCAATAATGATGTTGAGTATGAATCTTTAGTGCATGGACTTATATTGGCAAAAAGGAAAGGAGTAAAGAATCTGATAGTCAAAGGAGATTCAGAACTAGTGGTGAAACAAATAAGAGAGAAGGCAATAGAAAAAAATGTAAGGACGAGATCCTATAGGCACAGAATTTGGGACTTAATAGAAAATTTTGAAGCCTTTAATATAGAAGTAGTCCCTAGAGCCCAAAATTCTGAGGCAGATAGGATGGCACAAATTGGTTCATAGTTTGATCCAATAACTGATCTAATGGTCAATAATGAGTCAGTCAAAGTTATTGTGAGGCCAACCATCCCAGACAATGATGAAAATTGGCAAGTTTTTAAAAATGATTTTCAGGTACTCTCATTTTTGCAACAGTCAGGAGAATTTGCTGATCAGTTACAACCAAAAATTGAAGAGGCATATGGTGATCAGATCATTCAACTGAAGTCAAACAAGCTCCCTAAGGAATGATTACCCTGGAAAACTTATTTGATCCTGAAGATGCTAGCCTAGAAAAGAAGAGATTCCAAACAAACAAAGAAGACTACTCTGAGATTCAGGTTAGTGAGGGGAGAACACTGAAGGTTGGGAATTCTGCCACTCAACAGGAAAGAAAAAGGTTAATTGATTTATGTGAGAAATATGATAGGGTCATAGCCTGGACCTATGAAGATCTCCATGGTTATGATAGAAATATCATTCAACACACTATAGAGCTGACTGAAGGATCTAAACCGGTTAGATAGAAACAAAGGCCAGTGAACCCTAGGATTGAACCTCTGATGGTGGATGAGTTGCAGAAACTATTAGAATCAAAGATCATTTTCCCAATCAAACACTCAACTTGGGTGTCCAACCTAGTACCAGTCAGGAAAAATAATGGGGACATAAGGCTCTGTGTGGATTTCAGAGATTTAAATAGGGCATCCTTGAAGGATCACTACCCCTTGCCCTCTATGGAACAAATTTTACAAACTGTGGCCAGATCAGAGAGATTTTCCCTGCTAGATGGTTTCTCTAGGTACAATCAGATTTGGTTGGCTGATGAGGACCAGCATAAGATTGCTTTCACCACAAAATGGGGAACATTTGCCTATGCAAAGATGCTTTTTGGTCTTTCAAATGCTGGAGCTACATTTCAGAGGGCAATGGATGTAGCATTTGGAGAGATTATCAATAAAATCATTCTAATTTACCTAGATGACCTCACTATTTTCTCTAAAAATGCTACAGATCATTTTGACCATTTAGAAGCAGTTTTTAAGAAATGCCAAGAGTTTGGAATATCTCTAAATCCTAAGAAATGCATTTTTGCAGTACCTCAAGGTAAACTATTAGGGCATATAGTCTCTAAAGAAGGAGTCTCTATAGATCCAGAAAGAGTCACTGCCATAATGAACCTGTCTTTGCCTGTCAATAAGAAAGCAGTTCAGTCCTTCTTGGGAAAGATTAACTTTGTCAGTAGGTTCATATCAGACTTTGCAGGCCTAATAAGACCAATTACACTGCTACTAAAGAAAGACCTGGTATTCAAATGGACTACAGAAGGGAGGCAGGCTTTTGAAGAGGTCAAGAAAGCAATATCAACAGCCCCAGTATTGAGGAACCCTGACTTCTCTAAGTCTTTTATAATGTATGTCTATGGAGGAGAATTCAGTGTTGCTGCTGTCCTAACACAGATAGATGATCAACAAGAGGGAGAGCATCCAATAGTCTTTTTCTCAAGGACTCTTAGGGAGTATGAAGCCAGGTATAACTTTGTAGAGAAACAGGCATATGCTATGGTAAAAGCCCTTAAGAAATTCAGACACATGGTCACAGGTAATAAGATTCTGATACTAGTGGCTCATCCTAGTGTCAGAGAATATATTATGGAAGGAGAAATCACTGAGAAAAGAGCAAACTGGATAACAAAGATTCTTGAATATGATGTGGAGGTCAGACCAACTAAACTTGTCAGAGGCAAGGGTTTGTGCCAGTATATGGTTCAAGATATGGAAAAAATGATAAATGAAGAAACAGAGGAGGAAAATATATTGAGGATACAAGAAGCTGATCAGAATTCTTGGGTCACAAATAGTATCCAGTTTATGAAACATGGGATTTTCCCAAAAGAGCTCTCTCAGGATAAGAAGAGGTACTATAGGCAACAGGGAATTCATTTTGTTTTAGTTGACCAAGTTCTTTTCAGAAGAAATACTGATGGCATACTTTTAAGATGCATAGAGAAAGATGAAGCCCAAAGAATACTGCATGAGATGCACCATGGAGAGTCAGGTGGACATTTTTCTGCAAGAACCACAGCTATAAAGATAAGTCAGGCAGGTTACTTCTGGCCCACTTTATTCACAGACTGTTATCAACTGGTTAAAGAATGCCAATCTTGTCAGTACTATGTAGGGAAGAGAAGGAATGCAGCAATGCCCCTTAGTCCTATAATCGTTGATGAACCTTTTGCTCAATGGGGTCTAGACTTCATTGGAATGATCAATCCAGTGTCAAGTATGGGGCACAAATGGATCCTAACCGCCACAGATTATTTTACTAGATGGAGTGAGGCAGTCCCACTAAAAGAAGCAACAGAAAAGGTGATTCTAGACTTTCTGGAGGGTATCACTGCTCGCTTTGGACCTCCTCGTACTGTAATTTCAGATAATGCTAAGGCATTTTTGGGGGCAAAGATATCTGACTTTGCACTAAAGTATGGAATCTACCTGAAAACCTCCTCCAATTATTATTCTCAGGATAATGGTTTGGCAGAATCAACTAACAAGAATCTGATCAGACTTATTAAAAGAATAGGGGTTGATCATCACAAAGAGTGGCATAAAGTGCTTAATATAGCACTATGGGCAGATAGAATTACACCGAAATAGGTGACAAAAATGTCCCCATATGAATTGGTCTATGGTAAACCTGTTGTAATGCCCCTGAGCTTGGAGATTCCTGCTCTCCAGTTATTGAAACAGATTGAGATTGAGGAAAATGGCCCCATGCAGGTCAGACTTGCTGAGCTCCTAGAAGTTCAAGAAAAGAGAGATTCAGCACATGAATCATTATTGAAACATCAGAAAATAATCAAAGATTGTTTCGATAAGAAAACTTCAAACCCTCATTTTGAAGTAGGATCAGTTGTTTTGAAATGGGATGAGAGAGCTGCCAAGCCGGGTCGACATAGTAAATTTGAGTCATTATGGACTGGCCCCTATAAAATCCGTTCCTGTAAACAACAGAATTCTTTTGAGCTTGAAACGATGGAGGGTGAGCCTGAAGAGATTCCTATCAACGGGATCTACTTGAAGCATTTCAATTAGACAGTATCTTTCCTGTGTATTATAGTTAGATAGTTTCCTTTTCATTGTTGCTTTATTTTTCCCGCTCTTGCTTTGAATAAGTGTTTTATAAACACATGGCCACAACTTAAGTCTCTTAAAAGTCTCGAAACTCTCGCATTCATTAAACCTCTCAAATCCCCAAAATTCCTAAAAAGTACCCAGCGCAGCCGCTTTTATGACGTATCTGACACTTTGTCCCACTCAGATCTCTTAAGATTTTATAACGGTTTTCCATTTGTTAATTCCATTTATGAGACTTGATGCGTCATTAAAATACCCCAACAACATGAGTTAAAGCTTAATTGAGTTTCATTTGTTTCTACTTCTACTAAGTGTCTTCCCTGTTGCTGCGTTTTCATTACAAAACCTACTTCCTAGGTGTATCTTTCCCGTTGCGAAGCTTCTATCCTTGTTACAAGTAAGTTATATAGTTTCCAGCAAACATAGAGATGGCGGAGGCACAGTCTTCTCAACAGGGGCTTGGGATTTACGAGTCTATTCGCAGGCTCCTCGCCAGCAAATCATACACTTCGGCCCCTGCGCAACCTTTAAAGACCTATCCAAGGACTAAGGTTCCTGAGGCTGGTTATGCGGTCGACCCAGCTAAGGTGCAGGATTTTGCAGATGGTATTGCTGAACCAGCCCTTCAAAAGTCTGGTAAAGCTCTGTGAGAGGGAGCACACCAAAGATGCCTCCTGAAGGCCAAAGCTAAACAATTTGAAACATTCGGCATGCGGATATAGACCTCTCAATTGGTGAAATTCATGGTCCCGAGCGTACATTTATGCCCCGACTTGATTGAGGTATGCGCAGAATTGTTTCATGCACCCTCAAGCACCATTCAAAAGGGACCCTTCATGGTACAAATCACACCAAAGGCCATCAGGGACATGTTGGCCCTATACTATGATAGCACAGCCACGTTTCCCACTATTGCCAAAATGCAAAAGACATGGGCAAATGTCAAGTTTCAATTAAGGTTTCTTAATTTAGAGATGCAGCTACAAGATGAAAATACCCAAATGCCAGCGCTACCAACAGGAAGGGCACAATTTACACAAGCCAGTCAGGAAGCGCTATCTATGATGGCATTTATCTTCGGAATGAAGGAAGACATCACCGTCTATGATTGGCAATTGGCCGTTTTATTCAGAATGAAGACCGTGGATAAGTCTCAGGAGTTTCGGCTGGATTTCTCAGAGCAAATTGCCTACTCAATGGCCGACCAACTCACCAATTTCAAATCAACAGGGGTTTTTAGGTATTCTTCTTATCTGTTTCACCTTATGTTATACCAAAACTATGCCATCTTTTCCCAATATATGCATCTGAATATGTATGACCCAAGTTTTGATCCCAATAGAACTATCCCTGTGTCTACATGGACACATGTCTTGTCTGAATCGTCTAACCCCTATGAATTTTGGGAATTTTTTGTCGCCCCTGCTTTTACTCACCTAAGCCCAGAGCCTGTTGAAAATAGATTAACATTGAGTGTTAGAGGCGTCATGGCAAATTCCCCCATTCCTTGTGATTATTTCTTTGGGTCTCACCATACTATTATCAGGGTCCATGGTTTTAATGGAGAACCAGTATTGCTACCCAAGGTTTTGACTCCTAGGCTAGCCTTTTTAGAGGTCACCTGGCAAATGTCTGTGGTTGATAATGATTATGGCACTGGGAAGAAGAAAAAGAAAATGTATGATATCCCATGGGTGAAGAAAAACATGACCCTATTGGTCAGGGATGCTGAGCACTTATTGCTAAGGAAGTTAGCTATCCTGGGTTTTCTTTTGATTGAAGATAAATGGAGATATGATCCAATCAGTTTCATAACCTTATGGGTCAAGAATAATAATGTTGGTGTCAAAATTGTGCACGAGGGTCGTCCCTTTTGGGAAGACAGAAGAAACCCTAAGGAGGACATCCCTGATTTATATGCAGAATTGACAGATTTGCCCTTTGAGGGACCCAGGCCATGGGAAGTATTTTATAAAAAGGAAAAGGCCTATGACCCTAAGTTCAAAATGGGCACTGGATTAAAGAAAAATTTAATAAGAGATAGAGAGTGGAAGGCTGAGAAGATAGAAGCCTATTGGAAATATAGGCAGGAGATATCTGAAACAACCCACTCCTTTGGCAAGGTTGATACAGATGAGAAATGGGAGTCCATTTGGGACGAATGGCATCCTTCTCCAGCCTCTAGCCCTGATACAAGAAAGATCCATAAAAGGAGTGAGGAGTCTGAAGAAGAAACTGAGTCCGCTCACACAGTGCAGGCCCCAGGACAAACATCATCTACAGCTGCTGTAACTACCTGGCCCCAATCTCTCAGTGCTATTGAGAAGCAAAAGAGTGTGGTGTCATCACCACCTAGAGGGACCTCATCAGTTTCAATGATTGGGGTTTCCAGTTTTGTGCAAACACCACTAGCAACAGTGGTAAATGTTGAGGAGAAAGAAACACAGCAAGAAGAAGAGAGGCCAAGGAAACATAAGAAGTTGAAACTTCAACCTGATTCAGACAAGGAGGTAGAACCTTTATTGCAGCCATCACCGAGTATATCTGTTGCTCCTCAGGTACGTGTTTCTTCTCCTTCTTCTTCTCAGTCTTTTTCTTCTTCAATAGGGGTGGATATCCCAATTGGCCAAATATTATCCCCTGCCACCTTTGTTGTGCCAATTTCCCAATTTTCCCCATCTATCACTACATAGGCCATGTCATCATAGGCCACATCATTGCCTCCCTTTTCTCCCTTTTTTCCAAGGAGAATATCTCCTCAGATTCCTCCTAGCCAACATTTGGCTATCCCTTATGGCTTGCTACAGGGTCATCCTTTTGCGGGCGGGTATATTGCCTCTCCCCCTACCTTCCAAGCTCAAGCAGACACTGCTAAGAAGGCTAGGGAGGCCCGAATGGACAAAAAGAGAAAGAAGGACAATAAAGCTCTGGCTGTCCCACATATGAGGTCACTATTTGACCCAATCCAGCAGCAGCTAACTGTGACTCATTTGTCACCAAATGTAGTTAGACCCAATGAGCAGATGCAGCCCCAAGATTATACAATGAGTGCAGTGGTGATGGACATGTTACTTTTTAGGCCACAAGATAGGGTAGAGATGCTAAATGAAACCACTTCTGCTGTAGCCACTGACTATTTGAAGTTATCAAGGAAGTTGCAGAAGGTGGAGGCCAATCTGGCTCAAGAAAGGACACATAGTGAGACCCTGACTGCTGAGCTCAAATTAAAAAATGATGAAATTGAAGATCTCACTAAACAGTTGCAAAATACTGTTTCATGTCAGATTCATCAGGCTACACAAAGCCAAAATGCTTCCTTGAAAGAAGAACTGATCTAGGTGAAGTCTGTTGTGATTACCCTGAAACAGGAAAAGGCTACATTGCAGAAGAGGCATTAGGATTCCTCTCAGCAAGCCACACAATTCCAACAGCAGCTGTTGAAAGAACAGAACAATGTTGCTACCATACAGGCTCAACTTCAGGCCGAGCAACAAACAACAAAACAATTGACCCTTGAGTTGGCAAATAGGCCACAAAATGCAGGAGTGTTGAACCTGATTAAGGAGCTATATGCATCAGTGTGGGCAAGAATCTCTGAGGAGATTATCCAACTCAAACCCTCTTTAACTTTCCTGCTACATGCACAACAATTATGTGAAAAGGTGGAAACCTCAGTTTAGGCCACTTTGTCCATTGTTTCCATGAGAGTTTCTGATTCTCAACTGCTGTTGGGGAAACTTTATGATACATCTGATGAAACATTATCAGTAGCAGGGATCAGTGATAGAATGATTGCTGCCAAACGGGTGAATGAGGTTCTCAGTTGCAACTCTGCTGCAATTACTTGCCAGGAGCTCCTGGATGTGGTCAAGGAGGGAGTGAAGGACATGAAGAAACATATTGAAGACCTGGTGCAATTGGGTCTTCCTCCCCCTTTTCTTGATAGCAACACTATATTAATGGTTGATGAAATCAAGCCTCTGTTGCTAGCCAGACAAAATGACCAATCAGTTTTCCAGGGTCTAACAGATGCCTCATCAGTGTCAGAAGTGGAAGCTGTTTTGATTCCTATGGCCCAGCTTGATTTCCAGTTGAAAGCAGCAGTCCATGGTTTGCAGAGCTTTTCACATAAGGACATGATCAACCTAGATTTAGCCTTCCAGGATTTGCAGAACAAACAGGTATTATCTGATGCCGAGTGCTCTGTATATCAGACGGCCTTGCAAAATTTGTAAATTTTGCTGTATAGATGCACATTTTTGGATTCTTTTTGAGTAGGCTCAAAAGTCCTCGGGGTCGCCAAGAACTGTAGAGTAAAATACTCTACATTTTGATTTTTTGAGTTTCAGTTGTGCAAGCTCCAATTTTGTTCTTTGCGCTTCAGTTTTGGCAAGTGAGGTTTTGACACAGAGTGCGGGCGTGCGGGGTTTTCATTTTGTTAATTTTGCCTAAGTTACTAAGTGCAGCGGAGAGTGCCACGTATCTTTTACATTAAAATGGAAGTTGCCAAGTGTCGGCACCCGTTCCAGTTTCTTCTAAGTTTCAAACGTTCCTTTTGAATGTTTCTCATAAGTTGGTGGGTCCCTTTTAAGAGCTTCAGTGAGTGCGGAAAGCGCTAAGTGGCAGATGCGCAGGGTGACTTTAGAGTTTCTTAAAGTTCCAACGGAAGGTGCCATGTGTCCCATGTAGTTTCAGCAGAGAGCGCCAAGTGTCAACATCCGCAGGTTCCCTTTTTTTTTTCCATCACTAAGTAAAGAGGTATGGTGGGCCCCGTTAATATTTCTATAGTTTCAGCGGAGTGCGACATGTGTCACCATCCGCATGATTCTTATGAGTCTCTAATCTTTCTATAAAGTTTCTCAGAGTTGCGCGGAAAGCGCCAAGTGGCAACGTCTGCGGAGGTTTTGTTTAAGTGCTAAAGTTTCCTGAAGTAGATGCAGAGATTGCCATGTGTCATCTTCCGCGGGACCCTGTAAATGTTTCTAAAGTTCCTAAGTGCAGTGGAAGCTGCCACGTATATGTTTCTCATATCCGCGGAAAGCACTACCTATCCCTTTTTCTTTTTGAAGCTGCTCAGGCACAGACTGTTGGTGGGTCCCATTTTTAATGTTTCTTAGGTTCCAAAGTTCAGCGGACCATGACAGATGCAAAGCCCGAGCACTCCTAAAATAAGCCACAGTAGAGACTCAAAGTAAAGCGGATATCGCCACGTATCTTTTGCAGGGGCTGCGGACGCTACCAAGTGTCGATTTCCGGTGTCTCCTGAGTAAGAAGCAGTTTATCAAGTAAGTCACGCGAAGTAGATGCCATGTGTTAGTTTCTTATTATTTTGGAAAGATGAAAGAGTTTCAAGAAATGGGCGCATATAAATGCCAGCTGTTCCAAGGGTTTATAGTTGCAAAGACTATCCGAAACTGCCACGCGTTCCTTCCTGATTCAAGTAAGTGGAGTTGCATGTATCTGTTGCAGCCAATAAACTTGCAGAGTGGCTAACCGTCTCCGATTCGAAAGAGATCTTCTGTTAGACACTTTCAGTTAAGTGCCAGTTCGGTTAGACCATTGAGATTTGATCTTGCGGGCAATCTTTGATCCAGTTCTATGCTGTAAATATGGGTTCAGATCACAGTTAAAAATATATAACATTGGAGATATAGAGAATTTTCTGCATCATAGATTGTTAGAGAAGTTTTGAAGATCTTTTGTAGTGGCCAGTAATATCATTTGCCTTTGTTCTGTTTTCTTGATTCAGAGAGTTTGTATAACTGTGCATGATTCTGTGCCTTTTATGTGACTGGAAAATTAATAAAGACAGAGTTCTGTGCCTTTGCTGATATTTTCTGTGTTATTGCAAAATATTCTAATTTGTGAGCCTTTGATCCTATTTGTTTTCCATCTTTTACATTAATCACGCGTTGTTTTCTCTTTAATGTAACTGAATCCTAAAAGTAGTTTCACTGTGCTCAGTGTTGAGAAACAAAATCACATTCAGGCGCATCGCCATAGTCTAGTTTCCTTTTTTTTTAGTCACATTTGTGATTCTGTTTAATTCTATCCCTTTTCCCAAAACACTTTTGAGAAAAAGAAAAGCTAGCTTCTTTAAAATCTGGAGGTTACTCTGAGAAGCATTCCCACGTTTTAGAGTTTCCCATGTTGGTGTTGGAAACTGCGCAATTCTGAGCATCAACACAATGCTTAAGGCTTTTGATATCAATCTTAATCAAGGCGCCATCTTATGTAAGCTCCTACGCTTATTTCATGTCAAGGCGCAATTTTAAGGTTGTTGGATGATAAAACGTGCCTTGAATTCTAGGTGCGATTTTGAGTTTGAAAATACATGCATTTGCGCCTAAGCAATTAGAGCAAATTTGCGCCTAAAAATGGAAGTCCCCGAGATAAGGTATATTGAAAAAAAGATTTAAGTATAAGTTTAGAGATAGGTCTCGGATCCACTGGATTTAACATGTAGATTTAGCTTTTGAGGGATCCACCAGATTTCAGACTTAGCCAATTTTCAGGGTATCAAACTTAGTCATTTTCAAGATCTTAGAACATACATCAGGACATCAGGGGACTATAGTATCCACCACAAAACTATAAACTCAAACATTACTGACTTCATCATGAAACTATCTAAGACATCATCCAAGACTCAATGCAAAGCACTGGAGCTCAAAAAAAGGGGGTCCCCATTTGCAATGGGGCGATGTGTGATTAGGTCACAATAGGTGCTAAAGACTTTTTTTTACATTAGAGTATCTTCTGTAGATCACAAAGAAAAATGCCTTCTGGGTTTTGTTCGTAGCATCGAAAAACCATCTAGGTATCTGTTAGTTTTTGTATGCAGCTTATATCTTTTACAGAAACAACATCAAAAAGCTACAATAGACCCCCTCTCCATTGGCATTTTAGAAATTGTAGTTCAACTTCCAAAGGCTATAACTTGGGTTCCCGACCTCCGATTTGTGAGCTTCTTTTTTTGATTTTGGCTAATTTTTCGTGCTCTACGTGCTGGTGTAGATGGTTTCTGATTTCAGTGTATGGATTTTCCAAAAATCTTAGATTCTCACACGTGACTCTGCGTAGTTCCCATTTTGGGACTTTCAAAAGTGCATAACTTTTGCATACGGCCTTGGGTCGAGGCGATTCTTTTTTTGAAAGTGCATGTTTTTTCATGTACTTCACAGTGGTACTTCTAATTTCATTTGGGTTTGTCCCGAAATTGTAATTTCAATATATGTTCATTTTGTGAGGATTTGTAAAAGCATTGAAGTCAAGTCCACTAAGTGTTCACTTGCTAGTGGCCATTGTAACCGTACTACTTATAAAGTGCCAAATTATTTTGTTGGGGGGTGGGCTTCTTCATTGAGTAATTCAGAGGGGTCTCTTGGTGTGATTGTGCTTATGCAACTCCTTCTGCTCTTACTCTCTTTTCTTTTCACAATGGGTAATGTTAAGTTTCTACTGCTAACTCCATACAACTACAATACATGGAAAGAAAATGCATGGAACTTCTTAATGCAACAAGGGTACACACCCTATGTTGAACAAAAGATAACTGAACCCTCAGATGCTAAGGAAAAAATACTTTGGATGTTTGAACAAACAAAAGCTCTAGGTTGTCTTAGGAGTTTAGTTTCTCTTGATATAATGTTTCAACTTGATAGAAAAATAATTCACATGATGCATGGGAACAACTAAAAACTCTTTGTGGGACAACTGATGAAGTTAGGGGATATCAAATTGATAATCAACTAATGGCGTTAGATCCTAAGTCTTTTGACAACATCCTGGACTTTGTAACAAAAGTAAATGATTTGAGAGCACAATGTAAAGCATGTGGCATAGAGAAAAATGACATTCAATTTGTCTTGGGTACTCTTAACAAACTTGGACCTGAATATGTTGTTTTTGTTTCTAGTTTTCATACTCATAGATTGACTATGGGCTCTACATATAAAATGCCTTCTTTTTCTTCATTCTCTGAATTGTTAACGCAAGAACAAGGCAAGCTTCTTTCTATGGGGCTTTTAAAGCCATCTCAGTCTCAAGCTCTATTGGCTAGTCAGTCGAAGGAATAGAAAGAGTCAGGGAAACCTGACAAAAAACATAAGTCATAGAAAGATCAGGCACAATCTTCGTCTGCCTCAATAGCAGACTCCACTTCCTCTTCTTCAAAGGGGAACAATTAGAAGAAGGAAAGACCAACTTGTTGCTAGTGTAAGAAAGTTGGTCATGAGGAATACTCTTGTCACAAGAAGCAGATCGATGAGCTGAAGCATCTTCTGAAAAAGAATAACATTAATCTGCCTTCTTCACAATAATCCTCTACTCCTTCAAAATCAGGCAAAGGGAAAGCAACTACACTAGTTGCTACTATAGATTCTTCTCAGCAGTGGATTCTTGACGCGGGTGCCTCACATCACATGGGTTCTATCAGAGAACAGTTTTCCTTGTTGAAGCCTTGTTTGGTGCCCCACATTCTCATTGGGGATGACTCCTGTTGAAGTCATTGGGAAAGGTTCTGTTGATGCTGGCACTGGTACATTTGAGGATGTCCTTTGTGTACCGAATTTGTCATCTAACCTTCTCTCTGTCTATTAGATTGCCCAGAATGGTAGAAAAGTTGAGTTCACTTTTGATTTCGTCACCATCAGAAGTCTTGAAGATAATGCACTTCTTGCAGTCAGTAAGGCTGATCATGAGTCTCGATTGTATGCTTTCTCTCATTTTGTACCTGATTCACATTCGACTGCTTTGCTCACTCATTCAGATTCTATGAGCAAGTTATGGCATGAGTGGTTTGGCCATCTCAACTTCCACTATCTCCAACAGCTCAACAAGAAGGATATGGTCACAAGTCTTCCTAAGATCAGTTTCTCAGATGGAGTTTGTTTTGGTTGTGCCTTAGGAAAACATCCTGAGGACACGTTTGATAAAGGGAAGGCTTGGAGGACTTCAAAAGTCCTTGAGCTGGTTCATAGTGATGTGGCGGGTCCATTTCCATCTTTATCCTTCAGCAAGGCTCGCTACTTACTCACATTCATTGATGACTATTCCAGATACACTGGGTCTACTTTCTTTGACAGAAGGGAGAAGCCTTTGATAGATTTTAGGAGTTCAAGGCTTGCGCCAAGAAACAGTCTGGGAAGGTTGTCAAGATTCTCCACACTGACAATGGCAGAGAATATGTGAACCACCGCTTTGAACAATTTTGCACTCTTGAAGGGATAGATCTTCAGCATACCATCGCCTATGCACCTCAACAAATTGGTGTGGTTGAGAGGAAAAATAGATCCCTGAAAGAGATGGTTGGTTGCATGATCCACGCACGCTCCCTTGCCCCTAAATATTGGGTAGAAGCTATCAATTGTGTTGCTCACATCCATAATAGAGTTCCGCATAAGGCATTGAAGGGAATGACTCCTTTTGAAGCCTGGTGTGGTAGGAAACCTGTTGTGCAGCACTCTAGAGTTTTTGGCTCTCCTGCATGGGCTCACATTCCTTCAGAGAAGCGCAAGGCCTTGGAACTTTAGAATCGGCCTTGTATCTTTATTGGTTATCCCAATGGTGTCAAAGGATATCGGCTCTTGGATCATGAGACACATGAGCTCTTCATTGAGCGAAGTGTGCAGTTTGAGGAAAGCTCTCCTAGCTCATCCTCTCTTCTTTGTTCCTCCACCACGGATTCAGATAGTGACTCAGATGATTTTCCTTCAGCTGCCTCTACTCGCAGAGTTGATCATGAGGTTTCCTCTTCCTCTTCGTAGAGTTCAGAGTCTGAGGATGGGGATTCTCCTCCATCTCCTCACATGCCTCACTAGGCTCGTTAGACACTTGAGTTAGCAGGTACTCTTGTTGGGGATCCTTCAGACGCTCAGAGGACTCAGTCACAACATCTGGACATTCTACATTCCTACATTGCCATAGCTTCCGATCCATAATCATTTCATGAAGCATGAGTTATTGCTGAGTGGGATTCAGCAATGGAGGAAGAGTACAACTCTTTGATTCAGAACAAAACTTGGGATCTTGTTCCACTTCCTAAGGGAAGAAAAATGGTTCGGTGTAAGTGGATCTACCAAACCAAATTTGCAGCGGATGGATCAGCTGACAAGTTCAAAGCACGACTTGTGGCTAAAGGTTTCTCTCAGGTTCCTGGTATTGACTATTCTGAGACCTTTGCCCCCGTCGCCAAGATGAACTCCATTCACTTGATACTTGCTCTTGCTGCAACTCACAGTTGGGCTATACATCAGATGGATGTGAAGAGTGTATTTCTTCACGGGGATCTTCATGAGGAGATTTACATGGAGCAACCATAGGGGTTCATTCATGATTCTTCACTGGTTTGCAGACTGAGGAAGTCTATGGCCTCAAACAAGCCCCACGGGCTTGGTATGCCAAGATGGACTCCTTTCTTCTCTCAGTTGGGTTCTCTTGATGCCACTCAAATCCAAATGTCTACATCTTGAGACAGGAGGATGCTCTTCTTTTTTTGGCTCTCTATGTTGATGACTTGATTGTCACTGGGAGCACTTCATCCATCATTGCGAGTGCCAAGACTTCTTTGCATGACTGACTTGTGTCTCTTGCACTATTTTCTCAGGATTGCGATCACTCAGACCTCTTCTAGGATCTCTCTTGCACAACCCAAGTATGCTCTTGATCTTTTGGCTCATTTTCACATGGCTGATTGTAAGCCTGCACCGACTCCCTTTCTGTTCGGAGTCAAGCTTGAGGCAAAGTGTTCTACACCACTTGTTGATGCCACTTTGTATCGTCGGCTTGTTGGTAGCCTCATCTATTTGACTCATACTTGCCCCAGCATTTCATTTGCAATTGGCATTGTTTCACGCTTCATGACGGAGCCACACGAGCTTCATTGGAAGGCTGCCAAACGCATCTTACACTACATACAGGGCACTCACAGGTACGAGATTCACTATGTAGCAGGCACACATTCAGACTTGGTTGGATACACGGATTCTGATTGGGCTGGTGATCTTGATGATCGCAAGATACAACTTTCATCTTGGTTCTGGTCCCATTTGTTGGCAGAGCAAGAAACAACATGCTATTGCTCTTTCTTCGACTGAGGCTAAGTATTGAGGGGCTGTTAATGCCACCACTGAGGCTATCTAGCTTTAGAATATCCTCACTAAACTTGGCATCACTTTTCATAAGCCATCAGTCATTTACTATGACAACTAGAGCGCCATCCAGATCTCGAAGAACCTGGGTTATCATCAGCGGACCAAACACATTGAGATCCGCATGTATTTTCTCAGGGAGCTGATTCAGGAGCAGGTCATGGAGTTGCAGTATTGTCCTATAGCATACCAGGTTGCTGATATCTTCACCAAACCCTTCACTGAGAGTAAGTATGTTCATATTCGGTCTCTCTTGGGGTGTGGGACATCTCTTCTGGGGGGGTCAATTAGCCCTTCCTGCTTTATCCTCTCATGGGGGAGTTTTTTCCCACTGGGTTTTCTCCTTCCTTTTCTATTTGAGGGGATTCTTTGTACATGGGTACCTCATCAGGCCTTGTTGTCGGGACCCATCTTTGCATTTTGTCTACATTTCCGCCTAAGTTGCACTTAAGGGGGGATGTTAGTGTGAATAGCGTTACTTTGCTATCTAGCTCTTTCTTAGCTTGTTCTCCACTTTATCTCTCTTCACGCTAGGCTAAGGGAGTTTTTCACTTTATCCCATATTGGTTGTGTTTTCAGTCTCTTGGGTGGAATATCCTATATATACCCACCTCTTGCTCTCACATGAGCATCTCATTCAATTGTATTGCTTTGCATTCTCTTGAGTTGAATACAATTTATTTGGCTCATATCTGATTTCTATTTTGCTTTCTCTCAATCACTTGCATTCTTGGGTAGAAATCTTACAGTTAGATTGGATTTTAATATTTATGTAGTGTGGCAAGAGAGACAGAAAGTCATTATCTATGCTTTCTGAAAGCTGTTATAACGCGAGGTTTCATCTTATTATTTTGCTATTGAAGGATGTTTGGTATTGAAAAGATGAAGTCCAAAAACAAAAGTTTCTTGTGCTCAGATTCTGTTTTATCTGATAGCTAACTTTTCAAAATTCAATTATTTAAAGGATTTCTATTCAAAATTTATAGTTTTTCAATTTGCTGCCAATTCATGTGATTTTTAAAAATGAAATTTTTTGCCAAATCCAAGTTCGAGCCTAAAATGTGCTAAGCGAATATGAACCGGATCCGAGTCTCAATAATATTGCACAAACATCCATCATTGATGATCATGAAGAAACATTGGTAGTAAAGCAAATCATGACAAAGTCAATGAAGGAGGCATTCAAAACAAAAAAATAAAGATAAGACAAAGCTATGATTTTCTATATCCAAGTAAGGATATACCCAGTAAACATAACTAGGTAGAGGTAGGAAGTTCTATCATATGCTAAATTTATGATCATAAAATGAGTGTGATTGTTATGCAGAATGGGTCAAACAGAGAAGAAATTCAAGTACATAGATAGTAATTAAGACAAAACTTGAACAAAATTCCAAACCAAATACTAGTGAAGTGCGATTCAAGTGGGTGACCAATAGCGAAGTGCTTCAAGTGTGGAAGGTGGGATCATTTCAATTGAGATTTCCTTGAGAAAGGAGCATAGGAAAGTGCTAAGAAGTTGTACTAGTGATGTGGTCCAAGCGAACACAATGATGATGAGCATACAAACCACAAGCCACCAACTATGTAGGAAAGGACTCAAGATTATCTATGGTTCAGACAAGAAGTCAACAAAATAAGGTTGATTATCTTGACTTAGCTATGAAGAGAGATTACCTCAAGGAAGCAAAACAAGACATTTCAAAGGAATAGGAGAAGGGAGTTGAGCAAGATATGCCAGGTGATGTGATTAATGGACCAAACGAAAAGTGAATGGAGAAGGATATTGATCACAGTAGCATTACATTTACATGACAACGACACAAAAAGTTGAAAGTGTAAATGGAGTTCAATTACACAAGTTTAATATGGGAAAAGAGATAAATTTTACCTTAAACCCTAAAAGTAAAAACAATAGTTTTTTTTTGAAAAAATGTGAAAAAAGGGAAAACCTAAAAAAAAATAGGTTATTCAATAACCCATGTTTTTTTTTTCAAAAAACTCGGTTTGACTTGGTCAAAGCCATGCCAATTTGACTCGGCACGACCCAAGCACCGAGTGCAGATTAAATGTGGTTAATCATGTTTTATTCCTGTTTTTCAACTTCTATGATCTTGATAGCCAAGTCCAAAAGATGATAAAAAATGCTGATCCTCAACACTAGAGTTCTACATACTCTTTTAATGCTATTTTTTTTTTCAATAAAGAAAAATACTTGTATTAAGTATAAAGTGAAAATAGAAAAACCCTTTGATAGAGAGGTGGTTATAAAAATCCACTAAGGGTGAGAAGATGAATTGTTGGTAAATATGTTGAAGTCAAAAGTGTTGGCGTGAATAGGGTTATTACCTATCCGGTTTACCCTTGTGTGAATAATTCATATTATTTAACTATTTTTTAGTTAAATGATATTCACACATCACACATAATTCACATGTTAAGTTGACTTAATGAGTCTACTAGATGTTTCTAGTTGTGTTTAGTTGTTGATAGTTAGCATTTTATCTTGTAGTTGTCATATGTCATAAGATTAAGACACTTGTCACATGACTACAACATCTTACATCTCATCCTCATCTTTATAAGCAAGGCATATCATGTACATTGTAACAATCTTGTGTTACACATATGGTTCTTAGGGTTGTCATTGATGTCAACACTATCACTAGGTTGCCATTGATGTCAACACTATCATGGTGGTGTGATGGTGTTCATGGTTGGATGTCATGTCCCATCCAGCAAGAGAAGAAAAACAAGAGAAGTTATAGTGAGAAGAGGAGCAAGGGTAGATATAGTTCACGGTTGGATGTCATGTCCCATCCAGCAAGAGAAGAAGAGCAAGAGAAGATACATTGAGAAGAAGAGCAAGAGAAGAAGATATAATTCATGGTTGGATGTCATGTCCTATCCAACAAGAGAAGGGAGAAGTTATAGTTCATATTAAGATGGGAATTAGAAGCACAAAGATGATCAAATGTGATGTTGATGCTACTGATGGCTTGTAGTAGGTATGTTCCAAGTTCCATGATGATTACATTACCGGAAGAGTGTTTTGTTGTTAACTGATTGAAGACAGTGTTGGCTCTGTGAAGATGTTCTGTGTAGGACAGTGGAATGCTTTGCATTTCTTCGCATTTGTAGATATGGCTATGCAGTTCTGGAATTGAGTTTAGGATACAGTGAAGGTGATAAATCCAAATTTTTAGATCATTTGTCCTTCCTCTATGAAAGTTATGCATGAGAGTACCGGTATGTGTTTTGGCAGAGTATGCTAGTGTCGAAGGCCTATTGGAGTGCTTCACATTCCTCTGGAAATGAATGATTGCCCTTGCGGTTTTGAGAAAATGTTTATGGATATGTATAACATGCTTCCTTTCAGCTTCAAGGTTCTTGGTGGTCCGCAGCTCAGTAATTGCTTGGTGTTTGAAGCTGTGAAGGATGTTTTGGACCTGGTTAAGCAAGTGTTGGGGTCCACAAGGCTTGGATCTTCTACTAGTGGAACGTGTGGCTTCACTTTAGACCTATCTTCTACACATTTCATATTGTGTGTTGTCTAGCCAACTTGTAAATGTATTGTTCATGTTGTATCTGGCCGACAAATAATGTAATCAATGTAATATCATGTATAAATAATGAATTAAATTGAGTGAGGAGAGGTGTGATTGCAAGTTGATTGAAAAGTTCGCAAGCAGATAAAAGGCAAAATAAATGTATTATTGATGTGTGACTAGAGGAGAAAGAGCATAAGTTGTTGATGCTGTCTAGATTCATCTTGAATACTTATATGTGACAGTGATCAAGTATGGAGTGTGCCTAACTAATCAGATCATCAAAAGAAAGTGTGAATAGGCAAAAGTGCAATCATCAAAAGTGTGAGTTTCAATGTCAGTTTTAGACAGTAGAAAGACTGTCACACTGTAATCTTTTGTAAGTGTGTTCTCATTTCAGGGAGTAGTAGCTTCCTTGGGAGTGATCGTAAAACAAAGTCTTCAGGGAGTAGAAGCTTCCTTGAGAGTGACCCTAAATCAAAGTTTTTCAGGGAGTAGAAGCTTCCTTGGGAGTGACCCTAAATCAAAGTTTTTCAGGGAGTAGAAGCTTCCTTGGGTTGTAGCCCTAAAACAAAGTTGTTATTTGAGCTTCATGTATTGTGAGTTAATCTTTACTGTGGTTTTTCCCTTCTAGGGTTTTCCACATATATTTGGTGTTATGTGTTGATGTGCATTGTGTTAATCTTTCATGTTCATGTTAATGTTGTGACGCTTAAGTTTTAAATCTGCTCTGGATAAGTTGAAGTTGTTAAAATTGAAGATTGTTTAGATACTGATTCATCCCCCCTCTCAGTATCTTGGTGTGTTCAACAATTGGTATCAGAGGGCCAAGTTGCTCTAAGGGAAGCTTAACCACTTGAGGAAGGTTCAGGATGGTGCAAAATAGATCCAGCAAGATACTTAGGTTTGATGGAACAAATTATGCTTTTTTGAAGCTAAGGATGGAAGCTTATATCAATTCTCTAGGGTGTGGTGTTTGAGAATCTGTCAAGTCAGGGTTACACTATTCTTGCTACTATTCCTACAAATGCAGATGAAGTTAAGAAGTATGATAACAATGCCAAGACAAAGTTTGCTATCATGAGTGGGTTAGCTGATTCAGAACTTTCAAAGGTAATGAGTTGCAGTTCTGCTTAAGAAGTTTGGGATAAACTTAAAACCATTTATGAGGGAAATAAGAAAGTAAAGCAATCCAAGATGTAGATCTTCAAGAGCAAATTTGAGAACATAAAAATGCCAGAGGATGAAGACATTGTGGATACATGCTCCGGGTGAATGAAGTGGTCAATGACATTAAAGGTCTTGGTGGAGATGCGAAAGAAGATGAGGTTGTGAAAAAGGTTCTAAGATCTCTTCCCAAATCTTACATTCATAAGATATCTTCCATTGAGGAGAATGCAGATTTGAATACTTAAATTGTAGACAAATTGTTTGGTACCCTTATTGCCTTTGAAATGAGAGAGTTTGGCAATAATGCTCCAAAGAAAGAAGTTGCTTCCAAAACTAGTATGAAGACCAAAGAAGAAGTTGTTGATGAAGATGAAAGCTCTAATGAAGTTGAAGAAAATTTCGTAAGAAGACTCAAGAAAGGTACTGACAGATACAAAGGTAAGTCACCCTTCAAATGTTTTAATTGTGGAAAGGTTGGTCATTTTTCTTCTAAATGTCCTTTCAAAGAATCAAGGGGTAATAACAGGAGACATAAGTTCAAGAGAAGTCTATATTCCATAGAAAGTAATTATTCTTCAGAAGATGAGGATCATGATGATTCAAATGATGAAACACTTTTCATGGCCCTGAATGTTGGTAACAAAAAGGATGATGCTAGAACTTGTGAGAAGACTGGTACCTTGCAAACAAATCAAAACAATGAAAGATCAATGGTTGTATGGACTGCCTTTCATGCAAATGAAGAATCCAAGGATTTCAGTGATTGACAGTGGATGCTCAAATCATATGATTGGTGACAAGGAGAAGTTTATCAGCCTTGAGAAGTGGGATGGTGGTGCTATCTAGTTTGGTGGTGATGAGTTAACACAAATTTGTGGAAAAGGTGCTATAACTATTGATGAGAAGAACAAGATTGGGGATGTCCTCTATGTCAAAGGGCTAAAACACAATCTTCTCAGTGTTAATCAGATGTGCAGCAAAGGGTATAATCTCACCTTTCATGCCAAAGGTTGTGAGATTAGGAAGGCATGATCCAAAGAATTAGTGGCAGAAGGTATCAAGACATATGGTGATATCTATCACCTAAAGGAGATAAATGGAAGAACATGTTTGTTGGCTCAGTCCAGTGAATGTTGGTTATGACATAAGAGAGTGGGACACAACAATTTTGATAATATGGTAAAGACCAGTTCTACTCATGCAGTGAGAGATATGCATAAGATAATCAAGCCTACAAATGTAGTATGCAAGGAATGTCAAATGGGAAAGCAAACACAGACAAACTTCAAAAGCAAGGAGTATTCTTCTTCAAAGCCATTGAAGTCGATTCACATTGATCTATGTGGCTCTACAAGAGTAAAGAGTTAGCAAGGTGAGAGGTATTTCATGTTGCTTATTGATGATTATTCTAGAATGACTTGGGTTACTTTCTTGAGAAAAAAATCAGATGCCCTTGATAAATTTAACGTGTTCAAAGCTATTGTTGAGAATGAAGTAGATGCCAAGATTAAATGTTTGATGTCTGATAGAGGAGGTGAGTTTACTTCAAATGAATTTGAAAATTTTTGTGAAGATAATGGTATTAGGAGACATTTGTCAGCTCCTAGGACCCCTCAGCAAAATGGGGTAGTGGAAAGAAAGAATAGGATTGTGTAAGAGATGTCTAGGGCAATGTTGAAAGATGCAGATATGCCTAATATGTACTGGAAGGATGCAGTTCATACTGCTATCTATCTAATTAACAGAGTGCAACTAAGGGTCAACAACACTAAGACCCCTTATGAGCTATGGTATGGAAGGCCTCCCACAGTTAGATACTTTATGATCTTTGGCAACAAATGATATATTAGAAGAGATGAAGAAGACCTAGGAAAGTTTGATTCAAGAAGTGATGAAGGAATTTTTTTGGCTACTCAACCAGAAGCAAGGCTTATAGATGCTACAACAAAAATTTGGTAAAGATGATTGAAAGCACAAATGTCAAGGTAGATGAAGACCTATATCAGATCTCACATGAATTAGAGGACTCTGAAACTGATATCTTTTCATGCATTATAGATGAAGAAGAAGTAAAAGAAGAAAATGAACAAGAACCAGAGCAATGCCTAAGACTCCAGCAAAGTATTTTTACAAGAACCATTCAACATATCAGATCATTGGTGATAAGGATGAAGGTGTGCAAACAAGGAGAAGGCTTGCTAAGACACATGAGCAAGTAAACTTGTGTTTTTTATCAAAGGTAGAACCCAAAAACTTTGCTAATGCTAGCAAAGATGATGGATGGATAAAGGCCATGGAAGAAGAATTGGATCAAACCGAGAAGAATTAGACATGAGAATTGGTTCCTAGACCAACAAATAAGAATGTTATAGGAGCAAAGTGAGTGTTCCAGAACAAAGTGAATGAAGAAGGTGAAGTTGTAAGGAACAAAGCAAGATTGGTATGCAAAGGATACACACAAGTTGAAGGTATTGATTTTGAGGAGACTTTTGCTCCGGTAGCCAACATGGAGGCAATCAAAATGTTCCTTGCTCTTGCTGTTCATAAGAACTTCAAGTTATATCTGATGGATGTCAAGTCAACATTTCTGAATGGTTACATAGAGGAAAAGGTTTACATTGAACAACCAGATGGTTTCTAGTTATTAGAAGATCCAGACATGGTGTGCAGACTCAAGAAGACTTTGTACGGTCTTAAGCAAGCACCTAGAGCCTAGTATGCTAGATTGGGCAAGTACTTACTTCAACAGGGCTTCATGAAAGGTACTACATATAGCAATCTTAATATTAAGGAAGGAGACATGATATTGATAGTTGCAATATATGTTGATGACATCATCTTTGGTGGAGATGATGATATGTGTAAGAGGTTTGCAGAGGAGATGCAAAAAGAGTTTGAGATGTCTATGATTGGCAAAATGTCTTTCTTCCTTGGACATCAAATTACTCAGCTAGATAGTGGTATCTTTATTTCTCAAGCTAAGTATGTCAAAGAGTTATTGAAGAAGTTTGGTATGCAGGATTCAAAACTAGTGAGTACTCCCATGGTCACTGGATGTCACTTGAGCAAAGAAGATGAGTCTTCGGAGGTGGATCAGATTATCTATAGGTCTATGACTGGAGCACTGTTATACTTGACTGCTTCTAGACCTGATATTATGCATGCAATATGTGTCATTTCCAGTTATCAAGCCAATCCAAAGAAAACACATGAGAAGGTAGTGAAAATGATATTCAAATACTTGAAAGGAACTCCAGACTATGGCCTATGGTATCCAAGAGGTAATGACTTTGATTTAAGTGCTTACACTGACGCTGACTAGGCTGGTTGTGTTGATGATAGAAGTACAAGTGGTGGTGCTTTCTTTCTAGGAAGTAGATTGGTTTCATGGCAGAGCAAGAAGCAAGATTCAGTGTCCTTATCTACTACATAGGCAGAGTACATTGCAGTAGCATCCTGTTGTACACAAGTGTTGTGGATGAAGCAAACCTTGAAGGATATCAAGGTATTGTATGATGAGCCTATTCCTATCTTGTGTGACAATACAATTGCTATCAATATTTCCAAGAATCCAGTGATGCATTCTAGAACCAAGCATATAGCAATCAGGTATCACTTTTTGAGAGAGAAGGGTGCAAAGAAGGAAGTGAAGTTGGAATATGTTCCTACTAAGGATCAAATAGTAGATATTTTCACAAAGGCTCTGGCAAAGGATACTTTTGAGCATCTCTGGTAGAGGTTAGGGGTAATTGCCCCTCCTTCTTGCTAGATACATAATGGTGCATCTGTCTAGGGGGAGTTCATGTTATATCTTGTTTCTAGACTGATGGTGACTACCTCTCAAGGGGAGCACGTAGTGGTTGCTGATGTTAGGGGGAGTTTGTTTGTTGTAGGAAGAAGTCATGTGGTTTCTGATTGAGGTAGTGGTTACCCTTTGTCCTTGATGTCAAAGGGGGAGAGAAGCAGAGATGTGTCGCCATCAATGCCAAAGGGGGAGATTATTACACATATGGTTCTTAGGGTTGTCATTGATGTCAACATTGTCACTAGGTTGTCATTGATGTCAATACTATTGTTGGCTAACAGATTTGTCCTGATCTAAAATGTTTTGTTCTGACTCTATAACCCTTTCTTTCAAGAACAAATAAGTTAAACAACAAATGGGTGAACTATCAAGAATAATTCCCCTCTGAATTAAGGTACAACTCCCTTTAAAATCTTCAATGAATTCAAATTATTCTAATCATTCAGATACACTTTTAACCAGAAAGCATTAAAGGCAAACTAACATCCATAAATCATTATGCTATGAATGTGATATCTTTCTTCTTTACAACATCATTCGGTGATAGAATACACAGATTCCATGTTCAATAATAATCAGATATATAAATATGTATATTGCTAAACCAATAAATGATAAAACATATATGATGAGTTATCCAATGAAAGAACAATTACCACATGAAAGAAGAGTTCGCACAGAAACCCGATTTCAAATAACTTAAACACACAGATTTAAGACTGTAGCAATAATTTCTCCTTCTCATTCACAGATGAAAATGTTTTAGACAAACATCACATATATTGTAAAACAGAAAAAGTTTAGCTCCAAAATTCCTTGTATCTTCTCGTTAACTTTCTGTCTCTCAGTTTTAACAACTAAAAACATATATATAGTTACCCTAATTAATCGTTCTTTTAAACCCAGAGTTAAAACCAACTCTGACCCACACAGGATTTTAGTTTCTTAAAAGCTCATTAAAAGACAAAGTTTTAAACATAATTCCAACTGAATAACTGAATAAAGAGATTATGAAAGAACGATCATGACTGGGGCATCGGATTTGAATCTCCAGATTTGTTTTGTTCGGCTGAGGAGACACGTTGAGCCTTCCACTCATGAAATGCGGTAACAAATTCCTAGATTTTCGAGAAGTTAGGGATGCCAATGTGTTTAACCCTTTCTTTCCAAACATCTTTCTCTCTTTGAATTTTTGCCACTTTCTTCGCATGCTTCGGGAGTGCATCGACATAGAGGTGAAGAAGTGATTCTACCTTTGATATCCGAGAGAAATCTTCAACTAATAGGTTATCCTTTTCTTTAACAAAACTAATTTTCTCTCTGAAGGATTGAACCACAGTATCGATATCCTTTTCTGGCTCCCCATCATCTTTAATATACTTCACATCAATACATTCCAGATCATGCTGTAAAGACTGAGTAAACTTAGTTATCTCTTTAATCATTTTTGTAAATTCAATTCGCCCTTGCCTAGATACTGAGTTTCTCCATTCGATGTTTCTCTTGCTCACATACAGTATATTATCGTTCAGACTTGTTCTATTCTTTTCTAATAAAAACTTTGTTACCCCATACTTCTGAACTTCATCAATTTGATTTATCACATTCATCCATTTACCTTCATCTTTTACCCAAGAAGCATTTTGTGTTTTCAAAACTTCGATAGTAGCCATGGTTTTGTCATATATACTTTTTAATTCATTAATGTATTCTGTACTCTTCTGGATGATACCATCCAACCAATCATCAAACACTCTGGTCACCATTTTGTTTCTATGTATCTGATCTAGCATTTTCTGATTGATTGGAGATTTTGGGTCAAAAGACAGAGGTAGTTGAGAAACAGGTTGGGGATTTGGATTATGAATGGCATCAATATACTCAGCCATTGATCGTAAAGTTTGTTTCAACTCCCTCTTATCTTTTTCATCCTTCTAGGTACGGCTGACTATCCTCTTGGTAGATGCTTCCAGATGGTGTACGTCCATGACATGTGATGCAGTCCCAAGATCTATTCTTTCTATTGTGAAATCCTAAACTGTGGGATCTTGAACTTCTTCATCAGTTGTTGGCCAAGCTATTTCTGCACTCCAATTCCCTATCTTATGGTCAATGTCCACCCTCGATGTGGTTTTCATCTTTTTGGATTTAGGAGTCTTTCCTAAACACTTGCTAACCATGTCCTCCAATGGCAATGAAAATGGAACTATTTTTCTTTTATCACTAATTCAGCTTTCCAACCATTTTGGTGCAAGGGCCGAAACTTCTTTACCAGGATCTAGTTGTTCAGAAGGCACATTTGATATCATCATCAGGTTGGCAGAATCTGAAGCAACCTCTGCTTGTTGGTTTGTACTGGTCTCTTCCGCCATTGGTGAATCAAACCCTTTTATTGCCCGTTGCTTCCCCCAAATCTTCTTCAGAGTTTAAATCCACAATTATTCTTTCTGAAATCTCCTTTTTCCTGCTTTTAGTCCTTAATCTGGTGGTACGAGGAGGTAGAATAGTTGCAAGGGTTTTCTTGGGCTTTTTGACAACAGAACCCTTTCCAATTTTTGGCTTGGGAGTACCTGCATCACAGATAGTAATAAGCCAATTAGAAGAGCTTATTGGAGATGATGATTCACTAATTGGTGTAGATCGCTAGGAATATTCATTTTGAACCTCCTTCAGTCTACATTCCCTCAACCATTTCTCAGTTCTCCTTATTACTGGGAGGGTTTTGACCTCAATCCGATCCTCTTCATCTCTATTCCAATCAAGTTCTGGAATAGGTAGCTATTTTATTTGTTGAAAATGCGGATCAATCACCTATTCTTCATCATCAATTATTCCAGAGATATTCATTTTCAGATTGAGTGTAACTATTTACCCTAAGGAGAACCTACACTAATGCTTTCTTCTAACTTCAAATTCATCTGGCCAATCCTCCCAATAGTCTTGTATCTGGGGAATGAACTTTTTCAGGTCCACCTCTAAATTTAGAGTGTCAGAAATTGACTGACATGAATAGTGTCCAAGTTCAACGGGAAAAGATATACTAGATTCTTTCTTCATTGGAAATTTCTTATCTACATGGGCTAACTGCCTACAAACTTCTATCAATACAAAGTGGTCAAAAACATATCTGGGCAGCTTCACTTGTTCGCCATCAAAACCACCAACTCTGATATAAGTAAATTTGGAAAACTGAATAAAGAAACTACCATAAATATTGATTAGCTGCATGGCTTCATCAGACATTCTCTTATTAGCATTGCCTCTCAATTCATAAGTCATCCTACTAGTAAAAACATCATTAACCCTTCCAGAGTTTTCATAACAATTTTGCATCTGCAAATGTGAATAATAATCATAAATTTTGCTGTCTTCAACCAAGGATGCATGAGGCAGCCCTCTCCATTCTCTTGTAGATGCTAGGCAATAAAACAGATGTGAAGACATATAAAAATCCTTATTCCCCAAATAATTACTCAAACCCAGATGCAAACATTTGGCTATGATTTCTGGCCAATCCAAATACTATTCTCCTTGGAGGATCACCTGAATGAAGAAATACATCTAGTCCTCCCAATAAAATGCCTGGGAGTTACCCTTTAGCTTATGTAGCAATACCATAATATGCTTTACTTCTGATATCATGTGTTCTCTTGTTAGTGGTTTGGGCAGTCTTGAACCTCCCTTTTGAAATATCAATAGCCAATTTCTTGCAATTACACTCCTGTAGTTCGATTTCTTCAATGAAAAATAGCTATAAGAAGTAATATTAAGATCAGAATATGGCTCCTTAGGCGGAATTTTCATTACATCCATTAGGGTTTGTCTATTGATAGGTAATAACACATTACCATCCGCAATTTTGATACACTTATTTTGGGGGTCATATCTGCTCATACATTCCAGAACTAATTTAGGGCATTGTACCGCTATGGGAAAGGTTGCAGCTTCGACTAAACCACTTTCCACTATTTTCTCCATCATAGGAGTTGAGATAGGATTTTTAACCCTCTCCTTAAAATCCTCTAAATCATATTGAGCTAGAGAGGTATCCTCAAATTCAGGAAGAGAATAGACAAGACTAGGACCGTGTTTAGAACCAAGACAAGCAGATTTCATGGCTATAGATTGGATAGATATAATGAAAAATGTTTTGAACTTCTTTAATAATACCAGAAACTCAAAATGATTCTCCTTTCCAACAAAGTAATGGAATCAACTATAGGAAAAGTCAAACTCACCTTCGATGGATTAGAAATTATTGTGAAACTGGGCAATAAAAATCTTATACCTCCAGTGCTGCTCTCCTTTTGCATCACCCTGTGTGTTTACTGTTAAAAATGGCCTATCTTTTCTTGATAAAAGGCATGAAATCAGGTCAGATAATTACTGGATTGATTAACTTGTCTTGAACTTGCTTGATAGGACGCAAATTCTGATAGGTGCATTAATTGTAAGTAGTTCTCGCACATGACCTTAATGTGTAATGATTACTCATAACCTTTCAAAGTTAGAACTTTCCATTTCAAAAAATGTTCTGGATATATTTCCCTCTAAATGATTTACTTATTTTAAAATCTCTCGCAAATTTTGACTTAAAGAAGACTTCCGGAAAAGTGGGACTAAAGTCACGGAAGATTGACTTTGAACCTTTGAACCTTTGAACTCCCGAAATGAGGTTCAACTCGAAGGTTCAAAGATACAAATTGAGTTACACAAAGGGACCAATAGTTCACGACTTTCCAAGAAACATTGAACCTTGAACTCTTGAACCATTGAACTCTTGAACCTTGAACTCTTGAACCATGAACTCTTGAACCTTGAAAAAGGGTTCAAGTTTGAAGGTTTGATTCTTTAGTAATTTTGCATATAGGACGATAGGCGGAAAAAATTTAAAACAAAGAGCTGACTTAAGAAATGAACATATGACTAATAAGGTAAAATGGCGGGTCGACTTTTGCTTAGGGGAGGTTCACGAAAAATTGAATAAGGGTGAATTAAAAGGTAACATTGGCTCTGACTGGGGACTGCATTTTATGACAAAGTACAGAGAACTCAGAAACTCTGGTTACACACAAACTGAAACACACGGACGGAAGAAAAAGAAACAAGGCAAACCAAAATTGGAAAAGGAAAACGACAACACATGACAACAAAGGCAAGACTATGTACAAAACAGGGGACACCTGTTTTACAGTTGATACAATTTAAGGTCATGTCCATTATAGGACAAGGGTAAAATAGATCCATCCAGATATTCCAATTTGAAAGAATTAGGACCTAGTACCTGATGGATTTTGAAAGGTCCTTTCCAAAGTGAATAAAATTTGCCATGTGCTCCTTTAGGTTTTGATGTAGAGGTATTGGTAGAATTGGTTTTGTTCACACAATAGACCTAGTTTTCCTTCACAAGATTTCCAAAGGTAATGTGATTATAAGCATACACAAGGCTACTCAATAATCTAACCTAGCCTAGGACCAAACCTTGGTGTCCACCCACACAGGCTATTCAACTCTCTTTTGGGGAGTCACTGCTCAACCCAACGTACATGCACTATACACCTTCAAGATCACACAACCAACTACCAACTGCTCTACCAATCAGGATCTTTACACTACCATCAGTATGTACTTGTCAAGGGCATGACTAACATGAGGTCTCTGACCCAAAAACTAGGTTCTGTACTCTCCAAGATAGTGGACAGCAAGCTACAACATGACTGTCCTATGACAATGTTTAAGAAAGGCTTGTATCTTGTAGCCCTAGAAATCGACTAAACCAAACCAAAAATAACTCTTCAGAACTCCAAATGACCATCAAGACTAAATGCATATTCAAATGCCCATTATGAACATGTAATCATCCACCAACATGCAGGTCCGTACTCTGCTACAGGCAAGCAAGGATAGTAGACTGTTTTCTTTTAGAAATAGGCCTAATTTGAAGGCTTTGCAAAGGAAATACATCAAAAGTAATCACTCAGGATAAAACAAGCATTTGCATAAGTCTATCTTCATCCACAAACATCAAATACACTAGTCATTTGGTCATAGGCTTGACTGTTTTCTGAACTTCCACTGTTTTCCACCATTGCAAGCTAACTAGTCACTGTATAGACTAGATAGACTCATGCCAAACACCTTGGAGAGAAGAGTGCAACCTGAGAAACCATAAAAAACATGAAACCTAGCCTACCTTCCTCCATCCTACTGAAAATGGGTGAGAACTTTCAGAGGATAGAGGAGAAATTCCTTATTTTGGCACAAAACCCTAGTTTGGAGGGTTTCAAAACAGTTTTTGTAAAATGAATTGGTTCTCCCTTCACAAGAAATGTCAAGAGCTCTAACTACATGAAAATGAAAGGTGATTCAAAATGCTAACACATGTTCCATATCTTAGACTCCTTGATGTCCGTACCAGGCCGTACTGTATGACTGTCTTTTGAAAACACAGAAAAAAACTATTTTTTCACTTCAAAAACTTCTCTCCTTTCATTAACTTTGGCATGCCATACATTCTTCTGCCTATAGAAGGCTTGGCAAACATTTCTTCACCTCCTCCAACCTTACAACTACCCTCCAAGGGCAGTGAAACGTTGGAGGTTACATTATGTTCAAGAAACCATATGTTTCTTAAGGGAAAATACATTAAAAAATAGACCTTATTAAGACTATAAGGGACTAGCCGACCAAATGACTAAGTCCTTATTACAATCCACATGAAAATGGATTCAAATCCTTAGAGGAAATAAAAGAACAAGACAACAAAACATGACAGCCAAAAAAAAATGACTAAAACTGGGAGCTCCTGCACCAGGTTCTCTCCTCCTATCCCACAGCAGCACTTCGTCTCCTTCCATGAATTTTCTGGGCCTTGTTTTCTGATCAAAAATCTTCTTAACCCTGGCTTGGTGGACAGCAATCCGATCAACCAGTTCATTCCTTTCCTCTTCAATCCTGGTTAAGTACATAACTCTTTTCTCTAAGAAATCTTGAAAGTATTGATCTTCAATGACATTTTGTAATTTGGCTGCAAATAATTCTAGAGGTAATGATAACTGAGCTCCTATTCCATAAACCAGCTCAAAAGGTGCCATTCCTATTTCCCTTTTTGGGGTTACTCTGTCAGCCTAGAGTGCTTCATACAATCTTTTATGCCAATCTTTGGGATTCTCACTCACCAATTTTCTCATGATGGCTATCAGATTTTTATTAGTGGACTCAGCTTGTCCGTTCCCTTGAGGGCAGTAGTCTGATGAGTGAGAGAGATATACTATGCTCATAGAAAAATGAAGTAAGTTCAATCGAGGAAAGGCTGGTGGTGTTATCTACTACAAGTTTTTGAGGGACACCAAAACGCACTAGTATAATCTCTCTGAGAAAATTACACACTACTTCTGAAGTGGTTCTCTTCACAGGGACTGCTTCAACCCATTTTCTCAAATAGTCTGTTGCTGTTAGAATGTGTGTATGTTTGACACTTGAAGAAGGTGAGAGAGGCCCAATAAAGTCCAATCCCCATTGTTTGAAAGGTTCTTCAATAACGACAGGCCTCAGAGGCAATGCTGCAAGTTGTGGCCTTCCTGAAAACATTTTGCATTTTTCACAGTTAGCTACCCATCTGTATGCATCTTTGAACATACCTGGCCAATAATAACAATTTATAAGGATTTTGAAGGTTGTGACTGAAGAAGAGAAGTGTCCATTGCAGGCTTCATTATGAAAAACTTCCAAAAGCTTGTGTTGTTGTTCCTTATCTACACATCTCAGAAAGGTTCCATCCAGTCCCTTTTTGTATAAGACATCACCCCAAATGACATACAGATTCCTTTTCTCCTTTAGGGTAAAGTGACTAGGATAGTCTCCATAAGTAAGATAGTGTGCCACATTTAGGAACCATGGATCTTGTAAACTTACCAATAGGACAGTGGGAAGTTCTTCTTCTTCTTCTTCCTTACTTTCAACAATTAATTTGCACAAACCTTGACCTCTAACTAATTTGGTTGGCCTAACCTCTAAGTCATATTCTTGAATTTTAGCAACCCATGTTTCTCTATTGTTCATCCCAACATCCTGTTGAGTTAGAATGCTTTGTACAGCCGAACTAGGCACAAATACAATTGAATGAGAATGTAGTATGTAATACCTAAATTGTTTGACAACCTTTACCACAACGAAAGCTTGCTTCTCAGTTAAAGAATATTTAAGTTCATGCTTCTTGAGAGGAACACTCATAAAGGCTATTGGGGCTTCTACATTCAATTCATTCTTCTATAGTAAGATACCAGACATGGTATGCTCTGAAGCATAACAATAAATAATAAAATATTTTTGGAAATCAGGGTTTACCAAAGTAGGTGTTTGTGCAATTTCTTCTTTAATATCTTCAAATGCTTTCTTAGTAGTCTCGTTCCATCTGAATGCCTATTTTTCACTCATCATCCCTATAATATGTTTTTTAATCTCAGCAAAATCAGGAATGAACCTTCTGAGGAAGTTAATCTAGCCAAAGAAAGACTTAACTCCAATCCTGTTAGAAGGAAGACTTCACTGTTGTATTGCTCTAACCCTTTTTGGATCAATCTTGATTCCATCCTTTGAAACTAAGTGTCCCAACAACTTACCTTATGTTACACAGAAAACTGATTTCTTAGGATTAAGAGATATCCCATGACTCCGACACCTTTGCAAAATGATCTCTAGATCTTTTAGACGATCCTCTCTTTTTTTAGAGAAAACAGTCAAATCATCAAGATAAGTGACAATAATTCTATCTTTTAGATCTCTAAAGGATGAATCCATCACCCATTGAAAAGTTGCACTAGCATTAATCAAACCAAAGGGCATACAGTTATAAGCAAAAGTTCCCCGGGGTGGAGTGAAATTAGTTTTAAGTTGATTGGCTGTAGCCACACTTATTTGATTATAACCTAAGAACCCATCTAACATGGATATCATCTCAGATCCAACAACTATTTGTAAAATGTGATCCATCACAGGTAAGGGATAATTATTTTTCAAATTGGCTTGGTTTAGATTCCTAAAATCAACACAGTTTCTTATTTCTCCATTCTTTTTGCATATTGGGACAATGTCTGCCACCCCGGTGGATTGATGAATCGGATAAATAATCCTAGCCTTCAACATTTTGTCGATCTCCTTAAAGATGGCCTTAGCAACCTTTGGGTTATAGTTTCTCAACTTTTGCCTAAATGGAGTTGCATTTGTTTTTAAAGGAATATGATGCTGAAATTGCCCACTCCTAAAATCCTTTAGGTCATCATAGGACCAAGAAAAGACATCCTTATACCTAATCAATAGATTAATCAATTTGTTTTTCTCCTTTGGTGAACAACACCTACCAATACAAATCCATTTAGGATCAGTTTTACTTCCAATGTTTATTTTCTCATAATCCCCCAATTTGTCAGGATTTTGAACAAGTTTTCCTTTGGTATATTCATCTTGTTGAGTGAACAAATGTTCTAGAGAGACCAATCCTTTGGGGATTTTTTTCCCTTTAACTGAATTACATCATCCTTTGAATTGATCCCTGGATCAGGACTGAATTCTTTACATTTTGCTTTAGAACCTTCAAAATAAGTCCCCAGGAACATCTCAGCATTCTCCAAGAATTTTCTGATCTGCCTATCATTCTCAAAAACTTGCCAATTTTTAGCATTATCTGGGACATTAGGATGGTAGACCAGTTCTATTCTATATGAATCCTTTTTGAAATCATGGTGTGGGAGAAGAAGAGAAGCTGACACTGCTAGAGAATCTGCCCATGTGTTCAAATCTTTGGGAATTGCTTCAATAGAAAAGGCATCAAAATATTCTATCTCATCCCAAACTCTGTTCTTGTAATGTCTTAATCTTTAATTTTAACTGAAAAAATGCCTCTCACCTGCTTAACAATTAATTCAGCATCTCCTTTTGCTCTGAGTATCTTTATACCTTTTCCTTTGGCTTCATTTAACCCAAGCAATAGAGCCTCATACTCTGCAGTGTTATTAGTATTTTTAAATTCTAACTTGAAAGAGTAAGGAAAAATTTTACCTTCAGGTGAGATCAAAACAACCCCTACTTCTGAAACAATGGTAGCACAACTACAATCAAATTCCATGGTCCATAGATCATCTGAATGAACAGACTTTGGGATGGATTCTTCCTTCATATCTTCAGAAGAGAGAAAATAGTTTCCAAATTCACATTCTTCAAATAGAATCTGAGACTTAGGATCATCAGAAGGGTATATAGTAAACATGCATTAAGGTTCAGGTTCTAGCTTAACTTTCTTCTTTCCCACTAGAATTATAGCTTCTGACCAATCCAATTTAATCTGCCCACCTAAATCTTTGCAAAAAGTCCTACTCAACAACATCCCATAACTAGTAGGAATATCCGCTACCAAGATAGTCATCTTCACTCTTTTATCAGGATAGGCTGCAAGAACAACCCTTGCATCTTGAATTTGTCTGAGCAAATAAATCTGTTTGCCATCCATGGAGTAACACCTACCAAATGTCTTTGTAAGGGATAGGCCTAGGGCTTTGGCTACAGAAGAAGGCATAATATTATTAGAAACACCTAAGTCTATGATACAATTACTGAGTTTATGACCATTTATGAATAAAGAAACATAAAATGGGTTGGGTTTCATATCGACCATATAAGAAGTATCATTAGATGAATTGAGGGCCATTCTAGGAGTGTGTGTGGGTGATTCAGGTGGAGAAGCAAATAATTGGGCAATGGGAGACTCAGTATTAACATTTAGTTGACTTTCGAGTTCAATGTCTGTAGGACCACCTTTGACATATTTAACCAATTTATCAAGTTCTTTGGGTTTTAACTTGAGGTATTCAGTAGGGGATATTTGAATCTTTGCAGACTTACAAAATTCCAAAATATCAAAAGAAGTTTCACGATCATTTATGTGTAACAATTTAATTTCTTGGGTCTTTAGATTAGCATAAGAGGTTCTACTAAGAGGTTCCTTACCTTTAACATGCACTTCTTGAGTATTAGAAAATCTCAGATTCTTCTGACTTCTGGTGAGCACAACACATGAAGGATCTTTGAGAGTAACCAATATTTCACCTCCTCTTTCTGAATCTGATTCATATTCTAGGAAGTGTATTTCAGAGTCACCAGGTTCCTCAAAGTTCCTTTCTTCTTTGGTAATCTCTCCCAATACATCTTGAGCAACGGCCATTTGAGCATATCTAGGCATCTCCGGACAAGAATTTCCATCATGATCAGTAGTCAAATGAAAAGAACACATATTCCGTCTTCCAGGAGGAGCTTCAATAGTTAACCTTGGTTGTGCTGATGTAAGTGGCAATGTCCTACCAGTATTTGTCTATTGATTAAAATTTCTCTTGCTGATATCTTGATATGGTTGTTGAAATGAAGTACCAACCTTAGGCATCTGTCTTTTCAAAGTGATCATATTATTAACTAGCCTTTGAACCACAGGATCTATAGAGGATGAGGGATGAGCATTAGGTACTTGGAATTCTCTCTTCCATTTTCCAGCCATAAGAAGATCATCTTCTAACCCAACTGCCAAGGTTTGTGCAATCGCTAAGTCAACAACTACACCTCTTCTAAGATGGAAACTAATATCAGGGGGCATAGAATTGATAAAGAAACATTTCTGATTCTCAGGAGTTGGCCTCTTAGCATTTCAGATTTTGTGCACAATTCTATTGAATTTGGCTATGAATTCCCTCATAGGCTCGTGAATTTCTTTCTTGACCTGAGTCAATTGAGCAAGAAGGGAATGTTCATCTTCTGCGCTTTTGAATCTATTTTTGAAATTAGTTTTCATATCATTCCAGTTTGTAATTGAAGAGTCAGACAAATGATAGAACCATTGTGTTGCAGTATCAGTTAGAGTTTGGACAAAAAGCCTTATGGCTACATCTTGATGTTGCACACCTAACACACCACATGCTATGACAAAGGCACTCAGATGCTCATCTAGTGATTGTCTTCCATCTCCATTAAATTTAGGTAAGTTTTCCCTTACATTTTTAGGCAGAGGATTCATGTTAGCTCCTAAATTTAGAGGTCCTATAGTTGCTCCCCAAGGTTGAGCCATTGGTAGAAAGCTTATAGCAGAAGGAATGATAGTACTAGAAAGAGTTAAGGCTTGAGAGACAGAGGATATAGAGGGTTTAGGAGGGCTGGGAGGTCTACTTCTAGCTCTTCTAATAGGAGTAGGAATATAAGGAAAATTTAAACTTTGCAGCGTTTAAAAAGTGGGATCTTCAACTCCCTCTCTTCTCAAAGACCTTGTGTATCTTCTTGAATCCAATTTATGATATTGTAATTAGATAGGTAGTTATTGGTTTCTAGGTTGTTCTTGACCTCTTCGAACTTCAGGGGCTTGATTTCGTACTGCATTTTCTGCTTGTCTCCTTTGTCTGAGTAACAACAATCTCAAATTATTGCCCAATTCTTCTTCCCTGTCTAATACTCAGCTTGCTCTTCTATAATCATCGATATTTTGGTGGGTACACCATGCAAGAGTATTTAACTGACCAATTATATCTTCCTACTCTTCTTGAAAACCAAGATTAGGTTGTAGAATAGGAATTATATTTTCATGAGGAAGCACCATCATTGCTTCATATTAAGACGACTAATCTTTCAACAAATGACTTCGAATCCCCAGCAGAGACGCTAAAAACTGTTGGCTAATAGATTTGTTCTGATCTAAAATGTTTTGTTCTGACTCTATAACCCTTTCTTTTAAGAACAAATAAGTTAAACAACAAATTGGTGAACTATCAAGAATAATTCCCCTCTGCATTAAGGTACAACTCCCTTTAAAATCTTCAATGAATTCAAATTATTCTAATCATTCAGATACACTTTAACTAGAAAGCATTAAAGGCAAACTAACATCCATACATCATCATGCTATGAATGTGATATCTTTCTTCTTTACAACATCATTCAGTGATAGAATACACAGATTCCATCTTCAAAAATAATCAGATATATAAAGACGTATATTGTTGAACCGATAAATGATAAAATATATATGATGAGTTATCCAATAAAAGAACAATTACCACATGAAAGAAGAGTTTGCACAGAAACCTGATTTCAAATAACTTAAACACATAGATTTAAGACTGTAGCAATCATTTCTCCTTCTCATTCACAGATGAAAATGTTTTAGACAAACATCACATATATTGTAAAACAGAAAAAGTTCAGCTCCAAAATTCCTTGTATCTTCTCGTTAACTTTCTGTCTCTCAGTTTTAACAACTAAAAACATATATATAGTTACCCTAATTAACCGTTCTTTTAAACCCAAAGTTAAAACCAACTTTGACCCACACAAGATTTTAGTTTCTTAAAAGCTCATTAAAAGACAAAGTTTTAAACATAATTCCAACTGAATAACTGAATAAAGAGATTATGAAAGCATGATCATGACTGGGGCATTGGATTTGAATCTCCAGATTTGCTTTGTTCGGCTAAGGAGACACGTTGAGCGTTCCACTCCTGAAATGCAGTAACAAATTCCTAGATTTTTGAGAAGTTAGGGATGCCAATGTGTTTAACCCTTGCTTTCCAAACATCTTTCTCTCTTTGAATTTTTGCCACTTTCTTCTCATGCTCCGGGAGTGCATCGACACAAAGGTGAAGAAGTGATTCTACCTTTGATATTTGAGAGAAATCTTCAATTAATAGGTTATTATTTTCTTTAACAAAACTGATTTTCTCTCTGAAGGATTGAACCACAATATCGATATCCTTTTCTGGCTCCCCATCATCTTTAATATACTTCACATCAATACATTCCAGATAATGCTATAAAGACTTAGTAAACTCAGTTATCTCTTTAATCATTTTTGTAAATTCAATTTGCCCTTGCCTAGATACTGAGTTTCTCCATTTGATGTTTCTCTTGCTCACATACAGTATATTATCATTCAGACTTGTTATATTCCTTCCTGATAAAAACTTTGTTACCCCATACTTCTGAACTTTATCGATTTGATTTATCACATTCATCCATTTACCTTCATCTTTTACCCAAGAAGCATTTTGTGTTTTCAAAACTTCGATAGTAGCCATGGTTTCGTCATATATACTTTTTAATTCATGTATTATGTACCCTTCTAGATGATACCATCCAACCAATCATCAATCACTCTGGCCACCATTTTGTTTCTATGTATCTAATCTAGTATTTTCTGATTGACTAGAGATTTTGGGTCAAAAGACAGAGGTAGTTGAGAAACAGGTTGGGGATTTGGATTATGAATGGCATCAATATACTTAGCCATTGATCGTAAAGTTTGTTTCAACTCCCTCTTATCTTTTTCATCCTTCTAGGTACGACTGACTATCCTCTTGGTAGATGCTTCCAGATGGTGTACGTCTACAACACGTGATGCAGTCCCAAGATCTATTCTTTCTATTGTGAAATCCTGAACTGTGGGATCTTGAACTTCTTCATCAGTTGTTGGTTGGGCTATTTCTGCACTCTAATTCCCTGTATTAGGGTCAATGTCCACCCTAGATGTGGTTTTTAGCTTTTTGGATTTATGAGTCTTTCCTAAACACTTGCTAACCATGTCCTCCAATGGCAATGAAAATGGAACTATTTTTCTTTTATCACTAATTGAGCTTTCCAACCATTTTGGTGCAAGGGCTGGAACTTCTTTACCAGGATCTAGTTGTTCAAAAGGCACATTTGATATCATCATCAGGTTGGCAGAATTTGAAGCAACCTCTACTTGTTGGCTTGTACTGGTCTCTTCCACCATTGGTTAATCAAACCCTTTATCACCCGTTGCTTCCCCTGAATCTTCTTTAGAGTTTAAATCCACAATTATTCTTTCTAAAATCTCCTTCTTCCTGCTTTTAGTCCTTAATCTGGTGGTATGAGGAGGTCGAATAGTTGCAAGGGTTTTCTTGGGCTTTTTGACAATAGAACCCTTTCCAATTTTTGGCTTGGGAGTACCTGCATCACAGATAGTAATAAGCTGATTAGAAGAGCTTATTAGAGATGATGATTCACCAATTGGTGTAGATCACTGGGACTCTTCATTTTGAACCTCCTTCAGTCTACCTTCCCTCAACCATTTCTCAGTTCTCCTTATTACTGGGAGGGTTTTGACCTCAATCCGATCCTCTTCATCTCTATTCCAATCAACTTTTGGAATAGGTAGCTGTTTTATTTGTTCAAAATGAGGATCAATCACCTGTTCTTCATCATCAATTATTCCAGAGATATTCATTTTTAGATTGAGTGTAACTATTTTCCCTAAGGAGAACCTACACCAAAGATTTCTTCTAACTTCAAATTCATCTAGACAATCCTCCCAATAGTCTTCTATCTGGGGAAGTTGCTACTCAGGGGGAGCAGCTGGTATGATTCTGAAATGGTGGAATTGCAAGTATGTGCCCTTTGCCATTGATGTCAAAGAGAGAGAGAAGACATGTGAAAACAAGTGGTGGCTGATCAAAGGGGGAGTATTAAAGAAAGAGAAGACAAGTGAATGATTGTTGGTGATAGGGGGAGTTGTGTTAGTAAAGAAAATTTCTTGTTTTGATGGTCAAAACAGTTTTTCACATCATATGTTGCCATCAATGACAAAGGGGGAGATTGTTGCAAGTATGGCCTAACCGGTGTTGTCATTGATGTCAACATACTCTGGTTGCATTGATGAAAAGGATTGGATGAGCTGTGTGCTGAGGATATTGAGAAAATTAGTCCCAATCAGGAACAGAGAAGAATAGTGAAGACAGTAAGGTAAAGATCCAAGATAAGATGACTATCAGAGGATGCGGTTCAAAGGGTTTGTATATATGAGTCTTAAGATGATCCAGTAAAGAGTTTAGAGGTCCGCATGAAGATTTGAAGAAGTTGTGGCCGCTCAAGTAAAACCGGTTCCGACAGGTACTGAAAGGTGACAGAGTGACACAAATAGGTCTGGTGGGATTCAGAAATGCAATATCCTATTTTGTAGATTTGGTTGAGTGTTTAGGAAGTCCATGCGAAGTGATAACTCAATTGGTTAGTGGTTTGGAGGTTCGCAAACATCTATTCCATTGTGACAGTGATGACAGACTGTGTTCTTGAGGTTCCGGATGAAGAAGATAAGGATTTTAGTAAGCAGATGAAGTGCAGATGTTCTTGGTGATTCAGGCAAGTTTGTGGAGGACTTCGGATCGTGTCTAGTTCATGTTGGTGGTCCGCATTAGAGTTTGATCTCGCTATTGAAGAATAACTTCTGGATGATGGTGTTCTTCCTAAGTTTGGCCGACCGGATGTATTACACATCTTGCGGATGTTCTTGTAGATGTTTGCTGACTTAGATGATTATTCCTAAGTTGATGCCTTGTATAAATAAGGAGTTGTAAAGTCATTTCAAAGTGAGTCTTGTGGAGATGAGTGTGTTGTAGTGAGGAAGAGAGCAAAAGGCAGAGCAGAAGTTTTGGGCTTAAATGGAACTAATTCAAGCATGGTGAAGATGCTATTCTCTAGTTCAAGTATGTGATACTTATTATTTTGTAGACAATGTGTCTCTTGTAGGCAGTGAGCCTCTTGTGAGCAGTGTGCTCGGACAGTGAGCCCTAATTGGCATGTGCCATTTTGTTCTTTCTATTCTTCTAACAGAGAATATAATCTTGGGTTAATCACCCCGTGGTTTTTCCCTTAACCAGGTTTTCCACGTCAAAATCTTGGTGTCTTATGTGTTGATGTGTTTCCGCTCTTGATTTAATGCATTATGTTTCCACGATTGATTTATTAATATGCTGCTAAATCACAAAGTGGATTTTAGTGTGTAATTGGAAGAAAGTTTTAGACAATTGATTCACCCCCCCTCTCAGTTGTCTATCCTAAATCTAACGGTTTTTACTGGTAGGATGACTTATGAATTGAGAGGCAATGTTAATAAGAGAATGTCTGATGAAGCCATGTAGCTAATCAGTATTTATGGTAGTTTCTTTATTCAGTTTTCCAAATTTACTTATATCAGAGTTGGTGGTTTTGATGGCGAACCAGTGAAGCTGCCCATATTTGTTTTTGACCGCTTTGTATTGATAGAAGTTTGCAGGCAGTTAGCCCATGTAGATAAGAAATTTCCAATGGAGAAAGAATCTAGTATATCGTTTCCCATTGAACTTGAATACTATTCATGTCAGTCAATTTTTGATGCTTTAAATTTAGAGGTGGACTTGAAAAAGTTTAATATTCAGTACTATAATGCCAGACCCCAGTTTGATAGCAAAGGTTTTTCTAGGGACAATCTAGATTTCAGAACATGATTTTCACACATTCCCCAAATAGAAGACTATTGGGAGGATTGTCTAGATGAATTTGAAGTTAGAAGAAAGCTTTGGTGTAGGTTCTCCTTAGGGCAAATAGTTACACTCAATCTGAAAATGAATATCTCTGGAATAATTGATGATGAAGAACAGGTGATTGATCCTCATTTTGAACAAATAAAACAACTACCTATTCTAGAAGTTGATTGGAATAGAGATGAAGAGGATCGGATTGAGGTCAAAACCCTCCCAATAATAAGGAGAACTGAGAAATGGTTGAGGGAAGGTAGATTGAAGGAGGTTCAAAATGAAGAGTCCCAGTGATCTGCAGCAATTGGTGAATCATCATCTCCAATAAGCTCTTCTAATCGGCTTATTACTATCTGTGATGCATGTACTCCCAAGCCAAAAATTGGAAAAGGGTTCTATTGTCAAAAAGCCCAAGAAAACCCTTGCAACTATTCTACCTCCTCATACCACCAGATTAAGGACTAGAAGTAGGAAGAAGAAGGAGATTTCAAAAAGAATAATTGTGGATTTAAACTCTGAAGAAGATTCGGGGGAAGCAACGGGCGATAAAGGGTTTGATTCACCAATGGCAGAAGAGACTAGTACAAACCAACAAGCAGAGGTTGCTTCAGATTCTGCCAACTTGATGATGATATCAAATGTGCCTTATGAACAACTAGATCCTAGTAAAGAAGTTCCAGCCCTTGCACCAAAATGGTTGGAAAGCTCAATTAGTGATAAAAGAAAAATAGTTCCATTTTCATTGCCATTGGAGGACATGGTTAGCAAGTGTTTAGGAAAGACTCCTAAATCCAAAAAGCTAAAAACCACATCCAGGGTAGACATTGAACCTAATACAGGGAATTGGAGTGCATAAATAGCCCAGCCAACAACTGATGATGAAGTTCAAGATCCCACAGTTTAGGATTTCACAATAGAAAGAATAGATCTTGGGACTGCATCACGTGTCGCAGACGTACACCATTTGTAAGCATCTACCAAGAGGATAGTCAGCCGTACCTGGAAGGATGAAAAAGATAAGAGGGAGTTGAAACAAACTTTACGATCAATGGCTGAGTATATTGATGCCATTCATAATCCAAATCCCCAACCTATTTCTCAACTACCTCTATCTTTTGACCCAAAATCTCCAGTCAATCAGAAAATGCTAGATCAGATACACAGAAACAAAATGGTGGCCAGAGTGTTTGATGATTGGTTGGATGGTATCATCCAGAAGGGTACAAAATACATTAATGAATTAAAAAATATATATGACGAAACCATGTCTACTATCGAAGATTTGAAAACACAAAATGCTTCTTGGGTAAAAGATGAAGGTAAATGGATGAATGTGATAAATCAAATTGATGAAGTTTAGAAGTATGGGGTAACAAAGTTTTTATCAGAAAAGAATATAACAAGTCTGAATGATAATATATTGTATGTGAGCAAGAGAAACATTGAATGGAGAAACTCAGTATTTAGGCAAGGGCGAATTAAATTTACAAAAATGATTAAAGAGATAACTGAGTTTACGTAGTCTTTACAACATGATCTGGAATGTATTGATGTGAAGTATATTAAAGATGATGGGAAGCCAGAAAAGGATATCAATACTGTGGTTCAATCCTTCAGAAAGAGAATCAGTTTTGTTAAAGAAAATGATAACCTATTAATTGAAGATTTCTCTCAGATATCAAAGGTAGAATCACTTCTTCACCTCTGTGTCGATGCACTCTTGGAGCATGTAGAGAAAGTGGTGAAAATTGGAAGAGAGAAAGATGTTTGGAAAGCAAGGGTTAAACACATTGGCATCCCTAACTTCTTGAAAATCCAAGAATTTGTTACCGCATTTCAGGAGTGGAAGGCTCAACATGTCTCCTCAGCCGAACAAAGCAAATCTAGAGATTCAAAGCCGATGCCCCAGTCATGATCATGCTTTCATAAACTCTTCATTTATTTATTCGGTTGGAATTATGTTTAAAACTTTGTCTTTTAATGAGCTTTTAAGAAACTAAAATCTCGTGTGGGTCAAAGTTGGTTTTAACTCTGGGTTTAAAAGAACGGTTAATTAGGGTAACTATTTATATGTTTTTAGTTGTTAAAACTGAGAGACAAAAAGTTAAGGAGAAGATACAAGGAATTTTGGAGCTAAACTTTTTCTATTTTACAATATATGTGATGTTTGTTTGAAACATTTTCATCTATGAATGAGAAGGAGAAATGATTGCTGTAGTCTTAAATATGTCTGTTTAAGTTATTTGAAATCGGCTTTCTATGCGAACTCTTCTTTCATGTGGGAATTGTTCTTTCATTGGATAACTCATCATATATGTTTTATCATTTATTGGTTCAGCAATATACATATTTATATATCTGATTATTATTGAAGATGGAATCTGTGTATTCTATCACCGAATGATGTTGTAAAGAAGAAAGATATCACATTCATAGCATGATGATGTATGGATGTTAGTTTGCCTTTAATGCTTTCTGGTTAAAAGTGTATCTAAATGATTAGAATAATTTAAATTCATTGAAGATTTTAAAGGGAGCTGTACCTTAATTTAGAGGGGAATTATTCTTGATAGTTCACCCATTTGTTGTTTAACTTATTTGTTCTTGAAAGAAAGGGTTATAGAGTCAGAACAAAACATTTTAGATCAGGACAAATCTGTTAGCCAATAGTTTTTGGTGACTCTGTTGGGGATTCAAAGTCGTTTGTTGAAAGATTAGTCACCTTAATATGAAGCAACGATGGTGCTTCCTCATGAAAATATAATTCCTGTTCTACAACCTAATCTTGGTTTTCAAGACAAGCAGGAAGATATAATTGGTCAGTTAAATACTCTTGCATGGTACACCCACCAAAATATTGATGATTTTAGAGGAGTAAGCCGAGTATTAGATAGAGAAGAAGAATTGGCCAATAATTTGAGATTGCCGTTACTCAGACAAAGGAGGTAAGTAGAAAATGTAGTAAGAAATCAAGCCCCTGAAGTCTGAAGAGGTCAGGAACAACCTAGAAACCAATAACTACCTATCTGATTACAATATCATAAACTGGATTCCAGAAGATACACAATGTTTTTGAGGAGAGAGGGAGTTGAAGATCCCACTTTTCAAACATTACAAAGCCTAAATTTTCCTTATATTCCTACTCCTATTAGAAGAGCTAGAAGTAGACCTCCCAGCCCTCCTAAACTCTCTACATCCTCTATTTGTCAAGCCTTAACTCTTTCTGGTACTGTCATTCCTTCTGCTATAAGCTTTCTACCAATGGCTCAACCTTGGGGAGCAGCTATAGGACCTCTAAATTTAGGAGCTAACCTGAATCCTCTACCTAAAAATACAAGGGAAAACTTACCTAAATTTAATGGAGATGGAAGACAATCACCAGATGAGCATTTGAGTGCCTTTGCCATAGCATGTGGTGTGTTAGGTGTGCAACATCAGGATGTAGCCATAAGGCTTTTTGTCCAAACTCTAACTGATACTGCAACACAATGGTTCTATCATTTGTCTGACTCTTCAATTACAAACTAGAATGATATGAAAACTGCTTTCAAAAATAGATTCAAAAGAGCAGAAGATGAACATTCCCTTCTTGCTCAATTGACTCAGCTCAAGAAAGAAATTCACGAGCCTATGAGGGAATTTATGGCCAAATTCAATAGAATTGTGCACAAAATCCGAAATGCTAAGAGGCCAACTCTTGAGAATCATAAATGTTTCTTTATCAATTCTATGCCCCCTGATATTAGTTTCCATCTTAGAAGAGGTGCAATTGCCGACTTAGTGATTGCACAAACCTTGGCAGTTGGGTTAGAAGATGATCTTCTTATGGCTGGAAATTGGAAGAGAGAAGTCCAAGTACCTAATGCTCATCCCTCATCCTCTATAGATCCTGTGGTTCAAAGGGTAGTTAATGATATGATCACTTTGAAAAGACATATGCCTAAGGTTGGTACTTCATTTCAACAACCATATCAAGATATCGGTAGGAGAAATTTTAATCAACAGACAAATACTGGTAGGACATTGCCACTTACATCAACACAACCAAGGTTAACTATTGAAGCTCCTCCTGGTAAAGAGAATGTGTGTGCTTTTCATTTGACTATTGATCATGATGGAAATTCTTGTTCGGAGATGCTTAGATATGCTCAAATGGCCGCTGCTCAAGATGTATTGGGAGAGATTACCGAAGAAGAAAGGAACTTTGAGGAACCTGGCAACTTTGAAATACACTTCCTAGAATATGAATCAGATTCAGAAAGAGGAGGTGAAATATTGGTTACTCTCAAAGATCCTTCATGTGCTGTGCTCACCAGAAGTTAGAAGAATCTGAGATTTTCTAATACTCAAGAAGTGCCTGTTAAAGGTAAGGAACCTCTTATTAGAACCTCTGATGCTAATCTGAAGACCCAAGAAATTAAATTGTTACACATAAATGATCGTGAAACTTCTTTTGATATTTTAGAATTTTGTAAGTCTGCAAAGATTCAAATATGCCCTGCTGAATACCTCAAGTTAAAACCCAAAGAACTTGATAAATTGGTTAAATATGTCAAAGGTGGTCCTACACAAATTGAACCTGAAAGTCAACTAAATGTTAATACTGAGTCTCCCATTGCCCAATTATTTGCTTCTCCACTTGAATCACCCACACACACTCCTAGAATGGCCCTTAATTCATCTAATGATACTTCTTATATGGACGATATGAAGCCCAACCCATTTTATATTTCTTTATTCATAAATGGCCATAAACTCAGTAATTGTATCATAGACTCAGGTGCTTTTGATAATATTATGCCTTCTTCTGTAGCCGAAGCCCTAGGCCTATCCCTTACAAAGACATTTGGTAGGTGTTACTCCATGGATGGCAAACAAATTTCTTTGCTCGGACAAATTCAAGATGCAAGGGTTGCTCTTGCAGCGTATCCTGATAAAAGAGTGAAGTTGACTATCTTGGTAGCGGATATTCCTCCTAGTTATGGGATGTTGTTGAGCAGGACTTTTTGCAAAGATTTAGGTGGGTAGATTAAATTGTATTGGTCAGAAGCTACAATTCTAGTGGGAAAGCAGAAAGTTAAGCTAGAACTTGAACCTAAATGCAAGTTTACTGTATACCCTTATGATGATCCTGTTGGCACTAATTTTGGTCAAGTTTTTGAATGAGTGTTGGAGGGTTTTTTCCTTTTAAGCCCTAAGTCTTTTTGTTCATCGGAGTACTTGGCATTTCGGCAAAAGTTCTTTTTGAAGTGCTCTGATTGTGTGTTGAACCACCACATTGAACCATCGGGTTGAATCAGTTCAATGGTTCAACGGTTCGAGGGCTTTGGTTCCATATTTTCCGTCAATAAATCCTTTGCTCATCTTTTTGATCCAATCGGCATGGTTGAACCACCACATTGAACTGTCGAGTTGAACCGGTTCAATGGTTCAATGCTTTATGATTTTGGGCCTTATCAGAGAGAGTGATGCTATCGGTGAAGGGGCTTGGTGTCGCTCCAATGGCGTATGTCTCACCGAAGCCCTGAGTATGGTGTGGTGGTCAGCGTGACTGGCTGTGTCGGCAGGGGATGGAATGTGTTGGCCCGATGGTCTTTTTCTCTAGCTGACAGGGGATTGCGAGGGTAGGCATCGGTGAGACTATTGAGGTCGGCCAGAGGATTTTTGGATGCTCTGATGGTGTGGGTTACGCCGACAGAGGTGGGGAGTGTAGTTTGCATCGGCGAGACTATTGAGATCGGCAGGAGAACTGTGGGGTTGGCCGATGGTGTAGGTTTGGGCGATGGGCTTTTGGCGAAGGCTTGTGTGTCAAGCGCGGCAAAAGGCGCTCGACATTTGTTATGCAAGTGACTATGCTTTTAAACTACTAAGGTGGTTTTCTCACTATGCATGTGGGATTAATTTCCCTGCATTTTTGAAACTGCGATAAAACACGTTTTGGCGGGAGATTCTTGTTGAATGCTGCGATGGTTCCCAAGTAGGCCGCGGGTGCTTGAGCCATCAATGGCGATTGTAGCAGGGGTATGGGCGATGGTACACATGATCAGGTTGCCTAATTTTTGGCATGAAGACTCCCGGATGGTGGCACAGGGCTTGAGGCCACCCTTGTCTACTTTTTGTCTGCTGCAGCAATAACGTCTGAGCGCCATTCCTTCTGAGGACTATATCTGGCGGATTTTTGTCAAAACCATGTAATTAATTTTTGTGGGTACACTTTCTGGCCGATATAGGTGGACTATGTTACCATTTTTGTCATTGTTGAAAGTTGAACATTTGGCTCTGTAATACAATACAGTTGGTTTTGGTTGCTCTGTGCAGCACAACTTGTGAGTTTATGTATCTCCTGTTGTATGTTTTTTTTTGCATGAATCCGCTGATTTCATGGTTAATCTTATATGAATAATGCTATGTTTGCATGTGTTGTGCTAATTCTGTCTCCAGTGTTGCATGTATCTTTCTTCTGAGTCTAGGTATTCAAGGAATGTCTAAGATTCTAGAACATAGAATTCCTGTGTTGAATGTTTGATCTCTTAACTTCTGCTCAAGGGGTAGATTAAATTGTTCTCAGATTGAATATTGGGAAGGGTATACTGCAATAGGGATGCGATAAGTATAGATAGGATAGCTTAACACTTTGTATTGGGAGATATCTGTAAGGTAGGTATCATATGTATCCCCCTGAAATCTAGTTTTAGTTGTTCATGTTGATCATTCACAGGTGTATGTCTACTAACTCCAAGCCCTGGATAGGCACCAATCTAGCTTTGTGTTTGTGTTATATACCATGTCCAGCTTTGCATCCAAATATAAAATTAAAATCAAACTCCAAAACAACCATTAGGATAGTAGAATTAGTTTTAGGATCCAAGTCCTCTGTCTACAATTGCAAATAGGCCCAAAGCCAGCCCCTTTGCTCTTATCTTACAGTTTTGGTCTACTTACAGGAGGACTTATCTGCTTTCTGTCAGCATCCCAGCCTTTGTATGCATATCCTCATGGATGTTGAGTAGGGAATACCCCCCTAGGTTTTGCAGAGCCTGAAGAAGAAGAGAAGATAAAATATAGAGTCTATCTCCTACACTGTTGGCCCCTGGCCCAGAGATCCTATTGATCATTGATGGCTACCTTGTAGGGAAATTTGGGAGTAAGCATCCAGTCTGGGAAAAAACCAACAGAAATTGGCTACTCTACTAGGGATTTATTTGAAAATTGTTATTTTTTGTCCTCCCTGGTGAAATATTTGTGGCCCATCCGAGTCGCAACAGAAATTGGCAACTCTGCTGGGAAGATCAATGTCATATCCATGAAAGTTTGAGTCTACAAGATTGAAGAATTAGGCCTGGAGGTGTTTGTTGCAGCAAAAGGAAAAGGTTGTATATGTGACTCTACTGGTGGATGACCCAGAAAGAAAGAAATCAATTTGCAGCTTCAGCCGGTTTGAAGCTCATTCCTCTTCAAGGAGGTGGCGACTCTGTTGAATGAATCTATCAGCAACTGCAACATATCCAAGTATTTGTACAAGTTTTTAAAAAGTTCCCTATTTGGTGAAATGGCACTAGTTAAAAGGGAAACATTGGTGAAAGCAGAGCTTGCATGCTTTTGTTAGAACTTACTTTGTATTTCAAAAGGGCATGCAGTATTGTTCAAAAGACTCATATAGAGGACTTTAGGCAGGTTGAAATAGTAGTTTGCATTTTAAGGGCCTGAGGTCATATTGTCATTGAAAATCTAAGTAGAGAAGAGGGTTGCAAAAACATAAAGGATGTATTATCAGCCCATGCACCCTTGTGAGGTGTCAAGTACAAAAATGTATAATAGTCAATCCCAACCATGTAATAAAAGAAGTTTTAACATAGATAGATATAAGCCCATAAATTTTAATGGCATTTGTGGCTATCCAAATGCTCTTCCACCTAAAATTAGAAAGTGTTTGCCTAAATTCAGTGGTACAAAGGATGAATCAACTGAGAGACACTTGCAGCAGTTTATAAAGGTGATAGATGACTTTGAGATTGACCATGAGGATGTGGTTATGAGATTATTTGTTCAATCTCTAGATGAAGATGCAAGGGACTAGTTTTCCTACCTTCCAGCCCACTCTGTCAGTTCTTGGCATGATTTTAAATCTGCATTTCTAGTACAATATGGTGAAAGAATTTCTGAATATGCAGTTATTAGTGACTTCATGTACATCCATATTGAAGAAGATGAGTTGATCCCAGCCTTTAACCTCAGGTTTATGAAGGCATTGAATAGAATTCTAGAATGCATGAGACCTAATGATGCACTGTGCTTAGTTGTCTATTTGGGAGCTTTTGATAAGAAAATGAGTTATAGATTAAGAAACAAGGAGCCCACCACATTGCATCAGGCACATCAGTTTGCAATTGATATTGAAAACAATTGGAGGTATGGAATACAAAAGGGTTATTTTTCTAAAAATTTTTGTTGTCCTGCAGCCCCCAATGTTAATGAAGGTCTTAATTCAGGTATTGACAACGAATGTCAAAGTGCTCACACCCCTGTTGTCCCAATTTTTGCATCATTCCAAGTTGATGATGTTTATGTTATAAAGGAGGATGTCCTCTTTTGCCCAGTAAATGAAGTTGAAAATAATAATTTTTCAAGTAGTATTTGCATACCAGTCCTAAACAAAGAGCCTTCATGTTTAAATGATCCAGTTGTGCAAAGTTGTGATCATGTGGATCAACAGTCAGTATCAGTTTCATCAAGAAGTATTAGAGGGCTGGAAAATGATGCAGATAGCTCAACTTCAGAATGCATTGAAGTAGCAGAAATCTTGTATGTGGGGCAATCAGATGATAAAAATGATATCCATGACCAGTCCATAGATCAGGTTTGTTCTTCTTATGACTCTGGATCTGACAATACTGAAGAAGAATTGGATTGTCATGAAGAAGAAGCAAAGACCTTTATAATGAGCATGAATCCCCTTTATGATGAGCCTCTAGATGCATTTGGTGCTGTGAGTCCTGACTTTCAGTGGTGTAGGATTAATCCTCTTTTTGAGGATGATGATGAATATAAAGAGACAGTTGACCTAGGTGATACATCAGTTTGTGAGGGGGGGCATATGAATCAGATATCTTCAATTCTTGTGAAGATAGTATGGATTTGCAAACTGTGAATAATGGATGTTCATCATCACCTGGTTTAGATATGTGCAACATTGGGTGTGTGGATCAGGATTTGTTTTCAATATCAATAGATATTGGGAGTCTCATTTTTTCTGAGTATTTTGAGTTTTTGGATTAGCTGGATGAGTGCCTGATGGTATGCAGCAGCCAGATAAATGATGAAGATTGCCAAGAGCACTATGATGTATTGTCTGAGGAATATAACATACATATGTTACTTAATGCTAAAGAATATTATGATGAGTATGGTTATATGTCTAACTTTGAAATTCAAGATGACAGAGGTAAAAATGATAGTGGCAAGCTTTCAAAAGTGGTGGAATACCTAATTGAGCAGATGACCTTATGGGCAGATTATGCCAATCTTTTCAGTTGGGATTGGGATCTTTCAGTTGGAATCAGGCATTTGGCAGGAAAAAATTTTGGTTCTTCCTTTTTGGCTACCCGGGGCCACCCAAGTGATGACTAAAAATATAGTTTTTGTGCAGGTTGGTGCAATGATCAACTCTGTTGCCCAATAGATATGGCCCAATCTGTGAAACCAGAGATTCTGAGGTCCTCGCTGTAGTTTTGCACCTGCACATCCCCAGACAGAGCCAGTGTTGGCACTAATTTTGGTCAAGTTTTTGAACAAGAGTGTTGGAGGGTTTTTTCCTTTTAAGCCCTAAGTCTTTTTGTTCATCAGAGTACTTGGCATTTCGGCAAAAGTTCTTTTTGAAGTGCTCTGATTGTGTGTTGAACCATCAGGTTGAACCGGTTTAATGGTTCAACAGTTCACAGGCTTTGGTTCCATATTTTCTGTCAGTAAATCCTTTGCTCATCTTTTTGATCCAATCGGCATGGTTGAACCACCGTATTGAACCGTCGGGTTGAACCGGTTCAATGGTTCAATGCTTTATGATTTTGGGCCTTATCGGAGAGAGTGATGCTATCGGTGAAGGGGCTTGGTGTCGCTCAGATGGCGTATGTCTCGCCGAAGACCTGAGTATGGTGTGGTGGTTAGCGTGACTGGCTGTGTCGGCAGGGGATGGAATGTGTTGCCTCGATGGTCTTTTTCTCTAGCCGACAGGGGATTGCGAGGGTAGGCATCAGTGAGACTATTGAGGTCGGCCAGAGGATTTTTAGATGCTCTGATGGTGTGGGTTAAGCTGACGGAGGTGGGGAGTGTAGTTTGCATCGGCGAGACTGTTGAGATCGACAGGAGAACTGTGGGGTTGGCCGATGGTGTAGGTCTGGGTGATGGGCTTTTGGCGAAGGCTTGTGCGTCGAGCACGGTAAAAGGCGCTCGACATTTGTTATGCAAGTGACTATGCTTTTAAACTACTAAGGTGGTTTTCTCATTATGCATGTGGGATTAATTTCCCTGCATTTTTGAAACTACGATAAAACACGTTTTGGTGGGAGATTCTTGTTGAATGCTGCGACGGTTCCCAAGTAGGCCGCGGGTGGTTGAGCCATCAATGGCGATTGTAGTAGGGGTATGGGCGATGGTACACATGATCAGGTTGCCTGATTTTTGGCATGAAGACTCCCGAATGGTGGCACAGGGCTCAAGGCCACCCTTGTCTACTTTTTGTCTACTGCAGCAATAACTTCTGAACGCCATTCCTTCTAAGGACTGTATCTGGCAGATTTTTGTCAAAACCATGTAATTAATTTTTGTGGGTACACTTTTTGGCCAATATAGGCAGACTGTGTTACCATTTTTTTCGTTGTTGAAAGTTGAACATTTGGCTCTGTAATACAATATAGTTGGTTGTGGTTGCTCTGTGTAGCAAAACTTGTGAGTTTATGTATCTCCTGTTGTATTTTTTTTTGCATGAATCCACTGATTTCATGGTTAATCTTATATGAATAATGCTATGTTTGCATGTGTTGTGCTAATTCTGTCTCCAGTGTTGCATGTATCTTTCTTCTGAGTCTAGGTATTCAAGGAATGTCTAAGATTCTAGAACATAGAATTCCTGTGTTGAATGTTTGATCTCTTAACTTCTGCTCAAGGGGTAGATTAAATTGTTCTCAGATTGAATATTGGGAAGGGTATACTGCAATAGGGATGCCATAAGTATAGATAGGATAGCTTAACACTTTGTATTGGGAGATATCTATAAGGCAGGTATCATATGTATCCCCCTGAAATCCAGTTTTAGTTGTTCATGCTGATCATTCACAGGTGTATGTCTACTGACTCCAAGCCCTGGATAGGCACTGATCTAGCTTTGTGTTTGTGTTATATACCATGTCCAGCTTTGTATCCAAATATAAAATCAAAATCAAACTCCAAAACAACCATTAGGACAGTAGAACTAGTTTTAGGATCCAAGTCCTCTGTCTACAACTGCAAATATGCCCAAAGCCAGCCCCTTTGCTCTTATCTTACAGTTTTGGTCTACTTACAGGAGGACTTATCTGCTTTCTGTTAGCATCCCAGCCTTTGTATGCATATCCTCATGGATGTTGAGTAGGGAATACCCCCCTAGGTTTTGCAGAGCCTGAAGAAGAAGAGGAGATATAATATAGAGTCTATCTCCTACACTGTTGGCCCCTGGCCCAGAGATCCTATTGATCATTGATGGCTACCTTGTAGGGAAATCTAGGAGTAAGCATCCAGTCTGGGAAAAAACCAACAGATCCTAAGTCTCAGATTCTATTTGAAGAATGTGAATTTGGAAACTATTTTTCTCTCTTCTAAACATATGAAGGAAGAATCCGTCCCAAAGTCTGTTCATTCAGATGATCTATGGACCATGGAATTTGATGGTAGTTGTGCTACCATTGGTTCAGGAGCAGGGGTTGTTTTGATCTCACCTGAAGGTAAAATTTTTCCTTACTCTTTCAAGTTGGAATTTAAAAATACTAATAACACTACAGAGTATGAGGCTCTATTTCTTGAGTTAAATGAAGCCAAAGGAAAAGGTATAAAGATACTCAGAGCAAAAGGAGATGCTGAATTAATTGTTAAGCAGGTGAGAGGCATTTTTTCAGTTAAAAATGAAAGATTAAGACATTACAGGAACAGAGTTTGGGATGAGATAGAATATTTTGATGCCTTTTCTATTGAAGCAATTCCTAGATATTTGAACACACGGGTAGATTCTCTAGTAGTGTCAGCTTCTCTTCTTCTCCCACACCCTGATTTCAAAAAGGATTCATCTAGAATAGATCTGGTCTACCATCCTAATGTCCTAGATAATGCTTAAAATTGGCAAGTTTTTGAGAATGATAGGTAGATCAAAAAATTCTTGGAGAATGCTGAGATGTTCCTGGGGACTTATTTTGAAGGTTTTGAAGCAAAATGTAAAGAATTCAGTTCTGATCCAGGGATCAATTCAAAGGATGATGTAATTCAGTTAAAGGGAAACAAAATCCCCAAAGAATTGGTCTCTCTAGAACATTTTTTCACTCAACAAGATGAATATACCAAAGGCAAACTTGTTCAGAATCCTGACAAATTGGGGGATTATGAGAAAATAAACATTGGAAGTAAAACTAATCCTAAATGGATTTGAATTGGTAGGTGTTGTCCACCAGAGAAGAAAAAAAAATTGATTAATCTATTGATTAGGTATAAGGATGTCTTTGCTTGGTGTTATGATGACCTAAAGGATTTTAGGAGTGGGCAATTTCAGCATCATATTCCTTTAAAAACAAATGCAACTCCATTTAGGCAAAAGTTGAGAAACTATAACCCAAAGGTTGCTGAGGCCATCTTTAAGGAGATCGACAAAATGTTGAAGGCTAGGATTATTTATCCAATTCATCACTCCACCTGGGTGGAAAACATTGTCCCAGTACACAAAAAGAATGGAGAAATAAGAATCTATGTTGATTTTAGGAATTTGAACCAAGCTAGTTTGAAAGATAATTATCCCTTACCTGTGATGGATATCACATTTTACAAACAGTTGTTGGATCTAAGATGATATCCATGTTAGATGGGTTCTCAGCTTATAATCAAATAAGTGTGGCTGCAGTCGATCAACATAAAACTGCTTTCACTACACCCCGGAGAACTTTTGCTTATAACCGTATGCCCTTTGGTTTGATTAATGCTGGTGCAACTTTTCAACGGGTGATGGATTCATCCTTTAGAGATCTAAAAGATAGAATTATTGTCATTTATCTTGATGATTTGACTGTTTTCTCTAGAAAAAGAGAGGATCATTTAAAAGATCTAGTGATCATTTTGCAAAGGTGTCGGAGTCATGGGATATCTCTTAATCCTAAGAAGTCAATTTTCTATGTAATAGAAGGTAAGTTGTTGGGACATTTAGTTTCAAAGGATGGAATCAAGATTGATCCAGAAAGTGTTAGAGAAATACAACTAAGTCTTCCTTGTAATAGGATTGGAGTTAAGTCTTTCTTTAACCAGATTAACTTCCTCAGAAGGTTCATTCCTGATTTTACTAACATTACAAAACATATTATAGGGATGATGAGTGAAAAATAGGCATTCAGATGGAACGAGACTACTAAGAAAGCATTTGAAGATATTAAAGAAGCAATTGCACAAACACCTACTTTGGTAAACCCCGATTTCTAAAAATATTTTATTATTTATTGTTATGCTTCAGAACATACCATGTCTGGTATCTTACTACAAAAGAATGATTTGAATGTAGAAGCCCCAATAGCCTTTATGAGTGTTCCTCTCAAGAAGCATGAACTTAAATATTCTTTAACTGAGAAGCAAGCTTTCACTATGGTAAAGGCTGTCAAACAATTTAGGTATTACATACTACATTCTCATTCAATTGTATTTGTACCTAGTTCGGCTGTAAAAAGTATTCTGACTCAACAGGGTGTTGGGATGAACAATAGAGCAACATGGGTTGCTAAACTTCAAGAATATGACTTGGAGGTTAGGCCAACCGAATTAGTTAGAGGTCAAGGTCTATGCAAATTGATTGCTAAAAGTAAGGAAGAAGAAGAAGAAGAAGAACTTCCCACTGTCCTATTGGTAAGTTTACAAGATCCATGGTTCCTAAATGTGGTACACTATCTTACTTATGGAGACTGTCCCAGTCACTTATCCCTGAAGGAGAAAAGGAATCTGAGGTTAAAAGCAGTAAAATATGTCATTTGGGATGATGTCTTATACAAAAAGGGATTGGATGGAACCTTTCTGAGATGTGTAGATAAGGAACAACAGCACAAGCTTTTGGAAGTTTTTCATAATGAAGCCTGTGGTGGACACTTCTCTTCTTCAGTCACAACCTTCAAAATCCTTAGAAATTGTTATTATTAGCCAAGTATGTTCAAAGATGCATACAAATGGGTCGCTAACTGTGAAAAATACAAAATGTTTTCAGGAAGGCCACAACTTGCAGCATTGCCTTTGAGGCCTGCCATTATTAAAGAACCTTTCAAACAATGGGGATTGGACTTTATTGGGCCTCTCTCACCTTCTTCAAGTGCAGGACATACACACATTGTAACAACAACGGACTATTTTACAAAATGGGTTGAAGCAGTCCCTGTGAAGAGAACCACTTCAAAAGTAGTGTGTAATTTTCTCAGAGAGAATATACTGGTGCGTTTTGGTGTCCCTCAGAACCTTGTAGCAGATAACACCACCATCCTTTCCTCGATTGAACTTACTTCTTTTTGCTATGAGCATAGTATATCTCTCTCTCACTCATCAGACTACTACCCTCAAGGGAACAGACAAGCTAAGTCCAGTAATAAAAATCTGATAGCCATCAAGAGAAAATTGGTGAGTGAGAATCCAAAAGATTGGCATAAAAGATTGTGTGAAGCACTCTGGGCTGACATAGTAACCCCAAAAAGGGCAATAGGAATGGCACCTTTTGAGCTGGTTTATGGAATAGGAGCTCAGTTATCATTACCTCTGGAATTATCTGCAGCCAAATTAGAAAATGTCATTTAAGATCAATACTTTCAAGATTCCTTAGAGAAAAGACTTATGTACTTAACTAGGATTGAAGAGGAAAGGAATGAACTGGTTGATCGGATTATTGCTCACCAAGCTAGGGTTAAGATTTTTGATCAGAAAATAAGGCCCAAAAAATTCATGGAAGGAGACGAAGTGCTGCTGTGGGATAGGAGGAGAGAACCTAAAGGAGCACATGGCAAATTTGATTCACTTTGGAAAGGACCTTTCAAAATCCATCAGGTACTGGGTCCTAATTCTTTCAAATTAGAATATCTGGATGGATCTGTTTTACCCCTGTCCTATAATGGATAGGACCTTAAATTGTATCGACTGTAAAACAAGTGTCCCCTGTTTTGTACATAGTCTTTCCTTTGTTTTCATTTGCTGTCGTTTTCCTTTTCCAGTTTTGGTTTGCATTGTTTCTTTTTCTTCCATCCCTGTGTTTCAGTTTGTGCATAACTAGAGTTTCTGAGTTCTCTACACTTTGTCATAAAATGCAGTCCCCAGTCAGAGCCAATGTTACCTTTTAATTCACCCTTATTCAATTTTTTGTGAACCTCCCCTAAGCAAAAGTTGACTCGCCATTTTACCTTATTGGTCATATGTTCATTTCTTAAGTTGGCTCTTTATTTTTAAATTTTTTCCGCCTATCATCCTATGTGCGAAATTACTGAAGAATCGAGAGTTCATGGTTCAAGAGTTCAAGGTTCAAGAGTTCAATGGTTCAAGAGTTCAAGGTTCAATGTTTCTTGAAAAGTTGTGAACTGTTGGTCCCTTTGTGTAACTCAATTTGTATCTTTGAACCTTTGAGTTGAACCTCATTTCGGGAGTTCAAAGGTTCAACATTCCACGACTTTAGTCACACTTTTCTCGAAGTCTTCTTTCAGTCAAAATTTGCGGGAGATTTTAAAAGAAGTAAATCATTTAGAGGGAAATATATTTGAAACATTTTTTGAAATGGAAAGTTCTAACTTTGAAAGGTTATGAGTAATCATTACACATTAAGGTCGTGTACGATAACTACTTACAATTAATGCACCTGTCAGAATTTGCGTCCTGTCAAGCAAGTTCAACACAAGTTAATCAATCCAGTAATTATTCAACCTAATTTCATGCCTTTTATCGAGAAACGACAGGGCATTTTTAATAGTAAACACACAGGGTGATGCAAAAGGAGAGCAGCGCCGGAGGTATAAGATTTTTAGTGCCTAGTTTCACAATAATTTCTGATCCATCGAAGGTGAGTTCAACTTTTCCTATAGTTGATTCCATTACTTTGTTGGAAAGTACAATCATTTTGAGTTTTTGGTATTATTAAAGAAGTTCAAGACATTTTTCATTATATCTATCCAATCTGTAGCCATGAAATCTACTTGTCTTGGTTCTGAACACAGTCCTAGTCTTGTCTATTCTCTTCCTGAATTCGAGGATACCTCTCTAGCTTAATATGATTTAGAGGATTTTAAGGAGAGGGTTAAAAATCCTATGTCAACTCCTATGATGGAGAAAATAGTGGAAAATGGTTTAGTCGAAGCTGCAGCCTTTCCCATAGCGGTACAATGCCCTAAATTAGTTCTGGAATGTATGAGTAGATATGACCCCCAAAATAGGTGTATCAGAACTACGGATGGTAATGTGTTACTACCTGTCAATAGACAAACCCTAATGGCTGTAATGAAAATTCTGCCTAAGGAGCCATATTCTGATCTTAATATTACTTCTTCTTATAGCTATTTTTCATTGAAGAAACCAAACTACATGAGTGTAATTGCAAGAAATTGGCTATTGAAATTTCAAAAGGGAGGTTCAAGACTGCTCAGACCACTAACAAGAGAACACATGATACCAGAAGTAAAGGATATTATGGTATTGCTACACAGGCTAAAGGGTAACTCCCAGGGATTTTATTGGGAGGACTGGATGTATTTCTTTATTCAGATGATCCTCCAAGGAGAACAGTATTTGGATTGGGCAGAAATCATAGCTGAATGTTTGCATCTGGGTTTGAGTAATTATTTAGGGAGTAAGGATTTTTATATGTCTTCATATCTCTTTTACTGCCTAGCATCTACAAGAGAATGGAGAGGGTTGCCTCATGCATCCTTGCTTGAAGATAACAAAATTTATGATTATTATTGGGTAAGTGCAAAAAGATGGGGGGCCAAAAAGTGGCCAAATTATTTAAAAAAAAAATTAATACAAAACGCGAGCACGTTATAACGTGCTCGCGTTATGACTTGGTAATGACGAGCCTAAGGCTCATCAAAACCAAGCCATAATGCGAGCGCATTATAACGCACTCACGTTTTGACTTGCTATAAATAAATTTTTTTTTTCTATCTCATTTCATTTCTTTCTTCTCTTCTATGCCCACGGACTGCAAACCCTAGAAAGCATGGTTGCATTTTGAAAAGCTCCATTCAACACAAAAACCTTATCGATTTGTCGCCAAAATGCCGCCACGACGTCGAGCATGCCAAAGGAGTGAGTTATATTTATTTTTTTGTTTGAATTTGTTTCTAAATAAGTAGGTTTGAGTTGATTTTTGATGTATATTTCGTTAATTGTCAGGAAATGTTAATGCACCTACTCCTCCTCAAAATCCACAAAATCCTGAGGAGGAAATACATGCAGAACAACAACCTCCTCCATCCATTCCTTAACATGCCCCTGGAACAAAAGAAAATATAATGGGGCAAATTAAAAACAACAAAAAAAAAATTGAAGATATAATTGCAAGGTTGAAAGATCCTTCCACTTCAACCTTGCATAGGTCCACATTTGCTGAATCTCTTGAATCTATGTTATCAAATGTAGATTCAATTAGCAAGCAAATAACTAGTTGGATGGATAAGAGGAGAGAGTTCAGAGATTATTATGCAGACAAGTTGTCATACCAAGATGTGAAAAAATTATAAATCACAAAATTAGACTTGTGTTCCATTTTCACAAATCCATGAACAAATCAACCTCCACCCATTACATGCAAGAGGTTTCCTATCCATTGGTGCAACAACCAAGCGATAAGCGACAATTTTGGGCAGAGGTGGTGGATGGTTTTTGACCATCCTCTATGCAATAATAATGAGGTCCCACAATACTTTTTGAGGAAACTCTACTGCTAGTTTGTCCTCAATAAAGTGCCAAACTATTTTGATATGCGGGACTTCCAGGGTAGAGGTGGGGGTTTAGCACAAGATAGACCAGGGGCACGTCTTGACCCATAGTGGGTAGTGAGACGAGTAATCAATAGAGCAACCCATGAGCATGTTTCTATCCCTTCCATTGTGAAGGAGAGTGTTGAGGTCGATACACTTCAGTCCATTAGTGCCTTGACCCAGAGCATCATAGAGCATGCCGGTCCTACAACACAGAGTGGGTTGGGAGATAGTGTGAGGAGTAGGGTCCCACCCCATGCTTCTCAGGCTTGCGGGTTTGCCTGTGGTTATGACCCCATGGATAGTCAGGACATAGGTGCACAGGCTACATCTGCACCTAAGCAGATGGTGATGACAGATACCCTCCTGAGTGAGACTTTCGACCTTGATACTCAGGTAAATATTAGCAAGTTTATTGAATTTAATTTATTAAATTTTATTTTTGAAATGCAAGATTAACTAATTTAAATTGATGATTTTAATGAAATATCAGGGTTATAGTGTCAATGTAGTTTTTAGTGGTTCTCCACCTACATTTTACAATGTCGGGGTATGTAACTAGTAAACAATTATAAATATTACATGTGAATAGAATTGTTATATGAATGGTATTCTAGTATCTGATTTTGGATGTTGAAGAGGTTAATACTGTAGATTTCACGGCAACACCTACCAGTGGTGGTGGACTTCAAAGCTTTATGGAGGTAATAAAATAAATAGTTTAATGAATGAATTGTACTTACTAGATTTTTGTATGTGACTTGTGTGCTTTATTGTGTGTACTTCCATGTTTAGATGAACGTGTGTGTATGTTAGGAGCCATGATTTGCATCACTATTATAGTTTTTGTAATTGAATAATGTTGTTTTATTTCCAGATGATGCAGGCTGCAGAGATACCTCCCCATGTTCATAGGGCAATGGAGCAGGGTGTGGTCTCTGCGATTCATAGCTCCATGGCATTGACAGGGGTATGAGGCAGATTAGTAAATTTCAATTTACATTCATTGTTATATTTGTCTATTTTTGAAAAATCAAAAGATTATTGATTTGAAGTTTAATTTCTATCTGGATGGTTTCTATATGACATGACATTACCAGGGCCTATTCCTGCTATTGAGGCAAGTGAGGAGACAGATTATATGTTAGCGGTAAGTGATTATTTTGTTAAATGTTTCATTTTTTATAACATGTAATTTCTATATATTAATGTCTATACTTTTTATTGTAACATGTAAAGAAGCAGGAAGAACTAAATAGGAGGAGTAGCCCTCAGGTTCGTAGTAGACCACCCACATGCATGTCTCCATCCCCTAGAAGATCAAAGGCTGCCCGTGATCTATTCTCTTCACCAGTTAGAGGGGAATGACTTTTTATTGTGCTCCTTTGTTGTATGCCTATATGGCATTTGTGGACATATATTTTGTATTGTATATAGTTGACATTGTATGCCTATATGGCATTCTTGTAAGCCTTTATGGCTATTTTTTATATATGTTATACTTATATCAACAGATATTGATCTATGCCTATATGGATATTTGGTTAATACAAATCTTTTTATTGATGACATCCATACTTGCATTATAAATCCACGTTTGAATGGATATTTGTAGATGGCTACTTCAAATATTTAAAGTCCAATTGTATTACATAGGATGTTTGTTGATCCAATAAGCAAACTATTGTTATTCAAGTATCACCTAAACCTCATTTTGGAACTAAAAGATAAAAGTTGTATTTAAAAAAAAATGAATCATCATGTTGAACAAAAAATATTAATATTCTTTATGAGTAGCATACAATGTCAACTATATGCAATACAAAAAAATGAATCATCATGTTATTCTTTATGTTTGAGATCCTAAAAATGACTAAGTCTGGTATTTTGATATCCTGAAACACTAGGATGAATATCCAAGTCATTAGGATGATTGTGCCTTGAAAAAAAGTCATTAAGATGAGCGCCTAAAGGAGGCTTTCTTAAACATTCAAATATTGAGCAACAAGTATGAAGGGTTAAGGCGCAATTTGCAACTCATAAAGCCTCAAAAGGGTGCCCAACTTAGAGATCACTCATTTAAGACAAGGTGCCCATTGACACCTGTTCCACCATAAAAGTGCGCCTAAGGTGGAAGGAGAACAAGCCTCTAGTAAGTGAAGCACACCTATTGTCTAAACCACTTCATTATGGCACCCTAGCATGAGGAGGAGTATATAAGTCAATAAGAAATGGCACCTAGAATGCAAATGAAGGACTAAGTGGCATTTTCAATAAGCATCAATTCACCTTGAGCTTTCAATAAATACATCAAATTGAGCCCCATAAGCCTAGGCACCCTTTGCCTTCAAAAGAACCTTGTATCGATGTCAAGAGTTGGTCGTATCGGCGTATTGGCAGACCTTGGTTAGGCTTTGCCGATAGTGGTCTGTCTTGTTGACAAGTGTGGTTCGAAGTCAAAGACATCAGTGTATCAGAAGATAATCCCATCGGCGCATCGAAAGAGCAGTTGAGAGATTCACTGATGAAGGGGGTCACACTGACAGTCAAAATCCATCGGTGTATTGGCCCAATGAGATTAGAGTTCACTGATGTTTGGAGTCTCACCAATGAGTGTGGTCCAAAGGTTGTCATTGGTGAGATCGATGTGTTGGCAGAAGAGTTTTTGAGTGTGCCGATGGTATTAAGTCCTACTGATAGGCAAGGGACTTAGAGTCTCGTATTAGAGTGACAAAGACATCGATGTGAAAGGATATAAAGTCATCGATAGCAGTCTATCTGACCGATAAGAGTCAATGATGGGATGTTTGTCAGAAGTGAAATCAAATGGAGTCATGGTGGCATCAGCCTATCGGCCGATGAAATTTTAGGCTCACCGATGGTATGTTGTCTGACCAATAGTGAGTTTGAAGGTTCAAAAGTTGATAATTCTATGCTTCCACTGTGTGCTCTGCATTAGACACTCATCCCTACTACAGTCTAGCATTCTCTAGTTGTGTTCACCCCTTTGTTTTTGTGAACACCTCTGGAAGTAATGTTGAGTTACTTGTGATGTCCTTATTGACTGGTGTTGTTTTGGATTCATGTGTAGTCCTTGTTCCTTATAGTCTATTGTCTACCTGACTGTTTGTTGTAACTTATTAAACTACTATCTTGACCTTTAACAACCCAACCTAGAATCAATAGATTTTTGTCCATACCAACTATTCTAGTCAAGGCAAAGCATGTTGATTCTCATTCAATCCAAAGCTTATTAACAGGATTATCTTATCATAATATTTAGGGAAATGACCACCTAGATGGACAATGATGTGAGCTATCTATAAAGAAACTTGCAAGAAGTATAGGAGGCATGAGAATCCCTCCATGTTGTTTATCAAGTTGAATGATCTAATCCCTCAACCCTCAACCCTAATCCATCATCCCTCAACTCCAATCCCTCATCCCTAAACCCTAAATGCTATCCCTATTCCTAAACCCTCAACAGACTCGATACTATACCTTAAACCCTAATCCCTTATCCCTAAACCCTCCAACCCTATCCCTAATCCTTACACCCTCCACACTCTACTTTAACCCTAATCCCTCGACCCTCAACCCTATCCCTAAACCCTTGACCCTCAACCCTCAACGTCAAACCCTAATCCCTCAACCTTTAACTCTGATCCCTCGACCCTCAACCCTATCCCTAAACCCTAAACCCTAAACCCTAAACCCTCAACCCTCAACGTCAAATCCTAATCCCTCAACCCTTCACTCTAATCCCTCAACCCTAAATCCTATCCCTAAACCCTCAACACCATACCTTAAACCCTAATCCCTCAGCCCTCAACCCTAAACCTTATCCCTAAACCCTAATCCCTTAATCCTCAACCCTAATCCGTCATCCCTCAACTCTAATCCCTCATCCCTAAACCCTAAATGCTATCCTTATTCCTAAACCCTCAACAAACTCGATACTATACCTTAAACCCTAATCCCTTATCCCTAAACCCTCCAACCCTATCCATAATCCTTATGCCCTCCACATACTACTTTAACCCTAATCCCTCGACCCTCAACCCTATCCCTAAACCCTTGACCCTCGAACCTCAACCCTCAACCCTCAACGTCAAGCCCTAATCCCTCAACCCTTAACTCTGATCCCTGGACCCTCAACCCTATCCCTAACCCCTCAACCCTAAACCCTCAACCCTCAACGTCAAATCCTAATCCCTCAACCCTTCACTCTAATCCCTCAACCCTAAACCCTATCCCTAAACCCTCAACACCATACCTTAAACCCTAATCCCTTAGCCCTCAGCCCTAAACCTTATCCCTAAACCCTAATCCCGCAACCCTCAACCCTAATCCATCATCCCTCAACTCTAATCCCTCATCCTTAAACCCTAAATTGTATCCCTATTCCTAAACCCTTAATAGACTCAATACTATACCTTAAACCCTAATCCCTTATCCCTAAACCCTCCAACCCTATCCCTAATCCTTATACCCTCCACACTCTACTTTAACCCTAATCCCTCGACCCTCAACCCTATGCCTAAACCCTTGACCCTCAAACCTCAACTCTCAACCCTCAACGTTAAACCCTAATCCCTTAACCCTTAACTTTGATCCCTTGACCCTCAACCCTATCCCTAAACCCTCAACCCTCAATGTCAAATCCTAATCCCTCAACCATTCACTCTAATCCCTCAACCCTAAACCCTATCCCTAAACCCTCAACACTATACCTTAAACCCTAATCCCTCAGCCCTCAACCCAAAACCTTATCCCTAAACCTTAATCCCTCAACCCTCAACCCTAATCCGTCATCCCTCAACTCTAATCCCTCATCCCTAAATCATAAATGCTATCCCTATTCCTAAACCCTCAATAGACTCGATACTATACCTTAAACCCTAATCCCTTATCCCTAAACCCTCCAACCCTATCCCTAATCCTTATACCCTCCACACTCTACTTTAACCCTATCCCTAAACCCTTGACCCTTGAACCTCAACCCTCAACCCTCAATGTCATACCCTAATCCCTCAACCCTTAACTCTGATCCCTCGACCCTCAACCCTATCCCTAAACCCTAAACCCTCAACCCTCAACCCTCAACGTCAAATCCTAATCCCTCAACCCTTCACTCTAATCCCTCAACCCTAAACCCTATCCCTATACCCTCAACACTATACCTTAAACCCTAATCCCTCAACCCTAACCCTAAAACTTATCCCTAAACCCTAATCCCTCAACCCTAATTCGTCATCCCTCAACTCTAATCCCTCATCCATAAACCCTAAACGCTATCCCTATTCCTAGACCCTCAACGGGCTTGATACTATACCTTAAACCCTAATCCCTAATCCCTAAACCCTCCAACCCTATCTCTTATCCCTTATCCCTCATGATTAATAGCCTTGAACATAAAAAAATTTCAAGGGAACATAACGTGAGCGCGTTATAACGTGCTCGCGTTATGTCAAACATGACAAACAACAGACTTGCGGGAAAGGAAAAATGCAAAGCAAAACATAACGTGAGCATATTATAACGCGTTTGCATTATGTCTTGCTTTGGGAATCCCAAGCCTTGGGCTTTGGATTTGCTTTGGATTTCCAACCCAAAGGCTTGGAGTGCCTTATGAATAGTCACAGACGTGTTTTTCCATATTCTTCAAGATTTTACATAATTTCGTTCGTGCTAACCCTCAGATTTGCACATGTTTCAAGGTCGAACAAATCGAACACCTGGGTAATGTTAGGCTTTCTCTTAGCTATTTGACGATGTGATTTTTTTCACATTTTAACAATGTGAAGCCTTTCATCTTTAATTTCTTTTGTTTGTGTGTCCGTTTTTAGGCAAAAACCACTGTTTGGTCTTTTTTTCATTGTAAATTAACTATTCATTCAAATTTCAAAAAAATTACATATTTAGAAACTAGAGTCCATTATACAAATATTAAAAAAAGAAAAAAATGATTTTCAATTAGTTTTCAAATTTTATAGGGGTAGCACGACCAAAATTCTATTTTTTAGGATGTGTCCACTTTGAAAATTAGTAAAAATCAAATATTGATCAAAAAATTATTAGAAAAATTGGGCATAAACTACATGCTATTAGCTAATTTCTCACTGAAGCAATTTTAAAAATACCAAAAAAAAGTTGACCTTTTGAGGGAGCCACAAAACATGCTATGTTATGCTTTTTTGACAGAAACAACACCAATTTCTGTGGCTCCCTCTTTTGAACCCCTTAATCTATGCCATTTTCAAAAAAAAAATAGTAGTTTAGAAAGTAGACTCAGAGCACTACGAACATTGTTTTGGTTGCATCTCCAAATTTTGAGTGTAACTATGCTCAATTTCTCATCCAAGGCCAGTATTTCCTGATTTTAGAAAAAAAGTGGCCACTTAAGACCCCTTTTTGGCCCCCCATCTTCTTGCACTTACCCTATTCACATTTGCAGATGCAAAATTGTTATGAAAACTATGGAAGGGTTAATGATGTTTTTACTGGTAGGATGACTTATTAATTGAGAGGCAATGTTAATAAGAGAATATCTGATGAAGCCATGCGGATAATCAATATTTATGGTAGTTTCTTTATTCAGTTTTCCAAATTTACTTATATCAAAGTTGGTGGTTTTTATGGCGAACCAGTGAAGCTGCCCAGATATGTTTTTGACCACTTTGTATTGATAGAAGTTTGCAGGCAGTTAGCCCATATAGATAAGAAATTTCCAATGAAGAAAGAATTTAGTATATCTTTTCCCATTGAACTTGGACACTATTCATGTCAGTCAATTTCTGACGCTTTAAATTTAGAGGTGGACTTGAAAAAGTTCAATTTTCAGTACTATAAAGCTAGACCCCAGTTTGACAGCAAAGGTTTTGCTAGGGACAATCTAGATTTTGGAACAGGATTTTCACACATTCCCCAAATAGAAGACTATTGGGAGGATTGTTTAGATGAATTTGAAGTTAGAAGAAAGCTTTGGTGCAGTTTCTCCTTAGGGCAAATAGTTACACTCAATCTGAAAATGAATATCTCTGAAATAATTGACGGAAGAACAGGTGATTGATCCTCATTTTAAACAAATAAAATAGCTACCTATTCCAGAAGTTGATTGGAATAGAGATGAAGAGGATCGGATTGAGGTCAAAACCCTCCCAGTAATAAGGAGACCTGAGAAATGGTTGCAGGAATGTAGACTGAAGGATGTTCAAAATGAAGATTCCTAGCGATCTGCACCAATTGGTGAATCATCATCTCCAATAAGCTCTTCTGATCGGCTTATTACTATCTGTGATGCAGGTACTCCCAAGCCAAAAATTGGAAAGGGTTCTATTGTCAAAAAGCCCAAGAAAACCCTTGCAACTATTCTACCTCCTCGTACCACCAGATTAAGGACTAAAAGCAGGAAGAAGAAGGAGATTTCAGAAAGAATAACTGTGGATTTAAAATCTGAAGAAGATTTAGGGGAAGCAACAGGCGATAAAGGGTTTGATTCACCAATGGCAGAAGAGACCAGTACAAACCAACAAGCAGAGGTTGCTTCAGATTTTGCCAACTTGATGATGATATCAAATATGCCTTCTAAACAACTAGATCCTGGTAAAGAAGTTTCGGCCCTTGTACCAAAATGGTTGGAAAGCTCAATTAGTGATAAAAGAAAAATAGTTCTATTTTCATTGCCATTGGAAGACATGGTTAGAAAGTGTTTAGGAAAGACTCCTAAATCCAAAAAGCTGAAAACCACATCTAGGGTGGACATTGACCATAATACAGGGAATTAGAGTGCAGAAATAGCTCGGCCAACAATTGATGAAGAAGTTCAAGATCCCACAGTTCAGGATTTCACAATAGAAAGAATAGATCTTGGGACTACATCACGTGCCACGGATGTACACCATCTGGAAGCATCTACGAAGAGGATAGTTAGCCGTACCTGGAAGGATGAAAAAGATAAGAGGGAGTTGAAACAAACTTTACGATCAATGGCTGAGTATATTGATGCCATTCATAATCCAAATCCCCAACCTGTTTCTCAACTACCTCTGTCTTTTGACCCAAAATCTCCAATCAATCAGAAAATGCTAGATTAGATACACAGAAAAAAAATGGTGACCAGAGTGTTTGATGATTGGTTGGATGGTATCATCCAGAAGGGTACATAATACATTAATGAATTAAAAAGTATATATGAAAAAACCATGGCTACTATCAAAGATTTGAAAATACAAAATGCTTCTTGGGTAAAAGATGAAGGTAAATGGATGAATGTGATAAATCAAATTTATGAAGTTCAGAAGTATGGTGTAACAAAGTTTTTATCAGAAAAGAATATAACAAGTCTGAACGATAATATACTGTATGTGAGCAAGAGAAACATCGAATGGAGAAAATTAGTATCTAGGCAAGGGCGAATTAAATTTACAAAAATGATTAAAGAGATAACTGAGTTTACTCAGTCTTTACAGCATGATCTAGAATGTATTGATGTGAAGTATATTAAAGATGATGGGGAGCCAGAAAAGGATATCGATACTGTGGTTCAATCCTTTAGAGAGAAAATTGGTTTTGTTAAAGAAAAGGATAACCTATTAGTTGAAGATTGCTCTCAGATATCAAAGGTAGAATCACTTCTTCACCTCTGTGTCGATGCACTCCCGGAGCATGTAGAGAAAGTGGCAAAAATTCAAAGAGAGAAAGTTGTTTGGAAAGCAAGGGTTAAACACATTGGCATCCCTAACTTCTCAAAAATCTAGGAATTTGTTACCATATTTCAGGAGTGGAAGGCTCAACGTGTCTCCTCAGCCAAACAAAGCAAATCTGGAGATTCAAATCCGATGCCGCAGTCATGATCGTGCTTTCATAATCTCTTTATTCAGTTATTTAGTTGGAATTATGTTTAAAACTTTGTCTTTTAATGAGCTTTTAAGAAACTAAAATCCTGTGTGGGTCAGAGTTGGTTTTAACTCTAGGTTTAAAGGAACGGTTAATTAGGGTAACTATATATATGTTTTTAGTTGTTAAAACTAAGAGATAGAAAGTTAAGGAGAAGATACAAGGAATATTGGAGCTGATCTTTTTCTGTTTTACAATATATGTGATGTTTGTCTGAAACATTTTCATTTGTGAATGAGAAGGAGAAATGATTGTTGTAGTCTTAAATCTGTGTGTTTAAGGTATTTGAAATCGGGTTTCTATGCGAACTCTTCTTTCATGTGGTAATTGTTCTTTCATTGGATAACTCATCGTATATGTTTTATCATTTATTGGTTCAGCAATATACATATTTATATATTTGATTATTATTGAAGATGGAATCTGTGTATTCTATCACCGAATGATGTTGTAAAGAAGAAAGATATCACATTCATAGCATGATGATGTATGGATGTTAGTTTGCCTTTAATGCTTTATGGTTAAAAGTGTATCTGAATGATTAGAATAATTTGAATTCATTGAAGATTTTAAAGGGAGCTGTACCTTAATTGAGAGGGGAATTATTCTTGATAGTTCACCCATTTGTTGTTTAACTTATTTGTTCTTGAAAGAAAGGGTTATAGATTCAGAACAAAACATTTTAGATCAGGACAAATATGTTAGCCAACAACTGTCATGGTGGTGTGATGGTGTTCATGGTTGTATGTCATGTTCCATCTAGCAAGAGAAGAAGAGCAAGAGAAGAAGATACAATGAGAAGAAGAGGAAGAGAAGAAGATACAGTTTATGGTTGGATGCCATGTCCCATCCAACAAGAGAAGGGTGAAGATATAGTTCATATTAAGATGGGAATTAGAAGCATAAAGATGATCAAATGTGTTGTTGATGCTACTGATGGCCTGTAGTATGTATGTTCCAAGTTCCATGATGATTGCATTACTGGAAGAGTGTCTTGTTGTTGACTGATTGAAGACAATGTTGTCTCTGTGAAGATGTTCTATGTAGGATAGTGTAATGCTTCACATTCCTCCGCATTTGTAGATATAGCTATGCAGTTCTAGAATTGAGTAGGATACAATGAAGGTGATAAATCCAAGTTTTTAGATCATTTGTCCTTCCTCTATGAAAGTTATGCATGATAGAGTACCGACATGTGTTCTGACAGAGTATGCTAGTGTTGAAGGCTTGTTGGAATGCTCTGCTTTCCTTCGAAAATGAATGATTGCATTTGTAGTTTTGAGAAAATGTTTATGGATATGTATAACATGCTTCCTTTCAGCTTCAAGGTTCTTGGTGGTCTGCAGCTCAAATTTTCAAATGACAGCATGTTGCTGTGTGCTCTACATGACAGATTGTTCTCAGTGTTAATGATTGAAGCTGTGCAACACAATTATTTGATGGTGGCAAATGAGTGTTTGGGAATGTCGTATGAGTCATGTGGACTCATCTGGAATTTTTTTACGAAGATCTTTCTTGTTTCTAGTACCGCATAAGGTTTTCAAGTTGACATGGCCGTTATACTTCAAGTCTTCATGTGTTTTTCTTAAAGCTATCCTATTTTCAAATGAGTGGAGTGTGTGGATGTAATTCCTTGGTGTTTGAAGTTATGAAACATGTTTTGGACCTGGTTAAGCAAGTGTTGGGGTCTGCAAGGCTTGGATCTTCTGCTGGTGTAACGTGTGGCTTCACTTAGGACCTATCTTCTACACGTTTCATATTGTGTGTTGTCTGGCCGACTTGTAAATGTATTTTTCATGTTGTATCTGGCCGACAAGTAATGTAATCAATGTAATATCATGTATAAATAGTGAATCAAATTGAATGAGGAGAGGTGTGATTGCAAGTTGATTGAAAAGTTTGCAAGCAGATAAAAGGCAGAATAAATGCATTATTGATGTTCGACTGAAGGAGAAAGAGTAGAGGTTGTTGATGTTGTCCAGATTCATCTTGAAGACTTATATGTGATGGTGATCAACTATAGAGTGTGCTTAATTGATTAGATCATCAGAAGAAAGTGTGAAGAGGTAGAAGTCCAATCATCAAAAGTGTAAGTTTCAATGTCAGTTTCAGATAGTAGAAAGACTATGATATTGTAATCTTTTGTAACTGTGTTCTCATTTCAGGGAGTAGTAGCTTCCTTGGGAGTGAACCTAAGTCAAAGTCTTCAGGGAGTAGAAGCTTCCTTGGGAGTGACCCTAAAGCAAAGTCTTAAGGGAGTAGAAGCTTCTTGGGGAGTGACCCTAAATCAAATTTTTTCAGGGAGTAGAAGCTTCCTTGGGTTGTAGCCCTAAAACAAAGTTGTTATTTGAGCTTCATATATTGTGAGTTAATCCTCACCGTGGTTTTTCCCTTCTAGGGTTTTCCACGTATATCTAGTGTTATGTGTTGATGTGCATTGTGTTAATCTTTCATGTTCATGTTAATGTTGTGATGCTTAAGTTTTAAATCTACTCTGGATAAGTTGAAGTTGTTAAAATTGAAGATTGTTTAGATATTGATTCACCCTCCCTCTCAGTATATTGGTGTGTTCAACATCTTGTAACAATCTTTTGCATTCATTGATAGAATAGAATTATTCTCTCATTTGGTCTCTCTTGTGCTTCCATGAAGTCCAAGATCTTGGGTGGCTCCAATCATAGCCAACTTTAACATGGTATCAGAGCTCTAGGAAGAATCACTTCTTGTTAGCCATTTTTTGAGAGATTTGAATGCAAATTCATGGTGGATCTTGATAGTTGAGTATGCTCTTCTCTTGCATCAAATGACGACCTGGAGAATTAAAAAAACTTGATAGAAAAACTAGATTTGGAAGATTTTCCTCTTTGTGGACTTGTAGTGTAGGTTGCAGCATGCATTTTCTTGACTTAGGTGGTTGATTCAACTTCTACATGCCATTTTTTATTGTTGGAGGCATTTTTTTACATTAGATCCACATCTCATGCATGCCAAAAAGAAAAATGCTTTTTAGGTTTTGTTCACCGCATCAGAAAACCATCTGGGCATATGTTAGTTTTTGAATGCAGCAAACAGATTGTCTGAAAACTTAATCAGAAATTTTCTACAGGCCCCCTCTCCAATGGAGTTTTAGTTTTGACAGTTGATCTTCTAAGGCACATATCTGGTTCATAGTTGGTCCATTTTTCGTGCAATGTTTTTTGATCTGAGCTAGAATTTCATAGGCTTCATAGTGGTGGAATCAAATTTTGGTTTTGGTGCCTGGTTTGTCTAGAAATTATAGATGCTCTCACTTGTACCTCAACAATTTTTGTTTTCAGAACTTCAAAGGCTTCGTTCGAGCTCATATGATAACATTTTTTGGTGAATTTTTTTGAAAGTGCATGATTTTTTGAGTACTTTCCAAATCTACTATTAGTTTGATTCAGTTTTTCTCAGAAATTGTACTTTTAGTTTTAGCCAAATCTGAGCTTTTGTATTGTACCAAAATCAAAGACAACTTTGTTGTTTTGTCTTGTGGAAATTCTAATTGAACTGATTATAAAGTCCCACAATCTTTTTTTGTTGGGGTTGATCTTATTTTTGAGTAAAATTTGGGGGTAATCTTGTGAGTTTTGATCTCTAATCATTTAAGGAGACATTAATGGGCTTCTATCATCAACATAAATCAAATTGTAGATATGGTGGGAGTAATCAACATGAGAAAGAGATGTGTCCTCATTTCTCACATCATCTTTTTCAGTTCTTTGTTGAGATCTCTTCTCCTTCTATTGATATCATTGCTCCACTATCACCTGTTGCTACATTAGAGTTTAGAGATGCTTCTTTGAGAGCTTCCAGTGATTCTTTGTAGCAAGATCATATTAGTCTTCCTGATCCACCTCATTGGGATTCCTATCTTGCAAGCATATCATCTTTATTTGTGGAGTCTCACATTGATGACTTGGAGGACACATTTGAGGGGTTATCTCTCCTCTTTGATGATAATGATGTTATCCCATATTTGGTGTTTTCAGATGCAATTCATTATCCTTCCTCTCCTGGTATTACTTGATTGGGAATTGCATTCTTGATTTTGAGAAGACATCATTTTCCGGCATGAGGACATTAGAGTTGTATTTTAAGGAACACATATTGATTTTGATTCCCTTTTCATCCATATTTTGGGAGTTGCTTCTACATCGACCATTGGTACAGGAGCTACTTCATTGTGGGGGAGACCTATAGTCTTACTCTTGCTCTCCTATGGGGGTATTTGATTGTACATATGTGATATAAGTAGTCCTTGGGAGGTTATGTTGAGTCCTCCTACTATCACTTCTTTCACTTTCATTGTTTTATGTATTCTCACTTTTGGAGAGGAGTTTTGTCCCATGAGGTTTTCTCTATTAGGAAAAGTGTCTCAACCTTGTAACTATGAAAAGTTACTATTCTTTCCAGTTTTGTTTTTTGAATACCCTTTATCTTGAAGAATGGTCTAAAACTTTCAAAGTTTCCAAAAGAGCTAAAAACGATGGGAATTACTATTTTTAGTAACTCTATGTTTGATCTCGGATGGACCCAAAATTTTCCCAAAAGGTGTGGAACTGCTAAGTAAACATCTTGGGTGAGTTTCGACTCAAGATCATACATGGATTGTGAGATATTAAAATTTTTGTTTTGGAGATACTTCATTGATTTGGAGACTCTTGCAGGTCATGGTAGATCTAAAGAGAAGGGAAAGAAAAAGGATAAGAAGAAGGAAGAAAAAGGAAGATCCAAATCCTGTGGGAGATCTATGTCTCCTGAAAAGTCTAAGGCCTTGTTTTGGAACTATGGAAAACTTGGTCACTTCCACAAGGAGTGCAAGGAGGAGAAAAAAGAAAAATAAAATCTATGATTCAGATTCTGACAAGTCATCTTAGGATGAAGAAGAAGCACTTGTCACTACCTTGACAACACATGCATTTGAGGATGTGTGGCTTATTGACTTTGTACATCTTTTCACATGACCTCACATCGGGGTTGGTTTTCAAAGTATGAACAATATGATGGTGGAAAGGTATACTTGGGTGATGATTCTCACCTGAAGATTGTGATGGTGATAGGTTGTCATTGATGCCAAAAGGTGTTGTGTTCTCAAGTTTGATGTCATATTGGTTATGCTTCACTCATGTTCATCATGCTTTGAGGATATCTTATGATGGTGTTGGGAAAGTAGAGAGTTGGGTTATATTAATAGGTTAGTAACATTTGACAGAGTATGAAAAAGTTGCTTCTTGTCAAGATGATTACAAAAGTTTAGGGTTTAATCAGGTTCATTATGGATGTCATACATTTGGGGTCATATGATGTGAATTTAAAAGTAACTGGCTATGCTCTTGACATGCTTGACATGGTTTTATATAGTGGCATTCAATAGTCAGTAACAGTGGAGTTGACAATAACATTGGTAAGTTCATTAGTTGATCATTGGTGCTCATCAGGTGTCAGGTCTATCAAGGATGTGGTTGTTAAGGAGATCTTCAAATGGTTTCTCATGATCTTGATGTGTAGTGTTCATATTGGTCCTTGGAGTTATCAGTTTTTGGTTTATGATGGTAATCATTATTCATCATCTTCTTTCTTGATCACAGGAATTAGTTGATCACATAAGATATTAATGCCAATTTGTTTGTGTTGATGGGAACTCACCTTACTTCAATCATTCATGCTAGATGATGGCTATATTTTATGACAGGATGCTTCAATGATCTTGCAAGATTGTTTGATAACTCAGAACTTGATGCTATTAGATCTTCTTCAGTGTACTCATTTTTACAGGAGTTCATGCAGTGATATGAGTGCTACAAAGAGATACAATGTTGGTTCATTTTTGATGGCTTAAAATGGAGTTAAACTAAGGTTTTATTTACTCAAACCTAATTATCTAAATCCCTAAATTCTTGTTATTAAGTTAAACTCAGCCTGTCATTTATGTTTTGTCACTTTTGTTTTATTTGGGCGGTGACTTCCAATAGGAGGTAAAGTCACTTAAGGTGACTTACCAAAGGCTTTATTATACATTAAACTTACCGGCCCTCCTCCTAGTTAACCGGTGCTCATAGGTTAGAGTAATGTGTTTGGGCGGGCTTTCAAGTTTTTTGAATTTAAAACTATCACCGCCAAAAGGTTAAAAGGGGAGCTCAATGCAATAAAGAAAATGCTTATTAATCTTCCTTGGAAAATTTATGAAGAGTTTGTTTTATTAGAAACTTTTGAAGCCCGATTTTTCATAAAGAAAAAGCATGTTTTTTTTAACACATCATATGGGGAGTTTGACTTAAGAAAAAATAGGCATTTTTTTTTGAATGCTTTATTTATATAAAGCATATGTGGTGGCGGATATGCCTTGTTTTTTTAAGAGTATTTTTTTTAAGGAAATTTTTTTAAATTTCTATTTTTAAAAGGCATGAATTCATTATAGAATATATTGAGTTTTTCAAGGATCTTTATTGGAAGTAAAGAGATAAGAGATTTTTTTAAGAAAAAATTGGTAAATTTTTGAAGGATATGAAAGGTCATTGGTTTTTCAGATTGAAAGAAATTTGATGAAGAGATGGAAGACATTTTATTTACAGGGCATTGAAAGAGAAGATCAAGAGATTTTTTGAGAAGATCTGGAGATATTTTGTGTGAGAATTTTATTGAAGAGAAGGTGAAAAGTTTTCTTTCAAGAGATTAATTTTATTTTTACATCTGAAGATGAAATTGTCCTTGTAGATAAAGATAATGTTTGAAAGAGATTTTATTCTCTTTAAGTGCAAATTTTTTATTGCAGAGAAGTTTGATTTATTCTTTGTAGATTGACAATTTGGTGAAGAGTTAATTTTATAGATTGAATTTGAAGGGGTTATTGAAGAATTGAAAACGCATAGAGAAATATGAAAAGATTTTTTTTAGAGGAAAGGAATATGAAAAGATATTCAGAATTTGTATAAAATGTTTTTACAAGTACATTGACGGTGAGTGTGTGGATCTGTATAAAGAATGAAGACATTTTCTATGACATCCTGTTGAATGATATAGATGGAATTAAGCAAGAAGACAATATGAAGTTGAATATGCAAGAATGAATTGTTTGAGCATCAGATGCAGGATTGGAGACATACACATGGAGAAATCACAAATGGAGTTTGTATTATGCAGAGATGAAATATTGAATTGAATGGAAACAGAGTGTCCCTCTGATATTGTTTATTACTTCAAGTGAAGATTTGGTTTGCCAGTGAGGCCTTGTATTAGCCAGTGAGGCTTGTTGGTTAGTGAGACCTATTTGTTTACCAGTGAGGTATATTAGTGTTGGAAGTGGGTGCTTCTGTTTGGTATTGGAGTTGGTGCTCCATATGGAGTTGGTGCTCCTAGATACAATTTGTATTGCCAGTGAGGCATGTTTTTCAGTTAAGCTAGTGAGGCAATTCTGGAGTGGTTTTTCTACCCCTGGAGGGTTTTCCACTCATGCAATTCTTGTGTCTTGATCTTCTCTCTGTGGATATATGTTTTACTCATGAGTTTTTTGTTTTTCATTCTCAGTTATATGCACATGTATGTGAGAAATCAATGATAGCTCTCTCTCCTTGTACTCTGCAAGTTAAAGTTTGTAAAAAGATTAGAAATTTCACACAACACTGATTCACCCCCCCTCTCAGTGTTGTCCTTGACTCCTACAGATTGTTGGCTGTGGAAAAGCCTTGATTCAATTCCCTGATGGACGAGTGAAGGGGATCAATGGTATTTTGCATATCCTTGGTTTGGCATGGAACCTCCTTTCTGTAAGTAAGTTGAATGATGTGGGTGTGTAGGTTTTCTTGAATGGAGGATGCAAGATGACTAGAGGATATATGGTGTTGGCTAAGGGTGTTCGGATTGGTACTTTGTTTCAGCTTGATGCCTGCGTGATTTAGTGCAATAGTGCCTTTATTTCAAAGAAGAGAGCTTTAGAGTCTTCATTCTCACCATTGGAATCAGCAACGAAGAGGACTATTGCATCTACTTCTGATGGTCATGTTTTCTGGGTAAGGGTGCTCATTCTATGGAGATGAAACTTCTAGCTGAGAAGAGAATGTTGTGGCACCAAAGGCTTGATCACATTGGTGAAAAGGGTTTTAGGACCCTGAAAAATAAAAATCTTGTTGAGGGTATGAATGACTGTAATCTTGAGTTTGATTTCTGCGAACATTGCATTTATGGAAAACAAAACCATGTTCATTTTTATTCCAGTTCTCACAAATCTTCTGAGGTGTTGGACTTGATTCATTCTGATGTGTTTTGTCCTATTAATGTTCCCTCGATTTCAAAATTTGTTTACTTTATTTCATTCATTGATGATTACAATAGAAGGACATGGGTGTATTTCCTTAGAAGCAAATATGAAGTCTTTAGTAGATTCAAAGAGTTCAAAGCTCTTGTAGAGAATCATAAGGATAGAAAGATTAAGTGTTTGAGGACTGACAATGGTGGTGAGCTTTGTTTAATAGATTTCAACAAGTTCTATAAAGAATAAGGGATTAAGAGGCACAAGACAACTCTGTATACCCCTTAGCTCAATGGAGTTACAAAGAGGATGTATAGAATGTTGATGGAGAGGGCAAGGAGTATGCTAAGTGGAGCTGGCCTTGAACAAAATTTCTAGGTTGAAGTTGTTGCTACTGTTTGTTACCTGGTTAACAGGTCTCCTACATCAACACTCATTGATAAGACACTTATGGAGGTGTGATATGGTAAAAAGCATTCATTGAGACACATTCAAGTATTTGGTTGTGAGGCATATGCACACGTGTCTAAGGAGAAGAGATCTAAGTTGGAGAACAAGGATGTGAAGTGTATCTTCATCGGTTATAGCATTGATGTGAAAGGGTACAAGCTTTGGGATCTAGCGGTTGAGAGAGTTTTGTATAGCAGAAGTGTGATCTTCAGAGAGCTCAATCCTTCTTTTGTTGTCTTGCAACCAAAGAAAGAAAAGAAGAAAGAGGATTTGGTTCAACTTCCTTCCACCCCTGAGAAAGTTGAACCAAAAACATCTATTGGACCTGATAATGAGGAGAGCTCTAATAGCTTTGAAAGTTCAGAAGAAGATGAAGAACCTCAACCTTAATCTTTGAGGAGGTCCACACGGATAAGGTAGAAACATGATAGGTTTGGTTATTCATTGCATGATTCTAGTTGTACTTTTGCTTTGATTTCTAACACTAATGAGCCTAGAACTATGAAAGAGACTATGTGTATGAAAGATGCAGGTTCCTAGGAGGCCATGGAAGAGGAGATGACTTCTTTGGAAAAGAATAATACTTGGGACTTGGTGCCTTTTCTTGAAAGATGAAAACCCGTTGGATGCAAATGGGTGTTCAAAAAGAAATTTGGTGTAGATGGTTGTGTTGAGAAATATAAGGCTAGATTGGTTGCGAAGGGGTATTCGCAGGTGGAGGGAATTGACTATGGTGAGATTTTCTCTCCCATTGCAAAGATGACATCTATTCAGTTCTAGTTATCTATTGCAGTAGTGTATGATCTTGAAATGGAATAGATGGATGTGAAGACAACATTCCTTCATGGTGACTTGGAGGAGGAAATCTCTATGTCATAGCCAGAGCACTACGTGGTGAAAGGTAGAGAAAATTTGGTTTGCAAGTTGAAAAAGTCTTTTTATGGTTTGACATAGTCTGTTGGGACATAAAATTCCTACCATTTTTTGGCAAAATTTAGGGATCCCATGATGAAAAAGTTGATCTCAGAATTTAGAAAGGCATTTGTAAAAACTGCCTCGAGAGCCTGCTTTGAAAATCACAATTTGAAGCCTCTTCAATTTCAGGCAAAATCATGTTGCCGACATGTTTATCTACCATATTTGAGTGAGCACACCTGATCTTAGCTTCCTATGATAAGATTTGATTGGATTTTGAAGTACCAAGTTCAGAGGTTTTGGAAAAGTTTTGTTGTTTGCACAGAATGAAATCAATCCGAGAGGCAAACTTCAGAGGCTAATATCTAGCAGCTGAATGATGATCATTGACAAATTGATTGGTGTTCCTAATTTTCCCTATGAAAATCTACTTTTATGTCTGGTTTCAAGGCTCCAAAATCTTGTTTTCTATCTTTTCAAAATCAAAAGCAAATGCACTTGGCACTGATTTCACAGTTTCAGCTGCAGAGAGGTCAACTTTGACCCTCAATATTTTGAGATGGAAGATGACTGAAAAAAAATCCTCTTGCGCACACTCTCATGAAGCCTAAACAAATTAAATCCTCCAGTTACAGCTTCCCAAGAAGAGATTTGATGGTTTTTTAAAATTGCAAGTTGGTGAGCCCTAATCAGGTTTTGACAAATGCAGTTTTCAGAAAGGCCAAGTGGGCTACTTTGAATAATTATATCTCACGCCTTGGGATACATTCTTCCAAATAGTTAGATGCACTGAATTCTTGGGACAAAACTCTACATACCTATGCGTTTTCACGACTTCAGGAGGTCATTTGACCACTTTTCCAAGCTAATTCTAAATGCTACTTGACTAGTTTGATCACTATGTAAATATGTCAGAAAGCAAGTTTTGATGACAACCAAGTTCATTTTTTCACCTCAGTAGCAATGCTAATAATGTCAAGACGATTCAGGAGAAAAAATTGTTTGAAACAATTTTTTTTAACTGAGCCTTCACATGATTACGAAGTCATAACGTTCCTTCAGTAATGGAATTAAATGGAGACAAGAAGGTACTTTGAGTTGGGAAAGTTGATTTTGAGGGTTTGTTTCCTGTTTTAGTTAACCCCTTGCTACAAGAAGAAAAGTTTGATCCTATTTTGCTTAGTTGATAAATTGACAAGGCTTCAGTTTTGGAAGCTAAAGTGGATAACTTTATTAGAGAAGTTAAGGTGGTCCTGGGTGCTAGGTATACCACAAACATAAATAAGATTAAGATTATTTTGAGGCAGACCAGAGATGAAGAGTTTGATGAATGGACAAAAGTTTTGCCAAAAGCTATTGATTATTCTTGTATTCTTTCCATTTTTTAAATTTGATTGATGCCTCGATTACAACACTGCATAAGGATCAGACTGAAGTGTCACTTTAGAAAAGAGAATCAAATAAGGCAGAAAGAGCAATAGTAAAAGTTGACTAGTGGTAGCATTAATGCATGAAAGGTAATGCCATGGAGATAGCAAATAGATTATTGCCAAGACAAGAAAGTCAATTGCACATGATTTTATCAGAGATATGCATTGTTGTATACCAATTTGGGGAAGGACAGGTACTAAGGACAATACCTGAACAATGAAAGGTAACTAGTTTAATTGGTGCCATATGACAAAGTGACATGACAATTTAGGTCGTCGTCTAGGATTACCATAAAGATTAAGTAATTTACATGGTTATTATGCTAATAATGGAAATTCTTAGGCTATATGAGGGACAAATTGACACCCAACTCCCCCATGTTGACTAGAGGTCTTATAAATTTTTGATGTAGCCTCATGTCTACTGGGTTTGTGTGATGACAAATTTATATTTCCTTGGTAATTTCTTTACTTTAGTAGCAAGGTAAGAGAAGAATTCAGGGATTGAAGATTTATCGATACCTGTTTTAAACTTGCCCCATGGACCAGTGATGAACATGGGGTTAAACCTCACCCCTTACCTAAAATTCAAGTTCAAAGATTGGGCATCTATACATTATTGGTGGCAATATTGGAAAGTGTAGCATGACACTGCAGTGAAAATAATAGGGGGCACCTTGTATACATGGGATCTAAAATCCATTTACATCCATGAGCCTCCATATTTCAAGGGGATGACAATGACTCCTCCTAGTGCACATTGTGCAAAGGATGCATATTACCTTCTACACTTTGGGGGACAGCATAACAACAGATCATGTTTCTCCTACTGGAAACATTCACAAAGATATCTCATGGAACGTGGGGTAGCTAGGAGAAATTTTAATTCCTATAGAAGTCGTCGAGGAAATGATGAAATCATGGCTCGGGGAACATTTGCAAATACCCGCTTGATGAACAAGCTTTTGAATGGTGAAGTTGGGCCAAAAAAAAATGTACATATCCTCACTAGAGAGAAACTATATGTCTTTGATACAACTATGAAATACAAAAATGAAGGCCCTTTGTCAAATCATAGAATTCGAGATGCTCTGTTGCAGTACACTGGCAAACATACAAAATGTGGAAGCATGGATGAGGCATTCAAACTTTGTGACAATCTGCCTTGAAGAAATGTTATCTCGTGAATTGTAATGACTGCAGGGCATGCACAAAATGGAGTTGTTGATAATGCTTTATAAACTCTCAAACAAATGCAAATTGCAAGTGTAAAACCAGATTCCACAATTGTTCCCAGCATCCTCCATGCTCAAGACAAGAAAATAGGGCAAAATTGGAAAACACATGAGAAACCCTAAAAAACTCATTGGCAAAAGAAAGCCAGTCAGAGTGAAAATCTCAAATCACACCGAGCTCATATGTCATGCCGATGGATACATTTTCAGTGAGAAACATATACACTCTCACCGATAAGACAAGATAACAATTGCATCGGTGAGACATGTGTGATCGAAATGAGTTCTCAAGATCTCTCCAACTGTGTAAGTCACTCTGATAAGGAAGATCACATAAATAAAACAGGTGAAATAAAGATCGCAAGGAGAATAATATATTGGATTAAATGTTTCCCTCTAGTGAAAAGAAATGGAAGATACATGAAAGTGCAAAATAAAGTTATTTAAATGACTACCGGGGCATATTATTATTTTAATGCAAGTTATTTTCCATGATGGGTAAAACATTTTACCCTAGGAATTAAGAGAGCAAGTTGTTAACCCACTAAATATTATTTTCCTAAGGAGTAAAATTATTTACACCAAGAAAGTTAAAGGGAAGAAATCCTAGAGGGAGAAATATTATTTCGAGAAGGAAAATAAGTTTTTCATTGAAAGTGAAAAGAAATAAAATATTTTCACAGAAGGATATAATGAATATATCAAATGTAGATTTTAATAAACAATCAAAGTGGAAAATTGCTTTCACTTTGAGGTAAAATATTTTTAAGGAGTTAACCAAGAAAACATTTTTATGTGAGAGTGCATTATGGTGGCTAGTAAAATATCTTTCACCAAGGAGATAAGGGGTAATACTTTTTACCCAAATGTATACTTTTGCCAAACAGAGGTGAAAACGTATACATGTGAATATGATGGTGAAATTTGCCAACAAAAGATTGAGATTTAAGTATTATTCTTTATTTTCTCACGAGAACATGGAGACAAGTTAAATTAATTAATTATTCTATCTACGGAAGATAATTAATTAATTAATGAAAAGCTGCACGAGACAGACATGCAAAGGGTCGTAACCCTAAAATACAAAATTATATATGATCAATCATGGAGAAGCAATAAATCATTAGCAAAAGGTAAGATCATCAGTAGTAGTAGATAGGTTCATCTACTCAGTCATGATGTCCATATGTCACCTTTCACTCATCCACTCTCATTTCAAAAACTTCTGCTATTAATGTATAAATTTTGAAGTATAATCAATGGAGAAGATTGCTCAAATTTGGTGATTCACTTTCAGTGTTCAATTGTTGTGTCGGATTTAATCTTATATGTTATTGTACTATTTCTAAAGTGGGTTTTTGTTATTATTCAAATTAACACAATTTGTCAGGACACATTTGATGTTGCTGTGTGATTTTTTGATTGGTTTTTGCCTGGAGTGAATTAAATTCCTTTCAAGTTATTTGTCTTAATTGGTTCTTGCCAAGGATTAAAATCCTTTTAAACTAATTATTTTGATTGGTTTCCCTCAAGTCAAGAATTAAATATCCTTTCATAATATCACAGTAATTTGGGAAAATAGCACTGGGATTAGTAAGAAGAGTACTGTGACTGACATACTTGCACCTCTGCATAAGGTGCAGACATTTAAAAGTGCCCAACTATTAGAGTTAAGTTGAGAAGTAAATCTACCAATCCTACACATCTGTCTCCATAATCATCATCTATTCACTGACTCCATCCACCCAATAGATTAGGCACTGATCAAACTTAGAACAATTTATACAAATCTAATCCACATTCTTGATACATCAAACATTTTCATTAGGACTTAGTTAGTAAGCTCTACAATTATCTCACATTTGTGTGCCATAGTGTGTAGAATTGCCTAAATTAGAATCCATTTAGATTTCTAAATCTACTTTATCATTTAGGTATACCCACCTAGGCTTGGCAGAACCTAAAGAGTAGGGGGTTTCTAGTTGCACAAACCCTATCTTGTTGACCAAAAATGTATCAAGAGATTGGCACCCTCTTGTGGTCTAAAACCAACGTTTTTGAGATCCAACATAGTCTCCTAGGATGTGGTACCAGAAGTTTGATGCCTTTGTGTTGAGTATTGGATTTCTGAGATCGAAATCAGATCATTGTGTTTATTACAAGTTTGACAATGATCGCATTCTCATTATTGCATTGTATGTTGATGATATGTTAATACTCAGTGGGAATGGTAAAAGTTTGATTTCTGATTTGAAGTCTCAATTGTTAGCATAGTTTGAGATGAAAAATCTAGGGGCAGCTTGGTACATTCTGGGAATGGAAATCAGAAGAGATAGAGCAAACGTAAAACTTCAGTTAGGCTAGAGTAAGTATGTAACACTATGTTGGAGAGATTCAGCATGGTAGATTACAGACCTTTGATTATTCCTGTTATGATGGGGACAAAGTTATCTTTTGTAGATTGTCTAAAGTCTCCTTTTGAGATAGAGGATATGAGTAGAGTTCCTTATGCTAGTGCAGTTGGCAGTTTGATGTATGTGATGGTCTATACAAGATTGGACATTGCCCAAGCAGTGGAATTCCTTAGTCAATTTATGGCTAATCCTGGATGGGTACATTAGGATGTAGTGAAGAGAGTGTTTAGATATTTGTGGGGTACTTCCAAGTATTCCTTATGCTATCATGGTTATCTTACTAGATCTCAGCATTATGTAAGTATTCATGGATATGTGGATTTTGATTGGGTAGGTGACATTGACAACATGAGATCCACCAATTCTTTTGTGTTCACTATGTTTAGTGGTACTATTAGTTGGATGAGTAAGTGGTAACCTATGGTCACTTTGTCCACTATTGAAGCTAAGTACATGGCAGCAACTCATGGTTGTAAAGAAGCCATTTGGCTTAAGAGACTATGTTCTGATGTTGGGTTTGATGCAGGGAAGATTAGTATATGTTGTGACAACCAGAGTGCCATATGTTTGGCAAAGAATCCTACATTCCATGCAAGGACTAAGCATATTGATGTCCAATACCATTTTATTTGTGACATGGTAGAGGATGGGAAGGTAAACTTGTAGAAAGTTGATACTTTGATGAATGTTGCAGATTCCTTAACAAAACTTGTGAGCACATAGAAGTTTAGATGGTGTTCAGAGTCTATGGGCCTCTCAGCCTCTAGCAATTAAATCATGTTGTTGATACTCCCTTTGCTCTTTTAAGGTGTTCAACAAGTGGGAGAATGTTAGGAAAAGTGTCTCAATCTTGTAACCATGAAAGGTTACTATTCTTCCCAGTTTTGGTCTTTTCGAATACCCTTTGTCTTGAACAATGGTCTAGAACTTTCAAAGTTTCCAAAAGGGCTAAAAATGACAGGACTTACTATTGTTAGTAACTCTACATTTGATTTCAGATGGACCTAAAATTTTCCCAAAAGTTGCAGAACTACTAAGTAAACATCTTGGGTGAGTTTCAACTCAAGATCATACCTAGATTGTGAGATATTAAAGTTTCTATTTTTTGAAACTATCAAAAAAAGTTTCAAACTCAGTTTTGAGGTACTTAGAGGTCCATATACGTCCCGAATTTGTGTTAACTGGCTAAGCTAGTTATAGCTTGATAGATCTCTTCATGAGCTTTCCAACACATTAAACTGTTTGTCAATCAGACACTTGGATCAAAAGTTATGCCCTCCGGAAGTTGGACCTCTTGTTTTTGGGAAATGTATAAATGTGTTGGACACTTAAAATAACTATAAAGAGGAGAGTTACTCATGTTTATTTGTGATTTGACACATCACAAGGCATCTTTGATTAGAGATAATTTGGGTGCCACTTTTGGGTGGTTTTGGCTCATGGTTTTGTAATTACCATTGACAGTTTACTGTATTGTATCTCCTATTTATCAAGAGCTTGATATGAAGGTTGTGTGTAAGAGTCTTATAGATGTTGAGTTACCTCCTGGATCTCTGGTTGATTAATACTCCTGTGAAAGCTTACTCTACAAGTATATTGTAACCTTCTTGATTCTTGAATAATATATTGGGCGGCTTTGGAGTGTGGGGTTTTTTACCTAAAAGGGTTTTCCCCATGTGTATCTTGTGTTGTGAGTTTTGCATTTGGATGTTGTTATTACCTTTTTGTTAATGTGCATCTTAATTTGTAACTGTAAAAGTTAAAATTTGCATAAATCTTTCCTCAGTAGATCAGTGTAGGAAGCGTTTTCTGCATACCTTTCTTCCTTTCATTCTCCTTTTCTCCACTTGAGAATTATTTGTACATGGGTACCTAACATGGCCTAGTAGCCGGGACCCATCACCATCATTGCATCTTTTCTTTAGTCAGCTACTCCCTAAGTTACACTTAAGGGGGGGTGTTGGTGTGAATAGGGTTATTAATTATCCAGTTTACCCTTGTGTGAAAAATTCATATTATTTAACTAATTATTAGTTAAATATTATTCACACATCACACATAATTCACATGTTAAGTTAACTTAGTGAGTCTACTAGATGTTTTTAGTTGTGTCTAGTTGTTGATAGTTGGCATCTTATCCTATAGTTGTCACATGTCATAGGATTAAGACACTTGTCATATGACTACAACATCTTACATCTCATCCTTGTTTTTATAAGCAAGGCATATCATGTACATTGTGCTAGTATTTGTAGTGTTGTCATTGATGTCAAATATGCATACACATGAGATTGTTGAATTATGGTCATTGGTGTCAAAAGACTATTGGAAGTGTTGTCTTTGGTGTCTAAGGCAGAGAAGAAATGAAAAGGAGGAAATGTCTAAGGCATGAGAGAAGAAAAGTTGCTAAAGCACAAGAAATTATTTTAGTTGGCAAAAATTTTGGTTTACAAACTTCCCTGTTGGTCAATGAAAAGTTTGTCAAGAAAAATCTAAGGCAGAATGATTTTTGCCTTCGGTCAGCAAAGTTCATGTTTCATGAACTAGTTCACAAGTTGTGAAGTTTGCTAGTTCACCGGTTCTCTAGTTTTTTGATTCACCGATAGAGGAGGAAGTAGAAGATAGGTTGAGTTTGAAGTGCAAGTATGTTATCAGAAAATTTTGTGTTTCGTGAACTTGTTCTGAAGTTCAGTATTTTGCCAGTTCTCCAACTTGGTGATAGGGACATTAGCTCATGCAAGAAAAGCTATGCTATCAAAAAAAGTTGTGTTTCATGAACTTCTTCACGATTTCGACATTTCGCCAAATTGCCGACTCAACAACAAGGAAGCTGGTTCGTGGTTTTATGATTTCATCGATAGAAGGAAAAGGTGTTAAATGAAAGGTCAAGTGGTGTATGTGTGCTTTTGGCTGACAAGTGTGATTAAGACCAAGTTCGTAATAGTGAATTTTTGCCGATAGAGAAGGAAGGTGGCCTAGTTTGAAAAGGGGAGTTCACCGACAAAGGCAACTAAGGCCTTAGTTTGTAAAAATGATATTTTGTTGACCGAAGGGACAAAGGGCAAATTTAGATAAAAGTCACCAGTAAAGGCAATAAAGGTAATAGTTCTAGATAGCAAGAATTCACCAATAAAAGAGTGAAAGCCATGGTTTGTGAAATCAATATTTTATCGATAAAAGAGCCAGAAAGCTAAGTCAGTGTGGTAGCGATATGAAGACTTAGGTCATTCAATTAAAGATTTGAATGTGTGGTTGGAAGTTGACTGGTAAGAATGTTCAATAGCTAGTGAATTTGAAATTTCTAATATTCAGTTGAAGCTGACCTTGTGGAATAGAGCGAAGAGTTTATATAAATGGCGTTGTTGCTATAGCATGCAAATTTGAATGCTCAGATTTGTGTAGTAACGTGTGGAGTTCTCAGTCTTAGGTCTTGACCTATCTTTGGGTCGATCTAAGTAAGTGTAGTTTTGGGCCCTCTCTCAAACATGCTAAGATTGGAAATTAAAATGGGGCCTCTCCTGTGCATGAGGCAAATGAAAGTAAAAGTTGACATTGGAGAATGTTGTTGTTGCATTGTCGACATGAAAATTGGATTTCCTATAGGAGGGTATAAAAGAAAGATCAGTTTATGTTTTTTAAAGGAGTGTGTGTGTGTGTGTGTGTGTGTGTGTGTGTGTGTGTGTGTGTGTGTGTGTGTGCAAGTGTGTGAGCTATGAAACAAAGTATCCATGTATCCGTATGTACGCATGTGAACCTAAAGGCGAAAATGTGAATATGAAGTGAAATATTTGTATGTGAAGTGAAACATAAATGAGTATCAAGCAGATAGGCATGTGAAGTTATGAAAAGAAGAAATGTACAAAGAGCATAAACTATATATGATCCTAAGATTGCACAGTAAGTGTTGTTTGTTTTTAAAATTTGATTCTATTTCAGATTGATGAGTTGTAGCTTAGTTTGTATGGGAGGTTGAATCTTCAAATAGGTTGAAGCCTATTGCTGGGTTGAAGCTGAGGTTGTTTTTGAGATTGAAGTCTTTGGTAGGTTGAAGCCTATAAATTTATAAAAGGATTGCAGTCCTGCTCAGGTTGAAAGTCCCGTGGGCTGAAGCCTACAAAATATTGTAATTCACTATTTCATATTTTCCTTGTGAGGCTGGATTTGAATAGTAGATCCAAGCAGCTTGCTCACCGTGGTTTTTCCCATCTTGGATTTCCATATAAATATGGTGTTATGGTCTCTTGTGTGGATGTGTGTTTCTACTTATATGTGCATAGTTCTTTCATATTCTGTTGATGTAGTAGAGATCTTGTTGTTGTAGTAGAATTATTTTAAAAAAGTGGCATATTTTGATTCACCCCCTCTTAGTATATCAGTGTGTTCGAACACATTGTAACAATCTTGTAACAATATTTTGCATTCATTGATAGAATATAATTATTCTCTCATTTGATCTCTCTTATGCTTTCATGAAGTCCTAGATCTTGGGTGGCTCCAATCATAGCCAACTCTAACAGAAAGTGATGATGAGATTGAAAATACTAGTTGCATGCATGTCAAAATTAGCACCATTTTTAGCAAACTAGGCAAACAAGAGGTCAAAACATATTCATATGTGCATTAAAATCTTTGAGCAATAATAATAGTGAAACTAAAGATGACAAGCCAATGATGGGTGACATGCAAATGATAATCCAATGGTTGATAATGTGAGTAGTCTTCTCATTGAGATGCTAAGTTATGATAAGGTCTTAGAATCAACATGCATGTGAAGGCGAAAGATAATTCCTAGTAGTTGTTTAGGAGTGAACCTACATCTAGAGAAAATATTGAGGAAGATTGGGCAAGCCACCATCATGGCCACCTTGATTGCAAATATAAATGGTAAAGCAATGATAGGTGAATTGAGAAGAATTTTATGGGATAGGGTGTATCAATTGCAAACTGTAAGTGTAAGTGTAACTTGGATTTCAAAATATGTAAGTGTAACTTGGATTTTATAAGTTCAATATAACTTGATTAACCCTCTGATACCATATGTAACACCCAGTTTAGTATACTACCACCTTGCATTATAGAACAAGATTAGTTTGAAATCAAAATGATAAATCATAGAACTGAATAGTACTTGCTAAAGTAGGTGAGAAAACAAATAAACATGGATCATTCAGAGTTTAATGAGGGAGAAGATTAGTGGACTCATCAGCCCTAGTGCTGAACCTGGTTATGGTATTAGAGCTAACCAAGTTCAACACTAGGGATGATGAGTCCACTAATCTGATTAAGAATCAACATTATGCGGGTAGCTAATGATTTGATTTACTGTGCCAGGATGGTACGTCTCAAGAAAACTGCAAGGAAGTCCTTCGCTGGTAAGGAATGTTACCTGCAAGCTAAGCAGAGACGACTTGTGATGATTAAGACTATTGAGAAAATGAATGATGAAAATGGCATTTGGCTAGATGATGTGGAAACTTTTGCTAATGCTCTGTCATGACTCAAATGAATGAAAAGAGAACTCCTAGAGACATCTAGGACGGCAGCTCGAATTATGGTCAATTGCTGCCCTATTAGTGTACAAATGATCACTAGGGATTCCCATATACTACCTAGAGCTGAAATCATTGTACTATCATCCGATAGCGAATCTAAGGGTTATACACCTCATGAATATGTGTTGAACAATGAATCTGAAGGTTACACCCCTCTTGTAAATACTAAGTGAAACATGAAATGTGTCTACCCTTAAAAGGATGTATATACTGTTGTGCAAAATATAATAAAGACAAATTTTGGTTTGAGAATAACTATGGTTATGAGCAATTGTTATGTTTTGATAATATTCAAAATGATAAATCATAGAACTGATTAGTACTTGCTAAAGCAGGTGAGAAAACAAATAAACATGGATGAATCAGAGTTTAATGAGAGAGAAGATTGGGAAGGTCACAACTCTCAGGATAACTCCATCAATAAAATGGACAGAATTCTTAATATGCTTACTGAAACTAAGGAAAGGTTGGGCAAATTGGAAAAGAAAGTGAATGAAACCGAGAATACGGAGGGTGAAAATGAGTATTCTAATAATGCAAGTAAAAGTAAGCAATGAGAGCATGGCACATCAAGTGAGAATCAAGAGAATAGTGGATCTCAGAGGGAGACAAAAGACAAACTTGCATTGGAACTATCTAAGGATATGAAAAAGATTATCCCTCCCAAATTTGATGGAACGAAAATCGGTGATGCAGCAGAAGCATGGCTAACAGAAATGGAGAAATACTTTGAAATCAGAAATTATTCTAAGATTACAAAGGCAGTGTGGGGAGCATATCAACTATCTGGAGAAGCATCCACCTGGTGGATGAACAAAAAGATGGAACTGGATTTAAGCCCCTTGAAGGTGACATGGAATGAATTTGTGGAACTTTTTCAAAAGAGGTGGTTACCACAACTCTATTTTGATCAAAAGCTAATAGATTTCCGAAATCTCAGGCAAGGTGATTTGTCCGTGGTTGAATATGTAGAAAAATTTACTAGATTGTTGAAGTATGTCCCTAAGGATCCAAAAGATGAAAGATTTTGGATAAGAAAATTCATTATGGGACTCAATCCTCAGATTGGCGAAGAGGTGGAGGTGCATGGTTTGAACACAATGGACCAGGTGTATGAGAAAGAAATTAAGCAGGAACAGAAGATCAAATCCATTTCTGCTTATTGTGAAAAGAAGCGTAAGAGATTTGATAAGAGCTTCAATGATTAGACGTATAAAAGGAAGACTGATAAAGGATATGGAAACAAGAGGTACAATAAAGGAAATCAGAAAAACAAAGGGGCATTTGGTAATGAATGAAGAAATGAAGACTTTAAGAAAAATGTCAATTTCAAGAGGAATGATGATGCTTTGAGTAGACCATCCGAGAAGAGAGGACCAATTGGAGGTTGTTTTTCATGTGGTGGAGATCATTATGCCAACCGTTGTCCTAATAAAAAGTAGAATGGGCAGCATAGGAACACGATACTTCCTTCGCAACAAGAAGCATTTCAACAAAGGACTCAAACCGCCCTTGACAATCAACAAGCTGAGTATCAGATTACTCCCATTGAGATGACAGGTACTTTATTTGGAGTCCCTGTTTCTATTCTGATTGATATTGGTGCAACAAAAATTTTTGTGTCATCTAGAGTCTTAAATAAATTTCCTAAAAGACTTGGTTTTATGTCAAAACTGTGGACAGTTGAATATGCTAATCACTCAAAGGCTCAGGTAGAGCAATGTTTCTTCGAAGCTGAGATTGATATTTTAAACTCCTCCACCGAGGTAAATTTATATGTAGCACCTTTAGGGTTCTACGACATCATTTTAGGAATGAATTGGTTATGGAGACATAGGGCCAAGGTGGATTGTTTTCATAAAATAATTGAGTGTTTGGATGATAAAGGAAGCAAAGTTAATTTTTAGGGTATTCAAAGGGAAATAAGGATTAGGTCTATTTCTTCAAAACAATTAAAACAGGCTAGGCATAAGGGATGTCAACTTTTTGTAGTCAAAATGGACCTAGTAGAGGAAGCTATAGAGAAGCAAACTTTTGAGGAAAAATACCCATATCTTTGCAATTTCAGTGATGTATTTCCTGAGGAACTGCCAGGCTTGCCTCCAAAAAGAACCTTTGATTTTGCCATAGATATTAAACCAAGATCTGAACCAGTATCTAAAGCACCATACCGAATGACCACTACTGAACTTGTGGAATTGAAAGCTCAATTGCAGGAGCTATTGACTAAAGGTCTAATTAGGCCAAGTGTATCACCATAGGGAGCTCCGGTTACTTTTTTCAAGAAGAAGGACAGAACCCTTAGACTGTGTATAGATTATCAGATGCTAAATAAGGCAACGATAAAGAATAAGTATCCACTGCCACGTATTGATGATTTATTCGACCAAATGTGTGGTGCAGCAATTTTTTCTAAGATAAATTTGAGATCTGGATACCATCAGTTGAGGTTGAAAGATGAAGATATTCACAAGACTAAATTTAGAACAAGATATGGTCACTATGAGTTTACTGTGTTACCATTTGGATTGACTAATGCACCAGCCGCTTTCATGAAACTCATGAATAGTGTTTTCAGAGATTGCCTTGATAAATTTGTCCTAGTTTTCATAGATGATATTATGATATATTCCAAAAATGAGGAGCATAGACAACACCTTCAAATTGTTTTGCAACGATTAAGAGAACACAAATTGTATGCGAAACTCTCGAAATGCACTTTTCTTTAAGAAAGAAGTGCAGTATTTGGGAGATACTATATCAGCAGAAGGGATATTTGTTGACCCGGCTAAAATAAAGGCTATTATGGAATTGCCTGTACCTTCCAATGTTTCTAAAGTACAAAGTTTTATGGGATTGGCTAGATATTATAGAAACTTTGTTCTAAATTTCTCAAGTATTGCTAGTCCAATCACTTCTTTGTAGAGAAAAGGGAAATGGTTTGTTTGGACAGACGAATGTCAAAAGGCATTCGATTTATTAAAAGAAAAGTTAACAACACCAATCTTGAAAGTCCTTGATCCTGAAGGGCAATTTGAGGTTATTACCGATGCCTCTGGAGAAGGGTTAGGAGGTGTGCTTATGCGAAATGGTAGTGTAATAGCCTATTAATCAAGAAAGTTGAAAAACTATGAGTAGAATTAGACTCCTCATGATTTAGAACTAGTAGTAGTGATTCATGCCCTTCAGATGTGGCGACATTATTTGTTGGGAAAGACTTCTATACTAAACATAGATCATCAAAGTCTTCGTTACATATTTACACAACCTCATCTCAATGCAAGACAAAGGAGATGGTTAGAACTAATATCAGATTACGACTTTGAGATTGCTTACATCAAAGGTAAAGAAAACCAAGTAGCTGATGCTTTAAGCAAAAGAAGACACATAGCTTCTATAATCTGTATTCATGCTAATTTTAAAGATTTAGTATTGCAAAGTTTATCTGGAGATGAATATTACGAGCAGGTTAAGCAAGCTCTACAACTAAACCCCAAGGATTCAAGATATGATGGATTCTGTTTTGAGTCAGATGGATTAATGAGATTTGAGGGGAGAATCTACATTCCTAATTCTGTAGAACTAGGAAACCTTATTTCGAAGGAAGTTCATTGTGCACCCTATTTCAGACACCCAGGAGTAATAAAACTTTTAGCTGATGTCAAACTGCTATATTTCTAGAAAGGAATGAAAAGTGACGCTGCAAGGTTTGTGGCAAGTTTCTTGGAATGTCAGAGAGTGAAGGTAGAACACCAACATCCTACCGGATTGTTATACCTGCATGATATCCCAGAATGGAAATGGCAGGTTGTTAGTTTGGATTTTGTTCAAGGGTTACCAATGTCTAAGAATAAACATGCAATTTTGGTTGTAGTAGATAAACTAACCAAAGTAGCACATTTTATTCCTGGAAATTTGACAGATGGAGCTCATATTTTGGCTCAGAAGTTTGTACAAGAGATATTTAGATTGCATGGGGTACCTGAAAAGATTATATCTGATAGAGATGCTTAAATAACCTCCCAGTTTTGGCAAACTTTATTTTCAACACTAGGGACTAAACTCAATGTGTGCATCGCTTACCATCCTGAAACTGATGGACCAACAGAAAGGGTTAATCAGGTTTTAGAGGATCTTTTAAGAATGTATTGCATGGACCAATAATATAGATGGGAGGAATATTTACCCCTTTTTGAATTTGCCTATAATAATTCCTATCATTCTGCCATTAAGATGGCACCGTTTGAAGCATTATATGGAAGAAAATGCATAACTCCTATAAGCTGGGACAAGATGGAAGATAGGATAAGCATTAGACCAGAAATGCTAGCAAATATGGAAGAAAAAGTGAAAATGATTAGGAAAAGGTTGGCGGAGGCCAACGACAGGCAAAAAAGTTATGCAGATAGGAAATGGGTGCCTAGACAATTCTCTATTGGTGAGAAAGTTCTTTTGCGAGTGAAACCCCATAAAAGCTCAATCAAGTTTGGTAAGTCATCAAAGTTGGCTACTCGATATGTCAGACCTTTTGAAGTCCTTGAGATTATCAATCCAGTGGCCTACAAAATTGCTCTACCTCTAGTCTTGTCCAAAATGCATAATGTTTTTCATGTTTCATACCTAAAGAAATATTTTGTAGGTAATGATCACATTATTAAATGGAATTATTTACACATACAAGAGCCAGGATTCATTGTGATCGAGCCACTCAAGGTGCTCAAAATGCGTAAACTCTTTTTTTGAAATTTGATTCTTTTTCAGGTTGATGAGTTGTAGCTCAGTTTTTATGGGAGGTTGAAGCCTATTTTTGGGTTGAAGCTCAGTTTGTTTTTGAGATTGAAGTCTTTGGTAGGTTGAAGCCTATAAATTTAAAAAGTATTGTAGTCCTTCTCAGGTTGAAAGTCCCATGGGTTGAAGCCTACAAAATATTGTAATTCACTATTTCATATTTTCCTTGTGAGGCTAGATTTGAACAGTAGATCCAAGCAGCTTGCTCACCGTGGTTTTTCCCATCTTGGGTTTCCACATAAATATGGTGTTATGGTCTCTTGTGTGAATGTGTGTTTCTACTTATGCTTGCATAGTTCTTTCATATTCTATTGATGTAGTAGAGATCTTGTTGTTGCAGTAGAATTATTTTAAAAAAGTGGCATAGTTTGATTCACCCCCTCTTAGTATATTAGTGTGTTCGAACACATTGTAACAATTTTGTAACAATCTTTTGCATTCATTGATAGAATAGAAATATTCTCTCATTTGATGTCTCTTATGCTTTCATGAAGTCCTAGATCTTGGGTGGCTCCAATCATAGCCAACTCTAACAGAAGGTGATGATGAGATTGAAAATACTAGTTGCATGCATGTCAAAATTAGCACCATTTTTAGCAAACTAGGCAAACAAGAGGTCAAAAAATTGTCATATGTGCACTAAAATCTTAGAGCAATAATAATAGTGAAACTAAAGATGACAAGCCAATGATGGGTGACATGCAAATGATAATCCAATGGTTGATAATGTGAGTAGTCTTCTCACTGAGATGCTAAGTTATGATAAGGTCTTAGAATCAACATGCATGTGAAGGCGAAAGATAATTCCTAGTAGTTGTTTAGGAGTGAACCTACATCTAGAGAAAATATTGAGGAAGATTGGGCAAGCCAGCATCATGGCCACCTTGATTGCAAATATAAATGGTAAAGCAACGTTAGGTGAATTGAGAAGAATTTTATGGGATAGGGTGTATCAATTGCAAACTGTAAGTGTAAGTGTAACTTGGATTTCAAAATATGTAAGTGTAACTTGGATTTTATAAGTTCAATATAACCTAATTAACCATCTAATACCATATGTAACACCCAGTTTAGTTTACCGCCACCTCACATTACAGAACAAGATTACTTTGAAATCAAAATGATAAATCATAGAACTGAATAGTACTTGCTAAAGTAGGTGAGAAAACAAATAAACATGGATGAATCAGAGTTTAATGAGAGAGAAGATTAGTGGACTCTTCAGCCCTAGTGCTGAACCTGGTTATGGTATCAGAGCTAACCAGGTTCAGCACTAGGGCTGATGAGTCCACTAATCTGATTAAGAATCAACATTATGTAGGTAGCTAATGATTTGATTTACTGTGCTAGGATGGTACATCTCAAGAAAACCACAAGGAAGTCCTTCACTGGTAAGGAATGTTACCTATAAGCTAAGCAGAGATGACTTGCGATGATTAAGACTATTGAGAAAATGAATGATGAAAATGACATTTGGCTAGATGATGTGGAAATTTTTGCCAATGCTCTGTCATGACTCAAATGAATGAAAAGAGAACTCCTAGAGACATCTAGGACATCAGCTTGAATTATGGTCAATTGCTGCCTTATTAGTGTACCAATGATCACTAGGGATTCCCGTATAGCACCTAGAGCTGAAATCATTGTACTATCATCCAATAGCGAATCTGAGGGTTATACACCTTGTGAATATGTGTTGGACAATGAATCTGAAGGTTACAACCCTCTTGTAAATATTGAGTCAAACATGAAATGTGTCTACCCTTAAAAGAATGTATATACTGTTGTGCAAAATATAATAAAGACAAATTTTGGTTTGAGAATAACTATGGTTATGAGAAATTGTTATGTTTTGATAATATTCAAAATGATAAATCATAGAACTAATTAGTACTTGCTAAAGAAGGTGAGAAAACAAATAAACATGGATTAATGAGAGAGAAGATCGGGAAGGTCACAAATCTCAGGATAACTCCACCAATAAATTGGACATAATTCTTCCTCTATATTCCTCCCATCTGTAACACCTAGTTTAGTTTTTAGTAAGCATATTAAGAATTATGTCCAATTTATCAGTGGAGTTATCCTGAGAGTTGTGACCTTCCTGATCTTCTCTCTCATTAAACTCTGATTGATCCATGTTTATTTGTTTTCTCACCTGCTTTAGCAAGTACTAATTAGTTCTATGATTTATCATCTTGAATATTATCAAAACATAACAATTGCTCATAACCATAGTTATTCTGAAACCAAAATTTGTCTTTATTATATTTTGTACAACAATATATACATCCTTTTAAGGGTAGACACATTTCATTTTTCACTCAGTATTTACAAGAGGGGTGTAACCTTTGAATTCATTGTCCGACACATATTCACGAGGTGTATAACCCTCAGATTCACTATCAGATGATAGTATAATGATTTCAGCTCTAGGTGGTAGACGTGAATCCCTAGTGATCATTGGTACACTTATAGGGCAACAATTGACCATAATTTGGGCTGCCATCCTAGATGTCTCTAGGAGTTCTCTTTTCATTCGTTTGAGTCGTGACAGAGCATTGGCAAAAGTTTCCACATCATCTAGCCAAATGTTATTTTCATCATTCATTTTCTCAATAGTCTTAATCATCGCAAGTTGTCTCTGCTTAGCTTGCAGGTAACATTCCTTACCAGCGAAGGACTTCCTTGTGGTTTTCTTGAGACGTATCATCCTGGCACAGTAAATCAAATCATTAGCTACCCACATAATGTTGATTCCTAATCAAATTAGTGGACTCATCAGCCTAGTACTGAACCTGGTTAGCTCTAATACCATAACTAGGTTCAACACTAGCGCTGATGAGTCCACTAATCTTCTCTCATTAAACTTTGATTGATCCATGTTTATTTGTTTTCTCATCTACTTTAGAAAATACTAATGAGTTCTATGATTTATCATTTTGATTTCAAAGTAATCTTGTTCTGTAATGCGAGGTGGAGGTAAACTAAACTGGGTGTTACATATGGTATCAGAGGGTTAATTAGGTTATATTGAACTTATAAAATCTAAGTTACACTTACATATTTTGAAATCCAAGTTACACTTACACTTTTATGGTGAAAACTAAACTCTCTGATACCATATGTAACACCTAGTTTAGTTTTCCCCTTGAAAACTAAGTTTAACCAAAGGTAATAATTTTTTTTTTAAAGTTTAAAGAAGATACGTAATTTATTTTTCACTTTAAAACCAAGTAGTACATCAATCGACTATCAATAACATGAAATTATAAATTATACAAAAGGGATATATCCATCTACAACATTATACAATATGTTGATTAAAGATACTTAGAACATTTTCAAAATAAAAACTTACCAATAGTCACTACATCTCGATTGTCGACCATCCAAATTCAAGTCTCCGCAAGCCTCTGGAATATAGAAGAGAAAGTATCTTCAAGGAGCTTAACCTCCAACCACAGACTGTCAGTCTCCCGCACTCCTTCCTATTCGAAAGTGGCCCTACCCTACTCAAAGAGGATAGACTTAGGATAACCAATGGTGTTCGCCATCTGAGTACTGGTGTTGTGACCTACGTAACTTGTTATCATGCAATCCCCTATATACCCTCTAGTCAAGCATGAGCACTCCACAAGCTACGCTATCTAGTCACGGTGAACTATCAATGCACTTGAGGCACATGCACTACCTTGGCCAAAGGATTTTGAATATAATTAGCGTTGTGTCAACACAAGTAGTAAGTTCACCCACCCCAACTTGACTTGAATGAATTGCAATCCTACAGTTACCTATGTATAAGTTTAATATAACAACCTCGATAACCTCTAGGTGTTCCAAACTCATCATGCATTAATGCATGGCAATTAGGTTTACTTCTCTGTTTTTAGCTCATGGAGACATTTCTGTCCATATGTTAAAAGAATGAGTTTCTAGCTTACCGGTTAATTGGTTAATGCTATAATCTTATCAGTTGATCTCTAAGTTTATCCGTTGCCTTAAATTATCCCATCAAGAAAGGACACTATACTTATCTACGTAATTTCGGAAGGGTTTTAACAATAAACCAATTAAAGAATTTCAAGTAATCGAAGACCCAGAGTTAAAATTTAAATACTCTTAAAAGTCTTCTTTGACCTATCGAATCTTTGACATAGCTTAATCTTTTGTCAAACTAAGCATTTAGAAATCCTATCATGTTGTTCCTATTTGCAAAAAGAATGCATGTAAGTCTAAACTAAACACTTAACTATAGACTCATTGTGTTTGTTCTAAAACTTCATTATCTAATATGTTTGACAGTTTAAAACAATAATAACTCTATACCCTCTTTCGAAGACACAACAGTTTGACTGTTTTCAAAGAAAAAAGAGTCATATACAATAAATAAATGAACTATATCTAGTTATCATTCACAGCAAGAAAAGTATATTCTCTATGGTCGGCCAACTAATTATAGATTCAGATTTTGTGGAAGACTGAGTAGTCATACATGCATCGAGATACATTCCACACTGTCGTTTCTTATCTGCCGACGGTTAACACATTTCAAGTCTTTTATAAAACTAGTTGTCTTTAAATATGACAAGACCAACCAATTATAGTCGGCAGGCCAACTGAAGACACATCCAATGTTGACCTAGGTTAGACCACTGCGTCTTGGAATAAATTTATAGCTAGCTTTCGACCAAAAACTTAGTCTACTATGTGCTCTTCACGTATCCATATACTTCCTAAATTTAAACAAATGCAGCTACACAGTTTTAAATCGACCAATGAAGATTCTTCGAGGAATAAGTGTTACAGCTGTGAGGTTTAAGACTGCAGTGAGGTTTAGAGAACAAAGAGCATTGTTTCTGTTTTGAAAATAATGAAACACTCAGGTCTCAACTTGGTATTCAATTCACACATTCAATCTTCAATGAAAAGCTAAGTTCCATCGTATTATAGAGTGGAGCCAATCCTAATAAAATATTCCTGTTTAACCATGACAATGTAGAGAAGAGATGAAAAGAAACCTGAAGAAAATCTCCAATGACTACTTCAAAAGTGATCCAAGAGCTCGTTCTTTAGTTATATGCTCACATTCACTTCATGCACAGCCTCCTCTCCGCTTCCTCTCTGCATTCCCTCAAAACTGACTCCCTACTTCCTTTATATCCCGATCTCCTCTCGAAAGAAAACTAACTTCCCACTCTCTAGACCACACCCTCAACAAGAGTTCAATATTCCTCCCATCTGTATTGCTAACACCATTGGTGTAACTTGGATTTTATAAAAGACCTAAAATGTGTTAACCGTCGGCAGATAAGAAACAATAGTGTGGAATGTATCTCGATGCATGTATGACTAATCAGTCTTCCACAAAATTTGAATATAATTAGCGTTGTGTCAACGCAAGTAGTAAGTTCACCTACCCCAACTCAACTTGAATTAATCGCAATGCTACAGTTACCTATGTGTAAGATTGGGCAAGCCAACATCATGGCCACCTTGATTGCAAATATAAATGGTAAAGCAGCGATAGGTGAATTGAGAAGAATTTTATGGGATAGGGTGTATCAATTACAAATTGTAAGTGTAAGTGTAACTTGGATTTAGAACAAGATATGGTCACTATGAGTTTACTGTGTTACCATTTGTATTGACTAATGCACCAGCCGCTTTCATGAATCTCATGAATAGTGTTTTCAGAGATTGCCTTGATAAATTTGTCCTAGTTTTCATAGATGATATTCTGATATATTCCAAAAATGAGGAGCATAGACAACACCTTCAAATTATTTTGCAATGATTAAGAGAACACAAATTCTATGCGAAACTCTCGAAATGCACTTTCTTTTAGAAAGAAGTGCAGTATTTGGGACATACTATATCAGTAGAAGGGATATCAGTTGACCCAGCTAAAATAAAGGCTATTATGGAATGGCCTGTACCTTCCAATGTTTCTGAAGTATGAAGTTTTATGGGATTGGTTGGATATTACAAAAAATTTGTTCTGAATTTCTCAAGTATTGCTAGTCCAATCACTTCTTTGCAGAGAAAAGGGAAATGGTTTGTTTGGACAGATGAATGTCAAAAGGCATTCGATTTATTAAAAGAAAAGTTGACAACACTAATCTTGAAAGTCCCTGATCCTGAAGGGCAATTTGAGGTAATTACCGATGCCTTTGGAGAAGGGTTAGGAGGCGTGCTTATGTAAAATGGGCGTGTAATAGCCTATGAATCAAGAAAGTTGAAAAACTATGAGCAGAATTACGCTCCTTATGATTTAGAACTAGCAGCAGTGATTCACGCCCTTCAGATGTGGTGACATTATTTGTTGGGAAAGACTTTTATACTAAAAATAGATCATCAAAGTCTTCGTTACATATTTACACAACCTCATCTCAATGCAAGACAAAGGAGATGGTTAGAACTAATATCAGATTACGACTTTGAGATTGCTTACATCAAAGGTAAAGAAAACTGAGTAGCTGATGCTTTAAGCAGAAGAAGACACATAGCTTCTATAATCTCTATTCATGCTAATTTTAAAGATTTAGTATTGCAAAGGTTATCTGGAGATGAATATTATGAGTAGGTAAAGCAAGTTCTACAACTAAACCCCAAGGATCCAAGATATGGTGGATTATGTTTTGAGTCAGATAGATTAATGAGATTTAAGGGGAGAATCTACGTTCCTAATTCTGTAGAACTAAGAAACCTTGTTTGGAAGGAAGTTCATTGTGTACCTTATTCTAGACACCCAAGAGTAACAAAACTTTTAGCTGATGTCAAACCGCTATGTTTCTGGAATGGAATGAAAAGCGACGCTGCAAGATTTGTGGCAAGTCGCTTGGAATGTCAGAGAGTGAAGGCAGGACACCAACATCCTGCCAGATTGTTATACCTGCATGATATCCCAGAATGGAAATGGCAGGTTGTTAGTATGAATTTTGTTCAAGGGTTACCAACGTCTTAGAATAGACATGATGTAATTTTGGTTGTAGTAGATAAACTAACCAAAGTAGCACATTTTATTCCTGGAAATTTGACAGATGGAGCTCATATTTTGGCTCAGAAGTTTGTACAAGAGATATTTAGATTGCATGGGGTACCTGAAAAGATTATATCCGATAGAGATGCTTGAATAACCTCCCAGTTTTGGCAAACTTTATTTTTAGCACTAGGGACTAAACTCAATGTGAGCACTGCTTACCATCCTGAAACTGATGGACAAATAGAAAGGGTTAATCAGGTTTTAGAGGATCTTTTAAGAATGTATTGCATGGACCAGCAATACAGATGGGAGGAATATTTACCTCTTATTGAATTTGCCTATAATAATTCCTATCATTCTGCCATTAAGATGGCACCATTTGAAGCATTATATGGAAGGAAATGCAGAACTCCTATAAGCTGGGACAAGCTAGAAGATAGGATAAGCATTGGACTAGAAATGCTAGAAGATATGGAAGAAAAAGTGAAAATGATTAGGAAAAGGTTGGCAGAAGCCAACGACAGGCAAAAAAGTTATGCAGATCGCAAACGGGTGCCTAGACAATTCTCTATTGGTGAGAAAGTTGTTTCGTGAGTGAAACCCCATAAAAGCTCAATCAAGTTTGGTAAATCATCAAAGTTGGCTCCTCGATATGTCAGACCTTTTGAAGTCCTTGAGATTATCAATCCAGTGGCCTACAAAATTGTTCTACCTCCAGTATTGTCCAAAATGCATAATGTTTTTCATGTTTCATACCTAAAGAAATATTTTGTAGGTAATGATCACATTCTTAAATGGAATTCTTTATAGATACAAGAGCTAGGAGTGGTTGTGATCGAGCCACTCAAGGTGATCAAAATGCGTAAACTCCGTTTGCATAATCGAGAGGTTTTGCAATGCAAAATTCAGTGGGACCAGTATGGCGAGGATAACACCACTTGGGAAGACTATAATGACATCCACCAAAGATTTCCTTATCTTTTCAAAAATATTAATGTTAAACTATAAAAGTTGTTTTTATGTTAAAATTTTGCTTGATAAACTCAATCATCGGGACGATGATTCTATAGGGGAAAGATATGTTACATCCCCTTTTTGGATTCAATATTACTATTTACTTTTTCTTAAATAATAGTCATGTGGATATGTTTTAACATCATAGAAAATGATGATATGTTTAGAAAAGGTTAATTTCATGAAATCATGGATTTTTACTTGATTATGATCAATATGATGTTATGAATTAAAATGTCTTTTTGATATGAAAATGAAATGATTTGATGTAAATGTGTTTTGATTAGAACATTGGTACTTTGACCACAAATTGTATGTGAGATTGTCAATGACAGGAATAGATGGAACATGTTCGCCAGGAAGAAAGAAGAAGAGAAAGTATCTTTGAGAAAGAGAGAATAGACCTTGGAATAACCCATGGTGCCTGCCACTGAAATGAACATCAGGTAGACAAACATAGTTTCCTTGAGTTAAGCATTGATTTCAGGCTAAGTCAATTTTAGACGAGATGTCGAGGTTTGCAAGAATAGGTCTTTCTTCTTTTCATAGTTGTCGTAATGAGTATATGAAATCGACATCGGTGTCGTAATACTCAGTCATGTTGTCAAATATGGACGACTGATATATTTTGTTTATATATATAAATGTATGTACTTGAGAACGAGTTGTATGTCGTGTCTTGTTTAGTGATTCAGCGTGAAAGTCAAAAGTTGTGTGTAAGTTGACCCCAAACCTTGTTTTTTGTTTATGCTCAAATCGTCATCATTGTCATAAAGCTCTATGAGTGTATGATGTAAACGTCTACTTGCGGAATTCTATGGATGTTGAATTGTTTCTATTATGGGCTATTATCATATTATAAAGGTTTAAATAATGTTTTAAATCTTGAGACCATTGAGTGTAATACCTTTGGTCATATTGAAATGGAATATTAAAATTTTATTAGTTATATTTAAATACTCATTTTGGGGTAATTCTTTTATTCATTTATGCTGTTAGTAATCGGGCAGTAGCTCAAAGGGCTCACTCAAGTCTTTATTATGATGTTTTATATTCCAAAACAATCTGTTTATTCTTAAGCTTTAAACTTTATGGATGGGTTGTTAGCTCAACCCTTATTTCTAGTTTTTCTTTTGATTAAACTCATAATCAGTTATGAGTAGTGTGATAGCTTGTCCAAATTGTAAACCGCCACATCATATAGTGATTGAGCTCCACTTTGCAGAGTTGTTGCGAATTTAGTTGGAAAACTAAACCTTTTTCTGTGTGGTGGTTACAGAAAGGAGGGATGGTTAAGCCATGCAGGGTAGTTACCCAATTGTTGAGGGCATGGTCTAGAGAGTGGGAAGTTAGTTTTCTTTAGGGAGGAGATTGGGATATAGAGGAAGTAGGGAGTCAGTTTTGAGGGAACGCAGAGAGGAAGTAGAGAGGAGGCTGAGCATGAAGTGAATGTGAGTGGATAAGGAAAGAACAAGCTCTTGGATCAGTTTTGAAGCAGTCACTGGAGCTTTTCTTCAGGTTTCTTTTCATCTCTTCTCTACGTTGTCATGGTTAAATAGGAATATTTTATTAGGATTGGCTCCACCTTGTAATATGATGGAACTTAGCTTTTCATTGAAGATTGAATGTGTGAACTGAATTTACCAAGTTGAGACCTGAGTGTTTCATTATTTTCAAAACAGAAACATGTTGGATCTAGGGCATACAACTGAGAGGGGGGGGTGAATCAGTTGTATAGAACTTCTTCTATTTCAAACACTTAATTCTTTGTTGTTAGTTAGCAGCATATCAAATAATCATTCATGGACGCATAATACATAAACATAAGAGCAGATAAACATCAACACATTGAACACCAAGATTTTGACGTGGAAAACCCGGTTAAGGGAAAAACCACGGGGTGATTAACCCAAGAATTATTCTCTGTTAGAAGAATAAAGAAAAATGAATGGCACATGCCAATAAGGGCTCACTGCCCGAGCACACTGCTCACAAAGAGGCCCACTGCCTACAAGGAGACACACTGTCTACAAAGTGATAAAAATCACAGTCTTGAACTGGAGAATGACATCTCTACCATGTCCGGATCAGTTCCAATTAAGCCCAACAATCTCTGTTCTGCCTTTCGCACCTTTCTTCGCTATATCATGCTCATCTTCACACCACACACTGAAATGAACTCACAAGTCATTATTTATACAAGACATAGACTTAGGAACAAGCATCTAAGTCGGCAAACAACCATAGGAGTATCCGCAAGATGAATAACACATCCGGTCGGCCATCTCAAGAACATTCGCAGGATGAACAACTCATCCGGTCGGCTACACAGAGCAAGAACTTCATCCGGAAGAATAACTTCAATTCCGGGCTCTATCATCAATGCGGACCAACAACACAACCTAAACATGATCCAAGAACCTTCACAAGCCTGTCTGAATGTCCGGATACATCCGCACTTCCTCTGCTTACTTGGATCTCTTGTCTTCCTCATCCGGAACTTTAAGAACACAGTCTGTCGCCACTGTCATAATGCAGGAGGTACTTCCGGATCTCCAAATCATACACAAATCAGGATGATACATCACAAGGACATCCCAAACACTCCTTCCAATCCGCAGATTAGGATAATACAATTCCGGACCTCACCGGACCTTTTTGTGATCCTCTGTCACCTCCGGATACTTGCCGGACCCGGTTCTATACCGGCAGCCACAACTTCTTCAGATCTTCATGCGGACCTCTGAAATCTTAACTGTAGCATCTCAAGACTCATATCTACTAACCCTTTAATCCGCATCCTCCGGTTCTCATCCTATACAGTACATTTACCTTCTTCTTATCACTGTTCTTCACTGTTCCTGACTGAGACTAATTTTCTCAATATCCTCAGCACACGGCTCATCAAATCCTTCTTGTCAATGCAATATGAGTATGTTGACATCAATGACAACACTGGATAACCTCATACTTGCAACAATCTCCCCCTTTGTCATTGATGGCAACATATGATGTGAAAAACCATTAAGACAAGAACTTCATCTTTTCATATGTCTTCTCTTCCTTTATTGCTCCCCCTTTGATCATCAACCATTTGTTTTTCACATGTCTTCTCTCCCCCTTTGACATCAATGGCAAAGGGCTCATACTTGCAATTCTCATACATCAGAATCATACCAGCTGCTCCCCCTTAGTTGCAGCTCCCCATTAGTCCGGATCACAAGATATGACTGTGATAGCCACCGGACTGATGCACATCAGTGCATCTTAGTTCATCACCGGAGGGGCCATGACCCCTAACTTCTCCCGGAGATATTCAAAAGAATCCTTGGGAAGAGGTTTTGTAAAGATATCTGCAATCTGATCCTTGGAGGGAACATACTCCAATCTGACTTCTTCCTTGTTTACTTGTTCTCTCAAAAAGTGAAATTTGATAGATATGTGCTTAGTCTTAGAATGCAATACCGGATTCTTGGAAATATTAATTGCACTTGAATTATCACAGAAAATTGTAATAGGCTCCTCAGATTCAACTTTGATGTCTCTTAGCATCTGCTTCATCCACAAGATTTGAGTGCAACTACCTGCTGCTGCAATGTATTCTGCTTCAGTTGTAGACAGAGATATTGCATCTTGTTTCTTGCTTAGCCAAGAAACCAATCTCTTCCCCAAAAAGAATGCTCCACCACTAGTGCTCTTCCGGTCATCCACATCTCCTGCCCAATCTGCATCTGTGTAAGCATGAAGAGAGAAATCCGGATCTCTAGGATACCAAAGACCATACTCAACTGTTCCTTTCAAGTATCTAAAAATTCTTTTGATTGCCATAACATGAGATTCTCTAGGATCAGCCTGGAATCTTGCCACAAGACCAACAGCCTGCATTATATCTGGTCTACTTTGAGTGAGATACAACAATCCACCAATCATTGATCTATACTTTGTCTGATCTGCCTTTGGAGAATCATCATCTTTGCTTAACTTACATCCGGTTGCCATAGGAGTGTTCATAGGCTTTGAGTCTTCCATACCAAATTTCTTTAACAATTCTTTCACATATTTGGTCTGAGAAATGAAGATCCCTTCTTTTGTTTGAGTAATTTGCAGACCCAAGAAGAAATTCATTTCACCAAGCATAGACATTTCAAACTCACTTTTCATCTGATTTGCAAAGGTTTTGCACATACTATCTCTTCCTCCAAAAATGATATCATCCACAAACACTTCAACAATCAGAATGTTTTCATGATCAATTTTGAAATATAAGTTACTATCAGCAGTACCTTTGTTGAATCCAATCTGCACAAGATGCTTATCCAACCTTTCATACCATGCTCTTGGGGCTTGCTTCAATCCATACAAAGCTTTCTTCAACTTGCAGACCATATCATTATTATCAGACAATTGAAATCCATCCGGTTGTTCAATGTAGACTTCTTCTTCCAGATCACCATTTAGGAAGGCAGACTTGACATCCATCTGATATACCTTGAAGTCTTTGAAGGCAGCAAATGCAAGAAGTAATCTGACTGCTTCAATTCTTGCCACCGGAGCAAAAGTCTCTTCAAAGTCAATTCCTTCTATTTGAGAGTAGCCTTTGCAGACCAATCTAGCTTTGTTTCTGATTACTTCACCAGCTTCATTTAGTTTGTTCCGGAAGACCCACTTGGTTCCAATTACATTCCTGTCTCTAGGTCTGGGAACAAGATCCCAAGTATGATTTTTCTCAATTTGCATCAGTTCATCTTCCATTGCTTTGGTCCAGTTTTCATCATTGCAGGCTTCATTTATTGTTTTAGGTTCAATCTTTGAAATCAGACAACATTCATTCTGATCTTGAGCAATATTCCTTCTAGTTTGTACACCTTTGCTTCTGTCACCTATGATCTGATCTTCAGAGTGATTCAGTCTTACATACCTTGGAATTTTGGGAGTATCCAGTACTGCTGTTTCTTGATCAGGCTCATTCAAACCTAACTCTTCTTCCTGATTTACCGGATCAGGCTGACTCTGTCTCACCAGAGAGGATTGAGGTCCTTGAACACTATCTTGGTCATCTTCATCAAACTCATAAAATCTTGAAGGCTTCTCAATTCCTTCATCAACCTTTACATTGGTGCTTTCTATCATCTTCCTCAATCTCTTATTGTAACACCGGTATGCTTTGCTTTGAGTGGAGTAGCCCAAGAAAATTCCTTCATCACTTCTAGCATCAAACTTTCCTAGATCTTCATCTCTTTTAATATAACACTTGCTACCAAATACTCTGAAATATTTCACAGTAGGAGTGATGCCAAACCAAAGTTCATAGGGGGTCTTACCGGTGTTGTTTCTGATTTGAACTCGATTGAGAGTGTAGACTGCAGTGCTGATAGCTTCTTTCCAAAACATTTGAGGAACATTTGCTTCCAACATCATTGTCCTAGCAGCTTCCTGGATGGTCCGGTTCTTTCTCTCAACTACTCCATTCTGCTGTGGAGTCTTAGGAGCAGACAACTGTCTCCTTATACCCTGTTTCTCACAAAAATCAATGAATTCACCAGATGTAAATTCACCACCTCTATCAGATCTTAGACACTTTAGTTTCAATCCGGTTTGATTCTCCACCATAGCTTTGAAGATTTTGAACTTCTCAAAGGCTTCTGATTTTTCTTTTAGAAAGGTAACCCACATCATCCGGGAATGATCATCAATTAACAACATGAAATATCTATCACCTTGCAGACTCTTGATTCTTGTTGGACCACATAGATCAGTATGTACCAATTCCAATAATCCGGTAGAAGACTGATCTTTGCTTTTAAAAGAGACTCTGCTTTGTTTGCCTAACTGACATTCTTTACACACACTATTTGTAGGTTTTATCAACTTTGGAAGATCTCTCACAGCCTGAGTATTGCTTATCTTGATGATGTTATCAAAATTTACATGACACATTCTTCTATGCCATAACCAACTCTGATCAATTTGAACAAACAAACAACTTTTATTTGAACCAACCAGATGAAAGATGTTACCTCTTGTCTGAGTACCGGATGCAATTTCAGTTCCGGAGCTTGTAAAGATTCTGCATTTTCCATTCTTGAACCGGAGATCATAGCCTTTGTCCACTAACTGACCAACACTGAGAAGATTGTGCTTCAATCCTTCAACATACAGTACATTACCTGTTTTGCTCTTACCATCAAAGGAAATAGTTCCCCTACCTCTGATTCTGCCAGCAGAATTGTCACCAAACTTTACCATTCCTCCTTCATATCTTTCCAAGTCTAAGAACTTATTCTTGTCACCAGTCATATGGTGAGAACATCCACTGTCAATAACCCAATCATCCTTTTCTTCCACTTGAGCAGCCAAGGCTTTTTCAACAACTTTGTGATTGACAGATTCAGAGAGCAAGGAATCTTCTTCCTTGATGGCTATAAACACCCACTCATTTCCGGATTTGCTTCCTGGATCTGATTCATCATCTGTTACTCCTTCATTGTCATCTTCTTCATGAACATAATAGCAATTCTTTTGAAACCTTTGTCTGTGAGTATTAGATCTTGCAGATCTCTCCGGACATCTTGAGGCAAAATGACCAATCTTATTGCAGTTAAAACACTTAAAGGGTAGTTTTCCTTCATACTTACCGGATCCTCTTGGCAGTCTCTTTGCAATGAGGGCTTCAAGTTGAGCTGTTTCTGCTTCTTCTTCTTCCATGTCTCTTCTTGCTTGATCATACCATGACATTTTCCTTGATGAGTTTTCACCCGGATCAAATCTCTGTTTGCCTTTCACATAGGCACTGGCTTTGAAAGCAGATTCAGTCTTGGGAGGATCATCTCCAAACTCGGTCATTTCAAATGCAGCTAGTTTGCCAGCCAGTTGTTCTCTTGTGACAGTTGTGTGGGCTCTGAATTCATCAATGGCAGCAACTTTGATTTTGTAGACAGCAGGAAGGGATCTTAGGATTTTGCAGACAATCTCATTTTCATCTAAAGTTCCACCAGCATTTTTGATTCCACATACCAGCTCATTTACTCTTGGCATAAAGGTAGTAATGTTTTCATCATCTCTCATTTTCAATCTTTCAAATTTCCCTTTCAGACTTTGCAACCTTGCACTTTTGACAAACTCATCTCCTTCATACAGAAGTTCCAGTTTAGTTAGGATCTCATATGCAGTGGGTAGGTCAATGACATTCGAGAGATCTGAGTCATTCAATGCACTTAGAAGAGCTTCCTTGGTCCGCAGATTGTTTTCAGCTTCTGTGATTTCATTCAGAGTTGTCGGACCACCTTGTGGAGGTACATATGGTTTTGAAATCATACCCAGATATGCTTTTCCCATGCATTCCAAGTGACACTTCATGCGACCTTTCCAGAGAGTAAAGTTGGTTCCATCGAACTTCGGACTATCCTTCTTGTAAGACGACATCCTGGATCTCCTCAAGCGGTTAAGCTCTTGTCAGAGGAACTTGGCTCTGATACCAATTGTTGGATCTAGGGCATACAACTGAGAGGGGGGGGTGAATCAGTTGTATAGAACTTCTTCTATTTCAAACACTTAATTCTTTGTTGTTAGTTAGCAGCATATCAAATAATCATTCATGGACGCATAATACATAAACATAAGAGCAGATAAACATCAACACATTGAACACCAAGATTTTGACGTGGAAAACCCGGTTAAGGGAAAAACCACGGGGTGATTAACCCAAGAATTATTCTCTGTTAGAAGAATAAAGAAAAATGAATGGCACATGCCAATAAGGGCTCACTGCCCGAGCACACTGCTCACAAAGAGGCCCACTGCCTACAAGGAGACACACTGTCTACAAAGTGATAAAAATCACAGTCTTGAACTGGAGAATGACATCTCTACCATGTCCGGATCAGTTCCAATTAAGCCCAACAATCTCTGTTCTGCCTTTCGCACCTTTCTTCGCTATATCATGCTCATCTTCACACCACACACTGAAATGAACTCACAAGTCATTATTTATACAAGACATCGACTTAGGAACAAGCATCTAAGTTGGCAAACAACCATAGGAGTATCCGCAAGATGAATAACACATCCGGTCGGCCATCTCAAGAACATTCGCAGGATGAACAACTCATCCGGTCGGCTACACAGAGCAAGAACTTCATCCGGAAGAATAACTTCAATTCCGGGCTCTATCATCAATGCGGACCAACAACACAACCTAAACATGATCCAAGAACCTTCACAAGCCTGTCTGAATGTCCGGATACATCCGCACTTCCTCTGCTTACTTGGATCTCTTGTCTTCCTCATCCGGAACTTTAAGAACACAGTCTGTCGCCACTGTCATAATGCAGGAGGTACTTCCGGACCTCCAAATCATACACAAATCAGGATGATACATCACAAGGACATCCCAAACACTCCTTCCAATCCGCAGATTAGGATAATACAATTCCGGACCTCACCGGACCTTTTTGTGATCCTCTGTCACCTCCGGATACTTGCCGGACCCGGTTCTATACCGGCAGCCACAACTTCTTCAGATCTTCATGCGGACCTCTGAAATCTTAACTGTAGCATCTCAAGACTCATATCTACTAACCCTTTAATCCGCATCCTCCGGTTCTCATCCTATACAGTACATTTACCTTCTTCTTATCACTGTTCTTCACTGTTCCTGACTGAGACTAATTTTCTCAATATCCTCAGCACACGGCTCATCAAATCCTTCTTGTCAATGCAATATGAGTATATTGACATCAATGACAACACTGGATAACCTCATACTTGCAACAAAACAATGCTCTTTGTTCTCTGAACCTCACTACAGTCTTAAACCTCACAGCTGTAACACACTTATTCCTTGAAGAATCTTCGTTGGTTGATTTAAAATTGTGTAGCTGCATTTGTTTAACTTTAGGAAGTATATGGATACGCGAAGAGCACATAGTAGACTGAGTTTTTGGTCGAAAGCTAGCTATAAAGTTATTCCAAGCCACAGTGGTCTAACCTAGGTCAACGTTGGATGTGTCTTCAGTTGGCCTGCCAACTATAATTGGTTGGTCTTGTCATATTTAAAGACAACTAGTTTTATAAAAGACTTGAAATGTGTTAACCGTCGGTAGATAAGAAACAACAGTGTGGAATGTATCTCGATGCATGTATGACTACTCAGTCTTCCACAAAATCTAAATCTATAATTAGTTGGCCGACCATAGAGAATATACTTTTCTTGCTGTGAATGATAACTAGATATAGTTTATTTATTTATTGTATATGATTCTTTTTGCTTTGAAAACATTCAAATTGTTGTGTCTTTGAAAGAGGGTATAGAGTTATTATTGTTTTAAACTGTCAAACATATTAGATAATGAAGTTTAGAACAAACACATTGAGTCTATAGTTAAGTGTTTAGTTTAGACTTACATGCATTCTTCTTGCAAATAGGAACAACATGATAGGATTTCTAAATGCTTAGTTTGACAAAAGATTAAGCTATGTTGACGATTCGATAGGTCGAAGAAGACTTTTAAGAGTATTAGATTTTAACTTTGGGTCTTCGATTACTTGAAATTCTTAATTGGTTTATTGTTAAAACCCTTCTAAAATTACATAGATAAGTTTAGTGTCCTCTCTTGACAGGATAATTTAAGGCAATGGACGAACTTAGAGATCAACTGATAAGCATATAGCATTAACTGATTAACCGGTAAGCTAGAAACTCATTCTTTTAACATATGGATGGGAATGTCTCCATGAGCTAAAAAGAGAGAAGTAAACCTAGCTACCATGCATTAATGCATGATGAGTTTGGAACACCTAGAGGTTATCGAGGTTGTTATATTGAACTTATACATAGGCAACTGTAGGATTGCGATTAATTCAAGTCGAGTTGGGGTGGGTGAACTTACTACTTGCGTTGACACAACTCTAATTATATTCAAAATCCTTTGGCCAAGGTAGTGCATGTGCCTTAAGTGCATTGATAGTTCACCGTGACTAGATGGCGTAGCTTGTGGAGTGGTCATGCTTGACTAGAGGGTATCTAGGGGATTGCATGATAACAAGTTACGTAGGTCACAACACCAGTACTCAGATGACTAACACCATTGGTTATCCTAAGTCTATCCTCTTTTAGTAGGATAGGGCCACTTCTGGATAGGAAGGAGTGCGGGAGACCGATGGTCTGTGGTTGGAGGTTAAGCTCCTTGAAGATACCTTCTCTTTGATATTCCAGAGGCTTTCCGAGACTTGAATTTGGATAGTCGACAATCGAGATGTAGTGACTATTGGTAAGTTTTTATTTTGAAAATGTTCTAAGTATCTTTAATCAACATATTGTATAATGTTGTAGATGGATATATCCCTTTTGTATAATTTATAATTTCATGTTATTGATAGTCGATGGATGTACTACTTGGTTTTAAAGTGAAAAAAAAATTATGTATCTGCTTTAAACTTAAAAAAAAATATTTCCTTTGGTTAAACTTAGTTTTTAGGGTGAAAACTAAATTAGGTGTTACATATGGTATCAGAGCTAACCGGGTTCAGCACTAGGGCTGATGAGTTCACTAACCTGATTAAGAATCAACATTATGCGGGTAGCTAATGATTTGATTTACTGTGCCAGGATGGCACATCTCAAGAAAACCACAAGGAAGTCCTTCGCTGGTAAGGAACGTTACCTGCAAGCTAAGCAGAGAAGACTTGCGATGATTAAGACTATTGAGAAAATGAATGATGAAAATAACATTTGGCTAGATGATGTGGAAACTTTTGCCAATGATCTGTCATGACTCAAACGAATGAAAAGAGAACTCCTAGAGACATCTAGGATGGCATCTCGAATTATGGTCAATTGCTGCCCTATTAGTGTACCAAAAATCACTAGGGATTCCTGTATACCACCTAGAGTTGAAATCATTGTACCATCATCCGATAGTGAATCTGAGGGTTATACACCTCGTGAATATGTGTCGGATAATGAATCCAAAGGTTACAACGCTCTTGTAAATACTGAGTGAAACATGAAATGTGTCTACCCTTAAAAGGATGTATATATTGTTGTGCAAAATATAATAAAAACAAATTTTGGTTTGAGAATAACTATGGTTATGAGCAATTGTTATGTTTTGATAATATTCAAAATGATAAATCATAGAACCGATTAGTACTTGCTAAAGTAGGTGTGAAAACAAATAAACATGGATCAATTAGAGTTTAACGAGAGAGAAGATCGAGAAGGTCACAACTCTCAGGATAACTCCACTGATAAATTGGATAGAATTCTTAATATGCTTACTGAAACTAAGGAAAGGTTGGGCAAATTGGAAAATAAAGTGAATGAAACTAGGAATACAGAGGGTGAAAATGAGTATTCTAATAATGCGAGTAAAAGTAAGCAATGAGAGCATGGCACATCAAGTGAGAATCCAGAGAATAGTGAATCTCAGAGGAGACAAAAGACAAACTTGCATGGGAACTATCTAAGGATATGAAAAAGATTATCCCTCCCAAATTTGATGGAACAAAAACCGGTGGTGCAGCAGAAGCATGGCTAACAGAAATGGAGAAATACTTTGAAATTAGAAATTATTCTAAGATTACAAAGGCAGTGTGGGGAGCATATCAACTATCTGGAGAAGCATCCACCTGGTGGATGAACAAAAAGATGGAACTAGATTTAAGCCCCTTGAAGGTGACATGGAATGAATTTGTGGAACTTTTTCGAAAGAGGTGGTTACCACAGCTCTATTTTGATCAAAAGCCAACAGATTTCCAAAATCTCAAGCAAGGTGATTTTTTCCGTGGTTGAATATGCAGAAAAATTTACTAGATTGTTGAAGTATGTCCCTTAGTATCAAAAGGATGAAATATTTTGGATAGGAAAATTCATTTTGGGACTTAATCCTCAGATTGGCGGAGAGGTAGAGGTGCATGGTTCGAACACAATGGACCAGGTGTATGAGAAAACAATTAAGCAGGAACAGAAGATCAAATCCATTTCTACTTATCGTGAAAAGAAGCGTAAGAGATTTGATAAGAACTTCAATGATCAGACGTATAAAAGGAAGAATGATAAAGGATATGGAAATAGGAGGTACGATAAAGGAAATCAGAAAAACAAAGGGGGATTTGGTAATGAACGAAGAAATGAAGACTTTAAGAAAAATGTCAATTTCAAGAGGAATGATGATGCTTTGAGTAGACCATCCGAGAAGAGAGGACCAATTAGAGGTTGTTTTTCATGTGGTGGAGATCATTATGCCAACTGTTGTCCTAATAAAAAGCAGAATGGGCAGCATAGGAACACAGTACTTCCTTCGCAGCAAGAAGCGTTTCAACAAAGGATTCACACCGCCCTTGACAATCAACAAGCTAAGTATTAGATTACTCCCATTGAGATGATAGGTACTTTATTTGGAGTCCCTGTTTCTATTCTGATTGATACTGGTGCAACAGAAAATTTTGTGTCATCTAGAGTCTTAAATAAATTTCCTAGAAGAGCTAGTTTTATGTCAAAACCGTGGACAGTTGAATATGCTAATCACTCAAAGGCTCAGGTAGAGCAATGTTTGTTTGAAGCTGAGATTGATATTTCAAACTTCTCCACCGAGGTAAATTTATATGTAGCACCTTTAGGGTCCTACAACATCATTTTAGGAATGAATGGGTTATGGAGACATAGGGCCAAGGTGGATTGTTTTCATAAAACAATTGAGTGTTTGGATGATAAAGGAAGCAAAGTTAATTTTTAGGGTATTCAAAGGGAAATAAGGATCAGGTCTATTTCTTCAAAACAATTAAAATGAGCTAAGCATAAGGGATGTCAACTTTTTGCAGTCAAAATGGACCTAGTAGAGGAAGCTATAAAGAAGCAAACTTTTGAGGAAAAATACCCATATCTTTGCAATTTCAGTGATTTATTTCCTGAGGAACTGCTAGGCTTGCCTCCGAAAAGAACCTTTGATTTTGCCATAGATATTAAACTATGATCTAAGCCAGTATCTAAAGCTCCATACCGAATAATCACTATTGAACTTATGGAATTGAAAGCTCAATTGCAGGAGCTATTGACTAAAGGTCTAATTAGGCCAAGTGTATCACCATGGGGAGCTCCGGTTATTTTTGTCAAGAAGAAGGACAGAACCCTTAGACCGTGTATAGATTATCGGATGCTAAATAAGGCAACAATAAAGAATAAGTATCCACTGCCATGTATTGATGATTTATTCGACCAAATGCGTGGTGCAACAATATTTTCTAAGATAGATTTGAGATCTGGATACCATCAGTTGAGGTTGAAAGATGAAGATATTCACAAGACTGCATTTAGAACAAGATATGGTCACTATGAGTTTACTGTGTTACCATTTGGATTAACTAATGCACTAGCCGCTTTCATGATTCTCGTGAATAGTGTTTTCAGAGATTGCGTTGATAAATTTGTCCTAGTTTTCATAGATGATATTCTGATATATTCCAAAAATGAGGAGCATAGACAACACCTTCAAATTATTTTGCAACAATTAAGAGAACACAAATTGTATGCGAAACTCTCGAAATGCACTTTCTTTCAGAAAGAAGTGTAGCATTTGGGAGATACTATATCAGTAGAAGGGATATCAGTTGACCCAGCTAAAATAAAGGCTATTATGGAATGGCCTATACCTTCCAATGTTTCTAAAGTATGAAGTTTTATGGGATTGGTTAGATATTACAGAAAATTTGTTCTAAATTTCTCAAGTATTGCTAGTCCAATCACTTCTTTGCAGAGGAAAGGGAAACGGTTTGTTTGGACAAATGAATGTCAAAGGCATTCAATTTATTAAAAGAAAAGTTAACAACAACACCAATCTTGAAAGTCCCTAATCCTGAAGGGAATTTTGAGGTTATTACCGATGCCTCTGGAGAAGGGTTAGGAGGCGTGCTTATGCAAAATGGGCATGTAATAGCCTATGAATCAAGAAAGTTGAAAAACTATGAGCAGAATTATGCTCCTCATGATTTAGAACTCGCAGTAATGATTCACGCCCTTCAGATGTGGCAACATTATTTGTTGGGAAAGACTTTTATACTAAAAACAGATCATCAAAGTCTTCATTACATATTTACACAACCTCATCTCAATGCAAGACAAAGGAGATGGTTAGAACTAATATCAGATTACAACTTTGAGATTGCTTACATCAAAGGTAAAGAAAATTGAGTAGCTGATGCTTTAAGCAGAAGAAGACACATAGCTTCTATAATCTCTATTCATGCTAATTTTAAAGATTTAGTATTGCAAAGTTTATCTGGAGATGGATATTACGAGTAGGTGAAGCAAGCTCTACAACTAAACCCCAAGGATCCAAGTTATGATGGATTCTATTTTGAGTCAGACGGATTAATGAGATTTAAGGGGAGAATCTACGTTCCTAATTCTGTAGAACTAAGAAACCTTGTTTGGAAGGAAGTTCATTGTGCACCTTATTTTGGACACCCAGGAGTAACAAAAATTTTAGCTGATGTCAAACCGCTATATTTCTAGAAAGGAATGAAAAGCGACGCTGCAAGGTTTGTGGCAAGTTGCTTGGAATGTCAGAGAGTGAAGGCAAAACACCAACATCCTGCCGGATTGTTATACCCACATGATATCCCAGGATGGAAATGGCAGGTTGTTAGTATGGATTTTGTTCAAGGGTTACCAACGTCTAAGAATAGACATGATGTAATTTTGGTTGCAGTAGATAAACTAACCAAAGTAGTACATTTTATTCCTAGAAATTTGACAGATGGAGCTCATATTTTGGCTTAGAAGTTTGTACAGGAGATATTTAGATTGCATGGGGTACCTGAAAAGATTATATCTGATAGAGATGCTCAAATAACCTCCTGGTTTTGGCAAACTTTATTTTCAGCACTAGGGAGTAAACTCAATGTGAGCATTGCTTACCATCCTGAAACTGATGGACAAATAGAAAGGGTTAATCAGGTTTTAGAGGATCTTTTAAGAATGTATTGCATGGACCAGAAATACAGATGGGAGGAATATTTACCTCTTGTTGAATTTTCCTATAATAATTCCTATCATTCTGCCATTAAGATGGCACCGTTTGAAGCATTATATGGAAGGAAATGCAGAACTCCTATAAGCTGGGACAAGCTTTAAGATAGGATAAACATTGGACCAGAAATGCTAGTAGATATGGAAGAAAAAGTGAAAATGATTAGGAAAACGTTGGTGGAAGCCAATGACAGGCAAAAAGGTTATGCATATCGTAAACGGGTGCCTAGACACTTCTCTAATTGTGAGAAAGTTCTTTTACGAGTGATACCCCATAAAAGCTCAATCAAGTTTGGTAAATCATCAAAGTTGGCTACTTGATATGTCAGACCTTTTGAAGTCCTTGAGATTATCAATCCAGTGGCCTACAAAATTGCTCTACCTCCAGTCTTGTGCAAAATGCATAATGTTTTTCATGTTTCATAGCTAAAGAAATATTTTTTAGGTAATGATCACATTCTTAAATGGAATTATTTACAGATACAAGAGCCAGGAGTGGTTGTGATCGAGCCACTCATGGTGCTCAAAATGTGTAAACTTCATTTGCGTAATCGAGAGGTTTTGCAATGCAAAATTCAGTGGGACCAGTATGGCAAGGATAGCACCACTTGGGAAGACTATAATGACAGCCACCAAATATTTCCTTATCTTTTCAAAAACATTAATGTTAAACTATAAAAGTTGTTTTTATGTTAAAATTTTGCTTGATAACCTCAATCATCGGGGACGATGATTCTATAGGGGAAAGATATGTTACATCCCCTTTTTGGATTCAATATTACTATTTACTTTTTATTAAATAATATAGTCATGTGGATATGTTTTAACATCATAGAAAATGATGATATGTTTAGAAAAGGTTAATTTTATGAAATCATGGATTTTTACTTGATTATGATCAATATGATGTTATGAATTAAAATGTCTTTTCAATATGAAAATGAAATGATTTGATGTAAATGTGTTTTGATTAGAACGTTGGTACTCTAACCACAAATTGTATGTGAGATTGTCAATGATAGGAATAGATGGAACATGTTCACTAGGAAGAAAGAAGAAGAGAAAGTATCTTTGAGAAAGAGAGAATAGACTCTGGAATAACCCATGGGTGCCTGCCACTGAAAATGAACATCAGGTAGACAAACCTAGTTGCCTTGAGTTAAGCATTGATTTCGGGCTAAGTCAATTTTAGATGAGATGTTGAGGTTTGCAAGAATAGGTCTTTCTTCTTTTCATAGTTGTCGTAATGACTATAGGAAATTGACATCGATGTCGTAATACTCAGAGTCATGTCGTCAAATATGGATGACCGATATATTTTGTATATATATATAAATGTATACACTTGAGAACGAGTTGTATGTTGTTTCTTGTTTAGTGATTTGGCGTGAAAGTCAAAAGTTGTGTGTAAGTTGACCCCAAACCTTGTTTTGTGTTTACGCTCAAATCATCGTCATCTTCATAAAGCTCTACGAGCGTATGATGTAAACGTCTACTTGTGAAATTTGACGGATGTTGAATTGTTTCTATTATGGGCTATTATTGTATTATAAAGGTTTAAATAATGTTTTAAATCTTGAGACCGTTGAGTGTAATACCTTTGGTCGTATTGAAATGGAATATACAAATTTTATTAGTTATATTTAGATAGTCATTTTGGGGTAATTCTTTTATTCATTTATGTTGTTAGTAATTGGGTAGTAGCTTGAAGGGCTCACTCAAGTCTTTATTATGATGTTTTATATTCCAAAACAATCTATTTATTCTTAATCTTTAAACTTTATGGATGGGTTGTCGGCTCAGCCCTTATTTCTAGTTTTGCTTTTGATTAAACTCATAATTGGTTATGAGTAGTGTGACAGCTTGTCCAAACTGTAAACCGCCACCTCGCATAGTGATTGAGCTCCACTTTGCAGAGTTGTTGCAAATTTAGTGGGAAAACTGAACCTTTTTCTGTATGGTGGTCATGGAAAGGAGGGATGGTTAAGCCATGCAAGGTAGTTACCTAGTTGTTGAGGGCATGGTCTAGAGAGTGGGAAGTTAGTTTTCTTTCGGGAGGAGATCGGGATATAGAGGAAGTAGGGAGTCAGTTTTGAGGGAACACAAAGAGGAAGCGGAGAGGAGGCCGAGCATGAAGTGAATGTGAGTGGATAAGGAAAGAATGAGCTCTCGGATCAGTTTTGAAGTAGTCACTGGATATTTTCTTCAAGTTTCTTTTCATCTCTTCTCTACGTTGTCATGGTTAAACAAGAATATTTTATTAGGATTGGCTCCACTCTGTAATACGATGGAACTTAGCTTTTCATTGAAGATTGAATGTGTGAATTGAATACCAAGTTGAGACCTGAGTGCTTCATTATTTTCAAAATAGAAATAATGATCTTTGTTCTCTAAACCTCACAGCTGTAACACACTTATTCCTCAAAGAATTTTCGTTGGTCGATTTAAAACTGTGTAGCTGCATTTGTTTAACTTTAGGAAGTATATGGATACACGAAGAGCACATAGTAGACTAAGTTTTTGGTTGAAAGCTAGCTATAAAGTTATTCCAAGCCCCAGTGGTCTAACATAGGTCGATGTTGGATGTGTCTTCAGTTGGCCTGCCGACTATAATTGGTTGGTCTTGTCATATTTAAAGACAACTAGTTTTATAAAAGACTTGAAATGTGTTAACCATCGGCAGATAAGAAACAATAGTGTGGAATGTATCTCGATGCATGTATGACTACTCAGTCTTCCACAAAATCTGAATCTATAATTAGTTGGCCGACCATAGAGAATATACTTTTCTTGCTGCCAATGATAACTAGATATAGTTCATTTATTTATTGTATATGACTCTTTTTGCTTTGAAAACATTCAAACTATTGTGTCTTCGAAAGAGGGTATAGAGTTATTATTGTTTTAAACTGTCAAACATATTAGATAATGAAGTTTTAGAACAAACACATTGAGTCTATAGTTAAGTGTTTAGTTTAGACTTACATGCATTCTTCTTGCAAATAGGAACAACATGATAGGATTTCTAAATGCTTAGTTTGACAAAAGATTAAGCTATGTCGAAGAAGAATTTTAAGAGTATTTAAATTTTAACTCTGGGTCTTCGATTACTTGAAATTATTTAATTGGTTTATTGTTAAAACCCTTCTGAAATTAGGTAGATAAGTTTAGTGTCCTCTCTTGACAGGATAATTTAAGGCAATGGACGAACTTAGAGATCAACTGATAAGCTTATATCATTAACTGATTAACTGATAAGCTAGAAACTCATTCTTTTAACATATGGAGGGAAATGTCTCCATGAGCTAAAAAGAGAGAAGTAAACCTAACTGCCATGTGTTAATGCATGATGAGTTTGGAACACCTAGAGGTTATCGAGGTCATTATATTGAACTTATACATAGGTAACTGTAGGATTACGATTAATTCAAGTCAAGTTGGGGTGGGTGAACTTACTACTTGCGTTGACACAACTCTAATTATATTCAAAATCCTTTGGCCAAGGTAGTGCATGTGCCTCAAGTGCATTGATAGTTCACCATGACTGGATGGCGTAGCTTGTGGAGTGGTCATGCTTGACTAGAGGGTATCTAGGGGATTGCATGATAACAAGTTACGTAGGTCACAACACCAGTACTCAGATGGCTAACACCATTGGTTATCCTAAGTCTATCCTCTTTGAGTAGGGTAGGGGCACTTCCAGATAGGAAGGGGTGCGAGAGACCGACGGTCTATGGTTGGAGGTTAAGCTCCTTGAAGATACTTTCTCTTCTATATTCCAGAGGCTTGCGGAGACTTGAATTTGGATGGTCGAAAATCGAGATGCAGTGACTATTGGTAAGTTTTTATTTTGAAAATGTTCTAAGTATCTTTAATCAACATATTGTATAATGTTGTAGATGGAGATATCCCTTTTGTATAATTTATAATTTCATGTTATTGATAGTCGATGGATGTACTACTTGGTTTTAAAGTGAAAAACAAATTACGTATCTGCTTTAAACTTAAAAAAAAAATTATTACCTTTGGTTAAACTTAGTTTTGAGGGTGAAAACTAAACTTGGTGTTACAAAGATTGGGCAAGCCAGCATCATGGCCACCTTGATTGCAAATATAAATGGTAAAGCAACGATAGGTGAATTGAGAAGAATTTTATGGGATAGGGTGTATCAATTGCAAACTGTAAGTGTAAGTGTAACTTGGATTTCAAAATGATTGCAAGCAATGCAACTTGGTAGTAAAAACATTCAATGTTGCTTGGGGGAATGTGGTTGTGACAAGCTAAAGTAATTGAAGATTCAAGATGTGATATTTTAACAATAAAATAAGATGGACAAAAAACACTCAGAGATTTTAGATAAATGTAGTAGAAAAAATTTAGGCTTGTCAAATTCCAAAAGCTTGTTAAATGGTAAAGATCACTAATGGAAAAATTCATCTAGTATTGAGTTGGATGATCACTTTGGACCAATTAATGCAGTATTGATGCTACAAAATTGTATAGAGAATAACCTCAACTCAAACGATAAAAATCATCAGTAGAGGTTTAGTATGATTTTTTTGAAGCCAAAAGCTCTTGCTATGTGCTTTGGATAATAGTGACACGTGAGGGTTCAATGAGGAATTTAAGGTCAATAGTTGGAAATGGACCAATATCATTAGCTAAACCTATCTTACATGTAATTGGAGAAGGTGTGACCATTATAGCTAACAAAATAGTGATAGTTTAAATTGAAAATCTTGTGGCACTAGTTGACAATGGCATATGGACAATAATGAATTAAGTTTTGTAGAGTTGAAGCAATGAAGTCACAAATAGTTATGTCACATGGCATTAGACATGTAATGGAGAAGAGTAAAGGAAACATACACTTTGATGTAAGCATGAAACTTCTAATCTATACAAAAAATTGAAGAGAAGAAAAAGAAGCAAACAAGAGAAATAGCACACATAAGCTAAATAAAGGACTTTATGTATACATACCACTAACTTATATAATGCCATATTGGTTTCCTAATAAGGACAAAAGATGCCACTTTTGAAAACATAATAAGCCAAACCCATGAGCACTATAAGAAAGACAAGGTCCAATTTCAAGTAGCTAATTAAAGAGAAAGGAGAACATATCCCAAATTTGGGCTCATTGACACCAAATTTAAAACCTATTAGATCTTAATAAAGGGAAAAGAAAGAAGTGACTGAAATGTTGCAATGCAGGGGCCACTAAAATGACAAATGAATTAACTCAAAAAGTAAGCATTTGGAATACCCCTCTTAGCATTTCAAGAATTGGTTAATTAGATCTCTACATGTTGTGAATTGTACACTTCAATAAGTTTTCTACTGTTAGTTTCATTTTTTTGGCTAGCTTCAATTTAATGCCCAATCTTTCTACTAATTTAGTAACAATTCGGTGCTTGGAAAGGAATTCATAAAGTAGTATTTTTAGCCAGATTTAGCAGTAAATGCTATTGTTTTCACTTCCAAATTTAGCCAGGTCCCCCATAAATCCTGGTGTATATTTTAACTGATGCATTGTTAATAGGGCAGATTTATTGAAATTAAGTGTTATATATGTTGTAGGATGGTACAATGGCCTATACCGGTCATATGAATAGTTCCTATAGCTAGAGTTCAATGACACAAACACACACCCAACATTCCATTTAAATCATTGCCCATGGATTTGGCATGGTTCTTTTGTTAGGTTTTCACTGGACCTTGTACACATATTTATGCATAGTTTTAAGCATGCAATGGCAGATTTTATACACAAAATAAAGCATGGATAGTGCATGGATATTTGTACCTAGTATAGCACTAAGCTTATCATTTGTGGTATGACATTTACTTATTGGTAAGGGGCTTGGAATCACCAAAGGGGAATCATCATGTGCTGGTCCAATTATGATGATCAAGAATAGCTCTAAGGGAGCAAGCATCAAACATTGAGTAGCAAGAAAATATATGGAACATGCTTACTCTCACAATGGGTCTCATTATAAAGATTGTATGTTGCTCTTTTTGACTGAATGAACAATCGTGTGTCATAAAAATTGTAATATATGTATATGCGATTATGTTGAGTTAGTGAGATTGACACTTTTTGGTGCATAGACCCCCAAGAACACCTTTCAAGGATATTCTCTAATGTAAACACCCCCTTTTAAACACATTACACGGATATCTTCCAAAGTGAACGTCTCCAACTAAATTCCCATGAACATATATACTAGGTTGGTGCTCTCACATGTCATAAATAATCTTGTGACACATATTTTTATTTTTCTATGATGCGATTGTAAGGAAAGCAGAGGTGCGGAATACAACTTCCCTAATGTTAATTCAAAGAGGATAATGTAGACAGGTAAATTTCAATTCAAAAACCACAGATAAACACACCATAAAAATAGAATAAACATTCAAGACAACAAAGAATGACACCAGATTTACGTGGGAAAACCCTTTCGGGTAAAAAACCCACCACCACAAGAGAGGCTATCTTTATTACAGTAAACTGAATAGTTACAATAAAGATCCCAGCTCTTTTGCTCAGGTATCGATTCTCTACAATTATACAAAGCCATTCATTTCATCTATATATCTATAGAATAAAATGTATAATCAAATCTTTTCATCAATCATCAACGACACCTGCAGATCTGTATTTATTTCCAGTCTTCAAGAGCAAAACTGTTATTCAACTTTTGTCCTAACTGTTTGAACTAACTTCCCTAGCGTCGTTGCCTTCCAACCGTCATAACTGTTCACATACTCGCGAGACTATTAGTCCCACATGCACTAGGTCACATTAGACATCTTAGTTTATATCCTCGAACACTCAGTAAGACCATCGTCGACAATTTTGTTGCTAATGATGCCAAACTAAAGACTCATCGGAGCAACTTAAACCATCGAAGATCACTTCACTTCCTACATTGATAGTTCCATGTCTCAGCGATGCCCAAGTCCTCCATCCTTCATCGGAATGACCTCTGCCATCAGTCCAAACACTTTACACTGCCCTGATGAACAATCTCTCACCGATCATCGGTGAAACACAAGTCATCAGTAGAGCCAAACAAAGATATACCGATAGTGTTCTGTCACAACGATGACTATTCTTGTTGAACCATTGAACCCGATGAACTCTTGACTGGTTCAATGAACCCTTGAACCATTGAACCCAATGAACTCCTGAATAGTTCAATGAACCCTTGAACCATTGAACCCGATGAACTCCTGAACAGTTCAATGAACCCTTGAACCAGATAGACAAAGTTCAAACCTTCATCAAAGTAACCAATGCATATCAGTTGAACCATTTGAACCCGATGAACCAATGAACCCGACAAGCGAAGTTCAAGAGTTCACCAACAATTCAAACTTTGTCGATGAATGATGAACAAACCAACGAATGAATGAGGTTCCAAGTAGCAACTTGAGACATTAAGTCTCTTCAATCTCCCACTTGTCAAAGAGATTACTGCTACCTCTTAATCCTCATTCGATTATTGAGAACTATGGGCCCGAAGACCCATTTCATCTGAACACCATTTGTACTTGGCCATGCTCACTGGTTTAGTTAAGGCATCAGGGACATTTTCCAAAGTGTCAATCTTTTCTAGCTTCACCTTCCTGTCTTCCACCATATCACGAACAAAGTGATATTGTACATCAATATGTTTTGTCCTAGCATGAAATGTAGGGTTCTTAGCCAAACATATAGTACTTTGACTGTCACAGTGTATTTGTATCTGTCCTGCATTAAAACCAACATCAGAACACAACCTCTTCAACCAAACGACTTCTTGGCATGCACGAGTAGCTGCCATGTACTCTGCCTCTGTTGTGGACAAAGCGACTACAGCCTACCGCTTGCTCATCCAACTGATAACACCACCATTTAACGTGAATACATATCCACTGGTGGATCTTCTACCGTCAATGCCCCCTACCCAATTAGAATCAACATATCCCTAAATGCTTATAGATCTCTGAGATCCAACTGAGTTTCCATGATAGCAAATAGGAAGGTCAGATGTCCCTTTGAAATACCTCATAACTCTTTTCACAGCATCCCAATGTGATCTGCTTGGATTTGCCATAAACCAGCTCAAAACTCCCACTGCTTGGGTAATGTCTGGCCTGGTATAGACCATTGCGTACATCAAACTGCCAACAACACTTGCATAAGGCACTTTTTTCATATTGTCAATTTCATTCAAAGGTTCTGGACAATCTTCAACAGATAGTTTCATTTCCTGCAAAACTAGAACAACTAACTGTTTAGAATCAGACATATTAAACTTATCAAGAACATTGGTAATATACTTGCTCTGGCTGAGCCAAAGCTTTCTCTTAGATCTATCCTTTTTGATTTCCATTCCTAGAATGTACTTCGCTGCCCCCAGATTCTTCATTTCAAATTTCAAGGACAACTGAGATTTTAAATCTGAAATCATCCCCTTATCATTGCCAATGAACAACATATCATCCACATACAAGGTAATTATAAGAATCTGATCACCTTCAGTTTTATAATAGACACAATGATCATATTTAGATCTCACATATCCCAAGGATAAAACATATGTATCAAATTTTTGATACCACATTCTAGGAGATCGCTTCAAACCATAAAGAGACTTCTTAAGTTTACATACCAGATGTTCTTTACCTTTTTCCACAAAATGCTCTAGTTGGGACATATAAATTTCTTCTTCAAGGTCCCCATGAAGAAATGCTGTCGTCATATCCATCTGCTCAATTTCAAAGTCATATGCTACTGCAAGTGACAACAGAAATCTAATGGATGTCAGCTTAGCTACAGGAGAAAAGATTTCTCCATAATCTATACCTTCCTTTTGAGAATACCCCTTAGCAACTAGTCTTGCCTTGTACTTGTCAATACTACCATCTGGACCATATTTCTTTTTAAATACCCACTTACAGCCCACAGGTTTTCTACCTTCAGGCAAGGGCACCAGATCCCCGATTCCATTTTTCTCTAACGATGACATTTTGTTATCCATGGCTTCTAACCAAGAATCTAAATCAAGTAAACTAATAGCTTCTTTCACAGTCCTAGGTTCATCAGTATCAGTAAGCAAAGCATAGGCACAACTTGAATCAAGTATTAAAAATCCATACCTATCTGGTTGTCTTCTTTCACGTGTAGACCGCCTCAATGGTTGAGGTGCAGGTTCAGGTTCTTGCTCTGGATCTGAATCTTCAGAGCTACTTGAACTCACTTCTGAATCATCTACACTTGGTGCTTGTTGTTCCTCTTTTACAGGGGTCAGAGGAATATTAACAACACTCTTTTCTTTCTTCTTTTTTGTCTTCTCCGGCTGAGGATCAATAACCAAAAGTTTTAGCTCTCTGAAAATTACATTCCTACTATAAATTAATTTTTTAGTTTCAAGATTCCAAAGCTTGTACCCTTTAACACCGACTCCATAGCCAATAAAGATACATTTGACTGCCTTGTAATCCAACTTAGATCTTTTTACCTTAGGAATATGAGCATATGCCTCACAACCAAAGACACGAAGATGTCTTAGAGAGGGCTTTTTTCTAGACCACGCTTCCATAGGTGTCTTATCAACCAATGCCGAAGTAGGAGAATGATTCAGCAAGTAACAAGTTGTAGCAACTGCCTCAGCCCAGAACCTTTGTTCAAGACCAGCATAACTCAACATACTTCTTGCTTTCTCCATCAATGATCGATTTAACCTTTCATCAACTGCATTTTGCTGTGGAGTATAAGGTGTAGTCTTATGCCTTTTAATTCCATGGTCTACACAATACTTATCAAAATCTGCATTGCAATATTCACCACCGTTATCTGTCCTTAAGCATTTTATCTTTCTACCAGTTTGATTTTCCACAAGAGTTTTAAATTCTTTAAACCAATTGAACACTTCTGATTTATTTTTCAAAAAATATACAAATGCCCTCCTTGAATAATCATCAATAAATGATAGGTAGTATCTTGATTTAGATAAAGAAGGAACATCAACTGGACCAAAAACATCATAATATACATAGTCCAGAACACCAGAAGATTTATGAGAACTAGAGTAAAAAGAAACACAGTTTTGTTTTCCATATATACAATGTTTGCAGAAATCAAACTCTAGATTACAATCAATCAGCCCATCTACCAGGGTTTTGTTTTTCAAGGTTTTTAAACCTTTTTCACCTATGTGACCAAGTCTATGATGCCAGAGCATTGTTTTCTTTGTAGGAAGTTTAACTTCCATAGATTTTGCATCATGTGTTACAATAGTAGCTTTTTCAAAATTTTCAGAGACAATATTACAACATACTGGTTTAGCATCTAACCTATACAAAGTTCCAATGTGTTCACCCTTTGCCAGTACAATAGAACCTCTAGTCATCTTACAATCACCATTCACAAAAGTAACTTGCACTCCAACATCATTAAGCTTACTAATAGAAAGTAAATTTTGAGTCAGACCTGGTATGTGTAATACTCCATTCATTCCTTTTATTTTGCCATCTGGGAACTGGATTCTGACTCTTCCTTGGCCAACAATTTCTAGTGTCAAATCACTTTCCAGGAACACCTTCCCACCAGCATACAGTTCATACTTTGTGAACCATTCTCTATGAGATGTCATATGAAAAGATGCTCCTGAATCCACCAGCCATACATCTTCAGATGTAGGCATTGCCAAGGCAACAATGAAGGCATCAACATCACTCTGAGAAGAATCGTTGTCAGAGAAGTTCTTCTTCTTTTTTTCCTCTTGACAGTCTCTTCTGATGTGTCCTTTCTGCCCACAATTCCAGCACTTCACCTTGGACTTTGTGCCAGGAGATTTTGATCTCCCCTTTGATTTAGACTTAGACTTTTTGTCCTCCTTCTTACCTCTCTCCTTTGATCTACCTCAAATAGACAAGGCCTCTTTGGCCATCTCAGAAGATTTCCTCTGCATCTCTTCAGATAACAATGAGGTAACAACTGCTTCAGTCGTAAACGTGGTTGTTGTACTTCCAATAGCCATCACAAGATGATCCCATGAGTCAGGTAAGGAACACAACAGAAGCATACAGCGGTCCTCCTCTTCTATTTTTACACCTACAGACGTCAACTGTGCAACAGTCAGATTAAATGTGTTCAGATGGTCTGCTGCAGATGCTCCTTCATCCATCTTTAGAGAGTACAACTTCTTTTTGAGGAAAAGTTTGTTCACCAAGGACTTGCCCTGATAAATATTTCCCAACTTCTTCCACAAAGTGTTTGTAGTCTTCTCTTCATGGACGTTCAATAGAACAGAATCCACTAAACTTAATCTTATCAGTCCTCTGGCTTTCCTATCTACTAGGTCCCATTCTTCTTGCTTCATGGCTGAAGGTTTAGTTTTAGACACAGCAACCCAAAGATCTCTGTCAACTAGCATATCTTCAACTTTAAGTTTCCACAACTCAAAGTTTGTGCCATTAAAATTTTCAATGTCTATCTTTCCTGATGTACTTGCCATCTTATTTAACAAAATAGACCTCTACAGAACTCCCACTCACAGAACTAACACAAAAAACCCAACCTACCAACAAGGATAACACAACTGGCTAGGCTCTGATACCACTTGTAAGGAAAGCAGAGGCACGGAATACAGCTTCCCTAATGTTAATTCAAAGAGGATAATGTAGATAGGTAAATTTCAATTCAAAAACCACAGATAAACACACTAGAAAAATAGAATAAACATTCAAGACAGCAAAGAATGACACTAGATTTACGTGGGAAAACTCTTTTAGGTAAAAAACCCACCACCACAAGAGAGACTATCTTTATTATAGTAAACTGAATAGTTACAATAAAGATCCCAGCTCTTTTGCTTAGGTATCGATTCTCTACAATTATACAAAGCCGTTCATTTCATTTGTATATCTACAGAATAAACTATATAATTGAATCTTTTCATCAATCATCAATGACACCAGCAGATCTGTATTTATTTCTAGTCTTCAAGAGCAAAACCGTTATTCAACTTTTGCCCTAATTGTTTGATCTAACTTCCCCAGCGTCGCTGCCTTCCAACTATCGTAACTATTCACATACTCGTGAGACCATTAGCCCCACATGCACTAGGTCACATTGGACATCTCAGTTTATATCCCTGAACACTCAGTAAGACCATCATCGGCAATTTTGTTGCCGACGATGCCAAACTAAAGACTCATCGGAGCAGCTTAAACCATCATAGATCACTTCACTTCCTACACTGATAGTTCCATGTCTCAGCGATGCCCAAGTCCTCCATCCTTCATCGGAATGACCTTTTCCATCGGTCCAAACACTTTACAGTGCCCCAATGAACAATCTCTCGCCGATCGTCAGTGAAACATAAGTCATCAGTAGAGCCAAACAAAGATACGCCGATAGTGTTCTGTCACAATGATGACTATTCTCGTTGAACCATTGAACCTGATGAACTCTTGACCGGTTCAATGAACCCTTCAACCATTTAACTCAATGAACTCCTAAACGGTTCAATGAACCCTTGAACCATTGAACCCGATGAACTCCTGAACGGTTCAATGAACCCTTGAACTAGACAAACGAAGTTCAAACCTTCATCAAAGTAACCAATGCATATCGGTTGAACCATTTGAACCTGATGAACCATTGAACTTGATGAGCGAAGTTCAAGAGTTCACCGACAGTTCAAACTTTGCCAATGAACGATGAACAAACCAACGAATGAATGAGGTTCCAAGTAGTAACTTGAGACATTAAGTCTCTTCAGTGATGAGGTTGTGAGCAATTACACACCTCCAAGAAGTGGTCTTTGAATTATACACCCGCACCACCATACATTTTTCTCAACATTGTCAAATTCAAAAGAAGAAATCCCCATAGAGACCATCTAGGAGACTCGTACATCAAAGTAAACACCTCACCTATAGATCCTTTCATTAGGTGCTTTGTTGTTAAGTAATAATAATATCCATTGCAAGCATGTACGGTTATTTAGATAATGCTATTTCATGTGTCATGTGCTCAAGTACATTTCTATGTGTTTGTGTATGTGCTTCTAGCTTTCATGACCATCTCCCCCTAAACATGCACCCAAGAATACAACATGCACAAACTATAGGATTGGAACTCTCATGCAAGATTTAGGATCTCCATAATCATTTTCCTATAGTTGTGGTGTGAGAAAAGGTCCAACAACACGAGATTGGAAGTTGTTAGTTGATTTTGTGACTTCATTACCTTTTGATAATTTAAAAAAACTATATGGTATATGTATAGTTTAATGGGAAATCATTGACATATATTTATTTTACCATACAATTGCTTCCTCAAGGATGGTAAGAGATCAATACAAGTCTAATGAAGTTTAAATTGCATCATACACACATTAAATTAGATTATCATGATTCCAAAAATTAAGAGACCAATCTAATTTGCACAATTAAGTAAATAATAAGAATAAAAAAGGAAAATAGTTACCTCAGTTGTTTGGTTGCTATGTAAAATAGGGCCACAAAACAAATAATGAATATGTTAGTTTCTTAGCGGTTTAAAAAACAAGAAGAAAAAGTTAAATAACTATGAGACTTGCCACATTGTTGAAGTTTTAATGAATTAATAATTACCTCGCTCCCAAGAAATCTTCTATATTAACATTATGGTCTAGCTTTTTAAATGTTTTCTTGAGTGCCTGTGATTCAATAGTTTTTACATGATTAGTATCATAAGTGAATTTTTAATCCAGACTAAAAAGCAATCACCATTAAAAGATGCATTGCATGGAACATATATGATAACATAATGGAACTTACTAAATGTCACATACTAAAAAAATTAATCAAGAAAGAATGATGGTTTAGTATCTTACTTCGAGACTTTCTAGCTTCCTGTTCAAATAAAAATATAAATAAGTAATTTGCATCTTTTTGTATTATAAAAAATATAATTTTAGAGTATGCAAATGTTCTAAAAGCCTTATTAGATTTAAAAACTTTAAATCAAAATATACCTTTTTGCTCTTTCTTGTGGAGTTAGTTGAGCGAATCTTCCTATAACTTCTTCCATGTTACTGAAATAGAAAAATAGAACTTTTGCGCTAAGAGATTGCCCATATTTATTCATTAAGAGAACATATATGATTTCAAATGAGTTGTAACCCTTGAGTAAAAGTATCTATAAAAAATAGGTGCATAGTTGAATAACAAGATAAAAGAATACACATTTCTTTGAAGATAAATAATAATTATCTCTTTCATTTTGTCAATTTTGACATAATACCTTAATAAAATTATTCTAGCACTTTTTCACAAAAACAACATGCAATTTGTACAATTACTAGACTCTTTTGGTTTTGAGTGTAAGGCTCAACTATTTCCTGCCTTGTAATTTCTTTGAAGAAATTTCTATAACTTGTTTACTTATGCCATCTTAGAGTCATTTTAATCAATATTATTGTTAAAAAGTTCACTTCAATTTCTGTTAAATAAACTAAGAAATAACAAACCCATCATGACTGGTTTGAAAACATTAGGTACATATTATCAAATTGAAATTACTACAATGAACTACAAGAAATAGTAAAACGTATACCAAATTCTTATAAATGAGCACTAAGAAGGGTTTAAAATTTGGGGCATGCCTTTTTGTCACCTGTTTCCTCTACTCATTGATGGGTAGGTTTCCTCTAATTGCCAATTTTCATGAATATTTTTTATTGTTACTGCTCTAAAATTTTCAATATCTTATATTTTGTTTCAAATCCTTCCCTCTAACTCCTCAAAAGCAAGTGTCTACCAACCATGCTCTTTATTCTTCAATCCTAGCATTTTTAGACCCCTCAACCTTTGCTTCGAACTGATCCCACCTATCTTGTTATGGTCTTTACTGCCTGCAATATTTTGAGTGATGCAAATCGAGTTGAAAAAATTACTTAGTGGCAGCCACCAAAAAATAGAGTTCCTTTCTAAGTCTTGTAGGCATTTTCTCAACTTTAGAAAGTGACATAAATTTAATATATTATATTATCTATCATTAGAAAATAGTTTATATTACAAATGGGTGATTCTTATGAAATCTATTTCTTTTAGGCAACAAAAGTGACTGGTCTCTTTTTCTTAAAATAAAGTTGAGAACAAAATTGAGCTTGTCATTTAAACAATATTTTCATAGCCCTTATAGAAGTATTATCCCTAAAGGTCATTGATTTAAGAAATCTTGTTGAAAGTATTATATATTTCTTTTGCATAAGATATTTTCCCAAATTTCTAGTTCGCCTGTTGGCCAATTCGATTAACAATGGTTCTCTTTGATTGCACCTCTTCAATTGAGATTATTTATGCTTGATGTGATAAAATCTCTATTTGAGATATGCTAGAGATTTCAACAAATCTATTATGCAAGCACATTAATTATGTCAAACCCAAAACAACTGACCGTACAATGCATGAGACTAATCACTTAGCATCAATTCTCCCATAGTGCTCTTAAATGACTTTTAGGCAATATCATAGTGTAGTGTGTTGAAATAACTGACCTCTCTAATTATAAATTTAATCATTTAAAACTAATCACACCCCCCTCATGCTCTACCTTCTACCTCCCATTGCATGTCCTCGTGTAGGAAGCGCCAACAAGAATAATGCAGCCACCAAAAGACAAATGCTCTATATAGCACCATTGTGCAAACCAAATAGTTTGATCCAACCAATTATTAATATCCCTTTCATATATTGACAATAGAGCAAGGAAGATGTGGCACCCTACAAATTTGGGAATCTATGAAAGGAATGATGTCATTGTCAATGTGTCATGTGTAAAGCAATAGTGGTATGTAGACACTAATATCAGAGATATTGTTTATTAGAAACAAAAAGATGCTTAGTTTATCCAAGCAATAATAACCTACTTTTATAGAGGTCCTTAATAAGAAACTTCAAGTTCTAAATCAAACTGTGAAAATCTTGGGACAACAACAATTTGCTTATTGTTTTTTTAATTTTTTAGAAACAAACACATAATGACCTATCTGTGAGCCCTATGGTGATACAAAGAGAGGAAAAACATATGTTATGATGCATAATATATTCTGTCTATATTGATTTGAAATATTTGAATTCACAAGTCTTGATCAACATAGCTCCTAAGAAGACTTGATACCATTGCAATGTTAATGATTGAGCTCTCTACCTTGGAGCACACTCAAGACCAATATTTGAATATTTCACATAATAAATCCTACTAATGGGTTAGCCTATCCTAAACTGACCTATCCCTTTTCCCAATAACTTGAGTTTAGATGAATTGGCAAGACTTGGAATTATTGAAGACGTGCAATTTTGAACAATATTAAAGGTAAATGGAAAGAGAATCCTCTCATGGTCTTCTACAACACAGCTCTCATACATCAATTTTTTTTTTCACTTGGAAGTGACCCATAAAACCATCTTTACCTTTACCTTCTTATATTATATTTATTCCTTTGTTCTTAGAAAGAAAAGTCGAAGCAAAACAAACCACATACCCTTTTAGGCTTTTTCCAGTATGAGCTGTTGTTGAATGGTATCTTTCTCTGTTGTAAAATCAGGATCTCAAAGATGTCCTAAGCTTATGATGAATTAAGTAAATACATCATCTTGGTGGCCGGTGGTCAGATGCGCATGCCGACCAACATAGCTCAATTTGCAGCAGATTTTGGATCAGGTAGGCAGTAGTTTCGGTATTAATAAGAACCATAATATGTATTTAATCCGTATGTGGGAACTGAGCTCAAACAATGTCAATATATGAAGCCATTATCTGTTCTTTCTGGATCTCTTCGTTGCATTCACAACTTTTCAAGTGTCCACCTGCTATACCTAATGGTGCTTGACTGACCTTCCTATGCAATTTGATCGCCAGTATTTCTATTTTGTTTTGTAGTACTTCTTCCAACCTGGATGTCCAGGAAATTAGACAGTTTGTAACTCAACATTCGGTTGGATTTCCTCCTGAATTACTTATGACAATGGCTCTACAAACTTATAGAGAAGTGGGTCTGGATTTTGAATTGTATAAAAGTAGCACTTCTATTTTTTCAGCCTAGTACTCATTGAACAAAGCATGAAAACAAGCCATACGTATCTAATTTAAACTTGTTGCAGGCTAAAACTTTGATACAGAAATCCATATTCAACAAGAATATTATAAAATACACAGACCCAAAAAAATTGTGTACATACCTCCTTTCTCCGAGACAAAGTGTGGGTTTTCCAGTGGTGGAGAACATGATGAGCGCTATGTCGATGTCGCACAAAATTGACAGCTCTCTCGCCTTCTTTAGAATTCCATTCCTCCGTTTAGAATAAGTCACCTGCCTATTATTGGTGTTCTCCAACCTCTTGATGGTCAGCTTGACTCTTCCCATCCTGAATGTCTAAATCTAGATGATACTTATTTTCCTAATTTTCAATGGCTATAAAGTCTCTCTCTTGTAAATGAGATGATCGCTGCACATTCAGACATGCTGTTCCAGAAAAAAGGCCTGATGCTTGCAAATGTGAAGACAATTGCCCAAAAAAATGATTTGGGAATGGGTTTTTGAGAAAGAGACAAGAAAGAGAATGGAATTGGATTTAGAAGAGGAATGGATGAGCTGAGATATCGGAGTGGGTTGGTTATTCACTGCAGAAGACAGTAGAGGAATCAACTCCATTATGATGGTGATGGTGATAATTAAAGATGGAAAAAAAAATTTCAACGGGCCACTAGCATCATTAACTTTATGGTATAAGATGTGATGATGGATATAGTCAATATGTAATTATGCATGGGATGTTGAGGTAGAATAGTTTGAAATAAATGAGCTAAATTAACGGAACAAGTGTAGGGAAAGCATTAAATGAGCTAAAATAACGGAACAAGTGTAGGGAAAACATTGGAATAAGTAATAGGTATATAGCATCTGCCTCCACTTTGTTTGGAGGACAAAGATTGGAAAGATTTGATCCTTAACTCAATTTGGCGTGCCTTCTGTTTACTGCAACTTATTGCAAATGGAGTTTTAGATTTACCGTCGCTCTTTGTCGTTGCGAAATAAAACCGCGAAATCTATATCGGATGGATATTTAACGCACAAGGGGAAGAATATATTTTGGTTGGTTTCGCCTCGAATCGCTACGGAATGAAGTTATGGACGGGAGTAATTCAAGATTTTAGTGGAGAGAGAGAGAGAAGTGAGCGCCGACATAATGGCTTTCTTTTCCTGCTTGCCAGCGCTCAAGTGCATCCATTTTAACTATCATTATTATCTGTTAACTGGCAGCGTCCAGTCAGGCCTGTAATTTGGCATCCAACCTGCCTGTCAGATAGAAATTCTCTGACGGGTGGATAATTTTTGTATATCTTACCACCGACTCCAATTTCTTGAATCTCTTTTACTAATATCTATTCCCTAAAAAGGCTTAAATAACGGGACAATATAAGGCGTAGATTCATTCCATAGAGTTTGGAGTGCATGTACACTATGCTATACACTTGTTATTTGAGTCTCTTTAGTGAACTGCTAATCTTAAGAGTAACTTATGTTAATGTAGAAGCTTTATAGTTTTTAAGTTTATATTAATTCTAGTTTAAAGTGTTGGATATTGTTTTAATCAAAGTTGAAATTTGAATGTTTAGGCAACATAAATCTTTTAAAAAGGACACAAGCCATCAATTTTTGGTACTTTGGAAAAATGTACACTTAAAGTTGACTAATGTATTCCCTGTCATCATACTTCATCCACATTGTTTTCCTAATCAATTATCCTATTTCCCCTATCTATACACCTCATCTCAATCCACTATATCTTCATCATATGCACATATCAAATCATTGAAGCACATCAAACATAAATGGAGCAATATGAGGCTTTGTGGTGGTAACATTATTTATTGTTCTCATGCTCTATTGTAAGTAATTATTGAATATGAAATAGGTACTTTCATTGTGCGTTGTCCTCATTTTACATTTTATATTTCTCATTGAAATTGATTTTGTTTTAAATTTTACATATAAACTTGTTTTTATTTTTATTTTTAAATCTTTTTTAAATTATATATATATATACTGAGAAATGGTGAGTTGGTTGCCAACAAGGATGCCACCTAGATGGTTTCAGTCGAATCAGTTTCGACCAATATTGATTCAACCGAAAGATATCGTGTATATATATAATTTCAAAAGAAACAAAAACCATTTCTTAATTGGGAAAACTTGAACAAAATTGCATTGCGGTGTGGAGCGATTGGGATTTTTGATTGAGCAATAAGAATGATATTCGAATCTTGCCTCCATTCTTTGAGGGGAACCTTTCACTCTCCTCCTTGTTTAACAACACCATCCAAGACACAGTTAAATAATACTGCATTTTCCCCGCGCTCTTCACAGCGACATGTTTTCAAAGGAATATTTTCTCCTCCTACATTATATTCAGGTCAGTATATCTCTTCTTATATATATATATATATATATATATATATATATATATATATATATATATATATATATATATATATGATGCAAGAGCATCTAGAGGTGTAAGGGAAATCTTGCATTACCAAAAAAACAATGTTGATTCAAAATTGATGACTTTGTTTTCATTTCTTTTCAAAATTAGTATTTCTGGTTCCATAATCGCTTGAATAATGATGTACAACCTTTAGTTTTTCTAAACTGCTAAAAATAGTAGACTATTATTTTTGGAAAGTTTACATTTGGGCATATCTGGATGTAAAAATTTATAGGAAACTCTGTAAATGAAAAATAAGACTTTTGGCAAAGGAATCAGGCAAAGATCATTTGTGGGATGAAATATATTAAAGTTTTTATTTCTCGAAAAACCCCTGAAAATTATTCAAAGTTAGGTTTGAGGCACTAAATGGCCTCATACAACCTTGAAAATGGGCAATATTGGTAGAGAAGATTCCTAATGGATAGAGAACTCCATGAGCTTTTCGGCGCTTCAAAAGGTTCGTTAATTAAACACCCGGATCAAATGTTATAGCTCTCGGAAGTTGACCTATTTTTGGAGGGAGATGCAAAATTTGAAATTTGGCTAGAGGCTGCTAAAAAGGGCTATTTATAACCATTCTTGGGAACCCTTGATAGTGGTAGAGATAAGGGGGAAAGTGTAGAGTCAAGAAAAGGTGGGAAAATAGAAACCGTAGCTGATTTGGGGTTACATAAGGCAAATGATTCGAGAGTCTAGAGATAGGGAAGCTGTAGTGTGTTGTAGCCTATGGAGGATTCATCCTCTAATTGTATTTGAGATGTTGTAATTTAATGTATTGTCCAAATAAATAAAAGAACATTCCTATTTTCTGTGTGTAATATCTATTGTTGTGTGTTTTATGATTTACCCCCTTATCAATTGGTATCAAAGAAAGGGTTCTTGAGTGTGTAGACAGATCATTGATCGTGAGGCAGTTTGCACCAGGACCTGAAGACTCCGAGCTCTACAAAAGGGCATTGTTATTGTTAGTGCCTGAATTGACTGGCAGTTTTTTGAGCAATTTTCATGCAAGCACTCTCCCTAAGTATCCAAAAAATATTCTAAGTGTTGGACCTCCTCAGTATTTTTCAGCTGTAGCATCATATTTTCTTTGAGGAGGAGGTCATCATCATCATATTTTCTTCGATGGTGGTCAGCATCATCATGTTCTCTGTCGACCGGTTTCTCATCAGGATCATCATATTTCACTATCGGGTGATGTTTGGATATCATCCTGATCCTGCTGATGAGCTACAGTGCGCCCTGATTTGCTTGCGGGGGTGATTTTTCAAGTACCCGGTGATCTTCCATTATCACCTTGCCCTAACATGATGATGATGTTGCCCCAATATTCTGAAGGGGTTATTCTTTGAGTTGTTCGACCTGACTTGTTCTTTCTTAAGGGTCGTCATCATCATCATCATATTTCCAGTTATCACCGTGTTGCTTGCGGGGGTCATCATATTTTCTGCCTTCATGATATTTCGCCGGGGTGATATTTTTATCATCGGGTGATCTTGGTTATGATCATCCTGATGATGTTGTTGAAGAGTTCTAAGGTGATATCTTTCTCTGCCTATCTGCATCATGATATTTCCGAAGGAGAGGGTGATATTTTCATATCACCCGGATGTATGTTTGTTCCAGCGTCATGATGATGCTGATATCAAGGAGATATCCGCCTGCCGGCTTCATGCATTATCTAGTGGGGGTGATCTTTTCAAGCATCATCATATTCATCTATCGCCCCGATCTTATAGTGGAGCTACAGTGCAACATGATGTTTGTCCATCAGGATGATATTTCCAAATATCCGGTTGTCTTCCGAATATCATCTTGATGTCGACATGATGATGACGTCATCAAGGTCCGGGGGGGTCATATTTCTAACACTGATCATCTTGTGGAGATCCCCTGATATTTGCAAACATGATGATGACGTCATCCGGATATGAGGAGATGCGCAGTAGGCAGATCTGATGATGACGACAGCAGCATATGATGATGACGTCATCAAGATGTTCATCGGCCAGACTTTTGGTATAGGCTCAGCAGGAGGATGTTCCTCCGATGGATCAGGTTGTGCAGATGAAGGCGATTATCATGCAGGTTATATTGCGATATGATGCTGACGTCAGGGTGATATTTCAAGCGACAGGATATCATGCTGCTGGAGGATGATGATGATGAAGTCTTATACTAGTGTCGTCAGGAGCAAAAGCACCGACATGATATATGCTCATGACCTAGTATATAAAGTGTTAAGGAGGATGCTGCGGGGTGCATGTGGGATAATTGATATCCTGCATTTTCAAATATCATGATGATGAATCTCGGCGGGAAATGGTTGCGATCGACTGTTAGATGTTTTTCCCAAGGCCGCGGGTTGGTGCGCCATTAATGGCGAGGGTTGCAGAGGTATGGGCGGATCTGGTACCCGATTGAAGGTGTACATCAGCGGACAGTGGCGCAGGGCTCGAGATATCTTCCTGTCTCCTCCCCTACCTGCTGCATTCATGTTTGGGCGCCAATCTGGTAGTGTTTGAGCGCCATTTTCCTGATACTGTATATCTGGCGGGATTTTTGGTCAACCCTGTAATTAATTGCTATGGTACACTACCTGGCTGTTATAAGAAGGAAGTGTTACTCATTTGTGGTTGTTGAAAGTTGAGGATTTTTGGCTCTGTAATCCAAAACCAGCTGATCTGGTTGCTCTGTACAGTTTAACTTGTGAGTTTATGTATCTCCTGTTGTACGATTTGGCATGAATCCACTGATTTCATGGTTGATCTTATATGAGTAATGCTATCTTAGCATGTGTTGTGTTAATTCTGTCTCCAGTATTGCATGTATTCTTCTTCTGAATCTGGATATTTGGGTAATGTTTAGATTCTAGAGCATAGAATTCCTATGTTGAATGTCTGATCTTTTAACTTCTACTCAAGGGGTAGATTAAACTGTTTTCAGGTTGAACATTGGGAAGGGTATACTGCAGTAGGGATGCCATAAGTAGAGATAACTTAACACTCTTCATTGGGAGATATCTGTAAGGCAGATATCATGTGTATCCCCCTGAAATCCAGTTTTAGCTATTCATGCTGATCATTCACAGGTGTATGTCTACCGACTCCAAGCCCTGGATAGGCACCAATCATGCTGTGTTCTTGTGTTATACACCATGTCCAGCTTTGCATCCAAAATTCAAACTAAAACATTTCATACTTCCACCTGTTAGTTGTAGGAGTCAGATTAGGAACCCCCTGCATGCTCTCATACCCAACCAGACATCATGTCCAAGAATGTTGCCAGCCTTGTGATCTATCATGCAGATCTTGGTCCATACATGAGAGTATTCTGCCTGTTGTTGTCAAGTTAGATCTTTCTATCTTTAAGCTAGTCAAGGTTACATCTTGAGTTATAGGGATCCCCCCCTTGGTGCGGCAGAACCAGAAGTGAAGGGGAGGCAGCTCACGCAACCTCCTGTATTTAGTTGGCTGAATCTGCCTGTGCATTAGAAGTGGCAAACCCTAATGCTGATTCAGAAGAAAAAACCCAACAAAATGGCGACTCCGCTGGGAAAATCAATGTCATATCCATGAAAGTTTGAGTCTGCAAGATAAAAAAAAAAAAAATTAGACCTGGAAACTGTTTGTTGCAGCAGAGAAAAGGGTTATATATGTGATTCTGCTGGTGGATGACCCAGAATGAAAGAAATCAATCTGCAGCTTCAGCTTGTTTGAAGCTCATTCCTCTTCAAGGAGGTGGCGACTCTGCATCAAAGAACCTGATAAAAGAACAAAATCAGCCAGAGAAGAATTTGCAGCTTCTGCAACATATCCAGGTATTTCATATTGTTTGACAGATTCCCTATTTGGTGAGATAGCACTGGTTAAAAGGGGAACAGTGGTGAAAGCAGAGCTTGCATGCTTCTATTAGAACTTACACTGTATTTCAAAGGGCATGCAATGTTGTTCAAAAGACTCATTTAAAGGACTTTAGGAAAGTTTGAAAAAACAGTCTAAACTTTGAGTGCCTAAAGTCATTGTTTGTAGAAAATCTGAGTAGAGAGGAGGGTTGCAATAACATAAAGGATGTATTATCTGCCTATGCACCCTTGTGAAGTGTCAAATGCAAAAATGTATAGTAGTCAGTCCCAACAATGTAATAAAAGAAGTTTCAACATAGACAGATATAAGCCCATAGATTTCAATGGCATTTGTGGCTATCCAAATGCTTTTCCACCTAAAATCAGAAATTTTTTGCCTAAATTCAAGGGTATAAAGGATGAATCAGCTGAGAGACACTTGCAGCAGTTCATGAATGTGATAGATGACTTTGAGATTGACCATGAGGATGTGGTTATGAGATTATTTGTTCAATCTCTAGATGAAGATGCAAGGGACTGGTTTTCCTACCTTCCAGCTCACTCTGTCAGCTCTTGGCATGGTTTTAAATCTGCATTTCTAGTACAGTATGGTGAAAGAGTTTCTGAATATGCAGCTATTAGTGACTTCATGTACATCCATATTGGAGGAGATGAGTTGATCCCAGCCTTTAACCTCAGATTTATGAGGGCATTGAATAGAATTCCAGAATGCATGAGACCTAATGATGCACTGTGCTTAGTTATCTATTTGTGAGCCTTTGATAAGAAAATGAGTTACAGATTAAGAGACAAGGAGCCCACCACATTGCATCAGGCACATCAGTTTGCAATAGATATTGAAAACAATTGGAGGTATGGAATTCAAAAGGGTTATTTTTCTAAAAATTTTTGTTCTCCTGCAGCCCCCAATGTTGATGAAAGTTTTAATTCAGGAATTGATAATGAATGTCATAGCACTCACACCCCTGTTGTCCCAGTTTTTACATCATTCCAAGTAAATGATGTTTCTATCATAGAGGAGGATGTCCTTTTTTGCCCAGCAGGTGAAGTTGAAAATAATAATTTTTCAAGTAATATTTGCATACCAGTCCTAAACAAAGAGCCTTCACGTTTAAATGATCCAGTTGTGCAGAGTTGTGATCATATGGATCAAGAATCAATATCAGTTTCATCAGGAAGTATTGGAGGGCTGGAAAATGATGCAGATTGTTCAACTTCAGGGTACATTGAAACAGCAAAAATCTTGTATGTGGGGCAATTAGATGATAAAAATGATATCCATGACCAATTCATGGATTAGGTTTGTTCTTCTTATGACTCTGGATCTGATAATAATGAAGAAGAATTGGAGTGTCATGAAGAAGAAGTAGAGGCCTTTGCAGTGAATGTTAATCCCCTTTATGATGAGCCTGCTGATGCATATGATGTTGTGAGTCTTGACTTTCAGTGGTGCAGGATTAACCCTTTGTTTGAGGATGATGATATTGATTTGCAAACTGTGAATAATGAATGTTCATCATCACCTGATTCAGACATGTGCAACGTTGGGTGTGTGGATCAGGTTTTGTTTTCAATATCAGTAGATATTAGGGGTCCCATATTTTCTGAGTATTTTGAATTGTTGGATCAACTGGATGAGTACCTGATAATGTGCAGCAGCCAGATAAATGATAAAGAATGCCAAGAGCAGTATGATGTACTGTCTGAGGGACATAACATACATGTGTTGCCTAATGTTGAAGAATATTATGTGTATGGTTACAAGTCTAATTCTGAAATCCAAAATGACAGATCTGAAAATGATGGTGGCAAGCTTTCAAAACTGGTGGAATATTTTTTTAAACAGATGACATTATGGGCAGATTATGCCAATCTTTTCAGTTGGGATTGGGATCTTTCAGTTTGGAATCAGGCATTTGACAAGAAAAAATTATGGTTTTTCCTTTTTGGCTGCCCGGGGCCGCCAAAATAATGTTTAAAAATATTGTGTTTGGTGATGCAGATCATGGTAACTTCATGACTCTATGCCCAATGGATAAGGGACTGGTCTGCATCCCAGAGATCTGGGGTTCTCACTGCAGTCTTGCACCTGCACGTCCCCAGACAGAGCCAGTGTTAGTGCCTGAATTGACTGGCAGTTTTTTGAGCAATTTTCATGCAGGCACTCTCCCTAAGTATCCAAAAAATGTTCTAAGTGTTGGACCTCCTCAGTATTTTTCAGCTGCAGCATCATATTTTCTTTGAGGAGGAGGTCATCATCATCATATTTTCTTCGATGGTGGTCAACATCATCATGTTCTCTATCGACCGGTTTCTCATCAGGATCATCATATTTCACTATCGGGTGATGTTTGGATATCATCCTGATCCTGCTGATGAGCTACAGTGCACCCTGATTTGCTTGCGGGGGTGATTTTTCAAGTACCCGGTGATCTTCCATTATCACCTTGCCCTAACATGATGATGATGTTGCCCCAATATTCTGAAGGGGTTATTCTTTGAGTTGTTCGACCTGACTTGTTCTTTCTTAAGGGTCGTCATCATCATCATCATATTTCCAGTTATCACCATGTTACTTGCGGGGGTCATCATATTTTCTGCCTTCATGATATTTCGCCGGGGTGATATTTTTATCATCGGGTGATCTTGGTTATGATCATCCTGATGATGTTGTTGAAGAGTTCTAAGGTGATATCTTTCTCTGCCTATCTGCATCATGATATTTCTGAAGGAGAGGGTGATATTTTCATATCACCCGGGTGTATGTTTGTTCCAGCGTCATGATGATGCTGATATCAAGGAGATATCTGCCTGCCGGCTTCATGCATTATCTAGTGGGGGTGATCTTTTCAAGCATCATCATATTCATCTATCGCCCCGATCTTATAGTGGAGCTACAGTGCAACATGATGTTTGTCCATCAGGATGATATTTCCAAATATCCGGTTGTCTTCCGAATATCATCCTGATGTCGACATGATGATGACGTCATCAAGGTCCGGGGGGGTCATATTTCTAACACTGATCATCTTGTGGAGATCCCCCGATATTTGCAAACATGATGATGACGTCATCCGGATATGAGGAGGTGCGCAGTAGGCAGATCTGATGATGACGACAGCAGGATATGATGATGACGTCATCATGATGTTCATCGGCCAGACTTTTGGTATAGGCTCAGCAAGAGGATGTTCCTCCGATGGATCAGGTTGTGCAGATGAAGGCGATTATCATGCAGGTTATATTGCGATATGATGCTGACGTCAGGGTGATATTTCAAGCGACAGGATATCATGCTGCTGGAGGATGATGATGATGAAGTCTTATACTAGTGTCGTTAGGAGCAAAAGCACCGACATGATATATGCTCATGACCTAGTATATAAAGTGTTAAGGAGGATGCTGCGGGGTGCATGTGGGATAATTGATATCCTGCATTTTCAAATATCATGATGATGAATCTCAGTGGGAAATGGTTGCGATCGACTGTTAGATGTTTTTCCCAAGGCCGCGGGTTGGTGCGCCATTAATGGAGAGGGTTGCAGAGGTATGGGCGGATCTGGTACCCGATTGAAGGTGTACATCAGCGGACAGTGGCGCAGGGCTCGAGATATCTTCCTGTCTCCTCCCCTACCTGCTGCATTCATGTTTGGGCGCCAATCTGGTAGTGTTTGAGCGCCATTTTCTTGATACTGTATATCTGGCAGGATTTTTGGTCAACCCTGTAATTAATTGCTATGGTACACTACCTGGCTGTTATAAGCAGGAAGTGTTACTCATTTGTGGTTGTTGAAAGTTGAGGATTTTTGGCTCTGTAATCCAAAACCAGCTGATCTGGTTGCTCTGTACAGTTTAACTTGTGAGTTTATGTATCTCCTATTGTACGATTTGGCATGAATCCACTGATTTCATGGTTGATCTTATATGAGTAATGCTATCTTAGCATGTGTTGTGTTAATTCTGTCTCCAGTATTGCATGTATTCTTCTTCTGAATCTGGATATTTGGGTAATGTTTAGATTTTAGAGCATAGAATTCCTATGTTGAATGTCTGATCTTTTAACTTCTGCTCAAGGGGTAGATTAAACTATTTTCAGGTTGAACATTGGGAAGGGTATACTGTAGTAGGGATGCCATAAGTAGAGATAACTTAACACTCTTCATTGGGAGATATCTGTAAGGCAGATATCATGTGTATCCCCCTGAAATCCAGTTTTAGCTATTCATGCTGATCATTCACAGGTGTATGTCTACCGACTCCAAGCCCTGGATAGGCACCAATCATGCTGTGTTCTTGTGTTATACACCATGTCCAGCTTTGCATCCAAAATTCAAACTAAAACATTTCATACTTCCACCTGTTAGTTGTAGGAGTAAGATTAGGAACCCCCTGCATGCTCTCATACCCAACCAGACATCATGTCCAAGAATGTTGCCAGCCTTGTGATCTATCATGCAGATCTTGGTCCATACATGAGAGTATTCTGCCTGTTGTTGTCAAGTTAGATCTTTCTATCTTTGAGCTAGTCAAGGTTACATCTTGAGTTATAGGGATCCCCCCCTTGGTGCGGCAGAACCAGAAGTGAAGGGGAGGCAGCTCACGCAACCTCCTGTATTTAGTTGGCTGAATCTGCCTGTGCATTAGAAGTGGCAAACCCTAATGCTGATTCAGAAGAAAAAACCCAACAGTTATATTTTTCTAAAAATCCATTTTCAGTGAAGAAATATTTGGTTGAAGTTGAGAGTTTCAGAAAATTCTGAGAAATGGTGAGTTGGTTGCCAATAAGGATGCCACCTAGATGGTTTCAGTCGAATCAGTTTCACCCAAAATTGATTCGACCGAAAGATATCATGTATATATATATCTGATATAGGAGCATCCAAAGATGTAAGGGAAATCTTGCATCACCCAAAAATAATGTTGATTCAAAATTGATGACTTTGTTTTCATTTCTTTTCAAAATTAGCATTTATGGTTCCATAATCGCTTGAATAATGATGTAGAACCTTCAATTTTTTTAAACTGCTAAAAATAGTAGACTGCTATTTTTAGAAAGTTTACATTTGGGCACATATGGAAGTAAAAATTTACAGGTATCTTTGTAAATGAAAAATAAGACTTTTGGCAAAGGAATCAGGTAAAGATCATTTGTGGGATGAAAGATATTAAAGTTTTCGTTTCTCGAAAAACCCCTAAAAATTATTCAAAGTTAGGTTTGAGGCACTATATGGCCTCGTACGACCTTGAAAATGGGTAGCATTCGTATAGAAGATTCTTAATACGTAGAGAAATCCACAAGCTTTCTGGTGCTTCAAATGGTTTGTCAATCAGACACCTGGATCAAAAGTTATGGCTCTCAAAAGTTGACCTATTTTTGGAGGGAGATGCAAAATTCAAAATTTGGCTAGAGGCTGCTAAAAGGGACTATTTATCACCATTCTTGGGAACCCTTGGTAGTGGTAGAGATAAGGGGGAAAGTGTAGAGTCAAGAAAAGGTGGGAAAATAGAAACCCTAGCTGATTTGGAGTTATAGAAGGCAGATGGTTCAAGAGTCTGGAGATAGGGAAGTTGCAGTGTGTTGCAACCTATGGAGGATTCATCCTTTAATTGTATTTGAGCCTTTGTAATGTAATGTATTGTCTAAATCAATAAAAGAACATTCTTATTTTCTATGTGCAATTTCTATTGTTGTGTGTTTTATGATTTATCCCCTTCATCAAGTGGTATCAGAGCAAGGGTTCTTAAGTGTGTAGACAAATCGCTGACCGTGAGGTAGTTTGCACCAGGACCTGAGGTTGTCATTTTGCTGCAGAGATCAAAATGCCTCCACGAAGAAACCATACTGGGAGGAATGCTTTGATGGAAGAGGGTTTTAGAGCCCTGCAAAGGAAAATCAATGTATTGCAAGAGTTGCGAAGAGGGTTTGAGATGAGAACAAGAGAAGAAAGCAAAGATGAAGCTAAAGAGGAGCTATCTGAAGAAGAATAAGAAGCTGTAGGAGATCCTGCATAAGTTAGGTTGTTGAGGGCCATTTCAAATATTGGAAAGAGACCAAGGATTAAAGTCTCTACCTATTCTAGGAATTTGAACCCATAAGAACTTATTGATTGGATCAATGATATGGAAGAATACTTCGAGTATGAAGATATGGAGGATCCAGATTGGGTCAAGTTTACAAAAATAAAGTTGAAGGGCCATGCCAGTATTTGGTGGAAGGAGGTCCAGTTGGAAAGAAATAGAAAAGGAAAATGAAAGATTACCAAATGGGATTGGATGGTAGAAAACCTAAAGAAGTAGTTCATTCTTGTGGACTATGAATTGGAGTTGTTGAAGAAGCTGCAAAGATTGAAGCAAGGTAATAAGTCTATCAAGAATACTATACAAAAGAGTTTTATAAAATTACTATCAGGATAGGCCATGCAAAGGCCAACAAGGAGAAGGTATCTCGTTACATTAATGGGTTGAAACCAAGTATTCAAGAGGAGCTGATCCTAGTTAGAATGACCACCATAGATGTGTACTAGTTTTCCATGAAGGTGGAAGAAAAGCTAAATAAAAGATTTGAAAGCAAGCAAAGGGAAAGAGGTCAAGGCAAAAGGACTAGTGGAAGATCCTATGAAGGCTGAAATGAGGCTCCAAAGAAAAGTGAAGAAGCTGACACTAGTCAAAACTAGAGAGGAGATAATGCCTACCACCCTCATGACCAAAATAGTGGTGAGCAAAGAGGAAGAGGAAGAGGATGACCTGGGCAAGGACCTGGAAGAGGAGGTTTCAGAGGAACCTATTTCCAATGTGGAGAAGGACATCAAGCATACGAGTGTCCGCAAAATCAAAGAAGGAAAAATAGAAGACCTGATGGTAATGCACGAGTTGCACATGTAGATGAAGATGCATAGTTTGAGTATTCTAAAGATGTTGAAAGGGGAGAAACCCTAGTTGTCAAAAGAACCTTGTTGAATGGGGAGAAAGAACCAAATAAGAGAAAGAGTTTATTCTGCACAAGGTGTAAATGTGAATGTAAGTGTTGTGATATTATTATTGACAGTGGAAGCACTAACGATCTTGTTCCAGAGGAGATGGTTAACAAGTTGAAGTTGACAATAAGAAGGCATCCACATCCATATCAGATTGCATGGTTGCAGAAAGATCATAGAGCTTTGGTCAATGAGTAGTGTTTGGTCAAGTTCAAGATTGGATACTACCATGATAAGGTGCTATGTGACATCATACTGATGGTTGCATGTCTCATGCTATTGGCAAGGTTGTGGTAGTATGATAGGTGCACTGTCCATGATGGCCATGCAAACACATATTCCCTAACAAAGGATGGAGTTCATCATAAGTTGAAGCCCTTGAAGGAGGTAGAATAAAAGGTATGTAGTACTGGCAAAATTTTCTTGGTAGATGGTAAGAAATTTTTAGAGGGTATGAAGCACAAGCGTAATTGCTTTGCATTGATTCCTAAGATCAATCAAGAGAAATATGAAGGTGTACCAGTAGAAGTCTTAGATCTATTGCAAGAATTTTAGGACATCGTCTTTGATAATGTACCAAAAGGTTTACCATTGGTGAGGAAGATAAGTCACCAAATGGATTTGATACCAGGAACTAGTTTGTCAAATAAGGCAGCCCATAGAATGACTCCTGCAAAGAATGAAGAGCTGAATAGACAAGTTCATGAGTTGTTAAGGAAGGGACTGATAAGGGAGAGCCTAAGTCCATGTGCGGTAATTGCTGTACTAGCACCAAAGAAAGATGGAGAGTGGAGAATGTGTACATAATCTCGATCCATCAACAAGATCACAATCAAGTACATATTTCCATTGCCCTGAATGGATGACATAATGGATTGTTTGAGTGGAGCCAAGTACTTTACAAAGATTGATCTGAAGAGTGGATATCAACACATCCAGATTAGAGAAGGAGATGAATGGAAGACAACCTTCAAGACAAAGGAAGGTTTTCATGAATGGTTAGTCATGCCAATTGGGCTAACCAATGCATCGATCACATTCATACGGCTCATGAATGAGGTATTAAAAGAGTTTTTGGAAAGTTTTGTTATTGTTTATTTAGATGACATTTTAATTTTTAGTAAGACTTGGGATGATCATCTAATGCATATCAAAATAGCTTTAGAGAAGCTGGGGGAGGAGAAGTTGTTGATTAATCTAAAGAACTATAGCTTTGCAAAGGAGTTGGTATACCTAGGATTTATTGTCTCAGAGGAAGGTTTTAAGATGGACACAAAGAAGGTGAGGGTTATCATTGAATGGCCTACACCAAGGAGTGCTACAAAGGTACGATCTTTTGATGGTTTAGCAAGTTTTTACAAAAAATTTATCAAGAATTTTAGTAGCATTTGTGAACCCCTAACTAAGACAATGAGAGGGGATAGAAAATAGTTTAGATGGACTATAGGAGCAGCCAAGAGTTTTGATACATTGAAGCAGAAAGTCACAAAGTAATCTATTTTGGCACATCCAGATTTCAATAAGGTATTTTAGGTAGATTGTGATGCTAGTGGCAGTGTCATAGGAGCTATTTTGAATCAAGAAGGTAAGCCCATTGCCTATTTTAGTGAGAATCTTAATGATGCCAAGAAAAATTTATTGCATGTGCCTAATCGGTGTTGTCATTGATGGCAACATATGATGTGAAAAACTACAACAACCATCAACACAAGATTCTCCCCCTATCTCTTTACACATCTGCACTCTTTCCTTCTAAGTTTTTCACATATTTCTCTCCCCCTTTGACATCAATGGATACGGGCACATACTTGCACTCCTCTGCTCTGATTCAATTTCTCTTCCAAACTCTCTGACTACTCCTGAGAATTAGCTGTAAAAGCATCAATCTAGATCTTAGTTTAGTGCCTAATCGGTGTTGTCATTCATGTCAACTATGTCCTATTCTATTACTTGTTTAGAATCTCTGTATGTTGAGGATATTGAGAAAATTGGCCTGTTCGGAAGAAGCAAGTGAGTTATAGTGAAGTGCAGTATAGACAGTGAGTTGTATGTTAAAGAATAGTTTGGTAGATTGCTCTACATTTCTTGCTTCTTGAAGATCTTGGTTTACGGATTGGAAGTTGTTTAAAGGGATATCTAAAGATGCTAAATCCTAAGTTTGAGCCTCTGTTGTGAAGAATTGAGAGAGTTGCATTCACCAGAGTAAAACCTTCTTTTTCTAGATTATTCTCTGGTGACAGGGAGAAAGTGTTTTGATCCGTATTCCTATGCAATAAAGTATTTTACTCTACGGTTCTAAAGGGAAGTCTGGGATGATGATAGGTCACTATAGTTGCAATGGTTCATGATTTGGTTCTCCATAAGTTATCTTTCTTTTATGACAGTTGAAGACAGTGAAGTTCATGTGTTCCAGTGTGAAGATTCTTATTGTTAAAGTGGTTAAGGTTTGTGCAGTTGCTCCTGATGATTATGACATACTTGTGGATGCCTCCTAATCATGTTCCTATCTTGACATTGGTCCACGCTAAGGAATTGAGATAGTGTTTGAAGATTATTCCCAAATAATGTAGCATGTAACCAGTCTTAGCTAACTTGGTTAATTCCAGTAATTATGGAGATCTCTTAAAGATTATGGAAGTGTGTTGTGGCATGGAAGATCATGTTTGAGTCCCAGCTAAGGCGTGGTGTGATCCACATACATTCCTCAGAATAATTTGTATTAGGTCAAGACCTATTTTGTAAATGTTTGTAATACCAACCTTAGAGATTGTTTTAATGGTTGATGATTGTAATGCCGACCTTGATGATCATTCCAAGGCTGATGAAGTGTATATATACTTGTAATTGAGTCATGGAAAAGATCTCCTTGTGTGAAAATGGGAAGATAAGGAAAAGGGAGAGAAGATAAGGTAGAGCAGGGCAGAGGAACTACTGTACTTCAATGTATTAATCTCAGACATGAAGAAGATGGTGATTTTGGTAGTGAGCCACTAGTAGGGTTTAATAGCCCTCAGAGTTTAACAACCTTCAAGGTTTAACAACACTTATTGTAATCTTTCTAGGTTTAGAGTTGAGGCAGTGAGCCTGCTAGACCTAGTTGTACTTCATGGTAGTGAGCTAACATTTTCTAGGCCCATGGAGTGACCAAGCCTAGACATCATTATTTGTAAAGATTGCAATATATATTTGAGAGCTAATCCTCTTTGTGTTTTTCCCATTTTGGGTTTTCCATGTAAAAATCTTGGTGTCCATGTGTCATGTTTTTATGGTTACTGTTCATATGCATGTTGTGCCTTTGTTTAATTAATTTTGGGAAATGGTTGAAAGTTAAAGTGCATGAAAAGATTTTTAGAACACTGATTCACCCCTCCTCTCAGTGTTCTTGACATTCAATAATTGGTATCAGAGCAATGTTCCTTGGAAAAAGTCTAATAGGTTAAGGAAGATCTGGTATATTGCGATCATGGTAGCAAGAAGATTTGAAAATCATGAAAGCAACAAGCAACTAGAAGTAGCTATTATGGATCTTGAAAATTTTGAAGTAGAAGTTAAGGATTTGAAAGAAAATTTGCAACAAGCTGATGGATGCATCTCAAAGCTAAAAAAGCAAGTCAAGAAATTCAAAGAAAAATACAAAGAAGTTAATAATCAATTGATATCAACAAATGAAGTCCTGAATGAACTGGAAGTAGAAGTTATAGAAAGAACAAGAGTAGAAGATGATCTGAATCTAATTGTGAAGAACAGATCAGAAGATTGTGCAAAACTTGAAAAAGAAATTTTACGTCTAAAAATAGATCTAGAAAAGGCCAGAAGCTTTGAAGAAAAATTCAAGATAAGTACTGCAAAGCTTGATGAAATGATTGCTAGCCAAAAGAGTGCTAATGACAAGCAAGGTTTAGGATTTTAGAAAGGAGAAAGTTCAAAATCTAGTCAAATAAACAATGAGTCAAGGAAAAATAGAGGATACCAGTTCAAAAATCAAAGAAGAAGACCTAGAAGACCTCCAGTCAGATAGCCAAATGCTTAGAGGTACCCATCCTTCAATGGTCACTGTTATAAATGCAATAAATATGGTCATAAGGCTACTCAATGTAGAAGTAGAATGAATCAAAATACTCCATCTTTCTCTGGTAAATATTTTAATTGCAAGAAGATTGGTCATAAAGCAAATGAGTACAAAAGTATGTCTAGAAATATGCCAAACTATTCTAGGAATGGTCAATTCTTCAATGGAAAGTGTTTCACATGCAATAGATTTGGACACATGGCTAATCAATGCAGATCAAAGATGAATTCATTCAGAGGAAGAAATCAAGGAGAAGGAAACATTGAATGTTTCAATTGCAACAAATTTGGACATGTTGCAAGATTCTGTAGAAGCAAGAATATGAAGGGAAATTACTATGTTGAAGAAACAAAATTAGAGTAGAGGAATGATAAGGGAAAAGAAAAGGTTGATCCAATGAAAACAAAGAATGAGATGAGTATGACCTAGATTAAAAAGGATGAGGTTAAAGATGGATCTGAACCAACATCTAGTGTATACACTTCCTCCAAGAAGTAAATTGAGAGCTCTAGGTTAGGGGGAGCAGTATTGAAAATCCAAATCCCATAGCCAGAGAGTGGGTGCGAGAATCTGACACGAAGGTGTATGATGAAATCTGATGTGACACATCTCTCAAAAGAAAAACCAATGTAAAGTGCTTTGGCTGCTCAGGTTGTTGAAGACAAAGATGAATGGGTTATTGATAGTGGCTGCTCTCACCACATGATTGGTGACAAAAGTAAGTTTGTGAGTTTGGAAATATATGATGGTGGACTGGTTAGGTTTGGAGATGATACATCTAGTAAGATTTGTGGAAAAGGATCTATTTCTTTTGATGGCAAGAATAATACTAAAGATGTCTTGTATGTGAAAGGATTAAAGCACAATCTTTTGACTGTGGGTTAGATGTGTGACAAAGGTTATGACTTAAGCTTCAAGTACAATGGATACAAGATCAAGGAAATCTCTGGAATAGTCATTGCAATTGGTAAGAAGACCAGAGGCTATTAGAGATTTGCCTAAGCTTGTGAAGCCTATTAATCCTATTTGCAAGGAGTGTCAATTTGGGAAACAAATAAGAACAAGTTTCAAAAGCAAGGACCAATCAGTTGATGGACTACTGGAACTAGTGCATATAGATTTGTGTGGACTTACTAGACTAAGAAGTTTATAAGGAGACATGTATTTCATGTTGCTTATTGATGATTATTCTAGAATGACTTGGGTTACCTTTTTGAAAGAAAAATCAAAAGCTCTAGATAAGTTCAAGGCATTTAAGGCAATGGTTAAAAATGAGATGGATTTGAAGATCAAATGTTTAAGTTCTGATAAAGGAGGAATGTTCACATCAAATGAATTAAATTTCTTTTGTGAAGAATATGGGATAAAGAGATAGTTATCTACACTTAGAACTCAACAACAAAATGGAGTCATTGAAAGGAAAAATATAACTATTCAAGAAGCTACTAGAACCATGATGAAGGAAGTTGATCTTCTAGAAGTATATTAGAGAGATGCATTTCACACTGCTGTATATATCCTAAATAGAGTCCAAGTCAAAGGTAACAGTTCTAAGACTCCTTATGAATTGTGGTATGGTAAAGTTCCTACTGTGAAATATCTCAAAGTTTTTGGTAGAAGATCTAGGCAAGTTTGATGCTTCCTTGGTTACTCCACCAAGAGAAAGGCCTACCAGTGTTATAATAAGAGGCTAAATAAGATCATTGAGAGTGCAAATGTCAAAGTTGATGAAAGCAAAGAAAGGTCTCCAAAATCAAGTGGATATGAATTAGATAAACCAGATGCTTCAGAAGTGGTATAGCATGAAGACAACTCAGATGAAGAGGAACAAGCTCTGAAAAGTGATTCCAAGACACCAAGGTATGTAAAACATAATCATTCTAAAGATCAAATCATAGGAGATTAGAGCAAAGGAATCCTGACCAAAAGAAGAGCTGTAGAAGAACAAGTAAATTTCTATCTAATTTCCAAGATTGAACCTAAGACTATGAATGAAGCTTGTAATGATGAAAATTGGGTAAGTGATATGAAAGAAGAATTGATGTAGATAGAGAAGAATTAGACTTGGGATCTCATTCCTAGACCATCAAATAAAAATGCAATTGGTACCAAGTGGGTTTTTAGAAACAAGATGAATGAGAATGGTGAAGTAGTAAGAAACAAAGCAAGGTTGGTATGCAAAGGATACTCTCAAGTTGAAGGAATAGATTTTGAGGAAACATTTGCACCAGTGGCAAGGATTGAAGCTATAATAATGTTTTTGGCATTTGTAGCCTACAAAGATTTTAAGGTATATTAGATGGATGGAAAGTCTACATTCTTGAATGGAGTGTTGGAAGAAGAAGTCTATATTTAACAACCAGAAGGATTTCAGTCATCACATCAAGGTGACATGGTATGAAGATTGAAGAAGGCATTGTATGGGTTAAAAAAAGCCCTTAGGGCCTAGTATGCTAGGTTGGATAAGTACATGATACAATTAGGATTCACCAAGGGTACCACTAACAACAATCTCTATTACAAGATCAATAATGAACAAATCCTAATTGTTGCAGTCTTTGTTGATGACATTATCTTTAGAGGCAATGAAGGCATGTGCATAGTTTTTGCTAGAGAAATACAAAGTGAATTTGAAATGTCCATGTTTGGTGAGATGAATTTCTTTTTAGGTTTGCAAATAAATTAATCAGATAAAGGTATCTTCATTTCTCAGTCTATGTGAAAGAGTTATTAAATAAGTTTGGGATGGAAGACTCTAAACTGGTAAATACTTTGATGATAATCAGTTGTAAGTTGAGAAAAAATGATGAGTCACCTATGACAGATCAAAAAAGGTATAGATCTATGATTGGAGGATTACTTTATCTAACTCAAACCAGACCTGACATAATGCATGCAGTTTCTCTTGTGGCAAGATTTCAAGCAGAGCCTAAGGAGTCACATGTGATGGCAGTCAAGATAATTCTAAGATATTTGAAAGGCACAATAGATTATGGTTTGTGGTATCCAAAGGACAATGATTTCACTCGTAGTGCATACATTGATGCAGATTAGGCTGGAGATGTAGATGACATAAAAAGTACAAGTGGAGGTGCATTCTTTTTGGGAAAAAGGCTGGTATCTTGGATAAGCAAAAAACAAGACTCAATATCTCTATCCACTACAGAAGCAGAATATATTGTAGCAACATGTAGTTGTACTTAAGTGTTGTGGATGAAGTAGACATTGAAGGACATCAGAGTTGTGTATAAAGATCTAATTGCAATCTTTTGTGACAATACAATTGCCATAAACATATCAAATAATCTAGTAACACATTCAAGGATAAAGCAGATATCCATAAGATATCACTTTCTGATGGAAAAAGTGATAGAGAATGAAGTCAAGTTAGAATATGTATCTACAAAAGACCAGATTGCAGACATTTTCACCAAACCTTTGCGTAAGGATACTTTTGAGTATCTCAGATAAAAGTTAGGAGTTATTACCCCTCTTGCTCTAAACTAAGATGCACAAGAGTGCATCCATCCAGTGGTGCTTAGAGTTCCTTCTTCAGATCTAGATTGATGCTTTTAGGGCTACTTCTTAGGGGGAGTAGTCAGGGAATTCAAAAGAGAAATTGAATCAGACTAGAAGAGTGCAAGTATGTGCCCTTTTCCATTGATGTCAAAGGATGGAAAAGGGGGAGAGAAATCTTGTGAAAAACTTAGAAGAAAAGAGTGCAAATGTGTAAAGAGATAGAAGGAGAATTTTGTCTTGATGGTTGTTGCAGTTTTTCACATCATATGTTGCCATCAATGACAAAGGGGGAGATTGTTGCAAGTATGTGCCTAATCAGTGTTGTCATTGATGTCAACATATCTTTGTTGTCATTGGTGTCAACTATGTCCTATTTTATTACTTGTTTAGAAGATTTGTATGTTGAGGATATTGAGAAAATTGGCCTCTCCAGAAGAAACAAGTGAGTTACAGTGAAGTGCAGTATAGACAGTGAGTTGTATGCTGAAGAATAGTCCGGTAGAATGCTTTGCATTTCTTGCTGCTTGAAGATCATGGTATGTGGATTGGAAGTTATTTAAAGGTATGTCTGAAGATGCTAAATCCTGAGTTTGAGCCTTTGATGTGAAGAATTGAGAGAGTTGTATTCACCAGAGTAAAACCTATTTTTTCTGATTATTCTCTGGTGACAGGGAGAAAGTGTTTTGCTCTGCATTCCTCTGCAATAAAGTATTTTTCTCTATGGTTCTAGAGGGAAGTCTGGGGTGATGATAAGTGCCTATAGTTGTAATGGTTTGTGATTTGGTGGTTTGTAAGCTATCTTTCTTTTATGACAGTTGAAGACAGTGAAGTTTATGTGTTTTGGTGTGAAGATTCGTATTGTTAAAGTGGTTAAGGTTTGTGTAGTTTCTCTTGATGATTATGACGTACTTGTAGATGCCTTCTGATCATTTTCCTATCTTGATATTAGTCTGTATTAAGGAATTGAGATCATGTTTGAAGATTGTTCCCAGTTAACGTAGTGTGTAACCAGTCTTAGCTGACTTGGTTAATTCCAGTAATTATAGAGATCCCTTGAAGATTATGGAAGCGTGTTGTGGAGTTGAAGATCGTGTTTGAGTCCCAGCTAAGGCATGGCATGATCTGCATACATTCCTTAGAATAATTTGTATTAGGTCAAGACCTATTTTGGAAATGTTTGTAATATCAACCTTGGAGATTGTTCCAATGGTTGATGATTGTAATGCTGACTTTGATGATCATTCCAAGGTTGATAAAGTGTATAAATACTTGTAATTGAGTTATGGAAAAGATGTCCTTGTGTGAAAATGGGAAGATAAGGAAAAGGGTGAGAAGATAAGGCAGAGTAGGGCAGAGTAGAGCAGAGGAACTACTGTATTTCAATGTAGTAATCTCAGACATGAAGAAGATGGTGATTTTGGCAGTGAGCCTGGTAGTGAGCTGCTAGTAGGTTTTAACAGCCCTCAGGGTTTAACAACCCTTATTGTTATTGTAATGTTTATAGGTTTAGAGTTGAGGCAGTGAGCTTGCTAGACCTAGTTGTACTTCATGGCAGTGAGCCAACATGTTCCAGGCCCATGGAGTGACCAAGCCTAAACATCATTATTTGTAAAGATTGCAATATATATTTGAGATCTAATCCTCTCTATGGTTTCTCCCATTTTGGGTTTTCCATGTAGAAATTTTGGTGTCCATGTGTCATGTTTTTATGGTTGCTGTTCATACGCATGTTGTGCCTTTGTTTAATTAATTTTGGGAAATGGTTGAAAGTTAAAGTAAATGAAAAGATTTTTAGAACACTAATTCACCCCCCCTCTTAGTGTTCCTGACATTCAACAAAATTATTCTGTTTATGATCAAGAGTTTTATGCAATAGTTCAGGCTTTGAAGAAATGGAGACTATATACACCTAAAAATGACACGACTCTGTCTAAATAAATATTTTTAATATTTATTTAGGTCTACCTTCCTCTATCAATAAATAAATAATTAAATTTATTTATTCGATTCATATTTGTCTAAGTTAATTAAATATCAAAATATTTAATTATCTCTTCTAAAGTCAAAATTAAATAAAATCCTTTATTTAATTAAATTCTTCCAAGCAATTTTTTTTTTTAAAAAAAAAAATGCTCCTGGTAAACTTTTTTAACGTGACCGACGACGCTGGTGCGACACGTCCTCCAGCTCCACGCGAATGCTTTTGCCCAGAGCAATGAACCGGTGAGGCCACAACACGGGGGACCTCATCCCCTAGAAAGAACACTTCAAACCCGTGAGCTCGTTGGCCCAGCGAAGGCATATGCCTGCGAGCTCGTTGGCCTAGCGGAGGTTTGAACTCTGGTGGCCGCCACTACAACCGAGCGACTTAACCACCGAACCATGCCCTTATTGGCAATTCTTCCAAGTAATTAAATAATTCTAAATTATTTAATTAAGTCAAGTCTATTCCTCCAAATTTAAATAAATTATTTAAATTTATTTAAATCCTCTCACTCTCCAAAAATAAATATAATTAAATATTTTATTTATTCTTCCAAATCATGTGCAAGTAATTAAATAAATTTATTTATTTAATTTGCTTTCTTATCTTCCAAATCTTCTAAAAATAAATCTTCTTTGTCATGCAAAAGCAAAAGTTGAGTTATTGATTTAAAACAACCTTGTTTTTATCAACAACCTCTTAAATTAGAATAAAACATTCTAATATTGTAAAAGCAAATCTTATCTTTGTCATGAAAGTAGTTAACTCAAAGAGAATAGCTTTTCCTATGACACATGTCCTTCTTCTATTCACACACGTTCCCTCAAACATCCTCTACCATTGATCTTCTTACTTTCTCTACACCGTTGATATTCTCTCTCACAACTCTATAAATACAACCCTCTTCTTCCATTTCGTAATATCCAAGCTTTCCATATCATTACTCTACAGAATTATCAGTGCACCATATCATTCCATATCAATCCATTTTCTTGAGATCATCCTCATTTCTTCAAGCTCATCTTCATTGCAATAAAAGTATCCTAGCCACCTCTCTATCACCATCTTGAAGAAGTGCAAGGAATTGCGTTTCCTGAGGGCCATATTCTTCACAACAAAGGTCGATTGAGACTAGGCAAGCAATGGAAGCAACAAGGTAAAGAGGTTGTATGTTTCATTCTTATTTTAAAGCTTTTGTTATCTGCATGTTCTATTGTGTTTTGGGGTTTGATATTAATTTATGATATTATCCACTTTTACCCATAACATTTTTGGCGCCCACTATTCAATTTTATGTTTTTTGCAAATTTTTGTAGTAAAAAATTGTGTTTCTCTAAACTTCATTATCAAATTTTGTAAGGATCTATAAAAAAGTGACCTCTTGAGTTGAAACTAACATCACCAACGTGCTCAGAAGGGTCAAAAACCTTAGAATCACTTGTTAATTCACAAAAATTAGAGACCAAAAAAAATCTCTATGGTTTTTTTGAGGGTTCATCTTTTTATCCAATGGTCCAAAGGGTGCATTCGCAGGGTGCATCAGTTTATCTAGCAGTCTGAAGGGTGTTTCCATGTCCTTTTATCCAACTGTTCAAAGAGCTTTTTTGCAGGGTGCATCCTTTTATCTAGTGGTTTCAAGAGTGCTTCCGCAGGGTGCATCCTTTTATCTAGCGGTCCGAAGAGTGCTTTCATAGGGTACATCCTTTTATCCAGTAGTCCAAAGGGTGCTTTCATAGGGTGCATTGCTTTATCCAGTGGCTTGAAGGGTGCTTCCATGTCCTTTTATCCAACTATTCGAAGAGCTTTTTTGCAGGGTGCATCCTTTATCCAGTGGTCTGAAGGGTGCTACCGCAGTGTGCATCATTTTATCCAGCAGTCTGAAGGGTGCTTCCATGTCCTTTTATCCAGTGGTCTGAAGGGTGCTTCCGTAGGGGTGCATCATTTTATCCAACAATCCTCCATCCTGCCTTCTTCTACATGACATAAGGGTGGTATCTTTTTCTTTTTGCCATAACAGGAGCATACAAACTTGTAATCATGCTAATAAACACTTGTTGGAAAGATAATTCCATGAACTTCATAATGGAGTGGGTTTGATCAAGTGATTTTATTATTTTATTAGCTATTTTTACAGTCAAAGTTCAGCTATCTTTCCAAGCTTAAATCTAGTGTTTTTTCTTAGAAACTAATGATTTAACTGCGTAGCTTGACTTAAATGCTTGTCAAGGAAAGGAGAAAAGAAACTTCTGATATATCTTCTATAGGTTCAAGCAATCAAAGAATAATAATTTATCACTAAATTAGGCACACTTTTGTTTTTGGCTTTAAAATGAACCTTTGTGTGTTTAGTTAGGCAAACATCTCATTTGGGCTTAAAAAGAACCATTGTTTGTGTATACACTTAAAAATGATACGAATCATCCTAAATAAATATTCTACATATTTATTCTATTCTTCTACCAATTAAATAAATATTCTAAATTTATTTAAACGGTTCACTATTCCTTAATTAAATAAATTTTTTTATTTAATTAAAATTCTTCTAAATGTCCTACATAAGTAAATAATCATAAATTATTTAATTAATCCAAATTCCTCTATCCTAAGTTCTAAATTCTAAAAATTCACCTCACCTTTACACCTCACCTTGTCCACCTCATCAGGTTGCACATGTAATTAAATATATTTAATATTTAATTATCTTATTTTCCCTCACCCACATGGCCTATTTCTTCTCAAATCAGAGGTTAGTTAACTAATCAATCAAAAGTGTTAACTAACCTGTCAATTGAGTTAATCCCTCAATCAACCCAGTTCACTGGTCAATCAATTCAGTCAGTTCCATAATCCACTCTTTTAACTGATCAATCAAGTCTGTTAACTGTTCAGTCAATAGAGTTAACTCTCCAATCAATTTTGTCACATCCCCTCTTTCATGATGGAGCTAGGACACTTGTCACATTTCCACTGGTTGCACATTCCTCAACCATTCTTAGCCATTGATCTTCATATCTTCTCTCAACCGTTGATTCCCATTCTTCGAAGTCTATAAATGAAGCTTCATCCCTCCATTCTAATCATCCAGGCTTTTGACATCGTTACTCTGCAGAAATATCAGCAGCGCGCCTTTGGCACCCTTTGACCATTCACAAGCTTGAGATCACATACTTACATTGGAGCTCATCTTCATTGCATATCACCATAGCCATTTACCATCGACTTCCTCGAACACAGCTTAAAAGAGTGCACTCTCTGAGGGCTCACTTCATCTGTGAAAGGACGATTGTAATAGGTGAACAACAGAAGCATCAATTTCAGGGAAGGTTTGCTTTGTGTTATTCATTGCTATTTTCGTTTAATCTTCTTTGTTATCTTCCATTCTGTTGATGTTTGGGTCATACATAATTCATTTGATTGATCTGCAGTTTGATCTTAGGAACATTTGGATTTAGACTTAAAAAGAATATTAGCACTTGTTTTCCATGTTTGGTGCACTTGCACGCTTTGTATTACCCAAGGGCTAGAACCGAAATATCCTCTCCCCTCACCTTCAAAAGGATCTTGGGTGTAAGAGAAATGGTTCTATTCTCTTCTTTTTTAGGACGTGGGCCTGCCCTTGCGACGTATCCATACGAAGAACTCATTGGCGACCCCAAGTGGTACTTTCATCTAGTCTGCTATATGTAAATTGAGGATAAGGTGAAAGCCAAGTCTAACTGGTATGAGCGCTCACCATACAGTGTTAGCTTGAAAGGAGGTGTACCTTTGTGTATATTAAACTCCTAGTAAGGTTAGTTAGAACCTTAAGTGGCTTGTTGGATGCTCGTGAGGTGCCGGTCCCCCAGATGTTCCCCCAATACAAACCATTGTTTTAGTAGCTCAAATCCTTCTATTTGTTGATGCAAAAGGTGGGACCTTTGAAGCGGCCCTGATTCATGTGATTCTTAGTAGAGGTAGCAGGGAGAATCCTAAGGTTCAGTGGGGGGATGAGCCTAAGGAAATCTAGATTTGGTATGTGTGAGAAGTGAGTGCTGTGGAGGGGAGCCGGTGCTACTAGATCCTGAAGCTACATGCTTTGAATATGCACAGCTAGGGGATTCAACAAATATTGTCTTTTCTAGCCTAGGATTATAATTGTTCTTCTGTCAAAAAGTTTGCAAAAAAATATAAAACAATAATAAAAAGATAAAAATCATGAAAACTTCTATGCATTTGCTATGTCTTTATCTACCATAATTGAAAATCAAAAGCAAAAAAGGCCAAGTTTTCAACCAAAAATAGAAATTTTTGAAAAACATGCCAAAAAACTTTGCAAAAACAAACTTTGCTAGATCTATGCATATGCTTTGACCTGCTGCACTTTTATCCTTTGTTTCCACACATTTGTAGCTGCGCATCTATCACATTAAGCTTTTCCGATCTTGTGTCAATTTCTGTAGAGATGGCAAACCAATTAGAATATATTGCTCAAACACTCCAATATTTGCAATTACAAATAAACTTAGGTCCCTCGACCCAAGATTGTATAGCAATTGGTCAACAAATCCAAGTCTTACAACAAGAAATGGCAATCTCGCAAGCTGAACATGCCAATACCAACTACTCCTCGCCCCAAAATCATATATCCTTTTCCCATACTCATGACAAGGAAAGCACCACCTCAAGTTAGAAATTGTATACCACTCTGTCTACTAGTCCTCCTTCACCACTTTCTAAGACATCTATCCCAAAACATACCAGTCCTACACCAACACCGCCATCTAGTTCCTCAAACTCTAAATGGGCAACCAAAAAAGAATTAGATGAGTTTTGGGAAAAATATTTTCCAAATTTATATAGCAAAAGAAAAGCTATGGACAAAGCCAAATTCACTCATCCATTACCCCATACACCTACAAAGGATGTGATCCAAGGACTACCAGCAAAGAGCCAAACATGTCCCCACATTCTGGTCCTTGACCTTACTAAAGTTCCTTCCAATAACATGTCAAATCCTACAACCCCTTCATGTAATCCACAAACCCTTGGGCTCATCAAAGAACTTCCTACCATGAACCAAAGTCAAGGTCCATCGAACTTTCATGTTGTCGACCAAGAGCCTACCCAAGAATCTTCTACCATAATTGCCTTTCAAGAAGATCAATAGTTATGTCAAGAGCACACCTTAGAGCATGTGGAAACATTAAGCTCTCATCCAAGTCAAGATCAAATCACTTTTTTACGACCCATTCATAACATGTATCTTTTCCATGATCAAGATGATATCCATAATATTGAACCTCTCCATGAGCAACTTGATCCTATACATGGGAAAGCGATCCAATTCCAATCCATCCATAATCTATACCTTCTCTATGATCAAGATACTGCCTTTTACGAAGAAGATGTTCATGAACAACATGATCCCATACCTATACATGAGCAAGAAACCTCTATTACTTCTATTCATCTTCTATCTAATCCTATCCATGATCCAACAACTTCCACTTCCTTTGATGAGACACTTGCCTCCCAAGTGCACATAGATGATCAAACTGATAACTTGGATCCTACTAAACATAATGATAATCAAGATCCTAATGATTCCCCACCATCCGTTATTGATCAAGTTACAAATCCCCCACCATATATCCTTGGTCTCACTACCTTTATCCATGAATATTCTTCCTTAGAACACCAACATCCATTATCCTCTATCTCAACTTCTCCATCCACTAAGGAACTTGTGTCTAGTGTTCCACCTATACATAATCCCACTGTCCATCGAATACTCCAGAATATGAACTATCAAGGTAAAGGCTTAGGCCTTCATGAACAAGGTATTTTGGAACCTATCCATGTCAAAGTTCCTCCATCCTCATATGGCCTTGGATACATACCCCAAGATGAACAATCTCAAGATGTTGGTACTTCCTCCACTCCTCCTAAGTCCACCACTTTCCATCACAAAATCTATCATATCCCTAAAACATATGTGGCCATTTCACCTCCATCATCCTACAATTGTCAAGAGCATGTGACCATACACCTTCCACTATCCAACCTACCTCCACTACTTCCAACTCCTAATATCCCTCCATGCATTTTACCACCACTTCTTCCAACACCTTATCCATCCATCTATAAATCCTCTAAATACCAACAAATGTACATGTTGTCTAAACAACAAGCTTCCACCAACCTCACTTCCACCATCCCAGGGGATTCAAAAGAACAAATTTGGATGCCTCTACCTATAAAGTCAAAAATCCTAAGAGTCCTCATGACCTAGGATACAAAAGCCAAGAATCCAAGAAACATCCATCTTCAAAGCTGCATACACCCACACACCGTAATGTCAAACTAAAAAAGGTGTGGGTCCCCAAGCAACAAATAATTATCTCAGAAACTACACAAAAGTTGCATATACACAAGCTCATACCTTCATAGGTACAATCTATAAGAAAAATGGTTTGGGTACCCAAGCAAAAAGCCATGAAGTCAAATAAGGCATCCACCTCTAAAGCATCCCAACCATCCACTTTCTCCCATGCCATCCACAAGTATCAAATCCTTCCATCCCACATGACAAACAAAAATTAGAAGTATACTAAGTCTATGTGGGTCCCTAAAGGTCTACATCACTCATCCACCAGGCAAAAATATCCATTGCTTCCTACACCACACTCCTATCATTAGATTCAATGTTTATCACAGTATGTGCAACCATTGGTCATGGTTCCCTTCCATTCCATGACACTTCCGTATAAATCCATCTCCCCTCCCTCCCACTACTATCCTACATATCTTCCTCGTCCTATGGTCCATGCTTTTACATAAACCTTCCTTCCATCCTTGCATAAGTCCTTCTGTATTCTGCATCATCATCCAATATTGCACCTTCCAGTATCCAATATCTACCTTCTCCATATCTCACTTTCATGCAATCCCCTACCAACATCTATGAGAACACTTGATCATTAGGCTTTACAATATCTTAATAGTCAAGGGAAGTTGAACCAGAGGTGCTTAAAATGGGTTGAGTTTTTGTAGAGTTATATTTTGGTTTGAAGCATAGGAGTGGGAAGTCTAATAGAGTTATAGATTCCTTGAGAAAAAGGAAAAATTTGTTGACATAAATAAAAATAGAGATTGTTGGGTTCGATGGGCTCAAAAGTTTGTATCGCGAAGATCCATATTTTGTAGAGGCTTGGAAAGCTTGTTTGGAACCTATTACATTAGATAAGACCAAATGGTTGGATTTCATAATCTAAGACAACATGTTGTTTAGAGGAATCTAGTTGTGCATTTTGAGGAGTTCCATGAGAGAACTTGATTAAGGAGAAGCATAGTGGGGGATTAGTTGGACACTTTGGTCAAGATAAGACCATTGCTATTGTTGGTGAGAATTATTATTGGCCACAATTACAACAAGATGTGAGAAAATTTGTGTAGAGTTGCAGAGTGTATCAGATAGCAAAAGTAACAATTCAGAATACAAGGCTATATCAGCCATTACCTGTACCAGAGAAGCCATGGAATGATATTAGTATGGATTTTATTCTTGGTTTATCAAGGACATAGAGAGGACATGATTTCATTTTTGTGGTGGTGGACAAATTCTTGAAGATGATACATTTTATTCCTTGTAAGAAAACCAATGATGCTATTCATATTGCAGAGTTATTTTTCAGAGAGGTGGTGAGACTACACGGTCTACCTCAGAGCAAAGTTTCAGATTGAGATACCAAGTTTGTTGGTTATTTCTAGAGGACATTGTGGAAGAAGTTGAAGACATATTTGAAGCATGATTTAGCAAATGCATATGAGGTATAGTTGCCAAGTTAGATCAACATTTCCCCTGTGTTCAACATTGCTGATTTAACAGAATATCATGAAGATGGAATAGAGGATGGACCAACAGAAGAATAATGGAGTATTTTGGCATCTACTTCAAAGGAGGAGATAGAAGAGATCTTGGATAGACGTGTGGGAAGAACTACTTGGAACATTCAATATGAGAAATATCTGATGAAGTGGAAAGGAAGGCCTGTTGAAGATTCTTCCTGGTTGTCTAAGGTAGAGGTTGACCCTTTGGGGTCTCCCTCAAACACCTGAGATGTGACAAGGTCACTTCTCAAAATGACCTTGGGTGTATGATGCAGGAGCATTTGAGCATATATGGAAGTGAAAAATTATAGGAAGCTTCATAAATAAAAAAGACCTTTGGCAAAGGAATCATGCAAAGATCATTTGTGGGCTGAAAGATATTAAAGTTTTTGTTTCCTGAAAAACCCCTAAAAATTATTTGAAGTTAGTTTTGAGGCACTAGATGGCCCCATACAGACCTGAAAAATGATGGAATTGGTAGAACAAATTCTTAGCATGTAGAGAACTTTGTGATCTTTCCAACGCTTCAAACGGTCATCAATCGGACACCTAGATCAAAAGTTATATCTCCCAGAAATTGACCTATTTTTGGAGGGAGATGGAAAATTCAAAATTTGGCTGGAGGCTGCCAAAAAGGGCTATTTATAACTATTTTTGGGAACCCTTGGCAGTGGTAGAGATGAGGGGGAAAGTGTAGAGTCAAGAAAAGGTAGGAAAACAAAAACCCTAGCTAATTTGGGCTTACAGAAGGTAGAGGGTTCTAGAGTTTGGAGATAGGGAAGATGTAGTGTGTTGCAGCCTATGGAAGATTCATCCTCTAATTGTATTTGAGCTTCTGTAATGTAATGTATTGTCCAAATCAATAAAAGAACATTCCTATTTTTTGTGTGCAATTTTTGTTATTGTGTGTTTTATGATTTACCCCTTTCATCAATATCCAACAATTCAAGAAAGTGAAGGAAATACACAAAAGGAGTTTTATTGATAGAAGAGAAGCCCTACAAATTTTTTAGGTATGATGATTTTTAACCTATCCCTCCTTCACTAAGAGAATAAACCTTTTGTTTTTATACATAATGATGTATTTGTCACTTACAGTATTTAGTCATTTTAAGGTTTGTGATATTGTATAATTTTGATCTACATATATATTTTCTACTAATTCTTAATCCCTTAGATAGATAGTCATTCATCAATCTCCAATGGTGGGTCATGCCTTGAAACCTTGAATTTCAATTCCTCTCATAGGTGATCTAAATATCTTTAAGATTTTGTTGCTATCCTTGATTCTTCGAGACACTAGAATGCTAATCTATATTCCTTAGATCACACATCATACTAGTTACCTTTGGACACTAGTCTAATTTACTTATCCAAGTTAGTAATTTAGTAGATTACCCAATGTTGAATCTCATAGAATATATGTATACATGTGTACATGTAAAATAAACAAGCAATTTGTGATGGGGAATAAAAGGAATAGGTCAAGGTTGTTTGATAAAAAAAGATTGGATGAAGAGAAATACAAAAAGAAGAAATAATAGGGATTTTATTTTAGGAACATCTAGTCAAGAACAACCCATTAAAATTATTGATGACCAAATTGAACACCATGCTAATGAAGTAGTACAAGAAGAAATTGGTACATCTTCAAAGAATATAAATGAAGAGGAAACTAGTGATGAAATTTTTTTTTTGGTATGGAAAATCTAATGGACATGGATGAGAATTCTATTTTCAAGGAGATTTCACAAGAAGATATGTTACCTGAAAGAAAAATAAAATTTCACTCTAAAAGAATTTGGGATGAATTTTTTGAAGAAAAAATGCTAATTGGAAGAGCACAATTATGTGCAAAGTTATTTAGGTGAAGAGAAATGACCCTATTTTGGAGTTGTTAGGGGTTGATAATAGGAAAAAATAATCAGGTTTATTTAAAGATATAGTAATTGAAAACTTGCAACAAGCATTAGACTGTATTCAAAAAAAGAGTCAAACTATTGATTTAAGTGTTGCATGTAGAACATTGATGACTACAATTTCTAGTAAAAATTGTCACATTCTTTATTTAGACTTAGATGTAAACTCAAATTAAGTACTAGAGTGTTTGGATTCATGTCTAATAGTTTATATGTTTGAAATTAAACAAAATTTCCAATTATTTTTTAATAACACTTAAACATATTAGATAGTATTAATTTTTATTGAGATGATTACGTATCCTTTGATTTTTAAGTATATTTTCCAAATATTCCTTAATTTTGTTTGTGCAAGTGGCTATGTGAATGCCTTCATTTTATTTAATATGTTATGTGGTTTATTTTATCTCATGTTATGAAATGAACAATAGAGAGTTGGAAAGACATAATCAACTATTCAAGATATTTCCAAATTTACAAGTATTTGTGTAATGTGTTGTAGGATATGTACATCTAATTTCCTTATTTTAGTATTTGGATTCATGTTACAACTTATTTATAAGAATTTATTAATACATATTTTGATTAGTTAGAGTGATTATGTTTACCAAGACTGTTGTGCCTATAAAACTTGACAAGATTCCTTTATCATAAATGTTTTAATGAATGTTCATATGTTGTTAAAATTATTATAGATATAGATATCAAGTTAAAATATCTTTGAATGAATGTTTTTTTTAATTTATACATGTTTTAAAACCATTCATAATTTCTTTCTTTATGAAGAAATAAAGATAGCATTGTTCAAGTGTATGAAATAAGAGAACTTGTTCACAAACAAAGTAAGTGCATAGGTGTATTTTTTAATTTAAAAAAATAAATTGAACTTTCTTAAGTAGTTAAAAAACAAATGACCAAATTCAGTTTGACTCTAGACATGTCCTTCCTACATATACAACACTCTTGTTTGTTTTCATGCATGTATCTTTTGTAAATGTCTTATTTAAAAGATTGTAAGAAAATTCAAATAATCAAATATTTTAAACTATAAAAATATGTTTAACAACTTGCTTCTGGATATCAATTGTATAGAAATTTTTAGTATCAACATTTAGTAAGATTCTACTAAATTATTATTAAATTACTTATATATATTATTATATTACTACTATTATTATTACTTATATATATATAAACATGTGATCTAGATAAATTTATAAACAAACTTACACACATGCACACACAATAAATCAATAATCAAACTATGCAAAACATAAGCATGCATATATAATGTCCATCATGATAAAACATCATAAATATAAAACATGACTATTCAGAACTCAGAAAAGTATATCATAAATATATATAATGTCCATCATAAAACATCATAAATATAGAACATGACTAAGTTTAGAACTCATAAAACATGTATATAAAAGTAAGGGTATTGCATGCATATAAGAAAACTCAAAAAAGTCTATGTCTATGAATGGATTGAGCCTCTCTCTATCTCGAGCCATGTCCCTAGTCTTGTCCTGGTCCTTGTCCCAATCCTTGACCCGAGCCCTGTCCTAAGTCATGCATTGAGCCCTGCACATGAAAGTACATAAAATTTAAAAAATCTATATATGATTTATGTACATGTGTATGTGTATATGTGTGTTTGTGTGTGTGTGTAAGTTACCTGACATCCATGGTCTAGATCATGTAGAGGATGCTACATAGGAGTATGGATAGAAGCATGACCTAATCCTAGAACCTATATGACACATGTATGTATGTATATGGATGTGTAAAGTTAGAAATCTTGTACTTGACATATGTATATGTAAAAAATTTGATATATGTTTACTTAAATTGTACACGTGATAGGTGGGTTTTAAATACCTCATGATGATGTCTAGGATCATCAGCATACTACAAATCTCCATATCCAAGTGGGAAAACATTAACATGTACCTAATGTAGAGTTTTAAAACCCTACATTTTTCTATGTATTTGTTTCCAGCTTTTCTATCAATATGCGACTTTGAATCAGCTAAGTATCAGTGTTTTATCAATTTATGCCCGCACAAATGACACATGTCAAAATGATGGGGTTTTGAAGATGCATAGCGGAAAAGAAACTTAGAAGTAGCACAAAGTCACCACATGGCTAGGTTAGTATTTGTGGAGCAAGCCAAGTGTCATCTTTTAGTTCGGCTGTAATGATTGATGGATTCCCCACATGTTTCTTTTAAAAGTTTTGAGTCTCGATAGATGGGGACATGTGTTGGCATGTTAGAGATTCAAGGAAAGAATTTTGTGAAGGTATCTCAAAAGCCCGCCAGCTTGCCCCGTATGAATATGGCAGAGCTTGCCATGTGTCCTTGTATTCGGGCTCCTTGTTAAGTCTTTGCGGTCCTAAGGTGACGTATGTTCGTGGTGGGACCCAAGTTTCAAGGTTAGTGAAAGCAGCAGACGATACCATGTGTCATCATGGCAGATGTTTGGAGGAAAAGTCTCAGTGAAGCTTTGTGAAGCAGTGTGAAGGTGCCATGTATCTCAATTTTGAAACAAGCAGAGCCTGCCATGTATCATAAAGAAGTTAAGTCTTTTTTAAAGTATGGGATCAGCGAAAAATGCCAAATGTTAGTGTGGCACATGTTTAAGGAATCATTTGGGAAGCCCTCACAGGGAGAACACCATAGCACCACGTATATTTTTGGAGTCTTTTTGAAGCTCGTGGAAGATACCACCTGTCTCAATGGTACTAATAGAAGCATCAAGGATGTGAGCCATATTTAATGCACCTACTGACCAATAGGGATGCAAGGAATGAATGGGAGAATCTAGTATGTCTAAAGACTCAGAGTGTCTATTATAATAAGAAGAGTCGAAGCAAAGGCCTAGAATCTAAAGAAATCTTCAGCGTGTGGGTTTTCAATGGCATCTTCAGTTGATGCTAGTTTTGTTTCACTGGCGGTTGGATTCATAGCTGCCATTAGAGTTTAGAGCTTCATTTTTTGTGCTATAAATAGGAAATCTTGTAATATGGGATATATACTTAGAGATATAGAGATATATATAGGAGAAATATTGGCTAAGAGGATTTTGGTTCTGTTGGACCAGATTTATGTCATTTGCCTTTACAATTGTTCTTTTAAAAAAGGAAACATTGTAGATCTATGCATACATTCTGCCTTATATACTTTGTTGGAGATATTAATGAGAAGAAGCCTCTGTTCTGTGCATGTTGTGATATTTTCTAGATCTTTCTTGCAAGTTTTTTAAGTTTAGCTTCTGAATATAAATCTGTTATAGATTATGTTTTGTTAATCATGCATATTGCTCTTTAACTTAGTAGAGATTATAAAGGATTTAATCACTGTGCTTATCTAAAATTAAAACATATTATTGGCACATCAGAAGTTATCTTATATTGTATCTGTAATCTTGTTTTTTTCTTCCCTTTTCTCACAAACCCAAGAGAAGAGCCAACTTCTTTAAAATCTGGAGGTTATTCTGAGAAGCAATCCCATGTTTTCAAAATTTCCCATTGTTGGTGATTAACCTGCAAAACTAAACATCAATAGTTTTTGGTACGCCCGGTGGGAGTATTCACAAGATCTTGATTAAGGACATATGAGCCAGTGGCTAGGATGGAGTTAGAGCTATGAACCAACAACCAGAGCCCAGTCAGTCGCTAATGCAAGAATCTTATTGCCCCTGTTAGTAGCTACTCCAAGAAGGAGAGAAAATCAACCAGCAAGAGTACCAGGAATCATGGCAAGGTAAAAATTCAAAGTTGTGTCACACTTTGGGCCAACTTATCAGCATAAACGAATTTAAGTATTTCCAACTAAAAGTCAATTTTGATGAAACTTATGTTCTATTTGGATTCATTCTAGATAAATTAGATCTAAGCCACAACTTTTCTAATTGGAACCATATAAAAGCATATGTATCATCACTTTGGGGCTCATTTGCCAAAAAAAAAGAAATTATTTGAAAAACTTGATGTTCTAATAACTCCTACTCATGCAAATAATCATTTTAAAAGAATCTAAAAATGCCCTTTTGTAGATAAATCAATCTGCTTTGTAAAAATATAACTTTTTAAGAATTTGAATTAGTGTTTATATTTTCTTTTTTATTTCTACTAAAAGTAGATCATCAGCACCAAAATATGGTGTTGATTGTCCTCTTTATAGAAAATAGTAAAGTTTATCAAAAAAAATTTGAAAAAAATATGATGTACTAGAGGAGAGATTCCTTGTCAAGATGACATAATTTTTTTCCTATTTTGGATAAATAATGAAGACAAAAGTTGACGTCCCATTGAAACAGTTGTGTTTTCATTACACAACTTTCAAGATTTATATATATATATCAAATTGGGGAAGAAAATAATTCATGCACTAAAGTTTTGAGCTATGAATACCCAAAAAATATAGAAGGAAAATAAATGAAATTTACTATATAAAGTGTGACGTCCCATTCAACCTTATTTTTTAGCATTTTATCAACAACTAAATTATAGTGTCAATTTTATAAAATACTACATTTAAATACTTTTTAAATTTTTTTAAAAAAATAGAAACATAAAATACACTAAAAAATCTTCATTTTATTAGTTTACATCTATTTAAAATTTAGAACATATATGTCATTTTGTAGTGATTCAAGTTAAAAAGTTAGATCAGTGTTGGTTGTTTCCTTTATAAAAGTGTGACATAGGTTTGTGCTTTTACCCTACAGCCCCTGCTCCACCCCAGAACTTTGCAAATTGGAACAATGGGAGTCCACTCCTTCTCCCAACACCACCAGACACATGGGATCCAATTCTTGCTAATGCCCTGACAGCATTGCCCAAATTTATAGAAGATTCTAAGATCCCAGTGAAACATCTTCAAGATGTATCTAATATGTGTACTATACACTTCATCACAGAACAAAATGTGGCTAGGAGGCTATTGGCAACTTCTTTCAAGGGAAGGCTCTACATTAGTACATGTCTTTGATGACAAACTCTAGATCAAGACTTGGGATGAACTGGGAGATGCTTTCTTTACAAGATTCAGTGAAAAGTGTAATAGATCATCTTCGCTATAACAACTGATCACCATAAAGAGAGCACCCCAAGAAGCCATAACATACTTCAACACCCAATTTCAAAAGACTTGGGATAGGATTCCTGCAATAGCTAGACCATCATTAGATATGACAATTGTCTTCTATCTTAAAGCCTTTAACTCTGATATTTTAGTCATGATTCATTTCTTAGGAGGACAGACCCTTCCTGATGCATATGATTTAGCTGTTAGAGTTGAGAATAATCTAATAGATACTAGGAAGTTGCCCCCAAGACCTCCCATGCCTATGTTTCTAGAAATTCCCATTCCTCCCCCACAAGAAGTCCCTAATACTTCAACAACCCCTGTGTTTATGTACACTTCTCCAACACCTCAAATACCCACTACCTTAGCACCTCTTGCTCACCCATTTGAAATGGATGATGTTAAGAGCATTCTTAGAACCTTTTCTAATGAAATCATTAACCTTAAGAGACAACAAACTATTTACCCAAAGCCTCCTTACCAACGATTTTAAGGGAACATGCCTCCATATCAACCCAATCAGTACCAAGGTCCACAAAGACCAAGTCATCCTCAGACATCAAATCAGCTAGTTCTGGTGCCTACACTATTACAAATTGTCCTAGCTAAATCAGGTAGGGAAATGGTTCCTAGGAAAAATAATATGGTAAAAGAAGTAAATGCTTGGTGTTTTCATTGCAATAATGCACATATGCCCAAAGATTTCCCCAGATCTAATTTACAACAAAAGATAGTAGAGAGAATTGTTGATAACTGAGAGGGGGGTGAATCAGTTATCTTAATCAATTTAACTTTTTGTTCTTCTTTAATAACTAGTGTAGCATCAAAACAAATAAGCATCCATAATCATGAAAGCAGAAACAAAATCAATACACATAACACAATGATTTTGACGTGGAAAACCCTGTTAAGGGAAAAACCACAGAGTGACTAACCCAAGATTGTATTCTCTATTAGAAGAACAGAAATACAAAAATGGCACTTGCCAATTAGGGCTCACTGCCTGAGCACACTACTCACAAAAGGCTCACTGCCTACAAGAGACTCACGTCTACAACGTACAAGGAGAGTAACAAGATACTTGAACTGATGAGAAGCATCCACATATGCTGAGGTTCAGTTCTGGTTAGGTTCTGTTGGCACTCTATTTTGGTCTGGATCTGAGCGCAGATGTTGGAGGGTTTTTTCTTTTTGGGCCATAAGTTTCCTTGTTCATCGTTGTGACTTGGCATTTCGGCGAACTATTTCTTGGTCCCTCCGATAGGTTTGGTCTGGCCGACGGGAGCATAGTGACTTTGTTCATCGGCTGGACTGCATGTTTGGTCTCGCCGATGAAGTGTTCATCGGCATGACTTTGGCTATCGGGTGAGTGGGTAGATGTTAGACCTACTGTCGTGGGTCTGACCGATGGTGGATGGCTTGAGGTTGGCCATTGGGGTAACTTATACTATCAGCCAGTGGAATTTCATGTTGGCCGATGGTCTTTGTCTTGGCGACAGTAAGGCCATCGGTGAGAATTGGTCTATCGGCAGATGGGTTTCTTGCTAGCCCGATGGTTCATCTCTGGCCGACGGAGGGGGTGTGAAGTGGGCTTCGGCATGACCTTTGCCTATCGGCGAAGAAGCTTTTGGGTTGGCCGATAGACTCTGTTTGGCCGATAGTGGCTTGCGGAGGTGTGATCGGTATGACTATTGAGCTCGGCAAGAGATTTTTGGGGCGGGCCAATGGTATATGTCATGGTGATGGGTATTTGGCGAAGGGTCATGTGTCGAGCGGGGCAAAACGCTTGACACCTATTATGTGTGCGACCATGTTTTTAAAGTGCTAAGGGGGTTTCCACACATTGCATGTGGGATTAATTTCCCTACATATTTGAAGCCTGCGAAGAAGTGCGTTTTGGCAGGAACTTTTGTTTGAAACGCAATGACGGTTTCCAAGTGAAACGCGGGTGGTTGAGACCTTTAATGGCGACAATGCAGAGGTATGGGCAATGGTACAAGCGATCAGGCTGCCCAATTTTTGAGTGAAGACTTCCAGATGGCGGCGCAAGGCTCGGGGTCCTTTCTGTCTGATGCAGCAATAACTTCTGGGTGCCATTCCTTTAGGGGTCTGTATCTAACATTTTTTGATGTCCTTCATGTAATTAATGTTGAGTACGCTTCTTTGGCTGTTATAAGCAGGAAGTGTTACTTATTTTGAGGTTGTTGAAAGTTGAACATTTTGGCTCTATAATGCAATACAACTGATTTGGTTGCTTTGTGCAGCAAAACTTGTGAGTTTATGTATCTCCTGTTGTATGTTTTCGCATGAATCCACTGATTTCATGGTCAATCTTATATGAATAATGCTATGTTTGCATGTGTTATGCTAATTCTGTCTCCAGTTTTGCATGTATCTTTCTTCTGAGTCTAGGTATTCAAGGAATGTTTGAGACTCTAGAACATAGAATTCCTGTGTTGAGTGTCTGATCTCTTAAACTTCTACTCAAGGGGTAGATTAAATCATTCTCAGATTGAACATTGGGAAGGGTATACTGCACTAGGGATGCCATAAGTATAGATAGCTTAACACTCTGTATTGGGAGATATCTATAAGGTAGGTATCGTGTGTATCCCCCTGAAATCTAGTTTTAGTTGTTCATGCTGATCATTCACAGGTGTATGTCTACTGACTCCAGGCCCTAGACAGGCACTGATCTAGCTTTGTGTTAGTGTTATATACCATGTCTAGCTTTGCATCCAAATATAAAATTAAAATCAAACTCCAAAACAACCATTAGGACAGTAGAATTAGTTTTAGGATCCAAGTCCTCTGTCTACAACTGCAAATAGGCCCAAAGCCAACCCCTTTGCTCTTATCTTACAGTTTTGGTCTACTTATAGGAGGACTTATCTACTTTCTATTAGCATCCTAGCCTTTGTATGCATAACCTCATGGATGTTGAGTAGGGAATACCCCCCTAGGTTTTGCAGAGCCTGAAGAAGAAGAGGAGATAAAATATAGAGTCTATCTCCTACATTGTTGGCCCCTGGCCCAGAGATCCTGTTGATCATTGATGGCTACCTTGTAGGGAAATCTGGGAGTAAGCATCCAGTCTGGGAAAAAGCTAATAGGTTCAATACACTAATCTACTGCATTTCATTCTTCCTCTTCTTTGGTGCTGCTGTCCTGTCACATACTGGACCTGTATTACTGCTTCTACACTGCTCTCTACTTTTCTTCGCACTCCACTCCACACTACATATATCTTCACATATAAATCCATCTGGTATATATATCCACATCAAGGATTTCAACATCTTTGTATTCAGCATCCGGAATACTCAATATTTTCCCAAACTCTGGTCTATCGACTGAATCCTTGCTTATCAAGTGATACGTATCAAAGAGATGCTTATAGAAGTCATCAATCATGTTGGCCAATCATGAATGATACCTCAAGAAGCTTGATCACCATCAATATCTCATTCGGATTAAGGTCTGATGCTCTGTCGGTCAGGTCTTCCTTAGTCTACTTTGCCAAACAGGAACCCAACACTCAGGTGCTTATATCTTTTCACTCTTTCATCACCGCAGGCTCAATCTCTAGAATATATTAGTCATGATACTCCTCTTGACTTCCCCAAGTCTACACTTTACTAAGATACTTCTATTGAGAGATCCAGACCTGATTGTCAGACCTTGCTGCATGCTCTGTTCTTGGTCACCGGACCAAAATACTCTTCAATCTGACTTCCGGTATAGACACACCATGTCTTGTGGATGTGTGAGATGGACTTTGTTGCCATCAATGACAACACTCATGAAGCCACATAGTGTGTCTTCCCAAGAATCTCCCCCTTTGGCATTGATGGCAACACTTAGTGAAAAATGACTGTCACACTATACTCCCCCTTGGCTGATGCACTATTCGAATGTAAAATTTTTGGGAGCTCCCCCTTAGCTAGATTCCACATTTTTCACTATTCCTCACTCCCCCTTTGACATCAATGGCAAAGGGTAGGATCCGCATACGAAAATTTCCAAAAATAATCTATACTTGGCCACATAAATATATATACATGATATACTTACATATACTAAAGTATATCTGCAAAAGTTGTCTTCAACTGGACAAATTCTATTGCCCAACTCTACTTCATCCTGTCCAAAATTGAGATGTGACCACTCAACAGGAATGCAAAAGATTCTGCCCTCTTTAGATCTGTCAGATCACTAGTCCAGGCTGTGGTCTGAGCATCAATTAGGGCCTCATGCATGGCCTCTAACTTAGGGATAATTATCCCTCTAAGTTCACCCAGCTCACTTATTATATTTTTCCTTTCCTTTTCAAGTTTCTTTAGTTCATTCAGAATGGTAATAGTTTGACATTCCTAATTTATTATGGATGTGGTGAGAGGATCAAAATTTTGAGATACACTTGATAGTTTATCCTCTTGCTCTTTCACTTTCTTCTTAATATCCTTTGTCACTTTAGACCAGGATAAGAAAAATTTATATATCTCTCCACCATCTTTAAGAGCATTTTCTAAGATCTTTATCCCAATATCCATAGTTCTCCTATCATTTGTTATTAGCCCTTGTACTTTAGAGAATCTCTTGCCCAAAAATTCTTTCTGGACTTTCTCTTCTGTTGCTTTCTCTAAGGAGTCAAAATGTGTATTAACAGAATTTACAAGAGACTTTAGATTACCGGATGTGGAGGCTGAAGGGTCCTTTTGGAAGGATGGCTGATTTTATCTAGCACACCAAATGCAATCTCTGTTATCTCACAGTCTTCCATGTGAGACTTCAGAAGATTTTCTTTTGCTTTGGCTTGATCAAAAGATGCTACCTTCATTGTCTGGACTGGAGAAAGGGAATCAAAATTGAATGGTCCTTAAAGTAGCTCTAGTTCATCTAATTCCATCATTTCTTTTGTCAAGAAGTCTTTGACTGCTTCTGCAGTGTCTCTTGCCGAAGAAAGAGTTTTCTTCCCTTCTATAGCCTCAGTACTATCACTTGTAGTCTTCTCTATTTGACCTTCTCTTCCCTTCACTTCTCCTTGATTGATGCTTTCTTCTTTTCTTTCTTCTTTGTCAATTCTAGAGTCTGTAGGGGGATCCAGAAGAGAGGTGTCTACTTCTCCATGAACTTCCTCTTCCATAACAGAGGAATCTAAGTCCTTAGCTTTCTCTTTACTTGTCTCCTTTGTCTCTTTTGCAACTATCTCAGTAGATTCTCCTTTGTCATCCATGGCAGAGGGTTCATCATGTGAGTCCTCAATAATAGGAAGATTGAATCTTTTAAAAGCATTCCGGAGGATATCTTCTGTTTCTTTAGCCACCTAATCAGTCTTTCCAAGCATAAGCTTATTCATTCTGGCTTTGCTCTAGAACTCATCCTTGCAATCCTTGAAGATCATGTTCTTTTGTTGAGGAGTGATGGAAGGATAAAGTTGGATAGCAATCTGCTCCCAGATTTCTAGGTCTTTTACCATGGCATTGTTCTTTCTCATTTCAAGTTCCTTTTCTAGGCTTTTGGGAATTAGAGATATAATTTCAATGAATGATTTGTTATAGATGTTTAGATACCTGACTGTGGCATCTTGCAAACTCTTCTGGTTAGCTTCATTAAATTCATCATAAAACTCAGTCATTGGTTTTAGGTTCCCATCCACAGTGACTGATTTGATGATATCATCAATGCAGAGAGTAGGCTTTTCAACAAATTCTTCTGCCTTTTCTTTCTTGCCTTGACCAGTAGAGGGTTCACTAGATTCTTTCTTCTTCTTCATTTTCTTGACCTCCTCATCTGATTCAGTCTCTTCATCATCCTTTTGATTGGTGCAAGACCTTGTGGCCTTTGTCTTAGTTCTCTTCTCTCCCTTTCTAGATGTTCTGACTTTCAGTTTTGATGCCTTTTGGCTCTTAGAGGTGGCAGGTACAAAGCTCTTGGAGGATCTAGTCTGGGAAGGGGCTTGCACCGGATCACTTTCCTTTTTTGCATCTTGTTTCTCTTTCTCTGCCTTTTCCAGTTTTTCTCTATTTGCATCAAGTGCTTCTTTTGAAATGCCATACCTTTTGGCAACATCCTCTACTTCTTTTCTCACTTTTCTTTTCATTTCCAGTTGTCTTAGCTCTACATGAATCTTCACACTCAACTCTTCAAAGGTTCCAAACCTTTCTGCCTTAAGGTCCTTGGGTTGACTTAGCAGGTGTTGAATATGCAGATCTAGAATTTTCTCATCAACTTAATACCCCATTGGCATGATCTAGACTATCCTTGGCCCCATTGCCTCCATTAGGCATTGATCATTTTCTACCATAAAGCATACTGTACCCTTATACTTTTCAACTAGAGATTGGGGGATTCTCTCTCTGGCTTGCATCATACTCTGAAAGTTTTTGAAGTAGCCCAAGAGTGTTGCATTTTGTGCCTTGGCATCACCAATTCCATGCAAATAATCTCTAATTTGTATGGCTACTGGTCTGTCATTTTGCCATATCCAACCACTGGATCCGGGAAGCTCATTCATAAAGTAAAAGAATAAACATAATATTAGGCCACCATATTTGAATGAATTATTTTTATCTTTCTTTATTTTTTGCAAATTCTCTAACAGTTGATTCAGGAGAAGCTCACAAAGATCATAGTCAACATTTTCTCTTAGCATCTGATAAGTAGTCTAAATTGCAATTCTGGGTATTGAATTTTCCTTGCTGGAGTGATATATCTTGTAACTAATTATCATGGAGGTAAACTTGATATCTAGATCAGTGATATCTTCAATTGTCATTGCTCTCTTGTCAAATTTTGATCCTGTTGCCTCACTCACTGTCTGATTCTTGATGGATTTGAGAGTAGGTAACCCATCGGATGAGTGCAATCTGGTAGCTACCCTAATGGCATCCTTGGTTATCTTGAATGGTCTCATCAACCACATAAAGTTGTCATGCATCCTACTAAGAACATATTGGACCCATTCATCTTCTACAAAATAGGGGAAATTGATGCAATGTCCAAAATGCTTGTCCCAGATAGCCTTGTACTGAGGTTTGAGTTCAAAAGAATCATCTATTAACTGATTGTGATAGATATACATTAGTTTGGATTCCCCAAATTCTTCAATGTTTGCATGAATATATGCCATAACATCTTCTACATGCAAAACCCCATGCGGAATGCTTGAAAAGGCGCCTAGGGGATCAACTTTTAGGGATTTGTAGGGATGTTTCTTGAATTTAGGATGTGGCCTATTAGTGATCTTCACAACATTCAAAGTAGCCATCTTTCAAAAGATTCAGAGAGAGGTTTTCAAGAGAGGAAAATACCTTTTACACTTCTAGGGTTCACGATATGAGTCAGATCAGATTGCTGGAAGAATCGACTTCTGCGGTTGATCTTTGAGAGGCTTGAGAAAATTTTGTTGCAGAGCTCCTTTTCTCTTTTTTTTGAATGCAAATGTACAAATGATAAACAAAAGAACCCTTATATTTCTGTGCAAACCCTAATTTCACACTGTAATAAATGCACAACTTAAGTTGTTCCAGTTGCTTTGTTTTCCTTGTCTTGAGAGACTTTTTTGGATCACTGAGATGCACTTAGAGCTATTCTTGGTGAATATTAGAAATCTATCTACCTTTTTTCAATCATTCCATTTATCTGTAGATCAAGATACCTCAAATTTGAATCATACTGGATCTAACTATGAAAATCCTGTTCTTATCGGATGACTGTTAAACCAGATCAATCTTTGAAGATTGGCCTCTTCTAAACTTCTTACAGATCTTTCATATCTTTTACCAAGGCTTATTTAGATGTTTCTCTGGGAACCTTTTAATTTGCAACTTTTCATGTGCCAATTTCAGGCACCAATTGATTGGCTAGGGGAATTTGCTTTCCTTTTTTAAGTCCCCCTGAGCCAGAGCTCATTTATTTAGTTTTTGGAAGGAATCTCAGCACCAGATTCTAGTGTGGATCCATCCTCAATATTTTTTGTACTCCTCTTCACCCAAATCTTGTTCATCTCCCTTTGAATTTTATCCACATTCACTTTTCCTTTTCCTTTGTCTTGGTTTTGATTATGATGCACTGGACCCTTTTTGTCCTAATTCTTACTTCTGCAGAATTTAGCAATATGACCAGATCTATTGCAATTGTAGCAAACAATATTTCTTTGCATATTTTACTAGTATCCTCTAGATCTACATTGATTAGCCATATGTCCCATTCTATTGCATGCAAAGCATCTACCATTGAATGAATTGTTCATTTGCAAATTTCTACACTCATGAGATTTGTGACCATACCTTTTGCAATAAAAACACTGTTTGGAGAAAGATGAATTAGTCTGATTCATTCTTCTTCTACACTGATTTGCTTTATGACCAAAGTTATTGCAATTGTGGTAGTATCCATTAAAGGATGGATATTTTTGAGCATTTGGTTATCTTACCGGAGGTCTTCTAGGCCTGTTCCTTGGATTTCTTGATCTAGAGTTCTTCTAACCAGATCCAGAGCTTTAACCTTTCTCATAACCCAAGCCTTGCTTGTCATCTACCCTCTTTTGGCTTTGAAGAACTTCACGTTGAGCAGAGCTTATCTTGAATTTCTCTTTGTATTCATTTGCTATTTGAAGATCCCTTTTAAGAATGTCAATCTGATTCTCAAGTTGTTCTTCATTATCTCTAGTTTCTTCAAGATCAGATTCTAGATGCTTGATTATTCTATCCATTTTGTGACAATCTTCTGATTTTTCCTTGAGAGATTGTCATAGATCATCTTCAATTTTTCTTTTCTCTTCAATTTCTTGGGTGAATTTCATAACCCTTGACTCCATTTCATGTCTTACCATAATGACCTCTTTTGATAGCTTCTCACATAACTTGTTCTTTTCATTCGGATCTTCATAAGTATTATTGGCTTCACTTTGACTTGCTAGTTGTTGCAGTAGTTCCTTTCTCTTTTTCATAGAGATACTTAGTTTCTCTTTTAGTTCATTTATGAAATCATCAGCTTGTTTGAGTCTTTCCTTTAAGTCATTGACTTTAGATGAGACTCCTCAAGATCATCTAAGGCAGACTGAAGTTGTTGCCTCAAACCATACATATCCATTGAGATTCCTAGATCTTCCTCAAGCTGTTAGGCTCTTTTTGGAGGAACATGGCTCTGATACCAATTGTTGATAACTGAGAGGGGGCTAGGTGAATCAGTTATCTTAATCAATTTAACTTTATGTTCTTCTTTAATAACTAGTGCAGCATCAAAACAAATAAGCATCCATAATCATGAAAGAAGAAACAAAATCAATACACATAACACAATGATTTTGATGTGGAAAACCCTTTTAAGGGAAAAACCATGGGGTGACTAACCCAAGATTGTATTCTCTGTTAGAAGAATAGAAATACAAAAATGGCACTTGCCAATTAGGGCTCACTGCCCAAGCACATTGCTCACAAGAGGCTCACTACCTACAAGAGACTCACTGTCTATAAGGTACAAGGAGAGTAACAAGATACTTGAACTAATGAGAAGCATCCACATATTCTGAGGTTCAGTTCTAGTTAGGTTCAATACACTGATCTACTGCACTTCATTCTTCCTCTTCTTTGGTGCTGCTGTCCTATCACATACCAGACCTGTATTACTGCTTCTACACTACTCTCTGCTTTTCTTCGCACTCCACTCCACACTACATATATCTTCACATCTAAATCCATCTGGTATATATATCCGCACCAAGGATTTCAACATCTTTCTAGTTGGCATTTGGAATACTCAATATTTTCCCAAACTTTGGTCTGTTGACTAAATCCTTGCTTATCAAGTGATGTGTATCAAAGAGATGCTTATAGAAGTCATCAATCATGTTAGCCAATCATGAATGATACTTCAAGAAGCTTGATCACCATCAATATCTCATCCAGATTAAGCTTTGATGCTCTGCCGGTCAGGTCTTCCTCAGTCTACTCTGCCAATAGGAACCCAACACTTAGGTGCTTATATCTTTTCACTCTTTCATCACCAAAGGCTCAATCTCTGGAATATATTAGTCATGATACTCCTCTTGACTTCCCCAAGTTCACACATTACTGAGATACTTCCTCTGAGAGATCCAGACCTAATTGTTAGACCTTGCTGCATGCTCTATTCTTGGTCACTGGACCAAAATACTCTTCAATCTGACTTCCGGTATAGACACACCATGTCCTGCGGATGTGTTAGATGGACTTTGTTTCCATCAATGACAACACTCATGAAGCCACATAGTGTCTCTTGCCAACAAAAAATAAGAATGGAGGGTCAAGCTGCCCTATCCTCACATTCTTTTCCATATCAATCACCTGGTGTTCAGAGTACAACAATGGTGGCCCAAATGCAAGGGATGTTAATAGAACAGGAAGGTGAAATCACCCTAGAACATGCCCTATTTTCATGGATTGAAGATGAAGATTCAATGTTTGTTAATGAAGCATCAACCTCTAGGAAGCCCATGGTACAATCTAACTACTTCACTAGGTCAAAGAGAAGGATGGTTGATCAGCCTAAGGTAAACCCCAATGAAGTGACTAGAGGGCCTACATTCCAAGCTCAGTATACTCCCACTTCAAGACAAGAAGTATCTATGGAAGCTCCAAATCAAGGAGTCTCCAATACATCGGTAGAAAGAGCAAGATATCCCTACTATCCTAAGATACCAACATTAGGGCCTATAAATGTGGTCGAATAGTTGAAGAAAGCTCCTGCTAATGTGTCAATCTGGGACATGTTGGCTATTCCTAAATAGAAGTTGCTATTGCAAGAAGCATTGCAGTCTCAGGCTGACCCTAGATTTGATAAAAGAAAAGGAGTCACAGACAAGGGAAAAGCCCAAATCAAAGATACTCCATCTCAAGGGACAACTGCTCTAATAAACACCAAGGAAGAAGTAAGTAAATCTAAGCCAAATCCTTTTTATTTGACCCTAATAATGGGAAAGAAATTGTTACATAATTCCATGATAGATTCAGGGGCTAACACTATAGTCATACCTAAGCAAATAGTAGATGCCCTACAAATAAAGTATGAGCCACTAGCAAAAGGAGTCATGCAATTAGATGGGAAGTCAGTTCAGACCACATGAATCATTAAGAAACTCCCTTTATAGCTGTATACCTGTCCAAATATAACCACCTCACAAGATGTAGTGATCATTGACATTCCCCCTATTTTTGTGTTATGCCTATCTAGAGATTTTATTGCTAAAATAGGAGGATACATGTCATTAGATTGGTCACACTTGATCCTGAGGACTAAGTATGGTACCAAGATGAAGGTGTTGTTTGAACCTTTGTCTAAAGAACATATCACTGATGAACCAACAAAAAAATTTGAACCATCTCATGCCATGATGAATAAGGAAGACAAAACTTTTATGGAAGACATAGGGGAATGTACTGTGCCTGATGAAAAGGAAGAGAATGATTAAACAATATCTATGATGCAGAGTGATCCTTATGGCAACTATGACTCTACTAGTTTGGGAACATATGTCATCTTTGAGGAAGATCAGGAGATACCTAAAATAATGAGTCATAAAGTGTTAAGAAGTCAGATTCTAATGAAGACTCTAAAATCTAGACCCTAAATTTTGATGGAGCTAGGAGTAAGAATGGAGCAATAGAAGGTATTTGTCTTACCTTTCTAAGGGTAGAAAATATCCTTAGAGCATTACACTTTTAGCTCTCTTGTACTAATAATGATGGTGAATATGAATCTTTGGTACATGGTCTGGTCTTAGCTAAAAAGATAGGGGTAAAGAGCATAATAGTCAAAGGTGACTCAGAGCTAGTAGTAAAATAGATCGGAGAGAAAGCTGTGGCAAAAAATGTAAGAATGAAGTCATATCACCATAGAATTTGGGACCTGATTGATGGCTTTGATGCTTTCAATATAGAGGTTATACCTAGAGCTCAGAACTTCAAAGTAGACAAGATGGCCCAAATTGGCTCTCAGTTTGACCCAATGAGTGATATGCTAGTCAACAACAAAGCAGTGAAGGTTGTTACTTGTCTATTGATCCCTGGCAACGACCAAAATTGGTAGGTTTTTGATAGTGACTTATAGGTTCTCTCTTTTTAACAACAGTCTAGAGAATTTGCAGACCGATTGCACCCTTATATTGAGGAAGCATATGGTGATCAAATAATCCAATTGAAATCTAATAAACTTCCAAAAGGGTTGGTAAATTTGGAAAATCTATTTGACCTTGATGATGTGAGATTGGACAAAAGGAAGTTCATGGAAAGCAAAAAAGACTACTCTGAAATTGAGGTCAGTAAGGGAAGAAAGATGAAAGTAGGCAATATCACTACTTAAGAGGAAAAGGATAAATTAATCTCTTTATGTAACAAATATGATAGAGTAATTGCTTGGACCTATGATGATCTTCATGGTTATAATAGAGACATTATCCAGCCTACTATTGAACTCATTGAAGGGTCCCATTCACTAGAAACAAAGACTGGTAAACCCTAAAATTGAAACCCTAATGGTGGATGAGTTATAGAAACTCCTAGAGTCTAAGATTATTTTTTCAATCAAGCACTCAACCTAGGTGTCTAATCTAGTGCCAGTGAGAAAGAAGAATAGAGACATTAGACTTTGTGTGGATTTCAAAGATCTTAATAGAGCTTCATTGAAGGATCATTACCCTCTTCCATCAATGGAACAAATCTTATAGACTGTGGCCAGATCAGAAAGGTTTTCTTTGCTTGATGGTTTTTCAGGTTACAACCAAATCTAGCTGGCAAGTTAAGACCAATATAAGATGACACTCACCACCAAGTGGGGGACTTTTGCATATGCAAAAATGCCTTTCAACCTTTCAAATGCTGGTGCAACCTTTTAGTGTGCCATGGATATAGCATTTAATGGGTTGATAAATAAGATCATTCTAATTTATCTAGTTGATCTCACTATGTTTACAAAAAATGCTAAAGACCACTTTGAGCATTTAGAAGCTATCTTTCAAAAATGTCAAGAGTTTGGGATTTCTTTAAATCCTAAGAAATGTGTTTTTGGTGTACCCCAAGGGAAGATACTAGGACATATTGTTTCAAAGGACATAATTTCTATTGACCTAGAGAGAGTTAAGGCCATAATGGACTTATCTTTACTTGTCAACAAAAAGGCAATGCAATTTTTTTTTGGGAAAGATTAGTTTTGTTAGCATATTTATAGTTGATTTTGCAAGATTGATCAGGCCTATTACTTTGATGCTAAAGAAGTAACTAAATTTCAAATGGACAACAAAAGGAAGGTAGGATTTTAAAGAAATCAAGAAGGCTATCTCAACTACCCCAGTACTATGAAATCTAGACTTCTCCAAACTTTATCATGTATGTATATGGAGGAGAGTACAATATTGCAGCTATCTTAACTCAAAGATGACAAGGAAGAGGGAGACCACCTAATTGCATTCTTCTCTAGGACATTGAGGGAGTATGAATCCAAGTACAATTTTGTCAAAAAATAAGCCTATGCCATAGTTAAAGGGCTTAACAAATTTAGACACTTAGTAACAGGAACTAAAATCTTGGTATTAGTAGCACATTCAAGTGTTAGAGAGTACATCATGGAGGGTGAGATAATAGAAAAAAGGGCTAACTGAATTACTAAGATTCTTGAATATGATGTAGAAGTAAGACCTACTAGGTTGGTGAGAGGAAGGGGACTCTGTCAATACATTGTTCAAGACACAGAAGCATCAACAATGGAAGGAGTAGAAGATGAAACTGTACTAAAGCTACAACAACCTAATCTAGAATCTTGGGTAAATGACATGATATAGTTCATGAGAACTAGTATTTTCCCTAGGATGCTATCCCCTAACAAAAGAAGATACTATAGGCAACAAGGGATTAATTTTGTCTTGATTGATCACATTCTTTTTAGAAAGAATTTTGACGGGATCTTACTAAGGTGTGTTGAAAGGGATGAAGCCCAAAAGATACTACATGAATTACATTATGGAACATCAGGAGGACATTTTTCAGCAAAGATCACTGCTATCAAGATTACACAAGCTGGGTACTATTGGCCTACATTGTTTTCAGATTGTCATCAAATGGTTAGAAAATGTCAAGTCTGTCAATTCCATGTTGGAAAAAGGTGAAATGCAACTTTGCCCCTAAATCCCATAGTTGTAGATGAGCCTTTTTCACAATAGGGATTGGATTTCATAGGTATGATTAATCCAATCTCTAGTTCAGTACACAAATGGATCCTTACTGCCACTGACTATTTTACTAGGTGGCGTGAAGCTATCCCACTTAAAGAAGCTATTGAGAAAGTTATCTTGGATTTTGTTGAAGGAATAACTACTCATTTTGGCCCACCCCGCACCATTATATTTGATAATGCTAAGGCATTTTTAGGTTCAAAATTATCTGAGTTTGCTTTGATGAATGGTATATATTTAAAGACCTCATCCAATTATTACCCATAGGGAAATGGTTTGGCAGAGTCAACCAATAAGAATCTAATTAGACTCATAAAAAGGATGGGAGCTGATCACCAAAGGGAGTGGCATAAGCATCTCAACACAACACTATGGGCTGACAAAATCATGCCAAAGCAAGTGATCAAGATAGCTCCTTATGAACTAGTCTACGTCAAGAGTGCAATTATACCATTGACTGTAGAAATTCTTGGTTTATAGTTGGTTAAATAAATGGAAATTAAAGAGAACAGACCGATGCATGTGAGATTTGCAGAATTACTGGAAATTTAGGAGAAGAGAGAGTTGGCACATGGACCCCTAATGAATCGTCAGTAGACTATAAAGACTTGGTTTGATCAAAAGACTCCTAAACCAAATTTTAAGGTTGGGTCTTGTGTTTTAAAATGGGATGAGAGAGCTTCTAAGCTAGGGCATCACATCAAGTTTGATTCATTATAGACTAGTCCTTTTAAAATTCATACCTATAAGAAACACAATGCATATGAACTAGAGACTATGGATGGAGAACCAAAAGAGATTCCTATCAATGGAATCTACCTCAAGTACTTTACCTAGCTTCAAATTCTACCCATGTACTATAGTTAGTTAGCATCTTTATGTTTATTTCCTTTTTTGTTCATTTTGCCGCTTTCTTAATAAGTGTTCTAGTAACATGCTCAACACATTGGTCCCTATGCCTCATAGTTTCCCTTTTCTCTAAGCTATTAAAGTACGTGTACTTCAAGGGCGATAGCCAATCATTCTTCAAGATCATTGTCATTAATGAGAAGAGTCACAAAATCTTGTTAGATTTAAAATATTTGCTAACTATCACTTTGGCACATATCTTGAGTCATTAATCATGATAGCCTATTTAATACAACATTAATTCTTCTGACAGAGTCAAGAAGTTAAATTGCCCCTTTGCCATTTCATTTCTCTAAGGTCTTTCTGAAATTACTTTTGTCCATTCATTCTTGAGCCTTTAGTGTGAATTCCAGTCATAGTAAAGGTTCAAGTTTAAGTTTCTAGAGTTTAAAAGTGTAGTGCAAAGGTTGAATTGAGCAAGAAATATAGAAATGGAGGGAGAACAACCTGCCAAAGAGTCTGAACAGGAGGGTCTTTTTGATTTACCAAAGAAATGAAAGAAAAGCAAGCCATATGCATCAGCCAAGGTGCAACCAAGAATCAATTGGCCTAGGACCAAGGCCTTAGAGAAGAGAAACACAGTCGACCCTTTGTAGATGGAGGACTACGCTGATGGAATTTTTGATCCTTGTATTTCCAAGAATCCAAAAAACTTAAGGGAGGGAGCACACCAGAGATTTCTCCCGTGAGCAAAGAAAGGTGAGTTTTAGACCTTCGGCATGAGAATTTGGACTTCTCAATTGGCCCAATTCATGGTCCTTGTTGTCCATCCTTATCCCAAGTTAATCCGGTTGTGCATGAACCTTTTTGATGCCAGAACTTCAACAATTCAAAAAAATGGCCTAATGCTCTAGATTACTCCTAAGGCAATTCAGAATATGTTAGGTCTATACTATGACCGAGATGTTCATTTCTATGAATTCATAGAATGCAGAGCATATGGCAGGGTATTTGCACAAAACTTGGGTTTCTAAATACAGAGTTGCATCTAGATGAGGACAATACTCAGTTGCCTACGTTGCCTTTAGGTTGACTTTGGTTCACCTCATATGTCTAGGATGCTTGTTCCATGTTGGCCTTCATTTTTGGCCAAGACGAGGACGCCAATGCACATGATTGGCAGTTGACAGCTATTTTCAAACTCAAGACAATTGATAAAGCCACACAATACAAATTTGATTTTGCAAGGCATATTTCATAGGCCTTGGTTCAACAACTCTCCAATTTCATTGACATACAGATTTTTAGGTACTCAACATATCTCTTCCATCTAATTTTATATTAGAACTACTAGTTTTTTCAACAGTATTTTCAGTTGGATATGTATGACCTAGAAGTAGATAGTAGGAAAACTATTCCTATGTCTGCATGGACTCATATTCTTTCAGAAACCTTAGACCTGTATGAGTTGGCAGAGTATTTTGTAGCATTCATTTTAAACAATGGTACACTGAGGTTATTGAGAGTAGAATGACTGATAGAATAAGGGGTTTTATGGCAAATTCCAAAGTTTCTTGTGGCTATTTCTTTGGGACCCATTTCACCATAGTAAGACTTCATGGCTTTGTCGGTGAACCCATGCTTCCAAAGGTCTTAACTCCTAGGGTTGTAGTCTTGGAGGTAGCCTGCCAGTTATCAATAATTGATAATAACTTTGGGAATAAGAAGAGAAAAAAGAAATTTTATGATACCCCTTGGACTAAAGTAGGAATCACGGTAAAGAAGAGAGAAACTAAATATCTTTTGTAGAATAAGCTAACAAATTATGGATTTTTGATGATACAAGATCAATGGAATTATGATCTAGATAGTTTCCTAGCATCCTTGATTATGAAAAATAATGTTCATACAGTCTTCATTCATGAGAGTTAGCCATTTTGGGAGTAGTGGAGATCACTAAAGAGGGATACTCCAGATGTCTATGTGGAATTGATAGATGTGCATGTTGAAGCTCCTAAGCTATGGGGGACATTTTACACTGTCATTCAAGATTATGACCCTAAGAAGCATATGACAAATGGTTTAAGGCAAACTCTGAGAAATAAAGATTGGACCCCTGAGAAGATATCGGCCTATCAGAAACACAGGAAGGAGATTGTTGAGATTACTGCTACCTTTGGGTAAGTTGCAACAAATGAGGAGTGGGAAAGATTATGGGATGGAGATCACATGACTCTTGTTTCAAGCCCTAACATAAGCAATTTATCGAGCCATGAAAAGGAGATAGAAGAAAAAGAGGAAACTATTGAAAAAATTCCAAGAACCACTTGGCCATTGCCTCTTAGCTTCATTGAACACCAGAAGGTTGCACAATAGCTGTCTCATTACACCCAAATAGCTTCGGCATCGGGGGTTCTTGGAGTGGCCATTTCAAAACAATCACCCTTTTCTATACAAGAAGCAATAGAGGAGGAAGATTCTAAAGACAGTTGAAAATCCTCTAAGGAAGAAGCAGAAAATGAGGTTATAGGAGGAAGATGAAGAAGAAGATATCATGGAGGGCTCACAAAAACAAACCCCTGTAGTAAAGGCATCACCACAGGTTAGTATTTCTTCTCCCTTTTCTCCTTCTCAGTCTTCTTCTTCATTAGGGGTGGCAACCCAAATGCCCTGTATTTCCACATCTCCTGCCACCTCTACTATGCCTTTACAATACATTTCTCATCAATTTTTTCAGTATCATAGGCTCTTGGCTTACCTATGCTTTCCCCAGCCATGCCAAGAAGAGCCTTTGACTAGCCAGACCCCACCCAACAAATCACCATTATACCCTATGGCCTCCCACAAGGTTATCCATTTACTAGTGGCCTAATTGCTTCTCCCCCTACTTTTCAAAGCCAAGTAGAGGCTGCCAAGAAAGCAAGGGAATCTAGAAGGGAAAAGAAGAGAATGAAGGAGAGTGCTACTCCATAGATGAAAACATTATTTGATCCAATTCAGTAATCTCTTTCCATCACTCATATGAGCCCTAATGTGGTCAAGCCTCTGGAGGAGATGAAGCTAGAGGATTATACTATGAATGTAGTGGCCATGGATCTAACTTAGTTTAAGCCTCAAGACAAGGTGGAGTTGATGAATGAAACTTCTACAACTATGACAATAGACTATTTGAAGGTGACTAGGAAGCTACAGAAGGTAGAGGCTGATCTAACCAAAATAAGCCCCACCATTAATTACCTTACTAATAAAATAAAGGATAAAGACTTGGAAATTGATAACTTGAACAAAGATATCTAGTCTACAGTATTGCTGTTGGTGTTTCAAGCATCTCAAGTGAATGTTATAGCCTTACAAGTTGAATTGACACAAGTAAAAGCTACTACTAGTGCACTTGAGCAAAAGAATATTGTTGTAGAAAAGAAAAGCCAAGACAAGGCTCAGGAGGTGTTACATCTATACCAAAGTCTTAAGAAAGAATAGGACTAGAGCAGTGCTTATCAAGCGCAATATTGTTGGGAATTAAGGTGTCTCAACCTTGGTAATTCCTTGTATTTTTAAATTGTATTTATTTATTATTTGCCTACTGTATTAGTTGGATGCAAATACTATGTTGTCATATTGTGGGAGTTGGCACGGTGATGTGTCATCCTACATGACATATGACCACATGTATTTTTGTCCTCACATGAGGAGATAGGCATCCCACTTAGTGGTAGGAATATTTTTCTGTGTCAACATCTTGGATGTTATGTAAGGAAATATTGACCGAAACGGTCATGACAGATTCCTATGACAAAGTTATGACATGTAAGAGTCAAAAATAGGAGATTATATGATAGGTGAAGACATGTGTCGAAGAGCATCTTTGAAAAAGGCATCATTGGGCACCCCAAGGTGGACTATGACATGTTGTAAGAGAATATGCTATTTATAGGCTATGTATGATAGATTCTCTTACAACTATAAGTTATGACAGCTATGACAGATTCTATGATGGTTGTAGGAGTTGTAGAAGCATTTGTCATTACTCATTTTGGGAATAGGTGACCTCTTTGGGATGGGGTGACCTGATAAGTGTCAGGAACATTCTACAAGATTGGACAAGTGTCCATAGGTGTGGGTTTTGGGCCATGAGGTCATGTTGGACGCCCATTCCAAGATAGAGCCAATTTTGCCTTGTATATTCTATATAAACAGGTGCTTTGAGGAGGTGATGTACTACATGTTATATAGGTACTATTATGCTATCGGATCATCTCCAAATACAAGTGTTGAAGACTCCTACAAGAGCATTGGCTCTGTGTTGTATTGTAACCTTCATTGTTTACGTAATACATTTGAGCTGTGTTATGGAGTGTGGGATTTTTCACCCATAAGGGTTTTCCCCACGTATATCTTGTGTCTCTCTTCTTCTGTCATACTTTCTTGTTTATGTGTTTGCTGCAATATCTCTATTAGTGGGTTTAACATTTCTGTAATAGTAAGAATAAAATTAAATTTGTACTCTTCTCCCCTCACTATATTAGTGTAGGAAGCATTTTCCGTACCCTAGCTTCCTTTCAGTTGGTATCAGAGCCTAGCCAGTTTTGGTTCTAGCTACTAGGTAGGGTTTTTTTGAGCTAATCTTAGGTTGAGTGGGAGTGTTGTGTAGAGCATTCTATATCTTATTGTAGCAAGGAGATGGCAACCACATTCAGAAGGTTATAAGTTGAGAAATTCAATGGCACTAATTTTGAGTTGTGGAAACTTAAGATGGAGGACCTACTTGTTGATCGTGACCTATGGGAAACCATATCTGGTGTGAAACCTATAGGAATGTCACAAGCTAATTGGGACCTCAAAGATTGGAAGGCTAAGGGTCTCATAAGACTCTGCTTAGTTGACTCTGTCCTGTTGAATGTCCATGAGGAGAAGAGCATGAAGGATCTTTGGAAGAAGTTGGGTGATGTTTATCAGGTCAAGTCCTTGGTAAACAAACTTTTCCTAAAAAAGAAGTTGTTCGCTTTGAAGATGGAAGATAGAGGATCTGTTACAGACCACATGAATGCTTTCAACATGATCTTTGCATAGTTGGCATCTGTGGGTGTGAAAATGGAGGAGGAGGATCGTTGTGTGACCTTGCTTTGTTCTTTTCCAGATTCATGGGATCATCTTATTATGGCTATTGGAAGCACCACTACCACCTTTAAGATGGAAGATGTGGTGTCCTCGCTATTGTATGAAGAAATGTAGAGGAAGACATCTGAATCGGCCAAACAGGCTCTTGCAGTTCATGGAAGACCCAAGGAGAAAGGGAAGAAGAATGACAACAAAGTTGAGAAGGGCAGATCCAAATCCCATGGGAGAACCAAATCTCCTTGAAAGTCTAAGGCTCTCTATTGGAACTTTGGTAAGTTTGGGCATTTCTGAAAGAAATGCAAAGAAGAGAAGAAAAAGAAAAAGAAATCAGCCCTAGATCTAGATTTTGACAAGTCACAAGATGATGGTGATACCTTCATCGCAGCCCTAGCCACCCATGCATCTAATGATGTGTGGTTGATTGATTCTGGTCATCATTCCACATGACCTCGCATCAAAGTTGGTTCATGAAATATGAAGAGTTCGATGGTGGAAGAGTGTACCTGGGTGACGACTCTCATCTGAAGATTGTTGGTCATGGAAGAGTCTCAATCTAATTCCCTGATGGATGAGTGAAGGGGATCACTGGAGTTAGGAATATTTTAGGCCCTGCACGGAACTTGCTTTCTGTAAGTATGTTGAATGATGCAGTTGTGCAAGTTGTCTTTTCAAAGGATGGATGCAAGATGACTAGAGGATCTATGGTGCTTGTGAAGGGTACTTGAAGGGGTACTCTACTTCAGCTAGAGGCATGCACTACACAATGCAATAGTTCTTCTGACTCAAAGAAATGAGTTGCAGTCACTTCATCCCCACCATCTGAATGAGCAATGAAGAAATCTATTGTAATTAGTTCTGATGGTAGTGCACATGCTATGGAAGCTAAGTTTCCTATTGAAAAGACTATGTTATGGCATTTGAGATATGGCCCCATTGGTGAGAAGGGTTTGTGTACCCTAAAAAATAAAAACCTCATTGAGGGGTTAAATGATTGTAATCTTGAGTTTGACTTTTGTGAACATTACATTTATAGAAAGAAAAACCATGTTTAGTTTTACTGTAGTTCTCACAAGTCTTCTGGTGTATTGGATCATATTCATTCTGATGTGTTTGGCCCTGTCAATGTTCGTTCGATTTCAAAATCTATATATTTTGTATCTTTCATAGATGATTATAGTAGAAGGACATGGGTTTATTTTATCAGAAGCAAGACTGAAGTCTTTAGTCGGTTTAAGGAGTTTAAAGCCTTTGCTGAAAATTAGACTAGTTAAAAGATCAAGTGTTTGAGAACTGACAACGGTGGTGAGTTTTGTTTAGCAGAATTTAATAAGTTCTGCAAAGAGAAAGGGATTGAAAGGCATAAGACAATTCTATACACACCACAACAAAATGGATTGTAGAGAGGATGAATAAGACATTGATGGAGAAGGCTAGGAGTATTCTTAGTGGAGCAAGCCTCGAACAAAAGTTTTGGGTTGAAGCTGTTGCCACTGCTTGCTGTCTGGTAAATAGACTCCTACATTAACTCTTGTTGGTAAAATACCTATGGAAGTGTGGTCTAGTAAGAAGCCTTCAGTTAGGCATCTTCATGTTTTTGGTTGTGAGGCATATGCACATGTGCCTAGGGAGAAATGGTCTAAATTAGAGAACAAGGCTGTTAAATATATTTTCATTAGCTATGGTGTCAGGTGAAAGGATACAAGCTTTGGGATCCTGTGGCTGAAAAAGTGTTGTATAGTAGAAGTGTTATCTTCAGAGAGCTAACCGATAGACCCTCTGAGACGTGATGATGAGGAGAGCTCTAGCAATTTTGAAAGCTCAGAAGAAGTAGAACCTCAACCTCAGCCATTGAGGAGGTCTACATGAATGAGAAAGCAACCTAATAGGTTTGGTTATTCATTACTTAATTTTGGTTGTGCTTTTTCTTTACTTACTAACACTAATGAGCCTAGAACTGTGAAAGAGGCTATGGGCATGAAAGATGTAGGATCTTAGAAGGAGGCCATGGAAGATGAGATGGCTTCTTTGGAAAAGAAAAAAACATGGGACTTGGTGCCTTTGCCTAATGGACAGAAACTTGTTGGTTGCAAATGGGTGTTCAAGAAGAAATTCAGTGCAGATGGTAGTGTTGAAAAGTACAAGGCTAGATTGGTTGCGAAGGGGTATTCACAAGTGGAGGGAATTGATTATGGTGAAATTTTCTCTCCCGTTGCAAAGCTGACATCCATTCAATTTTTGTTATCTCTTGTAGCTGCTTATGACTTAGAGGTAGAACATATGGATGTTAAAACATCTTTCCTTCATGGTGATTTGGAGGAAGAAATCTACATGTCACAACCAGAGCATTACATAGAGAAAGGTAAAGAAAATTTGGTTTGCAAGCTTAAGAAGTCTTTGTATGATTTGAAGCAATCTCCTAAGATGTGGTACTTGAAGTTTGATGCCTTTTTGTTGTCGATTGGCTATCTGAGATCGAATCTCATTATTGTGTGTATTACAAGTTGGACAATGATCGCATTCTCATTATTGCATTATATGTTGATGATATGTTGTTGATGGGGAGTGATAAGAATATGATTTCTGATTTGAAGTCTTAGTTGTCAGTACAGTTTGAGATGAAAAATCTTGGGGCAGCCAGGTACATTTTGGGAATGGAAATCAGAAGAGACAAAGCAAACGTAAAACTTTGGTTAAGCTAGAGTAAGTATGTGAAGACCATGTTGGATAGGTTCAACATGGTAGATTGTAGACCATTGTGTGTTCTTATTTCATTGGGGACAAAGTTATCTATTAATGATTGTCCAAAATCTCTTAGTGAGGTGGAGGACATGAACAAAGTACCTTATGCTAGTGATGTTGGCAGTTTGATGTATGCTATGCTCTGCACAAGACCAAACATTGCTCAAGAAGTGGGACTCCTTAGTCAATTTATGGCTAATCTTGGATAGGTACATTGGGATATAGTTAAGCGAGTGTTTAGATATATGAGGGGTACTTTAGAGTATTCCATTTGCTATCATCGCAATGCTATAAGACCTCTGCATTTAGTTTGTATTTGTGGATTTGTGGATTCTGATTAGATAGGTGACATTGATAGTAGGAGATTGACCAGTGCCTATGTGTTCACTATGTTTGGTAGTGCAATTAGTTGGATGAGTAAGTGACAACTTGTGGTTGCTTTGTCCACTATCGAAGCTAAGTATATGGCTGTTGTATATGCCTAGAAATGACATGACTCAGTCTAAATAAATATTCTTAATATTTATCCCATTCTAATTCCTCTATTAATAAATAAATAAACAAATTTATTTATTTGATTCGTATTCCTCTAAATTAATTAAATATCAAAATATTTAATTATCTATTCTAAAGTTAAAATTAAATAAAATCCTTTATTTAATTAAATTCTTCCAAACAATTAAATAATTCTTAATTATTTAATTAAGTCAAATCATTCTTCTAAATTTAAATAAATCAATCAAATTTATTTAAATCCTCTCAATCTCCAAAAATAAAATATAATCAAATATTTTATTTATTCTTCCAAATCATGCACAACAATTAAATAAATTTATTTATTTAATTTGCTTTCTTATCTTCTAATTCTTCAAATATCTTTCAAATCTTCTAAAAATAAAGTCTTTTTCATCATGCACACAAAATTAAACAATTTTTTATTTAATTCCTCTCAAATCATGCAAATGCAAATCACAAGTTGAGTTATCTATTCAATCAACCTTGTTTTTATCAATATCTCTTAAATTAGAAATTTTTTTTCTAATTTATGAAAAATATGTCTTATCTTTAGAAAAGAAAGTGGTTAACTCAAATAAAACAACTTTTGTGTGACTCTTGTCCTCTTCTTATTCGCGCACATTCTCTCAACCGTTCTATACCATTGATCTTCTCATTCTTTCTATATTGTTGATCTCTTCTTTCCCAAGTCTATAAATTGAACCTTCTTCTTCCATTTCATTCATCCAAGCTTTAAGTATTATTACTCTGCAGGAATTACAGTGCGCCTTTGGCACCAATTACTTCATTGCTTGTGATCACATTCGTTAGTACACACTCACTATCATCATTGTGAAGCTTCTCTTCATGGCAATATTATCATAGCCATTCCCATTTGACATCTTGGAATCATAGCAAAGAAGTGCACCTTCTGAGGGCCATATTCATAGACAAGATCATTTGTGATAGGTGATCAATAGAAGCTACGAATTAAAGGAGGTTTGCTTTATTGTTGTTCATTGTTTATTTGAATCTCTTTTTTTCACCATATCATTGAGTTTTGGGTATCTTGATATTTGATATTATTGATTAATCTTTTGAATCCAATTTTCCCTTAACATTTTTGGTGCCCACTATGGGGCACAGCCCCAAATTTAACCCAAAAACTAAGTTTTTGTGTTTTAGAAAGCCGTACACAGGAGGAAACAGTGCATCTGATACATCCTAACATGCATATACTATCTATTATGGCGCATTCATTCCTGCAGTGCATACAGTCTCTATTTCGACACATATATCATCTGTTATGGTGCATATGTTCTTGCAGCGCATACAGACTCTGTTATAGTACATTTACCCTCTGATATAGTGCATAGATCAGATCAGTGCATATACACTTTTTTCTAGCACTTTTGACCTCTGTCTTAGCGCATATGTACTGTGAAGCTTCCATTCTCTATTTCTATGCATTCAGTCTCTGAAGTGGTGCATCTATTTTAGGTAGTGATTTTTAGGGTTTCCTTGAAGTTTTCATTAACACTGACGTCTTTGTGCAGGAACTTTCTTGATTTGTTTTGTAGGCTAGGTACTAGTTTAGATTCACATAGTTGCACTTGTTAGCTCACACTTTGATTTCTAATGGGAAAGTAAAATGGATGCTCATGCAAATCTCACATAGTTTAACTAGGAAGACAGTAATTGAATCATTGTTATCTTGCATATCATTGAATCATTGCTATTGCTATCTTTTCAAAGTAAACAACTCACTAGTATTTGGATAAAATTGAACTCATCATTGCTATCTAGGTAAAACTAAACCATTGCTATCTTGATTATCACTTCAAAGTTAACAAATTCATGCTACTTGGATAAAATTGAACTCATCATTGCCATCTAGTTAAAACTGAACCATTGCTATCTCGATAATCACTTCAATGTTAACAATTCGTGCTACGTGGATAAAAATTGAACTCATCATTGTTATCTGGGTAAAATTGAACCATTGTTATCTTGATCTTCACTTCAAAGTTAACAATTCATGCTATCTGAGATAAAAATGAACTCATCATTGCTATCTTGGTAAAACTAGACCATTGCTATCTTATTATCACTTCAAAGTTAACAAAATTCTGTGCTTGCCAAAGTAGATAGCTCATCTAGTTTTTCTCATTTTAACTAGGGGAAAAGAACCACTATATTATGTGTTTTGGGAATGATATCATTTTTGCATGTGTTTTTCCTTTAGAGGGGCCTGCTCTTGGATACGTTCATCCAAGTAGGAATGACCCTAAGTGGTAATAAGCTAGACACCAAGCCCTTCCAGGCCACTATAAATAAATTATGTTTGGAGCGAAAGCTTCACACAATAAGTGCAGTTGTGTTATACCGACATCCAACCTCCCCCAAAACCCTCTAAGGCGCAACCCTTGCAGGCTGGGAGACTCCATAATGGAGAGTAGTGCTATCACATGTATAACCACTCAAATGGTTGACTTTATTACTCACCTTTTTTCTAGTGGCCAAAACCCCTCTAATCCATTTGAAGCCTAGGATTGTACTTGCTTTCTTTTTTAGTCCAAAAAGAGTAAAAAAATCACAAAAAAATAAAAAACCATAAAAATATTCTTTGTCTTTGTTGTGTCTTCTTGCCATAATTTTAGAAAATTAGATCAAAAAGACCTTCTTGCAACAAAAGTACCAAAAACATCAGAGAATTTCTAGAAAATTACAAAAACACTGAGAAAAACCAGAGTGGCGCATCCATCCTCTGTTGTTGCGCATTTATGCCAACCTGCGATGCATCTGTATTGACTTGCAGCGCTTTTACTACCTATTACAATGCATTTGATTTTTACCATTGTGGCACATCTATCCTGACTTCTAGCACATTTACTAGTTCCTGTAGCACATCTGTTCCAGCACATGTGTGACAGTGAGCACTTGCATAATCTTTGAGAGAAAAATTTTATCATTTCTGGGTACCTATTTCAGTCTAGTTCCAAATTCTAAGATCAGGTCTTACCTTGCAATCTTTTTCCCATCCATTTCATGTCAAAGTCTCTTTTTTGTTGGTCATCCCATTCACCTTCTATCAGTTCTTCCTAGTCCAAGGTCAAAGTATCCCATATCAAGTTAGCATAGGCCCCTTTTTCATATCACTTTGAATTCAAGAAACCCTAGTAGGTCACAGGCCTTTGCTAGTGGTCTTGGTGCACGGCTAGTCCCTACACAGTAAGACAGGTATCGAGTACCCTTACTAGTGGCTATCATCTTGTGTTGGCCGTCTTACTTGGAATCATTGATTGAAAAAGTCCCTTGTCCAAATCTTGTCATAAGTATCCTATTCTTAGTAGTCTCAATCAACATCTTGCCAAAATCTCTAGATTCATCCCACCTCATCCCTCATCACCTTGCATGGTTCTTACTAGATCTCAATACAAAAAGCAACTTGAAATGGTCGGATCATCCAACCACATCATCACCCCTCATGATAGTGATGAAGAAATCTCTCACAAAGAGCATCAAGGAACCCTCAAAGATTAGAAATTCCAACGCTTGCTAGAGAAAGTATTCCATGATGTCCCTCACAAGTATTTTTATCATCTTGCAAGTCTTGGAATTAAACTCCCTGTAGATTTTGATCTAAGAACAATCCAAGAAAATGTGGAGAATAATCATGAAAAATGAAAGAAATCCATAGATCCAAATGTAGAGGATAATAATAAAAAAGGAAAAAAAGCCATAGACCCAAGTTCTCCCATGGAAGAAATGAGGAAACAACTTGAGGGTCTAAAGCAACAAATGACAGATCTCAAGACAGGTACAAACACTAAAACCTACTCCTTGGAAGATATTGCACCGTACCCCTTTGATAAAAGTTTGAACATGACATCGTTTCCCTTTCAATTCGAAGTTCCTAAGTTTGACAAGTACAAAGGGAAAGGGGACCCTAGAGATCACATTAGGGAATTCAACACAGCATGCATGGAACTAGCTCATAATGAGACTTACTTAATGAGACTATTCCCTAGATCTCTAGGTAGTCAAGCCATGGAGTGGTTCTCATGACTCTCACCGGGCATCCAAAATTTTGATGAGTTAGTCAACAAATTCATCACGCACTTCTCTTACAATATTGAGAATGAAGTCTCTATGCTTGATTTATGCAACACCAAGCAAAAAAGTGGTGAATCATTTGCCTCCTTCCTACAAAGGTGGAGACAACTAGAAATCATATGACATACTAGAGAAGCAATTAATGGAGATGTTTGTCCATAACCTCAACTTTGATCTTAGCTATCAAATACAAATTCAATGCCCTACCTCATTTTCAAAGGTCATTGAGATGGGATTGTTCATTGAGAAAGATATGATTGCCAAGGGGCAAATCAAGTTATACAAGGACACACCTACCTCCAACTACACGACTGACAAATCAAAGTTTTGGACTAAAACCAAAAATGTCGTCAACGATGGAGTAGTTGATGCCCAGGGGGCAGCTCCCAAGCAACAACCAATATATACTCTCAAAGGCAAGGCAAGAAATGTTACACCTAATAAAACATTCTTTTAGGAGCCAAGACCATGGTTCAACTCAAATCTAAGGTGAAAGTTCACATCTCTGGGTGAGTCCCAAGAATCTGCATTAAGGAAGCTATTGGCCAATAATGAAATCTCTCTACCGCCAACAAGTGATTATGAGCCTCAAATCAAGCCTCACTAGTGGAAAGACACCGACTATTGTGAGTATCATAGAGGAAGAGGACATACAACCAACAATTGTATCCACCTCAAACATGTTATCCAAGATGTGCTTGATGAAAACCAAGGAGTAACTCAACAACATACCTCCAATGAGACACATGTGGCTTACAGGGATCCACTTCTCAATCATTATAGGCCATACAACAACAACAACAACAATAATGGCAACAACAACAATAGCAACAACAACAACAACAACAACAACAACAACAACCACAACAGGCAAAATCAGAATAGTGGGAATAGTAATGCCAACTACGCAAGTGTGCCATTTGACTATACCATCAATTGCATATCAGAGCATGTCCCACAAATCAATGTGTTCATGCCCAACTAACAATCAGAGCCTAACTGAAATGATTGCAATATCATTACCCATAGTGTAAAGTCACGTTGAATACCGTCCTCCCAAGGTCATCACCTTCTCAATCCAACTTCCATCAGTATAGCATCATAGACTAACTATAGAAGACTTCGACCCACATTTCTATCTTAGAGTTGTTGCATCTATCTCCTTCCCACAAGGAGAATCTTAATAAAGCCTTAGTGGAAACCACTGTCCCCACTAACTTGGCCCAAGAGAAGTTTCAGGCCATGGTAGGTAATCTGACCTCCTCAAGTACCATATCATTTCCTAAACAAGATGACCTCTCAATATCTCAACCTCATAACACCCCTTTGCATATCGTCACCTTCATCCACAAGCACCGTATCAAGAGGGTTCTCATTGATGAGGGAGCCAGTTTAAATATTTTCACGTTAAAGGTAGTCCTTACATTGGGGTTCTCTGAAAATGCAGTTGATCCAAGAAAGAAGCTAACTATCAAAGCCTATGATGAAGAGGAGAGAACTACCAAAGGAATAGTGGTTTTACCCATACAAGTGGGACCGATAATAAAAGATGTGTGCCAAGTCCTAGATAGGGAGCTCACCTATAATATTCTCCTAGGTAGACCATGGATTCATGCCATGAAAGATGTTCCCCCTACTTATCACCAATGCATAAAATTCCCACATAATGGCAAGCAAGTCATCATCCGAGGCAACCCTGACCCCTTCCAGCATTGCAACTTTATCCTTTCAAAACCCGATTGCATCATACCAAACAATAGAGCATCTACATCCCCTACCCCACAACATGATTCTACCTCTGAAGCTTCCTCATCAAAGCCCAAAGAGTAGAAAATTACCATCAAAGAAAAAGGAGTTGGGGAATACTCCATTGAGTACAACCTCAATCTAGCCAAGATACCTTTATCTCCTAGATCCTTTGGTCAACCCAAGCATTTGCCAAAGCCATCTTCTCCTCCTATACCTCCCACAGCTCCCTTTGTAAAATGGGGGACCTTATAAGATGAAATAGAGGAAAGAGATATCGTACAATGGCTTTATACTGAAGAAGAAGGGAGCACACAGCAGGAACCACCTAGGCTCCCAATGGAAATCTATGGGCGAGGTGAATCTATCCTACATAGAATGGGTTACGAAGGACAAGGCCCCATCACTCTAAGAAAAGAAGGAATTATAGAACCCATTCAACCTTATTCTCCTCATTAGCTAGAAATACAAAAGGCCTAGGATATAAGGATAAGGGCAAAGCTAAAGAAAATGCTTGTCTAGTGGAAATGATCCATACACTTCAAGTGGACAGTGACATAGATTCCAATGAATATGAGTGGGATGAGTTGACAGAGAATTCCTATGATGACAAAGAGGTTGATACCATTCAAACTTATAGCCCCTACCGTGAGGGATAAATGCTACCGCATAGGCCATTAGAGAGTGATTTACCTATCCCTAAGAATACAACTTTCGAGGAAGGTTTGAGTTTTATCACAATAAACAACTTGGAGGAAAGTACCATCTCAAACACTCCCCCTACCAATACTCCTAGCATATCCATTCAAACTATCAATGAATCAGATCCATCCTCTGACTCACTCCCCCTTGTGCATCTTGAACTTATTGATTGGGATCTACAAGGAACTCCACAACTAGATATGTTCCAAAATGACGATGCCTACATTGACTACATGGAACTTAGAGACCACCTACCTAAAGGAAATCATAAAGCTGGTTTCTCTATTGAACTTAATACCATGGCTTATTTTGAAGAGGGTGCCAAGCCTTCCAGTCGCAAAAATATCAAGATAAAAACTAGATCTGACGGTGAAAACTGCTCCGCAACAGTGTCAGGTCCCAAAACAGTAAAAAGAAAGGATGCATCCAAAGGTGAAAAACCAACTGTGGCACCTGATGATGGAAGGATTGACACTCTCCTTGATGACATGCACTAGGAGAAGTCTCAAATTGTCATGGAACCCACAAAGCTGGTTAACATTGGAGCAAAGGAAAATCCTAAGATCATTCACTTTACTAAGTCTCTAACCCCACCAGAGAAGACTAAGTTTGTACCATTCTTCAAGAGAAAGCAAGTCAATTTTGCTTGGTCATATGCAGATATGTTAGGGTTAGATCTAGATTTAATTCTACACCATTTTCCATTAGATCTAGGAGTGAAACTAGTGAAATAGATGCTTAGAAAGATGCATCCACACATAGCACTACTTGTAAAAGAACTCAAGAAACTACTAGATGTAGGGTTCATCAGAGCTATAGACTATTCAGAATGGGTCTCCAACATAGTATCAGTGTCCAAACTTGATGGCTGAGTCAGACTATGCAACAATTTTAGAGATCTAAACAAAGCTTGCCATAATAATGATTTTTTGTTGCCAAATATAGATATCATAGTCGACTTAACAACGAGGCATACCATGTTATCTCTCATGGATGGCTTCTCAGGATACAATTAGATCAAGATACCACTAGAAGACCAGCATAAGATAACTTTTACTTGTCCATGGGGTATTTTCTGCTAGAATGTCATGCCATTTGGGCTAAAGAACACAGGAGCCACATATCAACGTGCTATGACCACTATATTTCATAATATGATACATGTCACCACGGAAGATTATGTAGATGATATCCTAGCAAAGTCACTCACAAGAGAATCACACCTAGATGTGTTAGAGAAGGTCTTTCAGAGACTTGAACAATTCAAAGTCAGGTTGAACCCAAAGAAATGTGTTTGGAGTCACCTCAGGCAAACTCCTAGGTTTTATTGTTTCAGCAAATGGAATAGAGGTGGACCTCACCAAAGTCAAGGCTATTATGGACATGCCACCACCCAAGACTCTTACTCAACCAAGATCTCTACAATGCAAGCTATAGGCAATCCATAGATTCATATCACAACTGGCAGACAAGTGTCAACCATTTAGTCATCTCCGACACAAGAACATTCCATTTAGATGGGATGAGAAATGCGAAGAGGCATTCAACAAATTGAAAGAGTCTCTTATGAATCCACCTATTCTCATGCCTCCTATCCAAGGGAAACCATTGATACTATACATATCTGCTACACTAACAGCTTTTGGGGCTCTTCTAGCACAACAAGATTATGAGAATAAAGAAAGAGTCGTCTACTATATCAGTCGCACATTGGTGGGCTATGACTTGTAATACTCTTAGATAGAAAGATCATGTCTTGTGGTAGTTTTTGCTTCCCAAAAACTCTAACATTATATGGTTGCACATCTAGTCAAACTTATTGCAAAAATAGATCCACTGAGATACCTACTAAGCAAAGCAGCTCGTACAGGTCACCTAGCAAAATGGGTAATGCTCTTAAGTGAGTATGACATTTAGTATGTAGACATAAAGGCTATCAAGGGACAAGTTATTGCTAATCAGTTAGTGGATGCACCATTATAGGACACCACACTAATGCAATTTGAATTTCTAGATGAATCCCTATTCAACATCTCAACACATTCTTGGAAGCTCTACTTTGATGGGTCCTACACAAACCATGGATTGGGAGCAGGAATCTTGTTTGTAACTCCTCATGGCAACACCATACCAAAGTCCTACCATCTATTATTTCCATGCACCAACAACATAGCAGAATATGAAGCCATAGTCATTGGCCTCAAAATGGCAACAGAGTGGAAAATCAAGGAGCTACATGTCTACGGTGATTCTCAACTAATAATAAATCAGGTCAATGATGATTACCAAACCAAAGATAAAAAGCTTGTCCCATACAAGCGGATGGTCGAAGAATTCAAGAATTAATTTGTAGTCATCTCTTTTGAGCAAATACCTTGCATTGAGAACAAAGCAGTAGATGCCATGGCGACCATTGCCTCACTTTTCGAGATACCAAAGAATGAGTCACAGTACGAGTTCTTAGTGGAAACTATTCAACAACCAACTTATGATCTTCCTTAAACCCATTCCATATGCCCCTTAGTTGGATTTGATTCACCTTAGTATGGTAAGGTTTACACTTACCTCAAGGACAACACCCTCCCACCTAACTTATCTTTAAACCAACGATGAACCTTTATATGCCAAACCTCTCGGTATACCATTATTGCTGACACCTTATACCGATGTGGTCTAGATGGTACTTTACTCCGTTACTTAGAATGAGAAGAATCCCAAACTGCCTTACAAGACCTACATGAAGGGATCTATGGAACACACTCTAGTGGTCCTTCTTTAGCTAAGAAACTCATGCATTTGGGTTATTACTAGCCAAACATGGAAACAAATTCATATTAGTTTGTGAAGAAGTAAAAGCAGTGCCAAATACATGGAAACCTGATACACACACCAGCTCAAGAGTTGAGACCTTTAATGACACCTTGGCCCTTTTGTCAATGGGGACTTGACCTTGTGGGAAAGATCCATCCACCCTCATCCAATGACCACAAATTCATCATAACCGCCACTGAGTACTTTACCAAGTGGATTGAAGTCGTTCCCCTCACCACCATAGGTAAGCAAATCTCCTCATTCATCCTGAATTACCTCATCTACAGATATAGAATTCCCTCATCCATTATCATGGATAATGGAAGACCCTTCAAAAAATAGGATATCCAAGAACTCTGTGACCAATTCAAAATCCAACACTGTTTCTCCACACCTTATTATCCCCAAGGCAACGGTCAAGCTGAAGCATCCAACAAGACCATCTGGAAACTCCTCAAGAAGATAGTCAATGATGCTGGCCATGATTGGCACATCCAACTCAATCTTGCTATGTAGGCCTACAGAACTAGTATATGCACTCCCACAAGTGCTACCCCTTACACCCTTGTCTATGGCTTAGAAGCTATCCTCCCCATAGATGTCGAATTACCATCTCTCAGGGTGTTGTTAAAAGGTCTCATATCAGATGAAGAGTACAGAGTATCCAGATTGCAAGAACTAGAGTTGCTAGAGGAAAGGAGACAGAAAGCCTTTGACCATGTCAAAGCATATCAATAAATGATGTCAAGAAGCTATAACCATAGGGTTTGCCCAAGAGTCTTTAAAGTTGGAGATCTAGTACTTAAAGAGAACCCCCGCAATCAACAAGATAGGGAAAAGAAAGGCAAGTTCGAACCCAACTGGCTTGGGCCTTATGTGATTGTAGTTGCTTATGGATCGGGGGCATTTCAATTAGCAACATTAGAGGGTGAGCTATTAGATGACCCAATCAACAACATGCATCTTCACTGGTTCTATACCTAGGAGAACCACAATGTAAGGGGGGCATAAAATACAAACAAATCAGAAAAATACAAAAAAATCAAAAGATTAGAAAAATACAAAAAAATCAAAAAATCAAAAAAATACAAAAAAATTATCATTTGGTGAAAACCTGGCAAACAGGTGCCTTGGATAGGTATCATGATGAAAACCTGGCAAACATGCATCATGTATACTTTCTATCTTTTCATGCAAATAAAAGAAAGTGATGAAAACCTAGTAAACAAGCATTATTTGTGATAAACCACTTCCTCCATCTTTGGGAAACCAATCACCTTATGTCCATGCTTCCTCATGTCCCATTCGATCCATATCTATCCCATAATAAAATCCTAATGATAACCTATCATGGCTTGATACTCTATCTCTTTGTTGCCTTGTCAACTAAGGTTTTTATCCCATATTGTATCCATAGTGTCAACCTAGCATAGTGTCTCTCGTTAGTATCCAAGGTCCAAAGTCCATGAACTACAATGCCTTTGCGTTGTCACATAGGCAAGGCCATTTCTCAAATGTACCCCCGAGGCTCCATTGTCCCATCTGTCCCATATCTAGTCCTTTTGTCTATCTAAGTTCACACCACTTTCTACCACCTAGGTCTTAGGTCCATTAGGGTTTACCCTAAACTACATTGCCTCTGCGTCATCATGTAGGCAAGGCCATTTAGCAATGAGCCCCTAAGGCACTAGGTCAGTCCCTTAGGGTTCGTCTCACCAATTAAGGTTGTGGAATCTTCTCACAAGGAAAGCAAGCACAAACAAAACCCGCTCTTTTCAAGAAAAAATCCTAACACAAAACATTAACCTATCCAAAGAAAAACAAACAAGCACCTATGGCTTTCTAACTAATTTTTACCTAATTATGGCAAGAAACAAACATATCTAAATGCAAATATGTTTTGTGGATTGGAAACATGGTTAAAATATGGAGTCTTGATTTCTACTATCATGCCTTTCTATGCTACTTGAGGATGCCAAAAGCTAGAGATGCTATGATGGTGGCATGATTATTTTCTTTTTTTGTTGTTTGTGGATTAAACTTTAGTAATGTGAAGCCTTGTCTAAAGACATGATCGGAAAAAAGATCATCGAGGACATCAAAGGTCCAATATGAACAGGGGCAATCCTTGTTTGTTGATATGCAAGAAATACTCAGGTCATCTCGATTCAATTATACCTCGATGCTTGTATTAAATTGCTAAAGAAAAATCTATGTAAGCAATGCATAGGTCATCTCGGTTCAATTATACCTAGATGCTTGTATTAACTTACAACATTTGGAAAAAGTACCAAAAAAAATTGCCCAATGAGGAAATAAGCACTTCAAAATACTTGCACCATCAAGATGTCAAAAGCAAAACATCCATCATACATCTAGTTATACATCCATACATCCATATCCCATGCAATAAATGATCCAAACAATGGAAAGTAATAATACAAAATAAAAGTTTGTGAATCTTTCTATCAAGTCATTCTTTCGATCAATCTTCTACCTATCATTCTGTCATTTTTGTGTCGATAGAGTACATTTGGACATCATAAAAACATAGCATATAGGTGCATTTCATATCACTTGAGATAGTCATTTACATGATTAAATTAGTTGCATACATAATAAAGTGCATCAGGTCATCCATATACATTTTTGCAAATCATCATATGATGTCAAACAAAAAAAATAAAAAACATAGATAAGTGCATCACATAAGTTGCATAATCATATCGATACCATTTTTGCATTCACACACATTAGAGACATATCAACTAAAACATCCAAGTCATCATTAGGTCATATAGCATCACATAGCATCATATAAAAATCTGCATTTAGACAAACATTGCATAGCATCAAGTAAAACATCTAAGTCCGCATTAGATAAACATGTGCATCGCATCATACAATAGAAATACATCATAACTCATACATATAGAAAGCATCAAATAACTGTATCATCATATAAATATCATAAAGTGTGTCCAAATGTACAATATCAAGTGGTCCGTCTCTAAATCAATGTCATATACAAAAGGTACATCCCAAGGATGATGATAAATATCTCAAAATACAAAAAAGTAGTACATAAGTCTATCTGGCTATTTGAGCCATAAAAAATGGTACATGGGATCCAAGGTCTGCAAGTGTTGACTATCCCTACTACTATGAACCGCTGCTACCGATAGTATCTCCTGTGTCCCCCTCCTCTACTGGCCCTAGACTGTTGGGAGCTCATCATGGAGGCTCCTGACCTCAATCCACCTACCCTCTGGAAAGCCATAGACTGGCTCCTATAGTTCAGGGCCCTTTGAATAACTGGCATGGCACCATGGTATACACCTTGATAATATTGTGTCTGAGCCTGTGCTCTAGTAAGCTCACCTTGTACCTGCGCTAGCTGTGCCTGTGTCTGGTGCACCTACCCAACCAAAAAGCTACTTGTCGTGTCTGCCCCTAGGGCTGCCACTGCGGTATTCTGCTCTACTCAGAGAACTCATATCCACACCTCTGCCATATCTCTCTCTTTGGTGAGCCCCATAATAACCTCTGCATCTATCTCTTGCCAGGCATCAGCCATCCCGAGCTATACCTGCAGCTGTCTAACCTATCCTCTTAAAGTAGCTATAGCCCTCTCCTAGACATCTGACTGTGCTGGACCTTGGGCTACCTATACCTATCCCTGCCCCTATGGCTGGGGTCCCTGCTACTGCACCACCTGCTGAGGTGGTAGCATCTATACATGTGGAGCCTACTGTGTGACCTGTGGTGGCACTGCCTGCTGTGCATGGGAAGGTCCCTCCCTAGCTCTCTGCCTCCGTCTAGGCCTACCTCCATCATCTCCACCACCCTCTCCTCCTCCATTATCTCCCCCATCTCTTCCACCTCCCCATCCACCTCTCCTCCTCCTCCTCCCCCTCCAGCCAACCTAGCCCTCATCATGTGAATCCACCTCGTCTATCCGAGGTAGCAACTCCCCACGCCCTAAGTATCTCAGAAATGGGTGGGCAGTGAACCAATCCTCATAATCCTGGGTCATCCCAGCATTTGCAATCCCCCTCCTCATATCCCATGCAACATAAGGCGTCTGTTGAAACTCTACCAGTGCCTCCTCATAAGGTGCCATCGGTCTCCATCTAATCCTCTTAGCGTGAGTCCACGCAAATCGAGCCTAGCCCTGTGGCATGCCCTGCCTCCTCCCAAATTGTCTCTGTACTCAGATGACAATCTACCTCTCCAAAATAAATCATGTCCATCCTATCAGCCACCGTGTCTGATAGCAGTAGGGTAGCTCATCTGCCTCATCCTCCCATGGCTCGCAATCTAGATATGGCTGCCAGATGACCACATCTACTCCATCCAAAGCATGTCACCAGTACTTGAGCTTCCCCAACTTATGTTGGGAAATCACTCATGCGTAACCATAGCTATACGACTCTCTTCTCTACCTGTCAAAAACACATATCAGTCTGGTGATCGCTATGTGCTCCCATAGCCAAAATTGTAGCAATGACACGCTTGAAGATAGGCTCGTACCCCTATGATATACCACCTGATGCATGTCGTGGTATAGGTGCACTAGTACACAGACACCCCAAGCATAACGGGTGCCCTCTGTCACCATCCTCTCCATGATCTGACCCCATCCAATGGGGAACCCGTGTGATCTCCTATCAGACATACAATGCCTTCGATCAGTCTTGCTACTATACCTAGGAAGTAGTCATAATAGTCATGAATATCCTGCCAAGAGATGACCTGTCCAACCAGCTAGGGGTCATCAAACACTCACCTGCACTCAGCAAGTCCTATGTCCCTCTATGGATCATACTCCACAAGCTCTCCCTAAATAGGCAAATGAAGAATCCTGTACACATCCTCCAAAGTAATAGTCATCTCGCCAATAGGGAAGTGGAAGGTTCTATCCTCACTATGGAACCTCTCCACTGCTACAGTCAGCAAACCGTGGTTCACCTAAACCTTAGGCATGAAACAAACGTAGTCAAGTCCCATCACATCGAGCGACTCTCAGTCTATCTCAGTCAACATGTATCTCTACAACATAGGCATGGGGAACTTCTCCCTTGACTGAAGCATATCTCATATATCCTCCTGCAAGCACGTAAAGCAAGGCGTCAACCTAAAGTTGTAAATACCATACTCAACATATCTATAGAAACATATCAACTAACTTAGCATATCAAATTGATCAAAATAGCACACTACATCTCTTGACTAGATTCTTGCAATCTCAGAGATAGCTTATCGATTGATGCATCAAACAGGATGCCAATCGAGTCAATTTTGTTAATTAAAGTGCCTATCTATATCATATGTGCCATAACAGGTGGTACATGTGCCATTTCTAGAAAATGTTCCATTTCTTTACAAATGTGCCACTTTTGACAAGTGTGCTATAAGAATCCATGCATGCACCATCCTATACCGTAAATGTGCTATCCAGTCAAAAGCGCCGCTACATACCATAAATGCCCTATAGAATTATGCATGCGCTGACTAATCTCATGCATGTGCTACTTCAATGTATGCACCGTTTATATCCTACATGTGCTACAGAACTACATATGCATACCGGGGGTCCTGCCTCTGTTGGCCAATCGAATTGATGGACTTGCTTGAAATGACGCTTCTTGCATGGAATGTCCATTCTCGTGCTAACTGCTCTATGCTGTACACTCTCCTAGGCTCTCGAAGCAAATCAAACAAAGACAAGTGTGCAAATGAATTGTCTTGTGGACCCAACTCCTATATATAGCATGCAAACCCTAATCTAGCTATGTGGTGACTATGACTACTTCTCACACCTATTTCTTCTAGTGTTCTTCCCATTTCTCTGAAACGTGTCCTGCTTTCTTCCAACCTAACCTAGTTTTCCCTTTGTCTTCATGAGATTGTTCGTCTCTTGTCCTTCTGCCTTCTTCTTGTCTAAACTCCCAAGGGGCATCCTATCGTCATAACCTGTACCAGGGGCAAACTAGGGCATGTATCATTAGCAAAAATTTATTCTTTGAAGCAACGCCGTAAACTACATTGCATAAAAGAGGGGCAAAATGTATACGCCTAAAAATGACATGATTAGATGTAAATAAATATTCTTAATAGTTATCCCATTCTAATTCCTCTATCAATAAATAAATAAACAAATTTATTTATTTGATTCATATTCATCTAAATTAATTAAATATCAAAATATTTAATTATCTCTTCTAAAGTCAAAATTAAATAAAATCCTTTATTTAATTAAATTCTTCCAAACAATTAAATAATTCTTAATTATTTAATTAAGTCAAATCATTCGTCCAAATTTAAATAAATCATCAAATTTATTTCAATCCTCTCAATCTCCAAAAATAAAATATAATCAAATATTTTATTTATTCTTCCAAATCATGCACAACAATTAAATAAATTTATTTATTTAATTTGCTTTCTTATCTTCTAATTCTTCAAATATCTTTCAAATCTTCTAAAAATAAAATCTTCTTCATCATGCACACAAAATTAAATAATTTTTTATTTAATTCCTCTCAAATCATGCAAAAGCAAATCACAAGTTGAGTTATCTATTCAATCAACCTTATTTTTATCAATATCTCTTAAATTAGAAAAAAACTTTCTAATTTATGAAAATCATATCTTATCTTTAGAAAAGAAAGTGGTTAACTCAAATAAAACAACTTTTGTGTACACTTGTCCTCTTCTTATTCGCGCACATTCTCTCAACCATTCTATACCATTGATCTTCTCATTCTTTCTTTACCGTTGATCTCTTCTTTCCCAAGTCTATAAATTGAACCTTCTTCTTCCATTTCATTCATCCAAGCTTTAAGTATTGTTACTCTACAGGAATTACAGCACACCTTTGGCACCAATTCCTTCATTGCTTGTATGCACTCACTATCATAATTGTGAAGCTTCTCTTCATGGCGATATTATCATAGCCATTCCCATTTGACATCTTGGAATCATAGCAAGGAAGTGCACCTTCCGAGGGCCATATTCATAGAAAAGATCATTTGTGATAGGCAATCAATGGAAGCTTCAAATTAAAGGAGGTTTGGTTTGTTGTTCATTGTTTATTTGAATCTCTTTTGTTCACCATTTCATTGAGTTTTGGGTATCTTGATATTTGATATTATTGATTAATCTTTTGAATCCAATTTTCCTTTAATAGCTACAACTCATGCTTGCAAGGAAGCCATTTAGCTTAAGAGTTTGTGTTTAGATATTGATGTTGATGCAAGTCAGATTACGATTAGTTGTGATGGTCAAAGTACTATTTGCCTTGCAAAGAATCTAACTTTCCATGATAGAACAAAGCATATTGATGTACAGTTTCACTTCGTATGAGACATGGTAGAGGATGGGAAGGTAAATTTGGAGAAGGTAGATACTTTGAAGAATGTTGCAGATGCACTGACAAAACCAGTGGGCATAGAGAATTTCAGATGGTGTTCAGAGTCTATGGGCCTCTCAGCCTATAGCAGTTAAATCTTGTTAATTCTATTGGCTCTTACAAGGTGTTCGACAAGTGGGAGAATGTTGGGAATTAAGGTGTCTCAAACTTGGTAAGTCCTTGTATTTTTAGATTGTATTTATTTATTATTTACCTATTGTATTAATTGGATTCAAATCCTATGTTGTCATATTGTGGGAGTTGGCATGGTGATGTCTCATCCTACATGGCATATGACCACATGTATTTTTGTCCTCACATGAGGAGATAGGCATCCCACCTAGTGGTAGGAATATTTTTCCATGTGTCAGCATCTTGGATGTTGTGTAAGGGAATATTGACCAAAACAGTCATGACAGATTCCTATGACAAATTTATGACATGTAAGAGTCAAAGATAGGAGATTCTATGACAGGTGAAGATATGTGTCGAACAACATATTTGAAAAATGCATCTTTAGGCACCCCAAGGGGGACTATGACATGTTGTAAAAGAATATGCTATTTATAGCCTGTGTATGACAGGTTCTCTTTCAACTATAAGTTATGACAACTATGATAGATTCCATGACGGTTGTAAGAGTCATAGAAGCATTTGTCATTACCCATTTTGGGAATAGGCAACCTCTTTGGGATGGGGTGACCTGACAAGTGTTAGGAACATTCTACAAGGTTGGACAAGTGTCCATAGGCATGGGTTTTGGGCCATGAGGCCATGTTGGATGCCTATTTCAAGATAGAGCCAGTTTTGCCTTATATATTCTATATAAATAGGTGCTTTGAGGAGGTGATGTACTACAAGTTATACAGGTACTGTTATGCTACTGGATCATCTCTAGATATGAGTGTCAAAGACTTCTACAAGAGCATTAGCTTTGTGTTGTATTGTAACCTTCATTGTTTATGTAATACATTTGAGTTGTGTTTTAGAGTGTGGGGTTTTTCACCCATAAGGGTTTTCCCCATGTATATCTTGTGTCTCTCTTCTTTTGTCATACTTTCTTGTTTGTGTTTGCTGCAATATCTCTATTAGTGGGTTTAACATTGCTGTAATAGTAAGGATAAAATTGAATTTGCATTCTCCTCCCCTCATTAGATTAGTGTAGGAAGTGTTTTCCACACACCTAGCTTCCTTTCAAATATATGGCCGAGTAAGAGAAGCTCAAACAATTGACTATTGAACTGAATCAAAGGCCTCGAAGCACTAGAGTCTTAGCAATGGTAAAAGAACTTTATGTATCTTCATGGCAGAGGATCTCAGATGAGGTCACACAATTGAAGCCTATTCTTAGTTTTCTTTTGAATGCCCAACAACTTTGTGAAAAGGTTGAGTCTTTAGTAGAGGCTACCTTGTCCTATGTTTCTATAAGAGTCTCACTCTCAGCTTTTATTAAAATTTTTTATGATGCCTCAGATGAAGCCTTGCTAGCAGTAGGGGTTAATGGCAGGATGACTATAGCAGAAGGAGTCAATGAAGTTCTGAGCTGCAATGAAGCTGCAACAAGGTGCAAAATCCTCCTAAACACTCTGAAAGAAGGTGTCAAAGGCATGACAGGGCATATAGAAAAGTTTGTGCAAATGGGACTCCCATCTTCTGTTCCTAATAATAGCTCGGTCTTGATGACAGATGAGATAAAGACATTGCTTCTCTCAAAGCAAAATGATCAGACTGTTTTCTAGAGTCTGAGTGATTCATCAAGTGTCAAGGAGGTGGAATCAGTTTTCCTTCCAATGGCTCAATTATAATTCCAATTGCATATAGTGGTATAGATATTGTAGACCTTTTCTCATAAGGATATCATTGACTTAGATTTTGCATTCCAAGCATTGCAAAAGAGAACGAGTTTATCCAATTCTGAGTGGTGTGGGTATCAGGCTGCATTGTAAAAGCTCTAAATCCTCATTTCTGTGATGGTACAATTTTGATTTTTGTGTATCTTTTTGCATATTTTTAGGTTCTCTTTATGCAAGCACAGAGTCCCAAGTGGGTTGCCAAGAACTGTAGAGTTTTAAAACCCTACATTTTGCTATGTATTTGTTTCCAACATTTTTGTCGATACGCGACTTTGAATTGGCTAAGTATCAGTGTTTTATCAATTTATGACCGCACGAATGATATGCATCAAAGTGGTGGGGTTTTGAAGATGCATAGCGAAAAAGAAACTTAGAAGTAGCATAGAGTTGCCATGTGGCTAGGTTGGTATCTATGAAGTAAGCCAGGTGTCATCTTTTAGTTTGGCTGTAGCACTTGATGTATTCCCCGCATGTTTCTTTTAAAAGTTTTGAGTCTTGATAGACAGGGACATGTGTCGACATGGAAAAGATTCAAGGAAAGCTTTTCGTGAAGGTATCTCAAAATCCCACCAGCTTGCTGTGTATGAATATGGTGGAGCTTACTGCATGTCCTTGTATTCGAGCTCCTTTGTTAAGTCTTTGCGGCTCCTAAGGTGACATATGTTCGTGGTGGGACCTAAGCTTCAAGGTTAGTGAAAGCAGTAGATGACACTACGTGTTGATATGATAGAGGTTTGGAGGAAAAGTCTCAGTGAAGCTTTGTGAAGCAGTGCGAAGGTGCCATGTATCGTAAAGAAGTTAAGTCTTTTGTAAACTATGGGAGTAGCAAAAAATACCTAATTTCAGCGTGGCATGTGTTTAAGGAATCATTTGGGAAGCCCTCACAGGGAGAACGCCATAATGTTGATAACTGAGAGGGGGGGTGAATGAGTTATCCTAATTATTTCTTCTTTCTAAACTTTCTTATTAATCAATGCAGCATTAATTCAACCAAGCAAACATTACCATGAAATGAAAAACACATGACACAGTATTTTTGACATGGAAACCCTGTTAAGGGAGAAAACCATGGGGTGATTAACCCAAAGATTATTATCTATCAGAAGAATAAGGAATTACAAAATGGCACTTGCCAATTAGGGCTCACTGCCCGAGCACACTACTCACAAAGGAGGCACACTACCTACAAGGAGACACACTGTCTACAAAAGAATGTTATACAATACTTGAACTGATTGGAAGCATCCACATATGCTAGAGTTCAGTTCCGGTTAGGCTCAGTACACTGATCTGCTGCACTTCATCTTTCCTCTTCTCTTTATTCTGCTTTCCTTTCACATACCGGATCTTTCTTACTACTTCTGCTCTGCTATGCTCTTATTTGCATATCACATCATGTCACTACACTTCTCATAACTAAATCCATCCTATACATATATCCGCAAAAGTGATTTCATTATCTTTCTAGTCGGCACCCGGAACAGTCTATCTTCTCACAAACTCTGTTCTGTCGGCTGAATCCTTGCACGTTAAGTAATGCAGATCAAGCATATACTTGTAGATATCATTAATCATGTTGGCCAAACATGATTCATGCCTTCACAACCTTTACCATCATCAGTAACACATCCGGAAAGTAGTCTAATGTTCTGTCAGTCAGTTTTTCCTCTGTTCACACTGTCACTCAGGAACCCGGTACTCAAGTATTCATAACTTTTACCTCATCTATCACCGGAGGCTAAATCCTTGGAATATACCACTCAAGGTAGTCCTCTTGACTTCCCCAGATCCACACTACACCAAGATACTTCCTCTGAGAGATCCGGACCTGTCTATCGGACCTTGCCACATGCTTTGTTCTTGTTCACCGGACCACAATAATCTTCATTTTGACTTCCGGTAGAGACACATTATGACTTGCGGATATGTGGGATGACCTTTGTTGCCATCAATGACAACAACCATGAATCCATATAGTGTCTCTTGCCAACAATCTCCCCCTTTGGCATTGATGGCAACACTTAGTGAAAAATGACTAAGTGTTTACACTATGCTCCCCCTTGGCTGATGCTCTATCTTTATATACATTTTTCGAAGCTCCCCCTTAGTTGGATTCCTCATTTTTCACTGCTCCTCACTCCCCCTTTGACATCAATGGCAAAGGGTAGGGTCCGCACACCAAAATTTTCAAGAATTTTACTATACTTGGCTGTATATTACATATTCACAAAAACTGAAGAATGTCTGCAAAGGATGTCTTCAATTGGATGAGTTCTGTAGCCCAACTTTACTTCATTCTATCCAAAATTGAAATGTGACCACTCAACAAAAATGCAAAAAGCTTCTGCCCTCTTAAGATCTATCAGATCATTGGTTTGGGCAGTAGTCTTAGCATCACTTATGGCCTCATGCATGGTCTCTAACTTAGGGATAATCATCCTTCTAAGTTCTCCCATCCAGTTAATTATATTCTTCCTTTCCTTTTCAAAGTTCTTTATTGCATTTGTGATTGCAATAGTTTGACATTCTTGATTTACTATGGAGGAAGAGAGAGGATCAAAACTTTGAGACAAACTCAGTAGTTTGTCCTGTTCCTATTTTATTTTCTTCTCAATTTCTATTGTTGCTTTTGACCAGGAAATACAAAATTTGTAAATGTCACCGCCATCCTTAAGAGCATTTTCTAAGCTCTTTATTCCAATACTCATATTTCTCCTATCATTAGAGATTAATCCTAGTACCTCTGAGAATCTCTTATTCAAAAACTCCTTTCAGACCTTTTCTTCAGCTTATTTTTCTAGCGAATCAAAATGTGTACCAACACTGCTGACTAAGGTTTTGAGATTACCGGAAGAGGAGGCTGTGGGATCTTTCTGGACCGATGGCATAATCTTTTCAAGCACTACGGAAGCAGCTTCTATCAACTCACAGTCTTCCATATGAGACTTTAGGAGTTTTTCATTTGCCTTAGCATTTGCAAATGAAGCTATCTTCATTGTCTGTACCGGAGAGAGGGAATCAAAATTGAATGGACCTTGTAGAAGCTCCGGTTCATCAATCTCTATTGTTTCTTTGCTCAGAAATTTTTGGACAGTTTGTGCAGTGTCTCTTGCTAGAGATAGATGTTTCTTCTCTTCTGCAGTCTTGGAGCTGTCCTTTGGAGTTTTCTCTCCTTCTACATTCTTACCACTATCAGTTGTGGTTTTCTCTATTAGAGTCTTCTCTTTCTCTGCAACCTTGGTACTGTCAACTTCTTTTTCTTTAACCGCTGCTTCTTTCTCCTGTAATTTCTCTTCTTCTTTGGATCCAGAGACTGTAGGGGAAACTGGAGGAGAAATGTTGGTTTGTTTAGGGCCCATCTCTTCTGTTGCTTTCTCAGAAGTTTCTTCTGCAACACTTGTGGATGAGGGATCAGTACCCAAGTCCTCTATAATAGGAAGACTAAACCTTTTGAAGGCCTTCTGGAGGATCTCTTCTATATCCATGGCCACTTTGTCAGTCTCACCAAGCATGAGTTGATTCATCCTTGCTTTACTCCTAAACTCATCTTTGCAGTCTTTGAATATTATGTTCATTGTCTTGGGATCCATTTGAGGATATAGCTGAATAACTATCTGCTCCCAGATCTCAAGATCTTTTGCCAGGGCATTGTTCTTTCTTATCTCTAACTCCTTTTCTAGGCTTTTAGGAATTAGAGATATAATCTCAATGAAAGCCTTATTGTATATGTTCAGATACCTGATTGTGGCTTCCTGCAGGATCTTTTGGTCAGCCTCATTGTAGTCATCATAGAATTCGGCCATTGGTTGAAGATTTCCATCCACAGTGACTGATTTGATTACACTCTCTAGAGACAAGGTGGGCTTTTCAACAAATTTCTCTGCCTTTTCTTCCATGTCTTGGCCTGTGGAGGGTTTTCTGGATCCTTTCTTCTTCTGCTTCTTTATTTCCTTTACCCCCTCATCTGATTCAGTCTCCTCTTCATCCTTCTTACTTGTATAAGCTCTTGTGGCTTTTATTTTAGATCTTTTCTCTCCTTTACTGGATGTCTGACCTTCCGATTTTGATGTTTTTGAGCTTTTGGTTGTGACAGGTGTAGATCCTTTTGATAATCTGGTCCGGGTTGAGGTTTCCACCGGAGTACTTTTCTTGCTTTTCTTTTCTGCCTCTTTCTGCTCTTCCTCAGCCTTTTGCCTCTTTTCCCAGTTGGCATCAACTGCCCCATTTGGGATGCCTAGGCCTTGAGCAAAATGTTCTACTTCTTTTCTCACCTTCCTTTTTATCTCAGGTTCTCTGAGTTCCACATGGATCTTCACACTCAGCTCCTCAAAGGTTCCAAACCTTTCTACCTTTGGATCTTTGGGCTGACTAAGCATGTGTTGAACATGCAGTTCCACAATCTGTTCATCAACCTCATACCCCATGGGCATGATCCAGACTATCCTTGGCTCTACTACCTCCATTAGGCACTGATCAGTATTAACCATAAAGCAGACTAAGTCTTTGTATTTTTCAACAATAGACTGGGGAATTCTTTCTCTTGCTTGCATCATGCTCTAGAAGTTTTTGAAGTATCCCCATAGGGCTGTATTTCTTGCTTTGGCATCCCCAAGTCCATGTAAATAATCTCTGATATGGACTGCTATAGGTTTGTCATTCTGCCATACCCATCCACTTGATCCGGGCAGCTCATTCATGAAGTAGAAAAATAGACATAATATAAGTGTACCATACTTGAAAGAATTCTTTTTGTCCTTTTTGATCTTTTGTATATTTTCCATTAATTGGCTTAAAAGAAGTTCACAGAGATCATAATCTGTATTCTTCCTCAGCATCTCATAGGTAGTATATACTGCAGTTCCGGATACAGAATTCTCCCTACTGGAGTGATAAATCTTGTATCCTATTATCACAGATGCAAACTTGATATCCAAATCAGAAATATCTTCAATGGTCATTGCCCTCTTATCAAATTTTGATCCGGTGGCCTCAGTTACAATGTTATTTTTGACGGATTTGAGGATAGGTATCCCTCCGAAAGAGTATAGACCAGTTACTACTCTAATTGCCTCTTTTGTGATCTTGCAGGGTCTATCCAGCCATAGGAAGTTGTCATGCATTCTACTCAATACGTACCGGACCCATTCATCTTCTTCAAAGCAAGGGAAATGAATGAATTGATCAAAATGTTTTTTCTAGATACCCTTATACTTTGGTTTAAGCTCAAAAGCATTGTCTATCAGTTGTTTATGATAGAAATCTCTCAATTTGAATTCCCCAAATTCCTTAATACTTGCATGTATGTAAACCCTAATGTCCTCCGTATGCAATACACCATGCGGAACACTAGAGAAGGCTCCTAGGGGATCTACCTCCAAAGATTTGTATGGATGTTTTTTGAATGTGGGGTGAGGTCTATCAAATATTTTAACTATATTCGGAGTAGCCATTTTTTCAAAAGATTTGCAGTGAGATATTAAAGACGGAAAATACCTTATGCGCCTTTGGTTGCACGGAGTTGGTTGGATTGATTTCTGGATGTAATAACTTCTATGAGTGATCTTTGGTGAACTTGATGAATTTTGTTGCAGAGCTCCAATTTTCACTTCTTCTTGAGTGCAGAATGAACAAATGATTTATGAGAAATCCCTTATATTACTCCGCAAACCCTAATATCTGATTGCAATAAATGCTCGACCTACATTATTCTGGTTTATTCAAATGACTTGAAGAACCGGATCAGTCCTAATCTATGAACATCATGCGGATCTTCCAACCATGAACAAATCAAGATGACACATCACAAGGACATACCAAACACTCTGTCCAATCTGCAGAATAAGATAATGCACTTCTGGATCTCTCCGGACCTTTTTGTAATCCTCTGTCATTCCAGAGCATCTCCCAAAACAGGTTCTACTTGATCGATCACAACTTCTTCATATCTTCATGCGGACCTCTGAAATCTTAGCTAGATCATCTCAAGACTCATATCTACAAACCCTTTACTCCACATCTTGTGCCTAATCCAGCACCACTTGATTGGCTGGGGGAACAGGGTTTTCTTTGTGTCTCCCCCTGAGCCAGAGCTCATTTCTTAATTTCTGGAAGGAATATCAGCACTAGAGTCTGGTGCGGATCTAACCTCTACCTTCTCTGAACTTTTCTTCACCCAAATCTTATTCATCTCATTCCTAACTTCATCTGCATTCATTTTTTGTTTATCCTTGTCTTGATTCTGATTATATACTGGACCTCTTTTGTCCTGATTCTTGCTTCTGCAGACTTTTGCATTATGACCGGACCTATTAGAGATTTGGAAAACAACATTTCTTTGCATATTTGATTGATAACCTCTTGATCTGCATTGATTAGCCATATGACCTACTCTATTGCATGTAAAGCATCTACCATTGAATGATTTGTTCATTTGCATATTTCTGCATTCATGAGACTTATGTCCATACCTTTTGTAGTTAAAGCATTGTCTGGAGAAGGATGAATTAGTCTGATTCATTCTCTTTCTGCACTGATTAGCTTTGTGACCAAAGTGATTGCAGCTGTGGCAGTATCCATTGAAGGATGGATATCTTTGAGCATTGGGCTGTCTTACCGGAGGTCTTCTAGGCATGTTCCTTGGATTTTCTGATCCAAAATTCTTCTGACCGGATCTAGAGCTTTCTCCTTTCTCGTATCCCAAACCACACTTGTCATCTGCCCTCTTTTGACTTCCAAGAAGAACTTCAAGTTGAGCAGAACTTATCTTGAATTTCTCTTTATATTCATTTGCTGTTTGAAGATCCCTTTTGAGAGAGACAATTTGATCCTTAAGTTTTTCTTCATTATCTTTAGCATCTTCAAGATTAGATTCAAGATGTCTGATAATCCTATCCATCTAGTGGCAATCTTCTAATTTCTCTTTGAGAGATTGTCTTCAGTTTTTCTTTTCTCTTCAATCTCTTGAGTAAACTTTATAACTCCTGATTCCATTTCATGTTGTACCATAATGACTTCTTTTGATAACTTTTCACATAACTTGGTTTTCTCAGTCAGCTCTTCATTTGCATTACTTTCTTCACTTTGTCTTGCCAATTGCTAGAGCAGCTCCTTTCTCTTTTTCATAGAGAGACTTAATTTGTCTTTTAGTTCTCTCATGAATTCATTAGCCTGTTTGAGTCTTTCCTTTAATTCATTGACTTCAGAGTTTGACTGTTCAAGATCCTCAAGGGCAGTCTTGAGTTGCTCCCTTAAACCATATGCATCCATTTGAACTCCCAGATCTTCCTCAAGCTATTAGGCTCTATTAGGAGGAACTTGGCTTTGATACTAATTGTTGATAACTGAGAGGGGGGGTGAATCAGTTATCGTAATTATTTCTTCTTTCTAAACTTTCTTATTAATTAATGCAACATTAATTCAAACAAGCAAACATTACCATGAAATGAAAAACACATGACATAGTATTTTTGACATGGAAATCCTATTAAGGGAGAAAACCATGGGGTGATTAACCCAAAGATTATTCTTTGTTAGAAGAATAAGGAATTACAAAATGGCACTTGCCAATTAGGGCTCACTACCCCAGCACACTGCTCACAAAGGAGGCACACTGCCTACAAGGAGACACACTATCTACAAAAGAATGTTATACAATACTTGAACTAATTGGAAGCATCCACATATGCTGGAGTTTAGTTCTGGTTAGGCTCAGTACACTGATCTGCTGCACTTCATCTTTCCTCTTCTCTTTATTCTACTTTCCTTTCACATACCAGATCTTTCTTACTGCTTCTACTCTACTCTGCTCTTATTCGCATATCACATCACATCACTACACTTCTCATAACTAAATCCATCCTATATATATATATATATATCTGCACAAGTGATTTCATTATCTTTCTAGTCGGCACCCAGAATAGTCTATCTTCTCACAAACTCTATTCTGTCGGCTGAATCCTTGCACATCAAGTAATGTGGATCAAGCATATACTTGTAGATATCATTAATCATGTCAACCAAACATGATTCATGCCTTCACAACCTTTACCATCATTAGTAAGACATCCGGAAAGTAGTCTGATGTTTTGTCAGTCAGTTTTTCCTCTGTTCACACTGTCACTCAAGAACCCGGTACTCAAGTATTCATAAATTTTACCTCATCTATCACCGGAGGCTAAATCCTTGGAATATACCACTCAAGGTAGTCCTCTTGACTTTCCCAGATCCGCACTGCACCAAGATACTTCCTTTGAGAGATCCAGACCTGTCTATTGGACCTTGCCACATGCTCTGTTCTTATTCACCGGACCACAATAATCTTAATTCCGACTTCCGGTAGAGACACATTATGACTTGCGGATATGTGGGATGACCTTTGTTGCCATCAATGACAACAACCATGAATCCATATAGTGTCTCTTGCCAACACATAACACCACGTATATTTTTTGAGTCTTTTTGAAGCACACAGAAGATACCACCTGTCTTAATGGTACTAATAGAAGCATCAAGGGTGTGAGTCATATTTAATGCACCTGCTGACTAATAGGGATGCATGGAATGAGTGGGAGAATCTAGTATGTCTAAAGACTTAGATTGTCTGTTATAACAAGAAGAGTCAAAGTAGGGGCCTAGAATCTAAGGAAATCTTTAGCGTATGGGTTCTCAATGGCATCTTTAGTTGACGCAAGTTTTGTTTCATTGGTAGTTGGATTCACAGCTGTTGTTAGAGTCTAGAGCTTCATTTTTGGTACTATAAATAGGAAAGCTTGTAATATGGGATATATAATTAGAGATATAAAGATATATATAGGAGAAATATTGTCCAAGAGGATTTTGGTGCTATTGGACCAGATTTATGTCATTTGCCTTTACAGTTGTTCTTTTAAAAAAGGAAACATTGTAGGTCTGTGCATACATTCTACCTTATATACTTTATTGGAGATATTAATGATAAGAAACCTATGTCAAGTGCATGTTGTGATATTTTATGGATCTTTCTTGCATGTTCTTTAAGTTTATTCTCTGAATATAAATTTGTTATAGATACTATTTTGTTAATCATGCATATTGCTCTTTAACTTAGAAGAGATTATAAAGGATTCAATCACTGTGCTTATCTGAAATTAAAACATATAATTGGTGTATCACCTTAGGAAGTTATCTTAGATTGTATCTATAATCTTGTTTTTTTCTTCCCTTTTCTCACAAACCCAAGAGAAGAGCCAGCTTCTTTAAAATCTGGAGGTTATTCTGAGAAGCAATCCCATGTTTTCAGAATTTCCCATTGTTGGTGATTAACCTGCAAAATTAAACATCAACACCTAATACACATGATTCATGTACATGATTTCAATCAAGAGTTAGATCTTGGACATGCGATTTAATTTAAAATTAAGCTTATAATTTATATATATGAATTTATATTATAATCTAAATATTACCTTAAATGTAGCATCAAGAGGACTCTACCCATCTGATTGAAGTCAGAAGAATGGAGGGACAACAAGAGCTGTGTAGATTGTACACTGTTAGTTCCAAAAAGAAGCTTGCTGTACTGACCTCCTACAATATAAGGTACAATAACCTCAACCTAATCTAGAAGATGCTGAGAGGTGGAGCCTATAGAACCAACTGGAACATCCTGATGTCTCCCCAAACCTTATGAAGCTACCTCATCATGGCTCATTTGTCTACCAAAATATTGCATGAGATGTGTGGATATAGAATCAAGTGGGATCCCATCCTCATCGCTGATGAACTAGTATGTATCTAATAAATCAATGGTGAGGCATCTAGTCAAATTATGCAAAGCATCCTCTCCACTTGTCCATGTCACATCATGTGGCAATGGTAGATCAACATGAATGTAATGATCATAGCTGGACGATGTGGCCTTAGTGGGAGGAATACCAATCCACATATGTAACAAATATCTACCAACATGATTACATGAAAACTGATCAACCTCACTAGCAATAGTCATGATGCTCTAAAAAATATCACATCTTGAAGGGGTGAGTGTTGGTTGTTGCTAGTTCTAAATGTTTTGGAAGAACCAAAAGGTTTGGTCCAACTAAGGACCTCTTGTTCAAGGTGGTGGGAAATCTTCTCATTTGTACTTAGGTTTGTTTGCAAACCTCCCTCTCCCCTATCCATCATGTGTAGGTAAATATGTATAATCAACATCTAAGTGTAAATGGAACTTTGCATATAATTATTTACAAAAATACAATGGCAACTCATCATTGTGAGGCCATTTGTGATGTATTGCCAACCATCTAGGATAAATAAAAAGACCCACAAGTGGATCCTCACATCTGGTGGGTGAATAGCCTCTCACTCTATCTTGTCCGCTATAAAATGGGAGCATGCTGTAAATATTGTCTATTGAAACCCACCTAGAAATAGATGACCATTTCTCATGGCCATCAACACTCTGAGAAAGTAAAGTATAGAATTGATTAATGCTAATATCATCATAAGGGTTGTATGATAGAATGATGTTGATCATACGTGTAATCTCATCTCAAATGATTACTAACTTGTCTCTATTTGATAAGTTTGGGATATTATTTATTGTATATGCATTATCGAACCTTTGAATCATCTCAACATATAGAGTAGTTCTATTAGGAGTGCCAGGCTTATTAAACTGATGAGAAGTCTGATCAACCATGTCAAAATATCCACATTATTATTAAAATAATAATTTAAAAATTTTAACATTTAATTAAATTGAAACTAAAATAAATTTAATTTCTAAGTTCGAAACCAAAACCCAATTTAACAAATATAAATTACAACCAAATTTAGACCATAACTACAACCAAATTAAATCGTATGATTAAAACAAACCATATAAATATGAACTTTATGTATTTAGATAACATTGAACATGACACATAATTACTAATTGCTACTATCATAAATAGTTTAAACAAACTAAAAATAAACACTTCTAAACTAATATCACTTAACATATAAATTAAATTTAAAGAATTTACGTGGAATAACTTGGTGAGTTCATCTTCCTCCAAATTCTTCTCACTCACCAACATAACTCCTTTATTTAGTGTGGCAAAAGAAATGTAATCTTCCATATTTGAATTAAATTATTCTCAATCACCAACATAACCTAGATAGGATTGTACTAAACTTTCACAAACCTTGGTATGATCATTATTTCCTTTGTTAACTAAATCAGAGGTGAGATCAAGTAGATGCCCCTAGGATTATAAGGTTGTGATATAATACAAGACAATGGTGTAGAAAAAAGACAACTTCATGATGCTAGTGAGACCAACATAGTGAATCGTATTTCCTCTTACTGACCTATGTAAATTGAAGTATAGAGAATTTATAATGCCACTTATAAACATCCCACCCCCCTTTTACAATGCTTCCCAACCCCCAATACCTACTTATATCCTAGTAATTAAATTATCCCCTTTCCCACTAATACAAAAGTGATATTGGGTCACATTTTGGTTATTTTAAAACCCCAATATGCATGTACGTGATAAGTTATTTATTTAGAGGCGAGTCCACTAGGATAAATTGGCATTTTTCTACCCTTTTGGCTTGAAGCATAGGAACTTAAATTCAATTTTTAAATTCCTTTTTCACATTTTCACCAATAGATGTTCTGGTTAGTAGGCTAACCTAGAGTGTCATCAATAGGGAATCAACATAACAATATCTTATGTAAGAGTATCTCCATATGATTATTTCCAGGCTAGTAGGTCAATAACTCTTCGTATGGATAATCTCCCAAGGCAAACATAGCATTGACCTTATTTACTTAGAAACTTAAGGGCCTTATTATTCATATGCTTACAAAATAGTTGAAAGCCTAATTACATCCACCCCCTTAATGTTATTATTAATTAAACTAGAATCAAATGATGTCACATCAACATGTTTCAACCAGCCTAATCTAATAAGAAGAAGTTGAGTCAATGCTATTCATTGGTAACTTGTTTATAGAAAATTAAAATATTTTATCCCTACTGCTCTTTACTACTCTGATCTATTTCATGTTTCTAGAATGTTCTTCCCTAGTATTCTTCAAGATTGATTTTAATTTATCCATGTCCTTTCCTTCTAAAGTTCTAATATTTCCATTGATAAATGTACTTTACAATAGTTAGAGGGTGAATTTTACATGGAAAAACAAGCATATATTCAAAGATTTGAACAAATAACTCCTGGTATACCATCCACCACTATCAATAAGTCATCTTTTCCCAAATTCAAATATGGTCTTGCACTTTGAATGGTTTAGAAATGACCATTTTTGTTGTCCTGGATGTTTGATATCCTCCATCATCTAATTTTTTTTGCAAAGACACTTGAACACTCTATGTAAAAATGCCTTTGAATTTGGTGAAAAGCTTTGTGTACTCACATATTTCATCATTTGATGATTTCCCCTTAGCTATATTATTTTCTATTCTTGTTGAGTTTCATCTATTGTAAAAGGGTTTCCTTAAACTTATGAAGGGTAATTGATGCTAGTGTTTGAATAAATTTTGCTAACTCTCTTAGTTTGAGTGTGGGTCCTATTCTTCTATTTCCTTAGTGGTGATCTCAACCATATGGATGTTCATATCTGGGTCAATTGGAATGGTTTCTAAGTTGTAGGGAGTGTAAAATCTTATTGAGTGGGGATCAAAGGGGAATTCTCTCATTGTCCCTTCACTTGTAAATTTTGAGGTTTTAGAAATATTTGTAATTTGTTTATATCTCTCTCTATTTTCAAAAGTTTTGATTCCTAGGTCATTGGTGGTTTTTATGGCCATTCCCTTCTTCTCAACTTGTTCAACTTTGTAAATACTAAAAGGATCAAGACATCCTTTGATGATGTGGACTTGATTTGAATATGGAGGAAATTTATCTCTTGAAATAACATGGATGGGATGGTCCTCATATTGGCAACATGGTCAAGAGACACTATTGATATGTTGGAAACTTGAAGTTGTCATTGATGGCAACAATCAGACATGATTTGTAATAGTTCCCGAGATAAAGTTGTGTGTAGCCTTTTGGTTTGGAAAGACTAACTTAGACAAAATTGACTAAGTGTTGGTAGTTTACCAAGAGAGTGATAGTGATTTAGTTGGTACTTCTCCATAGATGAAGATCCTACTATGCAGTTCTAGTATGTTATACTTAGATGTTATACAATGTTGTATCCTAAGCTTCATGTCTTGACAATCTTGATAAGTCATATTTTAAATTGCTTAAGTCTAGTAAGCAGAGTGTAGTGAGGAATAGTGCAGAACACTTGAGTAATTCACTCCGCATTCCTCCACTATTGGTTATCTCAATGTGAAATTTGAAGGTGTTGTAAACACATATGATAACTATCTAATTCTAGATTTGCAGTATCTGAAGTCCACCAGAAGATTATCTACAAGCTTCCAAGTTTTGGCAGTCAGTTTGATAGTATTTTACTAAGACAGAGGTAATAGTTCTGAGATTTGCATATCATCACACAAGAATATTATGACCTATGGTTATGAAGGTATGATTGGTAATGTCTAATGAATGCCTGATATGAATTTTGGAATCCCATGAGATCTATATTAGAAGTTATGATATGATAGACAATAAGGTTTAAGTGTGTACTATGGGATACAACTGACACACAGTTGGATCAATGTGCAATAAGGAGATAATGTTTAGATCATTATTCTAAAATGGTTTAATAATAGGCCCAGACCTATATGAAGATTCCTGAATGATTGTATGGGTTCACATTGTTGTTTGTGCAAAGGATCAAGTTGACAAGGTACAACTTTGGTATACAAGTTTCATATTTTGCATGCCGACCTAGTTTTGGAATAATTCATGTTGTGGATATATATACTTGATAGATTTCATTATTGGAGGGATGAGTTTGAGTGAATGTGGTGTGAATTTGATGTGTATGCGATCTGAGGAAATTTTTTGATCAAAAAAGAATAGTAAGGACAAAAGAATAGAGTATATGTGATGCAGAGCAGAAAAACATGGCATATAATGAAGACCTTTGAATTTGTATATTGAGCTTTCAATGGAACTGCATTTCAACATTCTGTAGATGCATCTATAGTAGTCCTCTCTTGGTAGTGAGCCACCCTTTCTCTATCTTCTCTTCTCTTCTCTATGGAAGTGAGCCTATTGCAGTGAGCACTTCTTTGGACAGTGAGCCTTTTGTAATTTGGTTTTGATATCATAATATATTGTGAACTAACACTCATTGTGGTTTTTCCCTTTTTGGGTTTTCCACACAACAATCTTGGTGTCTATGTGTTATGACTTTGTGGTTGCTCTTCTTATGTTTATTTTTCTTTCATTCTATTGAATTTGGTAAGTGGACTAATGAATATGTGAAGGAATGGTTTTATAGAATACTGATTCACCACCCTCTCAGTATTCCTTGTGTTCAACAATTGGTATTAGAGCAAGGTTCCTTGGAAGAAGCCTAACAACTTAAGGAAGGTCTGGGAAAGTGTACACATGGTAGCCAGAAGGTATCCTACTCTAGGTAGTGTCACAATTGATGATTGAACATATGTCAGTAATCAAGAACTAAAAATTGCTCTTGAAGATCTTGATAAGTATGAAGTAGATATTCAGGATTTGAAGGAAAATGTCAAAGAAACTGATGAATGCATCCTAAAACTAAGAGAGCAAGTTAAAAGCTCAAAGGATAGGAGCAAAGAGCTAAGTGAACAATTGAAAGCAACAAATGAAACCATAAATGATTTATCAATGTTGATTGAAGAGAAAGAAAAGATTGAGGAGCATTTAAATCAAGTTTTGCAAGACAAGTCTGAAGAATGTGAAAAATTGGCAAAAGATGTTGTGCTTCTAAAATTTGATATGGAAGTAGCTAATAGCTATAAAGAAAAGTTCAAACTAAGTTTTGCAAAGATTGATGAGTTGATTAACATCCAAAAAAATCCAGATGACAAGTAAGGTTTGGCTTTTGAAAGATGAGAAAGTTCTAAATTAAGACAAGCTAATTCTGAGATGAAGAGAGTCAAAGGAAACTAGGTCTAGAATTAGAGAAATAGACCTAGAAGACCTTTAGTCATACAACCAAATGCTCAAAGGTACCCATATTTCAATGGCTATTATTTCAAATGCAATAAGTTTGGTCATAGGGCTACTCAGTGTAGGAGCAGAATAAATCAAAATATCTCATCATTCTCTAGTCAGTGTTTTAATTGCAAAAGAATTGGTCATAAAGAAAGTGAATGTAGGAGTGTGATATAGAATGGTTTTAACAATATAAGGAATACTCAATCTTTCAATGAAAAGTTCTTTACATGCAATAGATTTTGGCGTATGGCTGACCAATGCAGATCAAGAATGAATCTAGTCAATGAAAGGAATCAATGACATAGGAGTATTGTTTGCTACAGTTGCAATAGACCTAGACATGTTGCAAAATTTTGCAGAAGCAAGAATGTGAAGAGAAACCATTCTATAGAAGAGAAGAAAACAAAGCAGAGGGAAGGGAAAGAACAAGGTTGATCCAACAAAAACCAAGAAGGAAATGAGCAATATCTAGACTAAGAAGGCTGGTAAAGAGGTAAAGGATGGATCCGCACCAACTTCTAGTGTAGATACTTCCTCCAGGAAGTAAATTGGGAGCTCTTAGGGGGAGGTTTCATTAAATATCCTAATCCCCTAGCCAGATAGTGGGTGCTGAGATCTAGTGCTAAGGTATGAGCTAAAACAATATTGGATGAATCATTTAGAGAAGAAACCAGTAGAAAAAGACCTAATGTGGCACATTGCAAAGCAATCTTAACTGATTGTGCCTAATAGTGAAGTGTTTGACAACTTTTTGAGAACAACATTTATGATGACTAGGTTTTTGCATAACAAGGGTTAAAAAGGGGCACATTCAAAAGACTAATCACTTTACACTCAAAGCTATCAAGTGTCCAAGGAGAACTGAAGTAGAATTCTAAGTGACTTCAATGATTTCCAATGATTTTAAGCAACTCAGAGTAATTTCAAGTGAAGAAAACCCTAATTTGGCAAATGAGGTATTTACAGTTTGAAACCCTACCGTGAACTTTTCTGAATTCTTGTGGAAATGGAGACACCACAAGTTATTGATATCACTGAGAGATCATGACCAAAATTTAAGAAACATCCATACAAGTCTATGGAAGTTGATCCAGATGGTGCATTTTCAGAAATACACTATGGTGTGATGCATGAGGAAGATGTTAGGGCTTACATTCATGTTTCCCTAGAAGAACTTAAGGATTATCACTTTGCAGAACTATATATGAATCATCTATGTAGTGGTGATTACAAATTAAAGGATGAATACAAGGTATATTGAAAGAAATGAAATTTGTGTAATACATAGACTTTCCAACATTTGTAGAGGATGCATGGGTCTGGCATGTATTGAGCAGAATTCACGATGAGTTTATGTGGATTAACACACCATTCAAGATCACAAAAGATGCTATAAGGGCTATTACAAGGTTGAACTCTATAGGTACAATACTTGTGTTAAAGGTTGTGAAGAACAACACCGTGACAAAATCTACCAATGCTTAATTCAATAAAAGAGCTTTAACTGTAAATACAATTGCAAACCATGCAGTTAGGTTTACATGCATGGTAATTGGTTAGAAGATATACTTCACAAACTGAGAGAACTCTATCTCTGGTACAACCATCTATACTGCTTATGAGATGGTCAAGAAGATTGTAGATTATGACCTTTGTGAGTTGCTTCGACAGTAACTAATGGAAAATCTAAAGAAGACCAAGGAGCATAAATATCCATTCAAACTTGGTACATTAATTATCTTCCTATTCTTCTATTTCATGCAAGAATTACCAAGAATTAAGTTGATCTAGTCTAGTAGCCAACCAGTTGCCATACAAATTAGAAATCATTTAAATAGCATAGGAAGTTGTGATGCACAAAATGCAGCCCTATGGGGCTACTTCAAGAATTTTCAAAAAATAATGTAATCTAGGCAAGGAATACTAGAGAAAATAGTTGAGAAATACAAGAATGATATATATTTTATTGTAAACAAAGATCAATGCATGACATGGAGGCTGTTGAGCCTAGGACAGTTTGGGTCCTTCCAATGGGTTATGAAGTAGCTGAAAATATACTAGATGGTTATGTTGAGCTCTTGTTGAGAAAACCCAGGGACACCAATGAGGCAAGGTTTGGTACCTATGAGGAATTATCTGTAAAAGTTCATGGTGAATTGAGAAAGCCAAAAACTTAGAAAAAGGTGAAGAAAATGGTAGATGAATATGCCAAGAGCCATGGGTTTACAAAATAATAGATTACAGAAACAAGGACAAGGTCTGAAGTAGAGAGGGCAGAAAGAGAGAAACAACAAGATGAACCAGTGAAGGCTCTGGAAGAACCTGAAAAGAGAACAAAGGAGCTTGCAACAACAAAGAGGAGAACAAGAGCCTCAACTTCACAAATTGCATCTACATCCTCGGGTACCACACTCTTTGTGGAAACACCTGCAAAGAAACCTATTGATGAAAAGCACAAAAGAAAGAAGACCAAAGACAAAAGGATGAATGTGAGTATAGGGTTGATGATGAGGAAACTAAGATGAAGAAGTGAAGAAAATGAAAGCTAAGGCTACTAAAGCCTCTACAAGAAAAAAGGAGAAGCCCTCTGGTAAGGGTAGAATCAGGAAAAAGCCAAGGAAAGATGAGCCTAAGAAAGGAGAAGCAACAATAAATATAGAAGATGTCTTGAATGCTATGACAATTAATGGAAACCTAAAACTCATAGCACAACTGTATGATGATTATGATGATGTAGATAAAGACACCATTGAGACTATTGCAATTAGATATTTGGGGATATACAATAGAGAGGTGATTACAAATCTTCTAGATAGCCTTGTAAGTATAATGTTTGCCAAGAAGGAAGCAACAATGGCAAAAGACTTGGAGACAAGAGAAAATGCATTGTTGAAACTATGTCTAGATGTAACTCCTGAGGAGAAATACAAAGTCTTCAAGATCCTTGGAGATAAAATTGAAATAAAGAAGAGGATCAACACTCTAATGTTTGGGGATATAGAAAAATTTGTGAAGGACACAGAACAAATAATGCTTGATATCCTAAGAGATCTTAACATCCCAAACATTTATAAAAAAGAACAAAATGTTGGTGTTGATAGTTCTTTACCAGAAGTCAATCCTGATCAAGGTTTAAATCAAACAAAGACTCCTCTAGTAAGCCCAAGAAAAGGTGAAGAAATGAAAGAGCAAGGAGAGGATAAATCTCCTGAGAATGTTGAAACCCCTGCTGAGAAAAATGAAGTTGATGTTCAAGAGGATGAACAAGTTGAGAAGAGCCCTCCTCTAGAACAAAACATTAATGAACAAGAGGTTATGGACCTAGAACCACCAGAGTAGAATCAAGAAGAAGTGTCTGATGATATGGAAAGACACTGCTTCCACACAAGATTTGGTAAATACTATCAAGGAATTTTTGGAGAAGCAACAAGGAACACAAGTTTTGGATGAACCTAAGTTTATGCAAGGACCGATAAACTTAACCTTAATGTCAGCTCTGCAAAAATTCAAATTAGTGTCAATTGTCCAAGCCAAAGCTTAGGAAGAAATTTTAAGGTCTTGTATTCAGGATAGTGAGCTCATTGATAAGGAAAATGATGTATTGGAGAAATTGATGCCTGGATTGCAGAAAGATACAACACTTGCACCATTTGAGCAAATTAAAAGGCTCATAAACTCTGTAAGTACTCATTTTGAATCCTTTGAAATGGAGGCAGATACTAAGGTTAGAGAAGAAATCGGTGATAAGAGGCTAGTTGAGCTAAAGGATAAGTTAGTTAAAGATGCAATTTTGCTAGATAATAGCATCAAGAATATAGAGACTACCATTAAGGGTGCTAGTGATATATACATGTTTTGTCTATCTTGGCCTAAGTCAACAAAAGAGTTGAAGGAGAAAATAGATGAATTAGAGCTTAAACTATTAAAGATCTTTGAAACCTTTGACCCAGAAACTGATTCCATCTCAAACAAAAGGTTAGAAATAGAAGGCATTCATGCATAAATAAATAGTCTACAGAGTAAGAAAGAGGCCACCAAGAGTTGAATGTGCCAAGTAAGAGAAATAATAGAATCCAAGCTTGATTCTATGATTGGTCTACAAGTAGAGGCAGTAAGGATAAAGGCTATAACTGATGTGCCTACAACTATTGATAAGGCAGAGGAGTTGGTGTTTCAAGTGAATGGAAACATTCAAATTTTGAATAGTGTCAAGACCAAGTGGGTTGGAGAGATAGCTCAATTGAAAGTCATATGCTCAGACATCCTCTCCACTTTTTAGTTAGTAAGATTTTGATTACACCTATACATATGTGGCTAAGTATAACAGTTTTGCAATACAATTTTGTTACTTGTACATACACCTTTGCCTCAAAGGGGAAGAAGAAGATACAGTGAAAAAAGGCCAAACATCTTAAGGGAAGAAGAAAAACAATATGTACACAGTAAGGGGGAGCAACATAAGCATTTTTCACTAAGTGTTGCCATCAATTCAAAAGGGGAGATTATTCACAACATGGTCAAGAGACACTATTGATATGTTGGAAACTTAATGTTGTCATTAATGGAAACAATCAGACATGATTTGTAACAGTACCTGAGACAAAGTTGTGTGTAGCCTTTTGGTCTGGAAAGACTAACTTAGGCAAAATTGACTAAGTGTTGGCAGTTTACCAAGACAATGATACTGATTCCGTTGGTACTCCTCCATAGATGAAGATCCTTCTATGCAATTTTGATATGTTATACTTAGATGTTATACAATGTTGTATCCTAAGTTTCATGTCTTGATAATCTTCAGAAGTCATATTGTAAATTGCCTAAGTCTGATAAGAAGAGTGCAATGAGGAACAATGCAGAACACTTGAGCAATTCACTCCGCATTCCTCCACTATTGGTTATCTCGATGTACAATTTGAAGGTGTTGTAAACACATATGATAACTATCTAACTCTAGATTTGTAGTATCTGAAGTCCACTGGAAGATCATCTACAAGCTTCCAAGTTTTGGCAGTCAGTTTGATAATATTTAACTAAGATAGAGGTAACAGTTCTAAGATTTGCATATCACCACACAAGAATATTATGACCTACTATTATGAAGGTATGATTGGTAATGTCTAATGAATGTTTGATATGAATTTTGGAGTCCCATGAGATTCGTATTAGAAGTTATGATATGACAGACAATAAGGTTTAAGTGTGTACTTTGGGATAAGGCTGACACAGTTGGATTGATCTGTGGTAAGGAGATAATGTTCAAATCATTATTCTAAAATGGTTTGATAATAGGCCTAGGCCTATATGAAGATTCCCAAATGATTGTATGGGTTCGCATTGTTGTTTGTGCAAAGGATCAAGCTGACAAGGTACAACTTTGGTATACAAGTTTCATATTTTGCATGTCGACCTAGTTTTGGAATAATTCATGTTTTGGATATATATACTTGATAGATTTTTGTATTGGAGGGATGAGTTTGTGTGAATGTGTTGTGAATTCGATGTGTATGCAATCTAAGGCAATTTTGTGATAAAAAAAGAACAGTAAGGACAGAAGAACAGAGTATATGTGAAGCAAAGTAGAAAAGTAGGGTGCATATAATGAAGACCTTTGAATCTATATATTGAGCTTTCAATGGAACTACATTTAATTTTCTATAGATGCATTTGTAGCAATCCTCTCTTGGCACTAAGCCACCCTTTCTCTATCTTCTCTTCTCTTCTCTATGGAAATGAGCCTATTGTAGTGAGCACTTCTTTGGACAGTGAGTCCTTGGGCAGTGAGCCCTCAGGCAATGAGACTTTTGTAATTTGGTTTTGATATCATAATATATTGTGATCTAACACTCATCGTGGTTTTTCCCTTTTTGGGTTTTCCATGTAAAAATCTTGGTGTCTATGTGTTATGACTTTGTGGCTACTCTTCTTATGTTTATTTTTCTTTCATGCTATTGAATTTGGTAAGTGGACTAATGAATATGTGAAGGAATAGTTTTATAGAATACTGATTCACCACCCCGTCTCAGTATTCCTTGTGTTCAATACCTCATCCTATGAATCCAAGGTCATCCTAGTATCATGTTGTAGGTGATTTCTTTATTGATGATGTCAAATTTAGTTGGAAGAGTTTTGGGACCCAATGTGATTTGAAGATTGACCTTTCCCATGGTTTAGATGTTTAGGTTATTATGAATTATATGGGTGTAAATTCCTTGTGTGATGTGAGTTTCATCATAACTAATTCTTTGAAGGAAAGTGAAAGAGACTATGTTGACTATAGATCCATCATCGATCATGTCATGTTTAATAGAATAATATTGAACATGGACTATTCAGTAGAGGGGGAGATCAACTTTTTTAAGTGATGTTGTCATCTGAAGGTAATTTTTTGAAATCAAATGTGGAAAGAAGATTTCTCCTCATTTGAAGTGGTTTAAACTAAATGCCCTAAATCTAAGGAGTTAAGGAGAACATACTTATGAGTGGGATAACTCTTGAGAAGTTCTAGATCACATGAGAAAAAGTTGAGTTTCTTAGAGTGTCATTTGATCATTCTGGTCCTTAGGTAGTACAAACATTTTGGTCTTTATCCAAATCCATAAGGCCTCGGGTGTTTTGAACAAAGGTTGTTTGAGGGTTTTGTTAGAAAATTTTGGGACTATTTCCTTCATCTTGTGAATGTGGGAATGTGTCCATGAATTCTTTTTGGGATTTTTGTAATCTAGTTTTGATATCATAATATATTGTGATTTAACACTCACTGTGGCTTTTCCCTTTTTGGGTTATCCATGTAAAAATCTGTGAGGCCTACTTTTTACACTACTGTTCATGAGACTATTTGCAATGATTTTTATTATTATGTTGAGAGACTTTTGTTCTAGAATCTTGCTTATTGAACCTATTTGATTTTAAGGAAATAATTGTGCAATGATAATTTAGATATTGTTTTGAAGAAAATGATGAATGGATATGGAAACTCAATATGATTCTATGGTTGAATGTTTAAGATGCATGCATTTAGTTTTGCTTCGGCTATGATATCTATGTGTGATATTGACTTCGAGTTTGAGTGTGTAGGTATTGCTAACAAAACCACAAATACAAGAGACCATCTCATACCTATGTTGTATCCCTTGTGAGCTGATCTAGTTCAATGAGAAACTAAGATCAACCTCGTGCTTGGAAAATGTTGTAATGTTGTAATGTGTTAATGTTGCATGAGGTCAAGGGAATAAGGGTTATCTTCTGATTTACTTTTATTATGATAAGTGTTGTAAGTAATGATGTTTTTAATCTTGTTTGATTTTTAATTCTTTTAGACCCTTTATCTTGTGTTTTAGTTGACTCTGGGAGTTCTAACTGGACAAAAAAATCAACCCTGGGTTATACCCCATGGGTCTAGGGACCTTTGGGGCTAGGATAACCTTGGGTTAACTTCCATATGGTCACTTTAACTTCACAGTGAAGTTAAGTGACGAATTTGGAAGCATGGGGGACAATGGGATGAGTGGAATCCACACTCAGGCCCACTTCCAAGTCATGGAACAACTCCATGATCCCCTAATAATGGAGTGTTTGTCTCCATGTGCCTCCCTTTTGGTGGGGTTTCCCTTATTTGGGGGTAGTGTGTCATCCACTCTATTTGTATTTTATTTTACTTAATATATTTTAAATTCACCATGTGTTGTAGGTAGGACTATTGTGGGGAACCTATGGAGTGGGGATCAATTGTTTTATGACCACTAGGATAATGGATGAGTGGTGGTTAATTGTTTAATGCCACTTGGGAAATTAGGAAAATAGAGGGAATTAGTTTAAAAGAAAGAGAAGGAGGAGAGTTAGGGGGTTGGATTATTGGGAGAAGAAGGGATTTTTGGAGAAGAAGGTGGGAAGAGGAGCTCTACATCAACTCTCATTCCATAATTGGGCTTTGGAAGGTTGGTGATCCAATTCTACTCTCTATGTGATTGTTGCTTGAAATGTATGTTGTCTCTGGTTTGATGAATGAGTTTGAATTAGTCTTCTTTGAGTTTTACTGTTAGTTTTGGGGTTTTGTTTTGGGTGTAGAAAGAGCTCCTTCCAGTTGGAAGGAAATGCTCATCTTGTATAGGGAAGGGGAGGTGTGACCCTCCCCAGGTGTCATCTTGTTCTTGATATTTTTCATGCCTTGTGAGCATGTTGGTTCTTTTATAGCCTAGAGGGCTTATGGCCTTGTGTGCCTAATGGGATATCCCTGGTGATTGGGTTTATTGGAAGGCTTGAGGCCTTGTGGAGGAAGCGAATATTGTTGGCTTAAGGCCTTGTGGGGAAAGGATAACTTGTTGGCTTGAAGCCTTGTGTTACTATGTGGTATAATGTAAAAGAAAAATGACACCTGGGGCTTAGAGATGTCTACTTCCCTACCCTCCTTGAACTCACCTAAGCTAGTTCATTGTATTGTGAGTATACCTTGGGTTTGTGTGTGTGTTATTGTTTTGTTGTTGTTGATTCAATGTTGTGATGTGTATTGTATATTTTACCCTGTGTATGAGGATGGTCTCCCTAGCTCGGGGGTGACCCTCTTGCGGGTCAAAGGTAGGGAGGAGAGCTAGATGGTGTTTGTTGTTTCCTTTGTTGTCTCGTAGGTTACTTTTGGAGCTTGTAAAAAGGATTGGAGAAGTTTTCCCTTGTTGAAGTAAATGATTTATCCAACTATGTGAAAAGAGAACTTGATCATCATAGTTTCATTTTGAAATAATTGAAGAGAGATCATCTCTCGTTGTAAATATTGTTACCTTGGTAGTGAAGGATTAAACCTCCCTGACTATGTTTAAGTTGTGAGATTATTTGGTTGTTACCTTTCATCATTTGTGTAAGATGGGAAAAGAGAGTAAAAATTACTCCCTTGATAGTTTGTGTATTGTGGAAATTTAATACAGTTAATTGTTCTTGTTATCAAGTGTTTAGTTGTGAGACTTGGTTTGTGATTTGAATCAATTGACAAAAAATATCTCATGTATTATCTAGTGAGGAAGTTACTTTTTCAGTTATGGGTGATGCATTTTGCCTTGAATACAAAGTTAAAACTTGAAGTTAAGATGCATTGGAAAATAAATCTAAATTGAAATTTTACTGTATTATGTGTGTTCTTGAATTTACAAAAAAAAAAAATTCTATTTACATGTATTTATATATGATCTTTAAATGTAATTAAAAGGACAAATATACTTGATGGAATTACAAATAGAAAGATACAGATTTGATATGATTAAATGATCTTTCCATTCGAGTAGTTGTCATATTGTAAATCAAAGATTAGAGAGATAGTAAAATAAGTTTTACCATGACCTTATTTGTATAAATGAAAATATTAATTTAGTTGTGGAAATTAGACCTATATGTATTTACATTTTATTTATTACTAAATGAAATTGAGAAATTGATATATACATAGACTTATATCTATATATATATATATACATTTAATTGTTCATTTAAAATGAAATTGTGAAAATTGTAATTGTGTATATATATAGAAGTATATATATATATATATATATATTAAAATAGATTTAAATTAAATATGTTTGTGGTTTGAGGTATATATATACCATTTTTTTAATTAATACTAATTGAGAAATTTGAAATGGTAATGAAATTTATTAAATAGAGTTCACTGTTAAAAACACAGTGAAATATTACATGTAATATGGTGGGGGTGTTTAACCCCCATCGAACCCTCCCCACATTCCCCGCTCCACACAACCACCATGACGGATAACCCACATCCCCTGCCCCGCTCACAACAGCCGCAGCCTGCACTACCTTCGCCGCCGGATGCCTCTACTCTGCCACTTTCTCCCCACCACAACTGTCGCCGCTGCCTCTGCGGCCACCGTGAATCAGCCTCCGCCCACACAATGGCTTTGGCCTACCCTCTATGCCAGCTCCTAACTCTGCCCCTGCTATTGGTGCCGCCGCCTTTCAACCCTCATCCCTGCATCAAAAATAATTAAAGGTTAGGGTATAAACCCTACTTGTTATAACTTGTGAAAACAAGCACTTAGTGCTTGAGTGGGAAATAATTTTAATGATATCATAAATTTATATACTTATATATATAAATATAAACATATATTTATATGTATATATATATATCTATATCTTTTAATATTAAATGAGTGGATTCTCTGAAAAGTTATTGTAATTCCACTCCTTCACTATGAGTTGGAATCACAACTACAATTTAATTTACTATGGGTGGATTTCCCATTAATTTATTTTATTATACAAAGCTTAAACAGATATATATATATATATATATATATATATATCTTTTGGAGTGGAGTTTCCACCACAAGATGTTTTTTTTTTAAAGAAATTAAATAAATGAAATTAACTTTTATATTCATATGAAATTGGGAAACTTTAAAGGGACTAATGTAATTACTCTCATAATCATAATACATTATATTTGTTTATAAGAAGAATATATTTATTTTTAGATTAGCATATTCTTTTGACAAATAAATTTACCAAGAAATAGAAGATGATTTAACGTGAATAAAGTTTAAATGCAAATTATAGAGTAAAATATGAATTACGTAAACGGGCAAAATAATCAATGTTCTAAAATAAAACAATTGAGCAATTAAACTAAGTATGCGAGACAAAATTTAATAGCTTGATATAGCCAATCAAAGATCATTTACCTATTAAGAGAAAATCTAAACGAAACGAAGTGAACCTACTCTAGCATAGTGAACCTTAACAGCTTGCACTTGTGGGAGGATTTGACCATATCCACAATCACTTAGGCAGCTTAAACAGACGCACTGAGCACGCATGCGTGTGCGAGGGAGGCTTTCGGAGTAGTTAGGGGAAAATTTTTGATATTTCGTATCATGACCACATGACGCATGTGGACATGACATGCAGTTTAGCGTGTTGTGAATGCATGTGAAATGCGGGCATGACAAAATCCTGGTGTTTATGTGTTATGACTTTCTGGCTGCTCTTCTTATGTTTATTTTGCTCTCATGCTACTGAATTTGGTAAGTGGACTAATGAATATGTGAAGGAATAGTTTTATAGAATAATTATTTACAACCCCCTCTCAGTATTTCTTGTGTTCAATACCTCATCCTATGAATCCAAGGTCATCCTAGTATCATGTTGTAGGTGATTTCTTTATTGATGATGTAAAATTTAGTTGGAAGAGTTTAGGGACCCAATGTGATTTGAAGATTGACCTTTCCCATGGTTTAATATGTTTAGATTATTATGAATTATATGGGTGTAAATTCCTTGTGTGATGTGAGTTTCATCATAACCCATTCTTCGAAGGAGAGTGAAAGAGACTATGTTGACTATAGACCCATCATTGATCATGTCATGTTTAATAGAATAATCTTGAACATGGACTATTAGGTAGAGGGGAAGATCACCTTTTTAAAGTGATGTCATCTGAAGGTAATTTTTTGAAATCAAATGTGGAAGAAGATTTCTCCTCATTTGAAGTGATTTAAACTAAATTCCCTACACCTAAGGCATTAAGGAGAACAACCTTATGAGTGGTATAACTCTTGAGAAGTTATAGATCACATGAGAAAAAAGTTGATTTTCTTAGAGTGTCATTTGGTCATTCTAGTCCTTAGGTAGTATAAACATCTTGGTCTCTATCCAAATCCAGAAGGCCTCAGGTGTTTTGATCAAAGGTTGTTTGAGGTTTTGTTGGAAAATTTTGTGACTATTTCGTTCATCTTGTGAATGTGGGAATGTCTCCATGAATGCTTTTTATTGATCTTTTGGAAGGCATTGGATTATTGTGTTATACTTTTTACAAATTGAAGTGTCATGACCGCTTTTGTTGTAAAATGAGTAGTAAGCCATAGGAGTGTAGCCACATGATGAATTACTATTTATGTTCATTCATTATCTTGATTGGAAGTGGTCGATAGTGTTTACATCCATAGTGTCATCACATTTATCTTGAGTGTGGAGGAATAGATGTTTTTGTTCCTCTTGGAGGTTTGATATGAGGTGATGGTGCTCCCAACATGATTCGATATTATGCCCCCTTCTCTTGTGAAATGAGTAGTACTTATCATGATTGTAATTTCAAGGTTTTTGAAAAGGATTGTTGTATGACTACTCACTTGGTCTAAATGTTTTCTCACAATTTATTCTTGGGGGACAATAAATACAAAATACATCACCACCCAAAGTGGAGGACTAGCATGCCATTGGCTTGTGACAACTTAGCTAGATTCTCACACCATAATTATCTTTTGTCTTTGTGTACCTTGGAGAACTAGCTTGTATGTGATAAATTATAAAAATTATCACACCATGAATGCCATTTTATACTTGTGTGCTTAGCCCTAGTCTCCTTGATCCTCCCCTTCAAAATGAAAAATCATTCTTCCTTTTATAAATGTTTACATTGCATTAAGATTTACATTTTGTACAAGTCAACTTGCATCTCAAATTTTAATTTTCCCTATGAGCTAACTATTTGTCATAGGTTGGTTGAGTCCCATTTGTGCATCATATGAATGATTTACATCTCAAATTAGAGTCTTCTTTAATCTTCTTCTTGCAACTATAGTTTTCCATCTATCTAGCTCCAAGGTAGGCTTCTCCAAGTGTAATATATCCTCTTCATGCCCTAACATACCTTCATAATTCTCTTCAACCACTTGGACCTACAAACAAACATAAAAGAGCATCAAATTCTTCAAAATTAAATCAATTTCAATCTAGAAATATCAATAAGTATCATTTCAATTATTGAGTTTTATCAATTCTGATTTATAGGCAAATTGTTACCATTGGTAACTTCACAAATTTAGGGTTCTATTGTGATTTTATTAGTTTCTCCATCTATCCTCTTAAAATTTTCATCTTTAATACCTACTCAAGCCTCCTACCAGCTCAAAAATGGCCTTTGGATATACTCTATATGCCAAAACAAAATCAGAAATATATTTCACCATTGTTGTCTTAGGGTTTTTGAGTTGTTAAAATTTAGTTTCAAGCTTGTTCAGGCAACTTCCAAGGCATTTTTGAAGGTAAAGATAGTTATATTCTTCATTTATCTCCTTGTTGTTTAATTGATGGTTGCAATCACCTTGCAAATTATCCCTAAGATCACCATGCAAATAAAATTAAAACAAAGAATGTTCATGGCTATTAAATCTGAAATTCACTATTTTCCTCTCTATTTTATTTTTTATTTCTTGGGATCTTGAGAACAAATAATTTTAGGATAAAAGACCTAATGATATTGACCTGCAAACACAAATAAAAATAAGCACACATCGGATGACATGCATTTGAAGGTTAAAAATATAAAAAGATAAAAAACAATATTAATCATAAAAAATTGAAACCCTTGTTGTTTAATTGATGGATGAAAATTCTTTCACATAAATTTAGTCCATAACTTGTTAAAAATTTTGATCATCTACACATTGAGGATGGAATCAAGGCTTCCATGAAAACCAAACAAGAAAAAGGAGAAATCAAAAATAAAAATAGCCCAACCCGTGAGATTAAACCTCCAAAAAGCAACTATTTTCTCCTTCCTATGCAACTATTTTTTAAAATCACTTAAAAAAAGTAATTAATAGTTTCAAATAGAAACATCCCATGTAGTCATGTGCAAGAGCTTCTAATGGGTGTTATGTATTTTAAATTTTTATTTTATATCAATTTTAATGGCTCAAAAATCAAGGAAATAAAGTTAGCTAAAGTTATTTGCTTTTTCTTTACGTTTTATTGATTTTTTCTCACTTTTCCTTGCATGTCATCAAATTTAAGCTAAGAATTTTATAATATTAAGACCAAAGTGCTTTTCCTTATTTAATTATTTAATTTTGGCATTCAAATATTATTTGAAGGATCTTATGACTACTTTAAATGGTTTTAAGGTCCAAAAAAGATGGGTTTAGCTAACTTAAACCTCTAGAATCAATGAAACATGGATTTTGACATTGAACCACTACCTCATTAAAATATATAAAACCAATAAAATGCTCTAAAAGATATTAAAATACACAATATAACCAAGAGCATGGAATAGAACCTTAATTAATGCACTTTGAACCTTTAATACATGAGGTCATGAAGACAATTGATTTTAAATTTGAAGTCCTTTTAATTGTGACCATATAATACCAAATATTACATGCATGTATCTTCCTTGACACCCAAAAATGTAATCTAAATAGTTGGGACATGAATATAGGGAGGTATAATTATTCTTGAAAAATGACATAAAAAAACTCTATGCCCAAATCAAGCAAACCAAGAAATTAAGTGAAGTACAAACTCATTCATGAAGTCCTGAACTCAAAGCATCCCAAAACTTCCCTAATGACTCAAGTAGGATATGCAACATCCAATGAAAGCATTCGAGCATCCTAATCTAATTCAAAAAATCAAGCCAAAGTAAAGGGTATCGGGGATCAGGATTCGGGCACAACCTCTACTTTTACTTATGACAAGTGAAATGTAAGAGGTTTGACACTAGTGTATGATAAGGTTTTATTGGGGTTCAAGGCTCTTGTTTACCCTCTATCAAATAAACAAGCCAAAATGAATGCTACTGACATCAAAAAATTGCAAAGGTATAACATTATTGTCAGGTTTTTTAGGGTTAGGGACAACACAATAATCATGCCAAAAAGGTAAGCAGATATAAAACATCCCAAAGCCCCAAGTCTGCTAATGATAAAGAAGGAAGTGTTGATAACTGAGAGGGGGGGTGAATCAGTTATCTTAATTATTTTAGCTTTCTGTTCTTCTTTAACAACTAGTGCAGCATCAAATCATATAAGCATGCATAACCATGAAAGCAAAAATAAAATCATTACACATAACACAATGATTTTGATGTGGAAAACCCTGTTAAGGGAAAAACCATGGGGTGACTAACCCAAGATTGTATTCTCTATTAAAAGAATAGAAATACAAAATGGCACTTGCTAATTAGGGCTCACTGCCCGAGGACACTGCTCACAAGAGGCTCACTGCCTACAAGAGACTCACTGTCTACAATGTATAAAGAAAGTAACTAGGTGATTGAACTAATGAGAAGCATCCACATATGTTGAGGTTCAGTTCTGGTTAGGCTCAATACACTGATCTACTGCACTTCATTCTTCCTCTTCTTTGGTGCTGCTGTCCTATCACATATCGGACCTATATTGCTACTTCCACACTACTCTCTACTTTTCTTCGCACAACACAATACACCACACATACCTTTACATCGAAATCCATCTAGTATATATATTTGCACCAAGGATTTTAACATCTTTCTAGTCGACATCTGGAATACTCAATATTTTCCCAAACTCTAGTCTATCGGCTAAATCCTTGCTTACTAAGTGATGCGTATCAAAGAGATACTTATAGAAGTCATCAATCATGTTAGCCAAGCATGAATGATTCATCAAGAAACTTGATCACCATCCATTTCTCATTTAGATTAGGGTATGATGCTCTATCGGTCAGTTCTTCCTTAGTCTACTCTGCCAAACAGGAACCCAACACTTAGGTGCTCATATCTCTTCACTCTTTCATCACTGGAGGCTCAATCTCTAGAATGTGTTAGTCATGGTACTCCTCTTGACTTCCCCAAGTTCTCTAGAATGTGTTAGTCATGGTACTCCTCTTGACTTCCCCAAGTTCATACTTTATTGAGATACTTCCTCTGAGAGATCCAAACCTGATTGTCAGACCTTGTTGCATGCTCTGTTCTTGGTCACTGGACCAAAATACTCTTCAATCTATCTTCTGGTATAGACATACCATGTCCTGAGGATGTGTGGTATGGACTTTGTTGCCATCAAAAACAACATTCATGAAGCCACACAGTGTCTCTTGCCAACAATATCCCCCTTTGGCATTGATGGAAACACTTAGTGAAAAATAACTAAGTGTCACACAACACCCCCCCTTGGCTGATGCTCTATTCTAAAGTACACTTTTCCAGAGCCCCCCCTTAGCTAGATTCCATATTTTTCACTACTCCTCACTCCCCCTTTGACATTAATGGCAAAGGGTAGAATCCGCACACCAAAATTCCCAAAAATCTAACTATACTTAGCCGCATAAGTATATATACATATTATACTTACATATACTGAAGTATATCTGCAAAAGTTGTCTTCAACTAGACAAATTATATTTTCCAACCCTGCTTCATCCTATCTAAAATTGAGATGTAACCATGCAACAAGAATACAAAAGCTTTTGCCCTCTTGAGATCTGTCATATCACTGGTCCAGGCTGTGGTCTGAGCATCAATTAGGGCCTCATGCATGGCCTCTAATTTAGGGATAATTATCCCTCTAAGTTCACCCATCCTACTTATTATATTCTTCCTTTCCTTTTCAAGTTTCTTTATTTCATTTAGAATGGCAATAGTTTGACATTCCTGGTTTATTATGAATGTGGTGATAGGATCAAAATTCTGAGATAAACTTGACAGTTTACCCTCTTGTTCTTTCACTTTCTTCTCAATATCCTTTGTCACTTTAGACGAGGATAAACAAAATTTATATATTTCTCCACCATCTTTAAGAGCATTTTCTAAGCTCTTTATCCCAATATCCATATTTCTCCTATGATTTGTTATTAGCCCTTATACTTCAAAGAATCTCTTACCCAAAAACTCTTTCTAGACTTTCTCTTCTATTGCTTTATCTAAAGAGTCAAAATGTGTATTAACAAAATTAACAAGAGATTTTATATTACCAGATGAGGAGGCTGAAAGACCCTTCTGGAAGGATGGCATGATCTTCTCCAACACACTGGATGCAATCTTTATCAGCTCACAGTGTTCCATATGTGACTTCAGAAGTTTTTCTTTTGCTTTGGCTTGAGTGAAAGATGCTACCTTCATTGTCTAGACTGGAGAGAGGGAATCAAAATTGAATGGTCCTTGAAGTAGCTCCAGTTCATCTAATTCCATCATTTCTTTGGTCAAGAAGTCTTTGACTACTTCTGTAGTGTCTCTTGCTGAAGACAAAGTTTTCTTCCCTTCTGCAGCCTCAACACTATCACTTGTGATCTTCTCTGTTTGATCTTCTTCTCTTCCCTTCACTTCTTCTTCTTCTTGACTGATTCTCTCTTCTTTTCTTTCTTCTCCTTCAATTCTAGAGTCTATCGGGGGATCCAAAAGAGAGGTCTCTACTTCTTCATGGACTTCATCTTCCAGAATAGAGGAATCTAAGTCCTTAGTCTTCTCTTTACTTGTCTCCTTTGTCTCTTCTGCAACTTTCTCAGTAGAATCTTCCTTAGATGTACTTGATCCTTTGACATCCATGGTAGAGGGTTCATCACTTATGTCCTCTACAATAGGGAGATTGAATCTTTTATAAGCATTCTGGAGGATGTCTTTAGTCTCTTTAGCCACTTGATCAGTCTCTCCAAGCATAAGCTTGTTCATTTTGGCTTTGCTCTGGAACTCATCCTTGCAATCTTTGAAGATCATGTTCATTTGCTTTGGAGTGATGGAGGGATAGAGTTGAATAGTTATTTGTTCCTGGATCTCCATAGCCTTTTCCTTAGCATTATCTTTTCTGAGTTCAAGTACTTTCTCTAAACTCTTAGGGATTAGAGAAATGATTTCAATGAATGCTTTATTATATATGTTTAGGTACTTAACTATGGCTTCTTCCAATATAGTTTTATTTGCATCATTATTCTCATCATAGAATTCTGTCATTGGTTGCAGATTCCCATCCACAATAACTACCTTGACTACATCATCAATGGACAGAGAAGGCCTTTCAAAAAACTCTTCTGCCTCTTCTTCCTTGCTATGACTGGTAGAGGGTTCACCAAATATTTTCTTCTTTTTCTTCATTTTCTTGACTTCCTCATCGGTCTCAGTTTCTTCATCATCCTTCTAACTTGTATAGGACCTTCTTTCCTTTTTCTTTGTTTTCTTCTCTCCCTTTCCAGATGTTCAGGCTTCCAATTTTGATGCTTTTTGGCTCTTAGAGGTGGTAGGTGCAGAGCTTTTGGAGGATTTGGTCTAGGAGGGGGATTGCACTGGAGTACTTTCTTTTTCTATTTCTTGCCTTTCTTTCTCTGCCCTTTCCATCTTCTCTCTATTGGCATCAACTGCCTCCTTTGATATTCCATGCCTTTTGGCAAATTCTTCTACTTCCCTTCTCACTTTTCTTTTGATCTTAGGTTGTCTTAGTTCAACATGAACTTTTACACTCAACTCTTGGAAGGCTCCCAACCTTTCTGCCTTAGGGTCCTTGGACCGACTCAGCAGGTGTTGGATATGCAACTCTAAGATTTTCTCATCAACCTCATACCCCATTGGCATGATCCACACTATTCTCGATTCCACTACCTCCATTAGGCATTGATCAGTGTCTACCATAAAGCACACTGTATCTTTGTATTTCTCAACCAATGATTGGGGGATTCTTTCTCTGGCTTGCATCATACTTTGAAAGTTCTTGAAGTAGCCCTAGAGTGCTATATTATGTGCCTTGGTATCACCAAGCCCATGCATATAATCTCTAATTTATATGGCTATTGGTTTGTCATTTTGCCATATCCAACCACTGGATCCGGGTAGCTCATTCATAAAGTAAAAGAACAAACACGGTATTAGCCCACCATACTTGAATGAGTTCTTCTCATCCTTCTTGATCTTTTGTAGGTTTTCCAACAGTTGGCTTAGAAGAAACTCACAAAGATCATAATCTGCATTCTCCCTTAACATCTGATAAGCAACATAGATTGTAGTTCTAGATACATAATTCTCTGTCCTGGAGTGATATATCTTATAGCCAATTATCATAGATGCAAACTTGATATCCAGATCTATGATGTCCTCTATTGTCATTGCCCTCTTGTCAAATTTTGATCTGGTAGCCTCACTGATAGTTTGGTTTTTGACTGATTTGAGAGCAAGCAACCCACCAGATGAGTGCAATCTAGTTACCGCCCTAATTGCATCCTTGGTTATCTTGAATGGCCTCATCAACCACATAAAGTTGTCATGCATTCTGCTTAGAACATACCGAACCCAATCATCTTTAGTAAAATAGGGGAAATGAATATAGTGTCCAAAATGCTTATCCTAGATGGCCTTGTATTGGGGTGTAAGTTCAAATGATTCATTTGTTAGTTCCTTGTGATAGATATCCATAAGCTTGGATTCCCCAAATTCTTCAATGTTTGCGTGTATGTAAACCTTAACATCTTCTACATGCAGAACTCCATGTGGAATGCTAGAAAATGTGCCTAGGAGATCAACTTCTAGGGATTTGTAGGGATGTTTCTTGAATTTAGGGTGTGGCCTATCAGTGATCTTCACAACATTCAAAGTAGCCATCTTTCAAAAGATTCAGAGAGAGATATTCAAGAGCAAAAAATACCTTTTATGCTTTTAGGGTTCACGATATGAGCCAGATTGGATTGTTGGGTGAATTGACTTTTGCAGTTGATCTTTAAGAGGTTTGAGACAATTTTGTTGTAGAGCTCCTTCTCTCTTCTTCTCGAATGCAAATGTGCAAATGATGAACTAAAGAAACCTTTTATTTCTATGCAAACCCTAATTCTATTTTGCAATAAATGCACAACTTAATTTATTTTGGTTGCCTTGTTTTCCTTGTTCTGAGAGAGATCTTTCTGGATCACTGAGATGCACCTAGAATGATAAATTACAATGTATCTCCCTTTCTCCAATCATTCCATCTAACCACAAATCCAAATATTTCAATTTTGAATTATACCAGATCTAACTATGAAAGTCTTGCTTTTGCCGGATGACTGTCAAACCAGATTAATGTTGGATGATTAACCTTTTCAAATTCCTTGTGGATCTTTCAAATCTTTACCAAGGGTTATTTAAATGTTTCTACAACCTTCCATGTGCTAATTCTAGGCACCAATTGATTGGTTGGGGGAAATTGTTTTTCTTTTATGACTCCCCCTGAGCAAGAGCTCATCTATTTAGTTACTGGAAGGAATATCGACACCAGATTCTGGTACAGATCCATCCCCAACATTTTCTATACTTCTCTTCACCCAATTTTTGTTCATGTCCCTTTGAATTTCATCCGCATTCACTTTTCCTTTTCCTTTGTCTTGGTTTTGATTATGATGTACCAGACCCTTTTTGTCCTGATTCTTACTTCTGCAAAATTTTGCAATATGACCGGATCTATTACAATTATAGAAAACAACATTTCTTTGTATATTTGACTGGTATCCTCTTGATCTACATTGATTAGACATATGTCCCATTCTATTGCATGCAAAGCATCTACCATTGGATGAATTGTTTATTTGCAAATTTCTACGTTCATGAGATTTGTGACCATACCTTTTGCAATTAAAACACTATATGGAGAAGGATGAATTGACCTGATTCATTCTTCTTCTGCACTGATTTGCTTTGTGACCGAAGTTATTGCAATTGTTGTTAGGGTTAGCTAGCAGAAGATATCAATTAAATGCAAATAAAGATTAAATAGAGAAATGGAAATACATAGAATTAATAACAATGAGAGACACATTTTAACGTGGTTCACCCAAACTCAGGCTACATCCACCAAACAGAGAGTCTAATATTATTATCCAGTCAATCAAACTAATTACAATCAGCAATCCTTGCAACTCAACACCGTTGCGAATTCTACAATACAATATCTCAAAACCCTAACCCTTGGCCACTTTTATCAAGCCTTATGTTAGTTACAAAAATAGGGTTTCTTATTTCGATTACAAAGAAAATTTATGTTAGTCCTAAAAAACATGGCTAGTGTACAATACTTTCCTAATCAGTCACCACCTACCAACAATCTCCCACTTAGAGACTGATCAGGCTCCACACCAAACAATCTCCCACTTGGAGACTAATCCTGGATGACACTGTTGCATGTGCAGCTCCCACTAGAAATAAGCACCTTGGACTCTGTTGTTCTATTTTTTGTTGTTTTCAGTCTTGAAGACCAACTGAAGCTGAAGAGGAGCTTAGTTTCTCCATTGGCACTACCTTTGTAAACATATCCATTGGATTTTCATTTGTATGTATCTTTTCTAGCCTTAACTATCCATTATCCAACACCGACTGAATAAAGTGATACCTCAATTGTATGTGTTTGGTCTTTGAATGCAAGGCAAAATTCTTTGCAAGATGTATGGAACTTTGACTGTCTGTATACAAAGAACTATTAGCCTATTCTTTGCCCAATTCTTCCATGAAAGATTGTAGCCATATCATCACCTTGCTTGCCTCTATTGCAGCTACATACTCTACCTCCGTGGTAGATAAAGCAACCACCTTTTGCAACCGTGAGATCCAGCTCACTGCTGTCCCACCTACAATAAAGACATAACCTGTAGTAATCCACCTGGTAACAATATCCCCTACCAAATCTGAGTCTACGTAGCCTACTAAATTAGTATTAGAGCCCCCAAAACACAAGTGTTTATTAGATGTACCTCTCAAATATCTAAGAATCCATTTTACTACATTCTAATGCTCAAATTTGGGATGACTCATATACCTGCTAACGACTCCTACAACATGTGCAATATCCGGTCTCGTGCATACCATGGCATACATTAAACTTCCTATAGCTGAAGCATATGGTACCTTGGACACTTTCTCTTCCTCCTCTTGTGTCTTTGGACACATCTCCTTAGTCAATTTCAAATGACTAGGCAAAGGTGTGTTGACAACTTTTGCATTCTCCATATGGAATCTCTGCAACACCTTTTCAACATAAGCAGCCTAAGATAGAGTCAATTTTTTGTTCTTCCTATCTCTGCAAATTTTCATACCAAGGATTTGTTTTGTTGCCCCCAAATCCTTCATATCAAATGACTATGCTAACTAATGTTTTAACTCTCTTATGTGATCCATGTTAGACCTAGCTACAAGCATGTCATCAACATATAAACATAAAATAATGTAGCTGTCATTATCCAACCTCTTAAAATAAACACAATGGTCAGAATTACACCTGTTGTAGCCTTTTTTAGCCATAAAACTATCAAATTTCAAATACCATTGCTGAGGTGCTTGTTTTAGGCCATACAAACTCTTCTTCAATCTGTACACTTGTTTCTCCTTACCTCTGACCTCAAATCCTTGGGGTTGTTCCATATATATCTCCTCCTCCAAATTACCATGGAGAAAGGCACTTTTCTCATCTAGCTGTTCCAAATGCAAATCTTCAGCAGCCATAATACTTAAAATAGTACGAATAGAAGTCATCTTGACAACTGGAGAAAATATCTCATCAAAATCAATGCCCTGTTTCTGTGCAAATCATTTTACAACTAACCTGGCCTTAAATCTTTTCTTACCTCCATCTTCCTCTTTTAGCCTATAAACCCATTTGTTTGGTAAAGCCTTTTTACCTGCAGGCAACTTACATAATTCCCAAGTCTAATTTTTCAGCAAGGAGTCCATTTCTTCTTTCATTGCAAGCTCCCACTGAACCTGTGTATCCACCTGCATAGCTTCATCATACCCTTTTGGTTCACCAGCATCTATTAACAAAATAGAATACAAAGAGGGATAAAACCTTTCAAGAGGTCTACTTAGCCTTGTTGACCATCTAATATTCATTGGAATTTGTGGTATTTCTGGTTGCTGTTGCGGAGCATGAGGAACCACTGGAACATCACTATTTGGAGTATCATCTAGCACCACATAATCTTTTTCTTTCTTCTCATGCTACTGCAACTGATCTTTGTACAACACCTTCTCATTGAATATAACATCCTTGCTTCTCACAATTTTTTGATTTTCAAAATCCCAAAGCCTATAACCAAATTTATCAATGCCATATCCAACGAAGGTACACTTTTTTGATTTTACATCTAGCTTGGTTCTATTTTTAGAATCTATATGTGTAAATGCTTCACAGTCAAAGGTTTTCAGAAAAGAAGAACTCACCTTCTTGTCTGTCCATGCTTCCTCTAGAATACCACAATGCAAAGGAACTGAAGGACCTCTATTAATTAAATATACAATAGTGTTGACAGCCTCTACCCACATATTTAAAGGTAGCCTAGCATGTAATCTCATGGTCCTTGCATGCTCCATTATTGTCCTATTCATGCGCTCAACCACTCCATTTTCTTGTGGAGTCCCTAGAACCATTTTCTGCCTATGGATTCCATTAGAGGAATAATAATCTTCAAATTCTTTGCTGCAATACTCACCACCATTATCAGATTTGAGACATTTTAATCTTTTACCCATCTCATTCTCAACCAAGCTTCTCTATTTCTTAAATGTTTCAAATACATTAGATTTCTATCTAAGGAAATAAATCCAGACCTTCCTAGTTACATCATCTATGAATGTAACATAATACCGAGAGCCACCGAGAGAAGATACCTAAGCTAGTTCCCATACATCTGTATGCACAAGCTCCAACTTTTTATTTTTCTTTTGCTTCCCATCCTTGAGAAAACTAACTCTCTTTTATTTTCCATACACACAACTTTCACAGAAATCCATATTAATACATTTCATACCTAGTAAAACTTTCTTAGAATGAAGTACCTTCATACCTTTTTCACTCATATGCTCAAGTCTATTATGCCACAGTGTTGTCTCAGAACCTACAACAACTTTTCCAATCTCTTCCTGCAAACCTGTAGCAACTATTCCTGAACCTATTTGTTTTTTCTCTGTAACAGCTAAAGTAGAAGGAACAGTATGACTTGTACAAAGATATAAGGTGCCTACTTTCACACCTTTTGCTACTACTAAGGCACCTTTTGAAACCCTCCAATTTTTATCAGTAAATGTAACAGTGCAACCTTGTTCAGTTAGCTGCCCTGCTGAAATTAAATTCCTACTGAGCCTTGGAACATGCCTTACCTCTTGTAGTAGCCAATGATTCGCATTCTGCAACTTAATCTTGATTCTTCCCTTTCCAACAATCTGACAAGGTTCGTTATCTCCCAAATAAACTAGCCCAAAATCCCCTTGGACATAATCAAGAAAATAACTTCTATGGGGCGTAGCATGAAATGAGGCCCCTGAATCTAAAACCCATGAATCATCAACATTATCTAGGGAGAGAATCAAAGCATCATCTTCAGATTTATTACTTACCACATTTGCTTCCTTATTGCCTTCTTGTTTGTCTCCTTTATTTTTCTGAGACCAGCAATCTTTCTTCAGATGACCTAGTTTCCCATAGTACCAGCAATCCTTCTGTCCTCTAGTTTGGGATCTTTTGTCCTTTGATTTTCCTCGTGACTTCCCATGACCTCTAGAACCTTTTCCTCTCTCCTCTGATCTACCCCTGCTTTCTGCATTCAAAACACTGCTTGATTTGGATCCACCTGAGCTTTTCTTATGAATTTTCTCACTCAAAATAACACCAACAACATCATCAAATTTCAATGTATTTGACCCAGAAATAGAGTTACTAACCGCCATTACCAAACTATCCCAGCTTTCAGGCAATGAACATAATACCAAGAGAGCTCTAACTTCTTCATCAAATTTTACATTTACAGAAGTCAATTGACTGACAATCATATTAAATTCATTTAAATGATCTGTCACAAATCCACCTTCAACTATTTTTAGATTAAACAAACGCTTCATGAGAAATACCTTATTTGAGGCTGAGGGTTTTTCATACAATTTAGCCAAAGCTTTCATCTGACCATCTTTTGTCTTCGCTTCCATTATATTGAATGCCACCGATGGTGCCAGGCACAACCGAATGGTTCCCAGTGCCTTTCTGTCAAGAAGATTCCAATCCTCATCAGACATTATTGCCAGTTTCTTGGATACTCCTTCCAACGGCATCCATAAATCCTTTTGATAGAGGTAATCCTCCATCTGCATCTTCCATAATTGATAGTTTTGCCCATTAAATTTATCGACCTTCAATTTACTCTTGTCCACCATTGCTCCCACTCAACTGTGAGACTTTCCTGCAGATGATAATCGAACACAACCTGCTCTGTTACCACTTGTTAGGGTTAGTCGGTAGAAGATATCAATTAAATGCAAATAAAGATTAAACAGAGAAATGGAAATACATAGAAGTAATAACATCAAGAGACAAGTTTTAACATGGTTCACCCAAACTTGGGCTACATCCACCAAACAAAGAGTCCAATATTATTATCCAGTAAATTAAACTGATTACAATCAGCAATCCCTGCAACTCAATACCGTTGTGAATGCTACAATACAATATCTCAAATCCTAACCCTTAGCTACTTTTATCAAGCCTTATATCGGTTACAAAAATAGGGTTTCTTATGTCAGTTACAAAGAAATTTATGTTGGTCCTAAAAAATGGCTAGTGTACAGTACTTTCCTGATCAGTCACCACCTACAAACAATTATGGCAATATCTATTGAAGGATGGATATCTTTGAGCATTTGGTTGCCTTACTAGAGGTCTTCTAGGCCTATTTCTTGAATTTCTTAATCCAGAGTTCCTTTGACCGGATCCGGAGCTTTCACCTTTCTCATACCCCAAGCCTTGCTTGTCATCTACCCTCTTTTGGCTTTTAAGAAGAACTTCAAGTTGAGCAGAGCTTATCTTGAATTTCTCTTTGTATTTATTTGCTATTTGAAGATCCCTTTTTAGAGTGTCAATCTGATTCTCAAGTTGTTCTTCATTATCTCTAGCTTCTTCAAGATCAGATTCTAGATGCCTGATTATTCTATCCATTTTGTAGTAGTCTTCTAACTTCTCCTTGAGAGATTATTTTAGATTATCTTCAATCTTTCTTTTCTCTTCAATTTCTTGGGTGAATTTCATAACCCCTGATCTTCTATTTCATGTCTTAGCATAATGACCTCTTTTGATAGCTTCTCACATAACTTGTTGTTCTCATTCAGATCTTCATCAGTATTATTGGCTTCACTTTGACTTGCTAACTGTTGAAGTAGTTCCTTTCTCTTTTTCATAGAGATACTTAGTTTCTCTTTAAGTTCATTTATGAAATTATCAGCTTGTTTGAGTCTTTCCTTCAAGTTATTGACCTCAGAGTGAGATTGCTCAAGATCATCTAGGGTAGGCTAAAGTTGTTCCCTCATACCATACATATCCATTGAGATTCCCAAATCTTCCTCAAGTTGTCAGGCTCTATTAGGAGGAACTTAGCTCTGATACCAATTGTTGATAACTGAGAGGGGGGTGAATCAGTTATCTTAATTATTTTAACTTTCTATTCTTCTTTAACAACTAGTGCAACATCAAATCATATAAGCATGCATAACCATGAAAGTAGAAATAAAATCATTACACATAACACAGTGATTTTGATGTGGGAAACCTTATTGAGGGAAAAACCACGGGGTGACTAATCTAAGATTGTATTCTCTGTTACAAGAGACTCACTATCTACAAGGTATAAAGAAAGTAACCAGGTGATTGAATTGATGAGAAGCATCCACATATGCTGAGGTTTACTTCTAGTTAGGCTCAATACACTAATCTACTGCACTTCATTCTTCCTCTTCTTTGGTGTTGCTGTCCTGTCACATACCAGACCTGTATTGCTACTTCCACACTACTCTACTTTTCTTCGCACAACACAACACACCACACACACCTTTACATCGAAATCCATTTAGTATATATATCTGCACCAAGGATTTCAACATCTTTCTAGTCAGCATCTGGAATACTCAATATTTTCCCAAACTCTGGTCAGTTAGTTGAATCCTTGCTTACTAAGTGATATGTATCAAAGAGATACTTATAGAAGTCATCAATCATGTTTGCCAACCATGAATCATCCCTCAAGAAACTTGATCACCATCAATTTCTCATCTAGAATAGGGTATGATGCTCTGCCGGTCAGTTCTTCCTTAGTCTACTTCGCCAAACATAAACCCAATACTTAGGTGCTCATATCTCTTCACTCTTTCATTATCGGAGGCTCAATCTATGGAATGTCTCAATAATGGTACTCCTCTTAACTTCCCCAAGTCTGCACTTTGTTGAGATACTTCCTCTGAAAGATCTGGACCTGATCGTCAAACCTTGTTACATGCTCTATTCTTGGTCACTGGACCAAAATACTCTTCAATCTGACTTCTGGTATAGACATACCATGTCCTGCAGATGTGTGGGATGGACTTTGTTGCCATCAATGACAACATTCATGTTTCCACATAGTGTCTCTTACCTACAGGAAGTTCATTGAAGATCAGGAGTTAGATACCTAAAAAGTCATTCCAAAATGGTAGGTGGGTATGGGAAGGCCCGATTGACCGATCACAAAACACTAAGAAAATCAAGGTGTTGGGGATTGAGGATTGAGGGATGTTGTCAAACCCATTCTAGATATCAGAGATCCCTTTATGGTCTTTCCAGGATGACCAACTCTGAATGTTTGACAAAGGTGACATGCAAACCCACCACCAGCCCATGGGAGTTGAGAGATTAAGGATTCCTTTGTAGTCATGCCAAGATGACTAACCCTGACAAACTGATAGGCACATATGTAAAAAAGTAAAGGCATCAAAGGCAATGTTGGGGTTTTAGATATGTTTATATTATCATGCTAGCATGACAAACCCCAAAATACCAACAATGTAGAAAAGCATCAAAGCATTAAGGGTAAACACACAAACATATAAATCATGTCTAAAACCTAATTGACAAAGCAAAACTGATAGAATACAATGTTAAAGTGTGGGGGTTTGGCCCACCCCTTCCAGCATGCAAAAATGGCATAGCCTGAAAGCTCAAAAAACATAAAACCATTGAAAAGACTAAGGACAAAGGATCAAGTCCAAAACTAATCAAATGAATATGGATACACCAAATTGACTTTAGATAATCACACCAACGCACATGAAGGCACAAAATCATACAAGTGAAATTAGATCCAAGGAGAAAAAATCAACTCACCAACCAAGGATTAGGAGATCACCAAGTTAATCCAATGAAGCATAACTCCTAGGAAAAGAAAAAATGGAAAACAATGTCCTAGAATCCTTGAAGTAAATAAAGAAGGGGGGTCCATGTTTTGAAGAAAAATGAGGGGTATTGTGTAGGGCACAAAAATCCCAAGGAAAGATTTCCTACACTTCTATGACATAGGCCTTGATATGTGAGTTAGGGTCACCCTCTCCTCTAAATTTTGGAGGCTTAGGTAGAGGATGTGGTATTATGACATTATGAATGTTGTAGTTAAGAGGCTCCTTTAAATACTTGAGTTATGTTCCTAAAAGGGGGTTATGTAAAGAGGCTTTTGTTCCTCCAAACATTAGCCCTATAGGTGGAGCTTTCCACATTTGTACTTGAAAGGGTATGATATATTGTTGATATCTAGAGGGTCAGATAACTACATATTTTCATGTTTATGTTTTGAAACTTTGGTGGGATTGTTTGTGGTTGGTTTTGCATCATAGGAATCCTACCTATTTGATTAAAACTTTTCATGTTGAATTATGAAAGAAATAGATGCATGAATGCTTAATTATTTGTGTTGTGGGAATGAAAGTTTTGATGAGGGGGGTTTTGGGTTGCCCCCTAGATTGATTTGATTTTATCAACAAACAGATTTCCCTACATCCTAACTCTTTCCTCAATTCTATTTTGGCAATGTTGTCTAGCACCTATTACCTCAAGCATGCTAATTTGTTTGACCAAGGTTGCTATAAGGTCTGCATGTGTGGCTTCATCTATTCTTTGATTGTTTCTACCTTGTGATGTACTACTTTCATTGGTGTTTGATTGGCCTTGTTTGTTCTTTTTGATGACAGCTAACATGCTCCAAATATTTTATTTTGATATGTTATGTGGAGGGCTTCTCATGTCTCTTGAGCATCTTGTAGGTTCTTCTTTAGATGAATCACCTCATTGTCCATTTAGGTGGTCATTTTCTTATAGCTTGTTATGGGTCAACATTGTTGATGAATTTTAGACTGAATTCAAGCTTGGAAAGCTTTGGGTTGATTGGGTTGAATGATTGTGCCTTTATATGTTGGGTTATTAAAAAATAAGAAGTTATGGGGCTCTTGTTGGACAATCTTTGAATTTGAGTCTTTAAAGTCAAATGATTTGAAATTGGAGTGATTGGAGGGGAAGTTCCCCTAAACTTTGTGTGATTTTGTTCTAATTTGGTGGTGCAAGAAACACCACCGAATAAATGAAACGATCATGGAAGTGAAAGAGAATATGAAAGTGGAATGGAATAAATGTGTGGAAACATGAAATATCCCATCTCAAAAGGATTTAAAGCAACAAAAATGTGAGGAGTCTCTTTTAAAAGTTTTTGTTCTTCACATCAAGTTCAGTAAAATATGATGAACCTAGAATTGCAAGAGGGATTGAAAAAAGTAATAGAGATGAAAAAAGCACAAATAGAAGGTTTTCCTCTTCATGTTGTGTTCACCAAAATATGTGATAACCAGAATGTGACTCAGACATAATGCAGGTAATTCAAACTTTAGACAATGCAAGTACTACACCATTTCTAAAGTTGCTAGTCAAATCACTCTTACCTTTCTAGTGAAAGCCATCTAGGTAGGGGTGAATCAAACTAATTAGTCTCTTCATGTGGAATAAGAGTATCATGGATGATAGTGGAATTTTTATTTATTTTAATGTTGAATGTGTGTATGTTAAAAAGGTTGTTTGATTTATATGCCTCGTGGTGAAATCAAGGGCTTGTTTGACATTTGTTTTAGAATGAAAGTTAATTTTTTTATGCATCATGTTGAAACTGAGGGCTTGAAATATGTGTGTTTCCAAATGTTTAAAATGAATTTTATAAACACAATTTAATCCTAAATTAATGCAAGCACTTTCGACTCTTTTCCTGGTTTTTATGATGAGTTAATTATGATGAAAGAGAAACATGAATGAAAACTATATAGATTTTTCTAATGCAATTTAACTATGTTTTTAGTGTTTTTAAATATTCAATTTCTAATCTAAATTTATAACTATTTTAAGAAAAAAATGAAATTTAATCTAGAAAAGTAAGTAATTCTATTTTAACTCTAAATCCTATCAAGAGAAAGAAAAAATAATGTTTTACTTCTTCAAGAGAAAAATGTGAGCTAATTAGTAATAAAGCAATAAGGAACCTATAATGATGGGTGATAGTGCCAAGCTATGTCCTTAGAGGTCCCATGAAAACTGTCTCCTCCTTTGTAGTATTAGGATCCTCCTCTTGGTGACAGGCATAAAAATAGGGATGTGGGGAAATAAAAATTGGCTTGGAAGCAATAACAAATTTGAAGGGAAAAAGTACATGTGGTCCTTGTGTGAGCATAAAAAGATATAAGGGGTACTATGCATAAGCTTGGGTAAGGAAATAGTGCATGAAAAGAACATCCTAAAGCGAAAGCTTTGAAGATTTACAAAATTATTTAAGCTAAAACTAAAAGAAATAAAATAAGAGGCTCAAGGCTTGTGAAAAAGATTGTGTGTTGAGTGTAAGATGTGAAGAGGATAGATCTTCTTGAATTGAAAAGAGATATCTAAGCAATGTGGATATCTAAAACTAAAACAAAGAAAAGGCTCACTAAGTCTTGTGAAGAATCTTGTGTGAGAGAAGTTCTAAAATTTCTTGATGATAAATAATGAAGATGATGAAGGGGGTAAATCATAAAACACACAATAATAGAAATTGAACATAGAGAATAGAACTTTCTTTTATTGATCTGGGCAACTCATTACATTACAGAAGCTTAATTACAATTAGAGGAATCAGTCCTCTACAGGCTGCAACACACTACAGCTACCATCACCAGGCTCTAGAATCTTCCGCCTTCTGTAACCCCCAAATCAGCTAGGGTTTCTATTTTCCCACCTATTCTTGATTCTACACTTGCCCCTTAACTCTCCTACTGCCCAGTGTTCCCAAAAATGGTTATTAATAGCCTTTTTGGTAGCCAACAACCTAATTTCAAATTTTGCATCTCCCTCCAAAAATAGGTAAACTTCTAGGAGCCATAACTTTTGATTCGGGACTCTGATTGACGAACCGTTTTATGTGTCAGAAATCTCGCGGAGTGCTCTATGTGCTAAGAACCCGCTCTGCTAGTTCTGACCATTTTCGGGCATGTACGGGGCTGTTTAGTGCCTCAAACCTGAGTTTGAATAATTTTCAGGCATTTTTCAGGAGACGAAAACTTTAATATCTTTTAGCTTGCAAATGATCTTCATGTGATTCCTTTGCCAAAGGTCTTATATTTCCGTTATGTAACTTCCTATAAATTTTGACTTCATTCTGTGCCCAAATGCAAACTTTCTAAAAATAGTAGTTTACTATTTTTAGCAGTTTGGGAAAACTAAAAGTTCTACATTATTATTCAGGCGATTATGGGACCAGAACCACAGATTTTGAGAAGAAATGGGTAGAATATCAACAATTTTGAAACACTTTTTTTTTGGGTGATGCAAGATTGCCCTTACACCACTGGATGCTCCTGTATCAGAAGAATGAAGGGGTATTTATAGGTATAAATGATAGGAAAGGGAAGAAGAGATAAGATCAAAAGAATTAGTTAAATGAAGAAGAAATGGAAACTATTCCATTAATATATGAAGAGATAAGAAGAAAACTAAACTAAACTCAAAGAGAAAATGGAAGTAATTTAGAAGAGAGAAGATTTGATCTTGAGTTCCCAAAGGAATGTGTTTAGGGTAAAATTGGATTTTGTCAATCTTTTGTTGTTTAGATGTTAAAATTTGCCTCTCCACTAAACATTGAAGGATCTAGGGTTGAGTGGAGAGCACTATCATACCCTAGGTCACTTACAAATGAAGGGAAACTTAGATTAGGGAATTAATTATCAATTTTTCCTTCTATGTCTAATTGACCATTGAAACCCTAATTATGCAAATATGACAAATTGATGAATTACAGAAAAAGCTCTCACAGACAAGAGTAAAATATTGAATTATAGAATACCTATTTTTAGGGTTTTGAAGTGGAATAATCAAGGACTAAGGTGTGGGCACCCAAGTCTAAGGTACCTACTTTTTTGGGGAATCTAGACCTCGTTCTGACACTGATCAACCCTGTAACTTCCATTTTCTAAAATCTATCTGCAGAGGACATTGTTGTGAGAGTCCAAGTCCTGGAAGTGCTCTTGTGTCCTACTTTTCTTCAGATCTCGAATCTTGATTCCTGCCAAGCCTTCCTCCAACTCCACTTTTTCTGGATGTGACACTTGTAACCTACAATCACAAAACTTGGTTTAGGGGTTGTGGTGTTTAGAGGATTGCCTCAGTTAAGCCTCAGAGGACACTTATGTCTTTAAACATCGTTGTTAGACAAAGAGTGCATGCCCTTGTGAGGTAGAGGAAAAAAAACCAAAGGAATCAATGATGAAAACACAATATTATGTCACCTTGTAGTGAAGCTCTTATGGAGGAAGATTCTCTTCATGCCATGAGGAAATTGATGCTCAAATTTGTAAATATCAACACACAAAACATACAAGTCTGCTCTTGCAACATAATAGAAGCCTTGAATCACCTTGAGAATGCCTAGAGTTCACAATGATCATCTAGTTTACAAATAAATGCCTAGGCATGGTTATATACGCAACTACAAGCATTCCTGCCAAGATTTTAAAAATCAAACTTTATCGTGTCGGGAAAAGAACCAAATAATGGTCATAAACTGACACCCAAAAATTAGGGCTGCCCCAAAATAGGGTAGGACTAGGGTGTGGGTGCCCAAGTCCTCCCCCCTATTTTAGGTAGGATACAGCTCAAGGGGTCCTCCTAGGTCCAATTTGCCATGGAACCTAGGTCTCATTCCATCGAGATGCCAAAATATGAACTAAAATATCCTAAATGCATGCTAAAGACTCGGGAGCTAAACCTTATGAGGGAAAAGCCCCCAAGGGGATATTTTCTGATGTTACAAAAACAAAGTGAGAATAGGATGAGATGGCATGGGAAAATGTCAGTTAAAACAAGCTAAAAATTAAGAAGAGATGATAAAACAAATAGTTATTTTGGATTTCCAAAAATGACAGGGCTGCCCCTTCTAGGAAGTGGGTGATGTAGAGGGAACTCCCCTCTTAAAAAATACACAACCAAATTATACAGAGAATAATTTCTATATTCAATTATAAAAATTATATTAAACAATGTTTACACAATTACAAAATTTATCTAACATAAGAAGAATAAAATCTGCATAATAAAATTTACAAAGTCTTGGATCACAATAGCCATCCTCTACACATCTTCATACTTCCCTTTGGCTCTATACAATCTCCCATAGTCTCACAGTCTGACAAGGCTTCCAACCCCTCTCTTTACTCTATACCCTCAGGTACCTTATCTTGTATTCTCTGCAAGTTTTCTCCTGCTCTTTGGTTGAGCCTCTCTTCCTTCTCTCAATGGCCGACCCCCACCAATATCCAAAATTTTCTAATTTATACACCAACTAGGAAGAAATTAAAAAGTCTATAGTTTCATAACTGAAACTCAATAGTTGCCAAGTGGTTCAATGGTTACCAAATAGTTGAATGGTTACCAGGTAGTTTAATAGTTATGAAATTGAATCATCACCACAAAATAGCCTCATTAGTATATGACAATCGCCACTGTGTATATTCAACAATCAACACATATGCGGCTTCTTGATAGTTCATTGGCAAAATACCCTTTCCACAACCACTATGTTCATTATCAACATTCCTTCAAGTTTCAAAACTTCAACATTCCCTAACACCCACTATGAAGTAGTTATCAGAAAAAGGTGTACCTTTTAAACTTTAAAGTTTGTCTTCCCAATCTATCAGCAAATTGGACACTTCACAAACTAAAATGTTGTCTGATACAACACTTTAACCCATCAAACCCCTTTATCGGCTTATCGACAAATTTTAAAAACCACAAACTAGTTCACAAACAAGAAAGTTTGCTGATACAAAGTCAAACCTCTTTTATCAGGGAGACTTGTCTTTTATGAACTTTGTCTTCTTCTCAAAAGCTCCATTCATATGCTTGTCAACAAATTGACAAATTTTAGAACTCGCGAACTAGCTGAAGACTTAAAAAATTTTCTTCAATCAGCAATTTATTCACTCCAAGAATTAAAAAACCTTGACTTCAATCTTAAAAATCCTTTTCGATGAAGTGAACCCTCTGTGAACCTAAGGGTTCGTAAAATAGCAATTTGGCCAACTAAGTTTGAAATTTTGAAACTTTGCTAACAACAAAGGGACTTTGTTCAATATTGAATAACGAAACCTTATAAGTTCCAATGGCTAAGTAAAACTTTGAAAAATGTGAACTTCCTTTGTGACTTGTCAGCAAACTATTAAATCGCGTATCTATTGGGTTAGCAAATTGAACAATTTGCAAACTAGAGAAATCACTAACTGGCTATAACTTAGCCAAAATTTGCCCAATTTTCACCAAAATGGAAATCGAGATACCTAATTGGGTTTTCTACAAGATGATTCTCTTCACTTGGCCAATTTGAGACTGAAAATCTTCCTGTAGCAAACTACCCAAAAATAACACAAAAGAAGATAAAACATAACAAAATTGAACAAAAATTGAAATTGAAAACTTGAAATATTTTTGGGTGATGCTGATTGCTTGTGGACCTGGATGCTGTTGCATTAATAGGTCACCCCTTTTTTAGGTAGGGTAACCCAGGTGACCCTACAACTCAAGGATGGGTCACCTATGTGACCTTGAAGGTCAAAGGATGACCCTAATAAGAGGATATAGAATGATTAGTTAGGAAAATGTGAAGTTTGGAAACTCAATTTGGAGGTTGAAGAAGGTGGTCAAGAAGGGAGAAAAAACAAGTGACATTTCATCAAGAATGAAACTTGAGAGAAGTATAATTCATGCCTATGTGGGCATGATTAAGATGTTAGATTTAGGGCAGACAATTGAGAGGGGGGGTGAATTAGTTGTCCAAAACTTTCTTCAAGTTAAACACTTAACTCCACATTATTATTCAATAGCATAATAGTAAATCAATCATGGAAACGTAATGCATCAAATCAAAAGTAGAAGCACATTAACACATGAGACACCAAGATTTTGATGTGGAAAACCCAATTAAGGGAAAAACCATGGGGTGATTAACCCAAGATTGTATTCTCTGTTAGAAGAATAAAAAGAACAAATGGCACATGCCAATTAGGGTTCACTGCCCAAGCACACTTCTCACAAGAGGCTCACTACCTACAAGAGACACACTGTCCACAAAGAAATAACTATCACCTACTTGAACTGGAAGATAGCATCTTCACTATGCTTGAATCAGTTCCATTTAAGCCCAATACTTCTGCTCTACCTTTCACTCTCCTTCTTGCTACCACACACTCATCTCCACAAGGACACCTTTGAAATGACTTTGCAATCCCTTATTTATACAAGACATCAACTTAGGAATGATCATCTAAGTCAAAAAACATCAACAAGAACATTCGTAGGATGTGTAACTTATCCAGTCGGCCAATCTCAGGAAGAACACCATCAACCGAAAGTTATTCTTCAATTGCAAGCTCCAACTCCAATGCGGACCACCAACACAAATTGGACACAATCCAAAGACCTCCACCAGCTTGGTTGAATCACCAAGAACATCCACACTTCATTTGCTTACTAAAATCCTTCTCTCCTTCATCTGGAACCTCAAGAACATAGTCTGTCATTACTGTCACAAAGGAATAGATGCTTGTAGACCTTGAAACCATGAACCAATTGAGTTGACACTTCACAAAGACTTCCTCAACACTCCCTCAAATCTACAAAACATGATAATGCATTTTCAGATCTCACCGGACTTGTCTATATCACTCTGTCACCTTTGAACACCTACCAAAACCGGTTTTACTTGAGTGGCCACAACTTCATATCTTCATGTGGACCTCTAAAATCTCTATTGGACCACCTTAAGACACATATATGCAAACCCTTTAAACCACATCCTCTAATCCTCATCCTATCTTGGACTTTTACCTTACTGTCATCATTGTTCTTGATTGAGACTAATTTTCTCAATATCCTTAGCACACAGCTCATCCAATCCTTATCATTAATGCAACAGGAGTATGTTTACATCAATGACAACACCAGTTACACCCATACTTGCAACATAGGAGCCTCTTTATCATCATTAGTGATGTAATTGGTAATAGTTCCTACCTAGACCACCTTAAAGAGCCTTTCTTCTAGGTCCTCATAGATGGTCTAGACAAAGTGGGATAGAAGGGTTTTCAAAAAATAAATGTTATCTTGATGTGCTAGGAAAAGAGCATGTAGGACATAAAAACTATTGAGATGCTACTCTCTCTACAATAAAGATTGTTTTCATGACACACTCTTTAAGAGGAACTTACATAACATCAAGCTAACACTCCATCATGTCTATCCATGTTATAGCTCTTTCTCCATAAAATTTGTGTATGCTAATATTGAGGGGCTTGGAAAGGGTGTCCCATAGGCTATAAAAAAGTGAGGATAATGAGATGAATGTTTGTTGGAGTGAGCATTAGAAAACATATTGAGTGAAGCATCTAGATGCTAAAATTCTACTTGGCTCAAGTTAGAAAAGAGATTATTAAATTGATCCTAGAGAGAAGCAAATTGATAATAGAGGTCTTGTATGTTAACTTCGATCTTGGGATCCATCATGGGAGGAATGGTGGTACTATGAAATATGATATTTTATCATAACTAAAGTTATACACCAAAACAATTAATGTAAATACATAATCATAATGGGGTAGGTGACTAGAAGACATGAAAACTACTTGAGATGACCACAATGAGTTCTTAGAGTGGATGGGAGTGTTGGCAGCAGCAGCCCAGGCACAAGCAAGGTGAGGCAGGCAGAGGAGATTGTTGGAACAATGCAGATAAATGAGATGGGGGGTGAATCTGTTATCTTATAATTTTTATATTTTTACTTTCTTTTCTTATCTTATCATTAAATGTTATATCAAGGCAAGGTAATCATAAGAACTGAAAAGAAATTAACACATAACACAAATATTTTTACATGGAAACCCTATTAAGGGAAAAACCATAGGGTGACTAACCCAAGATTGTATTCTCTATTAAAATAATAAAGAGTACAAATTTGGCACTTGCCAATTAGGGCTCACTGCCCGAGCACACTACTCACAAAAAGGCCCACTGCCTATAAGAGACTTATAGTCTACAAATGCTTACAGATGATACCAAGGTGTTTGAAATGATGAACATCATCTAAACATGCAGCAATTCAGTTCCAGTTAGGTACAATATATTGATTTGGCACATTTCATTCTTCCTCTGCTCAATATTACTTTCCTGTCACATTCTGGGCTTGAATTACCACCTTCACACTTGTCTCTACTTTTCTTTGCACTTAATCATTTATACTTTTACTTCCCCACTCTCACAAGATTGAATCTTTCAAGTATATATACATCTACATCAAGGATTTCCAATAACTTCTTAGTCGGCAACAAGAACACCTAAAATATTTGCAAGTTATTGATCTGTCAGCTGAATCCATACTTGATTAGTGGTGTGCATAAAAAAATGAGTCTTTAATCATATTGGCCAATAATGTATAATGCCACAAATTGCTTGATCAACACCTTTTACACATCCGGATTGAGGTTTGATACTCTGTCAGTTAGTTCTTCCTCTGTCTGCTCTGCCTGACTGGAACCCAACACTCAGATGCTCATATCTTTTCCATGCTTTACCACTAGAGGCTAAAACTCTAGAATATAGTAGTCATGATACCCCTCTTGACTTGTCCAAGTCCGTAACTTACTGAATTACACCATCTAAGAGATCTGGACTTGATTGTCAGACCTTGTTACATACTTTGTTCTTAATCACCAGACCAAAACAATCTTCAATCTAACTTTTGGTAAAGGCATATCATGTAGTGTGGATGTATAGGATAGAATTTTTTGCCATCCATGAAAACACTTATGAAGCCACATAGTGTCTCTTGCCAACAATCTCCTCCTTTGGCATTGATGGCAACATTTAGTGAAAAATGGCTAAGTGTTGCAGTAACTCCCCCTTAGCTTGTGCTCTATCTCTTGCACTATTTTACCGTAGCACACCCTTTGCTGGATACCTCATTTTTCACTACTCTTCACTCCCCCTTTGACATCAATGGCAAAAGGTGGAATCTGCATACCAAAATTTTGCAAAAATTATTCTATACATGGCCGCATAAGTATATACAAATCATATGTTGTACTTACATATACTTAAGTATATCCGCAAAGGTTGTCTTCAATTGTATGATTTATGTGGCCCAACTCCTCTTCATTCTATCCAAAATGGAGATTTGTCCACTAAACAAAAACACATATGCTTCTGTCCTCTTTAAGTCTGTTGGATCATTGGTCTAGACTGTATTTTGTGCCTCTGTCAAGGCATCATACATTGCCTCTAACTTAGGGATGATTATCTCTCTGAGCTCACCCATTCTATCCATTATGTTCTTTTTCTCCTTAACTAGTTCTTTAATTTCATTTATTATAGCAATAACTTGACATTCATGATTCACCAGAGAGGTAGTAAGGGGATCAAAATTCTGAGATAAGCTTGACAATTTTCCTTCTTGTTCTTTCACTTTCTTCTCCATGTCCTTTGTCACTTTGGGCCAAGTTAAACAAAATTTGTATATGTCCCCACCATCCTTAAGAGCATTTTCAAGGCTCTTTATGCCAATGCCTAAGGTTCTTCTATCATTAGCAATTAGCCCTTGTACTTCACTAAACCTCTTTCCCAAGAACTCCTTCCAAACCTTAGTTTCTGCCAATTTCTCTAAGGATTCAAAATGAGTGTTAACAGAATTGACTAAGTTTTTTAGATTACTAGATGGAGAGGCAGAAGGATCCTTTTGATAGGTTGGCATAATCTTCTACAGCACCCCAGATGCAATCTCCAACAGCTCACAATCCTCCATATGTGATTTTAGAAGTTCCTCTTTTGCTTTGGCCTGAGCAAAAGATGCTACCTTCATTATCTAAACTGGAGAGAGAGAGTTGAAGTTTAGTGGCCCTTGTATTAACTTAGATTCATCCAATTCCATTATTTCTTTATCTAGGAAGTTCTGTATTGTCTCTATAGTGTCTCTTGCCGACTCTACTTCCTTCCTTTTGGGGGCATCCAAACTGACTTTCTTATTGATTTTTGTTTCTTCTACCTATCCTTCCTCTTTCAGAACAGAGGAGTCTAATGCCTCAGATGGCTCTTCATCATTTTTCTTTAATCCTTCAACATCCTTGTTAGAAAATATTTCTTTTTTTTGTCCTTCCTCTTCTGGAATAGAGGAATCTAATGCCTTGGATGACTCTTCATCATTTTTCTTTAATCCTTCAACATCCATGTTAGAAGACTCTTCATCTGTTTCCTCTATAATGGGAAAATTGAATTTCTTCAAGGCATTCTAGAGAATTTCTTTTGTTTCATATGCTATTGGGTCAGTTTCTCCAATCATGAGTTTGTTCATCCAGGACTTGCTTCGGAAGTCATCTTGACAATCCTTAAAAACCATGTCCATTTATTTTGGAGTGATAGAGGGACATATATGTATCACTATCTACTTACAGATCTCCAAGTCTTTTGCCTTTGCCTTTTCTTTTCTTTACTCCAATACATCTTCTAGGCTCTTTGGAATTAATGAAATTATTTCAATGAATGCATTGTTATAGATATTCAAATACCCTCCATAATTCTCTTGTCAACATCATTGTATTCATCATAGAACTCTGTCATCGGATGTAGGTTCCCATCCATAGTAACTGCCTTGATGATATCATCAATAGATAGAGTAGGCTTCTCAACATACTTTGCTGACTTTTGCCCCTCATCAACCTTGGGCATTTTACTTTTATTTTATTCAATTCTCTAATATCTAGATTTGACTTAGTCTCATCATAATCCTTGAGAATCACATAGGCTCTTTTGGCCTTGGATTTCTTTCTCTTTTCTTTTGTATATGAATGGGCTTTCAGATTTGTAGCTTTAGAGCTCCCAGATGCAGAACTCCTGGTAGTTCTAGTCCAGGTGGAGGCTTCTACTGGAACCTGTTCTTTCTTTGCTTCCTCTTTTTCTTTCTCAATTTTCTTTATTCTTTCTCTATTTTCAATAATATAGTTTCTCTAGTGATGTCAAATTTCTCAACCAGTTCTTCAACTTCTCTTCTCACTTTTCTTGTTGTCTCAGGCCTTCTTAGTTCAACATGTAGTTTTATGTTTAATTCTTCAAAAGTACCAAACCTCTTTTCTTTGGGGTCTTTGGGTTGACTCAGTAAATGTTGAATATGAGTCTCCAATATGTTTCCATCAACCTCATAGCCCATGGGCAATATCTATACTATCCTTGGCTCAACTGCCTCTATTAGGCACTAATCAGTATCTACCATAAAGTAGATTATGTCTTTGTACTTCTCCACTATTGTTTTGGGAATTCTTTCTCTTGTTTGCATCCTCTCTAGATGTTTTTGAAGTAACCCCAGAGAGATATCTTCTGGGTTTGAGTGTCACCAAATTCATACAAGTAATCCTTCATCTATATAGCAACCAGTTTGTCATTTTCCCAGATCAGACCTTTTGAGCCTGTAACTCATTCATGAAGTAGAAAAACAAGCATAACACCAAATCACCATATTTGAAAGAGTTCTTTTTATCTTTCTTGATCTTTTGTAGGTTCTCCAGTAACTAATTCAATAGGAGTTCACATAGGTCATAATTTGCATTCTCTCTTAGCATCTAGTATGCAGTGTAGATGGTAGTGCCGAATACAAAGTTTTCTCTATTTGAATGGTAAATCTTGTATCCAATCACAATTGAGGAAAACTTGATATCTGGATTAGTGATGTCATCAATGGTCATTGCCCTCTTATCACATTTTGGACCTGGATTCATATACTATTTGATTCTTCACAGACTTAAGAGCAGGCAACCCACCAATGGAGTGCAAACCAGTTACAACTTTGATGGCATCCTTTGTTACTTTGAAAGGCCTCATTAACCACATGAAGTTATCATGGATCCTACTTAATATATACCAGATCCATTTGTCCTCTCCAAAAGATGAAAAATGTATACAATGTGCAAAATGCTTATCTATTATGGTCTGGAACTCCAGTTTCAAATCAAAGTTATCATTGCTTAACTAACTCTGGTATAGATTCATCAATTTCAGGTATCCAAAGTCCTCAATGTTTGCATGCATATAAACCCTAATGTCTTCTACATGGAGAATGCCATACGAGATACAGGAAAATGCACCCAAAGGGTCAATATTAATAGATTTGTGAGGACGTTTCTTGAAAACTAGCTTTCATCTTTCAGAAACATTTACAATAATAGGAGTAGCCATTCTAATCAACAAAGATTGGAGAGATTTACAAAAGAAATACCTTTTCATGCCTTAGGGTTTGGAGTGACTACCGGAACAAATTGCACTTAGATTCGATCTTCAACTGAGTTTGAGTGTTATGTTGGATTTCTTCTTAGAGATCTTCCTTCTTTGAGAGTGCAAAGTGTCATAAATGATGGATGAGAGACCTTTTAATCTTGTCCAAAAACCTAATTTCCCTTTGTAATAAATACACAACTTAAGTCATCTGGTTACCCTGTATTGAGAGAGATTTTCTTAAATCACTACGCGGATCTTAAAATCATTGTCTAAGATGGTTGACAACATATCTTCACCTTTTTCAAACACACCATAGGTTTGCAGATTAAAACATTTCAATTCTAGATCATACTGGATCTATCTGTGAAATTTTGCTTTACCAGATAGTTGCCAATATAGGATCTCCTCATAACTTACTCAAATCTACATGCAGATTTGTCAAATTTAGACTAGATGATTTTCAAGTGAATCTCCTCAAACCCTTTAAACTACAACCTATTATTCTGACTCAATGTGCTGAATTTAGGCACTCACTAGCTGGCTGGGGGAAAAGGATCTTCTCTATAGCTCCCCTTGAGCCAAAGCTTACTTTTTAGTTTTTGGAAGGAATATTAGCACCAGATTCTGGTGCGGATCCATCCCCAATATTCATTGTACTCCTTTTTACCCAAATCTTGCTCATCTCCTTTTGAACTTCATCTACATTTACTTTACCTTTTCCTTTATCTTGATTCTGATCATGTTCCATTGGACCTTTTCTATCCTAATTTTTGCTTCTGTAGAATTTGGTGATGTGACTAGATCTATTGCAGTTGTAACACACAACATTTCTTTGCGTATTTGAATGATATCCTCTTGATCTACACTCATTAGCCATATGTCCAATTCTATTGCATACAAAGCATTTACCATTGAAAGAATTATTTATTTGCATATTTCTGCATTCATGAGATTTGTGACCATACCTTTTGCAACTAAAACATTGACTGGAGAAGGATGGTTTAATTTGATTCATTCTATTTTTGCACTGGATTGCTTTATGACTTAACTTGTTGCAGTTGAAGCAATATCCATTGAAGGATGGATATCTTTGAATGTTTGGTTTCCTTACTGGAGGTCTTCTAGGCTTGTTTCTTTGATATCCTGATCCAACGTTCTTCTGACTAGATCTAGAGATTTCACCTTTCTCATATCCCAAGCCACACTTATCATCTACCCTCTTTTGACTTTCAAGAAGAACTTCAAGTTGGGCTGAGTTTATCTTGAATTTTTCTATGTATTCATTTGCAGTTTGAAGATCTTGTTTAAGAGTGTCTATTTGATTCTCAAGTTGTTCTTCATTGTCTCTAGCTTCTTCAAGGTTAGATTCAAGATGCCTGATTATTTTGTCCATTTTGTGGTAGTCTTCTATTTTCTACTTGAGGGATTATTTTATATTATCTTCAATCTTTCTCTTTTCTTCAATTTCTTGGGTGAATCTCATAACCCCTGATTCCATTTCATGCCTTATCATAATGACTTCTTTTGATAGCTTCTCACTTATCTTATTTTTCTCATTTAGATCTTCATCAATATTATTGACTTCAATCTAATTCGCTAATTTTTGGAGTAGTTCCTTTCTCTTTTTCATAGAATTACTATTTTTTTCTTTTAGATCATTTATGAAATCATCAACTTGTTTGAGTCTTTCTCTCCAATTATTGACTTCAGAGTGGGATTGTTCAAGATCATCTAGGGCAGACTGAAGTTTTTCTTTCATACCATATGCATCTATTGAGATTCCCAGATAGTCCTCAAGCTGTTAGACTTTGTTCAGAGGAACTTTGCTTTGATACCAATTGTTGGAACAATGTAGATAACTAAGAGGGGGGGTGAATCAGTTATCTTATAACTTTTCTATTTTTACTTTCTTTTCTTATCTTATCATTAAATGTTATATCAAGGCAGGGTAATCATAAGAATTGAAAATAAATTAACACATAACACAAAGATTTTTATGTGGAAACCCTATTAAGGGAAAAACCATAGGGTGACTAACCCAAGATTGTATTCTCTGTTAAAAGAATAAAGAGTACAAATTTGTCACTTGTTAATTAGGGCTTACTACTCGAGTACACTGCTCACAAAAAGGCCCACTGCCTAGACTTACAGTCTACAAATGTTTCAGATGATATCAAGGTGTTTGAATTGATGAACAACATCTATACATGCAGGAATTTAGTTCCAGTTAGGTACAGTATACTGATCTGGCACATTTCATTCTTCCTCTGCTCAATATTACTTTCCTGTCACATTCCAGGCTTGAATTACTACCTTCACACTTATCTCTTCTTTTCTTCACAATTAATCATTTATACTTTTACTTCCCCACTCTCACAAGCTTGAATATTTTAGGTATATATATCTGCATCAAGGATTTCCAACAACTTCTTAGTCGGCAATAAGAACACCTGAAATATTTGTAAGTTATTGATCTGTCAGCTGAATCCATGGTTGATTAGTGATGCACATCAAAAACATAGGCATAGAAGTCTTTAATCCTATCGGCCAATAATGTATAATGCCACAAATAGCTTTATCAACACATTTTGTACATCCGGATTGAGGTCTAATACTCTGTCGGTTAGTTCCTCCTCTATTTGCTCTACCTGACTGGAACCCAACACTCAGATGCTCATATCTTTTCCATGCTTTACCATCGGAGGCTAAAACTATGGAATATAGTAGTCATGATACCCCTCTTGATTTCTCCAAGTCCACAACTTACTGAGTTACACCATCTGAGAGATCCAGACCTAATTGTTGGACTTTGTTACATACTTTGTTCTTGTTCACTGGACCAAAACAATCTTCAATCTGACTTCTAGTAAAGGCATATTATGTACTACGGATATATAGGATAGACTTTGTTGCCATCAATGACAACACTTATGAAGCCACATAGTGTATCTTTCCAATAGAGACGAGTGAGATGGTGACTACTGGTACCACCTTTAAAGCTAGAGCCATAGGGACAAGAGGAGGGACAGGGGTAGGATGAGGCCTAGGGAGATCAGGAGGTAGAGAGGCTTGCTCATGATGGAGAGTAGCCACAATAGGTTCAGCTAGGGGAGGTGCCAAGATAGAAGGCACCTTATCAAAGGGCATCAGGATGATAGAGATAGAGGGCAAATAGGGAGCTTATGCCCTCTCCACAGCTACCTTCATAGTAGGAGAGATAGGAAGCCCTCATGGCACAATAAACACCTGGGTTGGAGGTGAGGGGGCAGTCATTGTAGTAGGATATTCCCGAGGTTGCTATGGGATTTATAGGGGTGAGACAGATGGAGGTAGGAAACTCAGGGGTAGGTGGAGGACCAGCTTCGAGAGACCATTCTTCTCATTAGCACACCTGAAGAGGGGAGGAGGAGGAGGTAGAGGCTCTACGAGCATAGGTTGCCAACTTACATGATACTATGGGGAGACGACAACAAGAGGTGAGTTAGCTATAGGTGTAACTAGCTCAGGTTCAGGCTCAAGTGGTCACCTTGATTAGAGAATGAGATTTGGGGAGAGCCCAATGATGAGCTGTAGAGGCAAGGGCTCAGTAACCAGAGGTGCAGGTAGTGAGCTTACAAGGGGGTTGCAATAGGTTCTAGCATGGGTCTAGTGTTTGCATTGATGTAGACACAGATTACTTAGTTGCAGGGATAACTTTCACAGGCACAACACGAGCTCCTAGAGGAGGGTAGACGGGCTAAGTACTACTATGGAGCATATGGTTCTGTAGTACCTAAGGGTTAGCGTATGCCTAGCCACAACCAGTGCAATAGATCTAGGATGTCAGGGTCCCATAGATCTAGACAGTCTGTTTAGTCAGTACAACAGTCTATGGGTCGCTCATCATAGATGCCTCAATAGCCACTACAGCCACCACCACAACAGTAGCAGTGACAACCCAAATCTCCCACCAAGTCAGGCAGGGGATCATTAGCCTAGGGCTAACATGTATTGATGTACATTTTTGAGCCCTTTGAGGCCTTCTGTATCATGAGTTGTATTATTTTGAGTAATGTATGATGATACTTATGATGATATATGATGATGGATGGTTATGCATATTATGATGCTATGGGTTTTATTATGTGATGTGATGTATTATGGATCATGTTGATGTTTCTATGAGTTTTTGATATTATGGATGAACTTATGGTGTATGTGATGATTTATGACATGTAATGGATTTACTGATGATGCAGATACTAATATGATGTTATGGTTTATGTATGATGATGATGTGATGGATGTTTTTTATTTATGTTGCGTTAGGTGATGCTATGAGCAATGATTACACTGATGGTACTTAGCGGGCTTGCTGACAAGCCCTTATTAATGGTAATTTGATTTAGATATTAATTGTTGTAAGGACTTTCTAATGTTTCTGATATCTAATATGATCTTGTGGATTTATGGATGGATGCTTTATTATGATATCATGATTTGTGTAGATGGTACTTGGAGGGTTTTATCCCTCATGTCTTCATTATCATCCTAAGTTGATTTTATTTCATGGATGAATGATGCTATGAATGTGATGTTTATGATGATGATGGGTTATGCATGTTATATGATGATGTTATGTTTGGTCTATGTTATGTATGCATGTTTTGATTATGGATTATGATGTGGATGTGGATTGCAAATAAATGTTCAGATTAATAAACATTTATTATGGATACAACATGTAATGGAATGGAAATATATGCTCACCTTAATAAACATATATTATGTATGGAAATGGACTAAAATGAAAATGCAATGGTTTAGGTGATTATGATAACGCAACTAATGGCCTAATGTAATGATTTATGAAGTGATCAAGTCATGACAAATGTGATGTTCTTTTACAACCTTGGGTGATGGGGCTTGGTGGTAGGGGGATAGGTAGGGAGAGGGGGGGACATTTTATGGGTTGGGTAAGGTTAGCTTGGGGAGGGGAATGGGATGGAGGGAAATGTGGTTGCTAGGTCATGATACACCACATCAGTGAGGGGAGGAGATTTGTTTTGGTTTTAGATGTGTTAGATTGGTTGAAATGGGTTGAGGGTAGTTGAGAAGGGGGGTTAGTTAGAAGATTGGGGGGAATGGATAGATGGAGGGTTTAAGGCCTAGATAGTACAGTTGGATGAGTGTTGAAAGATGATTTGAGCTAGCTATAATATTTGTATTAGCCTAATTGAGAGAATTTCTTGATTTATTATAGCAATGTAGGATGCTTTTCACAAAGGTATGAGATGACCTAGGCGATGATATTTATCCCACAATTGCATGGACTAGACTCACAAACAATAGGTTGATTTCATGCATGCCCAAGGTAGTATAACCTTACCTAGTAGAGGGAAGGGGATGTAGGACTTAGGGTAGACAATTGAGAGGGGGGTGAATCAGTTGTCCAAAACTTTCTTCATTTTCAACACTGCTATTCACTTAGCAGTATAACAATAAATCAAACATGAAACTTAATGCATTTAATCAAGAGCAGAAATACATCAACACATGAGACACCAAGATTTTGACGTGGAAAACCTAGTTAAGGGAAAAACCACATGGTGACTAACCCAAGATTGTATTCTCTATTAGAAGAATAGAAAGAATAAAATGGCACATGCCAATTAGGGCTCACTGCCTAAGCACACTGCTCACAAAAGGCTCACTGCCTACAAGAGACACACTATCTACAAAAGAATAAGTATCACATACTTGAACTGGTAAATAGCATCTTTACCATGCTTGAGTTAGTTCCATTTAAGCCCAAACCTTCTGCTCTGCCTTTCGCTCTTCTCCTTGCTACTACACACTCATCTCCACAAGTCACACTATGAAATGACTTCACAATCCCTTATTTATACATGACATCAACTTAGGAACAAACATCTAAGTTGGAAATCATCGACAAGAACATCCGCAAGATGTAAAATTCATCTGGTCAGCCAGTCACAGAAGGTACACCATCATCTGGAAGTTATTCTTCATTTTTGAAACCCCAATTCTAATGTAGACCATAAACATGAATTGAGCATGATCCAAGGACTTCCACAAGATTGCCTAAATCTCCAAGAACATCCGCACTTCCTCTACCTACTGAAATCCTTCTCTTCTTCATTTGGAACCTCAAGAACACAGTCTGCCATTACTGTCACAAAGGAATAGATACTTGCGGACCTTCAAACCACGAACCAATTGAGTTAACACACCACATAGACTTCCTCAACACTTCCTCAAATTTGTAGAACCAGAGAATGTATTTCCAGATCTCACCAGACCTATCTGTATCACTCTGTCATCACTGAACATCTGCCGGAACTAGTTTCTCTTGAACTGCCATAACTTCTTCATATCTTCATGTAGACCTCTGAAATCTCTACTACAACATCTTAAGACACATATCTACAAACCCTTTAATCTACATCCTCTGATCCTCATCCTATCTTAGACTTTTACCTTATGTCATCACTGTTCTTCACTATTCTTGATTGAGACTAATTTTCTCAATATCCTCAACACACAACTCATCCAAACCTTGTCATTAATGTAACAGGAGTATGTTGACATCAATGACAACACCGGTTAGGCCCATACTTGCAATAGGGGACTCACAGCCATGAGTATTCATAGTACATATAAGGTATTAATGCCTGTATATGCAAATGAGGCACACCATGCAAGAACTGACCCACGCTTCAAGATATGAATACTATTCTTGTAGTAATGAAATCCACCCACAAGCACAGCATACAGAAACAAGTAGGAGAGTGGAATGATTGACAATACTTAGTAATTATTTCAACCCTACAAACAGAAGTGAATTGCGTGTTATTTGACAACCACTATGATAATAGTGTAACCTATCTAGTCAATGTTGCATATCATCATACTAGTTGAAAGAAAGTTGTTTTCCTGCATTTAGAAGATAAAAATCAATAATCAAAAGACCAACAAAAAGAAACAAAAAGCCATTGTGTTCTCTTGCCGAGATAAGTGTTGATAGGATGATGGATTATGTCCATTGTAGGAACAATATATCCTAGGATGTGAATTGATTGTTATTTTGTTGGATAATTTTTGAAAGGTGGGCAAAAGGATAGTTGGGCCATGTGTTGGATTATAGTTGGTATGTTGATTGATGATTTTTGCATGAGGTGCGATGTTTCAGGTGTATGCTTAGCATGTATATCATTTGTTGGATCTAGCATGATTAGTGAATAGGGACCATCCAATGGGTTGGATGGGTGCATCTTATATACCTGAGTACTGGATACTTCCTTCATATTCTAGACTGCCTACATACCCTGTGTCCAAGGGATCAAGGTACTTTCAAGATGCAGGTGAGATGAATATGTAGTTCTGGCAAGACTTGATGATGTGGGAATGGTTCGGGATGGGTGTTGAAGATGAGGTGCGCGATGATGATGCAAGTGTTTTTGTATTTTTCTACTTTTTCCAATATTTTTGCATTTTTTGGATTTTGTAATTTTTTTTGGATTTTTAGATTTTTGGATTTTCTGATGTTTTGGATTTTTGGTTTTTTCTAATGTTTTTGGGTTTTATAGTTTTCAACTGTATAGGAGAAGCCTACAATGATCCTTGTTCCACAAACTAGCCTTGGTTGGGATGATGTAGGGTGGGTGATTGATGTTTCATAACTCCAAGCCATGGAAGGTGTTTGATGTGGAGTGTCATAATGGAGATAGAGCTTACCAAATGGTGGAATCAGCCACTACACATGGCAACTAAAACAAGTTTTCATCATGGTACCTATCCAAGGTGTCACCAAAGTGATTTTCACCATTGGATGTCTTTATTGCACTTAGGTTTTTCTTGATTCTTTGATTTTTTTGATTTTTCTATTTTTTGATTTTTTTGTATTTTTGCTTGGGATACTTGATGGGTTATGCATAGAACCTTTTCAGATGCAGAATATTCACGGGCTCATCCAGAGGATGCCCCTCAAGTGTTGCAAACTAATATGCTCCTGATCCATAGCTGGTAGTGATGACATAAGGTCCCAACCAATTGGTTTCAAATTTTCCTTTCTTAGGGCATTCTTGTAGATTCTTCTAGTTTTCCATTAGGACAAGATCATCTACTTCAAATTTGTAGTTCTTGATTTTCTTGTTGTAGCTTCTTTGTAGGTGATTTTGGTATGCCTACAGATGGTTGAGTGCATCCAGGTGTTTCTCATCCAATAGTTCTAGCTCATGCAGCCTTGCAACTTGGTACTCTTCATTAGTGTTTATGTTCTATAGGGATACTCTAAGTGATGGAAGCTTGAACTCAATAGGTAAGATGGCTTTAGATCTGAATATTAGGGAGTATGGGGTGGCTCCTATTGGTGTGTGGATACTTGTACAGTAGGCCCATAGGGCAGGATTAGGTTGAAGGTGCCAGTCATAGCCAGATTCATTAACTATTTTCTTTAGAATACATAGGATAGTTTTGTTTGAAGCTTCAGCTCAACCATTACCTTGGGGTTAGTATGGAGTGGAGAAATGGTGTTGGATTTGAAATTTTTCACACAAGGTCTGAACTTCCTAGTTTTTGAATGGTTTCCCATTATCTGTGATAATGGAATGTGGGATGCCATAATAGCATATGATGTAATGAAGAATGAACTTGGATATTTGGATTCTGGTGGTGAAAGTGAGTGGAATTGCTTCAACCCACTTGGTGAAGTATAAAGAGGTAGTGATGATGAACTAATGACCATTAGATGATGCTGGGTGAATCTTTCCTATGAGGTCGAGTTCCCATTGTGAAAAGGGCCATGAAGTTGTTATTGGTTGTAGTTCTTGTGATGGTGCATGGATGAGGTCCCCATGTTGTTGACACGACAGACACTTTTTCATGAACCAGTAGGCAATCTCACTCCATAATGGGCCAATAGTACCCCATTCTCAAGATCTTTTTAGCTAAGCTAGGTCCACTTGACTGTGCCCCACAAATGCCTTCATGTACTTCTTGTAAGGCCACTTCAACTTCCCTAGAGTCTAAATATCATAAAAGTGTACCATCAAGACTCCTTTTGTAGAGGGTATCTCTTACAAGAGTGAAGTGGGAGGCTCAACGGATGAAGCTTTTTCATTGTGAGGAAATAAGGTTGGGGGAATAATATTATCATGGAGGTATAAATGTGTTTCTTGATAGTAGGGGGATAGGGGACCACTAATTTTGCACACCAATTCTGATTGGGGAATGTCATAGGCCAGTGTAGGGAGTTCTTCAATCAGGAACTCACACTTCTTGCTATCTTTCTTCATGTCTACTAGGGATCTTATTGTGGCCATGGCATTTGCAACTTTGTTGTTTAGCCTTGGAATCTGTTCAAAGTGGATGTTATCAAAATAATCTTTAAAATTGTCCACCATCCTTTTGTAGGACAGGAGCTTACCATATTTAGTTTTATACTCATTATTCACCTGTCAAATGATCAATTGGGAATCTCTATAGACCATTAGCTTGTTAATCCTCCAATGAATTTCCATGTAGAGTCCTATAATAAGAGCCTCATACTCTGCTACATTGTTTGTGCATGGAAATGCAATTTTGTATGACTTGGGGATAGTATTTCCTTGAGGGGTAACAAAGAAAATGCCTACCCTTGAGCCTCAGTGCGTATAATACCCATCAAAGTACATTTTCCATGGTTCTGGTGTTAGTGCCATGGTCATTCTAGACTCATTAGGAAATTTTGCACGTGTAGGCTGCTCTGTAGGGATGGGTACCTCGGCTAGTTGATCAGTAATGACTTGTCCTTTAATGGCTTTTCTTTCTTTGTACTCAATATCAAACTCACTTAAGATCATTACCCACTTAGCCATTCATCCTATAAGGGCAGTCCTATTTAGAAGATACTTCAGAGGGTTGATCTTAGCAATGAGCTTAGTCTTATGATTAAGCATGTAGTGTCTTAATTTCTGTGAGGTGAAGATAATAGCTAAGCATGCTCACTCAATGGGAGTATAGTTCAGCTCATAGGTCACTAAGGTGTGATTGATATAGTATATTTCTCTTTCTTTCCCTTGTTCATCATGATGTGCCAACAAGGCCCCTATAGCTATTTCTATCATTGAAATATATAAGAGGAGGGGTTCTCCTTGTTTTGATGGCATAAGGATAGGAAGGTTAGCCAGGTACTTCTTTAATTGTTCAAAATCTCCCTGACATTGATTGTCCCACACAAAGGCTATGTTCTTGCAGAGGAGATGTTGGAAAGGTTGGCACTTATTTGTAAGCTGTGCTATGAACCAATGGATAGACTGGAGCTTCCCCTGTAGACTTCATAATTGCTTTAATGTTTTTGGAGGGGGCATCTCTGTGATAGATTTGACTTTGGTAGGATCCACTTCTATTCCTCTTGTTGACACTATGTATCTAAGGAGTTTCCCAGAGGTGACCCCAAAGACACACTTCTTTGGATTTAGGTGCACATTGTATTGTTCTAGTCTATCAAAAAATTTAGCCAACACATCTAGGTGTTCCTCTCTGGTCTTGGATTTTCCCAATAAGTCCATCTACATTGTCTTCCATGATGTGGTGAAAGAGGTTGTGGAAGATGATTGTCATTGCTCATTGATATGTTGCACCTGCATTCTTTAGACCAAAAGGCATTACAACCTAGTAGTATATCCCCCACAGGCATATGAAGGATGTTTTGTGTTGATCCTATTAAGGGAAAATTGGTGTAAACATGAATAATAAATATATCATTATCAATGATACCCAAAACTCAATGAAATAATGAACAAAAGAGATTCAATCAAACAAATGAACAATACATAGAAAACCTCCGTTAATTCTCAGCTTCCATTGATCGCCTATCACAAATGATCTTATCTAAGAATATGGCCCTTAGAAGGAGCACTTCCTTGCTATGATTCCAAGATGTCAAATGGGAACGACTATGATAGTTTCACATGAAGATGAGCTTCACAACAATGATAGTAGTGTGTAGTAATAAGTGTGATAGCAAGCAATGAAGGAATTGGTGCCAAAGGTGGGCTGTAATTCCTACAGAGTAACAATACTTAAAGCTTGGATGATAGAAATGGAGGAATAGGGTTCAATTTATAGACTTGTGAGAGAGAAGATCAATGGTATATAAAGAATGAGAAGATCAATGGTATAGAACAGTTGAGGAATGTACGCGAATAAAAAGAAGACAAGTGTCACACAAAAGCTATTTTATTTGAGTTAACTACTTTCTTTTCTAAAGATAAGAGATGCTTTTCATAAATTAGAAAGCTTTTTTCTAATATAGGAGATATTGATAAAAACAAGGTTGATTGAGTCAGTTAACTCAAATTAAGATTTGCTTTTGCATGATTTGAGAGAAATTAAATAATAAATTATTCAATTTTGTGTGCATGAAGAAGAAGACTTATTTTTAGAGGATTTGGAAGATATTTGAAGAATTGGAAAACAAATTAAATAAATAAATTTATTTAATTGTTGTGTATGATTTGGTAGAATAAATAAAATATTTGATTGTATTTTATTTTTGGAGATTGAGAGGATTTAAATAAATTTGATTGATTTATTTAAATTTGGAAGAATGCTTTTGACTTAATTAAATAATTAAGAATTATTTAATTATTTGGAAGAATTTAATTAAATAAAAGATTTTATTTAATTTTGACTTTAGAAGAGATAATTAAATATTTCAATATTTAAATAATTTAGAGGAATAGGAATCAAATAAATAAATTTGTTTATTTATTTATTGATAGAAGAATTAGAAGGGAATAAATATTAAGAATATTTATTTAGACTAAGCCGTGTCAATTTTAGGCGTATACAGTTTGCCTTTCTTTGATGCAATGTAGTTTATGATGTTGCTTCAAAGAATAGATTTTCTGATAATGATACATGCCCTAGTTTTCTCTTGGTACAGGTTATGATGATAGGATGCCCCCTCGGGAGATTAGACAGGAAGAAGATAGAAGGGCGTGAGATAGACAATCTCATGAAGACGAAGGGAAAACTTGGTTAGGATTGAAGAAAATAGGATGTGTTTCTAAGAAATGGGGAGAAAACGGGAAGAAATAGGTGCGGGAAGTAGTCACAGTCACCACATTGCCAGTTTAGGGTTTGCATGCTATCTATAGAAGCTGGGTCCACAAGACAAGTCATTTGCACACTTGGCTTTTGTTGGATTATCTTTCAGAGCTTAGGAGAGTACATAGCATAGAGTAGTCAGCACTAGGATGGATATTCTACGTGAGGAATACCACTTTGATCAAATCTAACAATTCAACTAGTCAGTAGAGGTAGGACGCCGGTATGTATCTTCAAAAATTTCACCTAGGGTCAATTTTGAGTGTATTAAATGCTAGGTAAAATTAGGCAAAACAAATACACAAGATCGTAGCTCGGTGCATTTGGCATGTGAAACTACACATCTGTCATTCTACGGTGCATCTAGGATATGAAATGACACATGCATTAAAGCTGTACATGCACGAGGAAGGTCGGTGCATGTATTATTTGGTGGCGCATGCACGGTATGAGTTAGCGCATGCACTTGGGTGGTGCATGTATGGTATGGGATGACACATTTATGAAATGTTGTGGTGCATGTGTTAGAAGTGGCACATTTGCTGAGAAATGGTGCATGTACCTTCTGTTCTAGTGCATATGCATAGGATAGTCAGTTTACTTACCAAAATTGACTCGATTGGCATCCTGTTTGATGTGTTAATTGATAAGCTATCTCCTAGATTGCAGGAATCTAGTCAAGAGATGTAGTGTGTTGTTTTGATCAATTGGATATGTTAAGTTAGTTGATATGATTCTATAGATATGTTGAGCGTGGTACTTGTAGCTTTAGGTTGATGCCTTACTTTGCATGCTTGCAGGAGGACATACGAGATACACTGATGTCGAGGGAGTAGTTTCTCATGCTGATGTTGCAGTGCCACATGTTGATAGAGATAGATCGAGAGGCGCTCAACACGATGGGATTGGATTACGTGTGCTTTATGCCTAAGGTTTGAGCGAAACATGGCTTATTGACTATAGCAGTGGAGAGATTTCACAGTGAGGATGGACCTTTCACTTCTCGATTGGCGAGATGACGGTGACTCTGGGGGATGTATATAGGATACTTCACTTGCCAATTTAGGGGGAGCTTGTGGAGTATGATCCACAATGGGATGTAGGACTCATAGAGTGTAGGCAGGTATTCGACGACCCTGAGCTGGACTGTCAGGTTATCTCCTGGTAGGATATACATGATTACTATGACTACTTCACTAGGATAGATGCAGGATTGATCGAAGATGTTGTATGCCCCAATAGGAGATCGCATGGGTTCCCGATTAGATGGGGACAGATTATGGAGAGGATGATCTCAAAGGGCACCCGCTATGTTTAGGGTGTCTGTGTTTTGGCACACCTATACCATGATATGCATCAGGTGGTATACCATAGGGGTGCTAGTGTTGATAACTGAGAGGGGGGTGAATCAGTTATTTTAATTACTTCAACTTTCTAGTTTTCCTTAACAATTAATGGAGCATCAAATCATTCAAGGAAACATAATCATGAAATAGAAATAACATCAATACACATGACACAATGATTTTAACATGGAAAACCCTGTTAAGGGAAAAACCACGGGGTGATTAACCCAAGATGGTATTCTCTGTTAAAAGAATAAGATAGTACAAAATGGCACTTGCCATTTAGGGCTCACTACCTGAGCACACTACTCACAAGAGGATCACTGCCTACAAGAGACTCACTATCTACAAAGTATAAGGTAACAAGATACTTGAACTGATAAAAGCATCCACACATGCTGAGGTTCAGTTCCGGTTAGGCTCAATACACTGATCTGTTACACTTCATTCTTTTTCTTCTTAGGCACTACTATCTAGTCACATATTGGACCTGAATTACTACTTCCAAATAGTTCTCTACTTTTCTTCACACTTCTCAATGCACCACTCACATCTTCACATCCAAATCCATCTTGTATATATATCTGCACCAATGATTTCAACACCTTTCTAGTCAGCATCCGGAATAGTCCATATTATCCAAAACTCTGGTCTGTTAGCTGAATCCTTGCTTATCAAGTGATGTGTATCAAGGAGATGCTTATAGAAGTCATCAATAATATCGGCCAATCATGAATGATACCTCAAGAAACTTGATCACCATCAATATCTCATCCAGAAAAAGGTCTGATGCTCTGTCAGTCAGTTCTTCCTCAGTCTACTGTATCAAATAGGAACCCAACACTTAGGAGTTCATATCTTCTCACTCTTTCATCACTGGAGGCTCAATCTCTGGAATCTATTAGTCATGGTACTCCTCTTGACTTTCCCAAGTCTGAACTTTGCTGAGAGACTCCCTCTAGGAGATCCAGACCTGATTGTTAGACCTAGCCACATGCTCTATTCTTGCTTACCAAACCACAACATTCTTTAATCTGACTTCCGGTGTACGCACACTGTGTCCTACGGATGGGTGGGAAGAACTTTGTTGCCATCAATGACAACACTCATGAAGCTATACTATTTCTCTTGCCAACAATCTCCCCCTTTGGCATTGATGGCAACACTTAGTGAAAAATGACTAAGTGTCACACTACACTCCCCCTTGGCTGATGCTCCATTCTAATGTACACTTTATCGAAGCTCCCCCTTAGTTGGCTTCCACATTTTTCACTATTCCTCACTTCCCCTTTAACATCAATGGCAAAGGGTGGGGTTTGTACACCAAAATTTTCAAGAAAAACAATCTATACATATCCGCATAAGTATATATACAAGTTGTACATACAGATACTTGAGTATGCCTGCAAAAGTATTCTTCAAATGTACAACTTCTATCACCCAACTCTGCTTCATCTTGTCCAAAATTGAGATGTGACCACTCAATAGGAATGCAAAAGCTTCTGCCTTCTTAAGATCTGTCAGATCATTGGTCTAGGCTGTGATCTGAGCATCAGTTAGGGCCTCATGCATGGCCTCTCACTTAGGGATAATGATCCCTCTAAGTTCACTTAACCTGTTTATTTTATTTTTCTTTTCCTTCTCAAGCTTCTTTATTTCATCTATGACTACTATAGACACCATAAAATGGTCAAGTCGTCGCATCACTTGCATTTCGTCATTTCTTCCTAATCACCTGCATTTCACACATTAATTAAATAATCTAATTATTTAGTTAATTATCATCAAATTCTTCTAAATCACATACTTTCAACATTAATTAAATAAATTCTCTTTATTTAATTAATTAAATTAAATTCCTCTATATTCTTCTACAATTAAATAATTTTAATTATTTAATTTGATCATTATCCTCTTTCCAAAAATTCAAGTCCATATTAATTAAATAAATCCAATTATTTAATTAATTCAACAAATTCCCTCTTATCTAAAATTAAATAATTCTTAAATTATTTAATTAAATCAAAATCATTCTTTCAAAATCATGCACAACAATTAAATAAATTTATTTATTTAATTTCCTTTCTAAATCCTCTAAATTAAATAATTCCAATTATTTAATTATTTCTTCCAATAATATCTCCTCTAAATTTAAATAAATTAAATATTTATTTAAGTTGCTTTTTCTTTTAATTTGAGTTATCTCCAAAATAACTCAAGCTTTTTATATTTAATAAAGCAAAATATCTTCTTTTCTCATGCAAATCTCTTCTTCTTGTTTTAAATCACTTAACTGATCATTACATTTTGTTAATTGCTTTAACTCATTCTTCTATTCTTGATAACTCTTCTCATGCAAAAGCAAGCAAGACACATGTCTTCTTTTCATTCGTTGCACGTTCCTCAACTATTCTCCTCCATTGATTCTTCTGAATTATCTGGACCGTTGATCGATCTTTGTTGAAACCTATATAAACCCCCCTCATCTCCTTCATTAGCTCTCTCTTCGATCGTATTCTCAGGCATACTTAACAGAGCTTTGAGCATACAAAACGTGTTGATTGAGCACTATCACGATCTTTTGACATTGATCTCTTGAGCACACTACTTGCTTGTTGCAGCTATGGCTTTGCAACTTCATTGAGCAATCCACATTCAAATCCAAAGGAAATAATACAGATTTCGGTAAAAGCCTTTATTTCATTGATTATTTGTCATGGCTTTTATTTAAATTTGTTTTCTTTATGTTATTGGGTTCTTTGATTTTATTTAGTTTAGATTTAATCAATTTTTCCTCATACACATTCTGGCACGCCCGGTGGGACCCACTAATCCCTTTGTTTTTTTGAGAAATTTTTTTTTTTGAAGTCACAGTATGGCACAGCGCAAACGATATTGGACAGCGCTTTTGGCAGCATCTTTCAGCGCTCCTGGAGGCATAGTTCAGTGCCCTTGGGGGCACTACAGTGCTTTTGGTGACACAGAGCAGCGCTTTCGGTAACACAGAAAAGCGCGACCGGTAGCCTTGTGAAGCGCTTCTGGCTTAATTAGGTTTTGACCACATTCAGTATTTTTTTGCAAGGTTTTTCTCATTTCATATCAGTGGATTGGTTTGACAAGCTGTTGTATTTGTCTTTCCAAACCTGCTTTTGATACATCCTAAGCTGATTTATTTAGGGGTATCTTCGGTAGTTGTGTTAATCTATTGTATTGCTACACTTTTTGAGCTTTCTGGATTTCACTATTCAGATCTATCAGATATTATCGCTCAGAACAGTAGATTAAACATGAAATCCCATTTTGATCTAGTCCTTTTGACAAAAGTTAATCTTTTCATGATCTGAGACCGTGCGGCGCTTCCGGCATAACAGTACAGCGCGTCTGGTTATTTGTCAGCGCTTTTGGTGGTATCTTACAGCGCTTCCTCTATACACGACATTGCTTTTGGCAAAATAATGTTGCGCTACTGGATGCACAGTACACCGCTTCTGGGTATTTTTCAACGCTTTTGGTAATATTCTGCATCGCCTCGGGTCTATCTTACAGTGCTTTTGAAATACAGTGAGTCGCTTCTGGTAAGATTGTGCAGCGCTTTTGGTCAAAGTTGATTTGTTTTTTGCTAACTTGTGAATTTTTGGTGGAACTAACTCACTTGTTGCAGCTTCTTATTAGTCACACAGAGCCAATAGGTGTTTTCTTAACATGTTCATGTAGGACAAGCATTGAAGACCTCTTTGATTTATCTCACTAAGTCTTAGAAACACACTGCATGCTTAAAAGGAAAATTGAACAAATCTTTTCTTGCAATCTAAGTCTTAGGAACATACTGCTTTTCTTAAGGGACAATGGACATGTATGAACAAACACCTCAATTTTCTAAAGGACAATGGACATGAATGCCAAACACTTCATTTCATAAGGGACAATTTACAACTACAAACGTGTGTGTGCCCAGTTTAGTTGCACCTTATTTTTTCTTATAACGGGACAATTGAACCTTTGTTTGACGTGTTTGCTCTTACTTTTTTTGTACTTCCTTTAGAAGGGCCTGCTTTTGGATTGCGCTTCATCCAAAAGGGATGACCCTAAGTAGAGTTTTCCTTTGAACTGCTATATAAGAGGGATAAGGTGAAAGCCAAGTCCTAATCGACGTCAGCCTTACCTTGTAGTGCCAAACTGAAAAGAGGTGTACTAGCTCTTTGTGGAAACGATTTTCACATTGAGCGAAGTGTTTGAAACTCTTAGTAGGTTTGGTTAAAGCTTTTAGTAGCTTGTCGCATTGCTTGTAAGGCGTTGGTCCCTCAAAGTCACTAAGAACCATTTTAGATAGAGACTACCCGACCTACCTCCGAACATTGCGGTAATCATCAGTGCAAGGGAAATCGATTTAAACCCTTAAGATACTCACCATTGGCTCCCTTGAGAAGAGATAGTATTCCCTTGGACATAAAGCTCTTGTGACCTACTTGAGCTTTCCAAGGGGAGGGTGAGATATCCCTACCTATCGTCTCTCGCAAAGATACTAAATATCTGACACCTTTATGGAATGATATTTTTATTGACGGAGTATTAAGCTGTGAGCTGATCTACTACAATGAAACCTTGTCTCTAGGGATAAAAAGTGCTTGTTATTGATTGCAATTGTCTTAGACCTATGGAAACATTGGGCTTGTTTGGAGCCTTGAACATACACTATCTGTTGTGTCAGTCCTTGTGCCTTTTTTGACCACTTGTTTGCTGTGTTTTCTCTTGCCAAACCAATCCAATTAGAAACAGAAGCATCTTGCCTTTTTGAAACATCAGACACTACTTCAGCACCCTTGGTATTACAGCAGCTTGCCTTTGGTAGTACAGTAGATCACCTTTGGTACAGCAGTAACCTGCCTCTGGCAAAACTCTACTTCAGTGCCCTTGGTATAACAGTAGCTCACTTTTGGTCACTGTAGCTTGCCTTTGGCATAGCAGTAACTCGCTATTGGTAGCTCAGTCCGTCGCCTCTGGTCCACAGTAGCACGCTTTTGGTAGCACAGTTCTGCGCCTCTGGTCAAACAGTATAGCACTTTTGGTCCAGTACTTTGTGCATCAGAAGCTTGTCCGTTTCTTAAAACATCTCATAGATTCCCAACATTACATTTTGTCCTAGTGTATCCCATGGTAACCACTAGGCTATAGCAAACTATGAAATCCAAGCAAGTTGTCCCTAAAAAGTGCAAGTTGCCTCCTCGCACACCATAATCAGGTCATCTCAACATTACTCCCAAGGTGACTCCTAGTACACCCGCGGCAAAACCAATCAGCTCTCCGAACATGTTGCACATGGATGAACCAAGCAATCCTCATGAGGATAGCACCCCTTTGATAAATGCACCTCAGTATACCACAGGCTTGCCTCCAGATTTTGTCCCACAAGGTTATATCGTAGATCAAACCCCATCTCAAGAAGAGCGATACTTTGAAATAGGTCAATCCTCTCAAGAAGATGGGCAAGATCTTGATGAATTTATACAAGATCCTAGAGCTATAGCTGCCTTTGATAAAATCCTTAGTGAGAACCAGGATCATTTCTTTCGCTTGCTTGCAAAGCAAGGCGCCAAGTTACCTCAAGATTTTGATGTGTCCACTCTCAAGGAGAGCAACAACGCCCAAGAAGCCATACAAGCGGTGCAAACCATGTCCATGGTAACTACGCCCTTACCTACTCAAGGCTCACAGTATAGGAATCCCCTTTTTCAAAACCTAATAGGGGAGAGGCCCATATCACCGCTTTTGACTCCTATGGAGATCTATCAAAACCAACAAGAAACTCTCCAACGTCAAGCAGAGTTAGCTAAGCAAGCCACCTTAGCTCGATCGAATGTGCAACCTCCTCCTAAAGTGTCCACCCCAACCACAAGTGGAATCTTGGTTACCCCATCACGCATAGGTTTCCCACCCAATTACAATCCGGGGAACAGTTATGTAGCCATGCAACAAGGGTCTTAACAAATGCCACCTCCTATATCATCACACCTGCATGTCTCTCAACCAATTAGAGTCACGTAGCCCCAACCACAACATTCTTCTACTCTCGTCCTCAAGCAGCCCCAACCACAACATTCTTCTACTCTCATCCTCAATCAACCCCAACCATCGCAAATCACTTCTACCTATGTTCCTCCTCCACAATGTTCATCCTCGCTCAACTTCTTTCATACATTGCCTAGCCACTCTCAACATTCCCAACATCAGGTTTCCCGAAGCTATGTGCCACCATCACAACCTAATCAAACGCACTTTAGCTTTCCTCCCCCCAATACTTTTCTTCAACCATCGCAAAGCCAACATTCTTACCTAGCGCCACCTCCACCTCTGCCTAATCAAGACCTCCAATTCCAACCCAATTTGAACCAATCGTACAACCCATATGATCCCAATCAATCTTACGACCCTTATAATACCAGTGCGCATGGATTACACTATAATCTTCCATATGGGCAACACCAACCACTCTTTGGACAACAGGAGATGTTACCAACCCCTCCCACGACTATGGAGCTAAAGATTGCAGAAGTTCAACAGCAGCTATCTGATCTTACGTTTGGCCACACCAAAAAGACCTTCTCTTTAGAGGAAGTGTGTCCTTATCCTTTTGATCGGTCGTTACCAATGATCCCTTTTCCTCAAAATTTCACTATTCCCAAGTTCGATAAGTACAAAGGAAAAGGTGACCCAAAAGACCATCTTAGGGAATTCTATCTTGCTTGCTTCGAGGTCTCTCATAACGACACATATCTTATGCGTCTCTTTCCTCGTAGTCTTGGAGGTCAAGCAATAGAATGGTTCTCACACTTACCTACGGGTATCAAGTCTTTCAACGAGCTAGTAGAGAAGTTTGCCACCCATTTTTCTTAAAACGCAGAGCATGAGATTTCCATGATGGACCTATGCAACAATAAACAGAAAAATGGAGAAACTTTCATTTCTTTCCTTCAACGATGGAGACAAATGGCTAGTAAATTCCCTTTCAAGATTCCAGAGAAACAGCTTGTTAGCATATTTGTGCAGAACCTCAACCAAGAGTTAGGTTTCCATTTGCAAATTCTTAGTGCTACAATCTTCGATGAAATCACATACAAGGGTATCAACATTGAGAAGGCCCTCATTGCTAAGGGTGTGGTCAAAATCTTTAAAGAAATGAAAGATAGCACTTCTCATCAACAATCGAATGATAAACCCAAATATTGGAACAAGAACAAAAATGTGGTCAATGATGGGGTGGTCGATACAAAGCATGTCCAAATGTTGCAAACGCCGCTGCAGCTCTCTAAACCAAGTCAGGCTTCGCCTCAACAACAGCAGCAACAAAAGCAACCTTATCAAAACCAACAGCAACATCAACAAGAGCGGCCTCAACAAGATTACCCTCCGCGGCATCAATTCACTCCCTTGGGAGTGCCCATCGAATCGGTCTTACAGCAAGCCTTGCAGAAAGGGCTTATCACCTTACCTGATGCTCCCCCCTATGGAGAACCTGTCTACAAAATGGCATGTTATAGAGACAATGAATATTGTGAGTTCCATAGGAGTAAAGGTCATAGAACTACATTGTGCATGAAGCTCAAGCACCTAATCCAAAACCTCATCGATGGTAATCAAATCACTTTTGAGAATGAATCACCAGTTCAACACATGAATAAGGATCTAGATATGTACAAGGAACCATTCCCTCATCACGATCCACCTCCTCCTCAGGACAGAGGTAAAGGTATCAATCATGCATCCACGTCCTTCGATTCCATTGTAGGTCGTTTTGAAGAGAGTCGAGTGTCTACCCTCACAATCAAAGGCAAATCTACGAATTGTGTTGTTACTACTCATCATGGTCAGGTCACCATTCATGCTCCTACACCTAGGCTTCCGGTTCAGTCTGATTATAATCTTGTCAAACATCTAGGGAGAACACCAACATAGATCTCTATTTTGGACCTTCTACGGTCATCACCTGCACATAGAGTGGTGCTAGAAAAAGCCCTCCAAGAGTCTTCCGTTCCTAACAACATAGCGGTCGCGGATTTCCAAGCTATAGTAGGCAACATTGCTTGGCCTTACAATGTGGTCTTCTCTGAGAAAGATCTCACATCCCATGATCCTTGTCACAATGATGCCCTCCATATTGAAGTCCTCATCCATAAGCACAAAATCAAACGCATCCTCATAGATGGTGGTGCTGGTCTCAACATCTGTTCTTTAAAGTTACTTAAGCAATTGGGATACTCTGAGGATCATGTCAACACTGATCACAGTATTACAATCAAAGGGTATGATGATGCTGAACGGCACTCAGAAGGTGTTATTCACTTGCCTATACAACTAGGCCCTATCATGCTTGAAACTAGGTGTCAAGTCCTTGATATTGAGCTGCCTTACAACATTATCCTAGGCTGCCCATGGATCCATGCAATGAAAGCTGTTCCCTCCATGTACCATCAGTCCCTAAAGTTCCCATACAATGGTATGGAGATCACCATCCCAGGAGATCCTAATCCTTTTGAATTCTGCCGTGTCTTGCAAGGAAGCTATAAGAATTGCAACCAAGTGCCTAAAAATGACAAAGCCCTTGAATCCCCTCTCTATGTTGACCCTAAAACTCTCACACAAGCCTCTACAAGTGAATCTACACCCCTCCCCAAAATCACAGCTCGCGTCCGAGATATAGGCTTTGGCACTTATGATATCTCAGAATCTTGTTGTGTAGGGCAGATGCCTCTATCTCCAAAATCTTACAGCAAACCACCCATTGCCCAAATGACCAAAAAAGCAGCTATTCCTCCCCCAGGATTCCTAATCCAATTCCAACATGGACGGTTACTGGAAGAGGAAACTATTGAGGACATTTCTTCTTGGCTCTATAAGAAGAAAGAACCAGTCACAATACCAGTCAAGCAATATGGCAATAGCTTAAGAATAGTAAAAAACATGGGCTATAAAGGCAAAGGCGGCCTTGGGAAATAGAATCAAGGAACTATGGAACCCATGGTGGTGACAAAGAAGCTAGACAAGAAGGGATTAGGATTTGGTAAGAAGGTACCACATGCCTCAGATATCGAGTATATCCTTGACGAGGTAGCTGACACTTTTCTTGCCAATTCGACGTCTACAGAGGATATCACCAATGACTCATCCCTCCACATGACCAATCTATTCGCAGAATCCTCCATTTTTACACTAGCCTTCGTATCCTTAACTTCCACCACCAGCACCCAGAATGTCACGCTTGTCTACCTTAAACTTATCAATTGGGACCAACAAGGGGCCCCCGTTATAGATATATTTTAGAATGACGAAGCTCTAGCTGAGTTCATGGGACTTCGGGAAGGTATCCCTCTTGGCAATCACAAAGCAGGTTTTGTAATGGAACTAGAGCCCACGGCTTATTTTGGTGAGAATGCCAAATCCTCCAGTCGCAAAAGTGCAAATAAAGAAAGATCTCTAGGTGAAGACCACACTGTGGCACCTCCTGATTACAAAATAGTAAAAACAAAGGACGTATCCAAAGGTGAAAACCCAACTGTGGCACCGGAGGATGGAGGATTTGACCTTCCCTTACCATCTAAGTATCAAGAGAAATCAGCTCTCCTAGTGGAAGATTCTACAGAAATAAATCTTGGCACAGAACAAAATCTAAAGACCACATTCCTAGCAGCATTATTATTTGACATAGAGCACAGAAACCTTAATGACTTCTTTTTGCAATGAACCATCAACTTTACATGGACCTATGCAGATATGCCAGGGCTAGACCCTAAGCTAGTAGTTCATTATCTCACAGTGGATCCTAAAGTGAAACCAGTCAAGCAGAAGTTGAGAAAAATGCACCCACAGATAGCTCTCTTGGTGAAGGTGGAAATACAAAAGCTGTTAGATGCAAAGTTCATACGACCAATTGACTATTCAGATTGGGTCTCAAACATTGTACCTGTGTCTAAACCTAATGGGCGCATCCGCATGTGTAATGATTTTAGAGATCTCAATAAGGCATGTCCTAAAGATGACTTTCCACTTCCAAACATTGACATTATAGTGGACTTGACAGCAGGTCACGAGATGCTTTCTCTCATGGACGGATTCTCAGGTTATAATCAAATAAGGATAGTTGAAGAAGACCAACATAAAACTACCTTTACTTGTCCTTGGGGCAATTATTGTTGGTGTGTCATGCTGTTTGGTCTGAAGAATGCAGGAGCAACCTATCAGAGAGCAATGACAGTGATCTTCCATGATTTGTTTCATCACATCATGGAAGACTATGTTGATGATATATTGGCTAAATCTTCTAGAGCGGATCACATACAGGTCTTAGGACAGATCTTCGACAGGCTTGAAAAATACCAAGTAAGACTCAATCCAAAGAAGTGTGTATTCGGTTTAACATCAGGGAAGCTGTTGGGATACAATGTATCTCGTAGAGGCATCGAAGTAGATCCAGCGAAAGTAAAGGCTATAGTGGAGAGGCCTCCACCCAAGAACCTTAAAGCACTAAGGAGCCTTCAAGGAAGGTTGCAGTCCATTCGGCGCTTCATATCACAGCTAGCAGATAAATGTCAACCCTTTCAGCACTTACTCTGAAAGGATGTCTCGTGTCGATGGGACAACAAGTGTCAGGCAGCGTTTGATCAACTTAAAGAGTATCTAGCTACACCTCCTGTATTGGTTCCACCAATTGTAGACAAACCTTTGATCTTATACATCTCCACTACAAACTCGGCCTTAGGGGCCCTGCTAGCATAGAATGATGACACAGGAAAGGAGCATGCAATTTATTACATCAGTAGAACCTTGGTGGGATACGAGCTCAATTATTCACCAATGGAAAGGGCTTGTTTAGCAGTAGTGTTCGCCTCCCAAAAATTATGGCATTATATGTTGAACCAACATACAAATCTGATAGCCAAGATTGATCCCTTGAAGTATCTACTAGCAAAAGCAGCTCTCACAGGCAAACTAGCTAAATGGGTTATGATCCTTAGTGAGTTCGATATTGAGTACATGGATCGTAAGGCAATCAAAGGACAAGCCCTCGCAGATCAACTAGCAGATGCACCTATGAAAGATACACATCCTATGGTAGCAGACTTTCCTGATGAGAACCTCTTCACTCTTGCTACCTCCATAATGTGGAAGTTATACTTTGATGGTTCTTACACACAGCATGGATCAGGAGCTGGCATCTTATTTGTTACACCTCAGAATGACTACATTCCAAAGTCATATCGGCTAGCATTCCCTTGCACCAACAACATAGCCGAGTATGAAGCACTCCTTATAGGTCTCCATACAGCAGTTCAATGGGACATCACAGAATTACAAGTATATGGAGACTCACAGCTAGTCATTCACCAAGTCACAGATGAATACCAAACAAAGGATGAAAAGTTGGTCCCCTACAAGCAACTAGTGGATGCCTACAAACCACATTTTTCTACCATCACATTTGAGCAAATTCCAAGAGAGCAAAATAAAGCTACGGATTCTATGGCTTCTGTAGGGTCACTGATTGACATGCCTGCTAATACACAGAAGTGTGAATTCTTGATCGAGCAATTGTTGATACCCGCCGTCGACATTCCAGTTACTGAAATCATCTGCAAACTTGTTGGTCCCAATTCCCCATGGTACGAAGATATCTATGAATACCTCAAGAACAAAACCTTTCCCCTTGACCTATCATCCACTCAACGCAAAACCTTGGTCCGTCGATCCTCTCATTACATCATTCTAGGTGATACACTATATCGCCAGAGTCTCGATGGTATCCTCTTACGATGTCTTAACGCAGAAGAAGCCGAATCTACCTTATGAGACATACACGAAGGTGTCTATGGCACACATTCTACCGGTCCTAATCTTGCTAAGAAGATACTCAGAATAGGTTATTACTGGCCTACAATAGAGCAAGATGTTGCACAGTTTGCTAAGAAGTGTCTACAATGTCAATAGCACGGCGATTTGATTCACGTACCAGCTCATGAATTACAACCTGTGACAACTCCATGGCCTTTTTCTCAATGGGGTCTCGACCTCGTAGGACAAATCCTACCTTCCTCCTCCAATGGCCACAAGTTTATCATTACCGCCACTGAGTATTTCATGAAGTGGGTGCAAGCCATTCCTATGACCTATATCATTGGTAAACAAATAGCCAAGTTTATCCTAAACTACCTCATATGCCAGTATGGTATTCCTCAAGCCATTGTCACTGATAATGGGAGACCATTCAAGAACCAAGATGTCCATGCCTTGTGCACACAATACAATATCCAACATCACTTTTCAACTCCCTACTATCCGCAGAGTAACAGCCAAGCTGAGGCTTCCAATAAAACCATTCTCAAAATCCTCAAGAAAATAGTCAATGAAGCTGGTCGTGATTGGCACTTGCAACTCAATCCTGCCCTATGGGCCTACCACACTAGTATCAGAACACCAAATGGTGCCACACCATATGCCTTGGTCTTTGGCTCTGAAGCCATCCTACCTATAGAGGTCGAGATCCCATCCCTCAGAGTATCCATGCAGGACCTGATCAGCGGAGATGAGTATCGCACTTCCAGATTAGCTGAGCTTGAACTACTAGATGAGAGGTGCCTTGCTGCACTTAACCATCTCCATGTCTATCAAAACCGCCTCCGGTGTAATTACAACAAAAAAATCAAAGAAAGACGGTTTCAAGTTGGTGATCTTGTACTTAAGGAGAATTAGAGAAATCAAGCAGATCGAGAGAAGAAGGGTAAGTTTGAGCCTAACTGGTTAGGTCCCTTCATTGTGACAGCAGCATATGGATCAGGAGCTTATACTTTAGCTACGCCTGACAGCATTCCTCTAGATGAGCCACTTAACAGTGTCCATCTCAAGAAATTCTATGCCTGATCCTCAGAGTATTCTAAAAAAAAAAAAAAAAAAAAAAAAAAAAAAAATCCAAAAAAAATCCGTCCTCTGGTGAAAACCTGGCAAACAGGCGCCTTGGATAAGTACCATAGTGAAAACCTGGCAAACAAGCACTATGCGTAGAGTCAGCATCCATCGTCTATCGAGTCCTGTCCACTCCTTGTCGAGTTCGCAATGCGCCTCATCCATCCACCCATAATAAAACCATTGACTTTGTTTGCATTTCCATCTCCCTATCTAGTATAGCTTGGAAATTTGTCAATGTCCCTCGTCGTCTTCCCATGTCTTGATCTGTGTCTACAGTTAGCACTGTCTTGTCCTAGGTCATGTCTTTCTGTGTCTTCTTCGGCGGTCACCCCTACAGTTTCCTCTACCAGAATGGGGGCAACTCTTTCCTTAGCTTCAGTCTAGGATTGGTGCCTTGTTCGTGGTTCGTAGCGCATACTTCAATCTTGTCTCATTTCCACAGGTAACACCCTTTAACAGACACAGAGTTCCTACGATAAGGCTGTTATCTTCTCAATGCTTTTCCCCCTTCATCACATCAACCAGAACTACATATTATCTCTTCTCAGTCTTAAGGTAACTTGATCCCATGGATATGGGTATGTAGGTAGTTTGGAATATGAAGGACGTTTCCAGTACTCAGGTACATAAGATCACCTCTTCTCCGCACTTTCCCACATCATCACATCTACCAGAACTACATATTATCTCTTCTCAATCTTAAGGTACCTTGATCCCATGGATATGGGTATGTAGGCAGTCAGGAATACGAAGGAAGTATCCAGTACTCAGGTACATAAGATCCCCTCCTTTCACCTTGACCCATTCATCACTCTATCCAGAACTACATATTTATCACGTTCATCTTCCATCGTAAGTGTGCCTTGATCCCGTGGATACAGGGTATGTAGGCAGTCTGGAATAGGAAGGATGTATCCAGTACTCAGGCACACACGATCCATCATTCTCCACCCGTCCCAATCCATTAGCATTCCATCCTTCTAGTCTTCCGTTTGTCAAAATCCATTCACCTCAACTTGACTAACTCAAGCATCCAGCTAGCGCATCCTTTCAAAGCAAAAGTCCTTAACAAACCTGAAGCAAAGCAGCTTTCTTCCAAAGTCATCTACTATCCTACATATCGATTGCCAACATCAGTTACGTACCGCTTAACCAAAGCCCTAGATCCACAAGCTTGTCTTCTGCGAAGTGTTCCATTGTCAAGACCAACACACGCATCTCCTACGATATGTGGCATTTCCTGCAGTGAGATATTGTCTTTTTAGGTAGATAGCACCCTTTAATGGACATAGAGTTCCTATGATAAGGCTGTTATCTTTCCTATCCAATCTATCCTGAGAAACCTCTTTGGCAAGAGAATATGTTGGCTGTATGTTTACTTTGTAAGTCAGTCAATTTATGTTATGGTTTATCTTTTGTTCCCTATTCCAATACCTATTCAAAGCTACCTTGATTTAGCTATAATCTTGGTATGTTGCGATGCAGTACGGATTAGGGGCATAGTCATTGCTTGTGTGTGCCGTGTTTGAGGAATGATCTTTAGCATCTTTCTTAGCATTATATTTATCTTGTGTGTGTTATGATCTGGCATATTACATATTAATAATTCTTCTTGCATTTACATGTATTGAAGTTTATTTTATGTTCAAGACTATGGCTTATTCACATGTACCAACAAGGTCATAGTATGTCTAAGGGGATCTAAGTTCAAACCGCTTGCTTGCAGAGTCAATGTACACACACTCAGATATTACAGCACCTTGGTCTTTTATACCTTGGTGGCAAACTATCCATGTGCTGTATCAAAAATAAGGATTGCTCTTTATAAACAAATGTGAAACCATTGCAACAAGCTCATCCATTTACACCATCCATTTTTTCATGGCCTTATATAGTTTTCCAGCAAAGATCAATCAACAGTCTTTCTCTTATGTTCTCTCCTATCTCCTTTCTTCTATCTATCATCTACCCAACCTCGCCTATCTCCAACAAATCTTCTAGTCGAGCGTCAACACAGTTCTTCTGTCGCTTCCCTATCTTTCCTCTCGAGGGGGCACCCTACGCCAGCTACGCTGGGGCAACTACCTACACTGGGGCATCAAAAAATTGTATTACATCTTCAACAATTGTTTTCTTTGACGCAACGCTACATGCTGCATTGCATCAAAGAGGGGCAAAATGTAGACACCATAAAATGACCAAGTCGTCACATCACTTGCATTTCGTCATTTCTTCCTAATCACCTGCATTTAACACATTAATTAAATAATCTAATTATTTAGTTAATTATCATCAAATTCTTCTAAATCACATACTTTCAACATTAATTAAATAAATTCTCTTTATTTAATTAATTAAATTAAATTCCTCTATATTCTTCTACAATTAAATAATTTTATTTATTTAATTTGATCATTATCCTCTTTCCAAAAATTCAAGTCCATATCAATTAAATAAATCCAATTATTTAATTAATTCAACAAATTCCCTCTTATCTAAAATTAAATAATTCTTAAATTATTTAATTAAATCAAAATCATTCTTTCAAAATCATGCACAACAATTAAATAAATTTATTTATTTAATTTGCTTTCCAAATCCTCTAAATTAAATAATTCCAATTATTTAATTATTTCTTCCAATAATATCTCCTCTAAATTTAAATAAATCAAATATTTATTTAAGTTGCTTTTTCTTCTAATTTGAGTTATCTCCAAAATAACTCAAGCTTTTTATATTTAATAAAGCAAAATATCTTCTTTTCTCATGCAAATCTCTTCTTCTTGTTTTAAATCACTTAACTGATCATTACATTCTATTAATTGCTTTAACTCATTCTTCTATTCTTGATAACTCTTCTCATGCAAAAGCAAGCAAGACACATGTCTTCTTCTCATTCATTGCATGTTCCTCAACTATTCTCCTCCATTGATTCTTCTGAATTATCTGGACCGTTGATCGATCTTTGTTGAAACCTATATAAACCCCCCTCATCTCCTTCATTAGCTCCCTCTTCGATCGTATTCTCAGGCATACTTAACAGAGCTTTGAGCATACACAACGCGTCGATTGAGTAACCTTTACGATCTTTTGACATTGATCTTTGAGCACATTGAGCACACTACTTGCTTGTTGCAACTACGGTTTTGCAACTTCAATGAGCAATCCATATTCAATCCAAAGGAAACAAACACAGATTTCGGTAAAAGTCTTTATTTCATTGATTATTTGTCATGGATTTTATTTAAATTCGTTTTCTTTATGTTATTAGATTTTTGGTTTTATTAGTTTAGAATAAATTGATTTTTCCTCATACACAACTACAATAGTATGACACTCTTGATTTACTATAGAGGAGGAGAGAGGATCAAAACTTTGAGATAAACTTAACAGTTTATCCTCTTGCTCTTTTACTTTCTTCTCAATATCCTTGGTCACTTTAGGCTAGGATAAACAAAATTTATAGATATCTCTGCCATCTTTAAGAGCATTTTCTAAGCTCTTTATTCCAACATCCATAACTCTCCTATCATTTTTTATTAGACCTTGTCCTTTAGAGAGTCTCTTTTCCAAAAATTCCTTCTGGACCTTTTCTTCTGCTGACTTTTCTAAGGAATCAAAATGTGGATGAATAGAATTTACGAGAGACTTTAGATTACTGGATGTGGAGGCCGAAGGATCCTTTTGGAAGGATGGCACAATCTTCTCCAATACATCAGATGCAACTTCTATGAGCTCACAGTCTTCCATTTGAGACTTCAGAAGTTTTTCTTTTGCCTTTGTTGAAGTAAAGGATGCTAGTTTCATGGTTTGAATCGGGGAGAGGGATTCAAAATTGAACATTCCTTGAAGAAGTTCCGGTTCATCAAATTTCATCATCTCTTTGGTTAAGAAATCTTTGATTGCTTTTGCTGTGTCTCTTGCCAGGGTTTTCTCCCCTTCTGCAGCCTTAGCATTGTCATATGAAGTTTTCTCTGTTTGACCTTTTTTCTTTTTCTTGTACTTCTCCTTGATTGGTTTTTTCCTTTATTCTTTCTTCTCCTTTGGATTCGGAGTCTGTAGGGGAAACCAGAGGAGAGATGTTTGCTGGTTCATGAACTTCCTCTTCTGAAGCAGAGGAATCTAAGTCCTTAGTTTTCTCTTCACTTGTCTCCTTTTCCTCTTCTCCATTTTTTACAATAGATTCTTCTTATTCATCCACAGCAGAGAGTTCATTACCTAGGTCCTCTATAATAGGAATATTGAATCTTTTATAAGCATTCTGGAGTATATCTTCTATATGTTTTGCCACTTTGTCAGTTTCTCCAAGTATGAGCTGATTCATTCTAGCCTTACTCTGGAATTCATCCTTGCAATCCTTGAAGATCATATCCATTTGTTTCAGAGTAATTAAAGGATAGAGTTGAATGGCTATCTATTCTCTAATTTCTAGGTCCTTTGCCTTGGCGTTTTCCATTCTCATTTCAAGTTCTTTCTCTAAACTTTTGGGAATTAGAGAGATGATTTCAATAAATGCTTTATTGCATATGTTCAAATACTTAACTGTGGCTTCCTCCAAAGTCTTTTTATTTGCATCATTATACTCATCATAGAATTCTATTATTAGTTGCAAATTCCCATCCATAGTGACTGCTTTGACTACATCATCAATGGATAGAGTAGGCTTCTCAACAAACTCTTTTGTTCCTTCTTCAATAGAGGGTTCATCAGATGTTTTCTTTTTCTTCTTCATTTTCTTTACTTCCTCATTTGATTCTATCTCTTCATCATCCTTTTGGCTTGTATAAGACCTTGTTGCCTTTTTCTTGGTTCTCTTTTCTCCTTTTCTAGATGTCTGAGCTTCCAGTTTTGATGCCTTTGAACTCTTAGTAGTGGCAGGTACAGAGCTCTTAGAGGATCTAGTCTAGGAGGGGGCTTCTACCGAAGCACTTTCTTTCTCTGTTTCTTCCTTTTCTCTTTCTGCCCTTTCCATCTTTTCTCTGTTTACATCAAGTGCCTCTTTTGAAATGCCATATCTTTTGGCAACATTCTCTACTTCTTTTCTCACTTTTCTCTTCATCTCTGGTTGTCATAATTCCACATGAATCTTCACACTCAACTCTTCAAAGGTTCCAAACCTTTCATCCTTAGGATCCTTGGGTTGACTAAGCATGTGTTGAACATGTAGCTCTACTATTTTCTCATCTACTTCATACCCCATTGGCATGATCCAGACTACCCTTGGCTCCACTGCCTCCAATAGGTACTGATCAGTTTCTACAATAAAGCAAACTGTATCCTTATACTTTTCAACTAGAGATTGGGGAATTCTCTCTCTTTCTTGCATCATACTCTAAAAGTTCTTGAAATAGCCCCAATGTGTTGTATTCTGTGCCTTGGCATCATCAAGCCCATGTATATAATCTCTGATTTGAATGGCTACTGGTCTATCATTCTGCCGTAGCCAACCTCTAGATCTAGGAAGCTCATTCATGAAGTAAAAGAACAAACATAATATCAGCCCACCATACTTAAATGAATTCTTCTTGTCCTTTTTGATCTTTTGTATGTTCTCCAACAGTTGGTTTAGAAGAAGTTCACAAAGATCATAGTCAACATTTTCTTTTAGCATCTAATAAGCTGTGTAAATTATAGTTCTGGGTACTAAATTTTCCCTACTGGAGTTAAATATCTTGTAGCCATTTACCATGGATGCAAATTTGATATCCGGATCAGTGATATCTTCAATTGTTATGCCTCTATTTTCAAATTTTGATCCGGTTGCCTCGCTCACTGTCTGATTCTTGATAGATTTGAGAGAAGGTATCCCACTGGATGAGTACAATCTGATAACTACTCTAATAGTATCCTTGGTTATCTTGAATGGCCTCATCAACCATATAAAGTTATCATACATTCTACTTAGAACATACTGGACCCATTCATCTTCTACAAAACAGGGGAAATGAATGCACTGTGCAAAATGTTTATCTCAGATAGCCTTATACTAAGGTTTGAGTTCAAAAGAGTCATCTATTAACTGATTGTGATAGATATCTATCAACTTGGATTCTCCAAATTCTTCAATGTTCGCATGAATGTATGCCCTAACATCTTCAACATGCAAAACCCCATGCAGAATGTTGGAAAATGCACCTAAGGGATCCACTTCTAGAGATTTGTAGGGATGTTTCTTAAATTTAGGGCATGGCCTATCATAAATCTTCACAACATTTAGAGAAGACATCTTAAAGATTCAGAGAGAGTTTGATCAAGAGCAGAAAATACCTTTTTACTCTTCTAGGTTTCACAGAATGAGCTAGATCGAATAGATGGAAGAGTTGACTTCTATGGTTGATCTTTGAGAGACTTGAGACAGTTTGTTTGTAGAGATTTTTTTCTTCTTCTTCTCGAGTGTAAATGTACAAATGATGAACAAAAGAACCCTTTTTTTTCTATGCAAACCCTAATTTCATTTGTAATAAATGCATACCTTAAGTTGTTCTGGTTGCTCTGTTCTCTTTGCCTTGAGAGATTTTTCCAGATCACTAAGATGCCCTTTAAAGTTATTCTTGGTGGATATTAACAATCTATCTACCTTTCACAATCATTCCATTTATCTGCAGATCAAGATACCTCAAATTTGAATAATATCGGATCTAATTGTGAAAGTCCTATTCTTACCGGATGACTATTGAACCAAATCAATCTTGGAAGATTAATCTTTTTCAAAACTTCTTCCAGATCTTTCATATCTTTTACCATAGCTTATTTAGATATTTATTTGAGAACCTCTTTGATCCACAACCTTTCATGTGCTAATTTCAGGCACCTATTGACTGGCTGGGGGAAAAAGTTTTTCTTTTGTTACTCCCCTTGAGCCAGAGCTCATCTATTTAGTTTTTGGAAGGAATATTAGCACTAGATTCTGGTGTGGATCCATCTTCAACATTATTTGTACTCCTCTTCACCCAAGTCTTGTTCATTTCCCTTTGAATTTCATCCACATTCATTTTTCCTTTTCCTTTGTCTTGGTTTTGATTATGATGTACCAGACCTTTATTGTTCTGATTCTTACTTCTGCAGAATTTGGCTATATGATTGGATCTATTGCAATTGTAGCAAACAACATTTCTTTGCATATTTGACTGATATCCTTTTGATCTACACTGATTTGCCATATGTCCTATTCTATTGCATGCAAAGCATTTTCCATTGAATGAATTGTTCATTTGCATATTTCTACACTCAAGAGATTTGTGACCATACCTTTTGCAATTGAAACACTATCCAGAGAAGAATGAATTAGTATGGTTCATTCTTCTTCTACACTGATTTGCTTTATGACCAAAGTTGTTACAGTTTCTGTAGTATCCATTGAAAGATGGATATCTTTGAGCATCAGGTTGCCTTACCAGAGGTCTTCTAGGTCTATTCCTTGGATTTCCTGATCTAGAGTTCTTTTGACCAGATATAGAGCTTTCAGCTTTCTCATACCCCAAGCCTTGTTTGTCATCTACTCTTTTTTGGCTTTGAAGAAGAACTTTAAGTTGAGCAAAGCTTATCTTGAATTTCTCTTTGTATTTATTTGTTGTTGAAAGATCCATTTTAAGAGTGTCAATCTGATTCTCAAGTTGTTCTTCATTATCTCTAGCTTCTTCAAGATCAGATTCTAGATGCCTGATTATTCTATCCATTTTGTGGTAGTCTTTTGATTTCTCCTTGAGAGATTGTCTTAGATCATCTTCAGTTTTTCTTTTCTCTTCAATTTCTTGGGTGAATTTCATAACTCCTTATTCCATTTCATGTCTTACCATAATGACCTCTTTTGATAACTTTTCACATAACTTGGTTTTCTCCTTCAGATCTTCATTTGAATTATTTGCTTCACCTTGACTTGCTAATTGCTGAAGAAGTTCCTTTCTCTTCTTCATAGAGATACTCAGTTTCTCTTTTAGTTCATTTATGAAATCATCAGCTTGTTTGAGTCTTTCTTTCAAGTTGTTGACTTCAGAGTGAGATTGCTCAAGATGATCTAGGGCAGACTGAAGCTATTCCCTCATACCATATGTATCCATTGAGATTCCCAAAAATTCCTCAAGCTATTAGGCTCTGTTTGGAAGAACTTGGCTCTGATACCATTTTTTGATAACTAAGAGGGGGGTGAATCAGTTATCTTAATTACTTCAACTTTCTAATTTTCCTTAACAATTAATGGAGCATCAAATCATTCAAGAAAACATAATCATGAAATAGAAATAACATTAATACACATGACACAATGATTTTGACGTGGAAAACCTTGTTAAGGGAAAAACCACGAGGTGATTAACCCAAGATTGTATTCTCTGTTAAAAGAATAAGATAGTACAAAATGGCACTTGCCAATTAGGGCTCACTGCCTGAGCACACTGCTCATAAGAGGCTCACTGCCTACAAGAGACTCACTGTCTACAAAGTATAAGGTAACAAGATACTTGAACTGATAAAAGCATCCACACATGCTGAGGTTTAGTTCCTGTTAGGCTCAATACATTGATTTGCTGCACTTCATTCTTTTTCTTCTTAGGCACTATTGTCCAGTCACATACCATACCTGAATTACTACTTCCAAATAGTTCTCTACTTTTCTTTACACTTCTCAATGCACCACTCACACCTTCACATCCAAATCCATCTTGTATATATATCTGCACCAATGATTTCAACACCTTTCTAGTCAGCATCCGGATTAGTCCATATTATCCAAAACTCTGGTCTGTCGGCTGGATCCTTGCTTATCAAGTGATGTGTATCAAGGAGATGCTTATAGAAGTCATCAATCATGTTGGCCAATCATGAATAATACCTCAAGAAACTTGATCACTGTCAATATATCATTCGGAAAAAGGTCTGATGCTCTGCTGGTTAGTTCTTCCTCAGTCTACTCTGTCAAACAGGAACCCAACACTTAGGAGTTCATATCTTCTCACTCTTTCATCACCGGAGGCTCAATCTCTAGAATCTATTAGTCATGGTACTCCTCTTGACTTTCCCAAGTCTGAACTTTGCTGAGATACTCCCTCTAGGAGATCCAGACCTGATTGTCAGACCTAGCTGCATGCTCTATTCTTGCTTACCCGACCACAATATTCTTCAATCTGACTTTCGGTATAGGCACACTATGTCCTACAGATGGGTGGGAAGAACTTTATTGCCATCAATGACAACACTCATGAAGCTATACTATGTCTTTTGCCAATAGCTAGTTTATTAGTAGGTGTCTCACTATTACAGTTTTGGTTGTGGGAGCATATCGCCATTACTAGATCGATATGTCTGTGCCTTACAACTATGGATACACAAGAGTGATTTCCCAACATAGACTAGGGAAGCTAGAGTATTGGAGGTACGCACTAGATGGGGTAGATGTGGTCGTCTAGTGACCATATCTAGACTATGAGCCTTGGGATGATGAGGCAAACAAGCTACCATATTGCTATCAGACTTGGTGGCTTACAGGTAGGATGCAGTTCATCTTGGAGAGACAGATTGTTAGCAGGGTTCAGAGGTAGTTTGGGAGGAGATAGGGCATGCCACAAGGGTAGGCTCTATTTGTATGAACACATGCAGAGAGGTTTAGATGTGGCCTAGTGGTGTCCTACAAGGAGACAGTGGCAGAGTTTTGATAGATTCCTCATACTACTTGGTTGATGAGGAGAGAGATTGCAGATGCAGGGATGACTCAAGACTATGAGGAGTGGTTTGTAGAGCATCCATTTCTAAGATACTCTGGGCCTAGAGAGTTTGTTTCTTGCATAGACTAGGTAGATTCAGATGACGAGGGCTAGGTTGGCAGGATGGAGGAGATGGTGGAGATGGGGGAGATGGAGGAGTTGGAAGAGGAGACAATGGAGATGGGGGAGATGGAGGTAGACTTAGGCAGAGGAGGAGAGCTAGAGAGGGATCCTCCCACACTCAATAGGTAGTGCATCCATCAGCTGCACAGTAGGGACAGATGCCGCCACCTCAACAGGTGGCATAGTAGCAGGTACCTTACCTGAAGGGGTAGAGTGAGATTGCCAGAGTGTAAGCTCAGACACAGTACTATCAGGGATTATACCATGGTACTATTCCAGTCAATTAGAGGGCTCCAAGCTATAGGATCCAATCCATGGCCTCGTAGAGAGTATGTGGATCACAGTCAGGAGCCTCTATGATGGGCCTGCAATAGTCTAGGGCTAGCAGAGGAGGGGAGACAGAGGACACTATTGGGAGTAGTGGTTCACAGTAATAGGGATAGCAGACACTTGCACAGATTTTAGCTCCTACGTACATACTTTTTGATGGCTCAGATAGATGGACATGTAGATATATCACTTTTGTACTTTAAGACATGTATCATTATCTTTGAGATGTATACATTGTATATGACATTGACTTAGAGATGGACCTTTTGATATTGTACATTTGGATATGTTTATGATATTTATATGATGATATAGATATTGACGCTTTGTTCATTCTATGCTATGGATGCATTTCTACTGTATGATGGTACTCATGTGATGCATATTTTGACTATTTCTATATGATTTTTATTTGATGCAGACTTTTATATGATGCTATGTGATGTTTATCTAATGCAGTTTTAGATGTTTATATGATGCTATGTGATCTTATCTAATGTAGACTTAGATGCTTATGATGCTATGTGACCTAACACAGACTTAGATGTTTTATTTGATATGCCTCTAATGTGTAAATGCAAATGGTATCTATATGATTATGCAATTTATGTGATGCACTTATCTATGTTTTTTATTTTTTCTATTGACACTATGTGATGATTGCAAAAATGTATATGGATGACCTGATGCACTTTATTATGTATGCATTTGATTTAATCATGTAAATGACTATCTCATGTGATATGATAGGCAACTATATGCTATATTTTTGTGATGTCCAAATGTACTCTATCAACACAAAAATGACATAATGGTAGATAGAAGATTGATTGAAAGAATGACTCGATAGACTCATAAGCTTCGATTTGTATTGATACTTTGCATTGTATGGATCTTTTATTACATGGGATACATATATATGGATGTATAATGGATATATGATGGATTCTTTGCTTTTGACATCTTGACAGTGCAAGTATTTTGAAGTGCTTATTTCATCATTGGGTGATTTTTTTGGTACTTTTTCTAAATGTTGTAAGTTAATACAAGCATCTAGGTATAATTGAACCGAGATGACTTGAGTATTGTTTACATGGATTTTGCTTTAGTAAGTTAATACAAGCATCGATGTATAATTGAACTGGGATGCCTTGAGTATTTTTTGCATAACAATAGATAAGGATTGCCCCCATTCATGTTAGACCTTTGATGTTCTCGGTGATCTTTTGCTGATCATGTCATTAGACAAGGTGTCACATTACTAAAGTTTAATCCACAAACAACAAACAAAGAAAATAATCATGCCCCCATCATAGCATCTCTAGCTTTTGGCATCCTCAAGTAGCATAGAAAGACATGATAACATAAATCAAGACTCTGTAACTTAACCATGATTCTAACCACAAAACATTTTTGCACTTAGATGTGTTTGTTTCTTGCCATAATTTGGATAGAATCAATTTGAGTGCTTTAGGTGCTTGTTTTCTTTGCCTTGGATAGGTTGATGTTTTGCATCAAGATTTTTCCTTGAAAAGCAGGTTTTGCTTGTGCTTACTTGCCTAGTGAAAAGATTCCACAATCCTTACTAGTGAGATGGGCCCTAAGGGACTTACCTAGTGCCTCAAGGGCTCATTGCTAAATGGCCTTGCCTATGTGATGACAAAGAGGCAACGTAGTTTAGGGTAAACCCTAATGGACCTAAGACCTAGGTGATAGAAAGTGGTGTGGACCTAGATAGATAGAAGGACTAGACATGTGACAGATGGGATAGTGGAGCCTTGGGGGCGCATTTGAATAATGGCCTTGCCTATGTGACAACACAAAGGCAATGTAGTTCATGGACTTGGACCATGTGGATACCAATGATAGATACTATGCTAGGATGACACTATGGATAGGAAACTAGATAAGACCTTGGTTGACAAGGCAAACAAGAGATAGAGTATCCATCCATGATAGGTTATTGCTAGGTTTTTTTAATTATGGAACAGATATGGATCCAATGGGACATGAGTTACGGAAGAATGGACACTAGGTGATTGGTTTCCCAAAGATGGAGGAAGCGATTTATCACAAGTAACACCTGTTTACCAGGTTTTCACCACTTGCTTTTATTTGAATTAAAGCTAGAAAGTATGAATGATGCTTGTTTACTAGGTTTTCATCATGATACCTATCCAAGGCACCTGTTTGCCAGTTTTCACCAAAGCACATTTTTTTGTATTTTTTCTAATTTTTTGGTATTTTTCTAATTTTTTAATTTTTTTTGTATTTTTGTATTTTTTTTATTTTTTTGTATTTTGCGCCCCCTTACATTGGGGTTCTCTTAGGTATAGAACTAGCGAAGATGCATGCTATTGATTGGGTCATCAAACAACTCACCTTCTGATGTTGCTAACTGATATGCCCCCAATCCATAAGCAACTATGATCACATAAGGCCCAAGCCAGTTGGGTTTGAACTTGCCTTTCTTTTCCCAATCCTATTGATTGTGGGGGTTCTCCTTAAGTACTAGATCTCCAACTTTAAAGACTCTTGGGTGGACTCTGTGGTTGTATCTTCATGGCATCATTTGTTGATATGCTTTGAGATGATCAAAGGCTTTATGTCTCTTTCCCTCTAGCAACTCTAGTTCTTACAATCTAGAAACTTTGTACTCTTCATCTATTATGAGACCTTTTAATGACACCCTAAGAGATGGTAACTCGACCTCGATGGGCAGGATAGCTTCTAAGCCATAGACAAGGGCATAAGGGGTAGCACTTGTGGGAGTGCATCTACTAGTTCGATAGGCCCATAGAATGGGATTGAGTTGGATGTGCCAATCATGGCTAGCATCATTGACTGTCTTTTTGAGGAGTTTTAAGATGGTCTTGTTGGATGCTTCTGGTGGTCATTGCCTTGGGGGTAATAGGGCGTGGAGAAATGGTGTTGGATTTTGAATCGGTCATAGAGTTCTTTGATATCCTAGTTTTTGAAGGGTCTTTTGTTATCCATGATAATGGATGAGAGAATTCCCTATCTACAGATGAGGTAATTAAGGATGAATGAGGAGATTTGTTTACCTATGACAGTGGTGAGGGGGATGACTTTAATCCCTTGGTAAAGTAATCAGTGTTGGTTATTATGAATTTGTGGTTGTTGGATGATGGAGGATGGATTTTGCCTACAACATTGAGTCCCCATTGGTAAAAGGGCCAAGGTATCGTTAAAGGTCTCAACTCTTGAGCTGGTGCATGTATCAAGTTCCCGTGTATCTAGCACTACTTGCACTTCTTCGCAAATTGATATGAATCTGTTTCCATGTTTAGCCAATAATAACCCAAATGTATGAGTTTCTTAGCTAAGGAAGGACTACTAGAGTGTGTTCCATAGATCCCTTCCTGTACATCTTGTAAGTCGGTTTGGGATTCTTCTCATTTTAAACAACAAAGTAAAGTACCATCTAGACCACATCAGTATAGGGTGTTAGCAATAATGGTGTAATGAGAGGTTTGGCGTATAAAGGTTCATTGTTGGTTTGAAGATAAGTCAGGTGTGATGGTGTTGTCCTTGAGGTAAGTGTAAACCTTACCATACCAAGGTGGATCAAATCTAACTAATAGGCATATGGAATGGGTTTTAGGAAGATCATAAACTAGTTGCCAAATTGATTCTACTAAGAACTCATACCATGACTCATTCTCTGGGATGTCGAGAAGAGAGGCAATGGTTTCCATGGCATCTGCTACTTTGTTTTCAATGCAAGGTATCTGTTTAAAAGAGATGATCACAAAGTATTCCTTAAAGTCCTTGACCATCCATTTTTATGGGACAAGCTTCTCATCTTTGGTTTGGTAATCATCATTGCCCTGATTGATTACTAGTTGAGAATCACCATAGACATGTAGCTCTTTGATTTTCCACTCTGTTGCTATTTTGAGGCCAATGACCAAGGCTTCATATTTTGCTATGTTGTTAGTGCATGGGAATAACATGCGTTAAGACTTTGGTATGGTGTTTCCATGAGGAGTTACAAATAAGATTCCTACACCCAATCCATGGTTTGTGTAGGACCCATCAAAGTAAAGTTTCCAAGAATGTGTTGATATATTGAATAAGGATTCATCTGGAAATTCAAATTGCATTGGTGTGGTGTCCTATAGTGGTGCATCTGCTAACTAATTAGCAATGACTTTCCCCTTGATAGCCTTTCTATCTATATACTCAATGTTGTATTCACTTAGGAGCATTACCCATTTGGCTAAGCAACCTATTAGAGCTGCTTTTTTTAGTAAGTACTTCAGTGGATCTATTTTTGCAATAAGTTTGACTAGATGTCCTAGCATATAATGTCAGATTTTTTGGGAAGCAAAAACTACCGCAAGACATGATCTTTCTATCTAAGAGTATTGCAACTCATAGCCCACTAATGTCCGACTAATGTAGTAGATGACTCTTTCTTTACCTTCATAATCTTGTTGTGCTAGAATGGCCCCAAGAGATGTTGGTGTAGCATATATGTATAGTAACAATGGCTTCCCTTGGATAGGAGGCATGAGAATAGGTGGATTCATAAGGTACTCTTTTAGTTTTTTTAATGCCTCTTCACATTTCTCATCCCACCAAAATGGAATGTTCTTATGTAGGAGATGACTAAAGGGTTGACACTTGTCTACCAGTTGTGATATGAACTGATGGATTTCTTGTAGCTTGCCTTGTAGAGATCTTAGTTGAGTAAGATTCTTGGGTGGTGACATGCCCATAATAGCCTTGACTTTGGTAGGATCCACCTCTATTCCATTTCTCGATATAATAAAACCTAGGAGCTTACTCGAGGTGACTCCAAACACATATTTCATTGGGTTCAACCTAACTTTGAATTGTTCTAGTCTCTAAAAGACTTTCTCTAACACATCTAGGTGTGATTCTCTTGTGAGTGACTTTGCCAGGATATCATCTACATAGTCTTCCATGGTGACGTGCATCATATCATGGAATATAGTGGTCATAGCATGTTGATATGTGGCCCTTGTGTTCTTTAGCCCAAATGGCATGACATTCCAATACAAAGTGCCCCATGGACAAGTAAAAGTTGTCTTATGCTAGTCTTGTGGTGCTATCTTGATTTGATTGTATCCCAAGAAGCCATCCATGAGAGATAACATGGTATACCCTACTATTAAGTCGACTATGATATTTATATTTGGCAACAAAGAATCATCCTTACGGAAAGCTTTATTTAGATCTCTAAAATCATTGCATAGTCTTACTCGGCCATCAGGTTTGGATACTGGTACTATATTGGAGACCCATTTTGGATAGTCTATAGCTCTAATGAACCCTACATCTAGTAGTTTATTGAGTTCCTCTTTTACTAGCAGTGCAATATGTGGATGCATCTTTCTAAGCTTTTGTTTCATTGGTTTCACTCCTAGATCTATTGGAAGGTGATGTAGAATCAAATCTGGGTCTAATCCCAGCATGTCTATGTATGACCAAGAAAAATTATCTTGCTTTTTCTTGAAGAATGGTATAAACTTAGTCTTTTTTGGTGGGGTTATAGACTTAGCAAAGTGAATGATCTTAGGTTATTCTTCTATTCCAATGTTAATAGGTTCTGTAGGTTCCACAATAATCTAAGACTTCTCCTGGTGCATTTCATTAGGGAGAGTGTCAAGCCTTCCATCGTCAAGTGCCACAGTTTAAGTTTTCACCATTAGATGCATCCTTTCTTTTTACTATTTTGAGATATGACTTTGCTGCGTAGTGGTTTTCACCATCAGATCCAATTTTTATTTTGATATTTTTGTGACTAGAAGGCTTGGCACCCTCTCCAAAATAAGCCATGGTATTAAGTTCAATGGTGGAGCTAGATTTATGATCTCCTTTGGGTAGGTGGTCCCTAAGTTCCATGTAGTCAATATAGGCATCATCATTTTGGAACATATCTAGTTGTGAGGTTCCTTGTAGATCCCAATCAATAAGCTCAAGATGCACAAGCAGGAGGGAGTCAGAAGATAGATTTGATTCGTTGATAGTTTGAATGGATATGCTAGGAGTATTAGTAGGGAGAGTGTTTAGGATGGTACTTTCCTCCAAATTATTTATTGCAATAGGACTCAAACCTTCCTCAAAAGTTGTATTCTCAGGGATAGCAAATCACACTCTAACAGTCTATGTGGTAGCCTTTGTCCCTCACGGTAGGGGCTATAAGTTCGAATGGTGTCAACCTCTTTGTTATCATAGGAATGCTCTATCAGCTCATCCCACTCATATTCATTGGAATCTATGTCACTATCCTCTTGAAGGGTATGGATCATTTCCATAACACAAGCATTTGCTTTTGCTTTGCCCTTATCTTTATATCCTAGACCTTTTATAGTTCTAGCCAATGAGGATGAAAAGGGTTGAATATGTTCTATAATTCATTCTTTTCTTAGGCCAATGGGGCCTTGTCCTTCATAACCCATTCTAAGTAGGATAGACTCACCTCACCCATAGATTTCCATTGGGATCTTAGTTGGTTCTTGTTGTATGTTCTCTTCTTCTTCAATGTAAATCCATTGTAAGACATCTCTTTCCTCTGTTTCATCTGATATGGTCCCCCATTTTACAAAGGGAGCTGTGGGAGGTGCAAGAGGAGCAAATGGATTTGGATAATGCTTGGGTCACCTAAAGGATCTAGGAGATATAGGTAATTTGGGTAAGTTGAGGCTGTGCTTGATGGAGTATTCCCCTACTCCTATTTCTTTGATGGTATTTTTTTGCTCTTCAGGCTTGGATGAGGAAGCTTCAAAGGTAGAATCATGTTGTGGGGTAGGGGATGTAGATGTTGGCAAGAGACACTATGTGGCTTCATGAGTGTTGTCATTTATGGCAACAAAGTCTACTCCACACATCTGTAGTACATAGTATGCCTATACCAGAAGCCAGATTGAAGATTGTTTTCATCTGGTGAACAAGAACAGAGTATGCAACAAGGTTCAACAATCAGGTCTAGATCTCTTAGATGGTGTAACTCAGCAAGTTGTGGAATTGGATAAGTCAAGAGGGGTATCATGACTACTATATTCTAGAGATTTAGCCTCTAGTGATAAAGCATGAAAAAGATATGAGCATCTGAGTGTTGGGTTCCAGATAGGCAGAGAAGATAGAGAAAGAACTGACTGGAAAAGTATTAGACTTCAATCCGGATGAGTAAGATGTGTTGATCAAGCTATTTGGGGGATTATACATTGTTAGCCGATATGGTTAAAGACTTCTATGCCCATGTTTTTGATATGCACCACAAATCAAGCATGGATTCTGCTGACAGATCAATAACTTGCAAATATCTTGAAGTGTTCTTGTTGCTGACTAGGAAGTTGATGAGAATCCTTTATGCACATATATATATACTAGATGGACTCCACTATGTAGGTGTGGGGTGTGAAGAAGGGAAAATAAAGTGCGAAGAAAAGAAAGGATAAGTGTAAAAGCTGCAATTCAAGTCCAATATGTGACAAAGCAACAACACTAAAATAGAGGAAGAATGAAGTGCATCAGATAAGTGTATTGTGCCTAAATAGAACTGAACTCTTGTATTTGTAGATACCTCTCATCAGTTCAAACACTTGATTACCTTCTATAAGTTTTGTAGACAGTGAGTCTCTTGTAGGTAGTGTGCCTCTTGTGAGTCGTGTGCTCAGGCAATGAGCCCTAATTGGCAAGTGCCATTTTGTATTCCATTATTCTTTTAATAGAGAATACAATCTTGGGTTAGTCACCCCATGGTTTTTCTCTTAATAGGGTTTTCCATGTAAAAATCCTTGTGTTATGTGTGTTGATTTTATTTCTATTCTTATGATCACATATGCTTATATGTTTTGATGCTACACTAATTATTAAAGAAGAAAAGAAAGTTAAAGTAATTTGAGATAACTGATTTACCCCCCTCTTAATTATCTGACTTGTTTCCAATAGTAGATTCTCTATTGTTGGGTATGATGCAATCAGGTTTTGAGAGGACAGAGTTGCAATGCTAAAAGGGGTTAGGATCACCTTGGATGGTGACTTGCCTGCCATTATGAGGGAACTATATGCATTGGTGATAGGTAGAAGGCATAGCTTTCATGGCATGAATCCATGGTCTACCTAGGAGAATATTATAGGCTAGCTCCCTATCTTGGACTTGGCACATAATGTCTTTTATCACTAGTCCCACTTGTATGGGTAATACCACTGTTCCCTTCGTAGTTCCCTCCTCTTCATCATAGGCTTTAATAGTAATCTTCTTCCTTGGATCAACTACATTTTTAGAGAACCCCAATGTAAGTACTCGCTTGAGCATGCAAACATTTAAACCGACTCCCCCATCAATCAGAACCCTCTTGATGCAGTGCTTATGGATGAAGGAGACGATATTTAAGGGGGTGTTATTGTTTCAAGTATGGGCCTAACCAGTGTTGTCATTGATGTCAACATACTCCTGTTGCATTAATGATAAGGATTGGATGAACTGTTTGATGAGGATATTGAGAAAATTAGTTCTATAGAAAAGAACAATGAAGATAGTAAGATAAAGATCCTAGCTAAGATGAATATTAGAGGATGCGCATCACAGGGTCTATATATATGTGTCTTAAGATGATCCATTAAAGATTTTAGAGGTCCATATGAAGATCTGAAGAAGTTGTGGTCGCTCAAGTAAAACCAGTTCTGGTAGGTGGTCAGAGGTGACAAAGTGATACAGATAGGTCCGATGAGATCCAAAAATGCATTATCCTATTCTATAGATTTGGTGGAGTGTTTAGGAAGTTCATGTGGAGTGAAAACTCAAATGGTTCATGATCTGGAGGTCCGCAAGCATCTATTCCATTGTGACAGTGATGACAGACTGTGTTCTTGAGGTTCTGGATGAAGGAGAAGGATTTCGGTAAGTAGATGTTGTGTGGATGTTCTTGGTGATTCAGGCAAGCTTGTGGAGGTCTTTGGATCATGTCCAGTTCATGTTGGTGGTCCGCATTGGAGTTTTAGCTCACAATTGGAGAGTTCTTTTGGATGATGGTGTTCTTCCTATGTTTAGCCAACCGGATGTGTTACACATCCTACAGATGATCTTGAAGATGTTATGTGAAGATTGGCATGTTCCTAGAATAATACTGAAGTCTCAAATCTATGTGGCCGATAGTGTGTTGATCCACGTGAAGTCTTTGTAATTAGTCATGATGTATTTATGTATTTGCTCTATAATGTTTGTCAACTTAGATGATCATTCCTAAGTCAATGTCTTGTATAAATAAGGAATTACAAAGTCATTCCAAAGTGTGTCATGTGGAGATGAGAGTGTGGTAGCAAGGAGGAGGGAAAAAAGTAGAGAAGAAGTATTAGGCTTAAATGGAACTGATTCAAGCATGATGAAGATGCTATTCTCTAGTTCAAGTATGTGATACTTATTACTCTATAGATAGTGTGTCTCTTGTAGGTAGTGGGCCTCTTGTGAGTAGTGTGCTCGAGTAGTGAGCCCTAATTGGCATGTGCCATTTTGTTCTTTCTATTCTTCTAACAAAGAATACAATCTTAGGTTAATCACCCCATGGTTTTTCCCTTAACCAGGTTTTCCATGTCAAAATCTTGGTGTCTTGTGTGTTAATGTGTTTCTGCTCTTGATTTAATGTATTATGTTTCAATGATTGATTTATCATTATGCTATTGAATTACAAAGTGGATTTAAGTGTTTAATTACAAGAAAGTTTTGGACAACTGATTCACCCCCCCTCTTAGTTGTCTGTCTGAAATCTAACAATTGGTATTAGAGCCAAGTTCTTCTAAAAAGAGCTTAACTGCTTGAGGAGATCTAGGATGTCATCCTACAAGAAGGATAGTTTGAAGTTTGATGGAAGAAATTTTAATCTTTGGAAAATTCGTATGCAATGTCACTTGCAATGTATGGGAATGTAGTACTAGACCATGGCTACAACGAAGTATACTCCTCCATAGAATGACCCAAAAACTGTAACTAAAATCATAGATGCTGAAAATAATTTGTGAAATAAAGAAGCCCTTCTAAGTGCCTTGTCTGATTCAGAGCTTTCAAATGTTGTGGACCTACAAACTGCTTTTGAGATTTGGGAAAAACTGGGACTTCTGCATGAAGGAGACAAGTATGTTAAATGTGCAAGGCTACAGAGTCTGAAAGAGAAATTTGAAAATTTGAAGATGAGAGAAGATGAAAATATCACTACTTTTATGCCAAGAGTAAATGAGCTTGTTTGTGGCATTAGATGTGTTGGTGGAGTCTTGGATGAAGATGAGATTGTTGGCAAATTTCTCAGGTCCCTTTCCGCTTCTTATAAAATCAAGGTTGCTAGCATTGAAGAATTTAGAGCTCATTCTACTGTCACAAGAGATCAATTGGTTAGTAAATTGGCTGTATTTGAATTGACCAAGTTTGGAGATGTCCCCCCCAAGATTGAATCTGCATTCAAAGCTAGTGCCTCTATAAAAGGTAAACAAAGGTTTGATCTGGGAGAGAATTCTTCAAGGAAACTATCATGGTATGAAAAAGCAAGAAAAGACCTGGAAGAAGAAGAAGCTGAAACTGCTCAACTTGAAGCCCTTATTGCAAAAAGATTGCCAAGAGGATCCGATAAGTATGAAGGAAAATTGCCTTTTAAGTGTTTTAACTGCAATAAGATTGGTCATTTTGCCTCAAGATGTCTGAAAAGATTTTTAAGACCAAATCCTAACAAATCAAGGTTCCAAAAGAATTGTAACTATGTTCATGAAGATGATGATAATAAAGGAGTTATAGATGATGAATCAGAATCAGGAAACAAATCCAGAAGTGATTGGGTGTTTATTGCCATCAAAGAAGAAGATCCAATGCCATCTTAATCTATCAATCATAAAGTTGTAGAAAGAGCTCTGGCTGCCCAAGTTGAAGAAAAGGATGACTGGGTCATTGACAGTGGATGCTCTCACCATATGACAGGTGACAAAAATAAGTTCATAGATTTGGAAAGGTATGAAGGAGGAGTGGTAAAGTTTGGTGATAATTATACTGGTAGAATTAGAGATAGAGGAACTATTTCTTTTGATGGAAAGAACAAAACTGGTAATGTATTGTATGTTGAAGGATTGAAGCACAATCTTCTTAGTGTTGGACAATTGGTAGACAAAGGCTATGATCTCTTATTCAAGAATGGAAAATGCAAGATCTTTGAAAGTTCCAGAACAGAGATTGTATCCAGTACTCAAACAAAAGGTAATATCTTCCATTTAGTTGGTACTGGTAAAAGTTGTCTATTTGTGCAAATTGATCAGAGTTGGTTATGGCATAGGAGGATGTGTCATATAAATTTTGATAATATCATCAAGATAAGCAACACTCAGGCTGTAAGAGATCTTCCAAAATTGATGAAACCTACAAATAGTTTGTGCAAAGAATGTCAGTTGGGTAAACAAAATAGAGTCTCATTTAAAAGCAAAGAGTAATCTTCTACCAGATTATTGGATTTAGATCATACTGACCTATGTGGTTTGACAAGAATCAGGAGTGTGCACGTGATAGATACTTCATGTTACTAATTGATGACTATTCTTGGATTATGTGAGTTACTTTTTTGAAAGAGGAATCAGAAGCTCTTGAGAAATTCAAAATATTCAAGGCTATGGTAGAGAATGAAACTAGATTAAAATTAAAATGTCTAAGGTCTAATAGAGGTGGAGAATTCACATCCAGTGATTTCATAGAATTCTATGAGAAGCATGGAATAAGAAGACAATTGTCTGCTCCTAGGACTCCACAGCAGAATGGGGTAATGGAAAGAAAGAATCAGACCATCCAAGAAGCATCTAGGACCATGGTGATGGAAGCAAATATTCCTCAGATCTATTGGAGAGAAGCTGTTAGCACTATAGTCTATACTCTCAATCGAGTACAAATCAGAAGCAATACTAGTAAGACTCCCTATGAACTTTTGTTTGGCATCACTCCTACTGTGAGGTATTTTAGAGTCTTTGGTAGCAAATGTTACATTAAAAGAGATGAAGATCTAGGCATGTTTGATGCTAGAAGTGATGAAGGAATATTCTTGGGTTACTCTACACAAAGCAAAGCATATGGGTGTTATAACACGAGATTGAGAAAGATTATAAAAAGTACAAATGTGAAGGTTGATGAAGGAATTGAAAAACCCACAAGGTTTATGAATGTGATGAAGATGATTAGAATGGTGTTCTGATTCAAGGAGCCCAAGCCCCTTTTGAAATTTAGATTGATCCGGTAAATCAGGAAGAAGAGACAAATTTTAATGAGCCTGATCAAGAATCAGAAGTGCAAGAAACCACCAAAATTCCTAGGTATGTAAATTGAACCACTTTAAAGATCAGATCATAGGTGACAAAAGCAAAGGTGTACAAACAAGAAGGAGGATTTCTCAAGATTCAGATAAGTATTGTCTAATATCAAAGATTGAACCTAAGATAGTGAATGAAGCTTGCAATGATGAAAATTGGACTAAAGCAATTAAGGAAGAGCTGATGCAAATTAAGAAAAATAACACTTGGGATCTTGTTCCCAGACCTAGAAACAAGAATGAGATTGGAATCAAATGGGTCTTCTAGAACAAACTGAATGAAGTGGGTGAAGTAATAAAAAATAAAGCTAGATTGGTTTGCAAGGGTTACTCTCAAATAGAAGGAGTTGATTTTGAAGAAACTTTTGCTTCGGTGGCAAGAATTGAAGCAGTCAGATTGTTTCTTGCCTTTGCTGCCTTCAAAGACTTCAAAGTATATCAGATGGATGTCAAGTCTACCTTTCTGAATGGAGACTTGGAAGATGAAGTATACATTGAGCAACCAGATGGATTTCAATTGTCTAATCATGGTGATATGGTTTGCAAGCTAAAGAAAGCACTATATGGACAGAAGCAAGCCCCAAGAGCCTGGTATGAAAGATTGGATAAGCATATTTTGAAGATTGGTTTCAACAAAGGTACTATTAACAGTAATTTGTATTTCAAAATTGATCATGAAAACATCCTGATTGTTGAAGTGTTTGTTGATGATATCATTTTTAGAGGAAGAGATAGTATGTGTAAAACTTTTGCAAATCAAATAAAAAGTAAATTTGAGATGTCCATGCTTGGGGAAATAAATTTCTTCTTGGGTCTACAAATCACTCAAAAAAAGAAAGGAATCTTCATTTCTTAGACCAAATATGTGAAAGAATTATTAAAAAAAATTTGGGATGGAAGACTCAAAGCCAATGAATACTCCCATGGCAACCGGATGTAAATTAAGCAAAGATGATGACTCTCTTAAGGCTGATTAGAAAAAGTATAGATCAATGATTGGAGGATTGTTGTATCTCACTCAAACTAGACCTGACATTATGAATGTTGTTGGTCTTATTTCTAGATTCCAAGATGATCCTAGAGAATCTCATGTCATGGCAATCAAGAGGATTTTTAGATATCTAAAAGGGATAGTTGAGTATGGATTGTGGTATCCCAGAGATCATGATTTTTCTCTTCATGCTTATACAGATGTGGATTGGGTAGGAGATGTGGATGACCAGAAGAGTACTAGTGGTGGAGCATTCATTTTGAAGAAGAGATTGGTTTCTTGGCTGAGCAAGAAGTAAGAGGCAATATCTCTATCCACTACAGAAGCAGAATATATTGTAGCAGCAGGTAGTTGTACTCAAGTTTTGTGGATGAAGCAAATGATAAGAGACATAAGAGTGGAATATGAGGATCCTATCACAATCTTTTGTGATAATTCAAGTGTAATAAATATATCTAAGAATCCGGTGTTGCATTCAAAGACTAAACATATATCCATCAAGTTTTACTTTTTGAGAGAGCAAGTGAACAAGAATGAAGTCAAATTGGAGTTTATGCCTTCCAAGGATCAGATTGCAGACATATTTACTAAACCTCTACTTAAGGACTCTTTTGAGTATCTTAGGGAAAAGTTAGGAGTTATTGCCCCTTCAGTGTTGAACTAAGGTGCACTGATGTGCATCAGTCTGGTGGATATCATAGTTATATCTTGTGGTCTAGACTGATGATGGGGAGCTGCTACTTAGGGGGAGTAGCTGGTATGATTCTAAAGTGGTGGAATTGTAAGTATGTGCCCTTTTCCATTGATGTCAAAGGGGGAGAGAAGACATGTGAAAAACAAGTGGTTACTGATCAAAGGGGGAGTAGGAAAGAAAGAGAAGTTGTGATAATAAGGAGAAGTTCTTGTCTTGATGGTTAAAATAGTTTTTCACATCATATGCTGTCATCAATGACAAAGGGGGAGATTTTTGCAAGTATGGACCTAACCGGTGTTGTCATTGATGTCAACATAATCCTGTTGCATTAATGATAAGGATTGGATGAACTATTTGATGAGGATATTGAGAAAATTAGTTCTATAGAAAAGAACAGTGAAGACAGTAAGCTAAAAATCCTAGCTAAGATGAAGATCAGAGGATGCACATCAAAGGGTCTATAGATATGTGTCTTAAGATGATCTAGTAAAGATTTTAGAGGTCCGTATGAAGATCTGAAGAAGTTGTGGTCGCTCAAGTAAAATCTTTTCTAGTTGGTGTTCAGAGGTGACAAAGTGATATAGATAGGTCTGGTGAGATCCAGAAATGCATTATCCTATTTTGTGGATTTGGTGGAGTGTTTAGGAAGTTCATATGGAGTGACAACTAAAATGGTTCATAATCTGGAGGTCCGTAAGCATCTATTCCATTGTGATAGTGATGATAGACTGTGTTCTTGAGGTTCTGGATGAAGGAGAGAAGGATTTCAGTAAGCAGATGTTGTGTGGATGTTCTTGGTGATTCAAGCAAGCTTGTGGAGGTCTTTGGATCATGTTCAATTCATGTTGGTGTTCTGCATTGGAGTTTGAGCTCACAATTTGAGAGTTCTTCTGAACGATGGTGTTCTTCCTAAGTTTGGCTGACCGGATGTGTTACACATCCTATGAATGATCTTGAAGATGTTATGTGAAGATTGGCATGTTCCTAGAAGAATATTGAAATCTCAGATCTGTATGGCCAATAGTGTGTTGATCCATGTGAAGTCTTTTGTAATTAGTCATGATGTATTTATGTATTTGCTTTGTAATGTTTGCCAACTTAGATGATCGTTCCTAAGTTGATGTCTTGTATAAATAAGGAATTGCAAAGTCATTCTAAAGTGTGTCGTGTGGAGATGAGAGTGTGGTAGTGAGGAGAGAAAAAAATAGAGTAGAAGTATTGGGCTTAAATGGAACTGATTCAAGCATGATGAAGATGCTATTCTTTAGTTCAAGTATGTGATACTTATTATTCTGTAGACAGTGTGTCTCTTGTAGGCAGTGGGCCTCTTGTGAGCAATGTGCTCGGGTAGTGAGCCCTAATTGACATGTGCCATTTTGTTCTTTCTATTCTTCTAACAGAGAATACAATCTTGGGTTAAACACCCCATGGTTTTTTCCTTAACTGGGTTTTCCATGTAAAAATCTTGGTGTCTTGTGTGTTAATGTGTTTCTGCTCTTGATTTAATGCATTATGTTTCAATGATTGATTTATCATTATACTACTTAATTACATAGTGGATTTAAGTGTTTAATTACAAGAAAGTTTTGGACAACTGATTCACCCCCCTCTCAGTTGTCTGCCCAAAATCTAATAGTTATGAGGCTGAGACACTGAGAGGTCATCTTTTTTGGTAAATGATATGGTACTAGAGGAGGTTAGATTACCTACCATGGCTCTAAACTTCTCTTGGGCCAAGTTAGTGGTTACAATTGTTTCCACCAAGGCTTTATCAAGAATCTCCTTGTGGGAAGGAGATAGATGCAACAACTCTAAGATAGAAATGTGGGCAGGAGTCTCCCGTAGTTGGTATATGACACTATACTGATGGGAGTTGGACTAAGAAGGTGATGACCTTAGAGGGAGGGTATTCAATGCAACCTTACCACTGCAGGCAATGATGCCACAATCAATTTTGTTGGGTCCTGATTGTTGGTTAGATGTAACCACATTGATTTGTGGGACATGCTCTTATATACAATTGATGGTATAATTGAATGGTATACTTGAGTAATTGGCATTACTATTCCCATTATTCTAATTTTGCCTGTTGTGGTTATTGTTGTTGTTACCATTGTTTTTGTTGTTGTATAGCCTATCATGATTGAGAAGTGGATCTTTGTAAGCCACATGCATCTCATTAGAAGTATGTTATTGAGAACCTCCTTGATTTTGATCAAGTATGTCTTGAATAACATGTTTGAGACATATACAATTGTTGGTTGTATGTGCTCTTCCTCTATGATACTCACAAAAGTTAGTGTCTTTCCAATAGTGAGGTTTTATTTGAGGTTCAAAATCGCTTGTTGGTGGTAGAGTGATTTCAATGTTGGCCAATAGCTTCCTTAATGCAGATTCTTGGGACTCACCCAGTGGTGTAAACTTTCACCTTAGCCATTGCTAATGCCTTTGTGAATATGTTTTTCAACCACTCTTCAGATCTATCAAACTCCAAGTAAATTTCTCCATTGTTTTCTAGTTGTTTGATGAAATGGGACCTAGTATTGATGTGATTGCTCCTCTTGTGAAAAAGATGACTTTTTGATAATGCAATTTCTGACTTACTATCACAATTATTTATGTTGGATCCTCTTGAACATGCATTAAATCTAACAATACTCAATGCATCCAAATTGCTTGATAGACTATAAATGTTGCTACCACATACTCTGCTTCATCTAATGAAATTGTCATAGGTTACTTATTTGGTTCCCATGAAACTACACTTGATCCAAAGTAAAAAACATATCTAGAAGTACTCTTTCTATCATCTATGCTACTTAAAAAATCACTGTTAGTATATCCAAATAAATCAAAATCATTAGTTTTGGAATATAGTATTCCATATCCTATTGTTCATACTACATATCTTAATATTCTCTTCCCAACTTGCAAGTGTGAGTCTTTTGGTGACTCCATAAGTCTTGAAATTAGACTAACACCATACATTATGTTTGGTCTTCTGGCTATGAGGTACATCAAACTTCTAATGAGTCTTTTGAAAATTGATGGATTAGCATTAGATCCCTTGTCTCCTTTGGTGATTTTAGTTCCTATTGCAACTGGAGTTGGTGTTGGATTAGAATTCAACATCCTAAATTTCCTTAACACATCCTTGCATACTTAGATTGAAAAATGAAAATACTAGTATCCATTTGAACAACTTCAATGCCTAGAAAATATCTCATCAATCCTAAATCTATCATTTCAAACTCTTTCTTCATAGTTGTTTTGAACATGTCTATAGACAAATTTCTAGTAAATAGTAAATTGACATATAAACTTACAATCAAAATTGGACCTTGGTTGTTGTTTTTTGTATATAATTTAGGCTCAATATTGCTTCTACTAAACCCATTGTTAATTATGTATGAATCAACTTTACTATACCATACTCTTGGTTTTTGTTTGAGACCATAAAGGGATTTCTTCAATATACATACTTTGTCTTCATGCCCATGCACTTCATAACTTGGTGGTTATTGTACATACACTTCTTCCTCTATAAAACCATTCAAAAATGATGATTTGGCATCCATCTTGTAAACTTTCTAATTTTTTTGTGCTACTATGGCTAAGACAATGCTAACTATATCAAGTCTTCCTATTGGTGCAAATGTATCATTGTAATCAATATTATATTGTTGTGCAAAACCTTTTCCTACTAATGGTGCAATCATAGTTAGGAGGGTCCACAAGGTGACTAGTCCAGACTGTGCAGCAAGAGTAAACACAATGGAAGCAACTCTATTATAGAATTCAAATACAGATTTAGAAGTTTAGTATATCATAGATTCAAAATGCAAACATGCCGGCAACATGCAGGCTTACAAATTAGGGCTCACATGCCTGATTATATAATAGAAGGATATGGCATTGAAGCACTTGATACCAAAAGAATTCAAACTATCTAACTATTTTTAATCATGAACTACTTTCCTATGCATCTATTACATGAATATATATCATCTTTAGATCACAAGAATCCTCCACGTCATCCAAGAGTGATTACAAACTCCAATGAAAGAGATGTAACTTGTGTACATGGATAGGTTAGCCTAAAACATATGGAAATCCTCCGTAAGTGAATGAAACAATGTGTGGATCTCAAGGAAGGTTGGACAGGTTCCAAACTATCTTGAATGATGTGTCATAAATAGCTCCACAAGTTGTGGAAGTGCTCCACAAGTCTTCTCCTTTAGCTAGTTGTCTGAGACTGTCAGGATGCTCTATTTTGAGAAAATAATTGATCTTATGATAGTGACATCTTTCCAAAAACTAATCTAAATGATCTAAATTTTGGATATGATGTGCATGATGATGTCTAGATGCTAAGTCCAGCTCTGTAAGGTCTGAAATGAAACTGCAGCAAAATGCAGATCAAAATACAAAAATTGCTACTGACTAAACTAACTATACTAAATTGGGAAAATGAAAGAAAATATAATGAATGTAAATATTTTTGGTTGATGCAAGATTGCTCTACAACACGGGATGCTCCTACATCAGACACCCAGGGTTGTTGAAAAGGTGAGCCCCTCATTTTCTTGAGGCTAGAGGAAAACCAAGATGGTCCACCTCAACCTGAGAAATCCAAGACAAATCTTCTTCCGATCTACCCTTCCACTTCACAAGATATTCTTTGTATTTCTTGCCTCTAGTGTTGCGTCCAATTCTACTGTCCAGGATGTCCTCAATCTGCTTCAGTGCTTGTTGTGGTAAGTCCTTCTTCAAGCCTTCTTTAATGTTGTCATTGAACTTTCCTTCATGATACTGATATAGGTCTACAATGTTGAAAATAGGTGATATACCCAGTGTCTCCAGTAGCTCCACTTCATATGCATTTCCTAAATCAAACTTCTTGAGTATCCTACATGGTCCAAACTTATTCATCTTCAACTTGTTATATATGTCCCTACTGGAAATCTTTCTTTTCTTAGATATACCATAACTTCACCTCTAATTGCAAACTTGTTATGTCTTTTCTTCTCATCTGCTTGCTCCTTATACTTATTCTTCATCTCTTCCAAATGCTTCTTAACTTCATCATGCACTATCTCCATGTGTCCTACAAATCCTTCTTCTTATGTACTCCTCTTATTCTCCATACCGATATCTCTCAACTTTGCTACTCCTCTGGGGTTTACTCTAGTTACTATCTCAAAAGATGTCTTTCTAGTATCACTATTCACTAAATTATTGCATACAAACTCATCTTGTGATAGAATTAGATCCCAATTTCTTGTCTTCTCTCCAACCAAACATCTCAACAAGTTACCTAAACTCTTATTTAATACCTTTGTCTGTCTATCAGTCTATAGATGAAATGTTGAACTGAACTTCATATCTGTCTTCATCTTCTTCCAAAGTGTTCCCCAAAAGTATCTAAGGAATCTTGTAGCTCTATTTGAAATTATGCTCTTAGGTAATCCATGCAATCTCACAATCTCCTTGAAAAATATGTCAGCCACATGAACTGCATTAGTTGTCTTCTTACAAGCTATGAAATGTGCCATCTTTGAAAATCTATCCACTATCACAAATATAGAATCATGTCCTCTCTGTGTCTTCAAAAATCCCAATATGAAATCCATGTTTATGTCTTCCCAAGGTCTCTCTAGTATTGTCAAAGATTTGTTTAATCCAGTATTCTGACTACTTCCTTTTGCAACTTGACATAATCTACAACTCTCCACAATCTTCCTTACATCCTTATATATTTGGGGCCAAAAGTAATTTTCACTTATCAAAGCCACTATCTTATCAATTCTGAAATGTCCTACCAATCCACCCTTATGCTTCTCTTTGATCAAATTATCTCTCATTGAACTCCTAGGGATACACAACTAATTTCCTTTGAACAACATATCCTCTTGAATGAAACAATCCAACCACTTACTTATATCTATCACAACAGGTTCCTTACATGCTTTCCAAGGTTCTACAAAATCAAGGTCTTCTTCATACATGTTCTTCAATTCCTCAAATTCTAATAGTTCAACTCTCATCTCTGTCAGCAAATTCCTTCTTCTACTCAATGCATCTGCAACTTTGTTTCATTTTCCACTTCTATGCTTTAGTACAAAAGTGTAACTCTATATGAACTCTACCCATCTCATATGTCTCCGATTCAACTTTCTTTGACTATTCAGGTACTGCAAAGCTTGATGATCTGTATACAACACAAATTCCTTAGGCAACAAATAATGTTTTGAATTCTTCAAGGCTTGAATTATAGCATAGAATTCTTGATCATAAATTGAATATCATCTCCTTGCATCATTCAACTTCTCACTAAAATATGCTATAGGTCTACCTTCTTGACTTAAAAATGCTCCTATTGCATTTCCACTCACATCACAATCTACTTGAAATACTTTATTGAAATTTGGTAATGCCAATACTAGTTGCTCTGTCATTCTTTGCTTCAATAATTCAAAACTTTTATCTGCTCCTGATGTCCACTTAAAGTCCTTTATGTCACCTCTCATTGACTCTGTAATAGGGTTACATATTGAACTGAAATTTCTAATGAACTTCCGATAGAAACTAGCCAATCCATGAAATGATTTGACTTCTCTAATACTCACAAGTGTAGGGCACTCAACAATTGCTCTAACTTTCTTAGGGTCCATATTCAATCCTTCAATAGAAATTACAAATCCCAAGTATACCAATTCTTCCTTCATGAAACTACACTTCTAGATGTTTATCATCAATTTATCTTCTCTCAACCTCTACAAACTTGTCTCAGGTGCCACAAATGTTCTTCTATTATCTTACTGAAAATCAGAATATCATCCAAATATATAATAACAAACTTACCCAAGAATTTCTTCATAATTTCATTCATCAACCTCATGAAAGTACTCAGTGCATTTGTTAATCCAAAAGTTATCACTAACCATTCATACAATCCTTAATTTGTCTTAAAATCAGTCTTCCATTCATCTCCTTCTCTAATTCTAATATGATGGTATCCACTCTTCAAGTCTATATTTGTAAAATATTTTTCTCCACTCAAACAATCCATAATGTTATCCATCCTAGGCAATGGAAATCTATACTTAACTGTGATTTTGTTGATTTCTCTAGAGTCAATACACATTCTCCATTCTCCATCCTTCTTCAGTGCTAACACTGCAGGTATTACACAAGGGCTCAAGCTTTCTCTGATCAAACTTTTCCTCAACAACTCTTGTATCTATCTATTCAATTCTTCATTCTCTACTAGTGTCATTCTATGTGCTGCTTTATTTGGCAAACTATCTCTAGGTATAAGATCCATGTGATGACTGATACTCCTGATTGGTGGAAATCCTTCAGGTATGTTATCTAATATGATGTCTTCATACTCTGTCAGTAATTCAATTATCTCCTCAGGTTGTGATTCTTCAATTTTTGTCTTTAGGGTTTCAGGCTTCTTAGGAATCAAAGCATAACACATATTCTCATGTCTCAAACCATCCAAAAATTTCCTTCCATCTACCAAACAAATTCTAGCATCCCCACATACCTCACTCTTAGGATCATCTTCCAAAGGAATCAAAGTAATTCTCTTTCCATTTGATTTTATAGTGTACGTATTCTTTCTCCCATCATGTATAGTTTTTCTATCATACTACCATGATCTACCCAACAAAATATGACATACATCCATAGGCATAATATCACACAATACTTCATCATGATAAGATCAAATATGAAATTTTACCAGACATTGTTCTCTCACCAGTACCTTATGATCATCCTAAATCCATTCTATCTGATACAGATTAGGGTGTTTCAATATTTCCAACTTCAGTTTAGTCACCATTTCCTCTGAAATCAAGTTATTAGAACTACCACTATCAATTACAACCTTACAACATTTACCTCCTGATTTTGATCTAGTCTGGAACAAACTTTTCCTCTACGGTGGTTCCTCATTTGTCTCTACTTGAAATAGTGCTCTCCTCATGACAAGTTATTCTCCTTTCTTAGTTTTACCAACCAAATAGGGGTCACCTAGTTCAACAGGTTCTTCTTCTACATAAGTTGTTTTTCCACTGTTCTCTATCTTCTTGCTTGTACTTGATGACATTCAAGTGCTCTATGTCCTTCACCTCCACACTTAAAATAGGTTCCTTTGAATGTTCTCCTATCAAATCCTTTTCCATCTCTTCTGTATCCTTCACCCTGGTATGAATTAGGGTTTCCTTTGTAGCAGAATGTTTTGTCATCTCTCTAGTATGAATTGCTATCTCTGTCTTCCTTCTTGAATGTGTTATCTTGTTTTCTTTTCTCTACAAGTGATCTTTCTCCTTTGGAATATGTTCTACCTCTTTGAAATTTACCTCCTCTACCTCTCTGTCTCTACTCATGCTTCTTGTTCAACTTTTCTTCAACTTTAAGGGCAAAGTGATATGCTTCTTCCAGTGTTGTCATCCTTATGAAACTCAATTCTTCTTGAATGTTCAATCTTAGTCCATTGATGTATCTTGCCACTTTCTCCTTGCTTGCTTCACTATGTCTTGTCCTTATGATCATCTTATGAAATTCTTCAGTGTACTCCATAGATTTCTCCTTTTGTCTTAAGTTCTGCAATCTCTTAAATAGTTTCAACTCATAGTTAGTAGGTATACACTGATTCTTCAACTTTGTCACCATTTTGTCCCACTTTATGATCTTTTCTTTTCCTCTTCTATTTATTTCCACCAAATAGAAGCATGTCCTTTCAACTTAGTCTTTGCAAATCTTACCTTCTCCAGATCTTCAATTTCTTCATACTCAAAGTATTCTTCTAGGTCATTTATCCAATCCATCATCTCCTCAAGATTCAAATTGCCAGTATAGTTTAGTACATCAACTCTAGGTCTTTTCCCAATCTTTGAAATAGCTCTCAACATCTTTACTTGATCTAATTCTTCTTCTTCTTATAGGATTTCTTCATTTTGATTAGTGGATTGAAATTCTTCATCATCACTTTCAACATTAGGTCAAGGTGTTAGTCCTCTTCTTCGATCTTCTTCAACAACATCCAAATGAACTCACATTATTTTCGTCATCTTCATCATCTCATCCATTCTTCTAGCCATAGTACCAACAACAAGTATTCTCCTTAGTGAGATCTCTTCCTAGGATCAAATATAACTACGTCAAATTTGACGATCAAGTTACCAGGTGACAATTTACTAACAATCAATAATTGGTTGACAACATAAGTAGTCTTCCTTGGGTTTGGCAATCTATTCACAACAAGATCTTATGGAATGCCTTCACCAACTTCATTCACTTTTCTCCCAAAGGATTCAAACTTCACTCTAATACCACTTGGTGTAATCATGGTTAGGAGGGTCCACAAAGTGAACAGTCTAGACCATGCAGCAAGACTAAAGAGAATGAAAGAAACTCAATTATAGAATGCAAATGTAGATTTATATGTTCAGTATACCATAAATTCAAAATTCAAACATGTTGGAAACATGTGGGCTTACAAATTAGGGCTCACAGGCCTGATTACAGAATGGAAGGATATGGCATTGAAGCACCTGATAACAAATGAATTCAAACTATCTAACTATTTATAATCATGAACTACTTTCCTATGCATCTATTACATGAATATATATCATCTCTAAATCACAAGAATCCTCTGCATCAGCCAAGAGTGATTACAAACTCCAATGAAAGAGTTGTAACGTGTGTACACAGATAGGTTAGACCAAAACATATGGAAATCCTTTGCAAGTGAAAGAAACAACACGTGGATCTCAGGGAAGGTCAGCAAGGTTCTAAACTATCTTAAATGATGTAGCATTTATCTCCATAAGTTTTCTCCTTTAGCTGGTTGTCTAAGATTGTTAGGATGTTCTGTTATGAGAAAATAGTTGATCTTCTGATAATGATATCTTTCTAGAAATTGATCCAAATGATCTAAATTTTGGATACGATGTTCATGATGATGTATAGATGTTAAGTCCAGCTCCCTAAGGTCTAAAATGAAGCTATGACAGAATGCAGACCAAAATACAGAAATTACTACTGACTAAATTTATTGTACTAAACTAGGAAAATGAAAGAAAATAGAATGAATGCAAATATTTTTGGTTGATGCAAGATTTCTCTACAACTTGGGATGCTCTTGCATCAACTAACCTTGCTTTATACTATTTAGGGTAAAACTGGGATTTGTTTAATGTTTTAGTTGTTCGATGTTTGAATCCTCCTTTCACCCTATACATTCAAGGATCTAGGGTCGAGTGACAATTCACTATCATACCCTAGATCACTGTGAAAAGTAGGGAAGCTTGGATTAGGGTGTTTAATTATCAATTTTCCTTCTCTTATACTTAATTGACCATTAAAACCCTAATTATGTAAATACAACAATAAACTGATGAATAATGGAAAAAGCTCTTGCAGAGAGATGTAAAATATCAAATCACAGAGTACCTATTTTTGGGGTTCTGAGGAGGAGTCAGGAACAAAAGAGTAGACACCCAAGTCCAATACCCTACTTTTTGTTCAGATCTGGGAACTCAGTCTACAACTCTTCCCTATTGTCTTGGAGATTTTCCATCATGGAAGTTGGAAGACTAATGAGTGGGTGCCCAAGTCCAGGGTGTTATTTTTCCTTCTGTTCTACAATTTTGACACTTCAAGATGCCTTCCTACAACTTCACTTTTCCCATCTCTGCAACCTGTAACGTGCAACCATGAAAACTTTGGGAGGGGGTTGTGGTGTTTAGAGGCTTGACTCAACCAAGCCCCAGAGGACACTTAAGTCTCTGAACATCGTTATCAGATAGAGAGTGTGTGCCCTTGTGAGGCAGAGGCAAAAACTAAAGGAAATGATGATGAAAACACAATGTAATGTCACCTTGTAGTGAAGATATCATCGGAGGAAGATACTCTTCATTCCATGATGAAATGGATGCTCAAATCTGCAAACACAAACACATAAACCACACAATTCTGCTCTTGCAACACAATGAAAGCCTTCAATTACCTTTAAGATGCCAAAATCACATGAACATAATCTAGTTTATAAATGAATGCCTAAACATGCTTTTATATGCAACTACAAACACTCCCACCAAGATTTTCATAATTTAAACTTATCGTGTTGGCATAGGACCTAAATAATTATCATAAACTAACACCCAAAAATTGGGGCTGCCCCAAAATAGGGAAGGACTAGGGTGCATGTTCCCAAGTGCTCCCTCCCTATTTTGGGTAGAGTCAAGCTCAAGGGGTCCTCCTAGGTCCCATTTGTCATGTTACCTAGGGCTTATTCCATTGAGATGTCAAATTATGAAGTAAGATGTCCTAAATGAACACTAAAGACCTAGGAGCTAAACCTTATGAGGGAAAAGCCCCCAAGGGGACATTTTTGACATTACATTTAGCCCCCACTTTAATGTATGTATAAACGTGAGGCCAATACAAGCATTAAAGTAAGGTTACAAACACAACAAACACACCAAGCATGGAGAAGACACACCAATCACATAGAAAATAGTAACAAGCATGTAAAACACATAGAAGATAGTTACAGTCACACAAAACATAGAGAAGACAATCAATGCATAGAAGACACATTAATGCATGGAAGACAGGAATGATTCTTTTCTTTTCTTTTTCTCATATATATGAAATGCAGATGTAAGTACTAGAAAGTAAACAAACCTCCCATAATACATGATGCACTCATCACGCAAGTCTTTGTATATGGGGCAACACACACACAAGACATACAAAACCTCCCAAAATGTAGGAGGCACAACCCTAAGGCGCTAGTCTTTATATTGCATATGGGGAAACAAACATGCCACACAAAACAAGCATGCCAAAACATAGACACTTGAAGACATGGAGAAAACATGATAGAGAAGTGATGGTGTGTTCCCTATTTCTAGGCTCATCACCATCTCAAGCACATTACAGGCACACACTGACAATTGGGCTTTGTCACAACAATCATCGAAGACACACTTAAGGGTTGAGTTAGTTACATAACTACTCCCCACCTCTACAGAGGACTTTTGAAAATGATAGGATGATGCATTCTGCTCCGAGAAATACACCATCCCTGCCTCCATAGAGGGCTTAAGAAAAAAGGATATACACGATATCCTACCTCCACAAATGGCTTGCATGATTGATTGATTGATTGCAAACAAACTTAGGATGCACGATGCACTGATTGCATAGGTCTTTGCATCTGAGGGTAAACACATTGCTAACATCTACAACAGACAACTTACCTTATATGCCCCCACCGTAAGGTGGTTGATATCATGCATTGATATCAAGCATGTTAAGGTAGGAATAAAACACACAAGGGAACACCGAATTTTGCAAAGCCCATGTCCCTCGGAGGTGACATGTACTTTACGATCGCCAAATGTTCCCACAAACACATCCCTACAAGAAACATGTTAGTGTCTACAAGATCATGATAAACAATGACATCAATGCATATGATTAACCACACAAAGAGTCAAGGTTATATGATGAATATGGAGTTCGAGGATAATCGTGGGGCTATATCATGAAGCTCTCCAAATCGAGTACCACCAAGGCTAGATTCAAAGACAAATACATGTACATAGAGCAACAGTATTGTTAAGGTTTGTAAATGCGATAGAAACATCATCAAATTCACTACGCAGAAAGCACGAGTGCTTCCACTAGCCAAGCATCAAATAAAATATACAACCCCATCGTCATATTAGGAACTAAGTCCATTTTTTGATTGCTCTCAAAAGGAACACTAGGTCTACATCAGTATAAATATTTTTCATCATTCACCTGCTAGATAGAAACACTAGAGGAAGGGAAACAATAAATAAGAAAGGAGAAACAAGTGTCTTAGGGATAGTCATGTAGGAGGGTGCCCCTAAGTCACCAACCGCAATGTTATGTCCACAAGACATAACACACAATGATGAAATTAGAGAGCAATTCAGAAGAATGATGATACAAATAAATGAAGGTCACAATAGAGGCGATCTCTTGGTATCCTAGACCTTACAAGAGAATCAGGGGTCATCCCATGAGGCCTAAACAACACATAACACATCATGGGGGAAGCACATCATGAGAGAGATAAAGAGTTAGAGATACTTACCTGTAGGGCCCCTACTAGGCTAGAGGTTGTCTATAAGCAAATAAGCATCATCATCTTCCCACTCCCTAATGTTGGAGGAAAGTGGGACATAAGGTACCATAGCCAAATTCATGTCTTGTTCATCATGTTGTTCATCATTAGGATCGTTATTGTTTGGTTGAATGTTGGGATCCATGTTTTCTTGTTGAGAGGCAAGGTTTACAGCATAAGCTTGTCTTCTTTTTCTTTTTTCTCTTGATTTTCTATTTCGTTTTCTTTTACCACTTATCTCTTTTAAGATAGGGCTATCCTCTTTCATAGGCTTGTGCAATTTAGAAGATGAAGCACTAGGATCAAACCTCATTTGTCGCAGTGGAACATTTTGTTGTTGATAATGACCTCCCGATCCTTGTAAGGATTTCAGGGGAGGAACCTCAGCATAGGGACCTTGTCCTTTTGGTCTAAAGTTCTCTTCACATGCGGGTTGTTTATCTTTTTTCATTTCGTGTATAGAAGGTCCAGGTACTAGATGTAACAGTTTTTCTTTGTAGTTTCTATAGGTCAAAAATGTAAAGTCTGTTCGTAGTTTTGGTTTGTTGTTAGTTTTGTTACAAAAGTAATCCAATGTAAAATGCTATCATGTACTTGAAGGCTTGTATGTATTTTGAGGAATGACATGCACTTGTCCATTCAAAGGAAATTTTACACATTATAGATAGTTGAAGGGACAACTTTCATAGCCTTTAACCAAGGTATTCCAAGTTTGATTTCAAAGGTATCGGAAGTAGTGGTAAAATCAAACCATTGTTCAACATGTTTCTCAAATATAGTTACTGACAATGATATCTTACCCAAAAGGCTTGATAAGGGTTCCCTTATGTGTCTTAATCATCATGTTCAAGGGGTCATAAGAACCTCGGTGTTAGGAACCCATGTTGAGTATATTGTATTATCCCACATTCACGAGAAGTAATAGTTGTTTAGATTAGACTTAGTATATAAGTACTTGTTGAGGCCAATGAAGACATCCACAAATTTATTGTATTAAGCTTGTTCAAAGGAGGTTGCCCCCTCGAAGTGGCTACAATCAATAAATTCCTTCTGTGTTTCTACTATTTCTGCTATTTTGTGCATTTTTCATTATATTGTTGCAGGAGGTTCCTCTCATCTAGTAGTAGAGCACTTTCTTGGGCTCACTGGGTGGAATTTCTACCAATTTTTTTCTGCAGTGGCCTCTAGGTGCTGTGATTATTGCAATAGTTCTTTCTTTTTCACCTTTGTATTGTTCATTTCATTTGTAGGTTCAGATCAGGGAATAACCCTATCCGCTTAACTATGGGAAGTGCCTGGGCATAGCCATAAAACTCATTGTGATTATCACAAGAACCCTAAAGTAGCTGGCCCATTGAGAGGACCTGCCAACAAAAAGGGTAATGGCCCATATTTGATTGACTAGTTCCCATCTGTGAGGTAAACGAAGAGCTGTCATTTGTGACAAAGCGGTTATCAGTTTTACCTGAGCCATGGAGTGAGGGGTATTGCCCCAATACACAAGTTGTTAGACAACATTGGTGGCTGAGTGGCTCACCTGAACCTTTAGGTAGCTGAACATACCTGGGGCCCATATCTATTGATAGCTGGTAAATCATAGATTGAATTTGTACAATTTCTATTTTTTTACCATATCTTCCTTGCTTTAGCTCAGTTTCCTCTCAAAATTCATTGGAACCCCTGGAAAGTCATTTTGCATATTTCTTTCCTTGAGGACCCTATCCCAAATTTCACTTATCGAAGCTAGAAATCCCACATTTTTCTACTTTTAGGGTTTTCCATAACTTATTTGATTCTCACCCAATAGCCTTCAAATTTTTCCACAGTGTTCATTTCCTATTTTTTCTCCTTTGTCTCTCTTGGACAAATTTTCCCATTCTTTCACCCCACTTCTGAAATCCCAATTTTCTACTTCCTTGTCCCTCAGAAAGTGTCCAAAACCTAGTCAAACCCCAATTACCCATCAGAGTTTTTCCCAAATCCAAATTTTCCTTTACTAAAAAGTTTTCATTTTTGTTTTTCTACCCATTCCCAAAAAAAATTCTCCTAGCTATGATTGTCACCCGCATAGGAGCAAAAAACATGGAGGATGAACTTGCAGCCCTCAAGACCAAACTCTAAGATCTAGATGAAAAAATTCTTGGCCTCAATCTTCAGCATTTAGCCATGAACAATAGACACCAGCTAGAGTCTTCTATAGACACTAGGTTCTCTTCTTCCAGTAATTTTCGTTGGCTGAAGCTTGATTTTCCTCACTTCAATGGTGATGATTTGACTGGTTGGATATATTAGGCAAAATAATATTTCAATCTATATAATACTTTTGATGTCAACAAAGTCCCACTTGCATCCTTTCATTTGGAACATGAAGCCCTTCAATGGTTCCATTGGTACATCAAGGCTCATGAAGAGCCAAAATGGACAGATTTTTGCAAACTCATTTTGCAACGATTTGACCCTAGTACTTTTGATGACTTCATGAGAGCACTCACTAAACTTCACCAAACTAGCGCTGTGAGAGAATATCAAACAGAATTTGAAAAACTACCCAATCACACGAAGGGATTATCTGATGAATTCTTTAGGAGTTGTTTTGTCAGTGGTCTAAAGGATGCAATCCAATCTGAGGTTAAAATGTTCCTTCCTAGCACAATGATGGAAGCCTTAGGGTTGGTAAAGTTGGTGGAGGATAAGATCACAGCTCAATAATGCTCCAAATCCAATTTTGTTCCATTCAGAAATATGGTTTCCCAAAGACCTCCACTCACACCAGCTCTTAGAATAACTCCTATCAAGCATTTGACTGAAGTAGAGATGCAGGCACGTAGAGAAAAAGGGCTTTGTTATAATTGAGATGAGAAATTCACTCAAGGACATAGATGTGTTGAGCAAAATCTCTATCTCTTGGATGTGGATTCTCCACTTGCAACTAAAGTTTATGAAGATGCTCAAGATACAGTAGATGATCAGGTCGAAACTCAACAGCCGCATGTTGACCCTACTTCTTAGGAAGACCACCCAGAGATCTCTCTCCATGTTTTAGCAAGAGTCACCACCCCACAAACCATGCGGGTCAAGGGTTACTTCAAGAAGCTCCCTCTTACAATATTCATTGATTCTGGTAGCACTCATAACTTCATTAACCCTCGAATCACCAAACAAGCTAATTGTTTTGTCCATCCTTGCTCCAACTTTGAATTCATGATTACCAATGGGGGCACATTACCTTGCAAAGGAAAGTGTTGCAATGTGCATATCTCTATTGGAGATTATAACCTGTGCTTCAACATGTTTACCTTGCCCTTAGAAAGATGTGATGTAGTTTTGGGCGCTCAATGGTTATGCCCAGTTGGACCCACCCTATGGGATTTCACTAAACTTTGGATGCAGTTTTCAGACAATGGGCAAAAACACACATTAAAGGGCTTGCAACTAGGGTCTCTCAACATCATCAATTCACATCGCATGGAAAATATTCTTAAGAAGAATTCACATGGTGTCATTTCTCAACTCCATTCCATTCAGATGCAACCATTAGTGGTCTCCACTACTCCTTCAAATCTACAACAAATTTTGGATAGGTATGCATGTGTCTTTGCCGAACCAATGGGATTGCCACCTTCATGACCAAAGGACCATCATATTCAACTCTGTCCTGGAAGAATTCCTCTCAACATTAGGCCCTACTGCTACCCATTTCGCCAAAAGATAGAGATTGAGATGCTCGTTTGAGACTTACCAAAGCAAGGTATTATTCGCCCTTGTACCAGTTCTTTTTCTTCACCAGTTCTTCTTGTCTAGAAAAAAGATGGGTCATGGCACCTCTGCATTGACTTCTGAGCACTTAATCACATCACAATCAAGGATAAGTTTCTAATACATATTATTGATGAGCTTCTTGATGAGCTTCATGGTGCTTATTTTTTCTCCAAGTTGGATCTTCATTTTGGGTATCACCAAATTTGGGTTCATGAGGATGATATTTCTAAAATGGCTTTCTACACACATGATGGCCACTATGAGTGTTTGGTCATGCCCTTTGGCCTCACTAATTCTTCTTCAACATTTTAGGCATTGATGAATAAAATATTCTGGCCCTACCTATGGAAATTCATTCTGGTCTTCTTCGATGATATCCTCATCTATAGTAAAATATGGACTGAGCATCTCCAACATCTAGATCTTGTACTGCAACTTCTCTCTAATCATCATCTTTGTGCAAAATAGTCTAAATGTGTTTTTGGCCAGGAAGAAGTGGAGTATCTTGGGCATATTGTTTCAGCCCAAGGGGTTTGAGTGGATCTTGCAAAAATAGATGCCATGAAAAATTGGTTGCATCCTCAAACACTCAAGAGCCTCCGTGGTTTTTTAGGATTGACTGGCTACTATCGCAAGTTTGTTAAGGAATATGGGAAGATTGCAGATCCATTAATATCTATGTTGAAAAAGGATGCTTTTACATGGACACATGCTGCTGAGTGTGCATTTGAAAAATTGAAACAAGCTAGTACTACACCTATTCTAGCTATGCTAGATTTTTCCAAGACCTTCACTATTGAGAGTGATGCTTGTGGCAATGGACTTGCTGATTTTCTCCTTCAAGATGAACATCCCATTACATTCACCAGCAAAGCCCTTTCTAGAAAAGAATTTAGTACTCTCTACATATGAGAAGGAAATGATGGCTATTTTGCATGTAGTACAGAAGTGGCAACCATACCTCCTAGGGAATCATTTCTGCATCAAGACTGATCACTAAAGTCTGAAATATTTTCTAGAACAATGGATCTCCTCCCCAGCACAATAGAAATGGGTTAGCAAACTCATGGGTTATGACTATGAGATCACTTACAAGAAGGGTAAGGACAATATTGTGGTAGATGCTCTTTCTCACACATTTGATGACCAAACTCCTCTTTCATCTATTTCTATGCTTGTTCCAAATTGGTTGGAATCTATCTAGCAAGGCTATGTCAATGACTCTTCATTATCTCAAATCATCCAATAGTTGGCCAATAACCCTTTTGTTGTATCACATTACTCTTGGGATGGTTCTTCTCTGAGATACAAGGTTCGTCTGGTGCTTCCCCAGAGCACATATCTTCAATAGGCTATCTTCAATAGGCTATCTTCAATGAACTCCATGCTTCTCCATCGGTAGGGCACTCTGGGTTCCTCGAAACTTATGAGCAAGCACGGCGTAACTTCTTTTGGAAGGGAATGAAAAGGATAATTTAATAGATGGTGGCTAAATGTGATACATGCCAATGCAACAAGGGTAAAATGACACTCCTTCCTAGATTGCTCAAACCCTTTCCCATCCCTACACGGATTTGGATAGATATTTCTATGGATTTTATTGAGGGGCTCCCTAAATCTAGACGGAAGATAGTGATCTTTGTTGTGGTTGATTACCTCTCCAAATATAGTCATTTTTGTGCCCTCAACCATCCCTATACCACCTCCTCAATCACACAAATTTTCATGGACCAGATCTTCCGTCTGCATGGCATCCCTTCTTCCATTGTCTCAGATCATGATGCAACTTTCACTAGTCATTTTTAGACAGAACTATTTTGACACACCAGCACCAAACTAAAGATGAGTTCAGGGTATCATCCACAAACAGATGGTCAGATTGAAATTATCAACAAATGTTTGGAAACATGTCTTCATTGCTTCACCTCAGAACAACAACATCAGTGGGCAAAGTGGCTTGCTCTCGTTGAATGGTGGTACAATACCTCCTACCACAATACATCTAAAATGACTCCATATGAAGTAGTCTATGGTTAGGCACTACCAATGCTCCTTCCATACACCCCCAACAGTTCACCAGTTCAGGCAATTGACATGGTTCTCCAAACCCAAGATCAGATTCTTTGCATCTTGTAGGACAATCTTCACATGGCAAGAAATTGAATGAAACAACAAGCCGATCAGCACCGTTCTGAGCACACTTTTCAAGTAGGTGATATGGTTTTTCTTTATCTACAATCATACAAGTAATCATCCCTAAAAATCAAAGGGAATCATAAGATGGCTCCAAAGTTCTATAGGCCATATAAGGTTCTTCAGAAGATTGGGTCAGTTGCTTATAAATTGGAGCTTCCTCATTCTTCCCGCATTCATTCAGTATTTCATGTCTAGTGTCTAAAGAAAGTTCTTGTTACCAACATTAGAGCACAAATTATTTTCCTAGAATTGGATAATGAAGGATCCATCATTTTGGAGCTAGAGGCAATCCTTGACAGGCACACTCATCAGCTTCACTTTCGATCCATCACAGAGGTATTAATTCAGTGGCATGGAATGCAACCAGAGGATGCTACATAGGAACCACTGTGGATTAAACAACAATTTCCACATGTTAAGCTTTGAGGACAAAACGTTTATCAAAGGGAGGGGATGTTAGGAACCCATGTTTAATCCTTCTCTTTGCTTTGTTAGTATATTGTTGTTGGATGCATTTTCTTTGTAAGTTGTCTCGTGAGTATATTGTATTATCCCACATTCATAGAGTTATTTAGATTAGACTTAGTATGTAAGTACATGTTGAGGCCAATGAAGGCATCCATGAATTTATTGTATTGAGTTTGCTCAAAGGAGGTTTTCCCCTTGAAGTGGCATGCGATCAATAAATTCCTTCTATGTTTCTGCTATTTCTATTGTTTTGTGCATTTTTCATTATATTGTTGCAGGAGGTTCCTCTCACTTGCATTAGTTGATGTGGAAAGAGGAACTCATTAGTGGAAACATTATTCATGCAATTAGGATCAATAAGAGTTCCATTAATAGGGTTTCCCATTATTTTCATAGTGATGTAAAGATGTCCGTCGAAGTCTCCAATTGTTCTATTATGAGTTGTAAACATGATTTCAGGTTTAGGGGCTTTTCTTTTCATGTAAGGTCGAGGAGGGAACCTATTATTGTTGTTGTGATTAGAGGCCATTGTTTTATGCTTAAATCAGATTTGAAATTTTTTCCAAAGGTGTATCAAGGGCAAGTGCAAAATGATATGCCAAAAGTAACCTAAAATGCTTAATTTGTTGTACTTTTTTCAAAGTACATAGGTGAGACAAAGGGTGTTGAAAGGATTTTGATCAGGGGTAGAAAGTTATATGTCTAATATCGGTCCAAAACAACAATATGATCCTTCTCAACATATTCTTGATGCAAAGTCAAGATAATGCCAAGTCAAACTATAGTGAAAATATGTCAAAATAAACACTTTTTTCACCAAAACTCAATGCAAAAGAGTATAACAAAGGGTGTTGTGAGGACAGTGGTGATGGACAACAAATTATATCAGTAATAACAACCATGTTATGTCAAAATATACACCAAAACATGCTTTTAGGGCCACTTAAGGTAAAACCCTAATGAAAATATAGCAAACATAGGCTATTTTCACAGTTTTTTAATTCCAAGACCTAGTAAGAGAGGTGTTGTAATGAATTTCAAGAGGTGAAAAAAATAAAATCAATGATTTTAGTCACCTCAATCCATAAAATTGATCACAACATGCTTGGAGTGCAAACTAGGTCAAACCCTAGGGCAAAAATAATCAAAATGTGTAGTTTCTCACTGAATTTTCAATACAAGAGCCCGTTAAAAGGGTGTTGTGAATATTTTTAGGAGGGGTATAAAATTATTACCCTAATAACAGCCAATTAATTCAAAATTACCCTTCACAACATGCCTATGGTGCAAGTTTATAGAGTCGACAAGGCCAATTTTAGTGAAAATTGTTGTTTTTGAAGCCTTAGGTTTGAGATGTTGACACAAAATGCTATGTGAATTTGAAGTTTGATTTATGATGAAAATGAAGTTCTCTCAGATCTAAAACTGATTTCCAAGCTTTAATGTGCAAAATTCCAATGCAAATCTAATGAAGATGCATGAAAATTGCTAGTTTTTGTTGAAATTTTCTATGCAAAATCGCAAATATTTGAAATCTAAATGCAAATTTACACTTATATGCAAGACTGTAGCCAAATTTTAATTTTAATGAGCCTCTAAAATTAGTCAAAAAATCTGAAAGAAGATTTTGCCTACTAACCCTAGATTTTGGAAATACTAGGTTTAATTAAAAATTATCAAAATTTCTACAAAAGCTTAGCAAATTAATGATGAAAATGCAATGCAAATGATTGAATTTTTGTGTTTTTATGTAGTTTATATTACATCTAATGCAAAAATCATGAATTAGGGAAATTTAGAAAGAATTGATGCAATTTAGTGATCTACATGAAAATGTAAGCTAGGGTTTTCAAATTTTTGCAAATTTTTCAATTTTTTTGTAATTTTCTCAATGCAATAAGATGAAAGACTATATGAATGAATGAAATCAATCCAAATATGAAGACAGACACTTAGCAAGTTGTAATTTGATTCCAAAAACACTAGTTCACCAAAATGTTTAGGGTAAAATTGGGATTGTTTAGTTTTTAGTGTTTAGATGTTTGAATCCTCCTTTGCACCCTATACATTCAAGGATCTAGGGTTGAGTGGTAATTCACTATCATAGACTATGTCACTATGAAATGTAGGGAAGCTTAGATTAGGGTGTTAATTATCAATTTTCCTTCTCTTGTGCTTAATTGACCATTAAAACCCTAATTATGCAAATACAACAATAGACTGACAAATAACGGAAAAAGCTCTTGCAAAGAGATGTAAACTAGCAAATCATAGAGTACCTATTTTTGGGGTTCTGAGGTGGAAAAGTTAGAGACAAAAGAGTGGGCACCCAAGTCTAATGCCCTACTTTTTGTCTAGATTTGGGAACTTAGTCTGCAACTCTTCCCTGTGTCCCATAGATTTTCCCATCATGAAAGATGGAGGACTAATGAGCGGGAGTCCAAGTATAGGGTGTTATTTTTCCCTTTTTTCTGCAATTCCAACACTTCAAGATGCCTTTCTGCAACTTCGCTTTTCCCAGCTCCGCAACCTGTAACCTGCAACCATGAAAACTTTGGGAGGAGGTTGTGGTGTTTAGAGGCTTGCCTCAGTCAAGCCTCGAAGGGCACTTAAATCTCTGAACACCGTTGTTAGACATAGAATGCCTACCCTTGTGAGACAAAGGTAAAAATTGATGGAAATGATGATAAAAACACAATGTAATGTCACCTTGTAGTGAATATATCATGGGAGGAAGATGTTCTTCATTCCATGATGAAATGGATGCCCAAATCTACAAACACAAACACATAAACCACACAGTTCTTCTCTTACAACATAATGAAAGCCTTGAATCACCTTTAGGATGCCAAAATCACATGAACATAGTCTAGTTTACAAATGAATGCCTAAACATGCTTTTATATGCAACTACAAACACTCTTGCCAAGATTTTTGTAATTCAAACTTACTATGTCAGCATAGGACCCAAATAATGGTCATAAACTGACACCCAAAAATCAGGGCTGCTCCAAAATAGGGTAGGACTAGGGTGTGGGCGCCCAAGTCCTCCCCCCTATTTTGGGTAGGGTCAAGCTTAAGGGGTCCTCGTAGGTCCCATTTGTCATGTTACCTAGGGCTCATTCCATCAGGATGCCAAATTATGAAGTAAGATGTCCTGAATGCACACTAAAGACCCAGGAGGTAAACCTTATGAGGGAAAAGCCCCCAAGGGGACATTTTTTGACATTACATATACTTTTCAACTTCACCTTCTACATTGAACTTAGTCTTATAGATCCATTTGACTCTTATGCATTCTTTACCTTCATGTAGATGTACTAGCTCCCATCTTTCATTCCTTTCAATGGAATCCATCTCTTCATCCATAGCCTTGATCCAACATTTTTCCTCGACTGCTTCCTTAAAATATATAGGATCATGAGAGAATAAAGTAAAATTTGAATGTAAATCTAGATTTTTTTCTCCTTAATCATAAATTTATTTCAAACTTCTTATTTTCTTATCTCTATACCTTGATCTTAATGAGGCAAGTGTAGGATTAGATTCATCACTTACTTGTGAGTTTGGAGTAGGATGGCCTGATGGATTACCTTGTACAAAATTCCTTTGTGTTCTCAACTCTCCTAAATTGTTTCCTTGAAGATTTCTTGTTGGACTACTTGTGGACTAGGCTGACCACCTTGCTCACTTTATTCTTTTGATTCTTCTCCAGTTCAAGATATTAGTTTTGTAACTATAATTGATCTATCAACACTTCCATCCCATGCTTTATCTTCCTTGAGTTCAACATCTCTACTAATAGTTTCCTTCTTAGTGATGGGATTGTATAACTTAGCTTTTGATTGCTCATTGTAGCCAATAACGATATATTTTTTGCCTCTATCATCCAATTTTATTCTTGTTTCTTTTGGCACATGTGCATATGAAACACATCCAAAAATCATTAAGTGAGATATAGTATGATTCTTACCATTCCATGCTTCATGTGGAATTCTATCTTTGACACTCTTTGTAAGACATCTATTTAGAATATACACTATACATGCTACTGCTTTTGCCTAGTATTTGTTAGGAAATTTCTTGGCCTTTAACGTGCTCCTGACCATATTCATTATTGTTTTATTCCTCTATATGACACTATTTTGTTGTAGTGTGTACCTTGTGGTAAAATATTTAATTCCATGATATTTATAAAAATATAAAATCTCATTTGACTTGTATTTGCCACCTCTACCTAATCTGAGTACCTTGATGTATCAGCCACTTTGTTTTTCAAACATTGCTTTGAAATCCTTGAATATTATGAAGGATTCATACTTCTTCTTGAGAAAATAAACCTATGTTTTAGTGTTGAGATCATCAATAAAAGTTAACAAATAAATACTTCCACCTAATGATGGAGTCTACATTGGACCACATAAATCAATGTGCATAAGCTCTAATGGTGCCCTCTCTCTGTAAGACATTCCTATTGGCAACTTTTCCCTATGTTGTTTTGACAAAATACAACTCTCACATGAATTGGTTGGATCCTCAATTGGTGGTAATCCTCTCACCATCTACTTCTTCTCCAATAAACTCAATTCTCCAAAGTAAAGGTGTCCATACCTTAGATTCCATAGCCATGTTTGGTCTAAATAAGATTCCTTAAAATTTTCTCCAGGCTCTCCTTGGACCATCTTTTGAGTTTCACTCTTGATTCAAAGTGGGAACATTCAATTCCTTGTCATCTCAACCTTTTCAATCAACTTGTCACTAGGAAGTCTATTCAATGTGATACAAACATTACCTTTAATAAATACTCTGTAACCCTTATGTATAAGTTATCTAATACTCGTGAGATTATGCTTTAATCTATACACAAAATAAACATCTAGAATATGATTTCTTTCACCATGTTTTGTGAACACATTGATTTAATGAAGGAGCATCCTAGGTTGCAGAGCAATCTTGCATCAACCAAAAACATTTGCATTCCTTTTGTTTTCTTTCATTTTCCAATTCAGTTCAGTCAGTAGCAATTTCAACATTTTGTATTGCATTTTGCCACATTTTCATTTTAGAGCTCATGGAGCATGACTTAGCATCTAAACATCATTAGCTACATAATATCTAAATTTCCATTCATTTGGACTTGTTTGCTAAAAGTTATCACTATTAGAAGATCACCTATTTTCACAGAGCAAAGCGTATATACAGTTAGTTGAAGGAGAAGGTTTGTGGATAATTCCCATGACTTGCGGAGCTAAATGGAACATGTCATAGGTTACAAATTGATCAAATAGACCTTCCTTGAGGTTCACACCAAGTTTCATTTATTTGTAGAGCAATACCAGAGGATTGAAGGTTGACATATTTGTTATACATGTGACATTCCTTCATCAGAGTTTGTAACCTTCCTTAGCCGAGGTGGAAGATTTCTTGAGCTTGGAGATGATATTAATAGATCTATAGGATGTATTATGAAGTTAGTAGTTCATGAGTTAGTGATTATGAGAGATTAGAATAGGTATTTTGTTCCAAAAGATGCTTCATTTCCATATCTTGCATATATGTTGTAACTAGAAATTAGGCCTGTGAGCCCTTGTTTTGTAGCCTGCATGTTACTGGAATATAAGCATTCTAATTATATGATATATTGAGCATTTGGATAATTCATTGCATTTTATATTTGAGTTTTTTCCATTGTGTTTAATCTTGTTGCACAACCTGGACAATTTATTTTGTGAACCCTCTGATCGTGACTGCAGTGCCATGATTACACCTTTACCCATAATTGGCACTTGATTATCGTTTCCCAACTTGACTTTTGACTTAACAAAATTGTCTAAACTTGCAAATAAATCTCTATTTCCTATCACATAATTACTACATCCACTATTTAAAAATAAAATATCACTAGAGCTTTCTTGAGTAGCATGACATGTAATGAAAAATGACCTTGAATTGCTTTTAGATATATTTGAAAATTTTACATTTTGTTTACTCGCGTTTCCTTGCTTTTGACATTTATATGCATAGTGACCAAATTTATTGCAATAATAATACTAAATATTAGAATTATAATATATCTAACATAGTTGTTTTTTGTTACACCCTTTGGAGATATGAGAATTGAATTGATATAGACTATTCCTTCCATCTCTTTAATTATTATCTGGCCCCTACCTCTAGACAATGGATGCTTGATCTTCATCTTTATTTTGTTTTTACACCCTTAGGTTGCAGTGAGGGTTTATTATCATCTTTGGTTCTATTGACAAAGGATTCTTGATCTTCATGTTATTTGAAGAGGTGTTAACATCTTGTTTCATGGAAGACTCTTAAAGTCTTTGTAAAGGTGTTATTGTTCTTCCTTTGGAGTGGATGTAGTTCTCTTTGGTTTTGGGTATTAATCATTTTCTTGGAACTTCATGATTTTGTAGGTTGCATTTGAAGTTGGTATGGATTGATTGGTGGGTGCTCATGGATACTAGAGAGACTTGGGTTAGGCTGAATATCTCTTATGTGTAGAGATATGTGTTGGAATGGTTACTTGTTATGAAAGTTTTTCAACAATAAAGACCAAGGAGCCTACACCTGGAAATGGATGTGAGTCCATCATAGACCGGATGAGAAGGTTGTCTTTATTGAAATTTTATATTACTTGGTGTTGTATGCATAGGACAATCTTGTATCCCACTCTTGATCTACTCGGCAAGTGAATGATCTAGAGGTGTTTCCCACTTGATTATTAGATGCATTCTTTATATGTATCTTGTCTTCTCTTGTGTATTAGTCTTGAATGTTGAGTTTTGAGGGCTTGTTGAGAAGTAGATGCATGATTTTATGTATTTATGTTGTTCTCCTTGTAATCTTGAACATGGGTTAGTTCTAAGGATATGTTAGGAGATGTATGGGAGATGGTTAGTGGCTTTGGGCATATTCCCTTATGTTGTGGGAATGTTTGGCTAGTTTGATCTACTTTATTTGAGAGGTTTACTTATATTGTTGCCATGTTTTTATTTGAGTTGAATGGTTAGATATTGATATCCTTTTAGTTTGGGAGTGTTGAATGAGATTTGACTTTACATAGTTTGGCACATGTTAGTGTGGTATAAGGACATGGTTTGATTTGCATTTTCTCTCTTTCCTGGTATATTGTCTTCTTCTTGATGGCTCTTATGTTTAGGGAGTTGCATTTTTGAATGGAGTCATGTGATGTTGTTTGTACTTCATTATTTTTTGGCAACAATTTGGTAGCTCCCTGATCTCTTTCTTCATTGGTTTGGAGGGCTTGGGAGGGTTATTTGGATTAGTGATGAGAGATGTATTTTGCATATCATTGTATGCCTCTTTGACACTATGATAGAGGATTTAGCCACATCCTCTATGTGAAGTGCTATAGGAGGACTTGTTAATGCTATGATCATATTTTTAGATTTGACATTACCTATGTAGTGGGAGTTCCAGAAAGTATATGTGTTTTGTATGAGAGGGGAACCTCTCTTGGATTAGTTACACTTCATTGTAGTGAGTTAATTCAAAGGTTTTTTATTGCATGTCTATGTGTGTTATTACCTTGGAGTCTACTTTTGTAGGATGGTGGATATACAGGGACTTGCTTGCATATTTGGATTGTCCTATTGATAGCATCAAGTTCTATACCATTTGTTTAACCTAGTTTGAGGTATGCATATATAGTTTTGTATGAGATAGCAACTTGTTGTGGTTGCTATTCCAATTTGGTATGAGTGTAGTAGTCACTCAAAGTCATTTGTTATCATTTAAATTTGATGTTTGTGTTCATGTATAGATTGGTGCAAGTTTCAGTGATAGTTGATATGTTTCACGTTGGCATGTTCCTTGTCCTATCATGGGTGACATGATGTGAGGAGTTCTTTTTTGAAATGGTGTTTATCATGGTTGCTTTTGTGGGTATCTTGTTGGAGCACAAAAGCATGTTGAAGAATCAATGGTTATTTTTTCTATGGATATGTATTTACAATGTATGATGTCAAGTGGGAGAATGTTAGGATTAAGGTGCCATCAGCCTTGTAAATCCTATTGTATAGTTTCCATTGTTCTTGGAAAGTTCCAAGGTTCTTGGAGAGTTCCAACATCCTTGGAGATAGGGTGTTAATTTTGTAAATTTATTCATAAGGGATGAAGGTCTCACCATCGGTTGTAAATTATCTTTTACTCATATGGTAAATAATTATTTACTAGCCTTAGTAATTAATTAGTTACCGGAAGGTTGTTACAAAGTTACTTTTACTGCTCAATGAATCTCGGTAAATAGTAAATGAGGTGAAGTGGAGAATCTTGGTGCCTATCTTAGGGAAACATATTGTTGGGCTATTATGACACATGTCATAAGTTTGTAAGAGCATCTATGAAAACTTACAATTGTCATAAGATGCAAGATATTTTATGACAACATATGGCAATAATTATTATCTTGTAAGTTTCTATTCTTGGTTCTAGGTGCTTATATTGGGAAGATGCCTATGACAGGTGTGAGGAAATCTGTAAGAAGATGATTTTGGAGTATACTCAGATAGGAAAATTAGATTTTGTCTATCTCCCACAAATGTTTTTGGTGGGTACTCATTTTGTCTAAATATGAGACTTGAGAGTGAAGTTTGGTTGAGTAACAATAAGAGGAAAACTTGTCTGCGGGTAATAGGTTGCATGAGAGAGTTCTTCTATACACAAGTGCTGTTGGATTGAAGAATGAAGAGGAGATTGGAAGTGGATATATTGTAATCTTGTTTTGAAGATAATACAACTTGGGCCTTTCTTCTTGGTGGAGTTTTTTCCTACAAGGTTTTCTCCACGTAAACACTGTGTTATGTGTTTGATCTTCTACTCCACTACTACCTTGTGTTGTGAGATCTTGCATTCTTATGTTGTTGATTTGTGCCTCTTTGTTGCTGCTATCTTATGGTGGTGTTATTGTTGTTATAAGTTCATCTAAGGTGGTTTTATCAAGCATGTTAAAGTGGCTGATTTTAACATCATAAAGAAGTTGAATCTCTTCATGGTATTTCAAGGATTAAGTGAACTTTATTTTCAGATTTGCATACAATTTTTAGATTTCTACTTTTTAGTAGTCAAAGCCTTGTAACTCACCAATTGGTATCATATATTGGTGATTTGATGATTAAAAATTCGATTAGAGATTGTTTATTTATTCTAACACAAATGACATTTACTTGAAAACATCCTTAAACTACTACCCAGAAGGAAATGGTTTAGCTAAATCAACAAACAAAAACTTGATTTAGCTAATAAAAAGGATGGGAATAGACCATCAAAAAGAGTGGCACAAATATCTAAAGGTCGCATTATGCGTAGATTGCATCACCCCAAAGAAAATTATCAAGACTTCTCCTTATGAGCTTGTGTATGGAAAGAGAGTTTCATTGCCCATGGAGATCGAGATTATAACATTACAGCTCCTAAAATAAATGGATATTGAAGAGAATGGAGCAATGTAAGTGAGACTCACTAAATTGGTAGAGCTCCAGGAATAGAGGGAATCAACTTACGATGCCATGTATGATTGCCAGTCAACATTCGAGTGATGGTTTGATCAAGGAGCCATAGAGTTATGTTTCAAAGTAGGGGGTTTAGTTTTAAAATGGGAAGAGAGCTACAAAATCTAGCTAGCATGCAAAGTTTGATTTCCTATGGAGAGGACTGTTCATGATAGTAGCCTGCAAGCCAAGTAATGCATATGATTTGGAGGATGCGGATGGAGAGGTAATAAAGATTCTAGTAAATGAGATATTTTTGAAATTCTATAATTAAATGTAGTTGTGACACTTGTAACATAGTTAGTTATCTTTGTTTCCCGAGAGGTTGTGTTTCCCACCTCTTTTTGAATAAGTGCCCACTGCACAATTTTTCTATTTTTCAATAAAGTCATTTGTGCCCGCCACATGCCTTGTTTCGACATAGTTCCTGAGTTTGAGCCACAAGAAACTACCCAACCCTCATAGGCTCCAATCATTAATTGGCAAAGCCTCAATAATTAGCATGTCATCATGAAGATCTTCTAATAGATTACTGAAAAAACTCCCTCACGTGAGAAATTAAGGTGACGAAAAGGACACACAAATAAAAATAGATTGAAGCATTAACTGTGCACAAACAAAGTGGTTATATATTCTTGTTTGAAAGCTGAAGAGACTCATTTGTAACATTCTAGACTCAAGAGTTTCAGAGAGAATAGACTTTCTTTTGGTTTGTGGTATTTGAAGGTTTCAAACCTATTTCAACTGTGGCTTCGAGTTGTTAATCCTAGAAGAATCACAGTTTAAATAGCATGAGGTGTGATGGAGTCACAAGAGGCTAGAAGCAGTAGGGCTATTAGAAGGAAGAGGTCCTCATCAACAAAGATGACTCAAAATCTCCCTCTAGAATTGGGTAATAGCAGATCATATTCTTATGCTCTTGCACAACCCAAATCAAAGTTGCCCCACATTAGTGAACACAAAAGAGGTAGGTGGAAAGATTCCTCTGTAGTTATGGACCTTGCTGATCATATCTTTAGCCCTATTTTGTCTAAGAACACTAAAAATATGAGAGAGGGAACCCATGTGTGCATGCTACAAAGGGTTAGGGTTGAAGATGTAGAAACCTTTAGGATTAGGATATGGAGTTCTAGATTGGCCCAATTTTTGGTTCCTCTGGTACATACTAGCCCTGAGCTAGTCGACACCTACATTCAGTGCTACAACAAAGACACCCAAACCATTGTGGGTCAACACATCAAGGTGACCATTACTGCACATGATCTGAGAGAAATCCTAAATATTGAGTATGATGCCTCTATGGATTTCAGTAGTTTATCCAAGTACCAGAAGGTATGGAATACATGGGATAATCAATTGGGTTTCCTAAACAATGAGCTCCACCTAGATCCTAAGAACACAGTTGTGCCTCCTCCACCAATTGCATTATCTAGTTTCAACAAGGATGTGTGAGATGCGTGTTTGATGCTTGATTTTATCTTTGGCCTTGACAATGATGTCAATGTGTATGAATTTCAATTGGGCGCTATATTCCACCTAAAAATAGTTTCAAGGAAGCATGTCTACAAGATGGATCATTCAAAGATCTTCATTGATAGATTGACATATCAATTGGCCAATTTTAGCCATCAACAATTATTTAGGTATACTTCTTTTCTATTGCATTTGATGTTGTTTCAAAATATCCAATTCTTCTTATCCCGCATGCAACTCACAAGAACTAAGGAGATAGTTGATGGGTAGAGAATTATTCTTGTGTCTCCATGGAGTCACCTCCTATTAGTCACATCTAAATTTTATGAATATTCTAAATATTTCATGTCTCTGGCTCTCATAGATCTTAGCCCAGATGAGATTTCTTTCAAAGTAAGTGATAAGTAGTGGTCCATGTTGTCTAGTGTGTGTCTGTCATGCAACTAGTTCTTTGGGGCTCATTTTACCATGCTACAAGTCCATGGTTTCAAAGAAGAACTATTTAGGCTGCCTAAGTTTCTAACTAATAGAGTCCTAGCAATCAAGCTAGCTCACCAACTTGATGTTATTGATTCTGAATTTGAGGCTAGGAAGAAGAAGGCCATGTATGACATTCCCTTCTCAAAGGGAGGCATTACAATGGTGAAACAACAAGATGAGCATTTTCTCATGCTAAATATGGTTGATGTAGATTAGGTAAACAAATTAGGTAGAAACACAAACTAATATGCATAAAAACACAAATAGCTATACCTCACATGTAAACCCAATCTCATCAAGGGAGTAAGAAGCATTTGCACCCAAAATAGCTCCTAAGACATGATGATCCCTAGACAAGTGATTCAAATGTGAAATGCTAACTAAGTATGCAACTCACTAAAACTAGCTCAATTGATATTTTGGCATAATAACTTTGCATAAAACCTGGATCCTTGAATGAGTTGAGAGATGTGGTATTTATAGACTTTTTGGAGGGATTTTGATCCAAGGGTGGAGATTGATTTGGAAGATCAATGGTGGAGGATAAAAGTGATGTGGAGGGCCTAGATTCAATCTTGAATGAATGGAGGGCTAGGAATAAAAGTGAATCTTTTATTCATTTTGGGAAAATGGGTATTAAATAAGCATGGGTGGTGAAGGATTATTTTTAAATTAAAGATTCATATGGGGGAATGTAAATGAATTAAAAATTCATTTGGGGAAGAGAGGAAATAAATGAGTATGGGTGAGGTAAGTGGTTGTAAGGAGAATTAAATGTGATGTGGGATATTTTTAAAATAAAAAATTGACTTAGGTGGAATTGTTTCAATTTTTTATTTGGAGGATGTGGGAAAGGGTGTTAAACTAGGTTTAACCACCCAAATGAGAGATTAGGATTAATTAAATATAGGTTTTATTTAATTAATCCTAGGGCTAGGATGAGGTAGGCTAGGGTAGGCAATTAAATAATAGTTATTTGATTGTCTAGGGTAGGGATAGGTCAATTAGTAGGTTGGATTAATTAGTTAACATGGTTTTAACTAATTAACTGTGTATACACCTAAAAATGACACAATTCCCTCTAAATAAATATTCTAAATATTTATTCCATTCTTCTATCAATTAAATTAATAATCTAAATTTATTTAATCAGTTCACTATTCCGTAATTAAATAAAATCAATTTATTTAATTAAATTCCTTAAATTCTTCTAATATCTCACATAATTAAAATAATCCTAAATTATTTAATTGTTCATAAATCCCCCTATCCTAAGTTCTAATTTCAAAAATCCACCTCACCTTTACACCTCACTTGTCCACCTCACACTGTTGCACATGTAATTAAATATATTAAATATTTAATTATCTAATTTTCCCTCACCCAGATGTCCTATTTCTTCTCTAATCAAAGTTAGTTAACTAATCAATCAAAAGTGTTAACTAACTAGTCAATTGAGTTAATTCCTCAATCAATTCAGTCAATTCTATAATTCATTCTTCCAACTGACTAATCAAGTTTGTTAACTAAACAGTTAAAGGAGTTAACTCTCCAATCAATGTTGTCAAATCCCCTCTTTCATGATGGAGATGAGACACTTGTCATATTTCTACTAGTTGCACATTCCTCAACCATTCTCAGTCGTTGATCTTCATATCTCCCCTCAACCGTTGATTCTCATTCTTCTGAGTCTATAAAAGAAGATTCATCCCTCCATTCTATTCATCCAGGTTATTTGTATTGTTACTCTGCAGAAATTCACCAGCTCGCCTTTGGCACTCCAATACAATCTACTTGAGATTGCCATTTGCTTTGAAGCTCCTCTTCATAGCAATATCTATCAACATAGCCATTTACTACCGACATTCTACAACATAGCAAAAAGAGTGCACTCACTGAGGGCCTACTTCATACTGGCAAGGATAGTTTTAATAGGCCAACAGTAGAAGCTTTGAAACAAGGAAGATTTGCATTGTGTTACTCATTGATTCATTTCATTTAATCTTCCTTGATTTCATTATTCTGTTGATGTATGGGTTTATTATTGTTAAGTTGATTAATCCTCATTTTACCCTAACATTTTTGGCACCCACCGTGGGGCTTTTGCCCCTTTATCTCATCAAAATTTGAGCTTTTTTGAAGACAGGTTCTATACAGGTCACGCATAGGCTACTTCAGCACATTTTAACATTTTAGCGGTGCATATACCCATTTCTACGACACTTTTTGTTATTTATGTGCATCTGTGCTTTCTTGCTGTGCTTTTGCGCACTGTTACAACACATTTATTAATCTTGTGCATCTATTCTTTCCTACTGTGCTTATGTACACTGTTATGGTGCATCCATTACTTCTACACTTCTGTGCGTTACTCCTATGCTTTTACTCACTATTGCAACGCATTCATTATTTATGCGCTTCTATTCCTTATTGCTGTGCTTCTGCGTACTGTTACAACACATTTATCCTTGCTGCACTTCTGTTGACTATTTCTGCGCATTTAGTCACTGAAGTTGTGCTTCTGTAGTAGGCAATGATTTCGGTACCCTTTTGAAAAAACTTGCTAACGCTAACGTCTTCACAGGTGTTTTCTGGAGCTATTTTGTAGGATAAGTTTGGGTTTAGTTCCATATAGTTGCATTTAAATAGTTCACACTTCACTTTCTAAAGGGATAGTAAAACTGATATTCATTCAAATCCTCACATAGCTCTAATTAGGAAAGAAGTAACTGGATCACTTGTTTTCGTGCATTGTAACCTTTTCCAAGTTATTGCTATCTGGTATTAAAACTAAACTCACTATGGATTTCTAGGTTAAAATTGAACTACTGCTATCTCGTTTGACCAAAACTTCAAAGTTAACTATTTGTGCTATGAGGATTAAAACTAAAATCACTATTGATTTCTGGGTTAAAATTGAACTACTGCTATCTCATTTGACCAAAACTTCAAAGTTAACTATTCGTGCTACGTGGATTAAAATTGAACTCATCATTGCTTTCTAGAGTTAAAATGGAACCAATGCTATCTTGCTAAAATCACTTCAAAGTTTTGTGCTTGCCCAAGTAGATTAGCCCATTTAGTTTTTCTACTTTTAAATAGGTTGGATTAATTAGTGTCTTCTATGCTTGATGAATGACAATAGGCTTATGCTCTCCCCTTTACTGGGTGATTAGAGTGCCAGACTTGTTATTCCATTTGTTTAACCTTTAAGAGGGGCCTGTCCTTGGATGCACGCTTGTCCAAGTGCGAACGAACCTGAGTGGAAATAGGCTAGAAGCCAAGCCCTACCAATCCACTTAAAATAAAAGTGCTTGAGGTGAAAACCTCTTGCAACAAGTGCTGCTATGTTACACTGATGGCCAACCTCCCCCAAAACCCTCTAAGGCACAACCCTTTAAGGTTGGGAGACTCCACAACAGAGAGTAGTGTCACTGCATGTGTAACCACTTGAATGGTTGCCCACATTAAAAACTCCATGTTCTAGTGGCCAAAAACCCTTGTAATCCATTTGTAGCCTAGGATCTTTGTGCTTGCTTTTATTCGTATTAATCTAAAATAGAGTCAGAAAAACCACAAAAACAATGAAAAACTATAAAATAATCTTTGTGCTTGCTGTGTTTTCTTGCTATTAATTCATAAAATTAGATCAAGAAAACCTTTTCTAGCCAAAAGTACCAAAAACAACAAAAAAACTCCAAAAATTTGCAAAAAAAGCTAGAGTTGCACATATATTGTTTCTTCCTAGGCATTTATGTCGACTTGCTGTGTATACATTTAGACTTGCTATGCATATGCATACTGTTACTGCACATTTGTACTTTACCAGTGCGGTGCATTTGTGATGACTTCCTATGCATTTGTGCATTCCTACTGCACATCTGTTTCAGCGCATCCACGATAGTGAGTACTTGCACTATCTTTGAGGAAACAATTTGACCTGTTTTGAGTACCCATTTAAGCTTAGCTTCACATTTAGAGATCAAATTCAACCTTGCAGTCAGTCTTTGTTTGTTTCACCCAAAATACCTCTCCTTTGTTAGTCATCCCATTCACCTTCTGTCAAAAACCTCTCTTGCCCCAAAGTCAGTTTATTCCATATTAGTTCGACATAGGTCCTTTTTTCGTATCCTTTGTGAATTCACGTAATCCTAGTAGGTCACAGAACCTTGCTAGTAGTCTTGTTGCATGACTAGTCCCTACATAGTAAGACAGGTATTGAGTACCCTTACTAGTGGCTACCGTCTTATGTCAACCATCTTGCTTGAAGTCATTGAACGAAGAAGCCCTTTGTCCAAGTCTCTTCCTAGGTATCCTATCCACAACAATCTCAGTCGGCACCTTTCCAAAATTTCTAGTCCCCATCCACTTCATCTCGTGTCACCTTGCATGGTTCTTACTAGATCTCAGTATAAACAGCGACTAGAAATGGCCGGCTCATCCGATTGCATCGTCACCCCTCACGATAGTGATGAAGAATTTTCTCACGAAGATTACCAAGAATACATCAAAAGTAGGAAATTCCAACGCATGTTAGAAAAGGTGCTCCATGAGGACCCTCATAAGTATTTCTATTACCTCGCTAATCTTGGAATTAAACTCCCCACAGATTTTGATGTACACACAATCCAAGAAAATGCGGAAAGTGCTTCTGAAAAAGGAAAGAAAACCCTAGACTCAAACGCAGAGGATAGAGGAAAGCAAACCATGGAAGACATGAGGAAACAGCTTGAGTGCCTCAAACAAGAAATGTCAGATCTCAAGACAGGTACGAACACAAAAACTTACTCCTTGGAGGACATCACACCATACCCCTTTGACAAGAGCTTAAACATGGCACCCTTTCCCTTCCAATTCGAATTTCCTAAATTAGATAAGTACAAAGGGAAAGGGGACCCTAGAGATCATATTAGGGAATTCAATGCAGCATGCATGGAAGTAGCTCATGATGAGACCTACTTAATGAGACTTTTTCCTAGATCTTTGGGTAGTCAAGCTATGGAGTGGTTTTCACGCCTCCCACTGAGCATCAAATATTTTGATGAACTTGTCAACAAATTTATCATGCACTTCTCTTACAATATCAAGCACGAGGTATCTATGCTAGACTTATGCAACACCAAAAAAAAGATTGGTGAATCATTCGCCACTTTCCTACAATGATGGAGACAACTAGCAAGTAAGTGCTCCTATGATATGCTTGAGAAACAACTAATGGAGATGTTTGCCCATAACCTCAATAACAACCTTAGCTATCAAAAACTAATACAATGCCCTACATCATTCTCCAAAGTCATTGAAATGGGATTGTTCATTGAAAAAGCTATGATCGCCAAGGGGCAAATCAAATTATATAAGGACACACCTACCTCCAATTACTCCACGGATAAATCAAAATTTTGGACCAAAAATAAGAATGTGGTCAATGATGGGGTAGTAGATGCCAAGGCTATAGCTCCCAAGAAACAACCCATATTCACTCTTAAAGGAGAAACAAATAATGGTATGCTCAACAAGCCACCCTCTCGGGAGCCCAGACCTTGGTTTAGTTCAAATCCAAGGAGAACATTCACACCATTGGGTGAGTCTCAAGAGTCCACACTAAGGAAGTTGTTGGCTAACAATGAAATCTCTCTACTGCCAACAAGTGATTATGAGCCTATAGTCAAACCTCCCTACTGGAAGGACATGGACTATTGTGAATATCATCGAGGCAGGGGACATACAACCAACAACTGCATCCACCTCAAAAATGTCATACAAGATGTGCTAGATCAGAACCAGGGAGGAACCCAACAACACACCTCCAATGAAACTCATGTGGCCTACAGGGATCCACTTTTGAATCACAACAAGCCGTACAACAATAATAACAACAACGGTAACAACCATAATGGTAACAACTACAATAGCAATAACAATAATGACAATAATTGTAATAGGCCAAATCTAAATAGCGGGACTAGTAATGCCAACTATGCAAGCGTGCCATTTGATTATACCATAAATTGCATTTCTGAGCAAGTCCCCCAAGTCAATGTCATCTAACCCAACCAACAATGAGGACCTAACAGAACTGGTTGTAGTATAATTACCCGCAGTGGTAAAGTCACGCTCAATACCACCCCCCAGGTCGTCCCCTTCTCCATCCAACTTTTTTCAGTACAATGTCATCGACCAATTACAAAAAACCTCAGCTCACATTTCTATCTTGGAATTACTGCGTCTATCTCCTTCTCATAAGGAGATCCTTGAAAAAGCCTCAGTGGAAACCACTGTCCCCACTAACTTGGCCCAAGAGAAGTTCCAGACCATGGTAGGCAATCTAACTTCCTCCAACTCCATATCATTTACTGAGCAAGATGACCTCTCTGTATCTCAACCCCATAACACCCCCCTTCATATTGTCACCTTCATCCACAAACACCACATCAAGAGAGTTCTCATTGATGGAGGTGCAGGTTTAAATATTTTCACATTAAAGCTAGTTCTTGCATTGGGGTTCTCCGAATAGGAGTTGATCCCAGGAGGAAAATTACCATCAAAGCATATGATGAGGAAGAAAGAACCACAAAAGGAATAGTAGTCCTACCCATTCAAGTGGGACCAATGATAAAAGATGTTGTCTGTCAAGTCCTTGATCAGGAGCTCACTTATAATATCCTACTAGGGAGACCATGGATTCATGCCATGAAGGCTGACCCCTCAACCTATCACCAATACATTAATTTTCTACACAATGGCAAGAAAATCACCATTCAAGGTGACCCTGACCCCTAGCAGCATTGAAACTCTTTCCTTGCAAAACCCAAATGCATCATCCTGAATAACAGAGCATATATATCCCCTATCCCGCAGCATGACCATACCACTGAAGCCTCCTCCTCAAGGCCTAAAGAATAGAAAGTTACCATAAAAGAAACTAGAGTGTGAGAATACTCAATTAAGCACAATCTCAATCTTGCCAAATTGCCCCTGTCTCCTAGATCTTTTGGTAGACCCAAGCATTTTCCAAAGCCATCTGCTCCTCCAGTAGCTCCCGCAACTCCCTTTGTAAAATGGGGGACCTTATCTGATGAAACAGAGGAGAGAGATATCCTACAATGGCTTTATAATGAAGAAGAAAGCACACCCCAAGATCCACCTAGACTCCCAACAGAACTCTACGGATGAGGGGAGACTATTCTACACAGAATGGGGTACGAAGGATGAGGCCCCATCGGCCTCAGAAAAGAAGGAATCATTGAACCTATACAACCGTCTTAATCCTCATCAGCTAGAAACACAAGTGGCCTAGGATACAAAGGCAAGGGTAAAGCTAAGGAAAATGCTTCCCTTGTAGAAATGATCCAAACACTCTAAGTGGACAGCGACACAGGTTCAAATGAGTATGAGTGGGACGAGCTAATAGAGCACTCCTATGATGACAAAGAGGTCAACACCATCCAAACTCTTAGCCCCTACCATGAGGGACTAACACTACCAAATAGACTTGCCAATCCCTGAGATTATGGCCTTCGAGGAAAGTTTAAATTCCATTGCAATAAACAACTTGGAAGAAAGTACCATCTCAACCACAATCCTCACCAATGCTCCCAACATTTCCATTCATACCATCAATGAATCAGGTCTATCATCTGACTCCCTCCCCCTCATGAACCCTGAGCTTATTGACTGGGATCAGCGAGGAACTCCCCAACTAGATATTTTCCAAAACGACGATGCTTACATTGATTATATGGAACTTAGGGACCACCTACCCAAGGGAGATCATAAAGCTAGTTTTGCTATTTAACTAAATACTGTGGCTTACTTCGGGGAGGGTGCCAAGCCTTCCAGTTGCAAAAATATCAAGATCAAAAATGGATCTGACAGTGAAAACTACCTTGTGACAGTGTCAGATCCCAAAACAGTAAAAAGAATGGATGCATCCGAAGGTGAAAACCCAACTGTGGCACCTGACGATGGAAAGCTTGACACTCTCCCTAGTGATATGTACCAGGAAAGGTCACAGATTGTTGTGGAACTGACAGAGACCGTGAATATTGGAACAGAAGAACAGCCCAAGATTATCCACTTTGCCAAATCTCTTACACCACCAGAGAAAACCAGGTTTGTACCGTTCTTCAAAAAGAAGAGAGGCAACTTTGCTTGGTCATATGCAAACATGCCAGGTTTAGATCCAAACTTAATTCTACATCATCTGCCATTTGATCCAGGAGTAAAACCAGTAAAGCAGAAACTGAGAAAGATGCATCCTCACATAGCACTTTTGGTCAAAGAAGAACTCAAGAAATTGCTGGATGTGGGGTTCATCAGAGCCATAGATTACCCAAACTGGATATCCAACATTGTGCCAGTGTCCAAACTAGATGGCCAAGTTCGACTATGCAATGATTTTCAAGACTTAAACAAAGCATGCCGCAAGGATGATTTTCCATTACCAAACATCGACATCATAGTTGACCTAACTGCAGGACATACAATGCTATCTCTCATGGATGGATTCTCAGGGTATAAGCAAATCAAAATAGCACTGGAGGACCAACACAAGACATCTTTTACTTGCCCATGGGGTACCTTTTGCTGGAATGTCATGCCATTCGGGTTGAAAAATGCAAGTGCCACATATCAAAGAGCTATGACTACTATATTTCATGACATGATGCATGTAACTATGGAGGACTATGTCGACGATATCCTCACAAAATCTCTCACAAGGGATTCACACTAGATGTACTAGAAAAAGTCTTTCAAAGATTGGACCAATTCCAAGTAAGCTGAATCCAAAGAAATGTGTGTTTGGGGTAACTTCAGGCAAATTGCTAGGTTTCATCATGTCAGCAAATGGAATAGAGGTGGACCCTGCCAAGGTCAAAGCTATAATGGACATGCCACCATCCAAGACTCTAACTCAATTGAGATCGCTACAAGGCAAGCTGCAGGTAATCCACAGATTCATATCACAGCTGGCAGATAAGTGCCAACCATTCAGCCATCTCCTGCACAAGAATATTCCATTTTGGTGGGATGAGCGGTGTGAAGAAGCATTCAACAAGCTAAAAGAGTACCTTATGAATCCACCCATTCTCATGCCTCTGATCCAAGGGAAAACACTAATTCTCTACATATCTGCTACACCTATGGCTCTGGGGGCACTTCTAGCACAATGTGATTATGAGAACAAAGAAAGAGCTATCTACTACATCAGCTGAACCTTAGTGGGCTATGAGTTGCAATACTCACAAGTAGAAAGATCATGTCTCGCGGTAGTTTTTGCTTCACAAAAACTCTAACATTACATGCTTGCACATCCAGTTAAACTCATTGCAAAAATAGACCCATTGAAGTATCTCCTCAGCAAAGCAGCTCTCACAGGTCACCTAGCAAAATGGGTAATGCTTCTCAGTGAATACAACATCGAATATGTAGATAGAAAAGCCATCAAGGGACAAATCATAGTTGCCCAACTAGCAGATGCACCATTACAAGACACCAAGCCAATGCAGTTTGAGTTTCTAGATGAATCCCTATTCAATGTGTCAACATCTTCCTGGAAACTATACTTCGATGGGTCTTACACTAACCATGGATTGGGGGCAGGCATCCTGTTCATAACTCCTCAAGGTGACACAATCCCAAAGTCTTACCAGTTGTTATTTCCATGCACTAACAACATAGCGGAATATGAAGCCTTGGTAATTGGTCTCAAGATGGCAAATGAATGGAAAATCCATGAACTGCATGTCTACGGTGATTCTCAGCTTATAATCAATCAGGTCAATGATGAGTACCAAACCAAAGATGAAAAGCTCATCCTGTACAAAAGGATGGTCGACGACTTCAAAGAACACTTTGGGACCATCTCCTTTGAGCAAATACCTAGGATTGAGAATAAAGCAGTAGATGCAATGGCCACCATTGCCTCTCTTCTAGAAATACCTAAAAATGAGTCACAGTACGAGTTCTTAGTAGAAACCATTCGGCAACTAGTGTATGATCTTCCTGAGACCCATTCCATATGCCTCCTAGTTGGATCTGATTCACCTTGGTACGGTAAGACTTACACTTACCTCAAGGACAACATTCTCCCACTGACCTCTCTTCCAACCAAAAATGAACTTTTATACGACAAACCTCTCGCTACACCATCATAGCTGATACCCTATACCAACGTGGTCTTGATGGTACTTTGCTTTGTTGTTTAGAACAATAAGAATCCATAACTGCCTTGTAAGACGTACACGAGGGGATCTACAGAACACACTCTAGTGGTCCTTCCTTAGCCAAGAAACTCATGTGTTTGGGTTATTACTGGCTAAACATGGAAATGGATTCATATCAATTCGTCAAAAAGTGCAAATAGTGCCAAGTACATGGGAACCTAATTCATGCACTAGCTCAGGAGTTGAGACCCTTAACGACACCCTGGCCCTTTTGCCAGTGGGGACTTGACCTTGTGGGAAAGATTCACCCACCCTCATCCAATGGCCACAAATTCATCATAACCACCACTGAGTATTTCACAAAGTGGATTGAAGCCGTTCCCCTAACCACCGTCACAGGCAAGCAAATTTCTGCTTTCATCTTGAATTACATTATCTGCAGACATGGCATTCCTTCATCTATTATCATGGCTAATGGAAGACCATTCAAAAACCAGGATGTCTAAGAAATCTGTGAGTGTTTCAAAATCCAACATCTTTTCTCCACTCCATATTACCCCCAAGGTAACGGTCAAGCTGAAGCATCTAACAAGACCATCTTGAAACTTCTCAAGAAAACGGTCAACGATGCTGGCCGTGATTGGCATGTCTAACTCAACCCTGCTCTGTGGGCCTACAGAACCAGTATACACACTCCCACATGTGCTACATCATACGCCCTTGTCTATAGTTCAGAAGCCATCCTTCCCATTGAAGTTGAATTACCGTCCCTCAGGGTGTCACTTAAGGGTCTCATATCAGATGAAGAATACAGGGTCTCTAGGTTACAAGAACTAGAGTTACTGGAAGAAAGGTGACAGAAAGCCTTTGATCATCTCAAAACCTATCAATAGATGATGTTCAGAAGCTATAATCACAAAGTTTGCCCAAGATGCTTTAAGGTTGGGGACCTCGTTCTCAAAGAGAATCCTCGCAATCAACAAGACAGAGAAAAGAAAGGAAAGTTTGAACATAACTGGATTGGGCCCTATGTGATTGTAGTAGCTTATGGATTAGGGGCATATTAGTTGGCAACGTCAGAGGGTGAGCTATTTAATAATCCAATCAACAGCATGCACCTTCACCGGTTCTATACCTAGGAGAACCCAATGCAAGGGGGCGAAAAAATACAAAAAAAATAAAAAACATGATGAAAGAGAAAATGCAAAAAAAAATTAGAAAAACATAAAAGTACAAAAAAAAAGGAAAAAAAAATCATCCTTTGGTGAAAACCTAGCAAAAATGTGCCTTGGATAGGTATCATGATAAAATCCTAGCAAATAAGCATCATGTTTACTTTCTAGCTTCTCATGCAAATAAAAATAAGTGATGAAAACTTGGTAAACATGCATTACTTGTGATAAACCGCCTTCTCCATCTTTGCAAATCTAGTCACCGTGAGTCCACTTTTTCTTCACCCGCATCCCATTCGACACATATCTATCCCATAATAACAACACCTGACAGTTACCTATCATGGCTTGGTACTCTCCCTCTTTGTGGCCTTGTCCACTAAGGTTCTCTCCCGTACCGTCCCCTCAATGTGAGCCTAACATAGGGTTTCTCATCAGTCTTCCATGGTTTGAGTCTGTGAACTATGTTGCCTCTGCACCATCACGTAGGCAAGGCCATTATTCTAATGCGCCCCTGAGGCTTCCATTTGTCCCATCGGTCCCATATCTAGTTCCTCTATCAATCTGAGTCCGTCTCCACTTTCTCTCACCTAGGTCCTAGGTCTGTTAGGGTTTACCCCAGACTATGTTGCCTCTGCGTTGTCACGTAGGCAAGGCCATTTAGTAATGAGCCCCTGAGGCACTAGGTCAATCCCTTAGGGTCCGTCTCCCCGATAAGGATTGTGCAATCTACTCACCAAGCAAGTAGGTGCAAGTAGAGCCCATGCTCCAAGCGAGAATCTTGACTCCATGCAGTTTAACCTATTCCAACACAAAGTGAAATACCCAAGGCCTTCTAAATGATTTTACTCAAATTACAGCAAGAAATAAACACATCTAAATGCAAGAATGTTTTGTGATTTTAAAATCATGGTTAAGTTATAGAGTCCTAATTTTTCTTATCATGTCTTTCTATGCTACTCAAGGATGCCAAAAGCTAGAGATGCTATGATGGGGGCATGATCATTTTCTTTGTTTTCTATCTGTGGATTCCACTTTAGTAATGTGACACCTTATCTAAGGACATGATCGGCACAAGATCATCAAGGACATCAAGGGTCTAACATGAACAAGAGCAATCCTTGTTTGTTGAAAAACAAGAAGTACTCAGGTCATCTAGATTCAATTTTGACCAGATGCTTGTATTTACTTGCTTAATCAAACTCCATGTAAGCAGTACTCAGGTCATCTCAGTTCAATTATACCTAAATGCTTGTATTAACTTACAACATTTCAGAAAAGGTACCAAAAATAACTCACCCAATGATGAAATAAAGCACTCTAAAAGTAAAGCATCCATCCCATATCCATATACACATCCATGCATCCATATCCCATACAATCAACAGTACCTAAACTATGCAGAGTAACAATATCAAATGAAGTTTCTAATTCTTTCTACATCCAGTCATTTTGTCAAGACCATTCTTCTATCTACCATCCTACTACTCTTGTGTCGATGGTGTACATTTGGACATCACAAAAACAAAGCATATAGATGCATATCATCTCACATTTTGAGTTAGTCATGAACATGATTAAATCAGTTACATACATAATACAATGCATTAGGTCATCCATATATCATCATCATATCACATCAAACAACAAAGAAATCAAAAACATAGTTAAGTGCATCACATACAAAAGTTGCATAATCATATAGAACCATGTGGCACTTGCATACATTCCAAACGTATTAGATCAAACACTCATATCACATAGGCATTAGATCATATAGACATCACATAGCATCATATCCACAGCATCTCATATAACATCAGATAGAACATCTAAGTCTGTATATGCATCACATCATATAATAGAAATGAATCATCATAGTTTCATAAACATATAGCACAAATCATACGGCTGCATCGTCATATGTACAAACCATAAAGTAAGAGGTCCAAATGTACAAAATCATAATGTCTGTCTCTAAATCAATGTCATATACAAAATGCATCCAAAAGGATGGTGGTACATGTCTCAAAAAGTACAAAATCTGATCCAGGTCTACCCCTGCTGCGGTGGACCACCATTGCCAGCCCCTGACTGCTGGGGACCCATCATGGAAGCCACTGACCATGATGGCCCTACTCTCTCTGAAGCCCCAGACTGACTCCTGAAACTCAAGACCCTCTAGCTCGCTAGCACTACCCCATGGTATAAACCCTAGTAGTACTGTGCCTGTGCCTGTGCTATGGCAAGCTCTGCCTGCACTTGTGCTAACTATGTCTGCAACTAGCCTACCTGTGCCTGTGCCTACTGCACCTGCCCAACCAAAAAGGAGCTGGCTGCATCTGTCCCCATAGCTACCACTGTAGTGTCCCACTCTACATGGATCATGCGTACCTGCATGTCTGCTATATCTCTCTCACGGGTCAGCCCTGCGATGACCACTACATCTATCTCTCGCTGGTCGTTGGCCCTCCTAAGCTGTGCCTGCAGCTCTCACACCTGTCCCCTCAGGCTGGCTATGGCCCTCTTGTACACCTCTACCTATCTTGGCCCCTATGGCTGGGGCACCTGCTACTGTGCCACCTGCTAGGGTGGCGGCATCTGTGCCTGACGCAGTATCTGCTACTGTGCAGCCTGTACTGGCACTGCCTACTCAGCCTGAGCTACCCTCCTCTACTATCTCAACCTCTCTCCATCTCCACCACCCCATCCTCCTTGACCCTGTCCTCCCCCTCTACCTCCCCTCTGCCCCCGGCCAACCTAGCCCTCCTCCTCTGAATCTGCCTCGTCAATACGCGGTACCAGCATACCAGGCCCTGAGTATCTTGGGAAAGGATGTGCAGTCATCCAATCCTCGTAATCCTGTGTAATCCCTGCGTCGGCTATCTCTGTCCTCATGTCCCAAGCCACATACGGAGTCTGTCAAAACTCCACCAGGGCCTCCTCATATGAAGCCATCGGCCCCCATCGGACCCTATTTGCATGTGTCCGTGCAAACAGTGCTTATCCCTATGGCATACCCTACCTCCTGCCAAACTGCCTCAGTACTCGGCCCACCATCTGCCTCTCTAAAATATGTCGTGTCTGCCCTATTAGCCACCTCATTTGAAAGCAGTAGGGCAGCTCATCTCCCTCATCATCCCAAGGCTCGCAATCTAGATATGGTCACCAGACGACCACATCTACACCATCCAGATTGTGTCTCCAATACTCTAGTTTCCCCAGCCTGTGCTGGGAAATCACTCCTACATAGCCATAATTGTATGGCTCCCCTAGCTACCTCACAAACACACATATCAGCCTAGTCACCGCTTTGTGCTCCCACAGCCAAAACTATAGCAGTAGTACTCCAGCCGATAGACTCATGCTGCGATGGTACACCACCTGGTGCATGTCATGGTATAGGTGGGCCAATACACAGACACCCCATGCATATCAGGTGCCCTCTGTTAGCATCCACTCCATGATCCTGCCCCATCCAATGGGGAACCCATGAGATCTCCTGTTGGGGCATACAATGCCTCCAATCAATCCTACCACAATCCCAGGGAAGTAGACATAGCAGTCATATATATCATGCTAGGGGATGACCTATCCAACTAGCTCCGGATCATTGAATACTTGCCTGCACTCGGTGAGTCCCGTATCTCGCTGCGTGTCATACTCCACTAGCTCACCTTGAATGGGCAAGTGCAGTATCCTGTATACATCCTTTAGGGTCACGGTCATCTTTCCAGTAGGAAAGTGGAAGGTCCCATCCTCACTGTGAAATTTCTCCACCACTACAGTCAACAATCCACAGTTCGCCCGCACCTTGGGCATGAAGCATACCTAGTCCAAACCCATGGCACCAAGTGACTCTTTTTCAATCTCTGTCAGCATTTATCTCTGCAATAGGGGCATGGGTAATGTCTCCTTGGATTGCAATGTGTCTCGTATCTCCTCCTGCAAGCACGCAAAGCAAGGCGTCAGTCTAAAGCCGCGTATACAATACTCAACATATCTACTGAACTATATCAACTAAAACTTGGCATTTCAAATTGATCAAAATAGCACACTACATCTCTTGACCAGAGTCCTACAATCTTGGAGATAGCTCATCGATTGCTGCATCAAACAAGACGCTCATCGAGTCAATTTTGCTAAGTAATTTGCTTTCTAAAAGAAAAAGTGCTACTACAGGTGGTAAATGTGCCATTTCTTTACATATGCGCTGCTTCTAGTATATGCGCCGCTATAATCGACAAAAGCGCCGCCAAACCATAGATGCACCATTAAAATGCACATATACGCAACTTCAGCATATGTTCCATAACATTCTGCGTATGTGCCGCCGAATTACAAAAGCGCTGCCCCAATCCATGTATGTGCAACTTTAGTAGATGCGTCGCCAAACTAAGTATATGCGCTGTGGAATGACAAATGTGCTATTTCATGCTGCATATGCGCTGAACTATAGTTTGGTGCATCTGTCTAACCTATTTTTTGCTAGCATTTATGACACCCTAATTCAAGATGAGGAAAATTTTTTCGAAGTACATACCAAGGGTCTTGCCTCTGTTGGCCGCTCGAATCGATGCTCCTCGCACGGAATATCGGCTGCTCTAGCTACCATGCTGCTCCAAGTTTGCTCTAAGCTCTCCAAATCCAATCCAGATCAAACAAGTGTACAACTAAATTATGTTGTGGACCTAGCTCCTATTTATAGCCTACAAACCCTAAATCTGGCTAGGTGATGACTGTGACTACTTCCCGCGCCCGTTTTTCTTCCAGTTTTTCTCCTCATTTCCCTGAACCGCATCCTTTTTCTTCCAACCTGACCTCCCCCCTTCGTCTTCATGAGATTGTCCGTCTCAAATATTCTGCCCTTTTCTCATCCAATCTCCCGAGGGGGTCATCCTATCATCATTAAACTTGTACCAGGGGCAAACTGGGGCATGTATCACTATCAGACTATCGATTTCTTTGAAGTAATGCTGTAAACCACATTGCATCAAAGAGGGGCAAAATGTATATGCCTAAAAATGACACAATTCACTCTAAATAAATATTCTAAATATTTATTCCATTCTTCTATCAATTAAATAAATATTCTAAATTTATTTAATCGGTTCACTATTTTGTAATTAAATAAAATCAATTTATTTTATTAAATTCCCTAAATTCTTCTAATATCTCACACAATTAAAATAATCCTAAATTATTTAATTATTCATAAATCCCCCTATCCTAAGTTCTAATTTTGAAATCCACCTCACCTTTACACCTCACTTGTCCACCTCACCCTGTTGCACATGTAATTAAATATATTAAATATTTAATTATCTAATTTGCCCTCACCCACATGTCCTATTTCTTCTCTAATCAAAGTTAGTTAACTAATCAATCAAAAGTGTTAACTAACTAGTCAATTGAGTTAATTCCTTAATCAATTCAGTCAATTCTATAATTCATTCTTCCAACTGACTAATCAAGTTTGTTAACTGAACAGTTAAAGGAGTTAACTCTCCAATCAATGTTTTCAAATCCCCTCTTTCATGATGGAGATGAGACACTTGTCATATTTCTACTAGTTGCACATTCCTCAACCATTCTCAGTCGTTGATCTTCATATCTCCCCTCAACCGTTGATTCTCATTCTTCTGAGTCTATAAAATAAGATTCATCCCTCCATTCTATTCATCCAGGTTATTTGTATTGTTACTTTGCAGAAATTCACCAGCACGCCTTTGGCACCCCAATACAATCTACTTGAGATCGCCATTTTCTTTGAAGCTCCTCTTCATAGCAATATCTATCAACATAGCCATTTACTACCGACATCCTACAACACAGCAAAAAGAGTGCACTCACTGAGGGCCTACTTCATACTAGCAAGGATGGTTTTAATAGGCGAACAATAGAAGCTTTGAAACAAGGAAGGTTTGCATTGTGTTACTCATTGCTTCATTTCATTCAATCTTCCTTGATTTCAATATTCTATTGATGTATGGGTTTATTATTGTTAAGTTGATTAATCCTCATTTTACCCTAGCAAACTGGATTTAGTGAAAAAGGGGGAAATTTATTTAATAAATATTGTATATTTATTAAATTAATTGGCTAAGGTTGGGACTATTGAATTAATGAAATTAATTCAATTGTTGGGATAAAATGATGAAAAATAGGGTAATGAAGGGATAATTAATTAAATAAAATTTAATTAATTGGTTTAGGAAGGAAATTGAAATGATTAGGGATGTCTAGAGTCGGTTTGATGGTAGAAGACATTAAATGTCTACATTTGCCCCTCTTTGATGTGGCGTTAGGATCTAGGAGGGAAGTGGCGTCAGGTCGAAGAAAAATATGCCCCAGCTGCCAAGAAGGAATAAGATGGATAAGGGATGCCCCCTCGAGAGGTCAGCGGGAAAATAAAAAATTTCTAGGTGAGTTCTTGAAAGAATGTGACAGACGTGAAAGTTGGATAGGTGACGGAAAAAGAAGATGGCAGGAAGAAAAATGGAGGAAAAAGGCTAAGATATGCACCCTGGAGGAGAAAAGAGGGGGTGGAAGAATGACATGGCCCACTATATTAGGAAAAGTGGGCCCTAAGAGTGCCACATTTGCACACTTTGACTTTAGAGAAGAAGAAGAGAAGGAGAGATGGCTGACCACAACCCCCAGTTCCCGCGACTTCGACACATTTCAGAGCAGTTCCGATCATTTGGTTGGGCATCGGAGGTAGGACCTCAAGTAGGGTCTAACCTTGACTTTGTAATTTTTTTGTTTTTTGTGCATTTTTGGGGTTCAAGGATTAGGGCTTAAGCACCTGGCACCAAAGGTTAGGCAGATTAGCACCATCCTCTGGATTGGCACTATCCGCAAGGATAGGGTTAGGGTGATTTTTTTTCCATTCACCCGATGTTTTAGCGCCATTGTCTAAAATGGCACTATTATTAGAAGAAAGGGAATTTTGGGATTTAGCACCAACTATAGGTTAGTGTAGCATTGTCCTGTGGAATAGCGCTATTAAAGCGATTGCTGCTATTCCGTATTTTAGCGCCATATCTAGGATTAGCAGTATATCAGATATCAATGCCATTTTCCAAAATGGCGCCAAGAAGGCTGCGTAGTGGTGCTATACTAGGAATTAGCACAAAAGGTATTGCGCAAAAACACTATTCTAGGTAATAGCGCTATGAGGAAGAATTAGTAGCGCCATTTTTGAAATGTCGCAAAACTTTGTCTGTTTTGACGCCAAAGGATGTTGGCTTTTAGACAGTAGAAGAAAAGGGGTGATTTAGAAAAAGATAGGTTAATATCTGACCAGAAAGTTGTGGATGCAGGATACACACCGATTTATATTGCATTCATGAGAGCGACGAGTTCCATTAGTGATGGCACTGTACGATGATTTTGATGATGCTATGCGGGCTCGACTGGCGAGATTGGGGCTTCTGACGGTGGCATCGATGCCAGTTCTGCAAGCTCATAGAGCTCTGATGATAGCGGTTGTGGAGTCGTACCACTCTAAGACTTGCAGCTTTTTATTGTCGATTGGTGAGATTACGATTACACTTGAGGATGTTTATCACATCCTCAAGCTACCTATTCGAGGGTGATGTGTTGGATATGACATGAGGAGGGGGCAGAGTGCCCTAATTAGAATGTTTGGAGAGGACCACATTGTTCTCTTAACGGATGGGAGAGAGATGATATATGAGGGGACACTGGCTGCATCTGTAGATCCCTTTGCCTTATTCCTATGTGCTTTGATTGGAGGTGTTGTGATGCTTGACAGATGAGGCAGGGGCTTTCTGATTGGCTAGGGGGATGATAGAGGGGATGGTGAGGCATGAGATAGTCTATGCATGGGGATCGGTGATGCTGGCATGAGATGCATATAGTCACCTATCTGCATGATAGAGCATTGTCAACTAGAGTTACTCTGCTTCATGTATGGATTTGGGAGCACATCATTGTTACCCAGCTGACATGTGGGTATTATCAGTGGCCTTTTGAGGCCTTTGTATTTTTATATCGAGATGCAGAGTACACGTATACTGGACAGGTGCGGTACTAGAGGAGGATGTTAGATGATGTTATTAGTGTGACCTGGCGACCATATATCAGCGTAGAGCCATGGCCAAATGATGATATTCATCTACCATTTACATTTTAGCAGCGGTACTTGATGGGTCAAGGAGACCATACTATAGAGATGTATCTACCCTCTTAGGTCATGCGGTAGTTTGGTTTGGGACAGGACATTCTGTAGCAGATGGCCATATTTGCATGGACTCCTCGAGATGCACCCTGCTAGCCTGTAGCCATACAGCCGTAGGTTGCCTTAGCTGACTTTGGAGCTCTACAGCTAGTGTGGTGGGATTGGGGGAGCACTGTTAGAGATGTAGGTACTACACCTGCATATGATATATGGTGGTAGATGCATCGGCCCACTTGGTTGACGGACCTAAAGGAGGCAATCCTGGCGGAGGAGGCAGTGGGGTCAGGTGGTGATGATGATTCTGATGATGGAGATGGCCCAAGTTTAGATGACATTCTGGGGGAGGGCGAGGAGATCATGGAGGACTATTTAGTGGAGGTGGAAGTGTATGGAGAGGAGAGAGTGGTTGGAGGGGAGGGACAGCTGATGGATGTACTGGTGGCAGCAACAGCTAGACAGGTGCCCCAACAGTAGGTTGTAGGGCAGCAGGCACCTAGTCAGCAGGTTCCTATTGAGCATATGCAGATTAGTAGGGTACGATGGAAGAGAGGACCTCAACAGCGTGGAGGATAGTTGAGGGTGGAGAGGGGTGACCTATCCCCACCACAGGTGGTATATCAGTAGGTGATAGGACATCAGGTAGCAGGGCAGCAGGTAGAGGCAGGCTCCTCAGGGATAGCTATAGAGGTAGAGGTAGGGAGGCTCACACCTTGTCGACAGCCTCAGGGTGAGGAGAAGATGGAGACCCTACAAGCATAGCTGGCCAGCCTGGAGGAGGCACTAGAGGGTTGTGATGCAGAGTTGGTGTAGTTGTGAGGGGCATTGACCTTATTAGACGGGGCAGATGGACAGGTGGTTGCATTGCAGGCCTAGTTAGCCTAGGCTCAGGGTGACATAGAGGTGTTGACCAAAGAGTGGGATACAGTGTTCGACAAGGCACAATAAGAAGAGACTGCATTAGGTAGTTTATATGTTTCAGGTGGTGGACTTTCTCAGGTTTTGATAGGGATGTAGGCTCAGTTGTCCCAAGCACAAACATAGGCATATTAGTTACAGGGACAGTTGAGCCAGGTACAGGGGGATTTGATAGAGGCTAGAGTACGGGTGGAGTACTATCAGGGCTTGTATTATGCGGCCATGCCAGCAGCGTAGTGTGCCCCAAGCTACAGTCAGGTTAGTAGATCGGAGGCCTCTAGGTCTCATAGATCGAGATCAGTGCAGTCAGTTCAGCAGACAATGCCTCCTCCCTCGTACGTGCCCTAGTAGGTTCCACAAGTTCAGGTGCACCCACAGCCAAAGACAAGAGCATAGCCATGACTAGGATTAGAGTCTCCCACTCCTTCAGAGAGAGGATCCTCCTTGTGATATCTTTATCATGTTAGCCCTCAGAGGCATTGTATCAGGACTTGCTATTTTTTGATGATATGAGTGGTGTACATTTTTTTGTGGTGATTATATATGATACGATGCATTTTGATGGTTTATGATGCCCTATTATGATGATGCCTATGTGATTAATGCAATATTCTCTATGGATTTATATGCTATGGATGTGTTATGTTTATGCAATTATGTTTTTGATTTTATGGATGTATTTGTGATGGATTTATTGTGATATATGCATGGTGTTTGTGATTTTTAATGGTCTATATGATGTGTAATGTAAATGAAAGTTCAGACTAATAAACATTTATTATGGATGCAACAATGTGATGTAATGTATGTTTATTGAAATAAACAGATGCTATGTATGGAAATATGTATATGCCTACTAGATGATTTGTTTAAATACAGTTTCAATGATTATGGTTGTGATGATGTAATGTAACTAAATTTTATTAGATGATATAAATGAAATGCAATGTAATGTGATCATTTATTAAATGAACCTGATGTTTGTGCAAATTAAAAGATTTCTAAAATGAACCTAAATGATATGGAAGTTAAATGATTTAAATGAACCTAATGATATGTAATGCAATTTAAACTGATTCTAAAATGAACCTAATGATATGCAAGTTAAATGATTTAAATGAACCTAATGATATGTAATGCAAAAGGATTTAAAATGAATCTAATATGATATGCAATTTATAGGATTTAAAATGAACCTAATGATATGCAAGCTAAATGAATCTAATATGATATGCAATTTATAGGATTTAATATGAACCTAAATATTTATGCAAGATAAATGAATCTCATATGATATGCAAATTACAGGATTTAAAATGAATCTAAATGATATGCAAGATAAATGACATGTGAGATGTGAACTAGGTGATAGGTGAGATGCAAACTAGGTGATAGGTGAGGTGATCAAGTCCTGGTACACGTGATGTTCTTTGTTTGACCTTGAGTGGTGAGGCTGTGGGAAAGGGGATTGGATGGGGAGAGGATATGGGTGTTTGGATGGGGTATGGATAGGATTGGGAGCAACTAGAGAATGGGGGTGGGGGGACAAGAGGATTGTTTAGGTCATAAGATGCCACATCATTGGCGGGGGATTTGGTTTGGTTGGATAGAGATATAGTGGGGGAATGGGATTAGTGAGGGAATTTTAGATGGGGGGATAGGGTAGGTGATTATGAAATCTAGGCCCAGATGGTAATGTTGAATGAGTGATTAGGATGGTGATTTTGAGCTAGTAGCAGTAGTTGCATAAGATTAATTGAGAGCATTTCTTAGTTTATTATAGCAATGTAGGATACAGTTCACAAAGGTATGAAATGACCTAGGTGATGATGTATATCCTACGATGGCATGGACTAGACCCACAAATAATAGGTTGATTTCATGCATGCCCAAGGTAGTATAATCTTGCCTAGCTTGGGAAGGGGACTCATAGCAATGAGTGTGAATAATACATATAAGGTTTTGATGCCTATATATGCAAATGGGACACATCATGCTAGAACCAACCCAGACTTCAAAATAGGAATACTATTCCTGGAGTAATGGAACCAACCCACAAGCACAGCATGTAGAAATAGCTGACCATGTCTACTCTAGGTGTTGTCTGCCACCTACCATGATATAATGAGATCAAGGTAGCTTTGGAGGTGACCTAGAGTGAGACAAAAAAGATAAAAATCAATAATCAAAAAGACCAACGGAAAGATACAAATAACCTTTGTGTGCTCTTGCCAAGAGACATGATGATAGAATGACAGATTTTTGTCCATTGTAGGAAAGATATATCCTAGGACGTAGATCAGTTGGTGTTGATTGGAAAATTTTGGGAAGATGGGCAAAAGAACAGTCTAGCCAGATGTAGGATTATAGTTGGTATGTTGATTGATGATTTTTGCATTAGGGACAATGGTTCAAGTGTATACGTAGCGTGTGTATCATTTATTAGATCCAGAAAGCTCAGTGAATGGGGAACATCCAAATGGGTTGGATGGGTGCATCTTATGTCCCTGAGCACTGGAAACATCCTTTGTATTCTAGACTACCTACATACCCTATATCCATGGGATCAAGGTACTTTCAAGATGCGGGCGAAATGAATATGTAGTTCTAGCATGACTTGATGATGTGAGAATGGTTTGGTATGGGTGTGATGAGATGAGGATTGATGGATTGGATTGATCGATGAGTGAGGGTGATGTTGCACTTGTTTTTGTATTTTTGATGATTTTCTAATTGTTTTTGGGTTTTTGGTTTTTTACAATGTTTTTTTGGATTTTTGATTTTATGATGTTTTTGGATATTTGGCTTTTGAGCTGTACAAGGGGAAGCTTACAAGGATCCTTGTTCCATGGGTTGGGCTTGGGTGAGATAGTGTGGAATGGGCGATAGGACTTGATGTTTCAGAATTCCAAGCCATGGGATGTGTGCGATATGGAGTGTTGCGAAGGGAGAGGACTTATTAGATGGTAGAACTAGCCACTACGCATGATGCCTGAAATAGGTTTTCACCATGGTAGTTATCCAAGGCATCACCGAAGTGATTTTCACCATTTCAAAGTTTTTATTGCACTCAAATTTTTCTTGATTTTTTGGTTTTTTCTATTTTTTTTATTTTTTGATTTGTGATACTCAATGGGTTATGCATAGAATTTCTTCAGATGTAGAATGTTCATCGGCTCATCCAAAGGCTGCCCCTCAGGTGTTGTAAGTTGGTAGCCTCTGGATCCATAGTCAGCTATGATAACATAAGGTCCTAGCTAATTGGGTTCAAACTTTCCTTGCTTAGGACGCTCTTGTAGGTTCTTCTGATTTTCCATAAGGACAAGGTCACCTACTTCAAATTTTTAGGTTCTGATCCTCTTGTTGTAGCTTCTTCAGAAATGGTTTTGATATGCCTGTAGGTAGTTCAACACATTTAGGCATTTCTCATCCAGTAGTTCCAATTGATACAACCTTGCAACTCTATATTCCTCATAAGAGATTATGTTTTGTAGGGATACTTGTAGAGATGGGAGCTCGACCTCAATAGGTAAAATGGCTTCAGATCCAAATACTAGGGAAAATGGGGTGGCTCCTATGGGAGTATGGATGCTTGTGCGGTAGGCCCATAGGGCAGGGTTGAGTTGGAGGTGCCATTCGCGGCTAGCTTCATTGACTATCTTTTTTAGGATGCGAAGGATGGTTTTATTAGACACCTCTGCTTGACCGTTTCCTTGAGGATAATACGGCGTGGAGAAATGGTGTTTGATGTCAAATTTTTTGCACAAGATGCGTACTTCTTGGTTCTGGAATGGCTTTCCATTGTCGGTGACAATGGAATGAGGGATACCATAGCAGCAGATGATGTAGTGGAGGATGAATTTGGAGATTTGGGTGCCAGTGGTGAAGGTAAGTGGAATTGCTTCCACCCACTTTGTGAAGTATTTAGTAGCAGTGATTATGAACTTATGGCCATTAGAGGACGGGGGATGTATTTTCCCTATGAGGTCGAGTCCCCACTATGAGAAAGGCCATGATGTTGTAATGGGTTGCAGCTCCTATGCTGGTGCATGGATGAGATCACCATGCTGTTGACATGGGAGGCATTTTTTGATGAACTGATAGGCATCTCGGTCCATGGTTGGCCAATAATATCCAGTCCTCAGGATATTTTTAGAGAGGGTGGGTCCACTTGAATGTGCCCCATTGATTCTTGTGTGTACCTCTTCCAAGGCCACCTCAGCTTCCATAGAGTCTAAACATCATAGAAGCATGCCATCAAGACTCCTTTTGTACAGGGTGTCACCTACAAGTATGAAACGGGAGGCTCGACAGATGAATGATTTTCTCTGTGATGTGGATAGGTTAGGTGGGATGATACTATCATGGAGGTATAGGTAGATTTCCTAATACCATGGGGATAGGGGACCAATGGCTTCGCACACTAGTTCTGATTAAGGAACATCATATGCTAGGATGGGGAGCTCTTCTATCAGGAACTCACATTTCTTGTTGTCTTTCTTCATGTCAACCAGAGATCTGATGGTGGCCATAGTGTCTGCAGCTTTGTTATTGAGCCTTGGGATTTTCTTGAAGTGGATGGCATTGACATAGTCTTTAAAATCATCAACCATCTTTTTGTAGGGCAAGAGCTTATCATCTTTGGTTTTGTACTCATTATTTACCTACCGGATGACTAGTTGAGAATCTCCATACACCGTCAGGTTCTTAATTTTCCATTTTATTACCATTCGGAGCCCTGTGATGAGGGCTTCATATTCTACCACATTGTTGGTGCATGGGAATGTGATCTTGAAAGACTTAGGAATTGTGTCACCTTGAGGGGTAACAAATAGGATGCCTGCCCCCGAGCCTCTGTGTGTACGATCCATTGAAGTACATCTTCCATGTTTCTATGGCTAGTGTGATTGTCAAGATAGCTTCATTGGGAAACTCTACCAATGTTGGATGTTCTGTAGGAATTAGTGCTTTAGCTAACTGATCAGCTATAACCTATCCTTTGATGGCTTTTATCTCAGTGTATTCAATGTCAAATTCAGTAAGAATCATGACCCATTTTCCCATTCTCCCAGTAAGAGCAACTCTGTTTAGCAGATACTTCAATGGATCAATCTTGGCGATGAGATTGGTCTTGTGATTGAGCATATAGTGTCTTAACTTTTGTGAAGTGAACACCAGGGCTAGACATGCTCATTCAATTTGCATGTAGTTGAGCTCATATGAGATCAAGGTGTAGCTGATGTAGTAGATGGCTCTTTCCTTTCCATGCTCATCATGCTGTGCTAGTAAGGCTCTGATGGCTGTCTCTATTGCGGAGATGTATAACAAGAGGGGTTCTCCTTGCCTTGGTGGAGTTAGAACAAGAGGATTAGCTAGGTATTCTTTTAGTTGATCAAAGGCATCCTGACACTGAGTGTTCCAGGCAAAAGCTATATCTTTTTGGAGTAGATGTTGGAATGGATGATATTTATCAACAAGTTGGGCAATGAACTGATAAATAGACTGGAGTTTTCCTTGCAGACTTCTTAGTTGTTTCAATGTTTTTGGTGGAGGCATTTCGATGATGGCCTTGACCTTTGCTAGATCTACCTCGATTCCTCTTCTAGAGACTATGTATCCCAGAAGTTTGCCTGAGGTGATGTCAAAAATGCACTTCTTTGGATTTAGGAAAACATTATATTGCTCTAACCAGTCAAAGATCTTGGCCAATACATCTAGGTGTTCTTCTCCTGTCTTCGATTTCCCTAGAAAATCATCCACATAGTCTTCCATGATGTGGTGGAAGAGGTCATGGAAGATGACAGCCATCGCTCTTTGATATGTAGCTCCAGCATTCTTTAGGCCAAACAACATTACGACCCAATAGTATGTTCCCCATGGGCATATGAAGGTTGTCTTATGCTGATCTTCTTTGGTGATTTTGATTTGGTTATATCCTGAGAAACCATCCATGAGGGATAACATTTCATGTCTTGCTGTGAGGTCCACTATCATGTCAATGTGTGGTAGTGGGAAGTCATCCTTCGAGCAGGCTTTGTTGAGGTCTCTGAAGTCGGTGTAGCAGTGGATTCGGCCATTTGGTTTTGCTACTGGTACTAGGTTTGAAACCCATTCAGGATAATCAATTGGGTGAATGAACCCAACATCTAGTAACTTCTTCAGTTCTACCTTGACTAGAAGTGCCACCTGTTAGCACTTATTTTGACCTGGGGTTGATTTGTCATGATCAGGAGGTTTCTTCATCTGAAGCCTTCATCTTCTTGCCCATTTTTTCTAAGTGTTGGACCTCCTCAGCGTTTTTCAGCTGCAGCATCATATTTTTCTGAGGAGGAGGTCGTCATCATCATCTTGTCTTCGATGATGATCTTCATCAGCATGTTCTTCGTCGACTTGTTTTTCTCATCGTCATCATCATATTTCAACCGTCGGGTGATGTTTGCTTATTATCCTGATGATACTGGTGAGCTACAGTGCGCCCTCAGTTGCTTGCGGGGGTGATTTTTCAAGTATCCGGTGATCTTCCGAATATCACCTTGCTCAAACATGATGACGATGTTGGCCCGATATCTTGAAGGGGTTATTCTCTAAGTTGTCGACCTGACTTGTTTTTTCCTAAGGGTCGTCATCATCATGATATTTCCAGTTATCATCCTGTTGCTTGCGGAGGTCATCATATTTTCTGCCTTCATGATATTTCGCCGGGGTGATATTTTCAGTTATCGGGTGATCTTGGTTAATATCATCCTGATGATGTTATTAAAGAGTTCTAAGTGCGACCCGATATTCACTAGGGTCATCATATTTTGAACGTCAGGATGATCTTAGTCAATATTATCCTGATGATGTTGTATCACTTCTTGTTCTTTGTTTCTCATCCCGATGATGCTGACGTCATCCGTATATCAGGGTGATATTTGTTTCTCTACCTATCTGCATCATGATATTCCGAAGGAAGGGGTGATATTTTCATATCACCCGGATATATGTTTGTTCGAACATCATGATGATGTTAATATCAGGGAGATATCCGCCTGTTGGCTTCGCGCATTATCTCCGGGGGGTGATCTTTTCAAGCATCATCATCATATTCAGTTTTCGCCCCGATCTTACAGAGGAGCTACAGTGCAACCTGATGTTTGAACATTAGGAGGATATTTCCAAATATCCGGTTGTCTTCCGAATATCATGATGATGTTAATATGATGATGACGTCATCAAGGTCCGCGGGGGTCATATTTCTAACAACTGATCATCTTGAAGAGATCTCCTGATATTTGCAAACATGATGATGATGTCATCTGGATATGAGGAGGTGCGCAGTAGGCAGTATATGATGTGACGTCATCAGGATGTTCATCGGCCAGACTTTTGTTATAAGCTCAGCAGGAGGATGTTCCTCCGAAGGATCAGGTTGTGCCGATTATCATGAAGGTTATATTTCAAATATCATGATGACGTCAGGGTGATATTTCGAACAACAGGATATCATGCTGCTGGAAGATGATGATGATGAGGTCTATACTAGTGTCGTCAGGAGCAAAAGCACCGACATGATATATGCTCATGACCTAGTATATAAAGTGTTATTGAGGTCATTGCGGGGTGCATGTGGGATATTGTTATCCTGCATTTTCAAACATCATGATGATGAGTCTCGGCGGGAAATGGTTGCGATTGCAGATTTGATGATCTTCCCAAGGCCGCGGGTTGGTGCGCCATTAATGGCGATTGTTGCAGAGGTATGGGCGATGGCGTGGGTCGATCTTGTACCCGACTGAGGGTGTACATCAGCGAACAGGGGCGCAGGGCTCGAGAAATCTTCCTGTCTCCTCCCCTACCTGCTGCATTCAAGTTTGGGTGCCAATCCGGTTGTGTTTGAGCACCATTTTCACGATACTGTGTATCTGGCGAAATTTTGGTCAACCATGTAATTAAATGCTGAGCACCTACCTGGCTGTTATAAGCAGGTTGTGTTGTTCATTTGAAAGGTTGTTGAAAGTTGATGATTTTGGCTCTGTAATGCATAACAAGCTGATCTGGTTGCTCTATACAGCTTACCTGTGAGTTTATGTATCTCTTGTTGTTTGTTTTTGGCATGAACCCACTGATTTCATGATTAAACTTATATGAGAAATGATGTTTGGCATGTGTTGTGTTAATTCTGTCTCCAGTATTGCATGTATTCTTCTTCTGAATCTGGATGTTTGGTAATGTTTAGATTCTAGAGCATAGAATTCCTATGTTGACTGTCTGATCTTTTAACTTCTGCTCAAGGGGTAGATTAAACTGTTTTCAGGTTGAACATTGGGAGGGATATACTGCAGTAGGGATACCATAAGTAGAGATAACCTAACACTTTGTATTGGGAGATGCCTGTAAGGCAGGTATCACACATATCCCCTTGAAATCCAGTTTTAGTTGTTCATGCTGATCATTCACAGGTGTATGTCTACTGACTCCAGGCCCTGGATAGGCACCAATCATGCTTTGTTTTGTGTTATAACCATATCCAGCTTTGCATCCACACTTAAACTCCAAAGCAAAATCTAAAACCAACATTAGGACATTAGAGTTAGTTTTAGGATCCTCAGTCCTCTGTCTACAACTGCTAATAGGCCCAAAGCTAGCCCCTTTGTTCTTATCTTTCAGTTTTGGTCTACTTACAGGAGGACTATCTGCTTTCTGTCAGCATCCCAGCCTTGCATGCATATCTTCATGGATGTTGAGTAGGGAATACCCCCTAGGTCTTGCAGAGCCTGAAGAAGAAGAGGAGATAAAATATAGAGTCTATCTCCTATACTGTTGACCCCCTGGCCCAGAGATCCTGTTGATCACTGATGGCTACCTTGTAGGGAAATCTGGGAATAAGCATCCAGTCTGGGAAAAAGTCAACAGAAATTGGCGACTCCGCTGGGGACTGAGAAGTAAAAGTACTATCTAATCATCTCCAGTAATATATATATGTGACCCATCTGAGTCAGCAACAGTAATCTACTCCGCTGGGGAACCTTGTGAAAGAACCCTATGTTGGATCTAGGGCATACAACTGAGAGGGGGGGGTGAATCAGTTGTATAAAACTTCTTCTCATTCAAACACTTAACTCACTGTTGTTAGTTAGCAGCATATCAAATAATCATCCATGGAAGCATAATACATAAACACAAGAGCAGATAAGCATCAACACATTGAACACCAAGATTTTGACGTGGAAAACCCGGTTAAGGGAAAAACCACGGGGTGATTAACCCAAGAATTATTCTCTGTTAGGAGAATAAGGAAAAATGAATGGCACATGCCAATAAGGGCTCACTGCCCGAGCACACTGCTCACAAAGAGGCCCACTGCCTACAAGGAGACACACTGTCTACAAAGTGATGAAAATCACAGTCTTGAACTGGAGAATGACATCTCTACCATGTCCGGATCAGTTCCAATTAAGCCCAACAATCTCTGCTCTGCTTTTCGCACGTTTCTTCGCTATACCATGCTCATCCTCACACCACACACTGAAATGAATTCACAAATCATTATTTATACAAGACATCGACTTAGGAACAAGCATCTAAGTCGGCAAACAGCCATAGGAGTATCCGCAAGATGAATAACACATCCGGTCGGCCATCACAAGAACATTCGCAGAATGAACATCTCATCCGGTCGGCTACACAAAGCAAGAACTTCATCCGGAAGAATAACTTCAATTCCGGGCTCTACCATCAATGCGGACCAACAACAAAACCTAAACATGATCCAAGAACCTTCACAAGCCTGTCTGAATGTCCGGATACATCCGCACTTCCTCTGCTTACTGGGATCTCTTGTCTTCCTCATCCGGAACTTCAAGAACACAGTCTGTCGCCACTGTCATAATGCAAGAGGTACTTCCGGACCTCCAAATCATACACAAATCAGGATGATACATCACAAGGACATCCCAAACACTCCTTCCAATCCGCAGATTAGGATAATACAATTTCGGACCTCACCGGACCTTTTTGTGATCCTCTGTCACCTCCGGATACTTGCCGGACCCGGTTCTATACCGGCAGCCACAACTCCTTCAGATCTTCATGCGGACCTCTGAAATCTTAACTGTAGCATCTCAAGACTCATATCTACTAACCCTTTAATCCACATCCTCCGGTTCTCATCCTATACAGTACATTTACCTTCTTCTCATCACTGTTCTTCACTGTTCCTGACTGAGACTAATTTTCTCAATATCCTCAGCACACAGCTCATCAAATCCTTCTTGTTAATGCAATATGAGTATGTTGACATCAATGACAATACTGGATAACCTCATACTTGCAACAATCTCCCCCTTTGTCATTGATGGCAACATATGATGTGAAAAACTATTAAGACAAGAACTTCGACTTTTCATATGTCTTCTCTTCCTTTACTGCTCCCCCTTTGATCATCAACCACTTGTTTTTCACATGTCTTCTCTCCCCCTTTGACATCAATGGCAAAGGGCTCATACTTGCAATTCTCATGCATCAGAATCATACTAGCTGCTCCCCCTTAGTTGCAGCTCCCCATTAGTCCGGATCACAAGATATGGCTGTGATAGCCACCGGACTGATGCACATCAGTGCATCTTAGTTCATCACCGGAGGGGCCATGACCCCTAACTTCTCCCGGAGATATTCAAAGGAGTCCTTGGGAAGAGGTTTGGTAAAGATATCTGTAATCTGATCCTTGGAGGGAACATACTCCAATCTGACTTCTTCCTTGTTTACTTGTTCTCTCAAAAAGTGAAATTTGATAGATATGTGCTTAGTCTTAGAATGCAATACCAGATTCTTGGAAATATTAATTGCACTTGAATTATCACAGAAAATTGTGATAGGCTCCTCATATTCAACTTTAATGTCTCTTAGCATCTGCTTCATCCACAAGATTTGAGTGCAACTACCTGCTGCTGCAATGTATTCTGCTTCAGTTGTAGACAGAGATATTGCATCTTGTTTCTTGCTTAGCCAAGAAACCAATCTCTTCCCCAAAAAGAATGCTCCACCACTAGTGCTCTTCCGGTCATCCACATCTCCTGCCCAATCTGCATCTGTGTAAGCATGAAGAGAGAAATCCGGATCTCTAGGATACCATAGACCATACTCAACTGTTCCTTTCAAGTATCTAAAAATTCTTTTGATTGCCATAACATGAGATTCTCTAGGATCAGCCTGGAATCTTGCCACAAGACCAACAGCCTGCATTATATCTGGTCTAGTTTGAGTGAGATACAACAATCCACCAATCATTGATCTATACTTTGTCTGATCTGCCTTTGGAGAATCATCATCTTTGCTTAACTTACATCCGGTTGCCATAGGAGTGTTCATAGGTTTTGAGTCTTCCATACCAAATTTCTTTAACAATTCTTTCACATATTTGGTCTGAGAGATGAAGATCCCCTCTTTTGTTTGAGTAATTTGCAGACCCAAGAAGAAATTCATTTCACCAAGCATAGACATTTCGAACTCACTTTTCATCTGATTTGCAAAAGTTTTGCACATACTATCTCTTCCTCCAAAAATGATATCATCCACAAACACTTTAACAATTAGAATGTTTTCATGATCAATTTTGAAATATAAGTTACTGTCAGCAGTACCTTTGTTGAATCCAATCTGCACAAGATGCTTATCCAACCTTTCATACCATGCTCTTGGGGCTTGCTTCAATCCATACAAAGCTTTCTTCAACTTGCAGACCATATCATTATTATCAGACAATTGAAATCCATCCGGTTGTTCAATGTAGACTTCTTCTTCCAGATCACCATTTAGGAAGGCAGACTTGACATCCATCTGATATACCTTGAAGTCTTTGAAGGCAGCAAATGCAAGAAGTAATCTGACTACTTCAATTCTTGCTACCGGAGCAAAAGTCTCTTCAAAGTCAATTCCTTCTATTTGAGAGTAGCCTTTGCAGACCAATCTAGCTTTGTTTCTGATTACTTCACCAGCTTCATTTAGTTTGTTCCGGAAGACCCACTTGGTTCCAATTACATTCCTGTCTCTAGGTCTGGGAACAAGATCCCAAGTATGATTTTTCTCAATTTGCATCAGTTCATCTTCCATTGCTTTGGTCCAGTTTTCATCATTGCAGGCTTCATTTATTGTTTTAGGTTCAATCTTTGAAATCAGACAACATTCATTCTGATCTTGAGCAATATTCCTTCTAGTTTGTACACCTTTGCTTCTGTCACCTATGATCTGATCTTCAGAGTGATTCAGTCTTACATACCTTGGAATTTTGGGAGTATCCAGCACTGTTGTTTCTTGATCAGCCTCATTCAAATCTAACTCTTCTTCCTGATTTACCGGATCAGGCTGACTCTGTCTCACCGGAGAGGATTGAGGTCCTTGAACACTGTCTTGGTCATCTTCATCAAACTCATAAAATCTTGAAGGCTTCTCAATTCCTTCATCAACCTTCACATTGGTGCTTTCTATCATCTTCCTCAATCTCTTATTGTAACACCGGTATGCTTTGCTTTGAGTGGAGTAGCCCAAGAAAATTCCTTCATCACTTCTAGCATCAAACTTTCCTAGATCTTCATCTCTTTTAATATAACACTTGCTACCAAATACTCTGAAATATTTCACAGTAGGAGTGATGCCAAACCAGAGTTCATAGGGGGTCTTACCGGTGTTGTTTCTGATTTGAACTCGATTGAGAGTGTAGACTGCAGTGCTGATAGCTTCTTTCCAAAACATTTGAGGAACATTTGCTTCCAACATCATTGTCCTAGCAGCTTCCTGGATGGTCTGGTTCTTTCTCTCAACTACTCCATTCTGCTGTGGAGTCTTAGGAGCAGACAACTGTCTCCTTATACCCTGTTTCTCACAAAAGTCAATGAATTCACCAGATGTAAATTCACCACCTCTATCAGACCTTAGACACTTTAGTTTCAATCCGGTTTGATTCTCCACCATAGCTTTGAAGATTTTGAACTTCTCAAAAGCTTCTGATTTTTCTTTTAGAAAGGTGACCCACATCATCCGGGAATGATCATCAATTAATAACATGAAATATCTATCACCTTGCAGACTCTTGATTCTTGTCGGACCACATAGATCAGTATGTACTAATTCCAATAATCCGGTAGAAGACTGATCTTTGCTTTTAAAAGAGACTCTGCTTTATTTTCCTAACTGACATTCTTTACACACACTATTTGTAGGTTTTATCAATTTTGGAAGATCTCTCACAGCCTGAGTATTGCTTATTTTGATAATGTTATCAAAATTTACATGACACATTCTTCTATGCCATAACCAACTCTGATCAATTTGAACAAATAAACAACTTTTATTTGAACCAACCAGATGAAAGATGTTACCTCTTGTCTGAGTACCGGATGCAATTTCAGTTCCGGAGCTTGTAAAGATTCTGCATTTTCCATTCTTGAACTGGAGATCATAGCCTTTGTCCACTAACTAACCAACACTGAGAAGATTGTGCTTCAATCCTTCAACATACAGTACATTTCCTGTTTTGCTCTTACCATCAAAGGAAATAGTTCCCCTACCTCTGATTCTGCCAGCAGAATTGTCACCAAACTTTACCATTCCTCCTTCATATCTTTCCAAGTCTAAGAACTTATTCTTGTCACCAGTCATATGGTGAGAACATCCACTGTCAATAACCCAATCATCCTTTTCTTCCACTTGAGCAGCCAAGGCTTTTTCAACAACTTTGTGATTGACAGATTCGGAGAGCAAGAAATCTTCTTCCTTGATGGCTATAAACACCCACTCATTTCTGGATTTGCCTCCTGGTTCTGATTCATCATCTGTTACTCCTTCATTGTCATCTTCTTCATGAACATAATAGCAATTCTTTTGAAACCTTTGTCTGTGAGTATTAGATCTTGCAGATCTCTCCGGACATCTTGAGGCAAAATGACCAATCTTATTGCAGTTGAAACACTTAAAGGGTAGTTTTCCTTCATACTTACCGGATCCTCTTGGCAGTCTTTTTGCAATGAGGGCTTCAAGTTGAGCTGTTTCTGCTTCTTCTTCTTCCATGTCTCTTCTTGCTTGATCATACCATGACATTTTCCTTGATGAGTTTTCACCCGGATCAAATCTCTGTTTGCCTTTCACATAGGCACTGGCTTTGAAAGCAGATTCAGTCTTGGGAGGATCATCTCCAAACTCGGTCATTTCAAATGCAGCTAGTTTGCCAGCCAGTTGTTCTCTTGTGACAGTTGTGTGGGCTCTGAATTCATCAATGGCAGCAACTTTGATTTTGTAGGCAGCAGGAAGGGATCTTAGGATTTTGCAGACAATCTCATTTTCATCTAAAGTTCCACCAGCATTTCTGATTCCACATACCAGCTCATTTACTCTTGGCATAAAGGTAGTGATGTTTTCATCATCTCTCATTTTCAATCTTTCAAATTTCCCTTTCAGACTTTGCAACCTTGCACTTTTGACAAACTCATCTCCTTCATATAGAAGTTCCAATTTAGTTAGGATCTCATATGCAGTGGGTAGGTCAATGACATTCGAGAGATCTGAGTCATTCAATGCGCTTAGAAGAGCTTCCTTGGTCCGCAGATTGTTTTCAGCTTCTGTGATTTCATTCAGAGTTGTCGGACCACCTTGTGGAGGTACATATGGTTTTGAAATCATACCCAGGTATGCTTTTCCCATGCATTCCAAGTGACACTTCATGCGACCTTTCCAGAGAGTGAAGTTGGTTCCATCGAACTTCGGACTATCCTTCTTGTATGACGACATCCTGGATCTCCTCAAGCGGTTAAGCTCTTGTCAGAGGAACTTGGCTCTGATACCAATTGTTGGATCTAGGGCATACAACTGAGAGGGGGGGTGAATCAGTTGTATAAAACTTCTTCTCATTCAAACACTTAACTCACTGTTGTTAGTTAGCAGCATATCAAATAATCATCCATGGAAGCATAATACATAAACACAAGAGCAGATAAGCATCAACACATTGAACACCAAGATTTTGACGTGGAAAACCCAGTTAAGGGAAAAACCACGGGGTGATTAACCCAAGAATTATTCTCTGTTAGAAGAATAAGGAAAAATGAATGGCACATGCCAATAAGGGCTCACTGCCCGAGCACACTGCTCACAAAGAGGCCCACTGCCTACAAGGAGACACACTGTCTACAAAGTGATGAAAATCACAGTCTTGAACTGGAGAATGACATCTCTACCATGTCCGAATCAGTTCCAATTAAGCCCAACAATCTCTGCTCTGCTTTTCGCACGTTTCTTCGCTATACCATGCTCATCCTCACACCACACACTGAAATGAATTCACAAATCATTATTTATACAAGACATCGACTTAGGAACAAGCATCTAAGTCGGCAAACAACCATAGGAGTATCCGCAAGATGAATAACACATCCGGTCGGCCATCACAAGAACATTCGCAGAATGAACATCTCATCCGGTCGGCTACACAAAGCAAGAACTTCATCTGGAAGAATAACTTCAATTCTGGGCTCTACCATCAATGCGGACCAACAACAAAATCTAAACATGATCCAAGAACCTTCACAAGCCTGTCTGAATGTCCGGATACATCCGCACTTCCTCTGCTTACTGGGATCTCTTGTCTTCCTCATCCGGAACTTCAAGAACACAGTCTGTCGCCACTGTCATAATGCAAGAGGTACTTCCGGACCTCCAAATCATACACAAATCAGGATGATACATCACAAGGACATCCCAAACACTCCTTCCAATCCGCAGATTAGGATAATACAATTCCGGACCTCACCGGACCTTTTTGTGATCCTCTGTCACCTCCGGATACTTGCCGGACCCGGTTCTATACCGGCAGCCACAACTCCTTCAGATCTTCATGCGGACCTCTGAAATCTTAACTGTAGCATCTCAAGACTCATATCTACTAACCCTTTAATCCGCATCCTCCGGTTCTCATCCTATACAGTACATTTACCTTCTTCTCATCACTGTTCTTCACTGTTCCTGACTGAGACTAATTTTCTCAATATCCTCAGCACACAGCTCATCAAATCCTTCTTGTTAATGCAATATGAGTATGTTGACATCAATGACAATACTGGATAACCTCATACTTGCAACACCCTGGTTTTCAGAACAAAACAGTTCCTAGAAATAGGTGGCGACCCCGAAGTAATCTCCCAACCGGTCAAAGTAAAATTTATATGCAGGGGAGAAGATCCCAACAAAATCGTCTATTTGAAGAGTTACCATTAACAAAAAGAATGATGTATAGAAGAAAGGGAACTGTCTCAGCTAGTCATGAGAGCTCCCCCAGAAAAAGTGATGAAGTACAAGATAATCCTAGGCCATCAGGACAGCATGCTCCTTATTTTTCAAGTGCAGAAGCTGATATCCAAGGTGCATATGAGAGGCAACAGGGTGGTAGTATGAGAATGAGGTCAGAGGTGTTCCAAGAACGCCCATTTCTAGACCCAAGTGAAAGGTTTGAAGAGGCAGAATCCCTAAGGGATGATGAAGATGATGACCCAAATGGTATGAGACCATCTACCTCCAGACCTAAGGATGAACAGTTGGCTAAAGAAATCAAAAGTCTAAGAGCAGAACTAGAATACCTACAAGCCATGAAAATCAGAGATGATATACAGCAGAAAGTGCAAGCCTTGAGAACTGCCCAAAATAATTCAGTTCCTACTCTAGAGAATGCAAATATGCAAAGACATCAGCAAAGATATGAAATGCAACATCAGCATCATGATGACACACAAAATGTGAATGATGCTAGGATACCACTGAACCATGCAGGAAACCAGAATGCAAATAGAAATATTAATATTAATCAGCCAAACAGATAGCCCATGCAGTTAGATAGATTCAGGCAGCTGGTGTTTGATGGTATTCCTGGGTATCCTAACCCCATTGACAAGCATCTGAGGCTGCAAGTGCCTAAGTTTTCAGGAAACAATACAGTGTCAGGAGAAGATCATCTAAAGGCCTTCCAAAATGTCATGGATAATTTTGAGGTTGAGCATGAGGATGTTTTCATGAAGTCATTCATGCAATCCTTAATAGATGAGGCAAGAGAATGGTACAGGAATCTGCCTGACCGGAGCATATCATCATGGGATGATTTTAAAAGGATATTCAAGGAGCAATATGGTGATAAAACCGACCCTAGCTTCTTTGTAAATGAGTTCACCAGTATCACCAAAGGGTCAAATGAACAGGTTGCAGACTTTAATGCAAGATTTACTAAAGTGTTGAACAAATTGCCACATCATATGAGGCCAAATGAACCAATGTGCATAATTTTGTACATCAATGCCTTTGATGCAAAGACTGCATATGGACTGAGAGATAAAGGTCCTGCCACTCTCAAGGATGCTTTCAGAATTGCAGTAAATATTGAAAACAATAGGAAAGCATCAGGCAAGACAAATAGAAGGGATGATGTAAAAATTCTACAGAATCCAAATAAGCCTCAGAACACTCAAGGTAGTACATCTGCTCCTGAAGATAAGATAGACAAACTGGCAAATGTTGTTAAGGACCTGAGCTACAGATTAGCTAGAAGTGAAAAGGGAATGGGTCCTGATAGGCAAGTCTATCAAAGGCAAGAAAGGAGGCCATCATTACATGATATGCCTTATAACACCAATTGGCATGATGGTAAGCCTGTATATCCACGTAACAACACAAATCAGAGGGCTCAACATGTCAAGGAAACTCCTGATCCCCTGAAGAAAACTATAAATATTGCTGATGATGCTCCGTGGTGTATAATCTGTCAGATGCCACATTCACAGTCACAGTGCATGATTGCTCAATCCCTGTATGATAATGCTACATCATGTAATGAGTGCAATGAGCCACATCATGTGCAGGATGATGATGTAAACATGATGTCCATAGGTAATGGATATACTCTTTATGATGCTGATGACAATACAGATCATCAGGTTCAGGCCTGCCAACAGTCCCCATATGATGAAGATAATGAGGATAATTATGTGTATGCTCAGAACTCACACAGTTTTCTGAGTAACCTACAACGACCTTCTGATGAGGAAATCAGAGCCTTCACAGCTGCAGCAGTTGCTCAAGTCAAAAGCAACTACAATCTCAGAGGTAAACATCAGGTTGGCAGCCCACATCAGCCAGAGGATATTTCTGCAGGTCAGATGGTGCATGGTCATAAAGGAACTGAACCACAAAAAAGGCAGTGGGTAAATAACAGGCAGAACTTTAGACACAGAGCAGGTCCTGAATCTCAAGGACCAGAAAACAAAACCCCTCAGGCTGAAGATCAAAGTAGAGGTTCCCAAGACAAGAATGATGATCAGGGAACTATGAAAATGAAAGCTAAGTCAGCTCAGGATAAAAGCAAGATTGTGGAGCAAGCTACAACTGTTGTACAAAACTATGCTCCATTTGATATAGCCCAGATCCTCACTTAGGTAAAGGTCTCTGTTCCACTTATGGAACTCATGAAAGTGGAAGAGATCAAGAATAGGACAATATCCCTGATCTCAGGGGTACCTTTTCAAGCTAGACAAAATGATCGGACCCAGGGTGAGAAACAGGTCATGTGCAATGAAGAAGATGAGACTCCTGAAGTCTATTTAGGAATGACCATGACAAAATGTCCTTCACAGGTGGAACCATTTTATGTCTCCCTGGTTATAAATGGTAAAATAATTAGAAATTGTATGCTTGACTCTGGAGCATCCACAAATGTCATGCCTTTGGCTATCATGCAGCAAACTGGATTAAAAATTGACAAGGCATGTGGGAAGTGTTATGCTATGGATGCCAGAGAGGTACCAGTTATTGGAATCATGAAGGATGTAGATTTCAAACTGGCAGCATTTCCTGAAAAGAAATATAAGATGAATATAACAGTGGTTGACATCAAGCCACAGTATGGTATGCTGCTGTCAAGAAGATGGGCAGCACTAATAGGTGGAAGTATGCAGTTGGACCTGTCATATGCTATGATTCCAATGAATGGCAGGGATGTCAAGCTAAGCAGAGAGCAGAGATCATCAGAGACAGTGGAAGACCAAGAAGCAAATGAACAGGTATGCTTTGTGGACACTGACTGTGATAACTTCAAGGTTGTCTCAGATGATGCAGAAGACAAAAAGAAAAATGTCTGCATTGTAGAGCTGGATCAGCAGGGGTTATGGACCATGTTTTTTGATGGAGCTTGTGCAAAAGAAGGCTCTGGAGCTGGAGTTGTTTTCCTGTCTCCAACTGGTAAGCTCCTCAAATCCTCTTTCTTGCTGAGGTTTGATTGCACAAATAATATTGCAGAATATGAGGCTTTACTCTTAGGCCTGAATATTGCTCTCAAACATGGAATTAAGATGTTAAGAGTATTTGGGGACTCTGAGCTGATTGTATCCCAAATCAGAAATAAGTATGCTGCAAAAAATAAAAGACTGAAGCAATACAAGCATGCTGTTTGGGATACTATTGAACTTTTTGATGCATTTTCAATTGGCTGGGTAGAAAGGTCAAAAAATGTTATGGCTGATTTCTTAGCCAATGTTGCAATAAGGCCAGATGACATCACTCTGTCAGGTGTCACAGATGTAGAAGTTAAAATCAGGCCTGCCATACCAGAAAACATATGCAGTTGGCAAGTTTTTAATGATGATAGGGATTTGCTGAAATTTTTGCACTGCATAGATGAGTATGAGAACCAACAGATTGATTTCCAAGCTTTTGTAGAAACTGTAGATGGAAAAGAGACTCTTGTAGGGAAAGAGATCATTCAGTTGAAGACTAACAAGATCCCTAGAGGGTTAGTGGCTTTGGAAAGAGCCTTTGACAGTAGAGACAAAATGGTCACAAAGACATCCCCCACAAATAAGGAGGATTTAGAAGAAATAAATTTGGGGACATCTCAGGCCCCTCAGAAGGTATATATTGGCAAACAGCTCAAACCACACATAAGAAGTATGCTGATTGCATTGCTAAAAAAGTATAAACATGTTTTTGCTTGGTCATATGAGGACCTAAAAGCTTATAGAGAAGACTTATTCCAGCATGAGATCCCACTGAAGCCTGAAGCTAAGCCATTTAGACAGAGGCAAAGGCCTATAAATCCTACCTTAGCTCCTAAGATGCAAGAAGAACTCAAAAGGCTCAGGGAAGCTGGAATAATTGTGCCCATCAGACATTCAACTTGGGTGTCTAACCTTGTCCCAGTCAGGAAAAAGAATGGTGATATTAGGCTTTGTGTGGATTTCAGGAACTTGAATGTATCCTCTTTGAAGGATAACTATCCATTGCCTAATATGGAGGCTATGTTGCAGAGAGTGACTGGTTGTGAACTCCTATCCATGATGGATGGATTTTCAGGATATAATCAGGTAAAGGTGAAAGAATCAGAACAGTATAAGACTGCCTTTACCACTCCATGGGGAACATATGTGTATGTTAGAATGCCATTTGGACTAACAAACGTAGGTGCTACATTTCAAAGAGCAATGGATGTTGCTTTTGCAAGGCTGATTGATTCAATCCTGGCAGTATATCAGGATGACCTGACTGCCTACTCAAAGAAAGAAGAGCAGCACTGTTTGCATCTGGAGCAGATCTTCATAAGAGCACTAGAATATGGTATTTCTTTAAACCCAAAGAAGTGTGCCTTTGGAGTAGTTGAAGGAAAACTTCTGGGACACATTGTTTCCAAGGATGGAGTCAGGATAGATCCAGAGAGAGTGGCAGCCATTGACAGGATCCAAATGCCAAAAACTGTGAAAGGAGTTCAGTCCTTCTTTGGACAGATAAACTTTGTTAGAAGATTTGTTCCCAACTTTGCAGAAATCACAAGGAACATATCCAAAATGATGAAGAAGGATGCAACTGTCAACTGGGAAAGGGAAGCAGCAGAATCATTTCAGAATATCAAAGAGGCAATTAAGATGGCCCCTGTTCTTAAATCTCCTGATTTTTCTAGGCCATTCCAAGTGTTCTCATTTGCTTCCTTTCATACTGTAGCTGCATGTTTGTTACAGAAAAATGAAGATGGTTTTGAACAACCCATCGCCTTCTTCAGTATGTCCTTGCAGGCCTCTGAGTTGAAATATGACATTATGGAAAAGCAGGCATATGCACTTGTTAGAGCCATCAAAAGTTTCAGACCTTACTTGGTAGGGTCATATATCATTGCATATGTACCTCATGCTACAGTCAAAGACATATTCACTCAGCAGGAGGTGACTGGAAGAAGGTGCAGATGGATAAACAAACTGCAGGAATTCAACATAGACATACAAGTTACTAAGTTGATAAGAGGACAAGGACTAGCCAAGATGATGGCACAATCAAACTTGGAAGCATGCCAAGTTAATGCAGTCCAAGATGAGAATGTAAGTGTATCAGGATCTGAATGGTACAAGGATATTGTCTATTATTTGCAAAATCTGAATTGTCCTTCCCATTTCAGTGACAATCAAAAGAGGACTCTGAAGCTACATGCAATCAGGTATGTTGTTGTTCAAGGTGAGCTGTACTGGAAAAATCCTGATGGTGTGCTGCTGAGATGTGTGGATAAGAACATGGCTAACAATATTTTGATTGACATGCATAAAGGATTGTGTGGTGGCCATTATACTGCCCAAACAACAGCTCATAAAATTCTCAGGGCAGGATATTGGTGGCCCACTCTCTTTTCAGATGCACAAAAGTTAGTAAGGAAGTGTGACCCTTGCCAGAGATTCTCAGGAAAGCTGAAATATAATGGTGCTTTGCCCCTCAGAACTGTACCTGTGGATGCTCCATTCCAGCAGTGGGGAATTGACTTTATAGGGGAGATTGCAGACAAATCAAGTGGGGGACACAGTTGGATTTTGGTGGCAACTGACTACTTTACCAAATGGATTGAGGCCATACCAACTAAAAGAGCTACAAGTAAGGTGGTGACAGATTTCATACTAGAGAACATCATCATCAGGTTTGGAGTACCATTTAGGATTATCACTGATAATGCTATGTGCTTCAGATCAGGTGAGTTTGTTGATTTTTGCAACAAGTATGGGATAAATCTATCATATACATCACCATATCACCCACAAGGAAATGGTCAAGCAGAATCAAGCAATAAGAGCATCATGAAAATTGTCAAGAGGATACTGGACAAGAACAAGAGGGCTTGGGATTCAAAGTTGAATTTAGCAGTATGGGCTGACAGAGTAACTGTGAAAAGGGCTATTGGGAAGTCACCTTTTGAGCTGGTATATGGTGCATCAGCTAGACTGCCCATAAACAATCTCCTACCAGTTTACAGGTTCATTCAGGAAAATGATGAGGACATTGAAGATCCCATGACAGAAAGAGTGAATCAGCTGGTTGCATTGGATGAAGACAGAAGGAGAGCCCACCAGATCAATCTCAAAAGACAACAGGATATGAAATATCAGTTTGACAGGAGAACTACAAAAAGGAAGTTTCAAGTAAATGATCTGGTGCTTATTTGGAATGCTAAAGATCAGGAAAAGGGTAAACATGGTAAATTTCAACCCTTATGGATGGGCCCATATCAGGTTTGCAATACTCATGGGGAGGATTCTTATTTCCTCTAGGCCCTAGATGGTGAAATTCTGGAATTGCCTGTGCATGGCCAATTCCTTAAGTTCTATTTTGCATGAATATCTGGTTGCTGTGCACATTTGTAAAATATGTATGTAGTGTAAATGCCTTGTACAGCTCACGTTTTTTGGCTTTTTGTCAGGTCTGCCCGGAGATCTGGTTCTCGCTGCAGGTTTTCACCTGCACGTCCCCTTTCGGAGCCACTGTTAGCACTTATTTTGACCTGGGGTTGATTTGTCATGATCAGGAGGTTTCTTCATCTGAAGCCTTCATCTTCTTGCCCATTTTTTCTAAGTGTTGGGCCTCCTCAGCGTTTTTCAGCTGCAGCATCATATTTTTCTGAGGAGGAGGTCGTCATCATCATCTTGTCTTCGATGATGATCTTCATCAGCATGTTCTTCGTCGACTTGTTTTTCTCATTGTCATCATCATATTTCAACCGTCGGGTGATGTTTGCTTATTATCCTGATGATACTGGTGAGCTACAGTGCGCCCTCAGTTGCTTGCGGGGGTGATTTTTCAAGTATCCGGTGATCTTCCGAATATCACCTTGCTCAAACATGATGACGATGTTGGCCCGATATCTTGAAGGGGTTATTCTCTAAGTTGTCGACCTGACTTGTTTTTTCCTAAGGGTCGTCATCATCATGATATTTCCAGTTATCATCCTGCTGCTTGCGGAGGTCATCATATTTTCTGCCTTCATGATATTTCGCCGGGGTGATATTTTCAGTTATCGGGTGATCTTGGTTAATATCATCCTGATGATGTTATTGAAGAGTTCTAAGTGCGACCCGATATTCACTAGGGTCATCATATTTTGAACGTCAGGATGATCTTAGTCAATATTATCCTGATGATGTTGTATCACTTCTTGTTCTTTGTTTCTCATCCCGATGATGCTGACGTCATCCGTATATCAGGGTGATATTTGTTTCTCTGCCTATCTGCATCATGATATTCCGAAGGAAGGGGTGATATTTTCATATCACCCGGATATATGTTTGTTCGAACATCATGATGATGTTAATATCAGGGAGATATCCGCCTGTTGGCTTCGCGCATTATCTCCGGGGGGGTGATCTTTTCAAGCATCATCATCATATTCAGTTTTCACCCCGATCTTACAGAGGAGCTACAGTGCAACCTGATGTTTGAACATCAGGAGGATATTTCCAAATATCTGGTTGTCTTCCGAATATCATGATGATGTTAATATGATGATGACATCATCAAGGTCCGCGGGGGTCATATTTCTAACAACTGATCATCTTGAAGAGATCTCCTGATATTTGCAAACATGATGATGATGTCATCCGGATATGAGGAGGTGCGCAGTAGGCAGTATATGATGTGACGTCATCAGGATGTTCATCGGCCAGACTTTTGTTATAAGCTCAGCAGGAGGATGTTCCTCCGAAGGATCAGGTTGTGCCGATTATCATGAAGGTTATATTTCAAATATCATGATGACGTCAGGGTGATATTTCGAACAACAGGATATCATGCTGCTGGAAGATGATGATGATGAGGTCTATACTAGTGTCGTCAGGAGCAAAAGCACCGACATGATATATGCTCATGACCTAGTATATAAAGTGTTATTGAGGTCATCGCGGGGTGCATGTGGGATATTGTTATCCTGCATTTTCAAACATCATGATGATGAGTCTCGGCGGGAAATGGTTGCGATTGCAGATTTGATGATCTTCCCAAGGCCGCGGGTTGGTGCGCCATTAATGGCGATTGTTGCAGAGGTATGGGCGATGGCGTGGGTCGATCTTGTACCCGACTGAGGGTGTACATCAGCGAACAGGGGCGCAGGGCTCGAGAAATCTTCCTGTCTCCTCCCCTACCTGCTGCATTCAAGTTTGGGCGCCAATCCGGTTGTGTTTGAGCGCCATTTTCATGATACTGTGTATCTGGCGAAATTTTGGTCAACCATGTAATTAAATGCTGAGCACCTACCTGGCTGTTATAAGCAAGTTGTGTTGTTCATTTGAAAGGTTGTTGAAAGTTGATGATTTTGGCTCTGTAATGCATAACAAGCTGATCTGGTTGCTCTATACAGCTTACCTGTGAGTTTATGTATCTCTTGTTGTTTGTTTTTGGCATGAACCCACTGATTTCATGATTAAACTTATATGAGAAATGCTGTTTGGCATGTGTTGTGTTAATTCTGTCTCCAGTATTGCATGTATTCTTCTTCTGAATCTGGATGTTTGGTAATGTTTAGATTCTAGAGCATAGAATTCCTATGTTGACTGTTTGATCTTTTAACTTCTGCTCAAGGGGTAGATTAAATTGTTTTCAGGTTGAACATTGGGAGGGATATACTGCAGTAGGGATACCATAAGTAGAGATAACCTAACACTTTGTATTGGGAGATGCCTGTAAGGCAGGTATCACACATATCCCCTTGAAATCTAGTTTTAGTTGTTCATGCTGATCATTCACAGGTGTATGTCTACTGACTCCAGGCCCTGGATAGGCACCAATCATGCTTTGTTTTGTGTTATAACCATATCCAGCTTTGCATCCACACTTAAACTCCAAAGCAAAATCTAAAACCAACATTAGGACATTAGAGTTAGTTTTAGGATCCTCAGTCCTCTGTCTACAACTACTAATAGGCCCAAAGCTAGCCCCTTTGTTCTTATCTTTCAGTTTTGGTCTACTTACAGGAGGACTATCTGCTTTCTGTCAGCATCCCAGCCTTGCATGCATATCTTCATGGATGTTGAGTAGGGAATACCCCCCTAGGTCTTGCAGAGCCTGAAGAAGAAGAGGAGATAAAATATAGAGTCTATCTCCTATACTGTTGACCCCCTGGCCCAGAGATCCTGTTGATCACTGATGGCTACCTTGTAGGGAAATCTGGGAATAAGCATCCAGTCTGGGAAAAAGTCAACACCACCTGAGGATTCATTTTTCTGAGTTTTTTCTTTATTGGTTTCACATCAGGGCGTACTACAAGGTGATGAACAACCAACGTAGGATCAAGCCCTGGCATGTCTACATAGGTCCATGCAAAATTGTGATTTCAGCATGTAAAGAATGCTAGGAAATTTTCTTACTCGACCATGCTGAGGGATTATGCCTTAAAAGTAATTTTTGGTTCTTGTTCTATCCCAAGGTTCATCTCTTGTGCTAGCTCTACCAAAATAGGTGACCTGTGGGGATAAACTTTGTCTATCTCAAGAAGGCCCATGCTTCCATCTCCTAGCACCTTGTGGAGGTTTTCACCAAGAGATACGTCTTTTGTTTTTACTTTTTTGGGGTCTGATGCTGCCGCGGAATGGTTTTCACCATCAGATCCATTTTTGTTTTTATGTTTTTATGACTAGAAGCAGGGGTTGTCTCCCTGAAATAGGAATTCATATCGAGCTCCATGATGTAGCCTACTCTATGATCTCCCAAAGGGAAGTGATCTCTTACCCCCATCATTTCAGCGATGGCCTCATTGTTAGGTGCGATGTCGAAGACAGGAGGTCCCCGTTGGTCCCAATCAATGAGGTCGGGGTAAACTAGTGGTAGGTCATTGGATGGTGAGCCGAGAGTGGTGACTGAGTAGATGGTACAAATGGCTAAGTCGAAGAAGTCGACAAAGTCACTAAAGGAGTCTTGAAGGCCCATTTTGTTAACATTGTCAACATCTAAGAAGACCATAGCGACCTCGGCTAAGATACATTCGTCTGTAGTGAGGATACGTTGTGGTTGACCATACCCTAACCCTTGAGTATAGGTGTTTCTTGTTGCTTGTAGCGGTTCTACAATCCCCTGTTCATGAAGGCCAATACCGCCTTGTCCTTTATAACCCATGCTTTTGACAATTTTAGAGCCTTTGCCATAGATTTCTTTTGGGATGGTGGGGACTTCTTGTTTAGGCTCTTCATCCTTGTATAGCCAAGATGAGATATCTTCAAGTACATCTTGATCCAGGAGGTGTTTCTTCTCAAAGATGGGTGAGGGTTTGCACTTGATGATGACTATGTTTGCGGCTTCTATCTTCGAGATGCCAAAGGTTTTAGGATTGGGTAATGTGCCTACACAAAATGTACCATATAGATTGTACTCCCCACATCCCATGTCATGTAGCTTGATCTTGACCTCGAGTAGTGATGGTGCTTGGGATGAAGTGGTGGCAATATTTGTGAGATCGATATATGAGGTGGATAATGTTGGACTAGTTTTAGTGGTAGCTTTGTTGTATGGGCAGAAGGTATGGTTATGTCCTTCCAAGAAACTGCAGTATTGGAAGGGGCAGGGGTCAGCATAGATAGTGACTTCTATGCCGTTGTGAGGAAATTTGAGGCATTGATGGAAGATGGATGGGATGGCTTGCATGGCATGAATCCATGGTCTGCTGAGAAGAATGTTGTAGGGGAGGTCAAGATCAAGAACCTGACATTTTGTTTCAAGGATTTTATGTCCCACTTGAATAGGGAGATCGATGGTGCCTTCAGATAGCCGTTTGGTGTCATCATAGCCTTTGATTGTAATGCACTTGCTAGTGTCTACAACCACATCAGAGTATCCTAAGTGTTTTAGCAGTTTAAGAGTGCATATGTTTAGGTTGGAGCCACCATCTATTAAGACTCTTTTAATGGTGTGTTTGTGAATGCGGACCTCAATGTGTAGGGCATCATTATGTATGTGTTCAGAGGCAGGCAGGTCCTTTTTTTGAGAAGGTGAGATGGTGAGGTGTGGTGATATGTCCTACCATGGCTTGGAATTGGGTTAGATTTAAGTTGGTGGGAACTTGAGTTTCCAAGAGGGCTTTATCAAGGACATCTTTGTGACGGGAGGATGTGTGGAGCAGCTCAAGTATGGAAATCTATGTAGGGGTCTTTCCTAGATGCTCTAGGAGGTTATCCTGGCTGGTAGGGGATGGGCGTGTGTTTGGACAAGGGGGGATGGGGCCTGATGTAGATGCGGGTATTTGTTTGGTGGTAGGGGTTGTGCGGATAGATACATGGCCTCGGCAAGTTGTCACAGCACAATCAGGTGCTTGTGCCCGAATGGTGATTGTGTTGACAGGGTGGATGATGGTTCTATGCACCCTACGATAGAGTCATAGTTTGCAGAAGGTAGGGTGACATTATATGCTTGGTTGGATGAGGATGCTTTATTATGGTTGGGTAGTAGATCCTTGTAAGCTCTAAGATTAGCATTTGGTGATGCTTGTGTAGTTTGATCAAGACTGACTAGATTTTGATCTATAAGGTCTTGGATGCAATGTTTTAGTTGCATACAGTTTGTTGTCTTATGACCCGCAATGCGGTGGTATTCGCAATAGTCATTTTCATTGTACCACGCGGCTTTGAGCTCATTCTCTTGATGGGGTCTAACAGGTGGGAGCGTGATCAAACTTTGTTTGAGACATCTGTCAAGGATGTCCTCGATGGGTTCTCCTAAGGGTGTAAATTGTCTTTGAGGTTTGCGTGGTTTAGGTTGTCCCCTTTGGTTATTTACATTGGTTGCATATGTATGTGCAGGTGCTTGGTTCTGTACATGTTGGATGACTTTCACATCTGTGACGCTGTTGTTCAGATTGTTCTTGTTCTTGCCCCAATAACATGACTTGTCATTTGATTGTGTGTTGGCGTTGTTGTTTGTATTGGGGGTGTTGTTATTGGACTTGTTGTTGTTGTTGTTAGATTTGTAGTCGTACAATTTGATGGAGCCCTTGGCAATGAGGGCCCATTCGATAGTGGTACCTTTGTCGATGACCTCTTAAAAGGTAGATGCACAAAGGATTTGTAGATGAAACCCTAATTCCTGGTTGAGATTGGTCACAACCATGGTGACGAGTTGTTTTTCTTAAATTGGCCATGGGAGTTTGCTTGCTAGGCTTCTCCATCTTTGCAAAAAAGAAGTGAAGGCTTCTCTGTTATTTTGTTTGGTGTTGCAAAGATCTTTCATAGACATCTCATGTTCAAATTTGTAGGAGAAATGGTTTACAAATTTTTTTGCAAGCTCAGGGAAAGTCCTAATGCCTAGCAGAAAATGTGCGAACCATTCAGCGGCTTGACCGTTGAGGCTTCTTGGAAATAGTCTCATTAGATAGGTATTGTTATTGGAGACTTCTAAGAAAGTGATGTAGAACTCCCTAAGGTGGTCCCTAGGGTCTCCCATTCCCTTGTATTTGTCAAATTTTGGTGTTTCAAAGTTTTTGGGGAAAGGGGGCATGTACAATGTGTGATCAAATGGATAGGGGCAAATATCCTCAAAGGAATAGTGTTTGTGCTTGCCCCCAATTTGCAAGTCATCTACCTTTTGGATCAAGGACTATCCAACAATTGTGAGATCTTGTGGTTGTGGTGGTTGGGGTGTGTAGGCTTGGTGATTGATGAGATGTTGGAGATGCGGTGGGATTTGGTGTTGGAGATTATTTTGGCTGAGGTTTTGGTACTGTGGATTGGTGTTTTGATTGATGAGTGCTTGATGTTGTTGATATGCGTGGAGTTGTTGGAGAATATGTGGTGGTATTTGGAGATTGGGATTATGTTGATTTGATGATGCTATGGTGTTATGTGGATACGTGACATTGGATGGGTTGGACGTACTGTGACGTGGTTGTGAGTCTTAGATAAGCAATGGTTTGAGGGTTAGGTGGAGGCACACTCATGGAGGTACTTGCTTGCATGATGTTCCCTTGTATGCCTAGGGTGATTTGTGGGACAGAAGGGTTTATGGTAGTTGTGGTAGTGGAGGTGATGACGGGTTGGGAGATGGTAGGGATGGTGGTACTTGTAGGAATTGTAGATGTGGTAGCGATTGAGCTTGTGGAGGTGGTAGATATGGTAGGTGTTGATGTTTGAGAGGTGGTGGGTTGGGTATTTGATGTAGATGCTTGGGTATTTGATGGGGGTAGGAATGATTGTAGAGGTGGATGGTTGTGATGATGTCGTGATGGGAGCTAGTTGAGCATGATTTTGAGAAGATGATCAAGATATCTACTTGGGTCTGATCTTAGGATTTTATCAAGTAGGTCCATGTTATTAGCATCTTGTGTAAAGCTCAAGACATCTAGATCATCTTGGGAAATGGTGGGGACATTTTGTGTTGGTGGTGGTGGTGGTGGTGATGGTTGTATTTGTTGTAAGTAATGAAAAGGATTTTCATTGGGACCATATGGGGGGATGTAAGAGTATGTAGGTGGCTTGTATGTTTGATAGATGGATATGTTGCTGATGTTGGTCTTAGGCATGCCAAATTGCCAAGATTCTGCCATTTTTTCATTCTTTTTGTGTTGTGATCTTGTGATGGGCATGCACGCATATGGGTTTGATTTCTAGAAGTAAAGTGAGATGGGGATGGAGACCTTAGAGAATTTGAGTGATTGTGTTGGACCTAAAGATGGATGTGGTAGTGAGATGGAGTAGAAGAGAGGATGTGGTGGAAGGTCAATATGCCTTTTCTAAGGGTTTTAACCTAAGGGTGAGAGGAATGGATGATATTGATTTTTGCACAAATTTTGGACCAAAGATGGATGATGATGATGTTTGTTTTGAGGATGATCTTGATGAAAAGGGGTTTTGACTTTGATGTTTGATTTTGATTGATTAGGATTATTAGGATGATGTTTTTCAAAAAGGATATGATGGTCAACAAGTTGAGCTTTAGGTAAGATCTAGATTTTGTGTTGGCACAAAGGGATATTTCTTTGTTTAGGGTAGACTAATGACCTTATGCAAAGAGGGATGATTGTTTTACTTGAAAGGTAGACTAATGACATTTCAAGAAAAATATGATGATGAGATCTAGATCTAACTTTGGCTCAAAAGGATGACAAGTTTTTGGTTGATGATTGGTTGATGGGTGTTTTGATTTAGATTTGGATTTTTTGAAATGATTTGTTTTGGTCCAAGGAGATATGTAAAAAGATCAATGAGGATGAGTGGATATTAAATAAGATATCTAAGGGTCTAATAATGATAGTGATTGATCCTCTAAGGTCAAAATGAAGGTATGATTTGGAAGATTTTGAGGGAAAAATGGATGGACTGCTGTTATATTTTTGGAAGGTGGATATGGATTATGGTAGAGTAGACAGTGAAGATCACAACTAAGTAGGTCTTAGTTTTAGGCAATTCAATCTAAGAATAGTACCAATCCACATGTGAAATGGTGCCACAATCAGATAGATATGGCGCTAAAACTAGGCAGTGTTGGTCGGGTCCTGAGAAAGACAGATTTTTTATGGCAATTTTGGATTTTACTTTGTTTGAAATTTGATCAAATGATTTTCAATGTCTCTTGGCAGGTGTTTGAAATCAATTTAAGCACATTAACACATAATTAAGAACATGAACATACAATAACCAAGATTCTTGTTTGTGAAATGACATGTGATTTTGTTTAAACAAGCACTTTTCACAACCTAAGGCGAGGATATGATAGTATTTGTTGAATCCCCTAGCTGCGCCTATTCAAAGAGGGTAGCTCCAAGATCTTGGTAGCACTGGCTCCTCCTTACAATTGCACACACTTCTCATGCATACCAAGCTCCAGGTTTCTTATAAGGCTTGTCCCTCACCAAACCTTTAGATTGTCCCTGCTACCTTAGCTAAGAGCTGCATGAATCAGGGCCGCTTCAAAGGTTTTGCTTCTTTGTCAACAAATAGAAGGATTTTGGCTTGCTAAACAATGGTTCATAGTAAGGGCATCTGTTCAGGTGGTTATATGTGTGGCAGCGCTACTCTCCGTTATGGAGTCTCCCAGCCTCCAAGGGTTGCGCCTTAGAGGGCTTTGGGGGAGGTTGGCTGTCGGTATAACAAAACAACACTTGTTGTCTATGAATTTCATCACAAACACCTTATTTTATATGGCTGCTTGGAAGAGCTTGGCTTTAGCTTGATGCCACTTGGGTCGTTCCCACCTTTCAAAGTAGGGTAGCAAGCCCTCTAAAGATTAACAAAGGCAACATAATCACAAAAATACTTTTGATCCCCAAATTCATACAAAGATACGAGGGGAGAGCATACGTATTCTTTATGATTGCATCACACTAAACATGGTTCATTTTATTTCTTTGGATTATGTTGGGGGTGATTAATGCAAGTATTGTGAGGAGGATTTGATTCCCAAGATCACCAAATGGTGCGAGGGAAGAGCATACACTTCTCACGCTACTAACACAAACTACGAAAACACTTCAAACAATTTAAAATAATTTTCTTGATTAAATGAGTGAAGAATGCAAGATTGTTGTGCTTTTTAACCCAATGAATTTGTTGATGCAATTTGTGGTTCTTTTTAAAAGCCCAAATTGAAGTGTTTGGATTGTTGTTGGCACACAATTTGCAAATTTTAGAACACCAAATTTAAATGTTGGGCACACACACACACAAAGATTTGTTTGATTGTTGTTTGTTTAACTTTATTGCACCAAATCAAAATGTTGTGTAACTAACATGCAAAGGGTTCATTTTAAATTTCAAATTGAAATATTTTTAAAACAAAAAATGAAGGAACCCTACAAAAAAAACTATTAGTATCCTCAAAATGATAGTAAGGACCTGCACACAAGCTGTCAGTCCCTACATAGAGAACAAACGTCAGTCCTAGAAAATAGCGCTATTTCATAGGTCAAATGGCACCACTGTGGACAACAAATGGTGACACTGACAGAAAACAGACTGTAAAACTGACACCCTATACATATAGCACTAATACCTAAGATAGCGCTAAAATAGAATACAAAAGGTGTTGAAACAGACTATGGCACTACAATTATTTACAGAAGGTGTTATAACATAATATAGCGCTACAAGTATATGCGGAAAGTGTCAAAATAATAAATAGTGCTAAATTAGAGGTAATAAGGCGCCACTGCATGCTGTCAAAGGGTCTAGTCCACAGTTTGAGGATAGCGCTGTTCTGGGTAAAGATAGTGCCAATACACATCTGAACACGTCCGTCTTGCAAAAATGGAGATCTCCTAACTAAGATAGAGTGTTAGGCTACACACATAAGAGATCCCATCAGCATTGTTAGTATTGCTAAATAAAAAACAAGATAAAAGAGAAGCCAAAGTGCATGTATAAATTTTATGAAAAATTTGGCATAACTTCCTCTTGTGTTTCCTATTATTCCTGCAAAATAGAGAGTAGTTTAGGCCTCAAAAGGTAGCAGGAAGATCATTAGAAATGAGACATGTGAGTGGGGGGTTAGACTAATAATGAGAAAAATGCTCCATAGGGATGGCGCTAAAATAGAGTATAGCACCAATATCAGCCAGAGATAGCACCACTTAGAGGGGTGGATGGCACTGTACCTGCAAAACACATAACTCACACCAAAAACTCACAAAAATTGATTAGAATCAGACCTTGTGGGTCCCATTAGGCGTGCCAATGTAGATTAGGTAAACAAATTAGGTAGAAACACAAGTTAATATGCATAAAAGCACAAAAAGCTATACCTCACATGTAAACCCAATCTCATCAAGGGAGTAAGAAGCATTTGCACCCAAAACAGCTCCTAAGACATGATGATCCCTAGACAAGTGATTAAAATGTGAAATGCTAACTAAGTATGCAACTCACTAAAACTAGCTCAATTGATATTTTGGCATAATAACTTTGCATAAAACTTGAATCTTTGAATGGGTTGAGAGATGTGGTATTTAAAAATTTTTTGGAGGGATTTTGATCCAAGGGTGGAGATTGATTTGGAAGATCAATGGTGGATGATAAAAGTGATGTGGAGGGCTTAGATTCAATCTTGAATGAATGGAGGGCTAGGAATAAAAGTGAGTCTTTTATTCATTTTAGGAAAATAGGTATTAAATAAGCATGGGTGGTGAAGGATTATTTTTAAATTAAAGATTCATATGGGGGAATGTAAATGAATTAAAAATTCATTTGGGGAAGAGAGGAAATAAATGAGTATAGGTGAGGTAAGGGGTTGTAAGGAGAATGAAATGTGATGTGGGATGTTTTTAAAATAAAAAATTGACTTATGTGGAATTGTTTCAATTTTTTATTTGGAGGATGTGGGGAAGGGTGTTAAACTAGGTTTGACCACCCAAATGATAGATTAGGATTAATTAAATATAGGTTTTATTTAATTAATCCTAGGGCTAGGATGAGGTAGGCTAGGGTAGGCAATTAAATAATAGCTATTTAATTGTCTAGGGTAGGGATAGGTCAATTAGTAGGCTCGATTAATTAGTTAACATGGTTTTAACTAACTAACTGGATTTAGTGTATAAAGAGGGAAATTGATTTAATAAATATTGCATATTTATTAAATCAATTGGCTAAGGTTGGGACTATTGAATTAATGAAATTAATTCAATTGTTGGGATAAAATGATGAAAAATAGGGTAATGAAGGGATAATTAATTAAATAAAATTTAATTAATTGGTTTAGGAAGGAAATTGACATGATTAGGGATGTCAGGAGTCAGTTTGATGGTAGAAGACATTTTTAGGTGTCTACAGTTGAGATCTAGGTTTAGATCAAATCATTGACAAATAGAGTATGATCTTGATGGTGTTCTAAAGAAATGGTTGGATTCATCAAGATCTTTGGTGCCTTTTGAGCATTAGACTCATCCCTTCTTTGAGGCAAGCAGATCATTAATAACAAACATTGATGATATCTATGTTGAGTTGGAGCAGATTCCAGATGAGTCTCATCCTCCATGGGAGGTGTTTTATCAAATTATGAAACCTTACGGCTCTACAAAGACAATGGGATGTGGCCTCAGAGCTACTTTATTAAAAGATGATTGGCCTATGGAAGAGATTGATGCCTATTGGAAATATAGGTAGGAAATTTTTGAATGGAAAAAGAATTTTGGTGATATAGAAACAAATGGGGAGTGGCAAACAATATGGGATGAACATCATGTTGAAACAACTTCCCCACATGATGTTAGCAATATTTTTGGTGGACAACAAGAATCAAAAAATCAAAACTGATATGGAGTTAGAAGAGCAGGAGTAAGAGCAATAAGAAAGAGGTAGAGGCTTAAGCTGTAGGAAGAATCTGAAGAAGAAGATGTCTTCGTCATTAGAACAACATTCAGTTTAATAGCAACTGGCAACACTTAGGTAAGTATTACCTTACTCTCTTCCTCCTCTTAATCTATTCTGCCTTCTCTACAAACTCCAATTGCAGTGTGCCCTCCTCCAGTTTCAACTACTTTACAAATGACTCCGCCTCCTTCCTTTTCCACACTTGTTGTAACGCAAACAACATCCCTTCCTCTAAGCAATTTGCCACCATTTATCCCTTCTATTCTAAAGATACATTCCTAAGTTCCTCGTAGCTTCGGTGCTACTTCAAAAGAATAGTAGGTCACTATTCCCTATGGTTTGCCTCAGGATATTCCTTTTGTTGGTGGGTTGATTCAATCCCCAAATGCCTTTCACCAATAGTTTGAAATCACACACAAGGCCTATGATGCCCACTTGGAGAAGAAAAAAAATAAATAAGGTCGAGCCCCTATGATCCCTCGCATGCACTCCCTAAATGACCATGCTTCGTAGTCCATGATGATTTCCCATATGACTTTATTCGTGATAAAGCCTCAAGAGTAGATGCAACGTAAATATTATGCCATCTATGCAGTAGGTTTGAGTCTTGCTCAGGTCATACATTAGGATAAGGTGGAATTGATGAAAGAAACTCAAAACTCTATTATGACAAATTACATAAAGTTGAACAAGGAATTTGAGAAATAGGGCAAAGAATTGGCCCAGGTTAAGGGCACTCTGGATAGACTTTAAATTGAAGTGAAATCCAAAGACATAGAGCTCTCTAGACCTCTAGTGAGGTGCAGAATATGGTTTTTAAGGAAAAATTATTAGCAGAGCAGTCTAAGAGTGCTGGTCTAAGTGTTGAGCTAGAGACAACATGAAAGGAAGCTAGGTGTGCAGAAATCGCTTCCTACACTAATCTAATGAGGGGAGGAGAGTGCAAATTCAATTTTATCCTTACTATTACAGCAATTTTAAACCCACTAACAGAGATAACAGAGATATTGCAGCAAACACATAAACAAGAAAATGAGACAAAAGAAGAGAGACACAATATATATGTTGGGAAAACCCTTATCGGGTGAAAAACCCCACACTCCAAAACCTGCACAATGTATTAACAAAATTGAAATGGTTTACAATACACTTGCAATGCAAGCTCTCAAGAGTCTTTGACACTCGTATCTAGAGACAAACTAGTAGCATAACAGTACCTGTCAAACCTATAATACATCTCCTCCTCCAAGCACCTATTTATATAGAAAATATAAGGCAAAATTGCCTCTATCTTGGAATGAGCATCCAACTTGGCCTCATGGCCCAAAACCCATACCTATGGACACTTGGTCAACATTGTAATATGCTACTGACACTTGTCCACACACCCCATCTCAAAGAGGTCACCTATTTCCAAAATGGGCTATAAAAGATGCTCTTACGACAGTCATAGAATCTGCCATAGCAATTTCAACTTACAGCTGTAAGAGAATTTGTCATACACAGGCTATAAATAGCATATTCTCTTACAACATGTCATAGTCCACCTTGGGGTGCCCAAAGATGCCTTTTTCAAAGATGCTCTTCAACACATGTCTTCACCTATCATAGAATCTCCTATTTCTGACTCCTACATGTCATAACTTCGTCATAGGAAACTGTCATGACCGTTACGATCAATATTCCCTTACACAAAATCCAAGATGCTGGTACATGGAAAAATATTCCTACCACAAAGTGGGACACCTATCTCCTCATGTGAGGACAAAATTACATGTTGTCATCTTCCATGTAGGATGACACATCACCGTGCCACATGAGTCCCACAAGATGACAAGATGAATTTACAATATAATTTACAACATAGGCAATAAATAAATAAATACAATGAAAATGATACAAGGAATTACCAAGGTTGAGACACCTTAATTCCCAACATTCTCCCACTTGTCGAACACCTTGTAAGAGCCAATAGAATTAACAGGATTTAACTTCTATAGGCCAAGAGCCCCATAGACTCTGAACACCATCTAAACTTCTCTATGCCTACTGGCTTCATCAATGTATCTGCAACATTCTTCAAAGTATTTACCTTCTCCAAATTTACCTTCCCGTCCTCTACCATGTCTCACACGAAGTGAAACTGTACATCAATATGCTTTGTTTTGGCATGGAAAGTTGGATTCTGTGCAAGGCAAATCACACTCTAACTGTCACAACAAATTGTAATCTATCCTACATCAACACCAATATCTAAACACAACCTCTTAAGCCAAATGGCTTCTTTACAAGCATGAGTTGTAGCCATATACTTAGCTTCTATAGTGGACAAAGCAACCACAGGTTGTCGCTTACTCATCCAACCAATTGTACCACCAAACATTGTGAACACATATACACTGGTGGATCTCCTGTTGTCAATGTCACTTGCTCAATTAAAATCCACAAATCCATGAATACAAACTAAATGCGGAGGTCCTGTAGCATTGCCATGATAGCAAATAGAATACTCAGAAGTTCCCCTCAAATATCTAAACACTCACTTAAATGTATCCCAATGTACCCATCCATGATTAGCCATAAATCAACTAAAGACTCCCACTACTTGGGAAATGTCTGGTCTTGTGTAGACCATGGCATACATGTAATATCCCTGATGGATATTCTCTTAAACACTGATCAAGCACTAAGTTTTCAAAGATGACAATCCAATCCAAAGAATTATAAAACCCCACTAGCTATCATAACTCAGAATTTCTCAATTAGATTATAGATAGAAATAGATCCTTCAAATTAAAGATTTGAAGTATTTGTAAAAACAAAGCTAGATGGCAGCATATGAAATCTGATTACAATGATAACAACCTTGTATTACATCTCAGAAATGCATATTCAGATTACAATACTACATTAAATGTCACACATACCAGTCTTGCAAAACAATTCTCTTACATATGGATATGTGCTTCAGTTATGGTTGGCTGGCTAACTGAATGTTTACTGTTATGGCTTTCACCCAACTATGATAGGAACCTCACTGTCCCAAACTGTCATACAAAGGTATACTATTGCAGCCTATTGTTAAAAATCTTTGTTGTAGATGTACTACTCAAACCACATACCCAAACATACCAAACTCTATATCCGATTCTATTGTTGTGTTCGACCTTAATGTCTTGAAACAGAATCACACTTATCCATCAGTAGATTGCTGTCCCACTATGCAGTCTTTTCCAATGACGAATTACTCTTGATGCTCTGCGTCTCTATGATACCTGTGCTTCAAACTTTAATTCTAACCCAATGTTTATATACCTCTGACGATGCTAAGGGAAGTGCGAAATGAGTCTTTAAAGATACCTTTAACACTGCAGCATGTGTAATGTGAAACTGTTCGTTCCTATGCTTTTGTATTCCTCTATACATTTGACGCCTTAGACTGGGTCCCACGATTTAGATACTTCATATAGAAAATAAGTATAACTATGAAATACAAGCTACGATTATAGGAATAATCTCCAATTTGCATTCAAACTCTTTAATCACAAGGTTGTTATCATTGTAATCAGATTTCATAGGCTACCATTTAGCTTTGTTTTGACAAATACTTCAAATCTTTAATTTGAAGGATCTATTTCTATCTATAATCTAATTGAGAAATTTTGAGTTATGATAGCTAGTTGGGTTTTGTAATTCTTTGGATTGGATTGTCATCTTTGAAAACTTAGTGCTTGATCAGTGTTTAAGAGAATATCCATCAGGGATATTACAGTGGTATTAGAGCCATGATCTTTCCAGCCTGAGGGGAAAATCAGAATTGGTTTCAATTTTGGAATTGGAACAATGGGTTTATTTCCACTCGGTAAGCAAATGATGAGAGAGATGGTGGATTGTTAGAGTAGCATACTGCAAACAAGTGCAACCATTGAGAGGTTGTGTCAAACTTTGATGGGCAACAATGACAGAGCTAATCAGGCAGATTCAAAGAAGTCTAATTCAAGAAGATCAACAAGTTGGTATATGGTGAATGATTTCAAAGAGCTCATGTCAATCCATGATGATTGCAAAGAGGATGTGCAAGATGAAGGTATGGTTTCTCAAGTTGAGACTAACATTGTTTCATCTCTTCCTCATGTTGATAAGGAGACAAATTGTGTTGGATTGGAAAGTAAAACAAAGGACACCCATGAGGTATGTATTGCATATGAAGTTCCTTGCATTGAATCAGCATTTGACACAATAGAATGGCATGATGTCATTACTAATTTATTTGAAGACAGCAACACTATGACTCATTATTCTAATGAGATGGCAGATATTGGTCATGGTGAGGTCAATGATTTGACATCATCTATGGATGGCAACCATATATCAAATGATGCACATGAAGATATTGATAATAAGAAGGCTGATTTTGTATACTTTGGCAAAGAAGAGGTAAAGAGATGTAAAAAGATGAATGAAGAATGGATGAAAAGAGCCAAAGAGGCCAAGATGGTGGCTGCCAATGCAAGAAAACATCTTCAAGAAGTTAAAGAGAAAGTCAATCTTATCAACATAGCAAGGCAAAGAAGGATAGACAACATTAGAAGTCTCTTTATTCAAAGAGATAATGAAACTGAGATTGCACATTGTTTTAATGATGGTGATGATGAGATTGATGATACATATCATTTGGATGGTTTAGTAAACATGATGGAATAGGATAAGAGAATGACTACATGTTTTGACATATGGATAGATCAGGATAATTCAGAATTTTCAGTTGATGTTGGTCATTTATTTGATAGTGTTGTTAATAGTATTGATAACACTCATAGTGGAACAACCACTCAAGATTTGTCATTGGTTTGTAATAAAGGCATCCATAAATCATCTTTTGTTATGTCATCAATTTCTTATGATATGACAGCTATTTACTTGTTGATGGGTGACTTCATATTCATATATTCATCAAGGTTTAGTGAATGTACTAGTTGGAATGACATTGCACCTCTTGGTTGTTCATGGCCTACATCAGCTATTAAGTTGCTTGGGAGTGTGTGGAGGCATATCTATTGGTTGGACATGGAGTATAAGCTGAGTTTCTTTGATTTGCATTGGTTTGGTGACATTTTTGATATCACCTATATTGCTATTCTGATTCATGACAGGTTGGATACATTGGTGTTTGCTACATTGTGCGATAGTGGAAGTGGTCCCAGGATCTTTGTCAGCAAATTTGAGAAGATGCGGTTGAGCATGCTTGAGGAGCCTCACTGGATTTGGGATCCAGGGATTGATTGAGTTCAATTTTTCTTCCCATTGCTTGGGGACAAGCAATGTTGGGAAGGGAGGGCTGTCATGTCCCCAATTTTGGAGTAACTTAAAATTGTTTTAATTGTAAATTAATTTTGTAAAGTATTTTTATTTACTTTATAAAATTAATATTTTATTTAAGTTACTTAAGTCAATAGTACTACACTTTATTAAAAAGTGTTATGAACAAGCATTTAAAAAGTTCAAGTGCAAGCATTTAATAAAGTTCATGTAAAAGCATTTAAAATGCTTTGGTATGATGTAAACTCTCATTTAATAAAATTAGGCTGGGCCTAATTAATGTAATGGCTTTATAAGCAAGATTGAGAGTCATTTGAAGTTATGTTTGGATTGTATGCTTGGTTTTGGGTTGTCTTTTGACAAACTATATTCAGCTGATTGATAAGGTGATGTTCCCTTGCATTTGTTGAGCCGAGGAGATGTTCCCTTGGTGAATTGTACAGGTGAAATCATCTCAGATTTCACAACTAAACTTCAAAGTGTCTTTGGTTCGATTGTTGGGTTTTCACCATTTGGTTGGAGACCATTTTTATTTGATTGAAGACTTGCAGATTTCATTGGAGATTGTAATAAGAACTGAGGAGAGTTCATGGGTCCTAGAATATACCATGCAACCTTGTTTGGAAGTGTGATGAATATGTTTGAATGTTAAATGGAAGTACGCCGCCTATCATCTCAACCGTAGCTGTAGCTAAAGACTTAGAGATAGCGCTCATCAAAAGGTCCATGGATCCCATAAATTATATCAAGCCTTCTATGATTTTGGATCGTAGCTCTCAAAAGATATCGTGGTATCAGGAATTAATAAAATATGTTTTGAGCTGAAGACTTCTACCTTTGCTAAAAGCTTACGTGGGAGTTTTTAGAAGAGGTTTAGAACTTTATGAAATCATTTTCATTCATTGATAAAATTAATATTGGTAATGCTATATAAAAAGGGAACCAGATCTGACAAACAAACTCAGTCAGCTATATAAGGAGAAATAAACATTTTTTAAGAGAAATCATGGGTTTATGAAGAGTAATTCATATATCATATTGGAGCAGGTTTGTTTTTTCTAAGTTTACATGTATTGTTGGCTTTAAAGGAGACAAGTCTGACATATATGGGTGTGGGACCCTCATTCCACTCAGCTGGGCATAAAAAGGGATTCGTGAGTTTTGAAAGAAAGGTAATTTAGTTTGTAGACTCAATGTATGAAGGAAATTGATGGCATGTGCATGGGCCCCACTAACCACTAAGCAATGTAAAGGAATTTTATAAGGTATTTTATGTCCTAAATAGTTTTAAAAGAACCTGTGGAATTCCTATATGTAATATGCAGCTACAGGTGTTGATTTGGCATAAATCTGGGCAGCAATCTTATGATACAAGTGGATCACAGCAATCATCACTTTCAGTATTCATATATTGTGTTTAAGTATGGATTGGCAATCTGAGTGTATTGAAGTTGCAGAGTTAGCCACTCAGTTGTAGCAGAGTTTGATTGGTATGTTTTCATTTGTTTCTGATTGTTATTGACAGCCATAAATATATTATATGACACTGTAATCAACATGATGATTGTCTCTCCAAACAAACTACATTCAAATCTTTAATTTGATTATACTATTTCTACTGTTCTTGTTTAGTTATAACCTTTGTGTGTGAAATGATTCATTGCAATATCTGTTGAAAATTTATCTCAAACAAGCGCCCAAACATTAGAGAACTCATAAATCTATTTAGAATTCAGTTGAATAGCATACAAGATCACATTAAAGATTAGTATTATAGAGAATATCCTATTCAGGATATTACAATACATCAAACTACCAATAGCACTAGCATAAGGTACTCTACTCATGTCCTCCACCTCACTAGGAGTTTTTGGACAATCACTAATAGATAACTTTGTTTCCAATGAAACAAGAACACACAATGGTCTACAATCTACCATGTTGAACCTATCTAACACGGTCTTCTAATTTCCATTCCTAGAATGTACCTAGCTGCCCCTAAATCTTTCATTTCAAACTGTGCTACCAAGTAAGACTTAAAATCAGAAATCATATTCTTACCCTTCCCAATCAGCAACATATCATCAACATATAATGTAACAATGAGAATATAATCACCATCAAACTTATAATACACATATTGATCAGATTTTGATCTCACAAATCCAACTGACAACACAAAGGTATCAAACTTCAAGTACCACATCATAGGAGACTACTTCAAACCATATAAAGACTTTTTCAATTTGCAAACCAAATTTTCTTTACCTTTCACTATGTAATGCTTTAGTTGTGACATGTAGATTTCTTCCTCCAAATCACCATGAAGGAAAGTTGTCTTCACATCCATCTATTCTACCTCTAAGTCATAAGCAACTGCAAGAGATAACAAAAATCTAATGGATGTTAGCTTTGCGACGGGAGAGAAAATTTCACCATAATCAATTCCCTCCTCTTGTGAATACCCATTCGTAACCAATCTAGCCTTATACTTTTCAACACTACCATCTACACCAAATTTATTCTTGAACACCCATTTGCATCCAATGGGTTTCCATCCATCAGGCAAAGGCACCAAGTCCCATGTTTTATTCTTTTCCAAATAAGCCATCTCATCTTCCATGGCCTCCTTCTAGGAACCTACATCTTTCATACCCATAGCCTTTGACACAGTTCTAGGGTCATCAGTGTTAGCAAGTTAAGCAAAAGCACAACTAGAATCAAGTAATGAATAACCAAACCTGTTAGGTTGCTTTCTTGTTCATGAAGACCTCCTCAATGGCTGACATTGAGGTTCTGCTTCTTCTTCTAAGCTTTTAGAGCTGCTAGAGCTCTCCTCATCATCAAGTCTCACAGGGTCTGTCTATTTAGTCTTCTTAGGGGTAGAAGGAAATTGAACTGCATACTGTTTCTTTTCTGTCTCATTCTGGTTGTAGAACAATGGAAGAAGGTATTAGCTCTCTGAAGATAACACTTCTATACAACACTTTTTCAGCCATCGGATCCCAAAGCTTGTATCCTTTCACATTGACACCATAGCCAATGAAAATACATTTAATAGCCTTGTTCTCTAGTTTAGACCATTTCTCCCTAGGCACATGTGCATATGCCTCACAACCAAAAACAAAAAGATGTCTAACTGAAGGCTTCTTACCAGACCACACCTCCATAGGCATCTTACCAAAAAGAGCTGATGTAAGAGATTTATTTACTAGATAGCAAGCAATGGCAATAGCTTTAGCCCAAAACTTTTGTTCGAGGCTTGCTCCACTAAGCATACTCCTAGACTTCTCCATCAGTGTCCTTTTCATCCTCTTTGCAACTCCATTTTGTTGCGGGGTATATGGAGTTGTCTTATGCCTTTCAATCCCTTTCTCTTTGTATAACTTATCAAATTCTACTGAATGAAACTCACCATCGTTGTCAGTTCTCAAACACTTGATATTTTTACTAGTCTAATTTTTATCAAAGGCTTTAAACTCCTTAAACCAACTAAAGACTTGACTCTTGCTTCTGATAACATAAACCCATGTCCTTCTACTATAATCATCTATGAAAGATACAAAATATATAGATTTTGAAATTGAAGGAACATTAATAGGACCAAACACATCAAAATGAATAAGATCCAATACACCAGAAGACTTGTGAGAACTAGAGTAAAACTAAACACAGTTTTGCTTTCCATAAATACAATGTTCACAAAAGTCAAACTCAAGATTACAATCATTTAACCCCTTAATGAGGTTTTTATTTTTGGGGGTACACAGGCCCTTCTCACCAATGTGGCCATATCTCAAATGCCATAACAGAGTCTTTTTAGTAGGAAGCTTAGCTTCATAGCATGTGCACTACCATCAGAACTAGTTACAACAGATTTCTTCACTCCTCTTTCAGATGGTGGGGATGAAGTGACTGTAGCTCATTTCTTTGAGTTAGAAGAACTATTGCACTGTGAAGTGCATGCCTCTAACTGAAAAAGAGTACCTCTCTTAGTACCCTTCGCAAGCACCATAGATCCTCTAGTCATCTTACATCCATCCTTCAAAAAGACAACTTGCACACCTGCATCATTCAACATACTTACAAAAAGTAGGTTTTGTGTAAGGCCTCGAATGTGCATAACTCTAGTGATCCCCTTCACTCATTCATCAGGGAATCAGATTGAGACTCTTCCATGACCAACAATATTTAGATGAGAGTCGTCACCCAGGTACACTCTTCCACCATTGAACTCTTCATACTTCATGAACTAGTCTCGATGTAAGGTCATGTGGAATGATGCACCAAAATCAATCAACCACACATCATTAGATATATGGGTGGCCAGGGCTGTGATGAAGGCATCACCATCATCTTGTGACTTGTTCGAATACGAATCAGGAGCTTTCTTCTTCTTTTTCTTCTCCTCTCTGCATTCCTTCTGGAAATGCTTAGTTTTACCATAGTTCCAACAAAGAGCCTTGGACTTTCCAAGAGATTTGTATCTACCCTTTTCACCTTTTTTGTCCTTCTTCCCTTTATCTTTGGGTCTTCCATGAACCGCAAGAGCTTCTTTGGCTACCTTAGAAGACTTTCTCCATACCTCTTCAGATAACAGTAAAGATACCACATCTTCCATCTTGAAGGTGGTAGTGGTGCTTTTGATAGCCATGATAAGATACTCCCATGAATCTGGCAAAGAACAAAGTAGGGTCATGCATCAATCCTCTTCCTCCATTTTCACACCCACAGATGTCAATTGTGCATGATCATGTTGAAAGAATTCACGTGATCCGCAACAGATCCTCCATCTTCCATCTTTAGAGCAAACAACTTCTTTTTCAAAAATAGTTTGTTTACCAAGGACTTGGCCTGATAAACATCACCCAACTTCTTCCAAAGATCTTTCATTATCTTCTCCTCATGGATATTCAATAGGACAAAGTTAGTTAAATAGTCTTATGAGACCCTTAGCCTTCTGATCTTTCAGATCCTAATCAGCTTGTTGCATTACTACAGGTTTTACACTAAATACCATTTCCCATAGGTCACGATCAACAAGTAGGTCCTCCATCTTCAATTTCCATAACTCAAAATTAGTGCCATTAAATTTCTCAACCTCTAAGCTTTTGGATGTGGTTGCCATCTCCTTGCTGTAACAAGATACAAAATACTCTGCACAACATTCCCACTCAACCTAAGATCAGCTCAAAAAACCCCTACCCAACAACTAGGACCAAAACTAGTTAGGCTCTGATACCAACTGAAAGGAAGCTAGGTGTGTAGAAATCACTTCCTACACTAATCTAATGAAGGGAGAAGACTGCAAATTTAATTTTATCCTTACTATTATAGCAATGTTAAACCTACTAATAGAGATAATAGGGATATTGTAGCACACACATAAACAAGAAAATGAGACAGAAGAAGAGAGACACAAGATATACATGGGGAAAACCCTTATTGGGTGAAAAAACCCACACTCCAAAACCTACACAATGTATTAAGAAAACTAAAATGGTTTACAATACACTTGCAATGCAAGCTCTCAGGATTCTTTGACACTCATATCTGGAGACAAACTAGCAACATAACAGTACCTGTCAAACCTGTAATACATCTCCTCCTCCAAGCACCTGTTTATATAGAAAATACAAGGCAAAATTGCCTCTATCCTGGAATGGGTGTCCAACTTGGCCTCATGGCCCAAAACCCATGCCTATGGACACTTGGTCAACATTGTAAGATGCTTCTGACACTTGTCCACACACCCATCCCAAAGAGGTCACCTATTTCCAAAATGGGCTATGAAAGATGCTCTTACGACTCTTACGATAGTCATAGAATATGTCATAGAAGTTACAACTTATAGCTATAAGAGAATTTGTCATACACAGGCTATAAATAGCATATTCTCTTACAACATGTCATAGTCTGCCTTGGGGCACCTAAAGATGCCTTTTACAAAGATGCTCTTCAACACATGTCTTCACCTGTCATAAAATCTCCTATTTTTGACTCTTACATGTCATAACTTCGTCATAGGAAACTGTCATGACTGTTACGGTCAATATTCCCTTACATAACATCCAAGATGCTAACACATGGCAAAATATTCCTACCACAAAGTGGAACACCTATCTCCTCATGTGAGGACAAAATTACAAGTTGTCATCTTCCATGTAGGATGACACATCATCGTGCCACATCCCACAAGATGACAATACGAATTTACAATATAGGCAATAAATAAATAAATACAATGAAAATGATACAAGGAATTACCAAGGTTGAGACACCTTAATTCCCAACATAGCAAAGGTCTATTTGGACACTTTAAAGCATGAGAGAAGCCAAATCAAGAAAAATCTCAGATAGCCAAGTTGAGTTGACACAACTTCACAAAAGCCTTGCAGAGGATACATATTCAAATGAACAGAGCTTCAGACCAATGATTGATAACTACTTTAGGTCAAATAGGAGCTCATGCAATAGTCTCCCATGATGAGTGTGCTACCTCTCATTCAACAATTGTATGTATCATACTGGGGGTGCATCTTAGAGCAAAACCTCCAAGCTCAAACCGGTGCTAAAATTTATTGTAGATGCTCAGAGTATCAGTGCTGAGGTGGATGTTGCCATTGAATAAACTCTCTCTTTGGTGACTCCCAAGGTGGTCGAATCATAGTTATTTGTGCAAAATTTATATAGTTCCTTCGAGGAAGCTCTTCTAGTGGTTGGGGTGGATAATAGAAGAACCGCAATAGTAAAGGTGAATGAATTTTTTATCCAAAAAAAGGTAGATCTAAAATGCAAAGCCCTTTTGGATGCTTTAAAGTAGGAGGTTAGAGAAATGAAGGGACACATTGAAAATCTGGTCCAATTAGGACTCCCCTCACCATTTCTAGATGATTCTATTGTCCTCCTAGAGGAGTAGATTAAGGCCTTGCTGCTGAATAGGAAAAATGATTAGAGAACATTTATGGGTTTGAGTCAAACACTAAGTATCATAAAGGTAGAGATAGTGTTAGGGCCTCTTGCACAATTGGAATTCCAGATCAAAGTTGTAGTTGAGAGCCTTGAGAGATTTTCCTACAATGAGATTTTGGATTTGGATAGAGTGTTTGATGCATTAAAGAAGAAGGTTCATCCTTCATAGAATGATTGGGCCTCTTTATGGCTAGCTCTTCATAATCTATAATGCAATTGCTACTGTGGTTCACATTTTTGGCTCTCTTTTATTCTATCAGAGTCTTTTTCTTTTCGGGTTCTTCTACGTAGGCATAGATTCCCTGGTGAGTTGCCAAGAACTATAGAGTAAAAACTCTATATTTTGAATATATTATGGTTCGTGGTGAGTTTCCAATAGAAACAATAGTTAGATTAGGATATGGATGGATTTGCAGCTTATATATATGTTTCAGTATGTTCCAAGGGGTAATGTTTCTTTCAGAGTAAGTTGTGAGTTCCATGTGTCTCATTGGCGCTTCTCTGAAGTGATAAGGGTTTTGACATCTCTTTCCTGCTATGCCATTGGTCCCAATTTTCATGCATCATCCTTTCACATCTTTGAGATTCACGGTAGCAATGTAGTTTCTTTTTGTTTCATTTGCCAAGGAGGAGCTAGTGGAATCCACGTGTTGCTCTGCACAAATTTTTGAGGTTCTAACATTTCCATCCTATTGCATCATTGGCCAATTGGAGACATGCGGTACCTCTATGCTTCATGGTAGTTTGTACCCAAAAAATGCATAAACTATGGTGGCCCTTGTTGTTTTAGGATGTGTCAGTTTCTAAGGAGCCTTGGTGGGACCTAATAGATAATTGTTGAGATTGACACTTGGCATCTCTACACTTTTTGAGAGTGTGATCTTTCTAACATTTTTGTTTTGATGTGCCATTGGCCAACCTTTCCACATGGCAACTTTTATTCATGCAGAATAAATCATGTGGTGTTATGGGTTTTTGACAGGAAGTTTGGGTTGTATCTCTCAATTTTTCTATACTTTTTATTTTTTTTAGCCGTTAGATTCAGGGTTATCTCTTCTTAGTAGTTTCTATAAGAGAGAGATTTGTAGCTTGTTTAAGGGTTGGAATTTATTCAAATACAATAGTGAAAGACTTGAGCCTTTATGGGTGTTTCTCTGAAAGTATTCTAAATATTGTGTATCTATGCATCAATCTAGGCCTTGTATACTTTGTTCTCCTTTCATCAATGAAGAGAAGTGACATTATGTTCTATTTTATGAGTCTTTGATTTGTTGTGTTCATAATATTGTGGTTCATTTTATTTGTTGCTGAGTAATGATATATTATCTACTATGAAATCATGCATTTATGCTTTTTAAATAGCTATGATTCATTCTGTTGTTATTAGTGAATGAAAATAGTGAGTCATTTTCCTTCCTTATAGTCTGAATCTATTCGGCACATCACCTTAGTGTAGGTTTCAAATTCGTAGTTATTTATTTTATTCTCTTCTTCCTCTTTTCTCAAACAACACAAGATTCAGAAGAGTCAACTTCATAAAATCTATAGGTTGTCTCAAAAACATGTCCCACATTTCAAAGATTTCCCATTGTTGTTAGTTCTATACAAAATTTACTATCAACAAGTAATTCAAACATGAACCATTCAATTCATTATTCTTTAGTAAGGGCATCAACCATCTTCCTTACTACTTTGAACCCACAATCATACTCCTTAATAGTTTCTCCCTCTTCCTACATCATTTCTCTCATTTTATTTTTGCTCTTGGATGGAACCTCAAGAGTTTCAAATTTAGATAGAAATTCATCCTTTGTATCTTTCCATTCCTTATCATTTTGAGGGAACTTCTACATCTACCATTTCAAAGCATTATTTCTTAGTGTCCCTACAAAATCATAAAGTTTAGCCTAGTTAATCTAAGTCGCATTGCTTTTCCAAGAAGATTCCAACATAAAGATGTGTTTAGATGCTTTGGTGGTACCCTTGTCAAAGATGGGTAGTTTCATAGTGTGTTCCATATTATAAGTATGTTCTTTGGATCTATTGGTAATAGGCAAGGATTCTCCCTTACTTCCTAGTAGACTTTTGTATTTTAATTTTGAATCAGTTTGTTTCTTCTCCTTTATTGGTTTCCTAATGTAGTCTCTTCTTATTACTAATTTCCTATTCCTTGTTTTATCTCTTGTCAATTTAACTTCAATTAAATCAACTACCAATATCTCAACATAATCACATAAATTATTGTTGTTATTTTTCTCATATTTGAGTTGAATCACTATATATACCTTTCAAAGGAACTCTTCTTGTCTTAACTATCATGGGATATGACTCTTGGTTTGGGGGTTCACCTCTTGATATGATCATTTTAATTTAGAAGATAAATTTTCATTAGTTAATGTTATTTCATCAATTAATACAAGGTTTTCCCATCTTTCATTAATTTTTTTGATCATGTCCATGGAAAGGTCTTTGAACATGTTTTTAAATTATTTTTCTTTTGCACTTTTCTTATTTTATTATAAATTTAGATCTCATCATTTTCTCCTTTTCTAAGCCCACACTTTTACTCATCACATTATCTAAATATTTTGCAGTAAAATCTAGAGGTTTCCATTTCATTGAAGGGGTTATTAAACCCTTGAATCCATCATTAACTATGATTTTTAGGTTAGACAAATTAGTTTCCAAATAAGGTGTACAAGTTAAAGATTTGAATGGTAAATCACCCTACTTCCACACCCTTCTTTTAATGACTCTCTAAGCACCACATGTTCTTCAATTTTTTTTCTAACTCTTCTAAGATCCTAGTTTCTTTGTCTAAATTGTCATTAACTTTCTCAATGTGTCACTATTGTGGAGTGGTACAATTATCCTTTGTTCCTTTGTTTACAAAGTTACAGTTATTTCCATGGAATTCTTATGTTCAGTTGCAAGCCCCTTGGTGCACTCATTTATGCTTACTTCCTTTGATGGTGGATATTTATTATCTCCTTTATCCTTAACAATCTCAGTAGAAACCCCTCTAACATGCTCTAAATATTCTTCCTAATTCTAGAAATCCTTTTCTTCTCTATGAAAACCCCCCTTGATGTGCACTAACTCATATTCTCTAGCCTTCTTTATTCTTTTGTGGTATCTATCTCTATTTTCTTGATTCTATTTTAGTTTCTTTTTTTCCATGTTTAATTCTATTGCCAAATTCAATCGCTTCCCTAATTTCTTTTTTGCTTATTGTTATCTCCTTTTTCCATGGGTGTTTATTGGTTTGGTATTTCATAATCCATTTATCCATCCCTAATGGCTTACTCGCATCCTTCTTCTAATGGTTGTATCTCTTTAAGGATCCCTTTAAGATCCTCCCTTTCCATTTTTGATCCCCTAGGTGTCTAACCCCCTATCATGAGGCTAGGAACTACAAGATCCTACCACAAACCATAAAATATTGTTTCTCCTTATCTAGATCCTTCCCTTTTTAATCCATTCTCTACTTAAAATTATATATCTACTATCTAGATCTCTCCTTTATCACTTTACTAAGATCTTAGTAATGGAACAAAAATAATAGTAAGAGTGAGCATAGATTGAGGATAGATCCTAAGTTACATGAGTGTTATATTATACTCCACTATGAGTGATAGGAGGAAGATAAGAGCTTATGTGGTGAGTTAAAAAAGGTTGTAGTATGAAAGAACAACTAAAATTGATAATATACAGACATTCACATACACACCATATCTCATTACACATTATACATTTGTTAGATTATCATGCAGTATCTTATTTTCATCATATATAATTTTGATACAAAATCTAGCCATATATATTCTCTTCTATCTCTTGTCCATTTATTATTATTACATTCATATCTCATTCTATCATATTACATTCTCATTTTATGTCTCTTCATTCATATTACATCTTACATATTTGAGTCTTACTTATACCTAAGTATAGGTATATTAAGGAGTGTGTCTCTTGTACATGTTATGACCTTTGGATGTGTTGGTGGTTGGCTAAGTATTCACATATCCTTTGTAGTGGATGTAGCTTACTGTAAAGTCAACTCTATTCTACCAACACATTCATTCAAAAAGTCTAGAATACATAGGTTCTCTCTCATCTTAGACCACTAAAGAGAATAATAGAAACACATTTTAATAAATTGTATTTTAAGAAAAGTAACTAATCTATATTATAGGCCCATTTAATATTCTTTTAGATCATTGTACACTTTCTAAGGATTGATCCAAGAAAACTTATCTCCTCATGATGAAACAACAACCCTTTAAGGTATTTCAAATAGTACAATTTCCTAAATTTCTAGAAAGAGTATATAAGATGATTATCTAGTAGGTCAAAGATATAAAAAAATCTCACCATGTGTAGGGATGAATACAAACTTAGAGGTCTAGTTTATGACCATGGTTCACCTTAAACCCATGAACTCGTCCCTTAATAGAGAATTGAGCTAGCACAACTTTTGAGGTGCCCTACTAATAAAGGCATTATTTTCTAAGCATACATTAGTCTAATTTAGAAATCATCCTCATTGGCATTTATTTTCTATTGTAGAACTAAGTATCCTAATTGTCACACTTATATTTCCCATATACAAAGTGTATTTATTAAATAACCATACCCAACCATAATTACTTAATATAGACTAATTTTTACTAAACTTATTACCTTTATTTAATTAGTCTAGGTTACATATTGGAAAAGGTTAGTATCCTTTTCCAATATTTGCAAAGTAAAATAAATTTTCCTTTGAGTGTATTCTAGGAGAATCAAATAACATGCATATACACAAGCCCAATTAACGTATACTAATTTAATGGTAATATTTATGCACTGATGTAACCCAAAATTAAATTCTAATCCAATACAAATAAATGTAGATAGTAAATGTACTTAGCTCTTCGACTAAATAATTATTTCTTTTGTTGAAGATTCTAGAATCTAGATGTTATCCCAAGATTAAGAATGGATGATGACAGCTTACAACCTACTCTAAGATTAATAATCATCTTTTCATTGTGAAGGGTTGAGTTCGTCGATGTAGGTTAGCTCAGAAATGTTATGGTTTTGGAGAAATGACATGTTATGTTTTCTATTTTGTTGTATTTGCTTCTACTTTAAATACTCTTTTTGATATTTGAATAGTTGTTATGTCATTGAGGGACATTTTCTCCTAGTTAGAATACAAAATGCATGTTAATGATCAAAGACATCACTCGCTAGTCATGCATATCCTCCTAGGGTTATCTTGTAGATCTAGATTCCTTTTATTCCACTAATTGAAGAGTTTCCTTCCCTAACTATGAATGATATATAAATAGTACTTGAAAGATGAGATGTGGTACTTAGATGTGAATATGCATGCATTAAATACCTTTAAATACAAGGAAATAGTAATAATTGATGAAAATTTGTGTATAGTCATCCTTTGGTGAGAAATGAATGGTTGGAAGTTACTTAAATTTGAAATTTAGAGATTCAAGCCTATGACCACAAGATTGACCTTGCAACCACAAAAATGGCTTGACATAAAATGGGAAAAATAAGAGCAAATTGAAGGTACATGGAAATATGTACATGTATGGGTGTAATTAATGCATGTATAAGATAATTATATTGGAGTATTTTTTTATGTGGATAAGGTGGGGATAGGTACATAAGAATATATGTAAATGGATAGGTAAATAACACATTGGAGGGACCTCAATTGGTTGATGTATAAATGTATTAAGGCACTATCCTCAAAATGAACACAAAACTAAATCAGAAATCTCATGAGCATGCAAATTTCAGCATTACAATATTATTATAAGTATTATTTAAAGGGTGTATTTTAACATTCACTTAGTTTAATAGTCAAACATAAAGTTTCTTCTTTTTAAAATGACAAGGCTATTTATCAATTTTATTTGTACATGAGGTACTAGAAAATTGATAGATATATTGTTTTAACCCTGATGATTCAAGATTATTTTTGAAAATGACCATAAATACATAATTTGACCAATTCAAATTTTATTTTACTACTTTCCAAAATGATTATTAATTATTTGAGCATTAAAACATTAAACATTACTTAAATAAAATATTATTTATCAATTAGTTTAGATAACATATTAGAAAATTAATATTTTGATCTAATCAATGAATTTGTTCTTGTTGTCCATAATTTTAGTTGTCATGGATAAGCATTATAAAATTTATGTTTTCATTTAATCAAAGGAAAAAGAATTTTGATTCCTACTCATAATTTTTCCATCTTTCAAAATGATTATTAATAATTTGACCATTAGAACACTAAACAATACACAAATAAAATGTTATCTATTCGTTAGTTTGTATAACATGTAAATATATATATATTTTAATCTAATCAACCACTTTGTTCTTGTTGTCCATAATTTTAGTTGGCATAAATAAGCATTAAAAAAATGATGTTTTAATTTAAATAAGAGGTGAAAAGCTTAATATTTCAATCTAATCAATGACTTTGTTCTTCTTGTCCATAATTTTAGTTGGCATGGATAAGCATTAGAAAAATAATGTTTAAATTTAATCAAAGAAAACCAAATTTTTTCTTGCTCCTCATAAGTTTACCACTTTCCAAAATGATTATTAATCATTTGACCATTCAAGCATTAAATATAATAAAATAAAATAATATCTATTAGTTAGCTTGGATAACATGTTAATAAATCGATATTTTAATCTTATCAAGGAATTTATTTTTGTTGTCCATAAATTTAGTTGGTATAGATAAGCACATTAAAAATGATGTTTTAATTTAATTAAAGAAAAATATTTTTAAAATTAATTTTACCACTTTCCAAAACAATTAGTAATTATTTGACCATTAAAGCATTAAATAACGTTCAAATAAAATATTATCTATTAGTTAGCTTGAATAATGGGTTCAAAATAATATTTTAATCTAATCAAGGAATTTGTTCTTGTTGTCCATAATTTTAATTGGTATGGATAAACACATTAATAAATTGATGTTTCAATTTAATCAAAGAAAAAAAGAAAAGTTTCTTACTGCTCATAATTTTACCATTTTCTAAAATTATTATTAATCATTTGACCATTAAACCATTAAATAATAGTTAGATATATTATTATCTATTAGTTGGCTTGTATAACACATAAAAAAATTAGTATTTTAATATAATCAAGAAATTTGTTGTTGTCCATAATTTTAATTGGCATGTATAATCAGTTGTCCTTTAAATCATTAAACAATAGTCAAATAAATTATTATCTATTAGTTGACTTGGATAACACTTTAAAAAATTAATATTTTAATCTAATCAAGGAATTTGTTTTTATTGTCTATAATTTTAATTGACATGTATAAACAAATTAGAAAATTGATGTAATTTAATCAAGAAAAAATATTTTTTTCTTCTTGTTCATAATTTTAGTTGGTTTGAATAAACACATTAGAAAACTAAAGTTTTAATCTAATTAAGAAATTATTTTTGTGGTACATAATTTTAATTGGCTTGAGTTCTAATCAAGGAATTTGTTCTTGTTGTCCATAATCTTTTTAATCATAAATATAAACACATTAGAAAATTGATGTTATAATTTAATCAAAGAAAAAAAATTCTTGCCTCTCATAATTTTAGTTGGTTTGAATAAACATATTAAAAAACTGATATTTTAATCTAATCAAGAAGTTTATTTTTGTGGTGCATAATTTTAATTGGCTTGGATTGTCACACAGAACATTCACTCTTCAATGTAATAATGGAATTTGTCTTTCTTGTTCATAATTTTCAAACTTTAATAAGGAAGTGGTCCTATATAGAATTTAGGAACTATTTTTTTTAAAGTAGAAGATTTCTTAAGTAGAAGTTTCCAAGAAATATTTTCAAGATAGGGATGAAAATTTCTTTACCAACTTAAAAGATTTTGCTGCATGTAAACTTCATTTTTCAAACGCGCACTGAAGACAATTGATATGGTTTACAGATTTCTCCACTCCGAAATTGATTTTGCTACTATGGCGGGCAGATTTCTCAACGCTGAAATTGACTGATTTGCCACTATGGCGAGCAGATTTCTCCACTCCGAATTATTAAAACCGCAGGCGAAAATGTTTTCTCCGGCGGACCACTACTTGACTTTCAAAGCAAAATGGCAAATCGATGAAAGACATGCGTCGACCAAAGAACAGAAATTGAAGAATGGGGTCGCAGCTGACATCATCTGATTTGTATGATGATGAATTGGTGATATGGGAGACTGTGTTAATGTTGTAAAAGATAAAACTGGTCTGTGACCGGGTACGCTGGCCCAGGTGGCCTACTTCCACGTCTACTGAATACCGATAACTTGAAATTTCGGACGAGAAAAAACTTCCATTTGTGAAAGTCCATTTTGTCAGGGACCTCCCCATTGACTGTTATGTTATTCAATCTTGCCCAGTTTTTAGATCTTCTTTTTAAAGCCCATGCATCTGTGTGGGATGAACTTTCAAGGTGACGGTTTAGGGAAATATTGGTCTATATACATATATAAATTAAAGAAATAAATAATATATATTTACAAGAAAGGAAAGGTGGTAAAAAGTCACACTCATGCAGTCACAATATTAAAAGGCAATCAAAACATAATGGCTAAAGTCTTAACAGACAAAGATGAAAATATAGAAACAAAGGGCCTAGCCCAAAGAACATTAAGTAGCAAGAGCAACACCAACGAAGCGAGGAGGATCTCTGTCATCCTATTTCCCCCAAAAATCTCCAGGAGAGGCAATCCTCAATAGTCTCCCAACCATCGAGAGCAGCAGTAGCATCTTCATTCTCCTTAGGCTGAGTGTGAACTGAGGAAATGGCAAGCTGCGGCTGAGGAAACTTGCCAATGCCATGCCAGCCAGTATCCTACTGTGAAGATGGCAATCTAGAAGGCAAAGACCATCTCCCACGGGAAATAGAATCCCTAGAGGGCTGAGGGCCACGAGAGTGAGAGCCACGATCACGATCGCCATGGTTGCCACCATAGTCCCTTTGGTCGTGTCGAGAGGATTGATTGCGATCCTGCTAATGCCCTCAAGAGGAGAAAGAGTCGTATGGGACCCGGGCAACAATGCAAGGAGCATTGCCCCAATAGTCTAGTAGCTCCTGTAGATGGGAGACTTCAAGTGCAACTTTACTAGCTTGCACCTAAATCTGCATCAAAACATTAGAGAAAATGAGAGCTTTAGTGTACAAGGAAGAATGTTTATCAATAGAATAATTATTGAAAATAGCAGCATTTCTATCTTTCCAAATGCTAAAAAGAATTTACATCTTGAAAGTGTGTTAGATTTGAGCATATTTGCGAGGAAGATAGGGTTAGTCCCCAAGCAAGACCATATGCCAAGAAAAGGTGGTAGGTTTGAAAGGCCAAAAGCAATCACGAATCCAATTCTAGGCTTCATGAGCCCAAGGACAAAACCAAAAAGGGTTCTTAAGAGACTTAAGTTTCCCACATAATGGGCAATGAGGAATGGTAATGCCCATATGAGCCAGGCGATTCCCTAGGGGGAGGCCTTGATAAAGCAAACACTGAGCAAAATATGCCAACTCAGGCTCAACCACGAAAAACCAAATGCATTGAAACCATCTGTGCCAGGTCCCATGAGAGAATTGAATATGCCAACGGTAATTTAGTTGTTCTAGAATATGCAAATGGGGAGACAACCAAGAGTAACCTTTACAAGGTTTGTAGCTCCGAAAAGGAGTGTTTAGGTAGCATTTCTAGTCTTTCCACCACAGCTTAAAGGATTTGATGCCCAACTTATGAATCATTTGAGGAGGAATGGCCTCTATGACAGCCTGCTAAGTCTCATTATCGATGTTAATAAGCTTGTACTTTTGCTTGAACTTGGGCCAAGATAGGAAATTCTTGGATGCATGATGTAAAAACTCAAGCAGAACATGAATCCCATGTTTGAAAAACTTTAACATCCAAATCCAAGGTAGATTTGCAAGTGATTGGTCTTGATTTCTTAAAATAGGGGACCACCAAATGGATTGATGGTTAATGGATAAGACCTTGCAGAAATCATCTCCAGCCTAGTGAAGCCAAGGTTAGAGGGATTCCCAATCTTTCCAAATGCTCTTGATAACAAAAGTACCTTGGATGGAAATAGGTTCTCTCATAATGAGAATGGTACCTATATCCAAATCTTTCCATGTCGTTCAGCCTGTAGGAATGCTAGTGCAAATGCAATGCTTAACAAGAAGCTTCCATGCCTCATTACCTTGAAGGGCTCGAATAATCCATTTAGCACACAAGGTAATGCCTTGACGGTGAATGAATATCAAACCAAGTCCTCTAGTCTCACAGGGGAGTCAGTGAAAACCTTGAGTGCTGTCATGGGAGGCCCACATAAAATCTCTAAGCAACTTTTCAATTTTCAAATAAGAGGCTTTGGAAGGGACCCAGCATGATGGATAGAAAACATGTGTGGTAGCTAAGATTTTGGAATAGACTTGAAATTTACCTGCCAACAATAAGGGTTTGATAAACAAATACTGTAATTTTTTTTCAATTCTGGCAATAACAGCTTGCCACAACTTTGAAGGAGAGGCTTGGAAAGCAAAAGGAATGCTAGAAAATCAAAGATTTCCTCTATGGTCAATCTATTTCTGTCTAAAAGAATCCAGCTAGCCTAGTTTAGGGAGGAAAGATTTCCTATAACACAAGGTTTTCTACCACTGAATTCTTGAATCAGAGGCCCAATAGAAAATATCTAGGAAATGAAGTGCTTGTTTGATGTTTTCCTCATCTTTAATGAGAGTGAGGAAAGAGTCATCAACAAAGTTCCCATTCACAAGTTGCTGAGTAGAATTGGGAAGGGGAATTTACTTAACATGGGATTGAGAAATTTCTTGAGCTAACTGTAAGTAACCAAATCCCTTCATAACTAAAACATAAAGAGCAGGAGCAAGGGGGCAAGCTTGTCTAATAGTTATGAAAAGTCAAAAGGAATTAGATTGCTAGCTAGAAATAGTAAGGTAGGCAGAGACATCGGAAAACAACATTTGGAACATGTGAATGAAACAGGGTCCAAATCCAAGAGCCTAAAGCATAGCAAGAATGAAAGGCCACTTGATGCGATCATAAGCCTTAGCAAAATCTATCTTGATAAATAAAGCAGGCTATTGAGAGTGACAAGCCCACTCCATTCCTTCCCAAACAACAATGATATTATCCAAGATAAATGAAGCTTGTCTATTCAGGATGAATGATGAGAGGCAACATCAAGTGAAGTTTGAGTGCCAACACCTTAGCAATGATCTTATAAGAGAGATTCAACAACGTGATAGGTCTCCAATTGTTGATATCCTCAGGATCACTAGCTTTATGTATGAATTTGATATTTCCTTTGTTTATACGAGCATCTATAGAACCAGTTTACATAGCTTCAAATAAACATTATGCAGGTCTTTGCCCACCATGTCCCAAAAGGTTTTATACAACTCATAAAGAAAAGCCATCAAGGCCAAGGGCTTTGTCATTGGCCATGGAAAAGATTGCTTCCTTGAGATTACCTTGAGTGAGAAGCTAGTCACATAAAACCTGCTGAGCATTTCAATGCCAATAGGGGATTGCCACAAGACACTGCTACAAAGCACATTACTTAGCAAGAGTATTATCTTGAGCTACAAAAACTTGTTCATAGTGATGAATAAAGGCTTGTAGGATATCAGGAAGTTCATGAAGAAGTTACTGAACTTTGCGGATTTGTTTAATCGATTGGGAAGTATGATGAGCTCTAAGAGCTTGAAAAAGCTCCTTAGAAACTTTATCCCCAATCTTGAGTTAGTGAAGCTAAGATTTGACTTGCATTCCATGATCTGAATAAGCATCCTCAGTTGAGCCAGTCAGAGCTAGGTGACTGATGAAGGGGGTAAATCATAAAACACACAACAACAGAAATGGCACATAGAAAATAGAATATTTATTTATTGATTAGGACAACTTATTACATTATAGAAGCTCAATTACAATCAGAGGAATCAATCATCCATAAGCTGCAACACACTATAGCTGGGTATGTGCAGGATCATGATGGGCCAAACTATACCTCTAAGTGGCAATGAAAATACAGAAAATCAGAATTTATCAAGTTCATGTGAAAATTTGAATGGATTATCTACACAATTTGAAAAAGATGTAAGAATGAAATTTGTAGAGAATTGAATCTAGTTTATAGGCTACTATTTTTTTTTTAAACTAAATTTACTTAGTGAAAATTGAATATTTCAAAGAACAGCTATTAAATTTTTCAGAAAAAAATAAAAATTGGGTGTCTGTCCAGCCAACCTAACTATGAGTAAATATATATATATATATATATTTTTGAAACTTTCAAAATAAGTAGAGGACTCATGTCTGGATGTGATGCATATTTATTTGAAATTTTTTTCCAATAAAATAATTAGTTATGATTTTTTTACTGTGACTTTTTTTGAAAAATAAAAAGTAATTTTCCAGCCAACCTAACTCGACTAAAAAAAATTAAAATTCAATTTTTTTTTTAACCTATAACCAGAAAAGCATAGAGTGTGACGCAGGTTTCGGATCTCAAAAAGGTGAAATGGTTTGAAAGTTATGGATGTTTTTCAATCAGTGTGTCCATCAGGATTTCAAACAAAAGGTATATAGAAAATTATTAATAATTATTTACTAAAATGATAACCAAACAAATCTTATATTTTTAGAAAGCTAACAATTTTTTTTATAAACCCTTTTTGTTTTATCAATTTTGCATTAAAAAAAGTCGTCAGCACAAAGGGTGAAGTTCGAAGAAGAGACTGAAACATGAAGACACATTAGAATCCATAAAAAGTCAACAACCAAAATGGATATCCGTCTTGCTTTGTACCAAAGCAAGACGGATATCCATTTTGCTTCGGTAAAAGAAACTCAAAACGGATATCCATTTTGAAAATGGATATCCGTTTCTAAAACGGATATCCGTTCTGAAAATGGATATCAGTTTCCTTGATCTATGAAAAATTTTGTACCATTGGTTTTGGATGAAGAGAAGCAACATATTTGAAACATCGAGGCAATAATACAAGAAGTTAAAGTTAGTTTGTCATTTCTAGGTGTATCTATTGTTCCATATCACATTACACATAGAATTCTAATTAACAATCTAGTTTCCTCATTTGGGGGACCATTTTTTTATCTATTTCTAATGGAATATTTAGTTAAAAATTGGTGGCTCCTTGTGAAAAGTATGGGCTTTTATCAAGTACGCATAACCAAGAAGGTTGATATCCATTTTTCTTACATGTTTGTTGATCACATCTTATGAAACAGATGTTGCTTGGTGATAGTTCTAGGTTTAGTGAACAATATTCTCAAGCTTATTGCAATTTTTACACTTGTGACCAAATTTGGTACCAAATCCTTTCACCTTTTCAATTAATCCTGATAGTGTCTTCTCACTCCATGCAAATCAAACCAACATTAGGACCATGTGAATGAGATTAAGGATAGCCTTGAAATATGAATCTTTGTACTGTTGACTATCCTTTTAGCATGACAATCCTTTAGGATCATTGTACCCAGGTGCAACAATCCTTCAATCTTCTTTTATTTATATTTCTTTCCTCTTCATACACAAGATTCCCGTGCCTTGTAGTCATGACAATCCACAAATCACCTAACTGTCCTTAGTGAGACTATATCTTATTTTGACAGTGATAGTCATCGTTCATTCACAACTCTCCTCTTTAACATAGATACCCTTTGCACATGTTTTGACTTCATGATTTTCCTTTTGTATGTTGTATTATGGTATGAAAATACTATGGCCCCTTCTTCATCCTCTTGTATAATGAAATTGAAGGTCGACACTTACGGTTACTCTTCTTTATTACTTGGTGATAATGAATCCCTAAGCTCATTTTTGATTGTCTTGAAGCCAAATTTACCACTGTTGAGATAGTCAGAGTTGATTCTTGATCATGAATATTGCGAATTACTTCAAATATCCATGGACAATTTCAATTGTGTTTCTTAAGACACCCATGCCTTGACTATCCCTTGATGTTGGTCATGATTGTGCTTGGATGGCACAATAGTTCATAGTTAGATTTTTGAGTTTTCCTTTGACAAAGTCGTATTTGTAGTCCACCTTTTGATGATGTTCAAACAATATAAATACTTATTCTTAACATAAGAAATACATTTCTCACAAATACCAATGCATTCTACTCATAAGGTTCATGGCACCATGCCTAAAGGTATGATAGTCAGCAGTGTACTATTATGGCAGCCTATGGTTGGTTTGACAATCTATAATAGTGATAGCATTCATGCCTAACAGTCCCTATCATTATTTTCATAATATATTTTATATTTGAGGCCTTGTCTACAACATACAAAGTTTACCTTTCTCACCCATACCTTCAGTATATAAAGGATATTGATAGGGAATTTTTAATTTCCACTCAGTCAGTGCAATCTAGGAGAGGATAGATTGTCTAAAGTTGTAATCTATTTCCATTTACACTTGCCATAACTAAAAATGCTTAGTGTTTATTATCAACCCCGGTATATGAATAAAATGTGACCTATTGTTCTAATAGGCCTATAGGGTCAAAGAGGTGATAAAGCCTTTAAGTTTAAACATGACATGGTTTTGATAACTTCCCATAGTGGTAAGGTCCTGGATGACAATCCTTTGATGCACCTAATTGTAATAGGTGTTATGATAGTCCTTGGTATCTTTTCATTTCTTTCTTGAATGACCTACAAATAAGACATAAGACCTTTTAGATCCTTCATAAATAAGAATTCTCATACATTACATTAAACTTAAACTCCCTAAACATCCATCAATCCATCCATTAATATCCAAATGCCATGAATATCCTATGATCAACCATTCTAATTCCTAGGATAGTCATATATTGCAATTTTGCTTCTCTATACTAAAATAGCCCAAGGAATATCTACCCTTGAATTTGTATTTTAACAATCTAATGTCTTTATGAATAACATTGAGCCTTCTTTTGGGACAACATTTTTGCCTTTAGAAGCTCCTCATTTGATGATAGCCTAAAATAGAATAAGTGGATAGTCATAACATTTTATCATAATGGGAAAACCCTAAAGTGTGATAAAGTCTATACATTATCTATTCCCATCCATGTCACGAAGCAACTATTCAAATGCTAGGCCAACATGATTTAAACAATCATAAGGGCCAACAATCCACTCCAAATGCATGGGAAAAGGACAACTCTTGGATCCCATATTAATCATGTTCACATGGCTACTAGCATCTTCAAGTGAGTCAAAACAAAAATTGAAAGCCTCAAACTCATACAATTCAGAAAAATATACCTAATTATAAATTTGATATGCATGAATAAGGAAGTCTTCATGCAATACAAACTAAAATGTGCCATATTTAGACATGTCATCAAGTTGAATTACATCATGTTGAGACTCGTGTTTACTTAAGCATTACAAATCACTTACCTCTTTGCATGCTTCAAAGTTCCAAACAAAGGACTCAACTTTAGGTGTAGTAGAGTCCTCATCAATGACTAATTTACATGGCCTTCAACAAACTAAAATTATATATCATCTTTATGCTTATATGGAGGCTATATCATCTTTACAATTGTATGTCCAGGCTCTTTAGGAGTCTTCACAAATGTGTCCAAAGTAAGATTACTCAAATCAAATAATGGCTTATATCCAGAGCTTTATTAAGTTGATACCTAGGTGGATTAGTGTGTAAACATTCAAATTAGATGGTAATTCACAAGTTTATAGAATAATAAAATGAATCCCTAGTCTAGAATCTAAATGTACATAATAAAATGGATATCTATTTTGTAGTAGTGATATGGACGTTGCAGAGTGTCCATTGGCAAAGAATTGGGATTTACTTAAATTTGCTTGTTCATGCTTCTCACATGACGTCACCTCCCCTACCCATCCAGCTCTACAGAAGAAGAGAGACAACAAATGATCAAGAGGGATCACCAATTAGTGGTAAGTGATTGATTACTTATGTCATGTTATATATTTTGAATATTAAATTCTATATTAATGTGCACGTTGTTTGATTGTATTAATAGGTGGAAATTAAAAAATCTCTATCGAGGAGGTTTAGTCGATGGGCGATAGAGGATGAGTCATTGACTGGTTCACCATCTTCATGGCCTAGAAAGAGCCATAGATTATTTGATAGCAATCCATAGGAGATTTGATTTTGGGGCATTTTGTTACATATGCCTATTTGGCTTTGTAAACATACTTTTGTATGTTATCGATGTATACCATTGTATATACCCATATGGTTTTATTTGTACATGCCTATATGGCTTGATATATACACTATACAAATTATTTTCATGACATTATGCATATATGTATATATAAGATCCTAATTTGGCACAAGTAGGGAGAATGCTTGCAAAGGTTATGGAATTTGGTTTTAAACGTTCCAATTGTATTTGCTTCAAAGTTTCTAAAGCCTTTTCAAAAAATCCATTTTGTGCATATCTTGCAATCATTGCATTCCATGAGATAGCATCTCTTTGAGGTGTCATGCCAAACTGTTCACATGCCTTGTCTATGCTTCTACACTTTGGATTTACACTCGCCAATTGCATTTTCTTAACATTTCCTTTCAATCCTTATCAAAAATTCCATTTTGTGCACATATTGCAATCATTGCATTCCTTCATTTACAACACATGATTAAATAAGAAGATGCATATTTACAACACTTAAGAATATGTAGTAGTGTGGCTCATGTCACCAATACTATGTTTACATCTTCACATACATGGCTTACAACATGTGACAATATGAAGTGATGAAGAAACTTGTTATTTTGATGTATTTCAACTCCAAACTTGCACCTAGAAGTGAAGGCGCTAATCCTTGATCAAACTAACCTAAAAGTGTGCCTTGGTACTTAGGGCGCTTCATTATGATTGATCAACCTAAAATGTGCACCTAAGGCTAGATATTGAATTGGAAGGATAAAGTGCATCATCAAAGGAGTTTATAGTTATTAAAGGCATCAAATGATGACTTGGGCGCACATCTACCTCTCTACACCATCAAATGTGCACCTGGATTAGTGAGGCACCACTTCATATCTCTATGACTTTGGATATGTGCCTTGATAATGAATTGATCTTGCAAGTTGAGGTTGTCTCCACAAGTTGAAAGAATGTCCAAAGAATACAAGGCACCAATTATTGAACAAACAACCTAGAATGAGTGCCTTACTATTTGGGTTGCTAGTTCATGCTTCTAGAACACCAAAAGTGCACCTAGAGGTTGAGGCGCTAGCTCTTGCTTAAGCAACCTTGAAAGTGTGCTTTGACAAGGAGGTTAAAATGTATTATCAAAGGATTAAGTTGAATCAAGGAATCATCATTGAAGACAAGTAAAACATGATTGTCAATGAGGTGCACTTTTCATTATCTCCAACCTCACAATTGCGCCTTCCCTTGGAAGCTCACATTGTGCCTAAAGGAATGGTACTAAGATAACATCCATGTCAATGATTGAGAATGTGTCAACTAGAACAATATTTTTTGTTTTACTTATCGTGGGGTTGAACGGATAGTGCCAACACGTCAGGGTGGGTGGGTAAATGCTAGTAGAGGTCTCATTTTGTGCACCAAGCATCCCAGTCATTCCGGGCAAGAGGCTACCTACAAAGTCCCTTAAGATCCCTGAGACCAAAAATGCACCAAACTTTGACAGAGCAGTTCTCAGAATTCGTGACAACTGGGAATGTTGTGTTTGGACCTACAGGTGTATGTGGGGTCCGTCAACAATAACCTCTCTTATTTTTGGTCAACTCCATTCCGTTTGACCGTGCCGAAATCAAACGCATTGTTGCAAAATGCTTCAATTTGATGCAGTGGAAAGGTGCTAGGTGTGACATTTTTCATTCCATAGCTCGTGGGGTCGAACGAACTGAGCCAACACATCAGGGTGGGCAGGTAAATGCCAGTGGAGGTCTCGTTTCATCTGCCAAGCATCCCAGTCGTTCTAGGCAAGAGGCTACCGGCAAAGTCCCTTAAGATCCCTGAGACCAAAAATGTGCCAAACTTTGACGGAGGAGTTCTCAAAATTTGTGATAGCTGGAAATGTTGTGTTTAGACCTACAGGTACACATGGGGTCCATCAACAATAACCTCTCTCATTTTTGGTCAACTCCATTCTGTTTGACCGTGCCGAAATCAAACGCATTGTTGCAAAATGCTTCAATTTAATGCAGTGGAAAGGTGCTAGGTGTGACATTGTTCATTCCATAGCTCATGGGGTCAAACAGACTACGCCAATGCATTGGGGTGGGTGGATAAATACCATTGGAGGTCTCATTTCATGCACCAAGCGTTCCAGTTGTTCCAGGCAAGAGGCTACCGGCAAAGTCCCTTAAGATCCCTGAGACCAAAAATGCACCAAACTTTGACGGAGCAGTTCTTAGAATTCATGATAGCTGGGAATGTTGTGTTTGGGCCTACAGGTGCACGTGGGGTTCCTCGATAATAACCTCTCTCATTTTTGGTCAACTCCATTCTGTTTGACCATGCCGAAATCAAACACATTATTGCAAAATGCTTCAATTTGATGTAGTGGAAAGGTGCTAGGTGTGACATTTTTCATTCTATAGCTCGTGGAGTCAAACAGACTACGCCAACGCATCGTGGTGGGTGGGTAAATGCCAGTGGAGGTCTTGTTTCGTGCACGAAGCATCCCAATCCTTCCGGGCAAGAGGCTACCAGCAAAGTCCCTTAAGATCCCTAAGACCAAAAATGTGCCAAACTTTGATGGAGCAGTTCTCAAAATTTGTGATAGCTGGGAATATTGTGTTTGGACCTACAGGTGCATGTGAGCTCCATCAACAATAACCTCTCTCATTTTTGGTCAACTCCATTCCGTTTGACCGTGCCAAAATCAAACGCATTGTTGCAAAATGTTTCAATTTGATGTAGCGGAAAGGTGCTAGGTGTGACATTTTTCATTCCATAGCTCGTGGGGTTGAATGGACTACGCCAATGAGTCAGGGTGGGCAGGTAAATGCTAGTGGAGGTCTCATTTTGTGCGCCAAGCATCCCATTCGTTCTGAACTGTAAGCTACCGACAAAGTCAAAAGTTGCTAGGATTGAAATTTTCATTCTACAGGTCCTGGGGCTAAACGAAATGAGACCTCCACTAGCATTTACTTGCTCACCCCAATGCGTTGGCATAGTCCGTTTGACCCCATGAGCTATGGAATGAAAAATGTCACACCTAGCACCTATCCACTGCATCAAATTGAAGCATTTTGCAACAATGCGTTTGATTTTGGCACGGTCAAACGGAATGGAGTTGACTAAAAATGAGAGAGGTTATTGTCGAAGGACCCCATGTGCACCTATAGGTCCAAACATAATATTCCTAGCTATCATGAATTCTAAGAACTACTCCGTCACAGTTTGGCACATTTTTGGTCTCAAGGATCTGAAGGGACTTTATCGATAGCCTCTTGCTCGGAAGGACTGGGATGCTTGGCGCATGAAATAAGACCTCCACTGGCATTTACCTGCCCACCCCGACGTGTCGGTGTAGTCCGTTCGATCCCACGAGCTATGGAATGAAAAATGTCACACTTAGCACCTTTCCACTGCATCAAATTGAAGCATTTTGCAACAATGCATTTGATTTCGGCATGGTCAAACGGAATGGAGTTGACCAGAAATTAGAGAGGTTATTATCAACGGAACCCACATGCACGTATAGGTCCAAACACAACATTCCCAGCTATCACGAATTCTGAGAAGTATTCCATCAAAGTTTGGCGCATTTTCGGTCTTAGGGATCTTAAGGGACTTTGCCAGTAGCCTCTTGCCCTAAAGGACTGGGATGCTTGGCGCATGGAATGAGACCTCCAATAGCATTTACCCACCCACCCCGACACGTTGGTGTAGTCCGTTCAACCCCATGAGCTATGGAATGAAAAATGTCACACCTAGCACCTTTCCACTGCATCAAATTGAAGCATTTTACAACAATGCGTTTGATTTTCACATGGTCAAATAGAATGGAGTTGACCAAAAACGAGAGAGGTTATTGTCAACAGACCCCACATGCACTTGTAGGTCCAAACACAACATTCCCATCTATCATGAATTCTGAGAACTACTCCGTCAAATTTTGGCGCATTTTTGGTCTCAGGGATCTTAAGGGACTTTGCTGGTAGCCTCTTGCCTGGAATGACTAGGACTCTTGGCGCACAAAATGAGACCTCCATTGGTATTTACCCGCCCACCCCGATGTGTTGGTGTAGTCCATTCGACCCCACAAGCTATGGAATGAAAAATGTCACACCTAGCACCTTTCCACTGCATCAAATTCGAGCATTTTGCAACAATGCGTTTGATTTCGACACGGTCAAATGGAATGGAGTTGACCAAAAATGAGAGAGATTATTATTGATGGATCCCACATGCATCTGTAGGTCCAAACACAACATTCCCAGCTATCACAAATTCTGAGAACTGTTCCGTCAAAGTTTGGCACATTTTTGGTCTCAGGGATCTTAAGGGACTTTGCCGATAGCCTCTTGCCCGGAAGGACTGGGATGCTTGGTGCACAAAATGAGACCTCCAATAGCATTTACCCGCCCACCCTGATGTGTTGGTATAGTCCGTTCGACCCCACGAGCTATGGAATGAAAAATGTCACACCTAGCACCTTTCCACTGCATCAAATTGAAGCATTTTGCAACAATGCGTTTGATTTCGACACGGTCAAACGGAATGGAGTTCACCAAAAATGAGAGAGGTTATTGTCAACAGATCCCACATGCACTTATAGGTCCAAACACAACATTCCCATCTATCACAAATTCTGAGAACTGCTCCGTCAAAGTTTGGCACATTTTTGGTCTCAGGGATCTTAAGGGACTTTGCCAGTAGCCTCTTGCCCAGAATGACTAGGATGCTTGGCACATGAAACAAGACTTCCACTAGCAATTATCCGCCCACCCCGACATGTTGGTGTAGTCCGTTCGACCCCACGATGAGTAAAACAAAAAATATGGGACCTAGCAAGGTTTTTGCTCTTACAGAACGATGTATCGGTAAAGACCCTAGTTTTCATAAGGGGAGACATGTGATTTTAAGAGGTTTTGGGAATGACTTTATCCTTCCACTCCTTATCCAATGACGAGTTTATTCACAGAATTTGATGGCTTTTATGAGCATATACATGATGTTGTTTTAGGATAGTCATAAAGGGCAGTTTTTGGATAGCCATATGTATCTTTTTAACAATCATAAAGGGCAAGTTGTACATGGACTGTGACAGTCCCAAAACTCATATAAATCATCCATTTTGGTGTTTGACAACCTTATAAATCCATTAGATCATTTATACAAACCCTAATGCAACTTATAAACCATCTTGTATAGTAATTTCATGAATGACTATCTTGTATGATTGTTTTGTGCATTTTAATAGCCTAATGAGGATTGTATGTTGTTGTCATATTCATGATTTTAACTTGATGCAGAGATAGGATCTAACTCAACATGATAGAGGCATCATTACAAATGGATTGAATTGCAATAGTCAGAGAGCCAACCTCCTATCAATGAGAGTTCAATGATAGTAAATAGAGAGCTACTTGACCATAAATAGGTTTTACATACATACATACATACATAGATATATGATCTCATAGGCATCTAGGTTTCATACACAAATTGCAATAGTTGTAGAGCCAACCTCCTATCAACAAGAGTTGAATAATAGTAAATAGAGAGCTTCTTGGCCATAAATGGGATTTGCATAGACACACACCCAACTAAAATAGTATCCTTATTGGCCTTCTTGGTACCTCCCCCCAAGATGTATGTTTTTTATGTTTATAATGTGCCCCCAGTGTCCTTATTGGCCTTATTAGCACCTAAAACACAAGAAAGTAGATTCCACTAGCTTTCAATTACAATTTCTCTTAGGTCCCAACACATCCATACAGGGCTATACTAAACAAAGAAATAGTAGGAAAATAGTAAAATTTGCAAAAACAGAGTTTCTTGACATTAATTTCATTTAAACTTGTCTTCAATTCATCTTCAAAATGTTTATTGGTCCTCTCTCTCTAAACACTAAACCCTAAACCTCTAAACCTTAACCCCTAAACCATAAACCCTAAACCCTAAGTAATGCCCCTAAACCTTAACCCCTAACCCCTAAACCCTAAACCCTAAACGCGAGCAACCCTAAACCCTATCTCTTATCTATCCCTTATCTCCCTATCTCTATCATCAGGCTCTACCTCTCAATCCTTCTCCCTATTTCTCTGGACATCTCGCTCACTCTCTATCTCCTTATCTCTCCCCTTTGTCACCTCTATCTCTCCCTATTTGTCTCCTCTCTCTTTCTATCTAGCTATCTCCAAAACTGAGAAACCCTAAACCCAGGTACACCCTAAATCCAATCAACTCTAAACCTATATCTCCCTATCTCTCCCCTATCTCCCTATCTCTATCATCCCTCTACCTCTCTTGATCTCTCTCCCTATGTCCCTGGCCATGTGCCTCACTCTCTATCTCCTTATCTCTCTCCTCAGTCTCTTCTCTCTATCTCCCTATCATTCCTCTCTCTCTATAAACCCTAAACCTCTAAACCTAACCCCTAATCAATTTAAATCCTAAACCCTAAATAATGCCCCTAAACCCTATCCCCTAACCCCTAAACCTGAGAAACCCTAAACCCCTAAACCCTAAACTCAAGTAACCCTAAACCACTATCTCCTTATCTCTCCCCTATTTCTCTACCACCTTTGTCCCTCTACCTCTCAATCTCTCTCCCTATGTCTCTAGCCATGTCCCTCACTCTTTACCTCCCTATCTCTCCCCTCAGACTCCTCTATATCTCCCTATCATTCCTCTCTCTCTATAAACCCTAAATCCCAAACCCTAAACCTCTAAACCTAACCCCTAACCCCTAAACAATAAATCCTAAACCCTAAATTATAATGCCCCTAAACCCTAACCCCTAACCCCTAAACCTGAGAAACCCTAAACCCTAAACCCCTAAACCTTAAACCCAAGTAACCATAAACCACTATCTCCCTATCTCTCCCCTATCTCCCTATCACCTTTGTCCCTCTACCTCTCAATCTCTCTCGCTATGTCTCTTGCCATGTCCCTCACTCTTTATCTCCCTATCTCTCCCCTCAGACTCCTTTATATCTCCCTATTGGTCTGATGCAGAGCACATAGTGGAAGCTCTCAAAACACAGTGAAATACCCATCAAAACCCATAGTTCAAATAGATTAAATCTTAATCAGCTTTAAGAAACCTTCTCAAAGTCCCAAATAACATCAAATCATATACATTCTTCCTATCAGCAAGATAAACACTATCGGCCAACTCAAAAATTCTTATACCGATGCTCTGATCACTCCACTTTTGACAAGCCTTTGAACCTTTCACTGTGACATATATCCATCGGTCCAACTTTAAACTAGTCTTTTGATCTCCCATACCACCCATTTCTCACTCCACAACCTGTATTAACACATGATTAAACCTAACCCCTAAACCCTAACCCCTAACCCCTAACCCCTATTTCCTAACCTCTAAACCCTAAACTTGAGAAACCATAAACCCCTAAATCCTAAACACTAAACCCAAGAAACCCTAAACCTCTATCTCTCTATCTCCCTATCTCACTATCTCCCCATCACTATCATTCCTCTACCTCTCAATCTCTCTCCCTATGCTTTGGCCATGTCCCTCACTCTATATCTCCCTAATTGTACTCTCTCTCTAAACACTAAACCCTAAACCTCTAAACCTTAACCCCTAAACCATAAACCCTAAACCCTAAATAATGCCCCTAAACCTTAACCCTGAACCCCTAAACCCTAAACCCTAAACACAAGTAACCCTAAACCCTATCTCCTATCTCTCCCTTATCTCCCTATCTCTATCATCGAGCTCTACCTCTCAATCCTTCTCCCTATTTCTCTGGACATCTCGCTCACTCTCTATCTCCTTATCTCTCCCCTTTGTCACCTCCATCTCTCCCTATCTATCTCCTCTCTCTTTCTATCTAGCTATCTACAAAACTAAGAAACCCTAAACCCAGGTACACCCTAAATCCAATCAACTCTAAACCTATATCTCCCTATCTCTCCCCTATCTCCCTATCTCTATCATCCCTCTACCTCTCTTGATCTCTCTCCCTATGTCCCTGGCCATGTGCCTCACTCTCTATCTCCTTATCTCTCTCCTCGATCTCCTCTCTCTATCTCCCTATCATTCCTCTCTCTCTATAAACCCTAAATCCAAAGCCCTAAACCTCTAAACCTAACCCCTAACCCCTAAACAATTTAAATTCTAAACCCTAAATAATGCCCCTAAACCCTAACCCCTAACCCCTAAACCTAAGAAACCCTAAACCCCTAAACCTAAGAAACCCTAAACCATTATCTCCCTATCTCTCCCTATTTCCCTACACCTTTGTCCCTCTACCTCTCAATCTCTCTCCCTATGTTTCTGGCCATGTCCCTCACTCTTTTTCTCCCTATCTCTCCCCTCAGACTCCTCTATATCTCCCTATCATTCCTCTCTCTCTATAAACCCTAAATCCAAAACCCTAAACCTCTAAACCTAACCCCTAACCCCTAAACAATAAATCCTAAACCCTAAATTATAATGCCCCTAAACCCTAACCCCTAACCCCTAACCCCTGAACCTGAGAAACCCTAAACCCTAAACCCAAGTAACCATAAGCCACTATCTCCCTATCTCTCCCCTATCTCCCTATCACCTTTGTCCCTCTACCTCTCAATCTCTCTCGCTATGTCTCTTGCCATGTCCCTCACTCTTTATCTCCCTATCACCTTTGTCCCTCTACCTCTCAATCTCTCTTGTTATGTCTCTTGCCATGTCCCTCACTCTTTATCTCCCTATCTCTCCCCTCGGACTCCTCTATATCTCCCTATTGGTCCTTTATCTCTCTCTAAACCCTAAACCCTAGACCTCTAAACCTTAACGCCTAACCCCAAGACCCTAAACCCTAAACCCTAAATAATGCCCCTAAACCCAAGCAACCCTAATCCTCTATCTCCCTATCTCTATCATCCCTCTACCTCTCAACCTCTCTCTCTCTCTCTCTCTATGTCTTTGGACATGTCTCTCACTCTCTATCTCCCTATCTCTCCCCTCTATCTCCTCTATCTCTCCCAAACTCTTTCAGTCCCCTCTCTCTATCTCTCTTTAAACTGTAAACCCTAAACCCCTAAACCCAAGCAACCCTAAACCTCTAAACCCTAAATAATTCCCCTAACCAACCTCTAAACCACTTCTCTATATAGGTGCAACTAATACCACTTTTTCATTATTTTCCACATTTAATTATATTCTTTTCCATTTTCCAAGTCCTACATGTGTCCAAGTTGTATTGTTTGTCAAGTTTTTAGTCTAATTGTTAGTCCTAGCTCTCATGGTTATTAAAATGTTAGTATAGTTAGATTTATCCTTCGATAACATTAATCTACACATTGTTGCACAAACAACCACACTAAAACATAACCTTAGCTAATTAAGGTTAACCTTTAAGGTTCTTTCATAAATGGTGAGCTTAACATATCCAACTAGTTCAATGTTCTTATAGTCCATGCTTACCCTTCCAAGAGAGTTCATGCCATGTTAACTTTGCATTATGTCCTAACATATCACATGAAGGACATCATCATCACAAGGAATAACAATTTCATGAAGGATTAATGAAGGTGTAGCTTCACCACATAAAGTATCATTCATAATTTTATCACTAGAGGGTAAGGGTATATCATGTGTATCCTTCTCAAACCATGTATCATGAATCAAATCATATGAAGGATTGGGTAAAGCAATTTAGGGCATGAAATCCAAAATGCCCCAAAACACATCCCCTGCTGCCCCACCATTCCTATCCCTAAAATATTGGAACATAGTCTAAAAGTGATTATTTCACATGATGAACATAACTAAATATTTTATTATTGATTATTTGAGTAATTCATTAGTGATGATTCTTAGTGTTTAACAAATCCTTATGGATTAATGTGTAAAGAAGCTACCAATGTTAATTTGCCCTCCTCCTTCACTAGAAACGGTCTTTAAGGAGGTTCATATATTGATGGGAGATCCAAGATTTAAGAGGTATATTTTCAAAAAGACTAAAAAGCTTTTTTCCCAAATTTTTCTAGAAAACGGATATCCGTTTTGAGAACAAATATTTGTTTCGAGAACAGATATCCGTTTTGAAAAAGGATATCTATTTTGAGAACAGATATCCGTTCTCAGAACGGATATCCGTTCCATATCCGTTTTGGTTTGGTATCCAAACCAAAATAGATATCTGTTTCAAAGTCAAAGTTTGCCAAGTCGCGAGTTTGGCTAAGTAAAAACGCAATTTTTTTCCTATTGCCATTGTTTGGCCCACGATGATCCTGCACATACCCAGCTACCTCTCACAAGACTCTAGAATGTTCTGCCTTTTGTAACCCTCAAATCAGCCAGGGTTTTTGTTTTCCCACCTATTCTTGACTCTACACTTTTCCCCCTTAACTCTACTACTACCTAGGGTTCCCAAAATAGTCATAAATAGCACTTTTTGGCAATCTCTAGCAAAAATTTGAAATTTGTAACTCCCTCCAAAAGTAGGTCAACTTCCAAGAAGCATAATTTTTGATCCGGGTGTCTGATTGATGAACCATTTTAAGCACCAGAAAGCTTGCGATGTGAACTGTTATGCTGGAAATTTGTAAATGGATTTCCAACAACTTTTTGGGATGTTATGGGATGTTTTAGTGCCTCATATCTCGTTTCAAAAAAATTTAGGGGCTTTTTGGAAAACAAAAATTTTAATATCTTTTAGCTCACAAATGATCTTTGCCTAATTACTTCGCCAAAGGTCTTGTATTTTAATTTTGAAGCTTTTTGTAAGTTTTCAATTCAATCCATGCCCATATGCAAACTTTCCTAAAATGGCAGGTAAACTTTTCAAAACTAGCAGTTTGCTATTTTTAGCAGTTTTGGAAAAAATGAAAGTCCTACATCATTATTCAAGAGATTATGGAACCAAAAATACTAATTATGGAAAGAAATGAAAAAAAATTAATGATTTTGAAGCAACATCTTTTTGGGTGGTGCAAGATTGCCCTTACACCATTGGATGCTCTTGCATCAGACACCTAGGGTAATTTGAGAAATGACCCTGTCACCTCTCAGGTGTTTGTTTGAGGAAAACCCAAACAATCAACCTCTGCCTTAGACAACCAAGAAAAATATTCAATAGGGCTTCCTTTCCATTTCACCATATATTCTTCATATTGCCTGTTATGAGTACTTCTTCCCACATGGCTATCCAAGATCTCTTCTATCTCCTCTGTTGAAGTAGATGACATAATACTCCACTGTTCTTCTATTAGTCCATCCTCTATTCCACCTTCATGATATTTTGATAAATCAACAATGCTAAAAATAGGGGAAATGTTGATCCCACTCAGCAGCTCTACCTCATATGCGTTTCTTGAATCATGTTCCTTCAAAATTCTACATGGTCCAAATTTCTTCATTTCCAACTTATTGTATGTTCCAATTGGGAACCTTTATTTTCTTAAGTGAAGCATGACTTCATCTCCTACCTAGAACTCCTTATTTCTCCTCTTTTGATTTGCCTTAGCCTTGTATGAAATATTCATCTTATTAATGTGCTTCCTCACCTCTTCATGTAAATTCTTCATGTGTTCTGCAAAGTCTTTAGCCTCGGCACTTATTTTTTCTCCTTTGTCTAGAATCCTTAACTGTGAAGCATTTCTTGGACTATTCCCATATACAATCTAGAATGGTGATTTACCAGTACTCCTATTGACATAACTGTTGTAAGCAAATTCTGCCTATGGTAAAATCAAATTCCATACCTTGGGCTTATCTCCTACTAAGCATCGTAGCAGGTTAGCTAAACTCCTATTCACCACTTCTATATGTCCATCAGTTTGTGGATGGTGTGCAGAACTAAAATTCAAATCTGTCTTCAACTTCTTCCACAATGTCTTCCAAAAATAATCAACAAACTTGGTATCTCAATCTGAAACTATGCTCTTTGGTAGACCGTGTAATCTCACCACCTCCTTGAAAAATAACTCTGCAATATGAATAACATCATTAGTCTTCTTACAAGGAATAAAATGTGCCATCTTCGTGAATATGTCCACCACCATAAAAATGGAATCATGCCCTCTCTGTATCTTTGGTAAACCAAGAACAAAATCCATACTAATATCATCCCATGGCGTCTCTGGTACAGGTAATGGTTGATATAGCCGTGTATTCTAAATTGTTCCTTTTGCCATCTGACACACTCTGCAACTCTGCACAAATTTCCTCACATCTTGTTGTAACTGTGGCTAATAATAATTCTCACCAACAATAGAAATGGTCTTATCTAGCCAATCCCCCACTATGCTTCTCCTTAATCAGGTTTTCTCTCATGGAACTCCTCAAAATGCACAACTAGCTTCCTCTAAACAACATGCCATCTTGGATTATGAAATCCAACCATTTTGTCCTATCCAAAGTAACAGGTTCCAAACAAGCTTTCCAAGCCTCTGTAAAATCTGGATCTTCTAGATACAAACTCTTGAGGTCATCAAACCCAACAACCTCTATCTTCATTTCTGTCAACAAATTTTGCCTTTTGCTCAAGGCATCTGCAACTCTATTGGACTTCCTACTCCTGTGCTTCAAAACAAAAATATAACTCTGCAAAAATTCAAGCCATTTTAAGTGCCTCTAGTTCAAATTTCCTTGACTATTAAGATACTGTAAAACCTGATGATCAGTATATAAAACAAACTCTTTTGGCAATAGATAATGTCTACATTTCTTCAAAGCTTGAACTATTGCATAAAATTCCTCATCATAAACAAAATACTTTTTCTTAGCATCATTAAGCTTCTTACTAAACTAGGGAATGGGCTTACCTTCTTGACTCAAAATAGCTCCTATAGCATTGCCACTAGCATCACAATCTACCTAAAATACCTTATTGAAATCCAAAAGAGCCAAAACAGGTTGCTCTGTAACTTTCTGCTTCAATGTGTCAAAATATTTTTTTCTCCTTTAGTCCATTTAAACTCTTTTCTATCCCCTCTCAATGTCTCAATCAGGGGTGCACAAAGGCTACTAAAATTTCTGATAAACTTTCTATAAAAACTTGCCAAACCATGAAAAGATCATACCTCTGTAGCACTCCCTGACATAGGCCATTCAATGATAGCCCTTACTTTTTGGGGTCCATCTTAAGACCTTCCTCTGAGACAACAAATCCTAGGTATACCAACTCTGTTGCAAAACTACACGTCTTCAAATTAATCAGCAATTTCTCCTCCCTCAGCTTCTCTAAAACTCTTCTGATATGCATTAGATACTCATCCCAAGTCTTACTAAAAATCAAAATATCATCTAAATAAACAATAACAAAACTTCCCAAAAATTCTTTCAGTACCTCATTCATGAGCTGCATGAATGTGCTCGGTGCATTGGTTAGCCCAAATGGCATAACTAACCACTCATACAAATTTTTTTTGGTTTTGAAGGCTATCTTCCATTCGTCTCCTTCTCTAATTCAAATCTGGTGATACCCACTTTCTAGGTCAATCTTTGTGAAGTACTTGGCTCCACTCAAACAGTCCATTATGTCATCCATTATGGGCAATGAAAATATGTACTTGATCATGATCTTATTGATGGCTCAAGAGTCTATACACATTATCCACTCTCCATCTTTTTTTGGTTCTAGTACTGTAGCTACCACACATGGACTTAGGCTCTCTCATATCAATCCCTTCCTCAACAACTCCTAAACTTGTCTGTTCAACTCTTCACTCTCAGCTGGAGTCATTCTATGGGCTGCCTTATTCAGCAAGCTGGCTCCTGGTATCAAATCCATTTGATGACTTATCTTCCTTATTAGTGGTAAACCTTCTGGTACATTATTAGAGACAATATTTTGAAATTCTTCCAACATTTCTATGACTTCTACTAGTACATCATCACTTTTCTCTTGACTAATCTTAGGAATCAATGCAAAGCAATGACGCTCATGCTTCATACCTTCCAAAACGTTTCTACCATCTACCAAGCAAATTCTGGCAGCACTACATAACTTTTCTTCCACCTCCTTCAAGGGTTTTAACTTATGATGAACTCCATCCTTTGTTAGGGAATATGTGTTTGCACAACCATCATGGACAACACTCCTATCATACTACCACGACCTCCCCAACAGCATATGACATGCATCCATCGGTATGATATCACACAACACCTCATCATGGTAGTCCCCAATCTTGAACTTCACTAAACACTGCTCATTGACCAAAGCTCTATGGTCCTTCTGTAACCATGCAATCTGATATGAATGCAGATGCTTTCTTCTTGTCAACTTCATCTTGTCAACCATCTCCTCTAAAACAAGATTATCAGTGCTTCCACAGTTAATAATAATATCACAACACTTACCTTCACATTTGCACCTTGTGCAGAATAAACTCTTCCTTTGATTTGGTTCTTTCTCCTCATTCAACAAGATTCTTCTAACAATTAGGGTTTCTCCCCTTTTAGCATCTTTAGAATGCTCAAACTGTGCATCTTCATCTACATGTGCAACTCATGCATTACCTTTAGGTCTTCTATTCTTCCTTCCTTGATGTTGTGGACACTCATATGCTTGATGCCCTTCTTCTCCACATTGGAAATAGGTTCCTCTAAAACCTCCTCTTCAAGGTCCTTGCCTAGGTCTGCCTCTTCCTCTTCCTCTTTGTTCACCATTGTTCTGGTCACAAGGGATGTAGGTATTATCTCCTCTCTAATTTTGACTGGTGCTAGCTTCTTCACTTTTCTTTGAATCTTCATTTTGACACCCATAGGGTCATCCACCAGTCCTTCCACCTTGACCTCTTCCCCTTTGCTTGTTGTCAAATCTTTTATTCAGCTTCTCTTCCACCTTCAGGAAAAATGGGTATGCATCTTCTATGGTTGTCATTCCGATCAAGCTTAGCTCCTCTCGAATACTTGGCCTCAACCCATTAATGTAATGGGCTATCTTCTCCTTGTTGGCCTTTGCATGGCCTGTCCTAATAATAATCTTATAAAACTCTTTTGTATACTCCTTAACAGACTTGTTACCTTGCTTCAGTCCTTGCAGTCTCTTCAACGGCTCCATCTCATAGTCCACAGGAATGAACTACTTCTTTAGTTTCTCCACCATTCGATCCCATCTAGTGATCTTTCCTTTTCCACTTCTATTCCTCTCTAATTCAACGTCCTTCAACCAAATACTAGCGTAGCCCTTCAACTTTGTTTTTGTAAACTTGACCCAATCTGGGTCCTCCACATCTTCATACTTGAAATAGTCATCCATGTCATTGATCTAATCAATAAGCTGTTTCGGATTCAAATCTCCAGAATATGTAGAAACTTCAATCCTGGGCCTCTTTTCGATCTTTGAAATATCCCTCAACAACCTAACTTCTGTAGGATCTCCTACAACTTCTTGTTCTTCCTCAAATAGATTTTCTTCAACTTCATCCTTGCTTTGTTCTCTTATTCTCGAATCAAACCCTCTTCGTAGCTCCTCTTGCAATGCATTCATTTGCCTTTGCAGGGGTCTAAAACCCTCTTCTATCAAACCATTTCTCCTAATACAATTTCTTCGGGGAGGCATCTTGATCTCCACAGCAAACCCACAACCTCAGGTCCTAGTCCAAACTACCTCATAGTTGGTGATCTATCTACACAATCAGGAAGCCTTTCTCTGATACCACTTGATGAAGGGGGTAAGTCATAAAACACACAACAGAAATGACACATATAAAATAGAATATTTCTTTATTGATTTGGACAACTTATTACATTACAGAAGCTCAATTACAATTAAAGGAATCAATCCTCCACAAGATGCAACACACTACAACTACTTCTCACAAGACTCTGGAATCTTTTATCTTCTATAATCCCCAACTCAACTAGGGTTTCTATTTTCCCACCTATTCTTGACTCTACACTTTCCCTCCTTAACTCTACTACTACCCAGGGTTCCCAAAATAGTTAGAAATAGCACTTTTTGGCGGTCCCCAACTAAAATTTGAAATTTGTAACTCCCTCTAAAAGTAGGTCAACTTTCAAGATGCATAACCTTTGATTCAAGTGTTCGATTGATGAACTATTTTAAGCATCAGAAAGATCGTGATGTGAACTATCACGCATGAAATTTGTAAACGGATTTCTGTCAACTTTTTGGGACATTATGGGATGTTTTAGTGCCTCATCTCCTTTCAAAAATTTACAGGGGCTTTTCAGAAAACAAAAACTTTAATATCTTTCAGCTCACAAATGATCTTTGCCTGATTCCTTCACCAAAGGTCTTATATTTTTGTTATGAAGCTTTCTATAAATTTTCACTTCAATACGTTCCCAAATGTAAACTTTCCTAAAATGGCAAGTAAACTTTCCAAAACTAGCAGTTTGCTATATTTAGCAGTTTTGGAAGAACTAAAAATCCTACATCATTATTCAAGAGATTATGGAACCAGAAATACTAATTATGGAAAGAAATGAAAACAACTTTAGTGATTTTGAAGAAATGTATTTTTGGATGATGCAAGGTTGCCCTTACACCACTAGATGCTCCTACATCAGACACCTAGGGTAATTTGAGAAGTGACCATGTCACGTCTCAGGTGTTTATTTGAGGAAAACCCAAACGGTCAATCTCTGCCTTAGACAACCAAGAAGAATCTTCAACATGCCTTCCTTTCCATTTCACTAGATATTCTTCATATTTCCTGTTTCAAGTACTTCTTCCCACATGCCTATCCAAGATCTTTTCTATCTCCTTTGTTGAAGTAGATGCTAGAATACTCCACTATTCTTTTGTTGGTCCATCCTTTGTTCCACCTTCATGATATTCTGATAAATCAACAATGTTGAAAGTAGGAGAAATGTTGATCCCACTCAGTAGCTCTACCTCATATGCATTTCCTAAATCATGTTTCTTCAAAATTCTCCATGGTCCAAATTTCTTCATTTTCAACTTATTGTATGTTCCAATTGGGAACCTTTCTTTTCTCAAGTGAACCATGACTTCATCTCCTACCTAGAACTCCTTATATCTCCTCTTCTGATATGTCTTAGCCTTGTACTAAATATTAATCTTATTAATGTGCTTCCTCGCCTCTTCATGTGTTCTACAAAGTTTTCAACCTTGGCACTTGTTCTTTTCTCCTTTGTCTATATTCCTTAACTCTGAAGTATTTCTTGGACTATTCCCATATACAATCTAGAATGGTGATTTACTAGTACTCCTATTGATAGAATTGTTGTAAGCAAATTCTATCTATGGTAAAATCAAATCCCATCCCTTGGGCTTATCTCCTACTAAGCATCGTAGCAGCTTACCCAAACTCTTATTCACCACTTTCGTCTATCCATCAGTCTGTGGATGGTGTCTAGAACTGAACTTCAAATCTATCTTCAACTTCTTCACAATGTCCTCTAGAAATAACCAACAAACTTGGTATCTTGATCTAAAACTATGCTCTTTGGTAGACCTTGTAATCTCATCACCTCCCTGAAAAATAACTCTACAATATGAATAGCATCATTAGTCTTCTTACAAGGAATGAAATGTGTCATCTCTGAGAACCTGTCCACCACAACAAAAATGGAATCATGCCCTCTTTGTGTCCTTGGTAAACCAAGAAAAAAATCCATACTAATATCATCCCATGGCTTCTCTAGTACAGGTAAAGGCTAATACAACCATGTATTCTGATTTGTTCCTTTTGCCATTTGACACACTCTGTAACTCTGCATAAATTTCCTCCCATCTTATTGCAACTGTGGCCAATAATAATTCTCACCAACAATAGAAATGATCTTATCTCGACCAAATTGTCTAGCCAATCCCCCTACTATGCTTCTCCTTAATTAGGTTTTCTCTCATGGAACTCCTTAGAATGCACAACTAGCCTCCTCTAAACAACTTGCCATCTTGGATTGTGAAATCCAACCATTTTGTCCTATTCAAAGTAACAAGTTCCAAATAAGCTTTCCAAGCCTCTGCAAAATTTGGATCTTCTGGATACAAACTCTTGAGGTCATCAAACCCAACAACCTCTATCTTCATTTCTGTCAACAAATTTTGCCTTTTGCTCAAGGCATCTGCAACTCTATTGGACTTCCCACTCCTATGCTTCAAAACAAAAGTATAACTCTGCAAACACTTAACCCATTTTAAGTGCATCTGGTTCAACTTTCCTTGACTATTAAGATACTGCAAAGCTTGATGATCAATATATAAAACAAACTCTTTTGGCAACAAATAATGTCTCCATTTCTTCAAAGCTTGAACTATTGTGTAAAATTTCTAATCATAAATAGAATACGTTTTCTTAGCATCATTAAACTTCTCACTAAAATAGGCAATGAGCTTACCTTCTTAACTCAAAACAACTCCTATAGCATTGCCACTAGTATCACAATCTACCTGAAATACATTATTGAAATTTGGAAGTGCTAAAATAGGTTGGTTTGTAACTTTCTGCTTCAATGTGTCAAAACTTTTGTCTACTCCTTTAGTCCATCTAAACTCTTTTCTATCCCCTCTCATTGTCTCAATTAGGGGTGCACAAATGCTACTAAAATTTCTGATAAACTTTCTGTAAAAACTTGTCAAACCATGAAAAATATTGTACCTCCGTAGCACTCCCTAGTGTAGGCTATTCAATGATAGCCCTTACTTTTTCTGGGTCCATCTTAAGACCTTCCTCTAAGATAACAAATCTGAGGTATACCAACTCCTTCTTTACAAAACTACATTTCTTCAGATTAATCATCAACTTCTCCTCCCTCAACTTCTCTAAAACTCTTCTGATATACATCAGATGCTCATCCCAAGTCTTAGTGAAAATTAAAATATCATCTAAATAAACAATAACAAAACTTCCTAGAAATTCTTTTAGTACCTTGTTCATGAGCCACATGAATGTGCTCAGTACATTGGTTAGCCCAAATGGCATGACTAACCACTCATAAAAACCTTCTTTGGTTTTGTAGGTTGTCTTCCATTCGTCTCTTTCTCTGATTCGGATCTGGTGATATCCACTCTTCAGGTCAATCTTCATGAAGTACTTGGCTCAACTCAAATAGTCCATTATGTCATCCATTCTAGGCAATGAAAATCTGTACTTGATCGTGATGCTATTGATGGCTCGAGAGTCTATACACATTCTCCATTCTCCATATTTTTTTGGTGCTAGTACTACAAGTACCATACATGGACTTAGGCTCTCTCTTATCAATCCCTTCCTCAACAATTCTTGAACTTCTCTATTCAACTCTTCACTCTCAGCTAGAGTCATTCTATGGGATGCCTTATTCAGCAAGCTAGCTCCTAGTATCAAATCCATTTGATGACTTATCTTCTTTATTGGTGGTAAATCTTCTAGTACATTATCAGAGACAATATATTGAAATTCTTCCAACATTTCTGAGACTTTTGCTGGTACATCTTCACATTTCTCTTGACTAATTTTAGGAATCAATGCAAAGCGATGACACTCATGCTTCATACCCTCCAAAAATTTTCTACCATCTACCAAGCAAATTTTGGCAGTACTACATACCTTTTCTTCCACCTCCTTCAAGGGCTTCAACTTATGACGAACTCCATCCTTTGTTAGGGCATATGTGTTTGCACAGCCATCATGGACAGCGCTCCTATCATACTATCATGACCTCCCCAACAGTGTATGACATGCATTCTATAGACACCTAAAAATGTCCTTACCATCAAACCAACTCCCAACATCCCTAAACATACCAATTTCCCTTCTAATCAATTAATTAAGTTTTTATCTAATTAATTATCCCTTCATCACCTAATTTTTCATCATTTTATCATGCATATCATAATCATTTAATTTGTAATCATATCATAATCATTTAATTTGTAATCACATAGGTGCATTTTAAAATCATAAATCATTACATTCTATTCCATTATCATCCCATTGCATTCCATATATCATTCCATAATCATTTAGTTACATAGTATAATCACTTAGTTACATTGCATAATCACAATCATAATCATTTAGCTACATTTTACAAACATCTAGTTGCATATCCATATTTCCATACATGACATGTGTTTATTAAGTTAAACTCACATTTCCATTGCATTACATTTTACATCCATAATTAATGTTTATTAACCTGAACATTTATTTGAATTACACATCATAGTCCATAAATAACAAACCACGCATATATCAAAATAAGTAAACTATCATTACATCCATCATATTACATCAATAGGTACATCCATAACATCAAAATCATACATCGCATAAACACAACACATCCATAACATATAATCCATAAAGCATACTACACCCATCAACATAAGCATCATCATAATCATATAAAACCACCATAAATAAACAAATTGGCCATCAAAAAAGCATCATCTCATATATCATCATTGCCAAAAGTACACGCTCATATATATATACATCAAAAAAATATAAAATGTCATGATACAATGCCTCTAAGGGCTAAAATGATACACTGTACATAGAGGACCCTCTCTCTAAGGTAGTGGGGGATCCTGGCCCTGGTGGTGGCTGTGGTCCTGTCTGTGGCTGTGGCTGCAGCTATGGCCAAACCTAAACCTATGGAACTTGCTGGGGCACATGTGATGGAGGACCCATCGCCTGCTAGATAGACTAAACTGATCTAGATCTATGTGACCTAGATGACCTAGCCCCACTAAGCTCACTATAGCTCAGTGCACGTTGCTATGTTGGCATTGCCACATGATAGAGAACCTGATAATAATCTACCTGTCGATTGGCCTCTGACAATTGTCCCTATCCCTGAGATAGCTATGTCTACATCAATGTCAAAACTAGGGCCATACTGGCACTTGAGGCCTATAAACTGCTCACTGTAGCCTCTACCTGTTGGGCTCTCATAAGTGCTGCATCCTGCTCTCCGGTCAAAACCACTATATCACCCTGAGCTTGGGCTAACTGTGCCTGCATGCAGCCACCTGTCCATCTGAACCATCTAATAATGCCACTATCCCCCACAGCTGCAACAACTCTATCTCAAGGCTCTCCAAGGCCTCCTACAGGCTAGCTACCTGTGCCCCCAGGGTCTCAACCTCCTCCTCTCCACTTTGAGGCCACCAAAAAGAGGTCAACCCTTGAATCCCTAACTCTCCACCTTCCCCTGAGGTACCCCCTACTCGCTGTCCTACTACAATAGCCTGTTGTTGCTATGATACCTGCGGTGGGGGTAGAACACCCCTGTCCACCCTCGGCTGTCTGCCATGCTGTCGAGGCCCTCCATGCCGTTGTACCAATCCAATCTAAACCTGCTCAATAGGCACCTACTATACAGGTGCCTGCTGTCTCACCTGCTACTAGGGCACTTGTCTAGCTACCACTATTGCTAGCACATCCATCAGCTACCCATCCCCCCTAACCTCCCTCTCCTCTCCATCCCCTCCAACCTCCACGAGATAGTCTGCAATGATCTCCTCACCCTCCTCCAGGAAATCATCTCGATCAGAATAATCATCCCCATCATCCTCCGACTCCTCAACCCCTGACCCCGATGCCTCCTCTACAGGGACTACCTCATCTGATGGGTCAGTGAACCAAGTCGGTCCCCACATCTGTCACCATGTCTCACATGCAGGAGTATTGCCTGCATCTCTGATAGTACTCTGCCAATCCCACTGCAATGACTGCAAAGCCACAAAATCCTCTAGGGCAACCCGCAGTTGTATGGCTGCAAGCCAATAACGGACATCCCAACAGGTCTGTGAAAAAATAGCCATCTGCTCTGGAGTATCCTTCTGCAACCCAAACTGTTGCACAACTAGCGATGGTTCATACATGTCAATCATATGGTCTTCTTGACCTATCAAGTAGCGCTGCTAAAAAGTAAAAGGCATGTGCACATCATCATCTGGCCATGGCTCCACTCCGACGTAAGGTCACCAGGTCACCTGAATGACATCATCCAACACCCGTCTTCAATACCAAACTTGTCCAGTAAATGTGTACTTAGCATCCTAATATAGGAACACAAAGGCCTCAAACGGACGATGATAATACTCACATCTTGGTTGAGTAATCCCAATATGCTCCCAAATCTACACATGCAGCAAAGTAACCCTGGCTGATAAAGTTGAATCATAATGATAGACAACTATATGCATCTCATGATAGAGCTATGCCAACATTGCCAGTCCCTGGGCGTACACAGTCTCATGTCTAACCATCCCCTTGATCATCTCTCCCCAGCCAACTAGAAATCTCTTGCCCCTCCTATCAGGCATCACTACACCACCAATCAATGTGCACAGGAATAAGGCAAAGTGGTCTGCACTCACTGCTAGTGACCCCTCATAACTCATCTCCTACTCGTTTGTTGACAAAGCCATGTGATCCTGGCCAAACACTCTGATCAAGGCCCTCCGTCCCCTCCTCGTGTTGTATCTCACCTGATGGCCATGAATAGGTACATTGAGGATGTGATAAACATCCTCAAGAGTGATAGTAATCTCTCCAGTCAGAAGCAAAAAGGTACAAGTCTCTAGCCGATATCACTCTACAACTACAGTAATCAGAGCTCTATGAGCTCGTAGCACTGGCATCAATGCAGTTGTCAAGAGCCCCAACCTAGCTAGTTGGGCCTAGGTGGCATCATCAAACTGGTCAAATAGTTCCATCATAGATGGCATGCGTCGCTTCTGTGAGGACACTATAAATGACCTTGTCTCCTACATCCACAACTTTCTAGTAAAAAATATACCTATCTTTTTTTGAATCAACCCTTTCTTCTAAAGTTGAAAGCAAAAAAAACACTTTAGCACCAGAACAGACCATGTTTTGCACCATTTTTAAAAATAGCACTACCACTTTTCCTAATGGTGCTACTACAGATAATAGTGCCACTGCGCAAGCCACTTTATGCCATTTTCACAAATGGTGCCACCCTACCACTTGGCACTAATTTAAAGAATAGTGCCAGTTATCCCAATAGCGCACATATCAAATATGGCGCAAATCCTCTACATTGCGCTAAACCTAAATATAACACCACTACCTAAAATAGTTCTAGTCAAGAATGTAGCACTACCCTAACACCCATTTAGCGCTAAAATGATAAAACCCTAACTCTTTCACACATTGTGCTACTACAAAAGATAGTGCCAAAACACTAAACACATGGCGACAATCTACCTCTATTCTACCCTAGTGGATAGTGCTAATCCAGAGGATTACGATAATCCACTTATTTTTTGTGCTATGCAATCTTGCGAGAGTGCCACAATCCCAAAACCCAATTCCTGAACACAAAAAAATGTGACACAATCAAAAAATAACAAAGCTAGGGTTAGGTCCTACCTGGGGTCTACCCTCCAGTGTCTAGCCATATGATCAGAAACGCTTGGAAATGTGTGTGAGTCATGGGAATTGGGGATTGCGCTCTGCCATCTCTCCTTTGCTCCTCCTTTTCACAAGTTCAATGTGTGCAAATGTGGCACCCTTAAGGCCCACTAGTCCTAATATAGTAAGCCATGTTATCCTTCTGCCCACTCTTTTTCCCCTCCAGGATGCAGATCAAAACCATTTTCCTTTGTTTTTCTTCCTCTCATCTTCTTTTTCCATCCTCTATCCAACTTTCACTCCCGTCGCATCCTTTCGAGAGGTTGCCCTAATTTTTTTTTATTTTTTCTGCTGACCTCTTGAGGGGGCATCCCTCACCCATCTTATTCTTTCCCGGCAACTGGGGTATATTTTTCTTTGACCTGACACCATTTCCCTCCTGGGTCCTAACACCATGTCAAAGAGGGGCAAATGTACACACCTAAAAATGTCCTTACCATCAAACCGACTCCCGACATCCCTAAACATACCAATTTCCCTTCTAATCAATTAATTAAATTTTTATTTAATTAATTATCCCTTCATCACCTAATTTTTCATCATTTTATCCCCAATAATTGAATTAATTCTATTAATTCAATAGTTCAAACTTTAGCCAATTGATTAAATAAATATGCAATATTTATTTGGTCAATTTCTCCCTCCTCACTAAATCCAATGAATTAGCTAAATCATGTTTAACTAATTAATTCAGCCTATTAATTGACCTATCCCTACCCTAGGTAATTAAATAGCTATTATTTAATTGCCTACCCTAGCCTACCTCATCCTAGCCTTAGGATTAATTAAATAAAACCTTATTTAATTAATCTTAAACCTTTCATTCAAATGGTCAAATCCAACTTAGCACCCTTCTCCACACCCTCCAAATAAAAAATTGGAATATATCCACATAAATCAATTTTTTATTAGAATATGTCAAACATCACATTTAATATCTCTTACACCCCTTACCCATGCCATGCCTCACTTATCCACTCATCCCCAAATGAATTTTTAATTAACACATATTCCATCTCACCCATACTCATTTACTTCACCCTTTTCCCAAAAATGAATATAAGATTCATATTTATTCGTAGCCCTCCATTCCTCCAAGATGAAATCTGGGCCCTCCACATCATCTTCATCCTCCACCATTGATCTCCCAAATCAATCTCAACCCTTGGGTCAAAATCTCTCCAAAATATGCATAAATACAACATCCTCCAACCCATTTTAAAATCCAATTTCCAAGTATTGTTACCATTCCAAAATATCTATTGAGCTAGATTATGAATTCTATTAGAATAGAGCATTTCACATTTGTTCTCATTAGCTAGGGTACATCTTAGGAACTTTTGGGTGCAAGCTCCTTCCCCTTGATGAGATTGGGTCTTCATATCAAGGTATAACTTCTTGTTTTCCATGCATTTAGTTTGTGTTCTTACCTTCGATTTGGATTTCCTAATCACATTGGCAAGCCCGGTGGGACCTGCAAGGTCTAAATCTAATCATATTTTTGTGATTTTTTGTGTTTGTGACGTGTTTTGAAGGAGTGGCGCTATCTACCTACGCAGTGGCACCATCTGTGGCACATTTCAGCGCTATCTGTTGTTTTAGCACTATTTAGCACAACACACTCTCTCTCTCTCTCTCTCTTAAATCTCACTCACATATATGTCTGATCTTTGTTCTTCCTGCAGTTTTTCTAGTTTATCTGTTCTCTCTTTTTGCAAGTATCTTGAATGAAGAAGGGGAGGTCATGCCAAAATTTTCTTAAGAATCAAACACACATTTTGGCTTTTATTTTGCCTTGTTTTCCAATCATTAGACTAACAAGACCCTTTCCTTTGTAGTATAACCCTCTGTTTTGGTTAGGAAGACCTCTATTTTTTAGGGCTGACAAACTCAACCCTATATCAGTGCTATCAGCACCTAGAGCGGTGCTATTTTCAACTATTGATTAGACCCATCAGTCGCACGTGTAGTGACACTTTGTTACCTATTTATTATTGATATTTTTTGTTTAGCGCCTTCCGTAAACAATTGTAGTGCTATCTTTTGTATTAGCACCTTCTGTGTCTTGTTTTAGCACTATATTCTATCCTAGCACCTTCTGTATCTGGTCTTAGCACTATTTTGTAAATCAGTGCCATCTGTATGTATATTAGTGCTATTTTCTAGGGTGTCAAATTTTTAAGTCAGTTTTTGTCAGTAGCGCCATTGCAGTCCGCAGTAATGCCATTTGGCTTCTGTTTTAGCACTATGTTTACAGGCTAACTTTGGGTTCTATGTAGGGACTGATAAGCTATTTGCAGGTCATCACCAACATTCTATAGCCACTAACAAGTTCTTGTAGGGTTTTTATCTTTAGTTTAAAATGAACACTTCAATTGGTGCTTAAAAAGAACCCTTTTATGTTAGCATAAACAAACATTTCGATTTGGTGCACTAAAATTGATCAACAAACAAACAAACAAATCTTTGTGTGCCTTAGCTTAGAAAATATTTAAATTTGGTGCTCTAAAATTCACAAGTACTTGCTAACAACTCCACAAACATTTCAATTTTGGGCTTTAAAAAGAACCACAAAGTGCATCATAACTCATTGGATTAAAAAGAACAACAATCTGCATTTTTCACTCATCTAAACAAGAAAGAAAATCAAATTTGTGTGAAATGTTTTTTGTGATTATGTTTGTAGTGTGAAAAGTGTATGCTCTTCCCTCATACCATTGGTGATCTTAGGGATCAAAAGCTTCTCACAACACACGCATAAATCACCCCAAACATAATCTAAAGAACTAAAATGAACCTTGTTTAGCGTGACACAAGCACAAAATATACGTATGCTCTCCCCTCGCATCCTTATATGAAGTTAGGGATCAAAAGTATTTTTGTGGTTGTGTTGCTTTTGTTAATCCTTTAGAGGGCCTGCACCTCGATTTGAAAGGTGGGAATGACCCAAGCAGCAACAAGGTAAAGCCAAGCTCTTTCGAGCCGCTTTATAAAATAATGTGTTTGTGATGAAAGTCACAAGCAACAGGTGTTTTTGTGTCATACTGACAACAAACCTCCCCCAAAACCCTCCAAGGCATAACCCTTGGAGGCTGGGAGACTCTATAACAAAGAGTAGAGCTACTACATGTATGGCCACCTGAAGGAATGCACTTACTACGAACCTTTGTGTTAGCAAGCCAAAAACCTTCTATTTGTTGACGTAGAAGGGAAACCTTTGAAGTAGCCCTGATTCATGTTGTTCTTAGCTGAGGTAGTAGGGACAATCCTAAGGTTTGGTGAGGGACAAGCCTTCATGGAAAATTAGATCTTGGTATGCGTGAGAAGTGAGTGCACTGTAAGGGGGAGCCGGTGCTACCAGGATCCTGGAGCTACCCGTTTTGAATAGGCACAGCTAGGGGATTCAACAAATACTGTCCTATCTTTGCCTTAGGTTGTACAAAGTGCTTGTTTAAGAAAATCACACGTCTTCACAAAATAAAATCTTGGTTATTGTGTGTTATTAAATTGTTTTCAAGAAAACTTGCCAAGAGACAATAAAAATAATTTGATCAAACTTCATATCAAAACAAATCCAAGTTTGACATCAAAATCCACTTTTTTCAGAGCCTCAACCAACACTGACTTGTTTCAGCTCCATCTCTATCTGCTTTTGGTGCCATTTCACCTGTGGATTGGTGCTATTTGCAGATTGACTTGCTTGAAAATAGAGAACATTCCATTGTGATCTTTAGGACCTGCTTCACCATAATCCATATTCACCTTCAAAAATCTGTCAATACCCTACTCATTTTATCCTAATTTTTGCAAACATACCTTTATTTTGACCTTAGAGAATAAATCATTATCATTATCAGACCCTTTTCTATACCATAATTGTTAGGAATTAAGATGTCTCAACCTTTGCAAGTTTCTAGCATTTATTATTTAATTATATTTATTATTTTGCCTATTATTGTAATTTAGATGCAAATCCTATTTTGTCACTTTGTGGGAGTTGGCACGGTGATGTGTCATCCTACATGGAAGGCGACCACATGTACTTTTGTCCTCATATGAGGAGATAGGCATTCCACCTTGTGGTAGAAGAGTTTTGCCATGTGTCGGCATCTTTCGGGTGTTGTAAGAGGTTTATGACGTGTAAGAGTTACAATAGATTCCTATGATAGAATCTATGACATGTAAGGGCCAGAAATGGAAGATTATATGATAGGTGAAAACAAGTGTTTGAAAGTATCTTGCATGGGGAAGTAGGCACCCAAGTTTGACTATGACAAGGTTGCAAGAGAATTTGCTATTAACAGACATTTATGACATATTCTCTTACAACTGTAAGAGTTGTCATATATGACAGATTTTATGACATTGTAAGAGCATCTGTCATACCTTAATTGGGTAAATTTTTTTGATAACTAAGATGGGGGTGAATCAGTTATCTTAATTATTTTAATTTTCTATTCTTCTTTAACAACTAGTGCAACATCAAATCATATAAGCATGCATAACCATGAAAGCAGAAATAAATCATTACACATAACATAATAATTTTGACATGGAAAACCCTATTAAGGGAAAAACCATAGGGTGACTAACCCAAGATTGTATTCTCTGTTAAAAGAATAGAAGTACAAAATGACACTTGCCAATTAGGGCTCACTGCCCGAGCACACTACTCACAAGAGGCTCACTGCCTACAAGAGACTCATTGTCTACAAGGTATAAAGAAAGTAACCAGGTGATTGAACTGATGAGAAGCATCCACATATACTAAGGTTCAGTTCTGGTTAGGCTCAATAGACTGATCTACTGCACTTCATTCTTCCTCTTCTTTGTTGCTGTTGTCATGTCACATACCAGACCTATATTGCTGCTTCCACACTATTCTCTACTTTTCTTCATACAACACAACACACCACACACACCTTCACATCTGAATCCATCTAGTATATATATCTGCACTAAGGATTTCAACATCTTTCTAGTCGGCATCCAGAATACTCAATATTTTCCCAAACTCTGATCTATTGACTGAATCCTTGCATACTAAGTGATGCATATCAATAGAAGTCATCAATCATGTTCGCTAGCCATGAATGATCCCTCAAGAAACTTGATTACAATCAATTTATCATCCGTATTAAGGTATGATGCTCTGTCGGTCAGTTCTTAATTAGTCTACTCTACCAAACAAGAACCCAACACTGAGGTGCTCGTATCTCTTCACTCTTTCATCACTGGAGGCTCAATCTCTGGAATGTATCAGTCATGGTACTCCTCTTGACTTCTGCAAGTCCGCACTTTGCTGAGATACTTCCTTTGAGAGATCCAGACTTGATTGTCAGACCTTGCTACATGCTCTATTCTTGGTCACGGACCAAAATACTCTTCAATCTAACTTTCGATATAGACATACCATGTCCTGTAGATGTGTGGGATGGACTTTGTTGCCATCGATGACAACATTCATGAAGCCACACAGTGTCTCTTTCCAATAATCTCCCCCTTTGGCATTGATGGAAACACTTAGTGAAAAATGACTAAGTGTCACACTACACTCCCCCTTGGCTGATGCTCTGTTCTAAAGTACACTTTTCTGGAGCTCCCCCTTAGCTAGATTCCACATTTTTCACTGCTTCTCACTCCCCCTTTGACATCAATGGTAAAGGGTAGAATCTGCACACCAAAATTCCCAAAAATCCAACTATACTTAGCCACATAAGTATATATACATGTTATACTTACATATACTGAAGTATATCTGCAAAAGTGGTCTTCAACTAGACAAATTCTATTGCCCAACTCTACTTCATCCTATCCAAAATTGAGATGTGACCACTCAACAGGAATGTAAAAGCTTCTGCCCTCTTTAGATCTATCAGATCACTGGTCCGGGCTGTGGTCTGAGCATCTGTTAGGGCCTCATGCATGGCCTCTAATTTAGGGATAATTATCCCTCTAAGTTCACCCATCCTACTTATTATATTCTTCCTTTCCTTTTCAAGTTTCTTTAGTTCATTTAGAATGGCAATAGTCTGACATTCCTAGTTTATTATGGATGTGGTGAGAGGATCAAAATTTTGAGATACACTTGACAGTTTATCCTCTTGCTTTTTTCACTTTCTTCTCAATATCCTGTCACTTTAAACCAGGATAAACAAAATTTATATATTTCTCTGCCATCTTTAAGAGAATTTTCTAAGCTCTTTATCCCAACATCCATAGTTCTCCTATCATTTGTTATTAGCCCTTGTACTTTAGATAATCTCTTACCCAAAAATTCTTTCTGGACTTTCTCTTCTGTTGCTTTCTCTAAAGAGTCAAAATGTGTATTAGCAAAATTAACAAGAGACTTTATATTACCGGATGTGGAGGCTGAAGGATCCTTTTGGAAGGATGGCATGATTTTCTCTAGCACAATAGATGCAATCTCTATTAGTTCACAGTCTTCCATGTGAGACTTCAGAAGCTTTTCTTTTGCTTTGTTTGAGCAAAAGATGCTACCTTCATTGTCTGGACCGGAGAGAGGGAATCAAAATTGAATGGTCCTTGAAGTAGCTCCAGTTCATCTAATTCCATCATTTCTTTTGTTAGGAAGTCTTTGACTACTTCTACAGTGTCTCTTTCCAGAGACAAAGTTTTCTTCCCTTCTGCAGCCTCAACATTGTCACTTGTGGTCTTCTCTATTTGACCTTCTTCTCTTCCCTTCACTTCTTCTCCTTGATTGATGCTCTCTTCTTTTCTTTCTTTTCCTTCAATTCTGGAGCCTGCTGGGGGATTCGAAGGAGAGGTGTCTACTTCTCCATGAACTTCCTCTTCCAGAATAGAGGAATCTAAGTCCTTAGTCTTCTCTTTATCCATCTCTTTTGATTCTTCTACATTTTTCTTTGTAGGATCTTCCTTTGATGTACTTAGTCCTTCATCATCCATGGTAGAGGGTTCATCACCTAAGTCCTCTGTAACAAGAATATTGAATCTTTTATAGGCATTCCGAAGGATGTCTTCAGTCTCTTTAGCCACCTGATCAGTCTCTTTGAGCATAAGCTTATTCATTCTGGCTTTGCTCCGGAACTCATCCTTGCAATCCTTGAAGATCATGTTCTTTTGTTGAGGAGTGATGGAAGGATAGAGTTGGATAGCAATCTGCTCCTAGATTTCTAGGTCTTTTGCCATGGCATTGTTCTTTCTCATTTCAAGTTCCTTTTCTAAACTTTTGGGAATCAGAAATATAATTTCAATGAATGCTTTGTTATAGATGTTTAGATACTTGACTATGGCATCTTGCAAGATCTTTTGATCAGCTTCATTATATTCATCATAAAAATTAGTCATTGGTTACAGGTTTCTATCCACAGTAACTGATTTGATGATATCATCAATGCAGAGTGTAGGCTTTTCAATGAATTCTTCTACCTCTTCTTCCTTGTTATGACCGATAGAGGGTTCACCGGAAGTTTTCTTCTTCTTCTTCTTCATTTTAATTACTTCCTCATCGGTCTTAGCTTCTTCATCATCCTTCTAACTTGTATAGGACCTTGCTGCTATTTTCTTGGTTCTCTTCTCTCCCCTTCAAGCTGTCTAGGCTTCCAGTTTTGATGCTTTTTGGCTCTTGGAGGTGGCAGGTGCAGAACTTTTGGAGGATTTGGTCTGAGAGGGGGCTTGCACTGAAGCACTTTCTATTTCTTACCTTTCTTTTTCTACCCTTTCCATCTTCTCTCTGTTGGCATCAACTGCCTCCTTTGATATTCCATGCCTTTTGGCAAATTCTTCTACTTCCCTTCTTACTTTTCTCTTGATCTCAGGCTGTCTTAGTTCAGCATGAACTTTTACACTCAACTCTTGGAAGGTCTCAAACTTTTCTACCTTAGGTTCCTTGGGTTGACTCAACAGGTGTTGGATGTGTAGCTTTAGGATTTTCTCATCAACCTCATACCCCATTGGCATGATCCACACTATTCTAGGTTCAACTGCCTCCATCAGGCATTGATCAGTGTCTACCATAAAGCACACTGTATCCTTGTACTTCTAAACCAATGATTAGGAGATTCTTTCTCTGGCTTGCTTCATACTTTGAAAATTCTTGAAATATCCCTAGAGTGTTGTATTCTGTGCCTTGGCATCACCAAGCCCATACATATAATCTCTGATTTGTATGGCTATTGGTCTATCATTTTGCCATATCCAACCACTAGATTTGGGAAGCTCATTCATAAAGTAAAAGAACAAACATAGTATTAGCCCACCATAATTGAATGTATTTTTCTTGTCCTTCTTGATCTTTTGTAGGTTTTCCAATAGTTGGCTTAGAAGAAGCTCACAAAGATCATAATCTGCATTCTCCCTTAACATCTGATAAGCAACATAGATTACAGTTCTAGATATAGAATTCTCCCTGCTAGAGTGATATATCTTATAGCCAATTATCATAGATGCAAACTTGATATCCGGATCTATGATGTCCTCTATTGTCATTGCCCTTTTGTCAAATTTTGATCCGGTAGCCTCACTGATAGTTTGGTTTTTGATAGATTTGAGAGCAGGCAACCCACCAAATGAGTGTAATCTAGTTACTGCCCTAATTGCATCCTTAGTTATCTTGAATGGCCTCATCAACCACATAAATTTGTCATGCATTCTACTCAAAACATACCGGACCCATTCATCTTCTGCAAAATTGGGGAAATGGATGCAATGTCTGAAATGCTTATCTCGGATGGCTTTATACTAAGGTTTGAGTTCAAATGATTCATCTATTAACTGCTTGTGGTAGATATCCATTATCTTGGATTCCCCAAATTCTTCAATGTTTGCATGAATGTATGCCCTAACATCTTCTACATGCAAAACCCCATGCGGAATGCTAGAAAATGCACCTAGGGGATCAACTTCTAGGGATTTGTAAGGATGTTTCTTGAATTTAGGGCGCGGCCTATCAGTGATCTTCACAACATTTAGAGTAGCCATCTTTTAAAAGATTCAGAGAGAGATTTTCAAGAGCGGAAAATACCTTTTACGCTTCTAGGGTTCATGATATGAGCTGGATCAAATTGCTGGATGAATCGACATCTACGGTTGATCTTTGAGAAGCTTGAGACAATTTTGTTGTAGAGCTCCTTCTCTCTTCTTCTCGAATGCAAATGTACAAATGATGAAAAAAAGAACCTTTTTATTTCTACGCAAACCCTAATTCCATTTTACAATAAATGTACAACTTAAGTTATTCCAGTTGCCTTATTTTTTTGTTCTGAAAGAGATCTTTCCAGATCACTAAGATGCACTTAGAATGATAACTTACAAAGTATCTCCCTTTCTCCAATTATTCCATCCAACCACAAATCCAAATATTTCAATTTTGAATTATACCAGATCTAACTGTGAAAGCCCTGCTTTTGCCGGATGACTATCAAATCAGATTAATCTTGGATGATTAACCTTTTCAAACTCCTTGCGGATCTTTCATATCTTTACCAAGGGTTATTTAGATGTTTCTCTAAGAGCCCTTCCAATCCGTAACTTTCCATGTGCCAATTTCAGGCACCAATTGACTAGTTGGGGGAAATTGTTTTCTTTTGTGACTCCCCCTGAGCCAGAGCTCATCTATTTAGTTTTTGGGAGGAATATCAACACTAGATTCTGGTGCGGATCTATCCCCAACATTTTCTATACTTTTCTTTACCCAAATCTTGTTCATCTCCTTTTGAATTTCATCCACATTTACTTTTCCTTTTCCTTTGTCTTGGTTTTTATTATGATGCAATGGACCCGTTTTGTCCTGATTCTTACTTCTGTAGAATTTGGCAATATGACCGGATCTATTACAATTGTAGCAAACAATATTTCTTTGCATATTTGACTAATAACCTCTAGATCTTCATTGATTAGCCACATATCCCATTCTATTGTATGCAAAGCATCTACCATTGAATGCATTGTTCATTTCCATATTTCTACACTCGTGAGATTTGTGAGCATACCTTTTGTAGTTAAAACACCATCTAGAGAAGGATGAATTAGTCTGATTCATTCTTCTTCTGCACTGATTTGCTTTATGACCAAAGTTATTGCAATTGTGGTAGTATCCATTGAAGGATGGATATCTTTGAGCATTTGGTTGCCTTATCAGAGGTCTTCTAGTCCTGTTCCTTGGATTTCCTGATCTAGAGTTCTTCTGACCAGATCTGGAGCTTTCACCTTTCTCATACCCCAAGCCTTGCTTGTCATCTACCCTCTTTTGGCTTTCAAGAAGAACTTCAAGTTGAGCAGAGCTTATCTTGAATTTCTCTTTGTATTCATTTGCTTTTTGAAGATCCCTTTTAAGAGTGTTAATCTGATTCTCAAGTTGTTCTTCATTATCTCTAGCTTCTTTAAGATCAGATTCTAGATGCCTGATTATTCTATCCATTTTTTGGCAGTCTTCTAATTTCTCATCAAGAGATTGTCTTAGATCATCTTAATTTTTCTTTTCTCTTCAATTTCTTATGTGAATTTCATAGCCCCTGATTGCATTTCATGTCTTACCATTATGACCTCTTTTGATAGCTTCTCACATAACGTGTTCTTCTCATTCAAATCTTCATCAGTATTATTGGCTTCACTTTGACTTTCTAGTTGTTGAAGTGGTTCCTTTCTCTTTTTCATAGAGATACCCAGTTTCTCTTTTAGTTCATTTATGAAATCGTCAGCTTGTTTGAGTCTTTCCTTTAAGTCATTGACTTCAGAGTGAGACTACTCAAGATCATCTAAGGTAGACTGAAGTTGTTGCCTCAAACCATACATATCCATTGGGATTCCTAGATCTTCCTCAAGTTGTTATGCTTTGTTTGGAGGAACTTAGCTCTGATACCAATTGTTGATAACTAAGAGGGGGTGAATCAGTTATCTTAATTATTTTAACTTTATGTTCTTCTTTAACAACTAGTACAACATCAAATCATATAAGCATGCATAACCATGAAAGAAGAAATAAATCATTACACATAACACAATGATTTTGACATGGAAAACCCTGTTAAGGGAAAAACCATGGGGTGACTAACCCAAGATTGTATTCTCTATTAAAAGAATAGAAGTACAAAATGACACTTACCAATTAGGGCTCACTACCCAAGCACACTGCTCACAAGAGGCTCACTGCCTACAAGAGACTCACTATGTACAAGGTATAAATAAAGTAACTAGGTGATTGAACTGATGAGAAGCATCCACATATGCTGAGGTTTAGTTTCAGTTAGGCTCAATACACTGATCTACTGCACTTCATTCTTCCTCTTCTTTGTTGCTACTGTCCTGTCACATACCGGACCTGTATTGGTACTTCCACATTATTCTCTACTTTTCTTCACACAACACAACACACGTTCACATCTAAATCCATCTGGTATATATATTTGCACCAAGGATTTCAACATCTTTCTAGTCAGCATCTGGAATACTCAATATTTTTCCAAACTCTGATATGTCGGCTAAATCCTTGCATACTAAGTGATGCGTATCAAAGAGATACTTATAGAATTCATCAATCATGTTAGCTAACCATGAATGATCCCTCAAGAAACTTGATCACCATCAATTTCTCATCTGGATTAAGGTGTGATGCTCTGTCGGTCAATTCTTCCTCAGTCTACTCTGCCAAACAGGAACCCAACACTTAAGTGCTTGTATCTCTTCACTCTTTCATCACTGGAAGCTCAATCTCAGGAATGTATCAGTCATGGTACTCCTCTTGACTTCCCCAAGTCTGTAATTTGTTGAGATACTTCCTCTGAGAGATCCAAACTTGATTGTTGGACCTTGCTACATGCTCTGTTCTTGGTCATGGACCAAAATACTCTTCAATTTGACTTCCAGTATAGACATACCATGTCCTACGGATGTGTGGGATGGACTTTCTTGCCATCAATGACAACATTCATGAAGAGGTTTATGACGCGTAGGAGTTATGACAGATTCCTATGACAGAATCTTTGACATGTAAGGGCCAAAAATGGAAGATTATATGACAGGTGAAGACAAGTGTCTGAAAGCATCTTGCATGGGGAAGTAGGCACCCAAGTTTGACTGTGACAAGGTTGCAAGAGAATTTTCTATTAATAAATAGTTATGACAGATTCTCTTACAACTGTAAGAGTTGTCATATATGACAGATTTTATGACATTGTAAGAGCATCTATCATACCTTAATTGGGTAAATTTGAGGTGCCCAAGTTGGGGGGTTGTAAGGGATGAAAGAGAATCACTTACATGTGTCATACGCATGTTTTATGGCCTTGGAAATTGGGCCACATGGATTTGGATGAGGTCCTTGTGTGACTTTCTCTAGAATCTACCTCCATTCGTACTACTTCTCTTTATATGCAGGTGCTTGGAGATGGAGTTTGTATCATAGTTTTATAGGTACTATTATGCTACCAGATTGACTCCAGACATGAGTGTCAAAGACCATTAATCTTGCATTGAAAGTGTATTATAAACATTCTTTCAGATTTTTAAATACATTGTGCAGGTTTCTGAGTGTGGGGTTTTTCACCTGATAAGGGTTTTCCCCACCGTAAATCTTTGTCTCTCTTCTTCTATCTACTTTCTGGTTCTTGTATTTTTTTGCAATATCTCATGTTAATGGTTTAACATTGCTGTAATAGTTAGGATAAATTAGAATTTGCATAGCGCTCTCCTCATTATATTATTGTAGGAAGTGTTTTCTGCATACCTAGCTTCCTTTCAGTTGGTATCAGAGCTTGATCACCTTTGGTCCTAGTTGTTGGGTAGGGGTTTTTTGAGCTAATCTTAGGTTGAGTGAGAGTCTGTGTAGAGCATTCTGTATCTTATTGCAGCAAGGAAATGGTAGGCACATCAAGAAGGTTTGAAGTAGAAAAGTTTAATGGTAGTAATTTTGAGTTGTGGAAGCTCAAGATGGAAGACATGTTAGTTGACCGAGACCTTTGGGATAGTGTGAATGGAACTAAACCAGCTACAATGTCACAAGATGACTAGGATCTTAAGGATCAGAAGGCTAAGGGTCTGATAAGACTTAGTCTTGTCAATTCTGTGTTGTTAAATGTCCATGAGGAGACTATTGCAGAATTCCTTTGGAAGAAGTTGGGGGATGTATATCAAGCCAAATCCCTAGTTAATAAACTTTTTGTGAGAAAGAAGTTGTATTCTCTTTGAATGGAGGATGGAGAATTTATTGCTGAACATATGAATGGCTTCAACATGTTGGTTGTACAATTAACATCTATTGGTGTAAGGATGGAGGAGGAGGATTGATGTATGACCCTGCTTTGTTCTCTACCGGACTCATGGGATCATCTTGTCATGGAAATTGTAAGCACCACATCCACATTCAAAATGGAAGAAGTGGTTTCTTCACTGTTGTTTGAAGAGATGTAGAGAAAGTCTTTTGAGGTAGCCAAAGAGGCCCTTGTATTTCGTGGAAGACCTAAGGAGAAAGGGAAGAAGAATGACAAGAAGGCTAAGAAGGGTAGATCCAAATCCCGTGGGAGATCCAAATCTCCTAGAAAGTCCAAGGCTCTTTGTTGGAACTGTGTCAAGACTGGGCATTTCTGAAAAGAATGCAAAGAGAAGAAGAAAAAGAAGAAAGCTCCTGATTCAGAATATGACAAGTCACAAGATGACAGTGATGCTTTCATTGTAGCCTTGGCAACCCATGCATCTGATGATGTGTGGCTAATCAACTCTGGTGCATCATTCCACATGACCTCGCATCGAGACTGGTTCACTAAGAATGAGGAGTTTGATGGTGGAAAGGTGTATCTTGGTGATGACTCTCATCTAAAGATCGTTGGTCATGGAAGAGTCTCTATCTGATTCCCTGATGGTTGAGTGAAGGGGATCTCTGGGGTTATGCACATCCTAGGCTTAGCATGGAACTTGCTTTCTATAAGTAGTTTGAATGATGTAGGTGTGCAGGTTGTCTTTTCGAAAGAAGGATGAAAGATGACTAGAGGATCTATGGTGCTTGCTAAGGGTACTTGGAGAGGTACTCTGTTTCAGCTGGAAGCATGCATTGCACAATGCAATAGTTCTGACTCAAGGAAGAGGGTAGCAGTCACTTCATCCCCACCATCTGAATGAGTAGTGAAGAAATATGTTGTTTCTAGTCTTGATGGTTGTAATCGTGCATTGGAAGTTAAACTTCCTACAGAAAAGACAATGTTATGGCATAAGAGATTTGACCACATTGGTGAGAAGGGTTTGCGTACCCTGAAAAATAAGAACCTCGTTGAAGGGTTAGATTGTATCTTGAGTTCAACTTTTGCGAACATTGCATTTATGGAAAACAAAACCGTGTTTAGTTTTACTCGAGTTCTCATAAGTCTTCTAGTGTGTTGGACCTTATTCATTCTGATGTGTTTGGTCCTGTTAATGTTCCTTCATTATCAAAATCTATATACTTTGTGTCTTTTATAGATGATTATAGTAGAAGGACATGGATTTATTTTCTCATAAGCAAATCTGAAGTCTATATAGCAAGTTTAAGGAGTTTAGATCCTTTGTTGAAAATCAAACTGGTAAAAAGATTAAATGTTTGAGCACTGACAATGGTGGTGAGTTTTGTTCTACAGAATTTGATAAGTATTGCAAGGAACTTGGGATTGAAAGGCATAAGACAACTCCATACACCTTGCAACAAAATTGAGTTGCAGAGAGGATGAATAGGACACTGATGGAGAAGGCTAGGAGTATGCTTAGTGGAACTGGTCTAGAACAAAAGTTTTGGGCTGAAGCTATTGCCACTACTTTCTATCTGGTGAATAGATCTCCTACATTAGCTCTTGTTGGAAAGACACCCATGGAGGTGTGGTCTGGTAGAAAGCCTTCAGTAAGGCATCTTCATGTTTTTGGTTGTGAGGCATATGCACATGTGCCTAGGGAGAAGCAGTTAAAGTTGGAGAACAAAGTTGTTAAGTGTATCTTCATTGGATATGGTGTTGGTGTGAAAGGATACAAGCTTTGGGACACCATGAATGAAAAAGTGTTGTATAGCAAAAGTGTCATCTTCAGAGAGCTTACACCTTCTTCCACTATTTTGCAGCCAGAAGAAAAAGAAAAGAAAGAGGATGTTGTTTAGTTTCTTCTCACCCCTGAGAAGACTAAACAGAAGGACAATGTTGGACCTAATGATGAGGAGAGCTCTAGCAACTCTGAAATCTTAGATGAAGAAGCTGAACCTCAACCTCAGCTCTTGAGGTCTACATGGATAAGAAAGCAACCTGAAAGGTTTGGTTTTACATTGCTTGATTCTAGTTGTGCTTATGCTTTAATCACTAACAGTGATGAACCTATAACTATATCAGAGTTTTTGGATATGAAGGATGTAGGTTCCTGGAAGGAGGCCATGGAGGAAGAAACGACTTCTTTGGAAAAGATTCAAACTTGGGACTTGGTGCCTTTGCCTCCTGGATGGAAACCCATTGGATGCAAATGGGTGTTCAAAAACAAAATTGGTGCATATGGCAATGTTGAGAAGTATAAGGCCAGATTGGTTGCAAAGGGGTATTCACAAGTGGAGAGTATAGATTATGGTGAGATCTTCTCTCCCATTACAAAGCTGACATCCATTTGATTCCTATTGTCTCTCGCAGTAGCTTATGACTTGGAGGTAGAACAGATGGATTATAAGATAACTTTCCTTCATGGTGACTTGGAGGAAGAGTTCTACATGTCACAGCTAGAGCATTACATGGTGAAAGGTAAAGAAATTTTGGTTTGCAAAATTAAGAAGTCTTTGTATGGTTTGAAGCAATCCCCTAGGTGATGGTACTTTAAGTTTGATGCCTTTATGTTATCAATTAGATTTGCGAGATCAAAATTGGATCACTGTGTGTATTAAAAATTTAATGGTGATCATATTCTCATTGTTGCACTGTATGTTGATGATATGTTGCTCATTGGGAAGGGTAAGAATACGATTTTTGATTTTAAATCTCAGTTGTTGGCACAGTTTGAAATGAAAGATTTAGGGGCAGCCAGGTACATTCTAGGAATGGAAATTAGAAGAGATAGAACCAACTGAAAACTTTGCTTAAGCCAGAGTAAGTATGTGAAGACCATGTTGGATAGATTTAGCATGACAGATTGTAGACCATTATGTGTTCCCATATATTTGGGGACAAATTTTTCTATTAAGGATTGTCTAAAATCTCCTAGTGAGGTGGACGACATGAGCAGAGTACCTTATGCTAGTGATGTTGGCAATTTGATGTATGCTATGGTCTGCACAAGACCAGACATTGCCCAAGCAGTGGGAGTCCTTAGTCAATTTATGGCTAATCCTGGACGGGTTCATTGGGATGCAGTTAAGTGAGTGTTTAGATATTTGAGGGGTACTTCTGAGTATTCCATTTTCTATCATGGCAATGTTTCAGGACCTCCACATTCTATTGATATTTGTGGATTTGTGGATTCGGATTGGGTAGGTGACATTGACAGTAGGAGATCCACCAGTGCTTATGTGTTTACACTATTTGGTGGTGCTATTAGTTGGATGAGTAAGCAATAACCTATTGTTGCTTTGTCCATGACAGAAGATGAGTACATGGAAGCAACTCATGCTTGTAAGGAAGCCATTTGGATTAAGATATTGTGTTCTAATATTGGTGTTGATGCAAGTCAGATCACGATCAGTTGTGACAGTCAGAGTGCAATTTGCCTTGCAAAGACCCCAACTTTCTATGCTAGAACCAAGCACATTGATGTTCAGTTTCACTTCATGAGAGACATGGTTGAGTATGGAAAGGTAAATTTGGAGAAGGTAGATACTTTAAAGAATGTTGCAGATGCATTGATGAAACCAATGAGCACAGAGAAGTTAAGATGGTGTTTAGAGTCTATGGGCCTCTCAGCCTATAGAAGTTAAATCATGTTTTTCTATTGGCCCTTACAAGGTGTTCAACAAGTGGGAGAATGTTAGGAATTAAGGTGTCTCAACCTTTGCAAGTTTCTAGCATTTATTATTTAATTGTATTTATTATTTTGCCTGTTATTGTAATCTAGATGCAAATTCTATTTCGTCACTTTGTGGGAGTTGGCACAGTAATGTGTCATCCTACATGGAAGGTGACCACATGTATTTTTGTCCTCATATGAGGGGATAGGTGTTCCACCTTGTGGTAGAAGAGGTTTATGATGCGTAAGAGTTGACAAGGTGTCGTTGTACCTCATCATTTAATCTATTTTCAGATGTCAATAATCCAGGGGTTGTCCTCAGCTGTTTACAACTAGGGATTCTACAGTTACCAGTTTTGCTAACTAATCTTAATAGCTTCTACCAATTTGAAAAGATTAAACTATCTACTTACTAAATGAATTTTAAGGAATGATGAAATAGAATTTAAACATGAAATTTACTCAAAGTAATCTTAAAAATAGGAACATGCATCTATCTATTAAAATTAGTAAATACTTTTCACAACAAAATATGAAGTAATAAAGCAATGGTACTAGGCTTCCGCCTTAGTGGTGAGAGAGGGCCCTTGATCCACACCCTTGGGGCTAAAGGCTATGGTGGAGAATCAGCACAAAAGAAGATCACAACTAAACTTAATCCAATTCATTCACCTTGCATTCATGAAGAGAATATTGATATCACAGAACTGAGATCACCGAGAATCAGAATAATTCAATCATTGTATATTTCTTCTATTGTTTCTATCCGTATATATCAAAATGAGTGATGACCTATCACTGATCTTATCTACCAGTTCCTCTATGAGATGGCATCCATCTCTTTATTACACTAGTTGTCTAACTATGGAAAATAATCATGCAATAAAAGAAGACTGAGTGGAACATAAGTCCACTCAGAATTCTAAGTTTGAGTCTTAATACATTTGGACAGCGAGGCCATGAAAATATGGGTATTGAATTAGTTCTATCCCAAACTCATGCAAAAACTTTATAAAGATAAAAACTCTAACAATTTAACTAAAGATGTCCCTTCACCACTCAAGTGATGATTTGAGTGAAATGAGGGGTGTTAAGATCACTGTTGAGAGTGCCTAATCGGTAGCTTATGCTGGAAATATGGCATACTCTCAGGAGGTGCCAGAGATATCTATCCTTTTCTGTAGCTCTAGAGATATCTCTGTAGCTTCGGAGATATCTCTGTAGCTTTGAAGATGTCTGTAGCTTCCTTTGTTTAGCTCCGAAGATGCTCCTAACTCCTACCTAGCTTCGAAGAGGCTTTCCTCATTACTTCAAAATTTCAAGTGGCATGGTACCTTGGTATTGTCTCTGGATATCATTGAAGACTATCTCCAAAGATGCACAAAATTGTTGTTCCTGGCATCTACACCTATTGACTCAGAAAGAGAGAAGTTTCTACATTTTTCTATCAATTCCATGCACATTAGTCACTCAATTAGAAATTATAATCTTAAGTAATCTATCTCAATTAATCATTAACTAGAATGATCTTGCAAGCTTATTTAGGTGCAGACATTAGGAAAGATGGACTCAGGAAGGAGAAAAAGTGAGGTAAAAAAGATGTATTTCATGGGTGCAACTTGGCACTCATCATCCCCCCATACCTAAGGTTTGGCAAGTCCTCTTGCTTCTCACTTTCTAGATTTATTCTAGTGAAGTAGCTTGTTAGTTAAGATATAATCCTATGCATAGGTGGTCCAAGTTGTACGGTTGATATTACCATTGCCTCTGTATTCATCAACCTACTTCATCCAGCCCTGCAATTTCTCATCTTCCATCTATTATGCCCAGACAGGGAGTGGTTTAATTATTAGAGGGGCCTAAACCATCCGCCTATCCATTCTTGTTTATGGTTATCCATCATTTTGCATATCAACTATGCATTTCTCATAAATAATATGAAGTTTGCAGGGGTGACCACCTCTCTCATTTTCTACTCTGGGATCAAAATATTCCATCTCTTCTTTGCTATGGCAAGTACTAGGTTTGCTGAACTGATCATGAAAAGACCAAAATCGATGGAGCACTCTTGCAAACTTTTTAGGTATAATAGAAAAATTATGTTCTTATTATTAGGATGATAGATAAGGGACCTAAATTTGATCCTAAAAGCACTGGGATTGGGACATTCCTTCTTGATGAAGAGATCTATTTTTAAATCTTTTTAGAGATGATCTTCCATCCTTTCATTCCAGATCTAATGATTCCTCATTAGGGACATAAATGCTTTAAGCTGGCATTCCCCCACAAAATGATTAAGAATGAAGGATATATCATTAACACAGAACCCATGTAAGTATAATTCACATAGGAAATTCTTCTCCTCTACTTCTGGCATATGTTGTCATGAATCCTTCTACTGTCTCTGTATCCTCAACCAGGTCAGATAGGAGTAAAGATAATTTCCTCTACAAGACTCTTTCTTGTAAAAACATAGAATAGCTAGCACTTGGAGGCCTACATGATAGAATTTCTAAAGAAAGGGAGGCCATTTCAAGAATTTTTCCTTCCAGAGTTTCTATTCTTTTTGTTTTGGCAGTGACTGCCCTTTCTAATTGCAACATAGGCTTGGAAGCCTAATATTCTCTACACTTCTTCTCCCAATGGAACAGGGCTTTAGGAATATCAATGGGGATTGGACCCACATATGCATCTGTTTGGATTTCCTACTCATTGGTTTCCCTTGGGCCAACCAACTCTTGAATATATTCCTCCTGGTCATCTAGTCTGTTGTTGGCCCAAGTTAATTGTCTATCCTGGCTTTGTATTTTATCAATCAATGCTGCCATTATTGTGAGGCTATTGTCTCTAGCCATGGTGAGCTTAGAAATACTCTGTGCTGCCTCTTTCTCTTCCAATAGTTTGACTACCTCAATTTTCTAGGCCTCCAATTCTACTTCTTGCTTAATTCTCTAGGCCTCTAATTCTGCCTCTTTCTCAAGGATGATCTTGTTTTTGCTTTGGAGTTCTATTTGTAGATTTTTAATGACTTGTTTGTGCTCCATTTCTACCTCTACTTTGACCTTCTCGAGGTCAGTAATAATCAGATTCTTTCCCCAGAGTAGTCTCTTTAAATTTTCAATTTCCTCCATCATTTGTTGTTCTTTTGAAATTTCCACATCCTCTTGATCAGAGGGATGAGAGAAGGTTCCTGCTTCTGCTTCTACTATTTCTATTGCTATTTGCTAATCATCAGGGTTGTCCATGGCCATCTACTATGTACTGTCAATTGTACCCACATACCCTGTTTCATCCTTTTCTTTAGTCTGCATGTCTTGAGGATTCTCTTGGGGTTCTTTTGCTTCTACTAGTACCAATGAAGGCCCAGCTTTATCCTCATATGTTTTAAGATGTAGGAGTACCTCAGCTAGGAGGGCAGTATCTTCCTCATCTTGTGAGAGCTTTCTCTGCCTTTTACTTCTCCGTAGCAGAGGTGGGATAGGTGCCTTCGGAGCAGGTTTCTCTTCCTCAGAATCTAAGGAAATAGTAAAAGTTTGTATGCATTCTGTCTCTGAAGCACATGATGGTTCTGAAATTAGACTTGACTCTAGGTGAACAGATGGTGTTGGGGAAACTTCTCTTTGTTTCCTCTTCCTGACTAGAGGGATCTCATCTAAATCATGATGGTTCTTCAGCCCACTAGGTTCCCTCTGCTCTCTATCCTGACCTTCCCTCTATTAATTCCTTAGGACAAGATTCCTCAGTTAGAGTAATCTTTCTCCTAACTGATCGAGTCATGTATGGGGTTTGTCTAGGAGTAGACTCTGTAATTTCTTTGCCTTTCCTCCTTTTATCAAGAACATGGGTTGCAGATGAAGATGCCTCCTGTGAGGGTTTCTTCCCTCTTTGAATAGCTATGGAGGAGGCTGAAGGCTCATTGTCTTCTTCTTGGTGAGTAGGGGAACTCTCACCTCCTGGTTGTGCTATTTCTAGTCCTCTATTCTGGGAATTTTGTTCAAGAAAGTTTTTCCATAATTCCTCCCCATTGGTGTGAGATAGGAAGTGATGCTTAACTACTAAAAAGATGAGACCATGATGTTTCATGGGACCTTTATTTTGCTGGTATTTTTCTGTAGTTGCCTTGATGGTAGAATACGTGAAATTGGGGATGTTTATGCTAAACTCAGGGTGTCTATTTCCATGTCTTAGAAAAATTAACATTTTCATGATTGCCCCTAAAACTAGAGAGACTTGACCATCACAAGTAAAGTATTTCATCAGCCAAGTAGAAATAGATTGCCAAGGGTTTGGAAGGGTGGACCTAAGAATCCCTTTTACTTCATTTTTATTTAAATGTAGTTGTATGGCAGGTTCACCTTGAATAGAGAAATTCTTAATTAAATCAGTGTATAAGGTTTTCAAGTGATAAAACCTCTCACCTTATTTAGGAAGTCTAGAAATGTGGCTGATAGTGGCTGAGGAGAAATTGATTTGGACTCCTTTGATAGCTATCTGATTGTCCCTTAAATTTGTAAGGAATTCATCCACAACATCTTCCTGAAACCCTTCAAAATTTTCTAGGAAGTCTAGCCATCCTGCAGTTCTTAGAATGTTTGTTGTAGCTTCATCTTGCAGAAGACCCACAACACTTTCTGGCTCAGACTTCTTCTTTACCCCCATTGCCAAATTGGTTCTACCTTCTATGCTTAATTTCTCACCTTCTCAATCTGTAATTTATCCTTTCAGCATTTCTCTGTAGGCTCCGGAGGACTGTTCAATTTGCTCTGTAGGCTCCGAGGATTGTTCAATTTGCTCTATAGGCTCTAGAGGATTGTTTAAGTTGCTTTTTTCGTCAGGGTACTTCAGAGGTTTGAATGAGGAATGTTATGTTTCTCAGTTTAGGCTTATGCAGATTAGTTAGAGTACCTAGGAAGTCATAAATGTGGCAGAATGACAAGACACTCCGGAGGTAAGGTGGCAGTACAGCACAGATGGTGGCATGTGTGAATTTAGGAAAGAAATTGATGGAAGGAGGATGTTTCATCATGGCGACACCCAAAACTGAAAGATAAGACAATTGCTATTAATGATTAATTAAAGTTAGAATTACCTGGATCATTTTTAATGATGAGGGTGATGTACACGGTAGAGATGCTGCATCATTTTATGAGACTACATGCATCATGGCACATGAGTAGCTTTTGGTGGCTGGAGATGACGTCCGCTACTCCCTGGAACGCGACCTGCAATCATTGCATTGAGTGGTTTGAGAATCCATGTTCTTTGGGTGATGTAAGTGCTGACTTTGTGAATAACGCTGCAAATGATATGTGTGCTAATTGAATTTATTTTTGTGATAAAGTAGAGGATGAGTCATGATGACCTCATCATGTGATGTGTCTACTTTACCTCCTGGAGAGGTGGGTCTCCTCTGTTATTATTGAAATTGGCTTCCTTATTGACAGAGCACCGAAGGTGCTCCTAGTTTGGGAAGCACCGGAGGTTCTCCTGGTTTGAGAAGCATCGGAGGTACTCCTAGTTTGAGAAGTGCTAGAGGTGCTCCTAGTTTGAGAAGTGCCAGAGGTGCTCCTGGTTTGAGAAGTGCTGGAGGTGCATTATTTGACTAACTCCAACACTTGATTATCTCCAGAGCTCAATTGTTTTAACTGTCCTGAAGAAGAGAATTGCCATTTGTTGGTTTTCAACTCCCTGGGTTGAGAAAGACATCCATTTGCTAGTTTTCCATCTTTCTCTATTTTTTTTCTTTTTAGAAGGCCGCCATTTCCTGGTTTTCAACCTTCCTTTTTTTTTGAATCCAACACTGTGACAGAGGAGGTATCCCTTGTATCAAAACTCAAATCACTGAAAAACTCTTCTTTAGTAGATGGTCTTTTATAGAGTTTGATTCAGTGACCATTTACTAGGAATGTGTCTGTGCTTCCATCAATAGGTTCCAATAATACTGTTCCATTTTCAAAAAATTCCTTTACTTGATAAGGACCCATCCAATGAGTTTGCAATTTCCCTTTGAACTCCTTGAATTTAGAATCATAAAGAAGAACCCAATCACATTGTTGAAATGTCCTCCTTTTGATGTGTTGGTCATGCCATTGCTTCCTCTAATACTGAACCAATTCTATTTGTTGAATGGCCTCTATCCAAATTTCATCCAACTCATTGAGCTGAAGAATTATGTTCTGTTGAGCTATAGACAATGGTAGACCAATATCTAATGCAGTTTTAAGTGTCTGGAGTTTAATTTCTATAGACAAAGTAGGCTTTTTCCCATAAACTAATTCCTATGGTGAGAACTATGTTGTGGACTTCCAAGTGGTAATGTAAGCCCAAACTACTTCAGGTAATTTGTTAGCCCAATCTTTTCTATTCATTGCTACTGTCCTTGTCAGAATATTTTCAAGTTCCCTATTAGTTACTTCTACCTGCCCATTCTCTTGAGGATGGTAAGGTGAAGATTTCCTGTGTTTGACTTGATATAAATTTATGAATGCTTGGATTACCTATGAAGTAAACTAAGGTCATCTGTCTGAAACTATTGATCTTGGGGCTCCAAACCTTAAGAAAATCTTATTATAAAGGAAATCAGCAACTTTTTCTTCCCTTGCAAATTGTAATGCTTGAACCTCAGCCCACTCAGTAACATAGTCTATACATATTAGAATGTACTCCTTACCTGCTAATGGTGGGAAAATTGGTCCCACAAAGTCTAAACCCCACTTCTCAAATGGTTCCATCAAGACTTGAGGATGCAATAGCATCTCCTGGGTAAAGGTTGGTTGTTCCATCCTTTGGCACTGGTCACAGTGCTGCACATACTTCTTATTATCTTTATGAAGAGAGGGCTAGTAGTAACTAGCTTTGAGGATCTTGTGGACTGTCTGGTGGAAAGAGTAATGGCCACTAGATGGTTCATCATGACATGCTCTTAACACATCAAAAATCTCATCAGCTTTTAGACACCTGCATAGAATGAAATCGGGACCACATTTAAATAGTAAACCATTCAACCATTTGTAAGATAAACTTTCTTTGACTAAACATTTTTTTTTGAGGTAAAATGGGATGCATACAAGCCTGTAGCTAAAAGATTAGCTACATCAGCAAACCAAGGTGTAGTAGAGGAAATAGCAAAAAGATGTTCATCTGGGAACTTGTCCTCCACTGGCTGGTTTTCTCCTCCTGTATGCAATCTTGACAGAAAATCAGCAACCAAATTAAACTTCCCTGGATTATCAACTATGGTAATATCAAATTACTACAATAGCAATAACCACCTGATAATCCTTGTGCCCACTACTGGTTTATTCATTAGGTACTTGATGGCTGCATGATCAATGTGTACAAATATCTTATATCCAGTGATATAATGCCTGAATTTGTTTATAGCATAGATGACTGCCAAGAATTCTTTTTCAGTTGTGGTGTAATTTCTTTTTGTAGAGGTAAGGTTTTTGTTGATGTAATAAATGGCATGCATACTTTCTCCTTCCTCCTTTTGTCCTAAAACTACCCCAATGGATTCATTTGAAGCACCAGTTTATATATGAAATGGTAAAGTCCAATTAGGTCCTCTTAAAATTGGTGTGACAGTAAGCTTCTCTTTCAAGGTTTCAAACATTGATTGACATTCTTCTATCCATAGAAATTATGTCTTTGTTAAGCAAGGTAAGTAGGGGGTAGCTATTCTGCTGAAATTTTCTATGAATCTCCTATAGTAGCCTACATGACCTAGAAAACTTCTAACATCTATTTGATTTCTGGGTGAAGGTAACTGTGTAATCACTTCTATCTTGTTTTGATCCACTTTGATCCCCTTTGCTGAAATGTGGTGTCCTAAAACAATTCCTTCTTCTACCATCATAAAGCACTTTTCATGGCTAAGCGATAACTGATTTTTCTCACAGCATTTCAGTACTTTCTCAAGGTTTGTGAGAGCTTCTTCAAAATTATCCCCATACACAGTAAAGTCATCCATATATACCTCCATGCATTCATTAGCTAGTTCAACAAAAATAGCTAAAACAAGTCTCTAAAATGTAGCTGGGGCATTGCATAGTCCAAAGGGGAGAACTTTGTAAGCAAAAGTTCCCCAAGGGCAGGTGAAGGTGGTTTTGTCCTGATCTTCAGGTGCTACTTGAATTTGATTATACCCACTAAAACCATCTAAAAAATAAAAATACTTTCTCCCAGCAAGGTTGTCCAGTACTTGGTCAATGAATGGTAAGGGAAAGTAGTCCTTTTTTGTGGCCTTGTTGAGTTCTCTATAATCAATACACACCCTCCATTTCCCATTCTTGTTAGGCACTATGACAAGGGGTGAGACCCATTGACTGTCTGAGATTGGATATATGAACCCTGCTTGAAGTAATTTTTCTATTTCAGTTTTGACAATTTCCTTTAAAGCATGATTCAATCTTCTCTGGGGCTGTCTAACAGGTTTAACATCCTCAGTGTATATATGATGGGTATAGATTTCAAGAGGCATGCTTTTCATGTCTTGGTATTCCCACGCAAAAGTTGTTGAATGGGAAATCAGAAGTTGGATGAGTTTTTCTTCCTGATTGGCTATTAACTGAGTATTGATATTAAGTGTTTTCCCTGGTAGAATCATGACCTGTTTTGTGATTTGTTCCATAGATGTAGTTAATCTATACATTGGAGTCATGGTATTGAGATGACAAGAATGTGGAAGCAACATGTGGAAAGTGGCTAAGTCTCTATAAAAGGTTTCCCCACAAGGAATGATGTTGGCGAGGGTATAATGAGAAGAAGTAAGAAGTTCTCTCCTAGAGTCTTGGGCGAGTTCCATCACATCCTCATTGATTAGGATGTGAGTAATGTCTTCTATTGTATCATAGTATATTTCTTCTTCTAACTCTCCCAAATGTTCCTTGATGGTTACCATAGCTACTGAGGCACTATTGTCATTATTTTTTGGCTCATCCACCCATACTCTTCCTGTATAATGCATTGATGGTTTAGCTGGAGGATACATAGATATTTTCTTCAAATCTATCCCATTAGAAATGACCATATCCCCAATTTGACAATCAATAGATGCTGTTGCTGTAGCCAGCCATGGTCTTCCTAAGATCAGTGGATAAGCATTTCTCTGGTTTCTAGGTTCTAATATTAGGAAATCCACTGGAAATTCCCATGAATCTATCACAACTAGTACATCAGTGATTACTCCTTTTGGAACAGCTATTGACTGGTCAGCAAGTTGAAGAATTGTAGTTGTGGATTGGATACCTGATAGAGCTAATTTATCCATTGTGTGAATTGTCATTACATTAATTGCTTCTCCCAAATCAACCAGAACATTTGAAATTTCTACCCCTGCGATGAAAATAGTTATGACATGATTTCCAGGGTCTCCATATTTTGGAAGGAGAATTTCTCCCATCAATAGATCTACTACTTTTCCTTCCACCTGTATTGTGGACGGAAAGTTTTTATTCCCACCCTGTGTTTTGATACAATACTGTTTAATGAACTGATTTAGTTTCGGTACATCTCTGATTGCTTGGAGAAGAGGAATTTTAATGTTAGTTGCTTGATTTCTTGTAAGAGTTCTAATTCTAGGTTGGTTTGGATTTGTTTTTGTAAGATCTTTTTCTAGGGGACATATTGTTTAAGTCGTTCTAGATATGGTGCTAGTTTTTCCATCTCTGGAGCTCTTGTCAGAACTGTGTTTAGGAATGTTCTCTGGAGTCAATCTTTTAGGAGCAACTCTAGAGTTGTCCAAGGATGATTCTTCTAGCACTTTTTCGTTAGTAATCTCCTCTGGGGGTTGAGTGGACTGATTTTTATGTTCCTCATTATTGGTTACTTTAACTATAGTTGGAGGAGATGGTCTTGGGAATGCTTTCCCAGAACGCAGCTGGAGGTTATTGGAATATATAGCATTAATTCCAGCCATATTTTCTTGCTCTGTCATATAAACAGTTGCTCCTTGTTTATTCCATGGGTTTGGTGTTGGCTAAGCTAGTAAAGGTGGTTGGCTAACTAGTTCATTTTGTGATTGAACTTGTGTGTTGGAGGGTCCAGTTAGCAAAGCTTGTTGTTGAGGTTGGAAACATCTATGTTGTCCCTGGTATTGTTGATTATATCCCTGTTGAGAACCCCATTGAGGTTGCATGTTTTGTGATCCAAACTGTGGTGGCCATTGTTGATTTCCCCAAGACTAATTTTGCCAATTTTGGTTTTGCCAATGTTGACTTGGCCAATCCTGCTATCCCCAAGGAGGATTATTTTGAGGCCCATGCCAAGTTGGATTCCACTAATTATTTCCCCAATTAGAAGGACCCCTGTAAGTGGGTTGGTTTGGATACTAATTGTAAGGGAAATTTCAATCTTGTTTTTGTCCCACATAGTTCAATTCCTTCTCTATTACAACATTCTTCTTACTCAATCTTTTCAAAGCTAGAAGTTGACTACATTGACTGGTAGGATGTTTCCTATCATAGATCTGACAAATCTCTAATTTATCCAAAGGGCATTCTCTCAACAAATGCTTATTTCTACACCTAGGACAATAGATGGAGAGCGGTTCAATTGTTCTATTTTGATTAGTTGTTCTAGTTTTTGCTTGAATCCCATCCAATGTGGTACTTAATTGGACCAAAATATCTATTTTAAATTTGCAATCTCTTCCATTAACTGTCCTATTTCATTCTTCCCTTTAAATTTTTTCGATGACCTCACTCCATTTTGGGTTCTAGAATAGTTCCTGCATAGTTCTTCTATAGAGGGTATATCCATTTTGTTGATATTTCCTTTCCCCATTAGATCTAGTGCCTATTTTGATTCTTTATCCAATCCTTTTACAAACAGGGTTCTAGCCAAAGAGTGATCTACTGGGTTGCCATACCTTCTCAAGGTGAAATTAAACCTATCCACATAGTCCTCTAAGGACTCTTCCTTCCCTTGCCTAATTTTAAACAATTCTTCATTTTTATTACTAGATCTATAGTAATCTTGGTATTTTTCCAAAAACTCTATTTCCATATGATCCCAAGAATGGATAGAATTCTGGGGTAAACCCATAAACCATCTCATCGCATAATCTTTCAGAATTGAAGGGAACAGTTTGAGTTTTTGGTTATCTGATCCATAATCATAAGTTTGGTAAACTACTTTGAATTCAAACAAGAACTAATCTAGATCCTCAGAAGAAAGTCCTCTAAAATTTGGCAAGTGTGCTGGTGAGATATTCTTCATAGGAGCATTGTATCCAGCAGTCAAAATAATAGGGTATGAGAAGGTTCTTGGAGCCTGATTATCCTCTTCTTCATGATTATCATTTTCCATGTTTAGTACTAGTTCTTCTCCTTGAGGTTCTAGGAAATTAGGTTCTATTAAAGGATCTGCTTGAAACTTTTGTTGTAATTCCTGGATATAATCGAAAAGTGGAAGATTTGGAGGGTCTAAGGGATTATTGTTTTGCAGTGAAGCTTCCAAAGTAGGCTCTTGGTTTCTCTCCTCAACAAGATCTTGTGCCACCCCACTGCTTTCCCCTATGACTTGTTGTTGGGGTGTCTGCTTTATATATCTTCCTTTCGAATCTCTAGCTCTAACCATACAGATCTATCCTAAAAACTATTTTAACTCAGTTTCCTTAATTAACACAAGATGTCCCCGGCAATGGTGCCAAAAATGATAAGGTGTCATTGTACCTCATCATTTAATCTATTTTTAGATGTCAATAATCCAGGGGCTATGTCCTCGGCTGTTTGCAACTAGGGATTCTATAGTTACCAGTTTTCCTAACTAATCTTAACAGCTTCTACCAATTTGAAAAGATTAAACTATCTACTTACTAAATGAATTTTAAGGAATGCTAAAACATAATTTAAATAGGAAATTTAGTCAAAGCAATCTTAAAAATAGGAACATGTAGCTATCTATTAAAAATTAGTAAATACTTTTCACAGCAAAATCTAAAGTAATAAAGCAATGGTACTAGCCTTCTGCCTTGGTGGTGAGAGTGGGCCCTTGCTCCACACCCTTGGGGCTGAAGGTTATGGTGGAGAATCAACACAAAAGAAGATCACAACTAAAATTAATCCAATTCATTCACCTTGCATTCATGAAGAGAATATTGATATCACAGAACTGAGATCATCGAGAATCAAAATAATTTAATCACTGTACATTTCTTCTATTGTTTCTATCCGTATATATCGAAATGAGTGATGACCTATCACTGATCTTATCTACCAGTTCCTCTATGAGATGACATCCATCTCTTTATTGCACTAGCTATCTAACTATGGAAAATAATCATGCAATAAAAGAAGACTGAGTGGAACAGAAGTCCATTCAAAATTCTAAGTTTGAGTCTTAATACATTTGGGTAGTGAGGCCTTGAAAATATGGATATTGAATCAGTTCTATTCGTAACTCATGCAAAAACTTTATAAAGATAAAAACTCTAGAAGTTTAACTAAAGATGACCCTTCACCACTCAGGTGATGATTTGAGTGAAATGAGGGGTGTTAAGATCATTGCTGAGAGTACCTGATCGACAGCTTATGCTAGAAATATGCCCTGCTCTCAGGAGGTGCCAGAGATATCTGTCCCTGTTTGTAGCTTCAGAGATATGTCTATAGCTCCAGAGATATCTCTGTAGCTCCAGAGATATCTCTGTAGCTCCAGAGATGTCTGTAGCTTCCTTTGTTCATCTCTGGAGATGCTCCCAACTCCCACCCAGCTCCAGAGAGGCTTTCCCCATTACTTCAAATCTTTAGGTGGCATGGTACTTTGGCATTGTCTCCGGAGATCATTGAAGGCTATCTCTGGAGATGCACAAAATTGTTGTTCCTGGCATCTACACCTATTGATTCAAAAAGAGAGAAGTTTCTACATTTTTCCATCAATTCCATGCACATTAGTCACTCAATCAGAAATTATAATCTTAAGTAATCTATCTTAATTAATCATTAACTAGAATGATCTTGCTAGCTTATTTGGGTGCAGACATTAGGAAAGATGGAATCAGAAAGGAGAAAAAGTGGGGTAAAAAAGATGTATTTCATGGGTGCAACTTGGCACTCATCAAGAGTTACGAAAGATTCCTATGATAGAATCTATGACATGTAAGGGGCAGAAATGGAAGATTATATGACAGGTGAAGACAAGTGTCTAAAAGCATCTTGCATGGGGATTTAGGCACCCAAGTTTGACTATGACAATTTTGTAAGAGAATTTTCTATTAATAGACAGTTATGATAGATTCTCTTACAACTGTAAGAGTTGTCATATATGACGGATTTTATGACATTGTAAGAGCATCTGTCATACCTTAATTGGGTAAATTTGGTGTGCCCAAGTTGGGGGGTTGTAAGGGATGAAAGAGAATCACTTACATGTGTCATACACATGTTTTATGGCCTTTGAAATTGGGCCACATGGATTTGGATGAGTTCCTTGTGTGACTTGCTCTAGAAGCCACCTCCATTCGTACTTCTTCTCTTTATATACAAGTGCTTGGAGATGGAGTTTGTATCACAGGTTTACAGGTACTATTATTCTGCTGGATTGATTCCATTCATGAGTATCAAAGACCATTGAAGCTTGCATTGCAAGTGTATTGTAAACATTCTTTCAGAATTATTAATACATTGTGTAGGTTTCTGAGTGTGGGGTTTTTCACCTGATAAGGGTTTTCCCTACCGTAAATCTTTGTCTCTCTTCTTCTATCTACTTTATGGTTCTTCTATTTTTCTACAATATCTCATGTTAATAGTTTAACATTACTATAATAGTTAGGATAAATTGGAATTTTCATAGCCCTCTCCTCATTAGATTAGTGTAGGAAGTGTTTTTTGCACACCTAGCTTCCTTTCAATAATCTACTCAGTTTCATATCCATTCATTAATCTTTGCATACCTCTTGGACCAAACAAACATGCTTGTTACAAGAAATCATTCCAAAATCCTTTTTCTTCTCTCATCAAAAACATATCCAAAATCTTCCAAATCCAAACACCCATCAAACAAATCATCAACCAAAAAACTTGTCATCCCTTTGAGCTGAAGCTAGATCTAGATTTCATCTTTTACATCATATTTGGCTTGGAGAGTCATTAGTCAACCTTTCAAGTGAAATAATCATCCTTCTTTGTGTAAGGTCATTAGTCTACCCCAAATAAAGAGAAACACCCATTTGTGCGACACAAAACAAGATCTTACTTGAGCTCATCCGTTGACCTTCAAAATCCTTTGTCAAAAACATCATCCTAATCTTTCATACCAAATATCTAGTTCATCTAAAATGTTTTCACCCTCCAAAAATCAACATCAAAATCCCTTCCATCAAATCATTCTCAAGAAAACATCATCTATCATCTACCTTTTGGTCCAAATTTGTGCAAAAAGTCAATACCGTCCACTCTTATCATCCTTAGATTAACACTTTTTTGAAGACTTATCATCCTTCATCACACTACAATCACCCCTTCATCTTTTTCTCTACTCCATCTCGCTACCACATCCATCTTTGGGTCCAAAAAATCAATCCAGATTCTCTAAGGTCTCCATCCCCATTTCACTCCACCTCTAAATCAAATCCATAATTTGCATGCCCATAACTAGATCACAACACAAGAAGAATCAAGAAATGGCAAACTATGAACAATACATGGGTATAGGAATGCCTAATACCAATGACAACAACCTACCAATCAACCAAACACACAATCTACCTTTGGTCTTTCAAATCCTGACATACAATCCCAATGAAAACCCCTTCCATTTCTTGTAACCACCACCCACCCTTACTCAAGATGACCAAGATGTCTTGAACTTTACACAAGACACCGACAACATGGACATGCTTAACAAAATCCTAAGGTTAGATCCAAATAGATATCTTGACTATCTCCTCAAAATTGGTGCCCAACCACCCCACAACATGACATCGTCTCAACCATCCACCTCTAACATCAATCTTACTACATCCTCCCAACCATCTACATCAAACACCCAACCTATCATCTCTCAAACATCAACACCCACCGTGTCTACCACCCCCACAAGCTCTAATGCTACCACATCTACGATTCCCACAACTGTCTCCAATCCTACCACCTCCCAACCCGTCACCACATCCACTATCACAACTAACATAACCTCTTCCATTCCACAAATCACCTTAGGCATCCAAGGGAATCTCACACATACAAGCGCCTCCACAAGTGTGCCTCCACTCAACCCTCAAACCATAGCCTACATGAGATAATTCTTTTCACAACCACCTTACAACATGACCAACCCATCCAACATCAATCCATCTCATGTCAACCCATCCAACATCAATCCATCTAATTTCACGTATCTACAAAACCCCATAACATCATCAACACAACATAATCCCAATCCTCAAATCCTGCCACATATTCTCCAACAACACCTCGCACAACTCAACCAAAACACCACCCCACAGTACCAAAACACGACCTCCCAAAATCTCCAACATCAAATCCCACCCAATCTCTAACATCTCATTAATTAGTAAACCTACACACCACAACCGCAACCAACCCTAGATCTAATGAGCATTGTACAAACCTTGATCCAAAAAGTAGATGATATACAAACTGGGAGCAAACACAAGCATTATTTCTTTGAGGATATTTGTCCCTAGCTATTTGATCAGACACTGTACATGCCCCCTTTCCCCAAAAATTTTGAAATGCCCAAATTTGACAAATACAAGGGAAAGGGAGACCCTAGGGATCATCTTAGGGAGTTCTACCTATTGGCAAGAGATACTATATGGACTCATGATTGTTATCATTGATGGCAACAAATGTTACCCCGCACATCCGGAAGACATGATAGGTCCTCACCGAAAGTCAGATTGAAGAAGTGTTAAGGTCTGGTAAGCAAGAACAGAGCAGTCAGTAAGGTCCAACAGACAGGTCCGAATCCCTCAGTAGAAATATCTCAGTGAAGTGCAGATTTGGGGAAGTCAAGAGGAGTATCTTGACTGATAGATTCCAGGGTTTGAGCCTCTGGTGTGGAAAGGATAAAGAGATATGAATACTTGAGTGTTAGGTTCCCAAGTGACAGTGTGAACAGAGGAAGAACTGACTGGCAGAACATCAGACATTATTCCGAATGTGTTACTGATGATGGAAAAGGTTCTTAAGGCATAAGTTATGTTTGGCCGACATGATTGATGACTTCTACAAGTATATGCTTGATCTGCATTACTTTGTATGCAAGGACTCAGCCGACAGATTAGAGTTTGAGGAAATTATTGACTGCTCTGGATGCTGACTAGAAAGATGATGAAATCACTTATGCAAATATATATACATGATTGATTTAGATGTGAAGGGGCATGTGTTGTGTTGTGAGGTGCGAAGAAAATTAGAAGAGTGGAGTGAAGATAGTAAAAGAGGTCTAGAATGTGAAAGTACAGTTGCATCAAGAGAGAGTAAGAATGAAGTGCAGCAGATCAGTCTATTGAGCTTAACCGGAACTGAATCTCAGCATGTGTGGATGCTTCTCATTAGTTCAAGCATTGAGTTACTTTCCTTTCTTGTAGATAGTGAGTCTCTTGTGAACAGTGTGCTTGGGCAGTGAGCCCTAATTGGCAAGTGCCATTTTGTATCTTCTATTCTTCTAACAGAGAATATTATCTTGGGTTAATCACCCCGTGGTTTTTTCCCTTAACAGGGTTTCTACATCAAAGTCATTGTGTCATGTGTATTTGTGTTATTTCCCTTTATGATTATGATTGCTTATTTGATCTAGTGTTGCATTAACTATTAAGGAAGCACTGAAAGTTGAAATTAGTAGGATAATTGATTCACCCCCCTCTCAGTTATCAACAATTGGTATCATAGCCAAGTTCCTCCAAACTGAGCCTAATAGCTTGAGGAAGATCTAGGAATTCAAATGGATGTGTATAGTATGAGGGAGCAACTTAAGTCTGCCCTTGATGATCTTGAGCAATGAAATTTTGAAGTCAATGAATTAAAAGAAAGACTCAAACAGGCTGATGATTTCATAAAGGAACTAAAAGAGAAACTGAGTCTCTCTATGAAAAAGAGAAAGGAGGTACTTCAACAATTGGCAAGTCAGGGTGAAGCCAGTGATACAAATGAAGAGAAAACCAAGTTATGTGAAAAGTTATCAAAAGAAATCATCATGGTAAGACATGAAATGGAATCAGGAGTTATGAAGTTTACCCAAGAAATTGAAGAGAAAAGAAAATCAGAAGACTGCCACAAGATGGATAGAATAATCAGACATCTTGAATCTGATCTTGAAGATGCTAAAGACAATGAAGAAAAACTTGAGGATCAAATTGTCTCTCTTAAAAGGGATCTTCAAACAGCAAATGAATACAAAGAAAAATTCAAAATAAGCTCTGCTCAACTTGAAGTTCTCCTTGAAAGCCAAAAGAGGGTAGATGACAAGTGTGGCATGGGATATGAAAAAGGTGAAAACTCTAGATCTGGTTAGAAGAATTTTGGATCAGAAAATCCAAGGAACTAGCCTAGAAGACCTCCACTAAGGCAACCTAATGCTCAAAGGTATCCATTCTTCAATGGATACTGCCACAACTACAATAACTTTGGTCATAAAGCTAATAAGTGTAGAAAGAGAATGAATCAGACTAATACATCCTTCTCTAGACAGTGTTTCAATTGCAAAAGGGTTGGTCACAAATCTCATGAATGCAGGAATATGCAAATGAACAGTTCATTCAATGGTAGATGCTTCGCATGCAATAAAATGGGTCATATGGATAATCAATGTAGATCAAGAGGATATCAATCAAATATGCAAAGAAATGTTGTTTGCCAAATTTGCAATAGATTCGGTCATATTGCCAAATTCTGTAGAAGCAAGAATCAAGACAAAAGAGGTCTGGTACATCATAATCAGAATCAAGACAAGGGAAAACAAAAAGTGAATGCGGATGAAGTTCAAAGTGAGATGAACAAGATTTGGGTAAAGAAAAGTACAAAGAATGTAGGGGATGGATCTGCACCAAACTCTGGTGCTGATATTCCTTTCAGAAATTAAAAAATGAGCTCTGGCTCAGGGGGAGACACAAAGAAAACCATTTTGCCCTAGCCAGTCAATTGGTGACGGAACTGGCACAAGGAGAGCTGCGGATAAAAGGGTTCCTAGAGAAATATCTAAAGAAGGTCTGGGAAAAATTTGAGAGATCCGCAAAAGGATTTGAAGAGTCCAATCCTTCCAAAATTGATCTGATTAAACAATTTTCCGGTAAAAATAGGTTCTTCACAAGTTTGGTCCGATATGATGGAGTCTAGATCTATAGATAAATTAAATAACTAGTGAAAGGAAGATGGATTATCACTACTCTCCAAGAATAACTTCAAAGTCTGTCTTAGTGAACCAGAAAGGTTATGTCTCTGAATAAGATAAACAAGGCAAACTGGAATAAATTAGGTTGTGCATTTATTGCAGGGTGAAAATTAGGGCTTCTCAAAAATAAAAGAGTTCATTCGTTCATCATTCGCACATTTGGACTTAAGAAGAAAAGAAAAAGGAACTCTACATCAAATTGTCTCAACTCCCAAAGATCAGCCATTGAAATCATTTCATACAACTAATCAAATCTGGCTCTTTCAAGTGAACCCTTTAAACAAAAAAAGGTATTTTTCATTGCTAAATATCTCGCCGTAAAATCTTTTTGGAAATGGGTACTCTGAATGTTGTGAAGATCTTTGATAGACCTCATTCTAGATTTAAGAAGCATCCATATAAATCTCTAGAAGTTGATCCCCTAGGCGACTTTTCAAGCATTCCGCATGGGGTTCTGCATATAGAAGATGTTAGGGTTTACATTCATGCAAACATTGAAGAATTTGGCAATTCAAAGTTAATGGATATCTATCATAAGCAGTTAATAGATGATTCCTTTGAGATCAAACCTCAGTATAAATCCATTTGGGAGAAGCATTTTGCACAGTGCATTCATTTTCCCTATTTTGAAGAAGATGAATGGGTCCGGTATGTGTTAAGCAGAGTGTATGACAATTTCTTATGGTTAAATGGATTGTTTAAAATCACCAAAGATGCAATTAGGGCAGTAACTAGTTTGTACTCATCTAGTGGGATACCTGTTCTCAAATCTATCAAGAATCAAATAGTAAGTGATGCAATCAGATCAAAATTTGACAAGAGAGCAATGACAATTGAAGATATCATTGATCTGGATGTCAAGTTTGCATCCATGATAATTGGTTATACGATTTATCACTCCAGTAGGGAAAACTCAGTACTAAGAACTGGAATGTATACAACCTATTAGATGCTAAAAGAAACTAAAAGAAAATGTTGACTATGATCTGTGTGAACTTCTTCTAACCCAACTTTTTGAGAATCTGCAAAAGATAAAGAAGGACAAGAACTCCTTCAAGTATGGTGGTCTAATAATCTGCCTATTCTTTTATTACATGAATGAGCTTCTCGGATCCAGTGGTTGGGTATGGTAGAATGATAGACCAGTAGCTATTCAAATCAGAGATTATATACATACGCTTGGTGATGCTAAGGCACAGAATACAGCTCTCTGGGGCTATTTCAAGAATTTTTAGAGCATGATGTAGGCAAGAGAGAATCCCCAAATCTTTAGTTGAAAAGTGTAAGGATACTATTTGCTTCATGGTAGAAACTGATCAGTGCCTTATGGAGGCAGTGGAACCAAGAATAGTATGGATCATGCCGATGGGGTATGAAGTTGATGAGAAAATTGTTGAGCTGCATGTTGAACACATGCTAAGTCAGCCAAAAGATCCCGAGGTAGAAAGGTTTGGAACATTTGAGGAGCTAAGTGTAAAGATTAATGTGGAACTCAGACAACTAGAGATCAAGAGGAAGGTGAGAAAAGAAGTTGAAGATGTTGTCAAAGGATTTGGCATCTCAAAGGAGGCACTTGATGCTAATAGGGAAAAGATGGAAAGGGCTGAGGAAGAAAAGAAAAAGGCAAAAAAGAAAAGTGAGGAAAGTGTTCCGATAAAGTCTTCCACCCAGACCAGATCATCAAAGAGATCTGCACCTACCACTGCCAAAAGCTCAAGGCCATCAAAACTAGAAGCACAATCATCTGGCAAAGGAGAGAAAAGAACAAAGACAAAAGCCACAAGGGCTTATGCTAGTCAAAGGGATGAAGAGGAGACTGAATCTGATGAAGAAATTAGGAAAATGAAGAAAAAGAAGAAAACATTTGGTGAACCCTCTCTTGGACAGAAGGAAGAAGAAAAGACAAAGGAATATGTTGAAAAACCCACTCTTCACATTAATGACATAATCAAATTAGTCACAGTGGATGGAAATCTTCAGCCAATGGTTGAATTCTATGATGATTATGGTGAAGCAGATCAGAAGATATTGCAAGATGCCACAGTCAGGTACCTAAATATCTACAACAAAGCATTTATTGAAATTATATCTCTGATCCCCAAAAGCTTGGAGAAGCAACTTGAAATAAGAAAGAACAATGCCCAAGCCAAAGATCTAGAAATCTGGGAATAGATAGCAATTTAGCTATATCCTTCAATCGATCCCAAGAAAATGAATATGATCTTCAAAGATTGTAAGGATGAGTTCAGGAGCAAAGAAAGGATGAATCAACTTATGCTTGGAGAGACTGACAAAGTTGCAAAAGAGATAGAAGAGATCCTCTAGAATGCATTCAAAAGATTCAACATTCCAATTATAGAGAACTTGGGTACTGATCCCTCGACTACAAGTGTTGCAGAAGAGTCTACTGAGAAAATGATAGAGGAGGTAATGAATACCAGTGTAGAAACAGCTAAGGACTTGGAATCCTCTGCTCCAGAAGAGGTGGCCCATGAATAGACTAACATTTCTCCTCCAGTTTCCCTGTTGACTCCGGATCTAAAGAAGAAGAAATAATAAAGGAGAAAGAAAAAGAGGTGAAAAGTAAAGAAGGAAGTCAAGCTGAAAAGAACATAAGTGACACTGCAAAAGAGAAGAAGAATCTGTCTCTGGAAAGAGACACTGCAAAATCTATTAAGGACTTCTTGACAAAAGAAACTAATGAGATGGATGAACCAGAATTACTAAAAGGGCCATTAGATTTTGACTCCCTATCTCCGGTACAAACAATGAAGATAGCTTCATTTACAAATGTGAAGGCCAAAGAGAAACTACTGAAATCTCACATGGAAGACTGTGAGCTTATAGAGGTAGCATCTGGAGTATCCCACAGCCTCCTCTTCCGGTAATCTCAAAAATCTAGTCAATAGTGTTAGCACACATTTTGATTCTCTAGAGAAATCAGCTGAGGAGAAGGTCAAGAAAGAGTTTTTGGATAAGAGATTCTCAGAGCTGCAAGGGATAATATCAAATGACAGAAGAGTTATGGGCATTACGATAAAAAGTTTGGAAAATGCTCTTAAGGATAGAGGTGATGTATACAAATTTTGTATATCCTGGTCTAAAACAAGAGTGGAGATTGAGAAGAAAATGAAAGAACAGGAGGACAAACTGATAAAACTTTCTCAAAATTTTGATCCACTTACCTCATCCATAATAAATCAAGAATGTTAAACGGTTGCAATTTTGAATGAAATTAAGAAGTTTGAAAAAGAGAAGAAAAACATAATCAGTAGGTTGAGTGAGCTCAGAGGGATAATTGTCCCTAAGTTGGAGGCCATGAATGAGGCCATAAAAGAAGCTCAAATCACAGCCTGGACAAATGATCCAACAGATCTAAAAAGGGTAGATGCATTTGCATTCCTGTTGAGCAGTCATATATCAATTTTGGAAAGAATGAAGCAAAGTTGGGCTACAGAATTCATTCAATTGAAGACAATGTTTGCAGACATACTTCAGTATATGTAAGTATGTCATGTGTATATACTTATGTGGCTAAGTATAGTTAAAAATTTTGAAAGTTTTGGTATGCAGACCCTACCCTTTGCCATTGATGTCAAAGGGGGAGTGAGGAGTAGTGAAAAATGAGGAATCCAACTAAGGGGGAGCTTCAGAAAATGTACATAGAGACAGAGCATCAGCCAAGGGGGAGTATAGTGTGACACTTAGTCATTTTTCACTAAGTGTTGCCATCAATGCCAAAGGGGGAGATTGTTGGCAAGAGACACTATATGGACTCATGATTGTTGTCATTGATGGTAACAAAGGTTACCCTGCACATCCGCAAGACATGATACGTCCTCACCGGAAGTCAGATTGAAGAAGTGTTAAGGTCTGGTAAGCAAGAACAGAGCAGTCAATAAGGTCTGACAGACATGTCCAGATCTCTCAGTAGAAGTATCTCAGTGAAGTGTGGATTTGGGGAAGTCAAGAGGAGTATCTTGACTAATAGATTTCAAGGTTTGAGCCTCTGGTGTGGAAAGGATAAAGAGATATGAATACTTGAGTGTCGGGTTCCCAAGTGACAGTGTGAACAGAGGAAGAACTGATTAGCAGAACATCATACATTATTCTGGATGTGTTAATGATGATGGAAAAGGTTCTTAAGGTATAAATTATGTTTGGCTGACATGATTGATGACTTCTACAAGTATATGCTTGATCTACATTACTTTGTATGCAAGGACTCAGCCGACAGATCAGAGTTTGAGGAAATTATTGACTTCTCCAGATGCCGACTAGAAAGATGATGAAATCACTTATGCAGATATATATACATGATTGATTTAGATGTGAAGGGGTGTGTGTTGTGTTGTGAGGTGTGAAGAAAAGTAGAAGAGCAGAGTGAAGATAGTAGAAGAGGTCCAGAATGTGAAAGTACAGCTACATCAAGAGAGAGTAAGAATGAAGTGCAGCAGATCAATCTATTGAGCTTAACTGGAACTGAATCTCAGCATGTGTGGATGCTTCTCATCAGTTCAAGCATTGAGTTACTTTCCTTTCTTGTAGATAGTGAGTCTCTTGTGAGCAGTGTGCTTGGGCAGTGAGCCCTAATTGGAAAGTGCCATTTTGTATCTTCTATTCTTCTAACAAAGAATATTATCTTGGGTTAATCACCTCATGGTTTTTTCCCTTAACAGGGTTTCCATGTCAAAATCATTGTGTCATGTGTATTTGTGTTATTTCCCTTTATGATTATGATTGCTTATTTGATCTAGTGTTGCATTAACTATTAAGGAAGCACTGAAAGTTGAAATTAGTAGGATAATTGATTCACCCCCCCTCTCAAATATCAACACTACCTTGCTTGCTTAGAAGTCTTGAACAATGATACATATCTAATGAGACTATTTCCAAGAAGCCTCGATGCTCAAGCTGCTGAGTGGTTTGCACATCTTCCCCCAGGCATTAGGTCTTTCCCTGAGCTTGTGAAAAAATTTGTCAACCATTTCTCCTATAATTTAAAACATGAAATCTCTATGACAGACCTTTGCAACACAAAACAAAACCATGGAGAATCCTTCACTTCCTTCTTGTAGAGGTGGAGAAGCTTAGCAAGCAAACTTTCTTGGCCAATTCCTAAGAAACAATTAGTCACCATGTTTGTGACTAACCTAAATCAAGAAATAAGATTCCATCTATAGATCCTTTGTGCGTCTACCTTTGAAGAAGTCATTGACAAAGGTAGTACCATAGAAAGGGCCCTCATCACCAAGGGCTCCTTAAAATTATAAAATTATATGACAAGTCCAACAACAACAACAAACTCCTTGTCAACGCCCCTAATACAAACAACACCAACATGCAATCAAATGACAAGCCACGCTATTGGGGAAAGAATAAAAACACCTTGAATGATGGAATCATGGATATGAAAGCCATCCATCATGTACAGAATCAAACACCCTCAAATACATATTTCGTCAATGTAAATATCCCAAGGGGGCAATCTAAACAAAATAAACCTCGAAGACAATTCACACCTTTAAGGGAACCAATTGAGGATATCATCGACATATGTCTAAAGAAAGGTTTAATAACTCTCCCACCTATTAAGCCCCATCAAGAGAATGAGCTCAAATCTGTGTGCTATAATGAAAATGATTATTGCAACTACCACTGCATTGTGGGCCATAAAATAGGTGATTGCATGAAATTAAAGCATTGTGTGCAAGACCTTATAGATTAGAATCAAGTCAGCCTTGACCAAAACACCCAACCATCACCTAATGCTAATCTAGGAGCTTACAAGGATCCACTGCCCAACCATAACAAAGCCTCCTCATCCAATCAAGTCTACAATGTCACCCCACCACCCGCATCCTATGACTCTATTGTAGGGCAGATAGAACCTTCGTTTAACCATATCAATACAATCACCATTCAGGCTCAAGCACCTGATTGTGCCATCACAACCTGACATGGCCATGTGTCCATCTGCATAGCCCCTACCACTGATCAAACGCCCACATCCATGTCAGATTCCTTACCCAATCGTCTAACTACATGCCCATTGCCTACTAATTAGTACAACCTCCTAGAACATCTAGGAAATACCCTTGCACAAATATCCATACTTGAGCTACTTCACACATCACCTCTCCATAAAGATGTCCTTGATAAAGCACTCTTAGAAACCCAAGTTCCTGCCAACCTAAATGTGAATCAACTCCAAGCCATGGTGGGCCATATCGTTGTGCCTTATCACCTCACATTCTTAGAAAAAGACCTTCCCACGTCTGAAAACTCACATAATGATGCCTTACACATCGAAGTCTGTATCCAAAAGCATATCATCAAGAGAGTCTTAATAGATGGTGGCTCTAGCCTAAACCTATGCACTCTTAAATTACTAAAACACTTGGGATATTCAGATGTGGTTGTAGAAACCAGTGAATGCATAACAATCAAAGGGTATGATGACATTGAATGACTATCTGAAGGTACTATCAAGCTCCCTATCCAAGTGGGACAAAAGATAATAGAAACAAAATGTCAGGTCCTTCATCTTGATCTCCCCTACAACATTCTTCTTGACCGACCATGGATCCATGCCATGCAAGTGGTCCCCTCTACATTCCATCAATGTTTAAAGTTCCCTCACAATGGCATGGAAGTAACTATCTATGCCGATCCCCACCCCTTCCAATACTATAGTTTCTTGGAAGGCCATGACCAAACCTTCTATCCGTATAACAAAGCCATCACAAAATCCAACCCCACAACATCCAGTTCATACATCGACCCTGCCAACATTGCCACCACTTCATCCCAAACACCTCCACCACCTAAGATCAAGATCAAGCTTAGTGACATGGGATGTGGGGAATATGACCTACATGGCACCTTTTGTGTGGGTACGTTACCTAACCCTAAAATGTTTGGTACCCCAAAGCAAGAAGAAACCAATACAGTTGTCATCAAATACAAACCATCACCTACCTTTGAGAGGAAACATCTCCTTGATCAAGATGTGCTCGAAGACATATCATCCTGTCTATATAGAGATAAAGAAATTAATCAAGAAACTCCCACAATACCAACAAAGACCTATGGTAAAGGGTCAGAAATGGTAAAAAACATGGGCTATAAAGGACAAGGCAGTATTGGCCTTCATGAAAAAGGGATCATGGAACTAGTCCAAGTGACAAGAAATCCTTATTCTGAAGGGTTAGGATATGGTCAACAACAATGTATCCTCACTACTAGTGAATGTATCTTAGCTGAGGTCACTACGGTCTCCCTTGAAGTTGATAATGTCAACGAAACGGGCCATCAAGACTCCTTTAGTGACTTCTCTGAATTCTTTGACTCATCCATATGCACCATATACATAGTTACCACCCTAACCTCTTCATGCAATGACTTACCCCTTGTATTCCCAGACCTCATAGACTAGGACCAACAAGGATCTCCTGTCTTCGATGTAGCACCAAATGATGAAGCAATTGTTCAAATGATGGGGGTTATAGATCAATTCCCCCTGGGAGATCATAGAGTAGGATACATCATGGAACTCGATACAACTTCCTATTTTGGGGAGACAACCCCTACTTCTAGTCACAAAAATATAAAAATCAAACATGGATCTAATGGTGAAAACTGTTCTGCGGCAGTATCAAATCCCAAAAAAGTAAAAATAAAAGACGTATCTCTTGGTGAAAACCTCCATGAGGCACTAGGAGATGGAAGCATGGGCCTTCCCAAGATAGACAAAGTATATCCCGATAGATGACCCGTCCTAGTCGAGCCTGCTCAAGAGATGAATCTTGGGATGAAAGAAGAGTTGAAAATCACCTTTAGGGCAGAATCTCTCAGCGCAAAAGAGCAGGAAAATTTCTTGGCCTTCTTCAAACATAGAAATCACAATTTTGCATGGACTTATGCAGACATGCCAGGGCTCAATCCTGCTTTGGTCGTCCATCATCTTGTAGTATGCCCTGATGCAAAACTAGTAAAATAGAAGCTGAGGAAAATGAACCCTCAGGTGGCCCTCCTAGTCAAAGCAGAATTGAAGAAATTACTGGATGTCAGGTTCATCCGACCAATTGATTATCCTGAATGGGTTTCCAACCTAGTACCAGTAGCCAAACTAGATGGCTGAATTCATTGCTGCATCGACTTCTGAGATCTTAACAAAGCCTACCCAAAAGATGACTTCCCGTTACCAAAAATTGACATGATAGTGGATCTTACGACAGGACATGAGATGTTATCCCTCATGGATGGTTTCTTAGGGTATAATCAAATTAGGATTGTAGAAGAGAAGAAACATAAGACAACCTGTATATGTCCATGGGGGATGTACTGTTGGGTGGTAATGCTGTTTGGCCTAAAGAATGTTGGAGCCACATATCAACGAGCCATGACTATCATCTTCCATGATCTTTTCCACCACATCATGGAAGACTATGTGGATGACTTGCTAGGAAAATCAAAGACATGGGAAGAACACCTAGATGTATTAGCAAAGATCTTTGATCGACTAGAGCAATACAATGTTCGCTTGAATCCAAAAAAATGTGTCTTCAGAGTCACCTCCAAAAAGATTTTGGGATACATAGTCTCTAGAAGAGGAATTGAGGTAGAGCCCACAAAAGTCAAGGCCATCACTGAAATGCCTCCTCTGAAAACACTAAAATAGCTAAGAAGTCTGCAAGGGAAACTCCAGTCCATTTGTCACTTTATTGCTTAACTTGCTGATAAATGCCAACCGTTCCAACATCTACTCAGAAAGGATACAACTTTTGTATGGAACACTCAGTGTTAAGCTGCCTTCAACTAGCTAAAAGATTATCTAGCCAATCCCCCTGTCCTAACTCTGCCACAGTAAGGAGAACCTCTCCTAATATACATCTTAGCAACAAAAATAGTTATTGGAGCCTTATTAGCATAGCATGATGAACAAGGGAAGGAGAGAGCCATATATTACATCAACTGCACCCTGATATCCTATGAGCTAAACTATACACCAATTGAATGAGCATGTCTAGCCCTAGTCTTTACCTCACAAAAACTAAGACACTACATGCTCAACCACAAAACTAAGCTCATCACCAAGATCAATCCACTAATATATCTGCTAAACAAAGCTGCTCTTATTGGGAGAATGGCAAAATGGGTCATGATCCTCACTGAATTTGACATTGAATATATTGAGAGAAAAGCCATCAAAGGACAGGTTATCACTGATCAGCTGGCTGAAGCACCCATTCCTACAGAACATCCTACACTGGCAGAGTTCCTTGATGAAGCCATCTTGACAATAACACCGGCAACAGAAATATGGAAAATGTACTTCAATGGATCATACACACACAGAGGCTCAGGGGCAGGCATCCTATTTGTTACCCCTCAAGGTGACACAATCCCCAAGTCATTCAAAATCACATTCCCATGTACCAACAACATGGCAAAGTATGTGGCCCTTATCACAGGTCTCCGAATGACAATCAAATGGAGAATTGAGAAGCTGACAGTGTATGGAGACTCTCAACTGGTCATCCAACAGGTAAACAATGAGTACAAGACCAAGGATGATAAACTCCTATCGTATAAAAAGATGGTCGATGAATTTAAAGACTACTTCGATGACATCCACTTTGAACAAATCCCAAGGCTAAACAACAAAGCTACAGATGCCATGGCCACCATTGGATCCTTGGTCGACATGAAGAAAGATAGCAAGAAGTGCAAATTCCTGATAAAAGAACTCCCTATTCCAGCATATGATGTTCCCCAATTAGAGCTAGTGTGTGAAGTCATTGGTCCCCTGTCCCCGTGGTATCAAGAAACCTATCTTTATCTCCATGATAACATCATCCCTACTAACCTATCCGCCTCATGATGAAAATCTTTCATCCGTCGAGCCTCCCGCTTCACCCTTGTAGGAGATACCCTATACAAAAGGAGTCTTGATGGCACACTTTTACAATGTTTAGAATCTAGGGAAGCTGATGTGGCTTTGCAAGAGGTACATGCAGGCATATGTGGGGCACACTCAAGTGGACACACTCTTACTAAAAAGATCCTAAGGATCGGATACTATTGGCCAACCATGGAACGAGACGCCTACCGGTTTATCAAAAAATGCCTACCATGTCAACAACATGGAGATCTCATTCACGCACCAACACAAGAATTGCAACCAATCATGATGCCATGGCCTTTTTCACAATGGGGACTCGACCTTGTAGGCAAAATACATCCACCATCATCTAATGGCCATAAGTTCATCATCACAGCTACCGAATACTTCACTAAGTGGGTGGAAGCAATACCACTCACCTTCACCACTAGAACCCAGATATCCAAGTTCATCCTCCATTATATCATATGTCATTATGGTATCCCTCATTCCATCATCACCGACAATGGAAAACCATTCAAGAACCAGGAAGTCCGCACTTTGTGCAAAAAATTCCAAATCAAACACCACTTCTCCACTACATATTACCCTCAAGAAAATGGTCAAGTAGAAGCTTCAAATAAAATCATCCTCTACATTCTAAAGAAAATGGTTAATGAATCAGCTGTGACTAGCACCTCTAGCTCAACCCCGCCCTATGGGCCTATCACACAAGCATCCGTACCCCCATAGGAGCCACCCCATACTCCCTTGTATTTGGATCCAAAGCTATTTTACCTATTGAGGTCAAGCTCCCATCCCTAAGAGTATCTCTGTAAAATATAATTAATGATGAGGAATACCAAGTCGCAAGGTTGCATTAGCTGGAATTAATAGATGAGAAATGTCTGGATGCATTGAACCACCTACAGGCCTATCAAAATTGCCTCAAAAGAAGCTACCACAAGAGAATCAGAAACCAAAAATTTGAAGTAGGTGACCTTGTCCTTATGGAGAACTAGAAAAACTTGCAGGAGTGCCCTAAGAAAGGAAAATTTGAGCCCAATTGGCTAGGGCCTTATGTCATCATAGCCAGCTATGGATCAAGAGCATACTAGCTTGCAACCCCTGAGGGGCAGCCCCTAGATGAGCCTATGAACATTCTACACCTGAAGAAATTCTATGCATAACCCATCGAGTACCCCAATCAAAAAAATAGAAAAATAAAAAAAATAAAAAAAAATCAAGAAAAACCTGAGTGCAATAAAGACTTCCAATGGTGAAAATCACTTCGGTGACACCTTGGATTGGTACCATGGTGAAAACCTTTTTTAGGCACCATGTGTAGTGGCCGGTTCTACCATCTAATAAGTCCTCTTTCCATCACAACACTCCATATTGCATGCATCCCATGGCTTGGAATTCTGAAACATCAAATCCTATCACCCAGCCTATAGTATCCCATACAAAGGCTAACCCATAGAATGAGGATCCTTGTAAGCTTCCTTCTGTACAATAGAAAATCAAAATCCAAAAATAATACAAAAATCCAAAAATCCAAAAAATACAAAAAAATTGAAAAAAATCCAAAAATAGTTCACTATAAATCACCCCTACATCAATCTCACTATAACTCACAACCATCAACATCAATCAACTCTTAGCATCACACCCATCTTAAATCATTCCCACATCATCAAGTCATACTAGAACTACATATTCATCTCGCCTACATCTTGAAAGTATGTTGATCCCGTGGACACAGGGTATGTAGGTAGTCTGGAATACGAAGGATGTATCCAATACTTAGGTACATAAGATGCACCCATCCAACCTGTTTGGATGGTCCCCATTCACTGAGCCTATTGGACCCAATAAATGATACACACACTAAGTATACACTTGAAGCATGGTCCATAATGCAAAAATCATCAATCAACATACCAACTATAATCCTACACATGGCCTGACTATCCTTTTGCCCAACTTTTGAAAATTATCCAACCAAATCCAACTGATTCGCATCCTAGGATATATCATTCCCACAATGGACAAGAATCTATCATTCTATCATCATGTATCTTGGCAAGAGCACACAAAGGCTATTTGTATCTTTTCATTGGTCTTTTTGATTATTGATTTTTATCTTTTTGTCTCACTCTAGGTCACTTCCAAAGCTACCTTGATCTCATTATATCATGGTAAGTGTAGACAACACTTGGAGTAGACACAATCATTATTTCTGTATGTTGTGCTTGTGGGTTGGTTTCATTACTCCAAGAATAGTATTCATATCTTCAAGCATGGGTTGGTATGTACTATTAGCACTCATCGCTATGAATGCCCTTCCTAGGCTAGGCAAGGTTATACTACCTTGGGCATGCATGAAATCACCCTATTGTTTGTGGGTCTAGTCCATGCAATCATGGGATATAAATCATCACCTAGGTCATTTCATACCTTTGTGAACTGTATCCTACATTGCTATAGTAAACTAAGAAATGCTCTCAATTAATGTTATGTAACTACTATTACTAGCTCAAATCATCATCCTAATCATTTATTCAACTATACCCCCCTCACCCTACCAAATCCCCTCACTACTCCCACTCATCTGACTTATTCTCACTCAACATATCCTGAGCCAAAGTAAATCCCCCCTCAATGACATGGTGTTTCATGACCTAGCAACTCCCTCATTAACCATCCCACTCCTCCCCCCTATCAACATGACCGCAACCAATCATATCCATCCACCCTTATCCTACCCGACCCCCCCTATTCCCTTGCCATATAGCCTCACCACCCAAGATCCAACAAAGAACATCATGTGTATCAAGACTTAACCGTCTCACATATCACCTAGCAACCATCTCACATATCATTTAGTTGCATATCATATATCATTTAATTTGTATTTTATTTAGGTGCATTTGTAGAATCATTTAGTTTACATCTCACATATCATTTAGTTGCATATCATATATCATTTAATTTGCATTTTATTTAGGTGGTACATTTGTAGAATCATTTAGTTTACATCTCACATATCATTTAGTTGCATATCATATATAAGTTAATTTGCATATTCATTTAAGAGCATTTTGTAATCCTTGCATTTTATAACTATTTAGTTTGCATCTCATATATCATTTAACTTACAATCACCTAGGTACATGTTAGAATCATTTAGTTGCATCTCATTTATCATTTAAGTTTGCAATCATTTAAGTGCACTTTTAAATCATTTAGTGAAATTTCATAAAAATCATTACATTCCACTTACATTGCATTTCATATAATCATGCATATCATAATCATTTAATTTGTAATCACATAGGTGCATTTTAAAATCATAAATCGTTACATTCTATTCCATTATCATCCCATTGCATTCCATATATCATCCCATAATCATTTAGTTACATAGTATAATCACTTAGTTACATTGCATAATCACAATCATAATCATTTAGCTGCATTTTACAAACATCTAGTTGCATATCCATATTTCCATACATGACATGTGTTTATTAAGATAAACGCACATTTCCATTGCATTACATTTTACATCCATAATCAATGTTTATTAACCTAAACATTTATTTGAATTACACATCACAGTCCATAAATAACAAACCACACATATATCAAAATAAGTAAACTATCATTACATCCATCATATTACATCAATAGGTACATCCATAACATCAAAATCATACATCGCATAAACACAACACATCCATAACATATAATCCATAAAGCATACTGCACCCATCAACATAAGCATCATCATAATCATATAAAACCACCATAAATAAACAAATTGGCCATCAAAAAAGCATCATCTCATATATCATCATCGCCAAAAGTACACACTCATATATATATACATCAAAAAAATATATAATGTCATGATACAATGCCTCTAAGGGCTAAAATGATACACTGTACATAGAGGAGCCTCTCTCTGATGCAGTGGGGGATCCTGGCCTTGGTGGTGGCTGTGATCCTATCTGTGGCTGTGGTTGCAGCTACGGCCGAACTTAAACCTGTGGAACCTGCTGGGGCACATGTGATGGAGGACCCATCACCTGCTGGACAGACTGAATTGATCTAGATCTATGTGACCTAGATGACCTAGCCCCACTAAGCTCACTATAGTTTAGTGCACGCTACTCTATTGGCATTGCCACATGATAGAGAACCCGATAATAATCTACTTGTCGACTAGCCTCTGACAATTGTCCCTATGCCTGAGATAGTTGTGCCTACATCAATGTCAAAACTGGGGCCATACTGGCACTTGAGGCCTGTAAACTGCTCACTATAGCCTCTACCTGTCGGGCTATCATAAGTGCCGCATCTTGCTCTCCAGTCAAAACCACTATATCACCCTGAGCCGGGGCTAACTATGCCTGCATGCAGCCACCTGTCCATCTGAACCATCTAATAATGCCACTATCCCCCGCAGCTGCACCAACTCTATCTCACAGCTCTCCAAAGCCTCCCACAGGCTAGCTACCTGTGCCCGCAGGGTCTCAACCTCCTCTCCACTCTGAGGCCGCTGATGAGAGGTCAACCCTTGAAGCCCTAACTCTCCACCTTCCCCTGAGGTGCCCCTTACCTGCTGCCCTGCTACAATAGCCTGCTGCTGCTATGATACCTGCGGTGGGGGTAGAACACCCCTGTCCATCCTTGGCTATCTACCATGCCGTCGAGGCCCTCCATGCCATTGTACCACTCCAATATGAACTTGCTCAATAGGCACCTACTGTACAGGTGCCTGCTTTCTCACCTACTACTAGGGCACCTATCTAGCTGCCACTATTACTAGCACATCCATCAGCTACCCATCCCTCCCAACCTCCCTCTCCTCTCCATCTCCTCCAACCTCCATGAGATAGTCTGCAATGATCTCCTCACCCTCCTCTAGTAAATCATCTCCATCAGAATCATCATCCACATCATCCTCCAACTCCTCATCCCCTGACCCCACCACCTCCTTTGTAGGGACTACCTCATCTGATGGGTCAGTGAACCGAGTCGGTCTACACATCTGTCACCATGTCTCATATGCAAGAGTATTGCCTGCATCTCTGACAATACTCTACCAATCCCACCGCAATGACTGTAAAGCCACAAAATCCTCTAGGGCAACCCGCGGTTGTGTGGCTATAGGCCAATAACGGACATCCTGATGGGTTCGTGAAAAAATAGCCATCTGCTGTGGAGTATCCTACCGCAACCCAAACTGTTGCATAACTAGCAATGGTAGATACATGTCAATCATATGGTCTCCTTGACCTATCAAGTAGCACTACCAAAAAGTAAAAGGCATGTGCACATCATCATTTGGCCATGGCTCCACTCCAACGTAAGGTCGCGAGGTCACCTGAATGACATCATCCAACACCCGTCTTCAATACCAAACTTGTCCAGTATATGTTACTTAGCATCCTGATATAGGAACACAAAAGGCCTCAAACGGACGATGATAATACCCACATCTTGGTTGAGTAATCGCAATATGCTCCCAGATCTACACATACAGCAAAGTAACCCTGATTGATAAAGTTGAATCATAATGATAGACAACTGTATGAATCTCGTGATAGAGCTATGCCAACATTGCTAGTCCCCAGGCGTACACAGTCTCATGTCTGACCATCCCCTCGATCATCTCTCCCCAGCCAACTAGAAATCTCCTGGCCCTCCTATCGGGCATCACTACACCACCAATCAATGCGCACAAGAATAAGGCAAAATGGTTTGCACCCGCCGCTAGTGACCCCTCATAACTCATCTCTCACTCATCTGCTAACAAAGCCATGTGATCTTGGCCAAACACTTTGATCAAGGCCCTCTGTCCCCTCCTCATGTCGTATCTCACCCGATGGCCATGAATAGGTACCTTGAGGATGCGATAAAAATCCTTAAGAGTGATAGTAATCTCGCCAGTCGGAAGCAAACAGGTACAAATCTCTAGCTGATATCACTCTACAACTGCGGTAATCAGAGCTCTATGAGCTCGTAGCACTGGCATCAATGCAGATGTCAAGAGCCCCAACCTAGCTAGTTGGGCCTAGGTGGCATCATCAAACTGGTCAAATAGTGCCATCACAAATGGCCCGCATCGCTGCCGCGAGGACATTATAAATGACCTTGTCTCCTACATCCACAACTTTCTAGTAAAAAATATACCTATCTTTTTTCTGAATCAACCCTTTCTTCTAAAGTTGAAAGCAAAAAAAACACTTTAGCACCACAACAGACCATGTTTCATGCCATTTTTAAAAATAGCACTACTACTTTTCCTGATGGTGCTACTACAGATAATAGTGCCACTGCGCAAGCCACTTTATGCCATTTTCACAAATGGTGCCACCCTACCACTTGGCACTAATTTAAAGAATAGTGCCAGTTATCCCAATAGCACACATATCAAATATGGCACAAATCCTCTACATTGCACTAAACGTAAATATAACATCACTACCTAAAATAGTGCTAGTCGAGAACATAGCGCTACCCTAACACCCATTTGGTACTAAAATGATAAAACCCTAACTCTTTCACACATTGGGCTACTACAAAAGATAGTGCCAAAACACTAAACACATGGTGACAATCTACCTCTATTCTACCCTAGCGGATAGTGCTAATCCAGAGGATTACGATAATCCACTTATTTTTCGTGCTATGCAATCTTGCAATAGTGCCACAATCCCAAAACCCAATTCCTGAACACAAAAAAATGTGACACAATCAAAAAATCACAAAGCCAGGGTTAGGTCCTACCTGGGGTCTAGCCTCCAGTGCCTGGCCATACGATCAGAAACGCTTGGAAATGTGTGTGAGTCGTGGGAATTGGGGATTGTGCTCTGCCATCTCTCCTTTGCTCCTCCTTCTCACAAGTTTAATGTGTGCAAATGTGGCACCCTTAAGGCCCACTAGTCCTAATATAGTAAGCCATGTTATCCTTCTACCCACTCCTTTTCCCCTCCAGGGTGCAGATCAAAACTTTTTTCCTTTGTTTTTCTTCCTCTCATCTTCTTTTTCCATCCTCTATCCAACTTTCACTCTCGTCGCATCCTTTCGAGATGTTGCCCTAATTTTTTTTTATTTTTTCTACTGACCTCTCGAGGGAGCATCCCTCACCCATCTTATTCTTTCTCGGCAACTGGGGCATATTTTTCTTTGACCTGACACCATTTCCCTCCTGGGTCCTAACACCATGTCAAAGAGAGGCAAATGTAGACACCTAAAAATATCCTTACCATCAAACCAACTCCCGACATCCCTAAACATACCAATTTCCCTTCTAATCAATTAATTAAATTTTTATTTAATTAATTATCCCTTCATCACCTAATTTTTCATCATTTTATCCCCAATAATTGAATTAATTATATTAATTCAATATTTCAAACTTTAGCCAATTGATTAATTAAATATGTAATATTTATTTGGTCAATTTCTCCCTCCTCACTAAATCTAATTAATTAGCTAAATCATGTTTAACTAATTAATTTAGCCTATTAATTGACCTATCCCTACCCTAGGTAATTAAATAACTATTATTTAACTGCCTACCCTAGCCTACCTCATCCTAGACTTTGGATGAATTAAATAAAATCTTATTTAATTAATCTTAAACCTCTCATTCAAATGGTCAAATCCAGCTTAACACCCTTCCCCACATCCTCCAAATAAAAAATTGAAATATATCCACATAAGTCAATTTTTTATTAAAATATGTCCAACATCACATTTAATATCTCTTACACCCCTTACCCATGCCATGCCTCATTTATATCGACTCATCCCCAAATGAATTTTTAATTCATTTTACCCTTCCCCATGTGAATTTTTAATTCACACATATTCCATCTCACCCATACTCATTTAATTCACCATTTTTCCAAAAATGAATATAAGATTCATATTTATTCCTAGCCCTCCATTCCTCCAAGATGAAATTTGGGCCCTCCACATCATCTTCATCCTCCACCATTGATCTCCCAAATCAATTTCAACCTTTGGATCAAAACCTCTCCAAAATATCTATAAATACAACATCCTCCAACCCATTTTGAAATCCAATTTCCAAGTATTGTTACCATGCCAAAATATCTATTGAGCTAGCTTATGAATTACAGTAGAATAGAGCATTTCACATTTGTTCTCATTATCTAGGGCACATCTTAGGAACTTGTGGGTGTAAGCTCCTTCCCCTTGATGAGATTGGGTCTTCATATCAAGGTATAACTTCTTGTTTTCTATGCATTTAGTTTGTGTTCTTACCTTTGATTTGGATTTCCTAATCACACATCCATCAGTATGATATCACGCAGCACCTCATCATGGTAGTCCCCAATCTTGTACTTTACTAAACACTACTCATTGAGCAAAGCTCGATGATCCTTTTACAACCATGCAATCTATTATGGATGCAAAAGCTTTCTTCTTGTCAACTTCAACTTGTCAACCATCTCCTCTGAAACAATATTATTAGAGCTTCCACTGTCAATAATAATATCACAACACTTACCTTCACATTTACACCTTGTTCGAAATAAACTCTTCCTCTGATTTGGTTCTTTCTCCTCATTCAACAAGGTTCTTCTAACAATTAGGGTTTCTCCCCTTTCAGCATCTTCAGAATGCTCAGACTGTTCATCTTCATCTACATGTGCAACTCGTGCATTACCTTCAGGTCTTCTATTCATCCTTCCTTGATGTTATGGAAACTCGTATGCTTGATGCCCTTCTACTCCACATTGGAAATAGGTTCCTCTCAAACTTCCTCTTCTAGGTCCTTGCCCAGGTCTGCCTCTTCCTCTTCCTCTTTGTTCACCATTGTTCTAGTCACAAGGGCAATAGGTATTATCTCCTCTCTGATTTTGACTGGTACCGGCTTCTTCACTTTTCTTTGATCTTCATTTCGGCCCCCATGGGGTCTTCCACTAGTCCTTTTGCCTTGACCTCTTCCCCTTTGCTTGCTATCAAATCATTTATTTAGCTTCTCTTCCACCTTCAGGGAAAACTGGTATGCATCTTCTATGATGGTCATTCTAACCAGGCTCAGCTCCTCTTGAATACTTGGCCTCAACCCATTAATGTAATGGGCTAACTTCTCCTTGTTGGCCTCTACATGGCCTATCGTAATAGTAATCTTATAAAACTCTTCTGTATACTCCTTAACAGACTTGTTACTTGCTTAATTCCTTGCAGTCTTTTTAGCAACTCCATCTCATAGTCCACAGGAATGAACTATTTCTTCAGTTTCTCCACCATCCAATCCCATCTGGTGATCTTTCCTTTTCCTCTTCTATTCCTCTCTAATTGGACCTCCTTCCACTAAATACTGGCATGGCCCTTTAACTTTGTGTTTGCAAACTTGACCCAATCTGGGTCCTCCACATCTTCAAACTTGAAATACTCCTCCATTTTATTGATCTAATCAATAAGCTGTTTCGGATTGAAATCTCCAAAATATGTAGAAACTTTGATCCTGGGCCTCTTTCTAATCTTTGAAATAGCCCTCAACAATCTAACTTCTATAGGATCTCCTGCAACTTCTTGTTCTTCCTCAGATATCTCTTCTTTAGCTTCATCCTTGCTTTCTTCTCTTGTTCTCGGATCAAACCCTCTTCGCAACTCCTCTTGCAATGCATCAATTTGCCTTCATAGGGCTCTAAAACCCTCTTCTGTCAAAGCATTCCTCCCAATACAATTTCTTCACGGAGGCATCTTGATCTCCGTAGCAAACCCACAACCTCAAGTCCTAGTGTAAACTGCTTCATGGTCAGCGATCTATCTACACACTCAGAACCCTTGCTCTGATACCACTTAATGAAGGGGGTAAATCATAAAACACACAACAAAATAAATGGCACATAGAAAATAAAATATTTCTTTATTGATTTGGACAACTTATTACATTACAGAAGCTCAATTACAATCAGAGGAATCAATCCTCCACAAGCTGCAACACACTACAGCTACCTCTTACAAGACTCTAGAATCTTCTACCTTCTGTAACCCCCAAATCAGCTAGGGTTTCTATTTTCCCACCTATTCTTGACTCTACACTTTCCCCCCTTAACTCTACTACTGCCTAGGGTTCCCAATATAGTCATAAATAATACTTTTTGGTGGTCTCTAGCTAAATTTCAAAATTTGTAACTCCCTCCAAAAGTAGGTCAACTTCCAAGAAGCAAAGCTTTTGATTCGAGTGTCCAATTGACTAACCATTTTAAGCACCAGAAAGATCACGATGTGAACTATCACGCCGGAAATGTGTAAATGGATTTCTATCAACCTTTTGGGATGTTATGGAATGTTTTAGTGCCTCACATCTCATTTCAATAATTTTCAGGGGCTTTTCAGAAAACAAAAACTTTAATATCTTTCAGCTCACAAATGATCTTTGCTCGATTCCTTCACCAAAGGTCTTATATTTCTATTATGAATATTTTTGTAAGTTTTTTCTTCAATCCATGCCCAAATGCAAACTTTCCTAAAATGGTAGGTAAACTTTACAAAATTGACAGTTTGCTATTTTTAGCAGTTTTGAAAAAAACTAAAAGTCCTACATCATTATTCAAGAGATTATGGAACTAGAATTACTAATTATGGAAAGAAATGAAAACAAATTTAATGATTTTGAAGCAACAACTTTTTGGGTGATGCAAGATTGCCCTTACACCACTGGATGCTCTAGCATCAGACACCCAGGGTAATTTGAGAAGTGACCCTGTCACGTCTTAGGTGTTTGTCTGAAGAAAACCCAAGCGGTCAACCTCTGCCTTAGACAACCAAGAATAATTTTCAACAGACCTCCCTTTCCATTTCACCAGATATTCTTCATATTGCCTATTCTGAGTACTTCTTCCCACATGGCTATCCAAGATCTCTTCTATCTCCTCTATTGAAGTAGATGCTGTAATACTCCACTGTTCTTCTGTTGGTCCATCCTCTATTCCACCTTCATGATATTCTGATAAATTAGCAATGTTGAAAATAGGGGAAATGTTGATCCCACTCGGCATCTCTACCTCATATGCATTTCCTGAATCATGTTTCTTCAAAATTCTGCATGGTCCAAATTTCTTCATTTTCAACTTATTGTATGTTCCAATTGGGAACCTTTTTTTTCTCAAGTGAACCATGACTTCATCTCCTACATGGAACTCCTTATATCTCCTATTCTAATTTGCCTTAGCCTTGTACTAAATATTCATCTTATTAATGTGCTTCCTCACCTCTTCATGCAAATTCTTCATGTGTTCTGCAAAGTCTTTGGCAAAGTTTATCTTTTCTCCTTTGTCTAGATTCCTTAACTTTGAAAGATTTCTTGGACTACTCCCATATACAATCTGGAATGGTGATTTACTAGTACTCCTATTAACAGAATTGTTGTAAGCAAATTCTACCTATGGTAAAATCAAATCTTATCCCTTGGGCTTATCGCCTACTAAACATCATAACAAGTTACCCAAACTCCTATTCACCACTTCCGTTTGTCCATCAGTCTATGGATGGGGTGCAAAACTGAACTTCAAATCTATCCTCAACTTCTTCCACAATGTCCTCCAAAAATAACCAACAAACTTGGTATATTGATCTAAAACTATGTTCTTTGGTAAACCGTGTAATCTCACCACCTCCTCAAAAATAACTCTACAATATGAACACAATCATTAGTCTTCTTACAAGGAATAAAATGTGCCATCTTCAAGAACCTGTCCACCACCACAAAAAAGGAATCATGCCCTCTCTGTGTCCTTGGTAAACCAAGAATAAAATCCATACTAATATCATCCCATGGCTTCTCTGGTACAGGTAATGACTGATATAGCCCTGTATTCTAACTTGTTAGCTTTTGCCATCTAACACACTTTGCAACTCTGTAGAAATTTCCTCACATTTTGTTGCAACTGTGGCCAATAATAATTCTCACCAACAATAGAAATGGACTTATCTCGACCAAGGTGTCCAACCAATCCCCCATTATGCTTCTCCTTAATCAAGTTTTCTCTCATGGACCTCCTCGGAATGCAAAACTGGCTTCCTCTAAACAACATGCTATCTTGGATTATGAAATCCAACCATTTTGTCCTGTCCAAAGTAACAAGTTCCAAACAAGCTTTCCTAGCCTGTGCAAAATCTAGATCTTCTAGATACAAAATCTTGAGGTCATCAAACCCAACAACCTCTATCTTCATTTCTGTCAACAAATTTTGCCTTCTGCTCAAGGCATCTGCAACTCTATTGGACTTCCCACTCCTGTGCTTCAAAACAAAAGTATAACTCTATAAAAACTCAACCCATTTTAAGTGCCTCTAGTTCAATTTTCCTTGACTATTAAGATACTGCAAAACCTAATGATCATTATATAAAAAAAAATCTTTTGGCAATAAATAATGTCTCCATTTCTTCAAAGCTTGAACTATTTCACAAAATTCTTGATCATAAATAGAATACTTTTTCTTAGCATTGTGATAGGTGAAAGTCAGGTTTAGCAGATCAGACATAGTCATAAAGCCCTAACCCTACCATCATCAATGAATCTAATCTAAATGAAATCAAAAGAACAATGCAATTCAAGCATAGCATCACCTAGACCGTGCGATTCCTTGTTTAAGGGATGTGGACTGCTTCTTCAACAATGAACAATTGCAAAGCTGAAAGCTGCCATGATGGAAGATGAAAGCTCAATTGGATGATCAAATGCTCAGGATGATAATGTAGGTGCTATATGATTGCTGGATCCCCCCTCTCATATGGAATGAGAGGGTGTTTATATAGGACTCAACCAAGATCAATCAACGGTAGAGATTCAGAGGCTATGTGAATGGCTAGGATTGAAAGATACTAAATTTAGGTTCCATTAGTTGTGCATGTGAAGGATATGAATGAAAGTTGTCTTACAACACATGATTGACTGGACAAGTGTTGGAATGTGATGAAAGGTGAGTAGTTAATTCAAATAAAATATTTGAATTAGTTGGGATATGAGTTGGATATTAATTAAATAAATAAAATTTATTTAATTAATAGGATAAATGAATAAAATGGGATAAGATATGATATGGAAATTAATTAAATAAATAAAATTTATTTAATTAATTGGGATGAGGATAGGATAAATAGGATTATGATGTGGAATTAATTAAATAAATAAAATTTATTTAATTAATTGGCTAAGTGGGATAAGGATGGGATTGAATGGGATTTTAATTAAATAAATAAAATTTATTTAATTAATTGGCTAATGGATAAATGGGATTAAGACAAAATGCTACATGATGTCTAAGTGATGTTTTTAACAAGGTGTTGTAGGACATGGACAAAGTTGGGACAAATTTGGGTGTCTACATTTTGCCCCTCTTTGAGATGATGTTCGAGATGATGAGCATAACATCACCTAGACCGTGCGATTCCTTGTTTAAGGGATGTGAACTGCTTCTTCAACAATGAACAATTGCAAAGCTGAAAGCTGCCATGATGGAAGATGAAAGCTCAATTGGATGATCAAATGCTCAGGATGATAATGTAGGTGCTATATGATTGTTGGATCCCCCCTCTCATATGGAATGAGAGGGTGTTTATATAGGACTCAACCAAGATCAATCAACGGTGGAGATTCAGAGGCTATGTGAATGGCTAGGATTGAAAGATACTAAATTTAGGTTCCATTAGTTGTGCATGTGAAGGATATGAATGAAAGTTGTCTTACAACATATGATTGACTGGACAAGTGTTGGAATGTGATGAAAGGTGAGTAGTTAATTCAAATAAAATATTTGAATTAGTTGGGATATGAGTTGGATATTAATTAAATAAATAAAATTTATTTAATTAATTGGGATGAGGATAGGATAAATAGGATTATGATGTGGAATTAATTAAATAAATAAAATTTATTTAATTAATTGGCTAAGTGGGATAAGGATGGGATTGAATGGGATTTTAATTAAATAAATAAAATTTATTTAATTAATTGGCTAATGGATAAATGGGATTAAGACAAAATGCTACATGATGTCTAAGTGATGTTTTTAACAAGGTGTTGTAGGACATGGACAAAGTTGGGACAAATTTGGGTGTCTACATTTTGCCCCTCTTTGAGATGATGTTCGAGATGATGAGCTTTGTGTCGAGTAACATCATTTCAAAGAAGTTAAGGTATGGATAATTGATAGGGATGCTGATGATGATGTAATGATAGGTTGGTGATGCCCCCTCGAGAGGATAGGTGGGTTGGACAAACACGAGTATGCTATCGAAAGAAATGGCTTGGCTGCAAAAGAAAGATAAGGGGATAGATAGAAGAAATGATGGTGCGTTATGCTGCAATGAAAGTGAGCAACCATGATGTTTGATATAACACTAGACGTTATGCACCAAGGTATAAGGACCAGGGTAACGATGTGTCTTGTGCCCCAGCATAATACAACTTTGTCTAGCATATGAGGAAGAAAACTTAGAGCATTAAAGTCCTACTGCACAAAAGGTATGATATGACCTTAGATGCAAAGGATAGTGCAAAAAGCTATTCCAACATACACAAGATATGAATATTAGTTGGAAAGTTACAGATGTGATACAAATGTAAGATAAAATGATAACACACACAAGCAAGCAAGCAAGCATGCACAAATGATTCAAAAACAAATAAGGTATTGCCCCTGTCAAGCTATAAACCAATGATTAATTGCTGATTGTTTTGTTGTTGAGAGTGTTGTCATAGTAGGGAAAGCTATATCCCTAGATCAACACAGGGTTGTTTGCTAAGTTGGTTGGCTAATTAGCTGAGTGATTTGGCTTACAACAAGGCTAGGATCAAGACCATTGATTGTGATTGGATAACTTGGCTTGATGGATTAACTTGATTGGTATGGATTAAGGATGGGCTTGCATTTGGATCATTGCTTGGAATGATTTTGAGGATGATGAAATGATGAATGAAGATTGATTTGATGAAATGTTAATGATTTGTGATGAATTGAGCTGCTTTTGATTTGCTGAAGTGATTGGATTTGTTTTGATGGTTGGCTTGATGTGCTGTGGTTATGATGTTTGCTATTGCTGGGTTGATTGTTTTGATGATTGGATTGTTTTGAATGATGATAATGATGGTGTGATGATTAGAGCGTTGATTCAATCTAAGCATAAGCAATCGTTCTTAGTATGCTTAAAGGATGTAAAACAAACAAGGTATTGCCCTTGTCAAGTCATAAACCAATGATTGATTGTTTAAGTGATGATGATAGCTAGTGTTGTTATTGTGGGGAAAGCTATATCCCTAGATCAACACAAGAATCTTGTGGGAACGATATATCCCATTGATAATGATTGATGATTGTTTGATTTGGTTCATGACAAGATTAGGATCAAAACTTGTTGATTTGATTGGATAATGTTCCTTGATTGATTAGCTTGCTTGATATGGATTAGTGTGACTTGGATTTAAGATCATTGCTTAGATTGATTTGATTGATATGATTGGAATAAGTGATTGATTGAAATGGATGAATGAATGTTATTGATAGGAAGAATCGATGATGATGATGATTTGATTTTGATTGAATGTTGATGGAGTGGATTGTTTTGGATGATGATGATTGGTTTTATTGCTTGGATTTTTTCATTGGATATTTGATTTTTTTTAGATTTTTGAAATGTTTTGGATGTCAATGGATTTACAATTTGGGTAGCCTTTGTGCTTGATACCAATGACAAGGGAAAACCAAGTCTAGGTGCAAGGAGGGATGAATGGGATTGGATGGATAAAAGGATGGATGATAGTAGATAAGATGAAAGGCTGATGATAGTTGGATGGGATGGAAGGTTTATGAGAGTTGGATGGATAGATAAGAGGATAGGCCATAAAAGGGAAAGCTCATGATAAATGGATAGGTAGGCTATAGTGGAAAACTCATGATAAACAGATAGGGATAAGCTATAAGACAGAAAGCTCATGATACAGATACGCTATAGTGGATGGATCATAAGGGAGCTAGGATGTGATATCCAAAGACTATGTTGCATAGGAAGAACTTGCCCCATTATAGGTGGTAATGCTTAGGATTTTTTGCATGACACATGATGGATTTTACATGGCGCTTATGATGATAGGATGACATGATGGATTGCTTTAAATGGGATGGATAAATTGTCAATGGATAGGACTTGGTTTGGAAAGAAGGTATGTCAAGAAATATCCAAACATGTTTCAACATTTTACCCCTATGTCTTTATCAAGATCAAAAGGCGAAAGGATGGGTAAATGGGTTCAATAGGATAGGCATGCTTATGTAATGGCTAAGGATGGTAGGATGACAAGATAGGATAAGATAGGATGGAAAATGATATAATGGGATAGATAGTTTGGAAATGGATAGGTTGGATGAGACAATGTGCCCCCAAGTGTAAGTGACATAGAAGATCAACCTACACATAATGCCTGTTTGCTAGGTTTTCATCATGGTACTTATCCAAGGCACCTGTTTACCAAGTTTTCACCGTTGGATGAAGGGATTTCTCTTTACTATTTTGATTTTTTTCTTTTATTTTATTTTTTTCTTTTTTGCTTTTAGATGGGTTGACAATTACGCATGGCGCCTGTTTGCTAGGTTTTCACCATGGTAATGGATAGGAGGGACTCAAGTGGCTAGTGCTATGGGAGGTGATATTGTCCCATTAGAGATGAATGATGTCTTCGCATGGACCATGTCATTATGCTCATAGATGTTGATAAGGGATTGCATGGATGGGAGATGGAGTAGGTAGATAGTGGATGATGAAATGGATTATGAAAGGTTCATGCAAGGATAGATGGATGGGGATAGTGGACTATGATGTGGATTATGTAGGCTTATGCAAAAGCATGGACCATAGGAAGGTGATTGAGGAGATATGTAGGATAATGGATGAAGGATGGGGAGATGGAGGCATGTGGGAATGTTTTGGAATGGAAGGGAACCATGACCAATGGTTGCACACACCGTGATAAACATTGAAGCGTTTGGTTGGATGACGGTGTAGGAAGCAATGGGGTTGTTTGCTTGGGAGATGGTTGATGAAGTGATTTAGAAACCCACATAGATTTAGTATTTTTAGTTCTTTTGTTTTGCTTGTGGGATTTTTGAAGGGAATGGAAGTTTTGGATGGAAGTAGGCTTTTGGATGGAGATAGGTGATTGGGATTCTTGAGATGTGGATGAAGATGCCTCATTTGACTTGCTAGCTATTTGCTTAGGAACCCAAACCATTTTGCTTTTGGGCTTTGCTTTTGGAGGTAAGGGTTTGGATGGTTGCTTAGATGTGGAGGAAGATGCCTCATTTGCTTTGCTAGCTGTTTGCTTAGGAACCCAAACCATTTTACTTTTGGGCTTTGCTTTTGGAGGTATGGGCTTGGATAGCTTTGTGAATGTACTTTGCTTAGAATATGGATGATTTAGAGACTTTTCACATTGATACCCTAAGGCATGAGGGTCCTTAGGAGTTTTAGTTGGATTTTTGGCTTTATAGATAAAGGCATCAAAATTTTTGCTTTTGGATCCCATGGGGTGGGTGGAGTGGATGTAATGATTGGAAGCTTCATGTTTAGGCGATGTGTGCCTTTGTTGGCCATGATTAGGGATGTAAGGATACTTATGAATGATAGATATGTTAGGTGTTGGAAGCAATGGTGGCAAGGTGGATCGAGGGATATTTGGAGTTGGTAAAAGTGGAGGCAAAGTGGATGGCGGAAGGTGTATGGTCACATGCTTTTGACATTTATAGGATGATGGAGGTAGAATGACAACATATGTTTTGGGTAGATGATGGGGTTTGTGATGGAAAGTGGACATAGGATGGATGGAGGGATTACCAACATCTTGGCCTTGTTTACCTTGGGGTGTGTATCCAAGGCCATATGAGCGTGGGGTGACCTTGACATAGTTTGGCCCCAAAATACCTTGTTCATAAAGGCCTAGACCTTTGCCTTGGTAGTTCATGTTTTGGAGTATGTGATGGACTATAGGACTAGGTGTGCTTTGAACACTAGACTTGAGCTCATTATTGGATGTAGAAGGTGAAGTGGCTAGAGGTTGTTTTTGTCCTATGGAAGAACATTCAGGGACAAAGGTGGTAAGACCACTAGGACATGATAGTGGATTTGAAGTGGAATCAATGGTGGATGTGGAAGGAGGATCATTAGGATCTTGATTAGCATTGTGTTCACTACGATCCAAGTTATTTGTTTGATCTTTTATGCTTACTTGGGGGACAAATGTCTCATCATGACAAATGGATGTTTGTTCATTATGGATAAGGCTAGATGGCGGATGACTAGGAGCAATGTGGATATCTTGCTCATGGATTATAGGATTATGGATAGGATCAAGGTGCTCATGGATAGCTTCTTTATAGGTATCATTTTGATCATAAAGAAGGTACATGTTATGGATAGGTTGAATGGAAGTGTTTTGATCTTGAGTTGGACTAGGGCTTAATGTTTCCACATGATTAAGATTAAACTTTTGGCATACCTCTTGGGTTTCTTGAATGGAATTAAAAGGCTCTTGGATTGGCTCTTAGTCAACAACATAAGAACATGATGACTCTGGACTTGGATTAATGATAGAAGGTTCGCAAATAGGCTTGATGGCTTGTAGGTCACATGATGGGCTTGAAGGATTAGGCATGTTAATTGAGGGCTCTTGGATAGGCTCAAGGATAGGTGGACCACATGATGGGATTATAAAATTGAACATGACCTTTGGAAGTTCTTTGGTAGGCTCATGAATGGGTGTTTGACATGGAGATAGTTTATTCCTAGCTAGTAGCCAATGGATCATATCGTTTGCAAGGGTATGAGTGGATGGGCAATATAATGGATGGATGATAATAGTAGATGGTGTTGTAGGCTTAGGAGTAGGATTAGGTTGAGGGCTAATTGGATTGGGTGGATTAGGATTTGGACTAGATGGGGGTGACACATGGCATTGGGATGATGTAGCATGATTTCTTATTGTAGGTAGGTACACCTTGTAAACAATTGAGACAAATATTGGGCATTGATTTGTATTATGGCCTTTGGTCCTATGGTATGCACAATAATCATGTTCATCATATGGACTTTCTTCACATGGTTTGACTTCAGAAAGTTCAATGAGTTTTGCTTCAAGCATTCTTTGTAAAACTATCTCAGCCGCATCCTTTGGTGAATGATTAGAATGACATGGTGATGAAGGTAATGGAGGGCTTGGTGATTTGGAAGATGGAGGGATCAATGGATTATGATTGGGATCACATGGTGGTGTTGGGATAGGACTTGTTGGCTCATATGTTGGCATGTGATTGGATGGTGGTGCCCACTCTAGATTGGTATCTCCCTTGTCAAAGGTTATTAGATCTTGCATAGGATAAATTGGGCTTTGATTTATGTACAAGGGGCCATTGGGATTTGGATATGATTCTTGTTGGAAAGGTGGATTTAGATCTATCAATGGTGCTTGGTGGTCTTGTTGAAAAGGTGTACTTGGACTTACTTGATTTATGTACAAAGAGCCATTGGGACTTGGATGTTGTTCTTGTAATATCACTTGATTGCTTTGTGGATGGGCTTGGTAGTGCATTGGAATGGTGCCATGAGGGATTGGATAAACTTGAGGTGGATGTTCATAGGTTTGAGGTGGAATTTGTTGAGGTTGGGATGGTGTTTGGACTTCTTGTTGTTGATGTTGGTAAATGTGTTGATGTGATGATGATGGAGGGTTGCATAGGATAATGATTGTTGTGATATGGATTGATATGGATAAGGGTTGTGATAGGTTGATGAAGGATTGATATGACATGTGGATGAATTTGGTTGATATGAAGTGGGATAAGTTGATGTAGAATTTATTTGATGTGTGGATGGATTAGATTGGTATGAAGTGGGATAAGTTGATGTGGAATTGATTTGATGTGTGGATGGATTGGGTTTTGGACTTGTCTCATCCTCATCAATAAAGATATATCCTCCTTGAAGTATAAACTTGGTCTTAGGAGGAGAGGCTCTTTTAATTGTGATCTTGGGCTTTGGTTCACTTTCATGATTTGGATTAGGAGGATAGCCACCTTTAATTGTGATTGGTTTCTTCTCATGATTTGGGTTAGGAAGATAGCCACCTTTAATTGTGATTGGTTTCTTCTCATGATTTGGATTAGGAAGATAGCCACCTTTAATTGTGATTGGTTTCTTCTCATGATTTGGATTAGGAAGGGAGCCACCTTTAATTGTGATCTTGGGCTTTGGTTTTATTTCATTGTTTGAATTAGAGGGGTAGCCTCCTTGAATTGTGATTATAGGCTTAGGTCTTGTCTAATGATTATAAGGATAACCCCCTTGAATGGTTACGACCATCTTGACAAGTGTTGACTAGGAATAGGTTGATGATGATGTGGAGATGATTTGGAATCGGTATGGATGTGACTAGGATATGTTCAAAATAAAATTGATTTGAGTATGATTAGGATATAATGTGGAATGACAAAATTGGGTGATGTGGATGAAATGTAGGATGAATTGTTTATGTGATTAGTGTTTAGAGCTTGATTTGGCAATGTTTAAACAAATGATTATGCATATACACACATGAATCACTCACGCAAGACACATAAGCAATTTTTTGACTTTGAAAATGAAATGTGATGATTAAGCAAGCACACATGGAAGACACATCAACAAGCCTAATGTGTAGTTAAGTGGGTATAGCCAATTAGGTCTTAGGCTATCTACTGCACAAGGTTGACTATGGAATTGAAAGTGAAATCCTGCCACATAGCCAGGAGAAAGGGGTAACCCACCCTTCACCTTCACTTCCCAAAGGTATAAAGTTCTTTGGGGCTTAGCCAAGAGTGACAAGATTCTAACTCCCAATGAGGGTGTCTTTTGATTCAGCCTCGATTGAGGTCGTCCCTTGGAGTGGTGTGTCTCCAAGCAGGCCTCCTAAATAGGGTTTTACAAAAGCAAACCAAGTGAGTTATCACTTGATTCACACTCACAGTAGTTAATTCCCTTTTAGAAATGAAATGTGTGGAAGACAATTCAAGCACTTGTTCTTTTTAGATCCAAATCAAAGATGTGATAGAAGACACTTGTTCATTTTAACCCAAATTTTCAATGGTGTGATAGCAAACAATGTTCATGTTAATCCCAAAGTCTAAATGTGTGATCAATCAAGATTAAGAGATGAAAGATTAGAATGAGTGCACCTGATACAATCGCTTTCCAATTTGCTATAGATGTTGATGCCAATGCTACTCCAGCTCCTTGGATGCCCTTACAAGTCACCAATTCTAAAAAAAAACAAGTAAACTTGCATAGAAGAAGCTATTATCATAAACTAGGGTTTGAAAATAATTATTTTTTTGACAAAAAATCCATTTGTACCATAGATTTGAAAAATAATGATATAGAAAGATATGATTTTTTTCTAAAAGTCGCACGTCAAAAATTTCTGAAAAATTAGAATCGCAGGGTCAACTTCAAATCGTCATAACTCTTTGAATATTGAGCTAAATCTTTAATGTAACCACTTTTCAGAAAGCTCTCGAAGTCCTCTTTCCAATGAATCTAAGATCTCTTTTTTTCAAGACCTGTGTAAAACAAAAAACCCTTTGCAACAGATCTAGTCATAAATAAAAAAAATCAACATGAAGTCGCGCGTCAAATTTTTTTGAAAAATTAGAATCGTAGGGTCAACTTCAAATCGTCATAACTCTTTGAATACTGAGCCAAATCTTTAATGTAACCACTTTTCAGAAAGCTCTCGAAGTGCTATTTCCAATGAATCTAAGATCTCCTTTTTCCAGGACCTATGTAAAACAAAAGACCCTCTACAACGGATCTGGTCCTAAATAAAAAAAATCAGCACTATAAAATATCTTCAACCTACAAATCAAAGTGCATAAACTTGCAAAAATGAATGATTGACGCTCCAACAGATCTGATCTTCACAAAAACAACTCAAACAAGAGGGTTGATCAGGGACGTGAGTCCCACCAGGGGTGCCAAATGTGATAGGTGAAAGTCAGGTTTAACAGATCAGACATAGTCATGAAGCCCTAACCCTACCATCATCAAGGAATCTAATCTAAATGAAATCAAAAGAACAATGCAATTCAAGCATAACATCACCTAGACTGTGCGATTCCTTGTTTAAGGGATGTGGACTGCTTCTTCAACAATGAACAATTGCAAAGCTGAAAGCTACCATGATGGAAGATGAAAGCTCAATTGGATGATCAAATGCTCAGGATGATAATGTAGGTGCTATATGATTGCTGGATCCCCCCTCTCATATGAGAGGGTGTTTATATAAGACTCAACCAAGATCAATCAATAGTGGAGATTCAGAGGCTATGTGAATGGCTAGGATTGAAAGATACTAAATTTAGGCTCCATTAGTTGTGCATGTGAAGGATATGAATGAAAGTTGTCTTACAACACATGATTGACTGGACAAGTGTTGGAATGTGATGAAAGGTGAGTAGTTAATTCAAATAAAATATTTGAATTAGTTGGGATATGAGTTGGATATTAATTAAATAAATAAAATTTATTTAATTAATTGGGATGAGGATAGGATAAATAGGATTATGATGTGGAATTAATTAAATAAATAAAATTTATTTAATTAATTGGCTAATGGATAAATGGGATTAAGACAAAATGCTACATGATGTCTAAGTGATGTTTTTAACAAGGTGTTGTAGGACATTGACAAAATTGGGACAAATTTGGGTGTCTACAAGCATCATTAAACTTCTCACTAAAATAGGCAATGGGCTTACCTTCTTGACTCAAAACAACTTCTATAGCACTACCACTAGCATCACAATCTACCTGAAATACCTTATTAAAATCTGGAAGTGCCAAAACAGGTTGCTCTATAACTTTCTACTTCAATGTGTCAAAACTTTTGTCTACTCCTTTAGTCCATCTAAACTCTTTTCTATCTCCTCTCATTGTCTCAGTCATGGGTGCAAAAATGCTACTAAAATTTCTAATAAACTTTCTATAAAAACTTGCTAGACCATGAAAAGATTGTACCTCCATAGCACTCCTTGGCATAGGCCATTCAATGATAGCCCTTACTTTTTCTGGATCCATTCTAAGACCTTCCTCTGAGACAACAAATCCTAGGTATACCAATTCCTTCTTTGCAAAACTACATTTCTTCAGATTAATCAACAACTTCTCCTCCCTTAGCTTCCCTAAAACTCTTCTAATATGCATCAGATGCTCATCCAAAGTCCTATTCAAAATCAAAATATCATCTAAATAAATAATAACTAAACTTCCCAGAAATTCTTTCAGTACCTCGTTCATGAGCCGCATGAATGTGCTCGGTGCATTGGTTAGCCCAAATGGCATGACTAACCATTCATACAAGCCTTCTTTGGTTTTTAAGGCTGTCTTCCATTCGTCTCCTTCTCTGATTCAGATCTAGTGATACCCACTCTTCAGGTCAATCTTTGTGAAGTACTTAGCTCCACTCAAACAATCCATTATTTCATCTATTCTGGGCAATAAAAATTTATACTTGATCATGATCTTATTGATGGATTGAGAGTCTATACACATTCTCCACTCTCCATCTTTTTTGGTACTAGTACTGCAGGTACCATACATGGACTTAGGCTCTCTCTTATCAATCCCTTCCTCAACAACTCCTGAACTTGTCTGTTCAACTCCTCACTCTCGGCTGGAGTCATTCTATGGGCTGCCTTATTTGGCAAGCTTACTCCTAGTATCAAATCCATTTGATGACTTATTTTCCTTACTGTTGGTAAATCTTCTTCTACATTATCAGAGACAATATCTTGAAATTCTTCCAACATTTATGAGACTTTTGCTAGTACATCAATGAGGCTCATGCTTCATACTTGTAGACACCTAAAATTGGCTTGTTTCACAAAATAATTTCCCATGTCTCGACACCAATTTATCCCTCCTATTAATTAAATAAATTCACTTTATTTAATTAAGTTATTCCTAACCATCTGTCTATCCCTTGTGATCAATTAACTCACTTAATTTATCACTAGACCTTACAACACTATCCCTCATTAATCAAATAAATATTCCCAATATTTATTTAGTTCAATTCTCCTTTTCCCTAATCTTCATTAATTAGATAAATCATGCTTATCTAATTAATCTAGCCTACTAATTGACCTACCCTAACCTACCTTAGCCTACCTCATCCTAGCCCTAGGATCAATTAAACAAAACCTCTATTTAATTAATCCTAACCCCTTCATTTGGGTGGTCAAACCTTGTTTAACACCCTTCCCCACATCCTTCAAATAAAAATTAAAACAAATCACACATCACATTTACTTCTCTTACAAACCCCTTACCTCACCCATCCTCATTCATTACCTCTTATCCCCAAAATGAATTCTTAATTCATTTCTGATTCCCCAAATAAATTTTAATTCAATTCCCATTCCTTCACACCCATACCTCATTTAATGACCCCTTTCCCTAAAATGAATAAAAGATTTACTTTTATTCATAGCCCTTGATCTCATCTTCTAATCCTCACCTTCTATCCTCATTTCTAAAACTCTATAAATAAGACCCCTCTCTAAGCCATTAGGAGAGACTTTATCATGCATCAAACCTCTACCAAAATCTCTCCACAATCTTCTCATCCTAACATCATAATGCCAAAATTATTCCTCATCCCCATCTCAATCTCTATCTGAATCCACTTGTCTCTCATCCTATTGTGTTGAAAAGCATTGAGCAATCCACATACATTCTAGTCTTGGGTAAAATTTGAGGAGCTCGTGGGTGCAACTCCTTCCCTCTTGGATTTGTGAGTCAAAAGGAAGGTATAATCATGTGTTTTTACATTTGATTTATATTTAATCTTCATGTTGTTCTCATTGATCACATTGGCATGCCTGGTGGGACCCACAAGGTCCCAATCTAACTATCTTGTGATTTTTTTTTGTGAAAGACGTGTTTTTTATAGATTGGCACCATTTCTTTATGCAGTGGCACCATTTGACTTATGTTTTGGCACTATTATCTGTCTGTTTTAGTACTATTTGTAGCATGACAATCCCCTCATCTTCGACTCAAATCTAACACTCTTTTTCTTATTTTCTGGCTTTTCAACCAATTTAACTCTCGAGTTTTGCAGGTTTTATGCAGAAAACAAGGGGAAACTATGGCAAAATTTTCTTAAAATCATCCATTGACCAACTCTGTGCTGTATTAGTGCTATCGTCACCCAGTTCAGTGCTATCTTTCTCACTGTAGACTATAAACTAAGGCAAAAACACAGTTTAGTGCTATCATGCCTCTATATTGGTGCTATTTTATAGATTAGCGCTATATTGCGTCTGTATTGGCGCTATTGTCTATATTGACACTATTTTATGTATTAGCACTATTTTATGTATTAGCATTATTTTCTGTAGTAGCGCTATCTTTTGTATTAGTGCTATCTTTCCTCTGTATTAACTTTATTTTCTAAGACTAGCTTAGGGATTTGTGCAGGGTTGGGTCTCTTTTCTGCAGGTCATCCAAGACCATCATCTTGAAACTACTAACATCCTTTGTAGGGATTTAGTAGATTAGACACATTTTCTTTGGTGCACTAAAAAGAACCTTTATTTTCTTAGCTTAGAAAACACTTAAATTTAGTGTATAAAATCAATCTTGCTTGACAAACAAACAACAATCAAATATTTCATTTGGTGCACCTAAAAAGAATCCTTGTGTGCCTTCTGTATTAGCACTATCTTTCCTCTGTATTAGCTCTATTTTCTAAGACTAGATTAGGGATTTGTGCAGGGTTCAGTCTCTTTTCTGTAGGTCATCCAAGACCATCATCTTGAAACTACTAACATCCTTTGCAGGGATTTAGAAGATTAGACACATCTTCTTTGGTGCACTAAAAAGAACCTTTATTTTCTTAGCTTAGAAAACACTTAAATTTGGTGTATAAAATCAGTCTTGCTTGACAAACAAAAAATAATCAAATATTTCATTTGGTGTACCTAAAAAGAATCCTTGTGTGCCTTAGTGTAGAAAATATTTGATTTTGGTGCAACTAAAATTAATCATTGCTTGCAACAAACAATTATCAAACACTACAATTTTGGGCTTTTAAAAAGAACCACAAATTGCATCAATGAAATCATTGGATTAAAAAGAACAACAATCTGCATTCTTCACTCATAAAATCAAGAAAATCAATCTAATTTGTGTGAAGTGTTTTCATGATTTGTATTTGTAGTGTGAAAAGTGTATGCTCTTCCCTCGCACCATTTGGTGACCTTGGGAATCAAAAGCTTCTCACAACACTTGCATTAATCACCCCCAACATAATCCAAAGAAATAAAATGAACCATGTTTAGTGTGATGCAAGCACAACAAATACTATGCTCTCCCCTTGCATCTTTGTATGAACTTGGGGATCAATGGTATTTTTGTGTTTGTATTACTTTTGTTAATCCTTGGAGGGCCTGCCACCCTGCTTTGAGAGGTGGGAACGACCCAAGCGGCAACAAGCTAAAGCCAAGCTCTTTCAAGCCGCTATATAAATTAATGTGTTTGTGATGAAAGTCACAAGCAACAGGTGTTGTTGTGTTATACCGACAGCCAACCTCCCCCAAAACCCTCCAAGGCATAACCCTTAGAGGCTGGGAGACTCCATAACAGAGAGTAGCGCTGTCGCATGTATAACCACCTAAATGAAAGCACTCACTACGAACCTTTGTTTTAGTGGCCCAAATCCCTAAGGTTGTACATGCTTGATTATCACATTTTTCATAAATCAAACCTTTGGCCATTGTGTTTTCTTGCTTAATTGTTTGTCTATTTGCCAAGAAAAATCAAATTCATCCATCAATCCAACCATTTGCATCCTTTAATGCCATTCCTCTCTATTTCAATGCCATTTTCCATCTATTTTAGCACCTTCTTCATCCATGTCTAAAAATTAAATTTTCCCATCAAAAACATCAATTTTATAAGCCCATTTGTCGAGCCAGGTTTTCCTCCCAACACCACTAAACCATCCCCCCATTTATCAAACCCCACAAGTTGAGCTTATCCAATCCCTTTATTTGAGCTTGATCAAATTCTAATCCACTTCCTCTCTAGTCATAATCTATCTTCATCATCCTAATCACCTATCTTATCCACATCATCATCCAAATAATTCAATCTAATATTATCCTAATCACTCTCATCATCCTTAATCTAATTCATCAACATCATTCTAATCCCTTCTCATCCAAATCCAAAATCCAAAATCAAATCCAACATCAATCATCCCTTCTCCATTATCCACTCCAATCAAACATTCCATGTCTTAATCCCTAATCAACAAATCATCCTAGGCACATCAAACTTTGGTTAAGAACCTAGTCTCCTTCATCCTCCATCAATCCCCTCATCCAAAAGCCCAACCAAAACTATCCACATCATTACCAAAATCCCTCAACATCATTATCATCCCAATCCAAAATCCAAATCAACCCAATCAAAAAAATCAAGACCTTAGTCAAACACATCAACCCTCTTGCTTAAGATCATTAGTCTATCAAAAGCATAGAGAATCATCCAACAAAAACAAATCAAATCAAATCATCTTAAGGTCTTGAAATTTTGATTCCCAACATCACAATCATCCATCATCCCCTATCATCCCATACTATCTCCTACAAAATGGATCTTTATGAAGCAATACAACAATTACAAAGATGTAGAGAAGTCTATGAGAACATGGATCCTAATGCTAAGGAACAATTCAAAAATGACATTAAAGATATACCCTTAGCACACCTCATTATTGGAGAATCCCAAGCCCCTACCCAACCTCCATCATATCAACAAACACCCTACACAGCATCCCCGTCCACATCATATCAATCGTCATTCTTTCAACCTTCATACCAACCTATATCTTACATATCTACACCATCAACCTCTCATTAACCTTCATCATATCAACTTCCATCATATCAACCTTCAACATCCTACATATCCACACCATCAACCTCATATCAACCTTCATCATATCAACCTTTACCCTCATATCATTCACCATCCCTTTACACATCCATGCCATCATACTTATCCAATCAACCAATACCTCCAACTTATCCATCCCCCAACCTTTGTCATACTAACTTTGATCAAGGGAACACCAATCTAGCACACCTTATATCCGAAATCCAAACCTTATATCAACAACCAAATCCCCCATCTCCTATCCCCCATCCTCCAATCCTTCCATCACAATATCCCTCCAACCTTACCAATCTTAATCCATCACCTTATGTACCTCCAAATACACTAATCCCTATCACCCATCCACCATCAAATCTTCCAAATCCTAGCACCATGACATCCAAAGAATCCTTGTGGGATTTCCTCCAAAGAACATCACCAAGAAAAGAAAAGGAATCCCCCACCCCTCCAACACCATCATCTAGTCCAATACCTACCCTCGAACCCATCCACGAACCATCACAACCTAATCCCATCACCCCCATATCCAATCCCAATCCTAATCCCACACCAACCACCATCATTATCCATCCATTATATTATTCTTCAACCCACACAATCATGAAAGATACCATCCATTGGCTATTAGCAAGGAATCAAACACCCTCATGCAATCCAACATCCACCAAATCTCTTGAACAACCCCCTATCATAAGTCAAGAACCATCGTGTAGCCATGTTCAAGAACACATGTCAAGCACCTATCACATCCATCCAAGCACTTATCACATCCATCCAAGCACCTACCACATCTATCCAAGTCACTCCCACTTCTATCCAAGTACATGAGCCATGTCAAGAATCAAATCCAAGGCATGTTGAAACATCAACCCCTTCTCCTAATCAAGATCTAACCATCCCATCTAATCCCATCCACGATCCCCTCCCATCTATTGATCAACTTATTGATCTCACCCCATATTCTACCACCCCTTCACCATCCCCCATGAATCCTTCACCTCCATCTACCAATCCCATCCAAAATCCATCCCCTTATCCACTTGGTAGAAGTACTTTCATCTGTGGTGACTCCCTTGTAGGAGGTGAACAAATCCCTTCCACCACCTATCCTCTTCCAACAAATAATGAACTCGTGTCTTGTTTCCAAAGCACCAAACATCCCATTGCATGTCACATGCTCCAACTTATGAACTATCAAGGCAAATGCTTAGGCCTTCACAAACAAGGCATCTTGGAGTCCATCCACACCACATTTCATCCATCCTCACATGGCCTTGGCTATACGCCTCAAGAAAAATAATCTAAACATGTTGGTACCACCCACACATCTTTCAAAATCCATTCATCTAATCCTAAACATGGTGCATCTCATCACACCCCCAAAGCATATGTCGCCATCCCTCCTCCATCATCATATCATTTACAAAAGCATGTGACCATTCATCTCCCTCCATCAAATTTACCTCCACTACTTCCAACTCTGAATATTCCTATTAAATCCACTTTACCTCCTATCCTACCAACTCCCAACATCCCTATCCTCAAATCCTTTCATTCATTTATCCATAAATCCACTTTTTACCCCTCCACCCATAAACCTGCTAAATTTCCCAATCAAGACCAACAAAAGCACAGATCTTTCAAACATGAAGCTTCCCCCAAATCCATGGGATTCAAAAGTAATAATTTGAATGCCTCAATGCATAAAGTACAAAAGCCTAAAGATATTATCCCTTCCAATCAAAATGCAAAATCCAAAAGGCTATCAAAGCCCACACCATCACAAGAAAAAGCAAAAACAAAAATGGTGTGGGTCCCTAAACAAAAAGCACCAAACTCTAATGAGGCATCCACATCCCAATCTACTGCAAAATCTCAAACATCCCACTCCCCATCTAAAAATCCCATAATTCCTAAGTCCATTTGGGCACCTAAAACCCCAAATTGACCATCCACAAATCTCCTATCCCGATCCCCATTACTCCCAACTCCACATCCAAAATACAAGCTTCCAAATACATCACGGTGTGTGTAGCCGTTGGTCTTGGTTCCCCTCCACCACTTAAAATTCCCACACACCCCCATCTCTCCATCTTTCATTCATTATCCTACATATCTTCACCATCACATTCCTATGGTCCATGCTTTTGCATAAACCACATCATTATCCACATAATCCACATCATAATCCATTATCCACCATTCATTGAATCTTCTCCTATCTACCAACAATCCATGCGATCATAATCCATAATGCTATCCAACATGGGACCATCTTCTCCGTGCTATGGAAATAGACACTAGAGTCCCCATTCCATCAAAAAAGCAAAAAAATCAAAAAAATCAAGAAAATAGTAAAGAGAAAAATCCGTCCAATGGTGAAAACCACTCCTTGTGGTGCCTTGGGCAAGTACCATGATGAAAACCCCTTGTGGGCATCATGCATAATCCCTTCTCTATCCATTTTGTACCCCTACACTTGGGGGCAAAACCATATCCTTCATCCACATCCATAATATCCTTTGCACATCTTATCCACTATCTTATCCTTATCCTATCATATTCCTATCCCCTATTTATCCTATCATTCCCCATCCATTCTATCCACTATATCCCCCTCCTTAGATCTTGATAAAGACAAGGGGCAAATATCAAAAAACATGCTTTGGACACCTCTCGGCATACTCCCTGTCCAAGCATATCCTCCATCCACCCACTACAAAGTCCATCCATTCAAACATGAACCCATCATGCGAAATCCTAAGCATTGGGGCATATGATTCCTTGCAATATAGCCCTTGGAGAAAATCCTTATCCCCATCTCCCATCCATCTATCTTGCATCCCTATCTCTATCTTCCAATCCATCTATCATGAATCTCCTCTCTATCACCTTCCACTGTCAAACCCCCCATCCATCTATCATGTATCCCTACCTAATTCCTTATCACCCATCCTATCCCTTATCCACATGTATCTATATATCTAGATTGGATGTTCCCTTGTCATTGGTATCTAGCACAAAGGCTATGCATACAAAATCCAATGCAACCATCATAATAAATCATTCCCTTTCTAAAATCTCAAAAATCCAAAAAAATAAAAAAATCCATAAAATCCCAATAATATCCCTCACAAAATCAACATCATCAACATCTCATCATCTTCCAACATCATCACATCTATCCTCAGTCATCCCACATCATCATCACAAATCAAAACTACATATCATAATCACCTACATCTTAATGTGCCTTGATCCCGTGGATACAGGGTATGTAGGTAGTCTGGAATACGTAGGAAGTTTCCAGTACTCAGGTACCTAAGATGCACCCATCCAACCCACTGAGCTTACACTAGATCCAAGCATCACATCACCTATCAAAGCATCATCCCTTAACAAAAATCATCAACTATCAAAGAAGCATCAACCACAACTTGTCACCATCATATCTTGAGCCAATCTTACATCAACTAAACACGATCCAATCATCAATCAATTCCTGCCTTAGGATATGTCTTTCCTACAATAGGTAGAATCTATCAAATCATTATCCATCTTGGCAAGAGATACAATGGCTACTTGTTTGGTTCGTTGGTCTTTTCGTTTTTGATTTTTTATCTTTTGTCCTATTCGAAGATCACATCAAAGCTACCTTGATCTCACTATATCATGATATGTGGCGAAAACATCTACAATGGGGCATAGTCTTTCTTTTCTGTATGTTGTGCTTGTGGGTTGGTCTCATTACTCCAAGTTAGTATTCATATCTTGTTGATCACAGGGTCAGTTCTAGTATATTGATCCCCTTATGCATCTAAGGTTCATCATACCTTTTGTGTACTAAGGACTTATGCTATGAGTCCCCTTCCCTTGTTAGGACAAGGTTGTACTATCTTGGGCATGCATGGAATCATCCCTTTGTTTGCATGTCCAGTCTATACAAATGTTGGATAAACATCATCACCCTGGTCTTCTATACCTTGGTGAACATATCCACTTTGCTATATCAAACTTAGGATTGCTCTATTTCATTTTCAACACAATGATCATCCACCAATCAATCTCCCACCATCATCATTCTTTCATCTCACCCCTTATCCTCTAACCAATTCTACCAATCTATTCCAACCATTTCAAGAGCACAATTGTGTTCTTGCAACCCGCCTATCCTCTCGAGTGGGCATCACCCTTACCAATTATCCCAAACCTTACCCTATTCTTTTAAACCAAAATATTTTTTCTATCCAATCCAACTCTATGTTTTAGCTTCTTTGAAATGATGTTACTTAGCTACAACACCATCTCAAAGAGGGGCAAATGTAGACACCTAAAATTGGCTTGCTTTGCAAAATAATTTTCCATGTCTCGAAACCAATTTATCCTTCCTATTAATTAAATAAATTTACTTTATTTAATTAAGTTACCCCTAACCATCTGTCTATCCCTTGTGATCAATTAGCTCACTTAATTTATCACTAGACCTTACAACACTATCTCTCATTAATCAAATAAATATTCCCAATATTTATTTAGTTCAATTCTCCTTTTCCCTAATCCTCATTAATTAGATAAATCATGCTTATCTAATTAATCTAGCCTACTAATTAGCCTACCCTAACCTACCCTAGCCTACCTCATCCTAGCCCTAGGATCAATTAAACAAAACCTCTATTTAATTAATCCTAACCCCTTCATTTGGGTGGTCAAACCTTGTTTAACACCCTTCCCCACATCCTCCAAATAAAAAATTAAAACAAATCACACCACATTTACTTCTCTTACAAATCCCTTACCTCACCCATCCTCATTCATTACCTCTTATCCCCAAAATGAATTATTAATTCATTTCCCATTCCCCAAATGAAATTTTAATTCATTTCCCATTCCTTCACACCCATACCTCATTTAATGACCCCTTTCCCCAAAATGAATAAAAGATTTACTTTTATTTATAGCCCTTGATCTCATCTTCTAATCCTCACCCTCCATCCTCATTTCAAAACTCTATAAATAAGACCCCTCTCTAAGCCATTAGGAGAGACTTCATCATGAATCAAACCTCTTCCAAAATCTCTCCACAATCTCCTCATCCTAACATCATAATGCCAAAATTATCCCTCATCCCCATCTCAATCTCTATCTGAATCCACTTGTCTCTCATCCTATTGTGTTGAAAAGCATTGAGCAATCCACATACATTCTAGTCTTGGGTAAAATCTGAGGAGCTCGTGGGTGCAATTCCTTCCCTCTTGGATTTGTGAGTCAAAAGGAAGGTATAATCGTGTGTTTTTGCATTTGATTTATATTTAATCTTTATTTTGTTCTCATTGATCACAATACCCTCCAAAAATTTTCTACCATCTACCAAGCAAGTTTTGGCAGCACTACATACCTTTTCTTCCACCTACTTCAAGGGCTTCAACTTATGATGAACTCCATCCTTTGTTAGGGATTATGTGTTTGCACATCGATCATGGACATTGCTCCTATCAAACTACCATGGCCTCCCCAATAGCATATTACATGCATTCATTGGTATGATATCACACAACACCTCATCATGGTAGTCCCCAATCTTGAACTTCACTAAACACTGCTCATTGACCAAAGCTCTATAGTCCTTCTGCAACCATGCAATCTAATATGGATGCGGATGCTTTCTTCTTGTCAACATCAACTTGTCAACCATCTCCTCTGAAACAAGATCATCAGTGCTTCCACTATCAATAATAATATCACAACACTTACCTTCACATTTGCACCTTGTGTGGAACAAACTCTTCCTCTAATTTGGTTCTTTCTCCTCATTCAACAAGGTTCTTCTGACAACTAAGGTTTCTCCCTTTTCAGCATCTTCAGAATACTTAGATTGTGCATCTTCATCTACATGTGTAACTCGTGCATTACCTTCATGTCTTCTATTCATCCTTCCTTGATGTTGTGGACACTTGTATGCTTGATGCCCTTCTCCACATTGGAAATAGGTTCCTCTAAAACCTCCTCTTCCATGTCCTTGCCCAGGTCTACCTCTTCCTCTTCCTCTTTGTTCACCATTGTTCTGGTCACAACGGTAGTAGGTATTATCTCCTCTTTGATTTTGAATGGTGCCAGCTTCTTCACTTTTCTTTGAATCTTCATTTCAGCCCCCACAAGGTCTTCCACCAGTCCTTCCACCTTGACCTCTCCCCATTTGCTTGCTGTCAAATCTTGTATTCAACTTCTCTTCCACCTTCAAGGAAAATTGGTATGCATCTTCTATGGTGGTCATTCTGACTAGGCTCAACTCCTATCGAATACTTGGCCTTAACCCATTAATGTAATGGGCTACCTTCTCCTTGTTGACTTCTACATGGCCTATCCTAATAGTAATCTTATAAAAGTCTTCTATATACTCCTTAACAAATTTGTTACCTTGCTTCAGTCCTTGTATTCTCTTTAGCAACTCCATCTCATAGTCCACAGGAATGAACTGCTTCTTCAGTTTCTCCACCATCTGATCCCATCTGGTGAACTTTCCTTTTTCTCTTTTGTTCCTCTCTAATTGGACCTCTTTCCACCAAAGACTAGTGTGGCCCTTCAAATTTGTTTTTGCAAACTTGACCTGATCTTGGTCCTCCATGTCTTCATACTCGAAATACTCCTCCATGTCATTGTTCCAATCAATAAGCTGTTCTAGATTCAAATCTATAGAATATGTAGAAACTTTGATCCTGGGCCTCTTTCTGATCTTCAAAATAGCCCTCAACAACCTAACTTCTATAGTATCTCCTGCAACTTCTTGTTCTTCCTCAGATAGCTCTTCTTCAGCTTCATCCTCACTTTCTGATGCAGAGGTAGGAGGACCAAAACTATCCTCAATAACATTAACAAATCAAAGAATTAATCAAATTGCTTTGTTCAGGTTGAAGAGAACATTAATACATATTTTCCCTCCAATTTTCATGAAGATCCAATGGTAGGGGAGAAAGTTATGACTCTTTTCCCAAAACTGCAAACCCTAGGCAACATTCAGATCTGCCCTCACAAAAATTGTAATATCTCTCACAAAACTAAATGAAATTATACCAAACAAAAATAATTATAAACTAGAAACATATATCTTTCCATCCATCTATTATATGCATCAATGTGAGGCTGTACCAGGCCGTACCATGCATATTTTCAGACTGCATTTTCAGAAAATTAAACTCTGCAAACCTACCCTTAATAAAAATGCCATAACTTATTCAAATCTTAATGAAATTTGATGCAACGAAAAAAAATAGAAAGTAGAATCAATACGCTTTCCATCCATACAACATTCTAGTCATATAAAATCCATACAAATCTGTACCAATCTTTGAAACAACAATTTAATATTCAGAAATGCAGAAACAAGGGTATCTTTTATTGATATCACATCAAAATGTAACAACCCACATTCTCCAACCTTCTCCCCTCCTACCTTCACAAATGGATACAAGGCCTTTTAAAGGCATTACATCATGACTCTTTAGTTCCTAACTTCCTTGGAACGAACTAAGAGCCAAATGACTCTTCACCTTCCCTCATTTTACATCTTTTGAAATTTTACATTTTGTATGACAACCTTTACATTGTATGCAATATTTTGCATATTTGAACCTCCTAATGACCTAAACACCTAATAGTGACTTGATTAACCTCATTACAATGTTGAACCATTAAAATTTAATCAAACTCCTATGGAAGTATCAATTTGTCAAGGTGCTCCTGCACCATACAACCAACCAACAAAGATTTCCAAGTCCCTTGGAAATGTATCTACAAAACAAAACTCTTTTTTTGCATCTTTGTCTATCTCTTCATCTTTAACTTTAGGTTTCAATCTTTACACAAATAGAAAGGTGACCAACCAACCAACAAAATCTGAACTACCATCATCTTAGAGCATCTTCAGGCTCCCTCTACTCCCATTAGTGGAGTACTCTTCAAGCTGCAACATCAAGTGCTTCTTCAGTCAGGTATCCATCTCTCTACTGCTTCACAACACCAACTCACCAAACCATTCATCTCACCCAATAGCAGATCCTGGTGATGCACCTACCACTCTCTCCTTAGTGGTTTCTCTCTACACCCTTATCCAGCCTAATCTCCATTGGAGAATGGTCATGACAGACCTCATCTTGTCTGCCCACACACACAACCTCAAATAACATCCTTCTGCAGTTAGGGTATGTGCAGGATCATCGCGGGCCAAACAGTGGCAATAGGAAAAAAATCACGTTTTTACTTAGCCAAATTCGCGACTTGGCAAAGTTTGACTTTGAAATGGATATCTGTTTTGGTTTGTTTTTGGTTTGGTGCCAAACCAAAACGATAAGAACGGATATCCGTTCTGAGAACGGATATCCGTTCCATTTTCTTTTCTCTATTGTTTTCATTGTTTTTTATTTTATTATTTTAGCATTTTTAGCATTTTACTATTTAGGCATTTTAGCTATAAAATACAATCTAAATTTTAGAAAGACTGTATCATATGAAAGGGGCAACCTTGTCATCTTTTGGAATGCATGATTTCTTTTAGTTCCATCCATTTTGGCATCATTTATTCTTGTGATTGAGAGTTCTCTCCACCCTTGATTGAACCATTACTTCCCCTAACTAATTCTCATATCCTCTTGACTCTCAATCAATTCTTTAGTCCACTCTTAATAAGTCTTCTATAATCTCTCAATCAATTATTTAGTCCACTCCCAATTAGTCTTCTATAATCTCTCAATCAATTCTTTAGTCCACTCCCAACCAACCCCACCATTCATGTTGCTTCTTCTACTATTAATACATCTCTTGCCATCATTTTTAGGGGAGACTATCCATTTCTTCCATTTATGTCAAATTCTTGTTAATATCTCTTATTCCATTTTCCATTGATCCCAACACATCATGGATAGTGAGTCACCTCAAAAGAGTTAAGCCATATTTTCATTACAACCCCCACAATAATTATTATACTTTTACAGTCCTAACTTTGTGAGCCTTTTCCATTTCAATTTTAAGGATTTGAAGGTTCTTACACTCTCCATAAAATCTCCAAGTTCTCAAGGCATCCTTATTCTTCCCATTGTCATCAAGAGGATGTTCTAATTTCTACAAAGGAGGATAACAAAATGTTGGATCCTTGAGGACAAAAGCTAGCACAGGTGCCATAAAAAGACTCCTTGAAGCTTCGCATGTTCTTTACATTATTTTAAAAAGATTTCAGTAGTAATTAGAAAACTTAAATTTGCCTAAGAAAAGTAACAATTTGTTGCCTCTTGTTGCCTCTTCTTGGTTATTTTAAAAAGCAACAAGGTGAAGTGACACATCCTTATGACCAGCATCAAGAAGAACAACAGGAAGTGTATTTGGATCTTGGAAAAGATCAGGAAATAGAGGAACATCCAGTTGATGAGAATAAAGAGCAAGATAAAGAACAACTGGATGACTGAGATAAAGAGCTCGATGTGAAACATTATATGACATAGAACCAACAAGATGAACATCAAGTTGAACAATGAAAAAGTGGTATTAGTTGCACCTATATAGAGAAGTGGTTTAGAGGTTGGTTAGGGGAATTATTTAGGGTTTAGAGGTTTAGGGGTTTAGGGTTTACAGTTTAAAGACAGATAGAGGAGACAGAGGGGAGAGATAGGGAGATAGAGAGTGAGAGGCATGTCCAAAGACATAGAGAGAGAGAGAGAGATTGAGAGGTAGAGGGATATTAGAGATAGGGAGATAGAGGTTTAGGGTTGCTTGGGTTTAGGGGCATTATTTAGGGTTTAGGGTTTAGGGTCTTGGGGTTAGGGGTTAAGGTTTAGAGGTCTAGGGTTTAGGGTTTAGAGAGAGATAAAGGACCAATAGGGAGATATAGAGGAGTCCGAGGGGAGAGATAGGGAGATAAAGAGTGAGGGACATGGCAAGAGACAGCGAGAGAGATTGAGAGGTAGAGGGACAAAGGTGATAGGGAGATAGGGGAGAGATAGGGAGATAGTGGTTTATGGTTACTTGGGTTTAGGGTTTAGGGGTTTGGGGTTTAGGGTTTCTCAGGTTTAGGGGTTAGGTTTTAGGGGCATTATAATTTAGGGTTTAGGATTTATTGTTTAGGGGTTAGGGGTTAGGTTTAGAGGTTTAGGGTTTTGGATTTTAGGGTTTATAGATAGAGAGGAATGATAGGGAGATATAGAGGAGTCTGAGGGGAGAGATAGGGAGAAAAAGAGTGAGGGACATGGCCAGAGACATAGGGAGAGAGATTGAGAGGTAGAGAGTCAAAGGTGGTAGGGAAATAGGGGAGAGATAGGGAGATAGTGGTTTAGGGTTTCGGGGTTTAGGGTTTCTCAGGTTTAGGGGTTAGGGGTTAGGGTTTAGGGGCATTATTTAGGGTTTAGGATTTAAATTGTTTAGGGGTTAGGGGTTACATTTAGAGGTTTAGGGCTTTGGATTTAGGGTTTATATAGAGAGATGAATGATAGGGAGATAGAGAGAGGAGATCGAGGAGAGAGATAAGGAGATAGAGAGTGAGGCACATGGCCAGGGACATAAGGAGAGATCAAGAGAGGTAGAGGGATGATAGAGATAGGGAGATAGGGGAGAGATAGGGAGATATAGGTTTAGAGTTGATTGGATTTAGGGTGTACTTGGGTTTAGGGTTTCTTAGTTTTGTAGATAGCTAGATAGAAAGAGAGAGGAGACAGATAGGGGGAGATGGAGGTGACAAAGGGGAGAGATAAGGAGATAGAGAGTGAGTGAGATGTCTAGAGAAATAGGGAGAAGGATTGAGAGGTAGAGCTTGATGATAGAGATAGGGAGATAAGGGAGAGATAGGAGATAGGGTTTAGGGTTGCTCGCGTTTAAGGTTTAGGGTTTAGGGGTTCGGGGTTAAGGTTTAGGGGCATTATTTAGGGTTTAGGTTTTATGTTTTAGGGGTTAAGGTTTAGAGGTTTAGGGTTTAGTGTTTAGAGAGAGAAGACAATTAGGGAGATATAGAGTGAGGGACATGGCCAAAGCATAGGGAGAGAGATTGAGACCTGGTAGAGGAATGATAGTGATGGGGAGATAGTGAGATAGGGAGATAGAGAGATAGAGGTTTAGGGTTTCTTGGGTTTAGTGTTTAGGATTTAGGGGTTTATGGTTTCTCAAGTTTAGGGTTTAGGGGTTAGGAAATAAGGGTTAGGGGTTAGGGGTTAGGTTTAATCATGTGTTAATACAGGTTGTGGAGTGAGAAATGGGTGGTATGGGAGATCAGAAGACTAGTTTAAAGTTGGGCAGATGGATATATGTCACAACAAAAGGTTCAAAGGCTCGTCAAAAGTGGAGTGATTGGAGCATCGGTATAAGAATTTTTGAGTTGGTCGATAGTGTTTATCTTGCCGATAGGAAGAATGTATATGATTTGATGTTATTTGGGACTTTGAGAAGGTTTCTTAAAGCTGATTAAGCTTTAATCTATTTGAACTATGGGTTTTGATGGGTATTTCACCGTGTTTTGAGAGCTTCCACTGTGTGCTCTGCATTAGACCAATAGGGAGATATAGAGGAGTCCGAGGGGAGAGATAGGGAGATAAAGAGTGAGGGACATGGCAAGAGACATAGAGAGAGAGATTGAGAGGTAGAGGGACAAAGGTGATAGGGAGATAGGGGAGAGATAGGGAGATAGTGGTTTATGGTTACTTGGGTTTAGGGTTTAGGGGTTTGGGATTTACGGTTTAGGGGATTAGGGTTTCTCAGGTTTAGGGGTTAGGGGTTAGGGTTTAGGGGCATTATTTAGGGTTTAGGATTTAAATTGTTTAGGGGTTAGGTTTAGAGGTTTAGTGTTTTGGATTTAGGGTTTATAGAGTGAGAGGAATTATAGGGAGATAGAGAGAGGAGACCGAGGAGAGAGATAAGGAGATAGAGAGTGAGGCACATGGCTAGGGACATAGGGAGAGAGATCAAGAGAGGTAGAGGGATGATAGAGATAGGGAGATAGGGGAGAGATAGGGAGATATAGGTTTAGAGTTGATTGGATTTAGGGTGTACCTGGGTTTAGGGTTTCTTAGTTTTGGAGATAGCTAGATAGAAAGAGAGAGGAGACAGATAGGGAGAGATAGAGGTGACAAAGGGGAGAGATAAGGAGATAGAGAGTGAGCGAGAGAGATTGAGAGGTAGAGGGACAAAGGTGATAGGGAGATAGGGGAGAGATAGGGAGATAGTGGTTTATGGTTACTTGGGTTTAGGGTTTAGAGGTTTGGGGTTTAGGGTTTCTCAAGTTTAGGGGTTAGGGGTTAGGGTTTAGGGGCATTATAATTTAGGGTTTAGGATTTATTGTTTAGGAGTTAGGGGTTAGGTTTAGAGGTTTAGGGTTTTTGATTTAGGGTTTATAGAGAGACAGGAATGATAGGGAGATATAGAGGAGTCCGAGGGGAGGGATAGGGAGATAGAGAGTGAGGGACATGGCTAGAGACATAGGGAGAGAGATTGAGAGGTAGAGGGACACAGGTGGTAGGGAGATAGGGGAGAGATATGCAGATAGTGGTTTAGGGTCACTTGGGTTTAGGGTTTAGGGGTTTGGGGTTTAAGGTTTAGGGGTTTAGGGTTTCTCAGGTTTAGGGGTCAGGGGTTAGGGTTTAGGGGCATTATTTAGGGTTTAGGATTTAAGTTGTTTAGGGGTTAGGGGTTAGGTTTAGAGGTTTAGGGTTTATAGAGAGAGGAATTATAGGGAGATAGAGAGAGGAGATGGAGGAGAGAGATAAGGAGATAGAGAGTGAGGCACATGGCCAGGGACATAGGGAGAGAGATCAAGAGAGGTAGAGGGATGATAGAGATAGGGAGATAGGGGAGAGATAGGGAGATATAGGTTTAGGGTTGATTGGATTTAGGGTGTACCTAGGTTTAGGGTTTCTTAGTTTCAGAGATAGCTAGATAGAAAGAGAGAGGAGACAGATAGGGAGAGATAGAGGTGACAAAGGGGAGAGATAAGGAGATAGAGAGTGAGCGAGAGAGATTGAGAGGTAGAGGGACAGAGGTGATAGGGAGATAGGGGAGAGCTAGGGAGATAGTGGTTTATGGTTACTTGGGTTTAGGGTTTAGGGGTTTGGGGTTTAGGGTTTCTCAGGTTTAGGGGTTAGGGGTTAGGGTTTAGGGGCATTATAATTTAGGGTTTAGGATTTATTGTTTAGGGGTTAGGGGTTAGGTTTAGAGGTTTAGGGTTTTGGATTTAGGGTTTAGATAGAAAGAGAGAGGAGACAGATAGGGAGAGATAGAGGTGACAAAGGGGAGAGATAGGGAGATAGAAAGTGAGTGATATGTCTAGAGAAATAGGGAGAAGGATTGAGAGGTAGAAGAACTATAGAGATAGGGAGATAAGGGAGAGATAGGAGATAGAGTTTAGGGTTGCTCATGTTTAGGGTTTAAGGGTTAAGGTTTAGAGGTTTAGGGTTTAGTGTTTAGAGAGAGAGGACCAATAGGGAGATATAGAGTGAGGGACATGGCTAAAGCATAGGGAGAGAGATTAAGAGGTAGAGGAATGATAGTGATGGGGAGATAGTGAGATAGGGAGATAGAGCTCGATAGAGGTTTAGGGTTTCTTGGGTTTAGTGTTTAGGATTTAGGGGTTTATGGTTTCTCAAGTTTAGGGTTTAAGAGTTAGGAAATAGGGGTTAGGCGTTAGGGGTTAGGTTTAATCATGCATCCCAGTCATTCCCCTATCATTCCTATATATCCTATCTCTCCCCTCTATCTTTCCCTCTCCCTTATCGACAAAGCAAATGGAAACAAGAAAACTAGGACTCCCTTTCTCAGGTTTAGGGTTTAGGGCTTAGGGGAATTATTTAGGGTTTATGGTTTAGGGGTTAGGGTTTAGTATTTGGAAGAATTATTTAGGGTTACTTGGGTTTAGGGTTTAGGGGTATTATTTAGGGTTTACGGTTGCATGTCAAAAGTAGTCTCTCTCTCTCTCTAAATCTGTAAACCCTAAATAATGGCCCTAATCCCTAACCCCTAACCTGCATCTACCTCTCTCCTGTATCTATTCAAAAGTGCCTTTAAAATACTATGAGATACCTTAGTATAAGTAAATCATATAAAAATCAAATATATATATATATATCATCATAATCCTATATAAATTTTGATAGTATTTTATAGCTAAAATGCCTAAATACTTAAAATGTATGCAATGCTAAAATAATAAAATAAAAAAAATGAAATACAATAAGGAAAAGGAAAACGGATATCCGTTTTGGAGATCATAAAAAGCAAAAAAGACTGCATTTTTGCAAACCCGCGGCTTGCAAAAACGCAGTCTCATCTTCAAAAAAATGGATATCAACGCTGAGGAATGGATATCCAATCCAAAGAGGTAAGATTTCATGCATTTTTTTGGTTTGTTTTGTATTTTCAAGCAATTTTTTTGGTTTTTATGCTAAGTGGGTATGTTTTATAATTTAATTAGGTAAAATGGATGCACAAAATGAAAACCCAAACCCTCCACCACCAAACCCTCCCCCTCCAACAGTAGAAGAGAATATTCAAAGAAATATTGATCATATAAGCAGGATCATAGAAATGTATCGCCGCCACCCTCGATTGTCTATAATGAGATCAAATTTAGAGGGAATCATTAATCATATTCAAACCTTGTCCACCCAACATGAATCATTTTAGCAATGGCGAGAAGCCAAGAAGGCTGAATATGCTGGCGGTTTGTCATATGAGGAAGTCAAAGATTTAGAGATTACAAAAACTAGGTTGGCCCAACACTTTGTCAATCCTAAAACCGGATTGCATGTTGATGTCCGTAAGCCCAAATTTTTAATCAAATGGTGTATTCATGAGGGCATTAGTCAAAACTTTTGGGATCGTTGGTGGATGGTTTTTGATAAACCACCCAACAACAATTTAGATGTGCCTTTGTATTTCCTCCGTAAACTCTATGCAGAGTTCGTCATGGGTCAACATGTTAATTATTTTGATTCTAGAGAGTTTCAAGGAGTGGGCAGAGGAATGCCTCAAGATAGACCTGGGGCAATTAGACAAGTACAAGGTCCCTATATTCCCCCTCCTGCTATCCCTTCTCCACCCCCAATGCAGCACCCAGATGTTGTTGCAAGTGCAACACAATAGGGCCTTAGTGCCATACACTCTTTGACTGAGCATTTGATCATACAGACATCTCATTTTGCACAAGCACATGATGAAGGTGATGATATTAGATCACCTGGTACCACTAGACCGTCATCGTCCAGACATATATGTGTGCCCCATCATTGCATTTCTTGCAGTCATTTATGCTTGGGTCCTATTATGGAGAGTAGTGAGCCACCGTTGAACACATCAGAGTATGATCTCCATTCACGAGATGAGGCAATGGGGTCCAGAACTCAAGCTGAGGGGTCAGGAACAAGAGTAGAAGCTACTGGATTAGTAAACATTAGAGAAGGAGAAATGCATGAGCAATTTTTTGTGCAGGTAAAATTTAAAGTTAAATTTTATGGTCTATTCCATTTGAATATATAAACAACTTTATTAGTACTAATGTTTCTAAGTGGGATAACAGTTGATGATAGAGGAGGAGTTGACAGAAGTTCATCATGCAACTTTGTCTGCCATCCAATTTGGCTTGGACTTGCCGGTATAAATTGTTGTACACATTAACTTTTTTTTTATGCATTTATTTCTTTGTGAGTAATTATATATTAATTTATATCTTGATGTTAATTTTATTTTATAGCCAATCGAAAATGTGAATGATGTGGCATTTTTGCCAATAGTCTTTTCTCGAACTCCTGATCGACCCAAGGGACTATCATTTGCAGAACGGCTTTCTCAACGCCAACAAAGGGTGGAGGTAATTTGATTGAATTGTACTTTAATTGATAATTTAGAAAACTTAAATATTTGATTATAGTCATTTAGAGTCTTACATTCTTGTCCTTTTTAATTGATGCAGGAGGCCTCGATGGTAGTATGTGCTTGTTTTCTAGTAGATAAGTTTTTGTGTAGTGCATTTCCTATTTCAAATGTATCCATTTCCTATTTTGTTTAATAATTATATATTAATTTATTTCAATGTTACTTTGCTTTTATGTAGTCTATTGAGAATGTGAGTGATGTGCCACCTTTGCCATCATGCTTCACTAGGACACCTGATCGTCTTAAGAGAAAATCATTTGCAGAACGATTGTCCAAACAACAACATAGAGTTGAGGTAATTGAATTGAATTTTTCTAAATAATTGATAGTTTTTCTAAATAAATGAAAGTTCTTAATTGTAGTAGATAAGAATCTATTTACTAACTTTAACTTGTGTTTTGACTTGTTAATGCAGGAAACTTCACCTCCATCAATTACTAGACATTTTGGTACAAAGAGGACACTTTTTCAGGATCCATCACAGATTGTGGATCCATCACAGATTGTGGATCAAGTGGACTTGTAGTATTTGATGTAGCTATTTGGCATGTAGATTGTATATAGATTTTGAGACATGGCATATGCCACATTTTGTAAAAAATATTTTGAGTTGGCATATTTGCTAAATTTTTGTATATGTCTACCATTATGGACTAGATTTTAATGTATATACACCTTGATATACAATATAATTTAAATTCCTTATGTGCAAGTCATCATACTTCCCATGATGCCATACATTATGATGATAGTTCTTTAGTCCATTGATGATATGTTTAGCATTGAGAATGGTTTTAGATCAAGAGAATGGTTTTAGATCAATAGAATCAATATGAAAAAATTCCTTATATATGCCCTAATCAAATAAGGTCATGATAAACCATTTCATCATGTATTTAGTCTTCATCTTGTCAAATTTTGTAAATATGTCAAAGTTATCATATGAAAAATGTAAAAAAAATGCAAAAGTATGGAAGATGAATAGTCAAGTACTCAAGAGTCAGTTGGAGACTATTGGTTTCCCTCAAATCATGTATAAATATGCATAAACCTGATGGAGTCAGCTTGTCATTGAGTCAAAAAGGTATTGATGGTTTGGAGTTACTTTAGTGTGTTCATATTGATAATATGTTCTCAAGAGAGTTTTGAGAATGTTTCAAGGATGCAGAATGTTTCAGGATATCTTTAGGATGAATATTTGATATCAATATGGTTTTGAGTTTGAATTGGTGCCTTCATACATTAGGAATTGTTAGTTGATCATATGGACAGAATAAGTGTTGTCAGTTGAGTTGGCTTGTTTAGTGTATATCTCTCATGTGATGAGTTGTTTATTAGTGGTATTGTTGATACAGGTGATGGAGTTCATTTGACATCATGTTGTGGCATAATCATATTTGATCTTAGTGAAACAGATGATATGATTTACAAGAGGCAGTGAAATTGGTCATGGGCTTTCATGCATTTCATGTTTATTCATATACAAGATTCATGTATTTGAAAGTATTGATCACCTTGGTGTTTTTCTTGTAGTTTGTCATCTCTTAGTGCTGTCTTCTATCATTCCCTTATCCATCTTCATAGAACTTGCTTAGTAAACATATCCTTATGCATACAATTTTCTCCTTTAAAGGTGCATAAGACTATACATGCCACACACTATATTGTTTCACAGTTGAGGATGTTTTGAGCTATTGTCAGATCTCTATTCTCCTACCTTGATTGTCACTGGTTACTCACTCTTCAAGTTTTGGTTAAAGAAAGGTTGTTCAATTTCTAAGATTTAAGGTCATTTCACTTATGTTGACCAGCCAAAGGGTTATTATACATTGTGACCACTGGCCCCATCTTTCTTCATTGGGTGGCAAAGTCTAAATCAAGGCAAACGGTCAAGTTCGGTGGTTTTTGTTTTTAAAAAAACTTTATCACCTTTTAAAGAAAAGGCTTGAGCGGGAAAATTTTTTAAAAATTGGAGCATGGAGCCCGTGATGAAAAATATTTTGCAGATCCCTGAGACCAAAAACCTGCCAAACTTTGACTGGGCAGTTCTCAGAATTTGTGATAGTAATTTATGCTCTGTTTGGACCTACAGGTGCATGTGGCATCCTTCCACAATAACCTCTCTTATTTTTGGTCAACTCCATTATGTTTGACCGTGTTGAAATCAAACGCATTGGTGCAAAATGCTTCAATTTGATGCAGTGGAAAGGTGCTAGGTGCAACATTTTTCATTCCATAGCTCGTGCGGTCGAACGAACTGCGCTAATGCGTCGGGGTGGGCGGGTAAATACTAGTGGAGGTCTCATTTCGTGTGCCAAGCGTCCTAGTCATTCCGAGCAAGAGGCTACCGGTAAAGTCCCTTAAGATCCCTGAGACCAAAAAACTGCCAAACTTTGACTGGGCAGTTCTCAGAATTTGTGAAAGTTGGGAATGTTCTGTTTGGACCTACAGGTGCATGTGACATCCTTCCACAATAACCTCTCTCATTTTTGGTCAACTCCATTCTGTTTGTCCGTGTTGAAATCAAACGCATTAGTGCAAAATGCTTCAATTTGATGTAGTGGAAAGGTGCTAGGTGCGACATTTTTCATTCCATAGCTCGTGGGGTCGAACGGACTATGCCAACGCGTTGGGGTGGGTGGGTAAATGCTAGTGGAGGTCTCGTTTCATGCACCAAGCGTCCCAGTCATTCCGGGCAAGAGGCTACCGGCAAAGTCCTTTAAGATCCCTGAGACCAAAAAACTACCAAACTTTGATCGGGCAGTTCTCAGAATTCATGAAAGTTGGGAATCTTCTGTTTCAACCTACAGGTGCACGTGACATCCTTCCACAATAACCTCTCTCATTTTTTTCAGCTCCATTTCATTTGACCGTGTTGAAATCAAACGCATTGGCGTAAAATGCTTCAATTTGATGCAGTGGAAAGGTGCTAGGTGTGACATTTTTCATTCCATAGCTCGTGCGGTCGAACGGACTATGCCAACGCATCGGGGTGGGTGGGTAAATGCTAGTGGAGGTTTGGTTTCATGCGCCAAGCATCCCAGTCATTCCGGGCAAGAGGCTACCGACAAAGTCCCTTAAGATCCTTGAGACCAAAAAACTACCAAACTTTGATGGGGTAGTTCTCAGAATTCGTGAAAGTTGGGAATGTTCTGTTTGGACCTACAGGTGCATGTGACATCCTTCCACAATAACCTCTCTCATTTTTGGTCAACTCCATTCCATTTGACCGTGTTGAAATCAAATGCATTAGCGCAAAATGCTTCAATTTGATGTAGTGGAAAGGTGCTAGGTGCGACATTTTTCATTCCATAGCTCATACAGTTGAACAGACTACGCCAACATGTCAGGGTGGGCGGGTAAATGCTAGTGGAGGTCTCGTTTCGTGCGCCAAGCGTCCCAGTCATTCCAGGCAAGAGGCTACCGGCAAAGTCCTTTAAGATCCCTAAGACCAAAAAACTGCCAAACTTTGACGGGGCAGTTCTCAAAATTTGTGAAAGTTGGGAATGTTCTGTTTGGACCTACAGGTGCATGTGACATCCTTCCACAATAACCTCTCTTGTTTTTGGTCAACTCCATTCTGTTTGACCGTGTTGAAATCAAGCACATTGGTGCAAAATGCTTCAATTTGATGTAGTGGAAAGGTGCTAGGTGCAACATTTTTCATTCCATAGCTCGTGCAGTTGAATGGACTATGCCAACGCATCGGGGTGGGCGGGTAAATGCTAGTGGAGGTCTTGTTTCATGCGCCAAGTGTCCCAGTCGTTCCGAGCTGTAAGCTACCGGCAAAGTCAAAAGTTGCTAGGATTGAAATTTTGCATTCCATAGGTCCTGGGGCCAAACGGTTTGCGCCAACATGTCGGGGTGGGTGAGTAAATGCTAGGGGAGGTCTCGTTTTGTGAGCAAAACATCCCAGTCCTTCCCAGCTGTAAGCTACCGGCAAAGTGACTTTACTGGTAGCTTACAGCTCAGAAGGACTGGGATGCTTTGCACACAAAACGAGACCTCCCCTAGCATTTACTCGCCCACCCCGACATGTTGGCGCAAACCGTTCGGCCCCAGGACCTGTGGAATGCAAAATTTCAATCCTAGCAACTTTTGACTTTGCCGGTAGCTTACAACTCGGAACGACTGGGACACTTGGTGCACGAAACAAGACCTCCACTAGCATTTACCCGCCCACCCCGATGCGTTGGCGCAAACCGTTCGGCCCCAGGACCTGTGGAATGCAAAATTTCAATCCTAGCAACTTTTGACTTTACCGGTAGCTTACAGCTCAGAACGACTGGGACGCTTGGTGCACGAAACAAGACCTCCACTAGCATTTACCCGCCCACCCCGACACGTTGGCGCAAAACGTTTGGCCCCAGGACTTGTGGAATGCAAAATTTCAATCCTAGCAACATTTGACTTTGACGGTAGCTTACAGCTTAGAATGACTAGGATGCTTTGCATACAAAACAAGACCTCCCCTAGCATTTACTCGCCCACCCTGACATGTTGGAGCAAACCGTTCGGCCCCAGGACCTGTGGAATGCAAAATTTCAATCCTAGCAACTTTTGACTTTGTCGGTAGCTTACAGCTCAGAACGACTGGGATGCTTTGCACACAAAACAAGACCTCCCCTAGCATTTACTCGCCCACCCCGACGTGTTGGAGCAAACCGTTTAGCCCCACAAGCTATGGAATGATAAATGTCGCACCTAGCACCTTTCCACTGCATCAAATTGAAGCATTTTGCGCCAATGCGTTTGATTTCAACACGGTCAAACGGAATGGAGTTGACCAAAAACAAGAGAGGTTATTGTGGAAGGATGCCACGTACACCTGTAGGTCCAAACAGAACATTCCCAACTTTCACGAATTCTAAGAACTGCTCGGTCAAAGTTTGGTAATTTTTTGGTCTCAGGGATCTTAAGGGACTTTGCCGGTAGCCTCTTGCCTGGAATGACTGGGATGCTTGGCGCATGAAACGAGACCTCCCCTAGCATTTACCTACCCACCCCGACGCGTTGGTAGAGTCCGTTCGACCCCACGAGCTATGGAATGAAAAATGTCGCACCTAGCACCTTTTCACTACATCAAATTGAAGCATTTTACGCCAATGCGTTTGATTTCAACATGGTCAAACGGAATGGAGTTGACCAAAAATGAGAGAGGTTATTGTGGAAGGATGCCACGTACACCTGTAGGTCTAAACAGAGCATTCCCAACTGTCACAAATTCTAAGAACTGCCCGGTCAAAGTTTGGCAGTTTTTTGGTCTCAGGGATCTTAAGGGACTTTGTCGGTAGCCTCTTGCCTGGAATGACTGGGGCGCTTGGCGCATGAAACGAGACCTCCACTAGCATTTACCTGCCCACCCCGACGCGTTGGTGCAGTCCGTTCGACTGCACGAGCTATGGAATGAAAAATGTCGCACCTAGCACCTTTCCACTGCATCAAATTGAAGCATTTTGCACCAATGCGTTTGATTTCAACACGGTCAAATGGAATGGAGCTGACCAAAAATGAGAGAGGTTGTTGTGGAAGGATGTCACGTGCACCTGTAGGTTGAAACAGAACTTTCCCAACTTTCACGAATTCTGAGAACTGCCCGGTCAAAGTTTGGCAATTTTTTGGTCTCAGGGATCTTAAAGGACTTTGCCAATAGCCTCTTGCCTGGAATGACTGGGACGCTTGGTGCATGAAACGAGACCTCCAATAGCATTTACCCGCCCACCCCGACGCATTGGCGCAGTCCGTTTGGCCCCACGAGCTATGGAATGAAAAATGTCGCACCTAGCACCTTTCCACTACATCAAATTGAAGCATTTTGCGCTAATGCGTTTGATTTCAACACGATCAAACGGAATGGAGTTGACCAAAAATGAGAGAGGTTATTGTGGAAGGATGTCACGTGCACCTGTAGGTCCAAACAGAACATTCCCAACTTTCACGAATTCTGAGAATTGCCCCGTCAAAGTTTGGTATTTTTTGGTCTCAGGGATCTTAAGGGACTTTACCGGTAGCCTCTTGCCTGGAATGACTGGGATGCTTGGTGCATGAAACGAGACCTCCACTAGCATTTACCCGCCCACCCCGACGTGTTGGTGCAGTCCGTTCGACCCCACGATGAGTAGAACAAAAAATATTGTTCCTGTTGACACATTCTCAATCATTGACATGGATGATATCTCAGTACTATTCCTTTAGGCACAATATGAGCTTCCAATGGAAGGTGCAATTGTGAGGTTAAGATGATGAAAAGTGTGCCTCATTCACAGTCATGTTTTACTTGTCTTCAATGATGATTCCTTGATTCAACTTAATCCTTTGATAATACATTTTAACCTCCTTGTGAAAGCGCACTTTCAAGGTTGCTTGAGCAAGAGCTAGCGCCTCAACATCAAGGCGCACTTTTGGTGTTCTAGAAACATGAACTAGCACCTCAAATAGTAAGGCACTCATTCTAGGTTGTTTATTCAATAATTGGCACTAGTCACATATGGTGTAGAGAGGTAGATGTGCGCCCAAGTCATCATTTGATGCCTTCAATAACTATAAACTCCTTTGATGATGCATTTTATCCTTCCTATTCACTATCTAGCCTTAGGCGCACATTTTAGGTTGATAAATCATAATCTAGTGCCCTAAGTACCAAGGCACACTTTTAGATTAGTTTGATAAAGGATTAGCGCCTTCATTTCTAGGCGGAAGTTTGGAGTTGAAATACATCAAAATAACAAGTTTCTTCATCACTTCAAACATATTTAACACTTTGAAGATCTCCAATGCATGATTGAATATCAAGAAACCAATGTATCATTTCATGAAGGTCTTAAGTGTTGTAAATATGCATCTTCTTATTTAATCATGTGTTGTAAATGAAGGAATGCAATGATTGCAATATTTGCACAAAACGGAATTTTTGATAAAGATTGAAAGGAAATGTTAAGAAAATGCAATTGGCGGGTGTAAATCCAAAGTGTGGAAGCATAGACAAGGCATGTGAATAGTTTGGCATGACACCTCAAAGAGATGTTATCTCATGGAATGCAATGATTGCAAGATATGCACAAAATAGATTTTTTGAAAAGGCTTTAGAAACTTTGAAGCAAATACAATTGGAACGTTTAAAACCAAATTCCATAACCTGTGCAAGCATTCTCCCTACTTGTGCCAAATTAGGATCTTATATATACATATATGCACATAATGTCATGAAAATAATGTATAGTGTATATATCAAGCCATATAGGCATGTACAAATAAAACCATATGGGTATATACAATGATATACATCGATAACATACAAAAGTATGTTTACAAAGCCAAATACACATATGTAACAAAATGTCCCAAAATCAAATCTCCTATGGATTGCTATCAAATAATCTATGGCTCTTGCTAGGCCATGAAGATGGTGAACCAGTCAATGACTCATCTTCCATCACTCATCGACTAGACCTCCTCGATAGAGATTTTTGAATTTCCACCTATTAATACAATCAAACAACGTGCACATTAATATAGAATTTAATATTCAAAATATATAACATGACATAAATAATCAATCACTTACCACCAATTGGTGATCCCTTTTGATCATTTGTTCTCTCTCTTCTTCTATAGAGCTGGATGGGTAGGGGAGGTGACGTCCTGTGAGAAGCATGAACAAGCAGATTTAAAAGTAAACATGAATATCATAAATATATACATTAAATGCTGCGCTTATTATAGGACTGTTCTAGTACTATTTTAGGACTGTCGTAGGACTGTTGTAGTTAAAACTATCCAAGTAGACATGTATAGGACTGTTATAGGATTGTCATCTCATGGAATACAATGATGGCAAGATCAAGGCTAGATTAATTATGACTGTTATAGGACTTTTATAAGAATGCAAAGTAAGGAAGCATAGGCAAGGCACATGAACTGTTTGGTGGAATACCTCAAAGAAATGAGAATTTTATCAGATGTTGTAGTTGCAATTGCCATGTGACACATGTATGTAATATGTGAAAGCATAGACAAGGCACATGAACTATTTGGCAAAAGACATCAAATACATGTCACCTCATGGAATGCCTTATGTAGAAAAAGGTACAAATGTGCAGTATTAAGAAATACAAATGAGAACTAAAAATCATACCTCGAGTATAGTCAAAATAACCTATGATGCCATACAAAATAATTTACGATGCCATGCAAAATAATCTATGATGCCATCTAAAATAACTTTATTCATTGTGCTGTATAGTCAAAAGCATGCATTATAGTTATTAAAGTAACAAGATTTTTAATAAAACAATTCTAAAAAATAGAAAAAACAAGAACAAGTTAAGATAAAAAAATGTCATACCTATCCATCTGGAAGTTTAAATGCTAGTCAAGCGTACCTGAGGGGTCATCTCTTACCTTCAAAGTATCCAATATTGCTTCATGATCAGCATTACTAATTGTCCATAGTTCTTTTGATTTTGGTCTTCCACGATGCTTTAGTAACTTGACATTTGTTGCTACAACTAGGTGAGAATACATCAATATGGTTTTATGCTTCTCAAAGTCTTCAAAGGCCGGGATGCCATTCTTTTTAACCATATATGTTCGTAACCAAGTCCCAGCAATAACAACTGATCCTGTAGGATATGTGAACCCATCATCATCTGTCATAGGTTGTGTTAGCTTTTGTTTTCCCTATACACATCGTGCCAACCAATAGTTTGACCTCTCTTCATTTCCATGCGGTGCAACAACTGCATAAACATGACCTGGCTGTACAAGGTCTGAAAGATGTTCATAGTCAAATGAGCTCTCCATGTCATTGACGGAAGATGATTGACCTTCATATAAAGGGACTAAATATTGTGGAATCCATACATCTACCCACTCACGTGACTCACAATTGTTCCAATTACATTTTATACAACTCTGACAAAAACAAGCTAATTCTCGTGTCCAAATAGTCCATGTACTTGCATTTGAGCTTTGAAATGAATGCATCTTTGATGATTCACTGATTCTCTGACATTCCAATTTCTCTATCGCTATCCCATCATCAACCAACCAAAAGAACCTGCGCACTTCAAAATCAAGAGCCACTCCTTGTGACAATGCATAGTTACACCACTTAACAATGGAATCTGCATCACTGAATGTAGCACCACCTCTAATCTTTAGTTGTTCTTTAAAAAGAGCTCTCTTCACGCATGCACCTGCTCCATCATGTTCACCTTTTTCGTGCCCGGCTTCAAAAAAATTCCAAATATGAGGTATACCCTTCTCTACATGCATTTTGCTCAACCAATAGAAATTACAAGCATTCTTGAATTGACCAGTGCAATTATCTGACCAAATGAGATGTTGATCTATTCTAATATCTTTTTCTTGCAAGAACCCATAAAATTGTTGAAAACAATATTGCACAAATTCTGCTGAATGAGATCGATCATCACTCATGTAAAAATGGTATTCTCTGACAATCTTCCTGTTCTCTTCTGTACTCTCGGGGGCATGTCTGTATGTGATGTGAACAAAAATAGCAATCTGAATAGAATTGTAGTACTGGGATTGAACTTCATTTTGGGGTTGCAATGTATAGTTTTCTGCAAAATCAACTACAGAGACAATAGTTCCAATCGGGAAAGAGTCTTTACACATCCTGAACTATTGATCTAACCATCGAGACCTGTGGCTATGTCTGACATACTTGTAGAAAATATTTTTCTTAAAATCATCAATAAAATCAGCAATACTTACCTCTCTTACAATCAACTCACATCTAGAACCTTCACCTCCACTTTTCAAATTGTATTTCACTGTCTCATATCTCTTTTTCTCAACCATTCTCTTTCCAAAATCATGCTTATTGCCCTCATGAAAACATGATACAAACTTTGATAACCCACCACATTGTAAACACTTTTCATTTAAACAATCATTCTTGTAGAACATGCAACCATCATCTCTAATACATAAAATAAATCTAATAAGTCCCTAGATGACTTTGGTAGTTGAATTGCACCACACTCCTGTAACATTTCGTTAGTGTGTAAAGTAGTCGAATATTGCATAATAATTCATGGTACATAGAAAATTCTACATGGTATTTGCAACAACATGTATTACGAACTTTAAGAGGAACACAATAAAATGGCTTAAGAGATTCAAATGCTCTTTGTGAGATTGTCATACCTGGGTGAGTTTCACAATATTGTTTGTGCAATGTTGTTTGGCTACATTCCAAGTAATGTTTAGGATGTGGTGTGTGGTCTTTATCACCAATTCTTAACTTTACAACATCTTTTGCATTCGGTGATACCCTAGAGTTAGTGTGCCAAAATCGTTCAATTTCTTCCTTTGTGCTATCAATTAGCTTCTTGTCAACTCGTGGAAGCCTACCACTGAAAGCCCAAGTATCATTGGCAACAGGACTATCTAGCCTTGATCTTAATGCTAGTGCTTTTGACAATGTTTTACGATTCAATCTTAAGTCAACACAAGTTGGCCTCATTAGTCGAGCATTTCTTAATTGTTTGCTTACTATTGAGGTTGTTATTACTCTATGGGCAGCTCTTTTATCTTTCCAATAGAATTGAGTGCATTGAAAAGGATTCTTACAATAATTTTATTCCGATTGGACACTTTGTTTAACCGAATCTTTAATTTCTTTAGTAAAGGTCTCATTTTGTACATCTTTAATAATTGCACAAAAAGTTGGCATTGTTCGGTTAATGTTTTCTTCTCAAAGTATTCATTGAAGAGTTTTGTAGCCCACAACCGAACCATTCGTGATGACCTCTTGCCTTCAAGTTTTTCCATTATGTTCTCATCAATTTCAAGTAACCATTTTGGGGTTTTTGGGTGTTTTCCAATTTCATCACGGTTATTCTCTTCTTGACAAATGTCCTCTCTTCTTATGAAATTTGGAGATACATTGATTGTTCTTGTTTCATCCATGTTTTCAACCTCATCAATTTTATCAACAAATGGATTATGGAGTGCAATTTCAATATCATGATGTTCATATCCACTTTCTTCAAGTGCACGTCTTCGTTTTTCTTCTTCTTCTTTGTCCATGGTATTGCTATTATGAATAGGTGTTTCATAACATTTTTCAATATTTTCATTTGCAATATCATGGTGAATTTCATTCTTATCTAACACTTCATTATAATCAAAATTAACATCTTCAAATTGCATGTCATTAGATAGTAAAGAAGAAGATTCACCTTGATGAGCATCTGCCAAACCCACCCTTCCAATCCTCTTCCTTTCCCTATCTTTTTTCCTAATTGCTTCAATTTCCTCCAATGTAACTTTCCTCCTCCTTTTTGCTTTACGACGACTGTTGCTCCCCATTAGGGGAACAAAAATATCACCCTTATGATTGTAACAAGAAAATTGTGTCTCCAAAAGTGCATAAAAATATTCCTTTCACTATCATAGCCAGAAATCACGAGTATTTCGACAGCAGAAGGTCTCTGGTTGCGGAAGTTGGGCCCAGAAATATTCCTTTTGTCTTTTTTTTTGCTTTTCCAAAACGGATATCCGTTTTGAAAACGGATATCCATTTTGGAAAACCCAATTCTTTGTAACGGGCACTTGCAACGTCCATATGCCTACTACAAAATAGATATCCGGTTTATTATGTACATTTGGATTCTATACTAGGGATTCATTGTATTATTCAATAAACTTGTGAATTACCATCTAATTTCAATGTTTACACACTAATCCACCTAGGTATCAACTTAATAAAGCTCTAGATATAAGCCATTATTTGATTTTAGGCTATCATCAAATGAGGAGCTTCTAAAGGCAAAAATGTTGTCCCAAAAGAAGACTCAATGTTATTCATAAAGACATTAGATTGTTAAAATACAAATTCAAGGTTAGATATTCCTTGGGCTATTTTAGTATAGAGAAGCAAAATTGCAATATATGACTATCCTAGGAATTAGAATGGTTGATCATAGGATATTCATGGCATTTTGATATTAATGGATGGATTGATGGATGTTTAGTGAGTTTAAGTTTAAATGTAATGTATGAGAATTCTTATTTATGAAGGATCTAATATGTCTTATGTCTTATTTGCAGGCCATTCAAGAAAGAAATGAAAAGATACCAAGGACTATCATAACACCTATTATAAATAGGTGCATCAAAGGATTGTCATCTAGGACCTTACCAATATGGGAAGTTATCAAAAGCATGTCATGTTTAAAATTAAAGGCTTTATCACCTCTTTGTCCCTATAGGCCTATTAGAACAATAGGTCACATTTTATTCATATACCGGGGTTGAGAATAAACACTAAGCATTTGTAGTTATGGCAAGTGTAAATGGAAATAGATCACAACTTTAGACAATCTATCCTCTCCTAGATTGCACTGACTGAGTGGAAATTACAAATTCTCTATTAATGTCCTTTATATACTGAAGGTATGGGTGAGAAAGGTAAATTTTGTATGTTGTAGACAAGTGATGTAGAGCAACACATCAAAAGCTTACAAACAAGGTGTAAAATACCCATTAACCCACCAATTGCTCAAATAGCTTTTAAAATATCCTTTACCAAGGTCCAAACGAGACCGAAATACACTCTTTCTTTACTATCGGCAAGACATTTATGTTTCCGCAGTGCGCTCCCTATCAAATTGGTAACGGATAGGGGTTTTTTCAGGGGAACGTCGAAAGGGTTTGGCCGATACAGGCTGACAGCACCATTTAGGGTGAACTGTGGAATTTCCTCCACATCAACCACTCTATTGGTATGTTTCTTGTACCAAACACTGGTCCAGAAGCACACATTTTCTGAATTGGTAGAAGTCTAGTTGGAGAAATGTGGTCTCCTTGACTACTATTATTGTAGGATATGCATAAATGGGTTTCTTGAAAAGGCTTTAGAAATTTTCAAGAAAATGCAATTGGCAAGTGTAAAGCTAGATTCTGTAACCTTTGTCAGCATCCTCTCTACCTCTACCAAAATGGGAGCTTTGGAATAGGGTATGGACATTCATCAAAGCATAATGGAAGTGGGATTTTTGTAGATATTCTAGTTGGAAATGTTCTGGTAGACATGTATGGAAAGTGTGGAAGCATAGACAAGACACATGAACTGTTTGAAAAAATGCCTCAAAGAAATGTGGTCTCATGGAATAAGATGATTGCAGGATATATACACACTTACTCCGATGTGAGATTCACCACCCTTGTCTATCGGTAAGACCAATACCCTCGGTGAGACTTTTTACTTGCATTCTGACGTTATAACTCTCCCCGATGTGTTTACCATCCATTAGTCATCGGTAAGACTTCTACATCGGTCAGACATTCTCTTCAATTTCTGATATCGTATCTCACACTGAAAGAATAAACACCGAACTACACCATCGGCCAAACCGCCTCTATCGGTGAAACTTTTCTTCTCTCCTCTGAGAGTCCATCTCTTTCTGATGTTCCTTCTATCGATGTGACTCTCTCTCATCGGTGTAGTTCTCAACTGTTCTTCTGATGTGCCGATAAATAACCCATCGGTGACACTTAATGATTGTCACCCCGATATGACTTGATCTGTGAGATCAATGTTGTCGGCTCAATGGAACTTTGTCTCTCTGATAACTATTGTCAGTCCGATGTCTTTGATTTAGCCTATACATAACATGACTTGTTATCACTGGTCAACTAACGTATCTTTTCCCAATTTTCCCGATATGGCCGGTCAACCTTTGTATCCTTTGACATGTACATTCACCATTTACAACCACGATAAATGATAGCAGGATATACATGAAATGTCCACGCATACATAAATGATATACCCATGGATTGTATCTTTGGTGAAACAATACCAATGGTACAAAATATGTTGCTTCTCTTCATCCAAAACCAATGGCAAATTTTTTTTGTTAAATCAACAAAACGGATATCCGTTCTGAAAATGGATATCCGTTTCCAGAATGGATATCCATTTTCATAACGGATATCCGTTTCTAGTTGCTTTTACTGAAGCAAAACAGATATCCATCTTGCTTTGGTACAAAGCAAGACGGATATCCGTTTTGATTGTTGACTTTGTATGGATTGTAACGTGTTTTAATGTTTCAGTCTCTTCTTCGAACTTCACCCTTCGTGCTGATGACTTTTTTTTCATGCAAAATTGATAAAACGAAAAGGGTTTATAGAAAAAATTGTTAGCTTTCTAAAAATATAAGATTTATTTGGTTATCATTTTATTAAATAATTATTAATAATTTTCAATATACCGTGTCTCTGAAATCCTGATGGACACACTGATTGAAAAACATCCATAACTTTCAAACCATTTCACCTTTTTGAGATCCAAAACCTGCGTCACACTCTATGCTTTTCTGGCTATAGGTTAAATTTTTTTTTTTTGAATTTTGATTTTTTTTATCGAGTTAGGTTGGCTGGAAAATTACTTTTTATTTTCAAAAAAAAGTCACAGTAAAAAAATCATAACTAATTACTTTATTAGAAAAAAATTTCAAATAAATATGCATCACATCTGGACATGAGTCCTCTACTTATTTTGAAAGTTTCAAAAAATATATATATATTTTTACTCATAGTTAGGTTGGCTGGACACACACCCACTTTTTATTTTTTTCTGAAAAATTTAATAGCTGTTCATTGAAATATTCAATTTTCACTAAGTAAATTTAGTTTTTGTTTTAAAAAAAATAGTAGCCTATAAACTAGATTCAATTCTCTACAAATTTCATTCTTACATCTTTTTCAAATTGTATAGATAATCCATTCAAAATTTCACATGAACTTGATAAAGTCTAATTTTTTGTATTTTCATTGCCACTTAGAGGTATAGTTTGGCCCATCATGATCCTGCACATACCCGTTAGATGGACCAAGCACCTACAACCAAACAACTTAGCAAACAAAATAACGGTCACCAACACAAATCTTTAGCTTTCCTTTAGTTCTTCACCTACCTTCTCAGTGACAGGAAACAAATACACACCACCCAAATCTTTCACCAGCTCTGATACCAATTTGATGTAGAGGTAGGAGGACCAAAACTATCCTCAATGGCATTAACAAATCAAAGAATTAATCAAATTGCTTTGTTCATGTTGAAGAGAACATTAATACATATTTTTCCTCTAATTTTCATGAAGATCCAATGGTAGGGGAGAAAGTTATGACTCTTTTCTCAAAACTGCAAACCCTAGGCAGCGTTCAGACCTGCCCTCACAAAAATTGTAATATCTCTCACAAAACTAAATGAAATTATACCAAACTAGAAACACATATCTTTCCATCCATCTATTATATGCATCAATGTAAGGCTGTACCAAGTCGTACCATGCATATTTTCAGACTGCATTTTCAGAAAATTAAACTCTGCAAACCTACCCTTAATAAAAATGCCATAACTTATTCAAATCTTAATGAAAATTGATGCAACAAAAATAAATAGAAAGTAGATTCAATACTCTTTCCATCCATACCACATTCTGGTCATATACAATCTGTACAAATCCATACCAATCTCTAAAACAGCAGTTTAATATTCAGAAATGCAGAAACAAGGGTATCTTTTATTGATATCACATCAAAATGTAACAACCCACATTCTCCAACCTTCTCCCCTCCTACCTTCACAAATGGATACAAGGCCTTTTAAAGGCATTACATCATGACTCTTCAGTTCCTAACTTCCTTGGAATGAACTAAGAGCCAAATGACTCTTCACCTTCCCTCATTTTACATCTTTTGAAATTTTACATTTTGTATGACAACCTTTACATTGTATGCAATATTTTGCATATTTGAACCTCCTAATGACCTAAACACCTAATAGTGACTTGTTTAACCTCATTACAATGTTGAACCATTAAAATTTAATCAAACTCCTATGGAAGTATCAATTTGTCAAGGTGCTCCTGCACCACTTTCTTCTCTTGTTCTTAGATCAAACCCTTTTCGTAGCTCCTCTTGCGATGCATCGATTTGCCTTTGAAGGGCTCTAAAACCCTCTTTTGTGAAAGCATTCCTCCTGATATGATTTCTTCATGGAGGCATCTTGATCTCCGCAGCAAACTCGCAACCTCAAGTCTTGGTGCAAACTGCCTCATGGTCAGCGATCTGTCTACACACTTAAGAATCCTTTCTCTGATACCACTTGATGAAGGGGGTAAATAATAAAACACACAACAAAAGAAATGCCACACAAAAAATAGAATATATCTTTATTGATTTTGACAACTTATTACATTACAAAAGCTCAATTACAATCAGAGGAATCAATCTTCCATAGGCTGCAACACACTACAACTACCTCTCACAAGACTCTGGAATCTCTGCCTTCTGTAACCCCCAAATCAGCTAAGGTTTATGTTTTCCCACATATTCTTGACTCTACATTTTCCCCACTTAACTCTACTACTGTCCAAGGTTCCCAAAATAGTCATAAATAACACTTTTTGGTGGTCTCTAGCTAAATTTTGAAATTTGTAACTCCCTCCAAAAGTAGGTCAACTTCCCGGAAGCATAACTTTTGATCCAAGTGTCTAATTGACGAAATGTTTTAAGCGCCAGAAAGCTAGCGATGTGAACTATCACTTCAGAAAAGTGTAAATGGATTTTCATTAACGTTTTGGGATGTTATGGGATATTTTAGTGCCTCATATCTCCTTTCAGAAATTTTCAGGGGCTTTTCAGAAAATAAAAATTTTAATATCTTTCAGCTCACAAATGATCTTTGCCTGATTCCTTTGCCAAAGGTCTTATATTTCTGTTATGAAGTTTTCTATAATTTTTTGCTTAAATCTATGCCCAAATGCAAACATTCCTAAAATGGTAGGTAAACTTTCCAAAACTAGTAGTTTGCTATTTTTAGCAGTTTTGGAAAAACTAAAAGTTGTACATCGTTATTTAGGAGATTATGGAACTAGAAATACTAATTATGGAAAGAAATGAAAACAACTTTAATGATTTTGAAGCAACATCTTTTTGGGTGATGCAAGATTTCCCTTACACCATTGGATGCTCCTGCATCAATGATGGAGTCAAATGGCTAAGCTTCCACAGTGACAGTGGTGAGGCAAAGCTCATGGTTGGTGGCATCATATGAGTAGTGGTGGATTTAGGCAAGTTACCTCCCATAAATGTAGAGAAACCATGAGGTACGGGTGATTGCATCATTCTACCAAGAAATACAACCCATGCCATGCAAAGGGCGTGGGGCTAAATTCCAAACACGTTGTATGTGTACTAATGTGGCTGCATGATTGAGAAGAGACATGTTTAGAAAAAAATAACTTTTCTATGGTTTGGGTCTTGAATATTGCCACTTGATACAGAAACAGATTGGAAAATGATCCAATAAGACCGCATCAACCAAAAGTTCCATTGGCAAGGAATAATAGCTAGCAAAGGAGAAAAAAGACTAAGCGGATATCAGGGCTCTATCAATCCTCTTAAGACCTTGTAAGGTCTAGCCCACAAATTGCTCCAAGTGTACCATTGAGAATTAAGAAGGCGGTGGCTTGCATTGGGATCAAAAAGACCCAATTTATTACATATATGGAACCATGTCTACCTTTTGCTGGTTGTCCACCACATTGGAAAAGTTCCACATTTATCTTAGGCCATTTCAATCATATTAAACTCCTTACACAAAACCCAAGTGGCAGCTAACATTGAATTTGTAATCCAGTACCAAAGGGAAGATCTCTCTATGACATCATTGAGAGCATAAACATTAATAACCTCAAAGGAATGATTGTCAACATTGAAAAGAGTCCACAACATGTGGTTAGGGGGGTCACATCCATGATCAACCAACAACTAATGCCACATGGGCGAGAGAAAGGTGACAACTCTACCACAACCAAAATTGGTTCTTGTGTTTTCTAATCTACACATAGGAAGGATAACTACTCCCTTATGTCAAACAATGTAATAATTTTTAAGAAAAGTGTCTGAACCTTGCAACCTAATGTTAAGAACATTAAAAAAATATAACTTTTGGGCTATAGGACACAAAAGTATAACTTTCAAGGTTCTACAAGTCAATTTTGTCCTCAAAAACTGTTGAAACAAGCCTTAATTAGAGAAAGTTGGTTACGATGACATGAATCTTTATAAAATCATTATTTTTTAAAAATTAGCTCAATCAACTTCCCAAATCAAAAGTTCTAGCTTCTAAAAGTTGGGCTTCCCACATCAAAAAGTAAGAACATCTATGATGCATAAGGGAGTTTTAAGAAGAAGTTACACAAGTGTTTACCAACTTATTCATGTTATGGCACATCATGAGACGTCTTCAAATAGAGATAGTGGATCCAAAATAGAGTGCCCAAGTTGGTGAATGGATTATGAGGAGCTTATAACAAGTGTAAGAAATATGGTATTTAACTTGTGGACTTGTCTTGGGATCTTGGAATTGGATTTTGACTAGGGATTTGGGTGCCACATTTTGGGTGGTTTTAGTTGATGGCTTCCTAATTACCATTTGATGCTTTCATGTATTGTTTTTATCTATTGGTTACTTGAAATAGAGGATTCATAATAAGTTTTGTAGGTATTGTTATGCTACTAGAATTACTCCACACCTCTTGTTAGTGATACTTCTATAAAGGCCTAGACTTTGCAAGTGTAATGTAACCATTAATTAATAAATAATGTACATCAAGTTTCTTTTTCAAGTGAGGGTTTTCTCTCAAAAGGGTTTTCTCTATATAAATTATTGTGTTATAGTATATTACTTTTGTGTTTATTTTCTTGTAACTATATGATTAATTTAATTTTTCACATGCCTCCTCTCAAAGACGAGGGTAAAAAGCATATTCTATGTTGGAAATATCTTATAACAATAGTATATAGTTAGATAATAGGTTAGATTAAATAATGAATAAATTTTAATAGGTTATAGTTAGTAGATAAAATAATAGTTAGTTGAAAAGTTACTTTCCCATAGGAAATTTTAGTTAGTTTTGTATGGGAAAAGGATGGCTTTAAAAAGCCATATTGTAATGTAATGAAAATTATCAAATTAAGGCAATGCATTGAAATCTTGAAATATCAATAATATATTACATATTATTTTGTATTTTTTCTTTTTGTGCAATAATGGTTTAATCCAATATCTTTGTGTTTGCTCTATCTGTTTCAATTTGGTATTAGAGCACCTTTGAAAAATGGGTTGAAGGAGATACAATTGATGGTTGAGTGGTGGATGTGAATTTTTTTCAACACAATCATGTCCAACATAAAGTGATTTGTTCTATGTTATTACTATTGACTGCATACATGTTATTGTAGAAGAGTACCATGAACTAGTCTGAAAGCATGGATAACTACATTTTTGAAATGCATGGGAAATGGTATTGAATATTTTGTTTTTATTATTACTATAGTAGATTCATAATGGGTCCCCTAAAATAGTAATGTCTCAATGTTAGAAATCTACTTTTAAAGACTCAGGAACACAGATATATTCAATAGGCTTAAGAAGATTGTTGTTTTATAAGAAATCAATATTGAAGAGAATGTATTGCATTTACGCATGACAAGAGTAGGTAGTTTATTGTGGGATGTAGAGACAAAATTAGAGGAGTTTGGCCTTCTTTTTTTAAAGGTTATCTACAATCAAATAGAATAAAAAACAATGTGAAAGGCATTCAATCTACATTGAATAATCTTTTAGAAGAGAGCATGAAGTTGTAGATTTGTTCTAGAGAGTTGTAGTGTTTGTATGCCATGTAAGGTGCAATTTCATTCCAACGTGGGAGAGGTGTGCAACTGGATCATTGGAGAATGGAGGAAATGGTTGCATAATGGAAGAGGTTTGCAAAATAAACAATAAATTTTAATCAAAAGTCTTGTTCTACTTTGGGCCAAACGTTATCAATTGATGCATAGGTGAGTTGATAAGAGCAATGAAACTAAAGTCTATGGTATTAATTATGGAGTTCAACAAACTTGCACGTAAATATGCCTAGCATAGTTGATTTATGACTTTCAAATCATAGTTCCTATTGCGAATAGTCACATGTTCAAAACTATGCAATTATTTCTTGTAAGTAGGGTTATATAAGGTGTGAAATGAGAAAACTTTACATTATAATCATTTAAGTTCCTCAACTTGATTAAAAATTCCAATCCACTAATAATTGTGATTGAAATGTCCACACTATATATATATTAAAATTATCTTTTAAATAAAATTTTAAAATATTCAAAAAATATTTTTTTAACCAAAAATTATAAAGGCTTCATAAATAATTAGTTATTATACCATTTCCATTACCTAACAGATTAGGCAATTCATATATTTGACTATTGTTATCTTGTACCATATGTCCATACATTGTAATTGTACTTGAAGAAATTTTTTTTATGATATTTAATTAATAAACCAAGTACAAAGTTGAATTATGACTTGTAAGGAACACTTGTTGTGAGTAAGAAACATAAGAAACTTCATTGTCCATGTTGTGGCATTTTTCAAATCAACCATCTCAAAGACATTTATATGCTATCTTCCATAAACCCCATAATATTGATGACATTAGACAACTACTTCTACCACCAACTCATAACAACCACATCACGTGCTCCAAAAAAAATCTATATTAGGCTCAACTATCAACAGTTTTCAACTTCACTATAATTGAAACCAAATAGAAGTGTCAAGTCAATATGTGGAAGTTCATAGCCTACAATATTGAATAAGAGTGTTTTTTGTTAGAAAGTGTATATAAATTTTCCTATCAATAGTTTAGTTCCCACTTGTGATTTATCATTATGATAAAGAAAATATAAGTTTTTATACAATTTTCTATTAAAAATATTTTTATTATTATAATAGATTGTGGAAATATTATATCTTTAATAGTCTATAATATGCTATAGAAATATAGAGCCTCTAATCTTAACAATAAATTTTAAATATTAAAGTAATTATAACATTAATAGAAATAAAAATGAGGTATATGTGCAATCAAATTGAAATTACGCTTGGTCAAAAACAAGAGGTTGTGTGGTCAAATTATTATGTTAAGCAGCACATTGTTTAAGTAAAGCCATTTTGACTAGCCATCTAAATAAATGCTCTCAACTTTGAATCAATATTTAATATTTCATTGTCGGAGATTATGCAATATCACCCCAAGTAAAATCTAGCACTTGTCGATCCAACTATTTTCCAAAATTTTTACCCCATTCAATGTTAGACTTTTCTCATTGACATGTTCAACTCACCTTGCTCGACTTTATCAACCCTATTGTTTGTGGATAAAATTTTTACCCCATTCAATGTCGACTTTTCTTATCAACATGTACAACTCACCTCACTAGACTTTATCAACCCTATTGTTTGTGGATAAAATTTTAAGAAATCGACTTATCAATAAAATTTTGATGGCTGAACTATTTTACAACATGCAAACTGTTTACCATGTGATATAATGTGTAAGATGTGAAATTCTATTGAAGCTACCAATTATTAATCTCCTATCTTATACAGATTATTTGACTGCCAAAAATTAATTCATAGCAAATATTGAAAAATAATATAGCTGCAACTTCACAAATAATCACGGAGATAGAAAAATAAAATATGCAAAATAATGAACACAATATTTTTGGACAAATTATCCCTGGAAAAACCCAGAAGGGAAAACCAGTATTGCAGATGAGGAATTTTATTAAATTTCAACAAATCAAGAGATACATAAATTGCTTGTGTCTTACTAGCAGAGCTCCGGCAATATTCTCCTCCAAAAATTCTTCTCCTAACTTCTCCTGCAGAAATTCCACTGTTGTTGTCTCCAACACTATCACTGCGCCCTTGCTCTCACTGCAAATCTATTTTCTATTACTGTAAATTTATTTAGTTGCTATCGCTGCAAATATTTTCCAGATCTATCCTCTCCAAATGCCCATTGATCCTCTTTTATAATCTTCTCATTGAAAACCAATGGCCATTATTTAATCTCAATCAATGGCTAAGATTAATTAGACTCTAACAAACCCTAATATCTGGAAGTCTCTCAAGAAATCAATTTCCTAGGTATGGAGATAATTATTCTAGTTGTGTTTCTAAACTTGTAATCACCACCCGAGACTAGAACACATGTCCGAGCTACTTTAAAATTAACACTCCCTCTTAGGGAGGAAGGTGTTCTACATAATACCCAACTTATCTCTAAAGAAGATGAATTTTGCCTTCCCTAATGCCTTTGTCAAAATGTCTGCTAACTGCTGATCTGTAGGTATATACTTTAGCTAAATAATCCTCCACTGTAAACAATCCCTAATGAAATGACACATGATGTCTATATTCTTAGACCTATCATGAAACACTAGATTCTCAGATAATCTAATGCAACTCTGATTGTCATAGTGTATCACCGTAGTCTTAACCCTCTGACCAAACAAGGCTACTAGCAACTTTCGAAGCCATATAGCCTCACATGTTGCCATGCTAGTTGCTATGTATTCTAGTTCTATAAAACTCAGAGCCATGAACTTTTGCTTCATGTTGTACCAAGAGACAACTCCTAATCCCAAACTAAAGCAGCACCCTGAAGTGTTTTTCCTGTCCACTGTAATACCTGCCCAATCTACATTAGTATAGCCTATCAACCTAATACCATCACCTCAAGAATATCTAATCCCATACTTGATTGTACCACACAAATACTGCAACACATGCTTTTCTGCTATCTAATGCACTCTCTTCAGCTCAACCATGAACTGACTAAGAGAGTTTACAGCAAAGGATATATCTAGCCTAGTGTTGACCAAATACATGAGAGATCCAATCAACTGCCTATATAAGGTGGGGTCTACATCCTTTTCCTTGGATGAGTCTACCTTCTTCCAATTCATGATCATAGGTATAGACATGGCTCTGCAATCCTGCATCTCAAACCTCTTCAAGATTTCAATGCAGTATTTCCCTTGTCCAAGGAAAATTTCTCCATCTGTTTGCCATACTTCCATGCCTAGAAAGTAGTGCATAAGCCCCAAATCCTTCATCTCAAACTCTGCTGCAAGGTCCCTCTTGCACTCCTCTATGAGCTCGAGTGAACCTGTTAAAAACAAGTCATCCACATATAGAACAAGAATGAGAACTTTACCCCCAACCACCAAGTAGTAGAGGTTAGCATTCGCCTCACTCTTCACAAAGCCTCTTCCCTGCAAGTATCTATCAATGTACTCATACCACACCCTAGGAGCCTACTTGAGTCCATACAAAGCTCTCTCTAATCTGCACATGTGGGTTTCGCTATTGTGTGCTACAAAGCCCTCTCATTATTCTATGTATACCTCTTCTAACAATTCACCATTAAGAAATGTCATCTTTTCATCCATTTGATGGATCTGCCATCCCATATGTGCTGCAAGTGAGATTACGGCTCATATAGAAGTATACCTGGCCATTGGAGTGAATGTCTCCTCATAGTCTATTCCCTCCTTCTGAGAGAACCCCTTGGCCATGAACCTTGCCTTGTATTTTTTGATGCTACCATCTGCACCATGCTTAATCTTATAGATCCATCGTGATCTAACCACTGCCCTATTTGTCAGTCTAGGCACAACCTCCCACACATCATTCTACACTATTGAGGTATATTCCTCAACCATCGCATCTTGCCACACCTGTTGTTGCGCAGCCTCATGATAGTTGGAAGGCTCACTATCTACCAATTGACTAACGAATGCCAAATAGTCATTATACCTGGCTGGTTGTTTCTACTGTCTACTAATTGTCCTAGGAGTTCCCACAAACTCTTGAGTATCCTTATGTGTTTGTTGAACCTCACGCTTCCTCCTATCAACTATAGAGGATAAAATATCAAACTCCATATCTTCTTGATGCATCTCTTAGATTTGCTGTATCTGTTGCTCCATACTCTGCAACTCTCAACACTTGAGCCTGTGCTTGTACTAGTAACTATACTCGTGCTTCGCTTCCCCTGTTATGGTTGAACAATCCTTGGAGCTTCTACTGGTTGCTCATTCTAATCATCTACTAGCAAATATCTGGACCTCCTATATGCCTTGTTCTCCATCAATTTGACATCATGCCTAACTATAATCCTCTTGGTCCCTAGAATAAATATCTGATATGCCTTTGAGGTCTCACTATACCCCACAAAGTACCCTATCTCTGCAGTCTAATCTAACTTGGAACATGTAGGCCCTGGAATGTGACAAAATGCCAAACTCCCAAATATCCTAAAGTGACTGACATCTAGCTTCTTCCCTAAGAATGCCTCCTCTGGTGTCATCTTGCCCAATACCTTATGTGGAACCCTGTTCTGTATGTATAATGCTATATTACATGCCTCTGCCCATAATTAACGTGGCATATCTTGGTCATACAACATAGCCCTTGTTGCCTCTGATATAGAATGATTCTTCCTCTTAGCAACCCCATTCTGCTGTGGGTTGTAAGGAATGGTCCACTCTCTCTTGAATCCTTCCCTGGTATAGAACTCTTGGAACTCTTTCCCTTTGTACTCACCTCCATTGTTTGACTGAAGAACCTTTACCTTCCTGCCTGTCGAATTCTCCACAAGAGCTTTGAACTCCTAGAAGTGACTAAAGACCTCATCCTTGGTCTTCAAGAAGTATATCGAGGTCTTCCTAGAGAAATCATCAATAAAACTAACAAAGTACTCATATCCTCTAAGAGACTTCATTGACATTGGTCCACATATATCTGAATGCACTAGATCGAGAACCCCCTTGGATCTAGTGTCACTCCTTGGAAAAGCTGCTTTCACAAACTTCCCCAACACACATCCCTTACATACATCATCATGCTTTGTGCTCACCTCTGGAACACCTGTGAGTGTCTCATGAAGCAATTTAAGTGCTCCATGATGTATATGGTCCATCCTCCTATGCCATAGTTTTCCTTGATATCTAGGATTACTACTGCTCACTAGTGCCTTAGGAGTATCAAACTCCAACCTATAAAGTCAACCGCTCTTAACTCCAATAGCTATGGGTGATTTCCAATCCTTATGCTTGATTAAAACATGCACCACTCTAAAGAGTACATTGTAGCATTTCTCCTAAAGGACAGATATGGAAATTAGATTCATGCCCAAGCCTGGCACATGCTACACATCATGAATGGAAATAAGCTTGTCATTCTCCCTTTGAAATAGAACAGTCCCTCTCCCAACTAGATTGCACTTGGACTTGTTCCCCATTTGAATCTAGAATCTGATGTCCTCCTCCTTGTAGCTAGAGAAGTACTCCCTAACTCCTGTCATATGAAATGACGCCCCATTGTCTATATATCAAACACCCTATGAGGTTGAGCTAGTTAGGCAAGCTATGAGTGCAAACTCATCCTTCATTCTACTAGAAAGCTCATCTACACTTACTGAAGCTGCTATCTACTTCTTACCTTTCTTTTCATTTTTCTTCCTTTGTGGGTAATCACTGAAATAGTGGCCGAACTCATGACAGCCATAGAATTTGATCTTAGACAAGTCCTTCTCACTTTTTGGATTTGATCCTTTGCAAGACCCCTTCTTTGCTTTCCCTTTTCCTGCTAGGGCAATGTTTTCCTATTCCACCTCACTTTTTTGACTATTACTGCTAGTTGCACTGACAAGATTAGTCTAAGCTCCTCCTGAGTGAAGTCACTCCATAGTCGATCCCAACTTGGTAAGGTGTCAAATCCATTAATAACTTGAACAAAGACATCCCACTACTTAGTAAACCCATTTAGGGCTATTCGTACTAGCTCGTCATTATTTGGTTTGTCTCCAATAGCTGCCAACTCATCCTTAACAAGTCTAAGCCTAGTGAGGTAACTTGTAACGTCTTCTCCCTTGTTGATTTGGGTATTCCTGAACTTTTTTTTAAGAATCAACTTTTGGTTAGTGGTAGCATTCTGGTACAGATTCAGAATGGCGTCCCACATCGTCTTTGCTGTATCTAACTCTGCAATATGCGAAACAATATGATCCTTAACACTGTCAAGAATTAGCCTCCTTGCCTTGGCATCTTCCTTCTTATATGCTAAGAGTTGTGTTGCATCTGTAGGTACAAGTACAAGAATGGTCACATATTCCTTGATACCATTCGCTTCCAGCAATAAATTTTTTTTGGCTTTCTAGACACCAAAATTTGAGGCTATATCTAATCTGTCCTGATCTCTTAAACTTGTTGAGGCCATCTCAAAAAATAATAATAATTTTGAAGATGTCAAACTAGGTTTTATAAACCCTAGATTTTTTATTTATTATTTTTTTTTCTTTCTCCCTGTGCCTTTTCTACTCTGATACCATGTGAAAATTCTATTACAACTACTGATTATTAATCTCCTATCTTATATATATTATTTGACTGCTAAAAATTAATTCACAGCAAATATTGAAAAATAATACAACTGCAACTTCACAAATAATCACGGAGATAGAAAAATAAAATATGCAAAATAATGAACACAATATTTTTAGACAAATTGTCCCTAGGAAAACCCCGAAGGGAAAACCAATACTGTAGATGAGGAATTTTATTAAATTTCAACAAATCAAGAGATACATAGATTGCTTGCCTCTTACTAGCAAAGCTTCGGCAATATTCTCCTCTGAAAATTCTTCTCCTAATTTCTCCTATAGAAATTCCACTGCTGCTGTCTCCAACGCTATCACTACACCCTTGCTCTCATTGCAAATCTATTTGCTATTACTGCAAATTTATTTATTTGCTATTGCAGCAAATATTTTTTAGATCTATCCTCTCCAAATGCCCATTGATCCTCTTTTATAATCTTCTCATTGAAAACCAATGGCCATGATTTAATCTCAATCAATGGCTAAGATTAATTAGACTCTAACAAACCTTAATGTCTGGAAGTCTCTCAAGAAATCAATTTCCGAGGTATGGAGATAATTATTCTAGTTGTGTTTCTAGCCTCTTAATCACCACCCGAGACTAGAACACCTATCCGAGCTACCTTAAAATTAACACTCCCTCTTAGCGAGGAAGGTGTTCTACATAACACCCAACTTATCTCTAAAGAAGATGAATTTCACCTTCCCCAATGCCTTTGTCAAAATGTTTGCTACCTACTAATCTATAGGTATATACTATAGTTGAACAATCATCCACTGTACACAATCCCTGATGAAATGATACCTAATGTCTATATGCTTAGACCTATCGTGAAACACTGGATTCTCAGATAATCTGATGCAACTCTGATTGTCACAGTGTATCACCATAGTCTCAACCCTCTGACCAACCAAGGCTACCAACAACTTTCGAAGCCATATAGCCTCACACGTTGCCATGCTAGCTGCTATGTATTCTGCTTCTCCAGAACTCAGAGTAACGAAATTTTGCTTCCTACTGTACCAAGAGACAACTCCTGATCCCAAACTAAAGTAGCACCCTGAAGTGTTTTTCCTGTCCACTATACTACCTGCCCAATCTACATCAGTATAGCCTATCAACCTAATACCATCACCTCGAGCATATCTGATACCATACTCGATTGTACCACGCAAATACCTCAACACATGCTTTGTCATTGTCCAATGCACTCTCTTCAGCTCAACCATGAACTGACTAAGAGAGTTTACTGCAAAGGATATATTTGGCCTTGTGTTGACCAAATAAATGAGAGATCCAATCAACTACCTGTATAAGGTGGGGTCTACGTCCTTTTGCTTGGATGAGTCTACTTTCCAATTCATGATCATAGGTGTAGACATGGCTTTGCAATCCTGCATCTCAAACCTCTTCAAGATTTCAAGGCAGTATTTCCCTTATCCAAGGAAAATTTATCCATCTATCTGCCACACTTCCATGCCTGGAAAGTAGTGCATAAGCCCCAAATCCTTCATCTCGAACTCTGTTGCAAGGTCCCTCTTGCACTCCTCTATGAGCCCTAGTGAACCTATTAAAAACAAGTCGTCCACATATAGAACAAGAATGAGAACTTCACCCCCAACCACCAAGTAGTAGAGGTTAGAATCCACCTCACTCTTCACAAATCCTATTCCCTGTAAGTATCTATCAATGCGCTCATACCACGCCCTGGGAGCCTATTTGAGTCCATACAAAACTCTCTTCAATCTACACATGTGGATTTCACTACTGTGTGTTACAAAGCCCTCTGGTTGTTCTATGTATACCTCCTCTACCAAGTCACCATTAAGAAATGCCATCTTGGCATCCATTTGATGGATTTGCCATCCCATATGTGCTGGAAGTGAGATTACGGCTTGTATAGAAGTATACCTGGCCACTGGAGCGAATGTCTCCTCATAGTCTATTCCCTCCTTCTGAGAAAACCCCTTGGCCATGAACCTTGCCTTGTATTTCTCGATGCTACCATTTGCATTGTGCTTAATCTTATATATCCAGCGTTATACAACCACTGCCCTATCTGTCGGTCTAGGTACAACCTCCCACACATCATTCTACACTATTGAGGTATATTCCTCAACCATCGCATCTTACCACACCTATTGCTGTGTAGCCTCCTGATAGTTGGAAGGCTCGATATCTACTTGTTGGTTTTTTCTCAGACTGGATGCTTGTTCCTAGTTATCCCTACAAGGTAGCCATCAATGATCGACAGGATCTCTGGGCCAGGGGTCAACAGTATAGGAGATAGACTCTATAGATATCTCTCTTCTTCTTCAAGCTCTGCAAAACCTAGGGGGTATTCCCTATTCAACATCCATAAAATATATCTGTGGATGGTAGGATGCTGATATAAAGCAGATGAATCCTCCTTTATGTAGACCAAAACTGTAAAAGAAGTGCAAAGGGGCTAGCTTTGGACCTATGTTCAGTTGTGAGATAGAAGATTCTAATCCTAAAACTAATTCTAAGGTCCTAATGGTTTGGTTTTGAAGTCTAGGTTGATTTGGTACTTGGATGCAAAACCAGGACCTGAGGTGTAACCTCAATGCAAGACTAGATTGGTGCCTATCCAGGGTTTGGAGTCAATAGACATACACATGTGAATGGTCAGTATGAACATACTAAGACTGGATTTCAAGGGGATGTTGTGGTATCTGCCTTACATATACCTCCCAAAATAGAGTATTTAGTTACCTATACTTACAATATCCTTACTGCACTATGTTCTTCCCAACCCTTAACCTGAAACACTTTAATCTACCCCTTGAGTAGAAGCAAAAGATCAAGTTTTCAATATAGCAGAACCATATCCTAGAATCCCAGACACCCCTTAGATGTTTAGATTCAGAAGAAGAGCATATTCAGTTTGGAGACAGAATAACAGAATACATGCAAATAAAGCATTGTTCATATAAAATAAATCATGAAACTAGTAAATTCATGCACAAGACATACAACATGAGACTCATAAACTCACAAGATATCCAGATAGGGTCATCAAAGGAGTTGTATCTTATTACAACACCCAGATGTTGTCCAGTTTTTCAACAACACAAATGGGTAACACAGCTTGGTCTTAATACCAAGGCTGTGTACCCTGCAAAATTAATTACATGACAAGGTCAAAATTTTGCCAGAAACAATGCATGAGAAAAATGGTGCTCAAAGATCATAAATGCAGTAGGCAGAAGGAATGGTGAGGAGGAGCTGGATTTGAGCTCTGCGCTGCCGCCCTAGGATGTTCATTGTCAATCGGGTATTAGATTTGTCAACGGCACCGCCCATACCCTGTAACATCTGACATTAATGTCGTGTCAAACCTATGGTCATCAGAAAATACAATATATTGTGCCCTTTGAAACTTTCCCGCCAAAATACATTACCCTGACATTTCAAAAAATGCAGGAACCATTTGTCCCACATGCACCCTGCGGAGGCCTCCTCACAACTTTATATGCATGACCACAAACATACATATTGTCGGTGATTTTACTCCCGATGGCATCAGTGTAAAATCCTACTTCACACCCCATCGGCCAGACCCCTCACATCGACAAACCCAAAATGTCTCCCACCGATAAGCCAATCACACCGACGAAGCCGCTGAATTAACTCATCGGCCAGCCACCAACTATCGGCAAACCACAAACCCTTCGTGCTGACGTCAAAGGTTACACTGATGACACCATTGGATCGGGGAGACCAACCCCATCAGCCAAACTCTAGCCTACCTCTCCGATCCCACAACTCCTGCTGACAGCTACACCCATTGGTAAGATACAAACCATTGGAACCACCGAAAACCCCTCCGTCGATATCAAAAGTCACACCGATCACCAATAAAACACACCCCATCAGCCAGACACCAACCCATCAGAGCAACACTTCCTGCCTATGCCAATGGAGAATGTCATGCCGAAAACCACAAACCAACCCATTGGCCAAACACAAGGCATCAGAAAAAGACCTCCTAGCCTCGCCAATGCGAGAAGTCACCCTGATGCACATCTCCATCGGCATAGCCCAAACACATCGGTGGATTCCAAAATTCCTCTGCCGATAGCACTACTCTTGCCGATGGACATATAAAATCTTAAGGTTCTGAATGAAAAACCCTGCAAACATCAAAGCTTAAACCCTAGGCATAAATGATTGCCAACACAAGCTCCGATTGGGGGCGTGCAGGTGCAAGACTGCAGCGAGGACCAGACTAGACAAAACTCAAAACTCAAGACATGACTGACTATACAGAGTATTTACAAGCAATATACACATACTTTACAATTGTGCACAGAGGCAAATCATTTATGCAAAATAAAACTTGAGGAATTGACCGTGCACAGGAAATTCCAGCACTTCACCATCTAGGTCCTGGAGGAAGTAAGAATTTTCTCCATGAGTATTGCAAATCTGATATGGGCCCATCCACAAGGGCTCAAACTTACCATGTTTGCCCTTGTCTTGACTCCTTTCATTTCAAATAAGGACCAGATCATTGATTTGAAACTTCCTGTAGTCCTTTTATCAAACAGATATTTCACATTTTGTTGTTTCTTTACATTTGTCTGGTGAGCTTCTCTTTTGATCTCATCTAGTACAACCAGCTAATTTATCCCCTCTATCATTGGATCTTCAATCTATTCATCATTTTCCTATATAAATTTAGACTGGCAAGAGATTATTCATAGGCAAACTAGCTGATGCACCATATACCAGTTCAAAAGGTGACCTCTTAATGGTTCTCTTTATAGTTACTCTCTCAGCCCATAATGCCATCTTCAGCTTTGAATCCCAGGCTCTTTTGTTTTTGTCCACCATCCTCTTGATGATCTTCATGAGGCTCTTATTACTTGACTCTACTTGACCATTTCCTTGAGGATGATATGGTGATGCATATGACAAGTTAATTCCATATTTGTTGCAAAAATCAACAAATTACCCTGATTTGAAGCACATTGCATTATCTGTGACCAACTTGACTGGTACTCCAAACCTGATAATGATATTTTCTAGTATGAAATCCATCACCACCTTACTTGTAGCTCTCTTAGTTGGAATGGCCTCAATCCATTTAGTGAAGTAATCAGTTGCTACCAAAATCCAACTGTGCCCCCCACTAGATTTTTTTGACATTTTCCCTATGAAGTCAATTCCCCATTGCTGAAATGGAGCCTCCACAGTTACAGTTTTAAGGGGCAATGCACCTTCATATCTTAACTTTCTTGAGAACCTTTGGCAATGATCACATTTTCTTACCAACTTTTGTGCATCTGAGAAAAGAGTTGGCCACCAGTATCCTACCCTAAGGATTTTGTGAGCTATTGTCTAGGTAGTATAATGTCCACCACATACCCCTTTATGCATGTCACTCAAAAGATTGTTAGCTTCATTTTCATTCACACATCTTAGCAGCACACCATCAGGATTCTCCTAGCATAATTCTCCTTGAACAATAACATACCTGATTGCATGTAGTTTTAAAGTCCTCTTTTGACTATCACTGAGATGGGAAGGACAATTTAGGTTTTGCAAATAGTATATGATGCCCTTATACCATTCAGATTTTGATACACTGACAATCTCATTTTGGACTGCATTGACTTGACATGCTTCCAAGTTTGACTGTGCCATCATCTTGGCTAACCCTTGTCCCCTTACCAGCCTTATGATCCGTATCTCTATATTGAATTCTTGTAGTTTATTTATCCATCTGCATCTTCTTCCAGTTACCTCTTGCCGAGTAAAGATATCCTTGACTGCTGCATGAGGCACATATGCAACTATCTGGGATCCCACCAGATATGGCCTGAAACTCTTGACTTCTCTAACTAGTGCATATGCCTGTTTCTCCATGATGTCATACTTTAACTCAGCAGCCTACAAGGACATACTGAAGAAAGCTATGGGTTGCTCAAAACCATCCTCATTTTTATGTAGCAGACATGCAGCAACAATGTGGAAAGAAGTAAATGAAAACAATTGAAATGGCTTAGAAAATTTAGGAGATTTTAGCACAAGAGCCATCTTTATTGCTTCCTTGATGTCCTGGAAAGATTTTCTTGCTTCACCTTCCCAACTGACAATCTCACCCTTCTTCAGCATTTTAGAAATGTTCCTTGTGGTTTCTACAAAGTTGGGAACAAATCTTCTAACAGAATTTATTTGTCTAAAGAAGGACTGGATTCCTTTTACTATTTTTGGCATCTGGACCTTATCAATTGCAGCAACCCTTTCAGGATCAATCCTAATTCCATCTTTGGAAACAATGTGCCCCAAGAGCTTTCCTTCAACTACCCCAAAAGCACACTTCTTTGGATTTAGAGAAATACCATATTCAAGTGCTCTAATAAAAATTTGTTCTAAGTGCATACAATGCTGCTCTTCCTTCTTTGAATGGGCAGTCAGATCATCCTGATAAATAACCAAGATTGAATCAATCAACCCTGCAAAAGCAACATCCATTGCTCTTTGAAATGTAGCACCTGCATTTGTTATTCCAAATGGCATTCTCACATACACATAAGGTCCCCATGGAGTGGTGAAAGTAGTCTTAAATTATTCTGATTCCTTTACCTTCACCTAATTGTAACCTGAAAATCCATCCATCATGGATAGGAGTTCACATCCAATCACCTTCTGTAGTATAGCCTCCATGTTAGGTAGTGGATAATTATCCTTCAAGGAAGATACATTTAAATTTCTAAAGTCAACACAAAGTCTAATATCACCATTCTTTTTTCTAACTGGGACAAGGTTAGACACCCAAGTTGAATGTCTGATTAGCACAATTATTCCACCCTCCCTAAGCTTCTTGAGTTCTTCCTGCATTTTTGGAGACAAGGTGGGATTAATAGGCCTTTGCTTTTGTCTAAATGGCTTAGCTCTAGGCTTCAATGGGATTTCATGCTGGATTAAGTCTTCTCTATAAGCTTTGAGGTCTTCATATGACCAGGCAAAAACATGATTATACTTTTTCAGTAATGTAATTAGCATGCTCTTGATGTGTGGTTTGAGCTGTTTGCCAATGTGTACCTTCTTGGGGGCCTGAGATGTCCCCAAATTTATCTCCTCTAAGTCATCTTTGTTTGTGGGAGATGTCTTTGTGACCAATTGGTCTCCATTGTCAAAAGCTCTTTCTAAAGCTACTAACCCTCTAGGGATTTTGTTAGTCTTCAACTGAATTACTTCTTTCCCCATAAGAGTTTCTTTTCCATCTACAATTTCTACAAAATTTTGAAAATCAATTTCTTGGTTCTCATATTCATCTATGCAGTGCAAAAATTTTAACAAGTCCATGTCATCATCAAACACTTGCCAATTGCATATGTTCTCTGGTACTGCAGGTCTAATTTTAACTTCAACCTTTGTAACATCTGATAGAGTGATATCATCTGGCCTTAATGCTACATTGGCCAAGAAATCAGCCATGACATTTTTTGATCTCTCTACCCAGCCTATTGAAAATGCATCAAATAATTTGATTGTATCCTAGACAGCATGCTTATATTGTTTTAATCTCTTGTTCTTTGAAGCATACCTATCTCTAACTTGGGACACAATTAACTTAGAATCCCCAAATACTCTCAGCATCTTAATTCCATGTTTGAGAGCCATATTTAAACCTAAGAGTAAGGCTTCATACTCTGTAATGTTGTTTGTACAAGCAAATCTTAGCAAGGAGAATCTTAGGAGCTTACCAGTTGGAGATAGGAATACAACTCTAGCCCTAGAGCCTTCCTTTGCACAAGCTCCATCAAAATACATGGTCCATAGACCCTGTTGATCTAGTTCTTGAATGCAAATATTTCCCTCTTTACCTTCTTGGTCACCTAAGACAACTTTGAAATTTTCACAGTCAGTGTCAACAAAATAGATGTGCTCCTCTGAGTCTTGATCTTCAACTGTCTCATGTGATCTTTCTTCTCTAACCAGTTTGACATCCTTGCCATTCATTGGAATCATGGCATATGACAGGTCCAGCTGCATACTTCCACCAATCAGTGTTGCCCATCTTCTTGACAATAACATGCCATATTGTGGTTTGATATCAACCACTGTTATGTTCATTTTATATGTCTTCTCTGGGTACGTTGCTAACTTGAAATCTACATCTTTCATGATTCCAATAACAGGTACTTCTCTAGCATCCATAGCATAGCATTTCCCACATAGTATGTCAAGCATACAGTTCTTAATCACTTTTCCATTTATGACAAGGGAGACATAAAATGGTTCCACTTGTGAAGGACATTTTGTCATGGTCATCCCCAGATATACCTCAGGAACTTCATCTTCATCAATATATAGGGCCTAGTTTTTACCCTGAGGTTGATCAATCTGCTTGGCTTGACATGGTGTTCCTGAGATCAAAGGTACAGCCTTGTTTCTAAATTCTTCCACTTTCATCAATTCCATTAATGGGAAAGAAACTTTTATTTGAGACAAGACCTGAGTGATGTCAAATGGGGCATAATTTTGAATGATAGTTGTAACTTGATCCACAGTTTTATTTTTATCTTGATGTAATCCAACTTTAATTTTCGTAGCTCTCTGACTGTCATCTTTAATCTGGAAATTTCTATTTTGATTCTCAACCTGGGTAACTTTGTTTTCTAGTTCTTGAGAATCATGACCTAGTTTTTGTTTGAAACCTTGCTTATTGTTGTTCCATTGTTTCTTATATGTTTCAGCCCCTCTATGATCATGCACTGGATGACTCACAGAAATGCCTTCCGGCTGATGTGAGTTGCTTACCTGAGCTTTACCTCTGAGGTTATAATTGCTTTTGACTTGAGCCACTGCTGCAGCTGTGAGAGCCCTAATTTCTTCATCAGAAGGTCTTTGCAGGTTACTCAAAAAACTATGTGAGCCCTGAGCATACATATAACTATCTTCATTATCCTCGTCATAAAAAACTTGCTGACAAGCCTGAGTCCCATCATCTGTACTCTCATTTGCATCATGAGAAGGATGCTCCCTGCTTGTGGACATCATATTAACATCATCATCCTACACATAATGTGGCTCATTGTACTCATTACAGGACACATCATTATCATACAAAGACAACAATCATACATTGTGACTGTGAATGTGGCATCTGACAGATTATGCACCATGGAGTATCGTCAGCAATATTTACATTTTTCTTCAAAGGATCAGGAGTCTCTTTGACATGCTGAGTTCTTTAATTAGGGTTGCTACTTGGAAAAACTAGTTTACCATTATGCCAATTTGTATGATATGGCATATCATGCAATGATGGTCTCTTCTCCTATCTCTAGTAAACTTGCCTATTAGGAGCTAATCCTTTTTCATTTTTAGCAAGCCTATAACTGAGGTCCTTAACAACATTTGTCAATTTATCTATCTTGTCTTCAGGGGCAGATGCATTACCTTGAGTATTTTGAGGCTTATTTGGATTCTACAGAATCTTCACATCATCCCTCCTATTTGTTTTGCCTAATGCTTTCCTATTGTTCTTAATATTTATTGCTATCTTGAAAGCAACCTTGAGAGTAGTAGGACCTTTATCTCTTAATCCATATGCAGTTTTGGCATCAAAAGCATTAATATACAATATTATGCACATTGGTTCATTTGGCCTCATGTGATGTGGCAATTTGTTCAACACTTTAGTAAACCTTGCATTAAAATCTGCAACCTGCTCATTCGACCCTTTAGTGATACTAGTGAACTCATTTACAAAAAAGCTAGGGTCAGTTTTGTCACCATACTGCTCCTTAAAAATTCTTTTCAAATCATCCCATGATGAGATACTCCGGTCAGGCAGATTCTTGTACCATTCTCTAGCTTCATCAACAAGGGATTGCATAAATGACTTCATAAAAACATCCTCATGTTCAACTTCAAAGTTGTCCATGACATTTTGAAAATATTTTAAAAGATCCTCCCCTGACACAGTATTATTTCCTAAAAATCTTGGCACTTGAAGCCTTACATGCTTGTCAATGGGGTTAGGATAACCAAGGATACCATCAAAAACTAGCTACCTGAATCTATCCAGCTGCATGGGTTGCCTATCTAACTGATTAGCATTAATATTTCTATTAGCATTTTGATGTCTTGTGTTATTTAATGGTATCCTAGCATTGTTTACATTATGCCTAGTGTCATTCTGCTAATACTGGACCTCATTTCTATACTGGTTCCTTAGGGTATATGCATTATTTAGGGTGGGAATTGGATCCTGCTGAGCAGTCCTTAAAGCTTGTACCTTCTACCTCATATCATCTCTAATTTTTATTGCTTGCAGATATTCAAATTCTGCCCTCAAGTTCTTAATCTCTTCAGCTAATTGCTCATCTTTAGGCATGGAGGTAGATGGTCTCATACCATTCTAGTCATCATCTTCATCATCCCTTGGGGATTCAATTTCTTCAAATCTTTCACTAGGATCTAGGAAAGGGCGTTCTTGAAACACTTATGACCTTATTCTCAGAGCACCACCTTGTTGCCTCTCATATGCACCTTGGATATCAACTTCTGTATTTGAAAAATAAGGCTCTGTCCCCTCTGGAGATCCTGGATTGTTTGGGCATTATCATTATTTCTAGGTGAAGCTTCATTACTGGCTGAGACGGTTCCCTTTTTCCTATACATCATCTTTCTTTTATGGGTAACTCTTCAAATAAAGGATTGCGTAGGGATCTTCTCCCTTGCGTACAAATTTTACTTTACTGGTTGGGAGATTTTTCAGAGTCGCCACCTATAACTAGTAATTGTTTTCTTTGTTTAATCAGGGTTCTTTCACTTATTCCCTAGTGGAGTCACCAATTTCTGTTGGTTTTTTCCCAGTCTGGATGCTTGTTCCCAGTTATCCCTACAAGGTAGCCATCAATGATCAACAAGATCTCTGGGCCAGGGGTCAACAGTATAGGAGATAGACTCTATAGATATCTCTCCTTCTTCAAGCTCTGCAAAACCTAGTGGGGTATTCCTTATTCAACATCCATAAAATATATCTATGGATGGTAGGATGCTGATATAAAGTAGATGAATCATCCTTTATGTAGACCAAAACTGTAAAAGAAGTGCAAAGGGGCTAGCTTTGGACCTATGTTCAGTTGTGAGACAGAAGATTCTGATCCTAAAACTAATTCTAAGGTCCTAATGGTTTGGTTTTGAAGTTTAGGTTGATTTGGTACTTGGATGCAAAACTAGGACCTGAGGTGTAACCTCAATGCAAGACTAGATTGGTGCCTATCCAGGGTTTGGAGTCAATAGACATACACATGTGAATGGTCAGTATGAACATACTAAGACAAGATTTCAAGGGGATGTTGTGGTATCTGCCTTACAGATACCTCCCAGAACAAATTATTTAGTTACCTATACTTATAATATCCTTACTGCACTATGTTCTTCCCAACCCTTAACCTGAAACACTTTAATCTACTCCTTGAGCAGAAGCAAAAGATCAAGTTTTTAATATAGCAGAACCATATCCTAGAATCCCAGACACCCCTTAGATGTTTAGATTCAGAAGAAGAGCATATTCAGTTTGGAGACAGAATAATAGAATACATGCAAATAAAACATTGTTCATATAAAATTAATCATGAAACCAGTAAATTCATGCACAAGACATACAACATGAGACTCATAAACTCACAAGATATCCAGATAGGGTCATCAAAGGAGTTGCATCTTATTACAGCACCCAGATGTTGTCCATTTTGCCAACAACACAAATGGGTAACACAACTTGGTCTTAATACCAAGGTTGTGTACCCCGCAAAATTAATTACATGACAAGGTCAAAATTTTGCCAGAAATAATGCATGAGAAAAATGGCGCTCAAAGATCATAAATGCAGTAGGCAGAAGGAATGGCGAGGAGGAGCTGGACTCGAGCTCTACGTCATCGCCCTGGGATGTTCATTGTCAATCAGGTATTAGATTTGTCAATGGCACTGCCCATACCTTGTAACATCTGACATTAATGTCATGCCAAACCTGCGGCCATCAGAAAATACAATATATCATGCCCTTTGAAACTTTCCCACCAAAATACATTACCCTAACATTTCAAAAAATGCAGGAACTATTTGTCCCACATGCACCCCGCGGAGGCCTCCTCACAACTTTATATGCATGACCACAAACATACATATTGTCGGCGATTTTGCTCTCGACGGCATCAGCGCAAAATCCTACTTCACGCCCCATCAGCCAGATCCCTCACATCGGCAAACCCAAAATGTCTCCCACTGATAAGCCGATCACACTGACGAAGCCCCTGAATTAACTCATCGGCCAGCCACCAACTATCAGCGAACCACAAACCCTTCCCACCGACGTCAAAGGTTACACTGATGACACCACTAGATCAGGAAGACTAACCCCATCAGCCAAACTCTAGCCTACCTCTCTGATCCCACAACTCCTGCTGACAGCTACACCCATCAGCAAGATACAAACTGTCGGAACCATTGAAAACCCCTCCGCTAATATCAAAAGTCACACCGATCGCCAATAAAATACACCCCATCATCCAGACACCAACCTGTCAGAGCAACACTTCCCGCCTATGCCGATGGAGAATGTCATGCCAAAAACCACAAACCATCCTATCGGCCAAACACAAGGCATCAGAAAAAGAACTCCCAGCCTCGCCGATGCGAGAAGTCACCCTGATGCACATCTCCATCAACATAGCCCAAACACATCGGTGGATTCCAAAATTCATTTGCCGATAGCACTACTCTCGCCGATGGACATATAAAATCTTAAGGTTCTGAATGAAAAACCCTACAAACATCAAAGCTTAAACCCTAGGCATAAATGATTACCAACACTACTAATTAACTAACCAATGCCACATAGTCATTATACCTAGCTAGTTGTTTCCGCTGTCTACTACTCATCCTAGGAGCTCCCACAAACTACTGAGTATCCTTATGTGTCTGTAGAACCTCACGGTTCTTCCTGTCAACTATAGAGGATGAAATATCAAACTGCATATCTTCTTGATGCATCTCTTGGATTTGTCGTATCTGTTGCTCCATACTATGTGAACTCTCAACATCTGAGCTTGTGCTTATACTAGTAACTGTACTTGTGCTTTGCTACCCCTATTCTGGTTGAACAATCCTTTGAGGTCTCGCTATACCCCACAAAGTACCCTCTCTCTATAGTCTGATCTAACTTGGAACGTGTAGGCCCTGGAATGTGACAAAACGTCAAACTCCCAAATATCTTGAAGCGACTGACATCTGGCTTCTTCCCTGAGAATGCCTCCTCTAGTGTCATCTTGCCCAATACCTTATGTGGAACCCTGTTCTATATGTATACTATTGTACTGCATGCCTCTACTCATAAGTAACGTGGCATATCTTGGTCATACAACATAGCACTTGCTGCCTATGATATAGAACAATTCTTCCTCTCAGTAACCCCATTCTGCTGTGGGTTGTAAGGAATGGTCCACTCTCTCTTGATTCCTTCCTTGGTACAAAACTCCTAGAACTCTTTCCCTTTGTACTCACCTCCATTGTCTAACTGAAGAACCTTTACCTTCCTACTTGTTGAATTCTCCACAAGATATTTGAACTCTTGGAAGTGACTGAAGACCTCATCCTTGGTCTTTAAGAAGTATATCTAGGTCTTCTTGGAGAAATCATCAATAAAAGTAACAAAGTAATCGTATCCTTTGAGAGACTTTGTTGACATTGGTCCACATATATCTGATTGTACTAGATCAAGAACCCCCTTGGATCTGGTGTCACTCCTTGGAAAAGCTGCTTTCACAAACTTCCCCAACACACATCCCTTACATCATCATGCTCCGTGCTCACCTCTGGAACACCTGTCGCTGTCTCACGAAGCAATTTAAGTGCCTTAGGAGTATCAAACTACAACCTATAAAGTCGGCCGTTCCTAACTCCAATAGCTATGGGTGATTTCCAATCCTTATGCTTGATTAAAACATGCACCCCTTTAAAGAGTACATAGTAGCCTTTATCTTGAAGGACAGATATGGAAATTAGATTCATGCCCAAGCCTGGCACATGCAACACATCATAAATGGAAATAGGCTTGCCATTCTCCCTTTGAAATAGAATAGTCTATCTCCCAACTAGATTACACTTGGACTTGTTCCCCATTTGAATCTAGAATATGATGTCCTCCTCCTTGTAGCTAGAAAAGTACTCCCTAACTTCTGTCATATGAAATGACACCCCACTGGATATATACCCAACACCCTATGAGGTTGAGCAAGTTAGGCAAGCTATGAGTGCAAACTCATCCTCCATTCTACTAGAAAGCTCATCTACACTTGCTGAAGCTGCCATTTGCTTCTTGCCTTTCTTTTCATTTTTCTTCCTTTTTGGGCAATTGCTGACATAGTGGCCGAACTCATGACAGCCATAGCATTTGATCTTAGACAAGTCCTTCTTCTTCTCACTTTTTGGATATGATCCTTTGCAAGACCCCTTCTTTGCTTTCCCTTTTCCTGCTAGGGCAATGTTTTCCTGTTCCACCTCACTTTTCTGACTATTACTGCTAGTTGCACTGACAAGACTTAGTCTAAGCTCCTCTTGAGTGAAGTTACTCCATAGTCGATCCCAACTCGGTAAGGTGTCACATCCATTAATAACTTGAACAAAGACATCCCACTGCTTAGTAAACCCATTCATGGCTATTTGTACTAGCTCGTCATCATTTGGTTTGTCTCCAACAACTGCCAACTCATCCTTAACAAGTCTAAGCCTAGTGAGGTAACTTGTAACGTCTTCTCCCTTGTTCATCCGAGTATTCCTCAACTTTTCTCTGAGAATAAGCTTTCAGTTAGTGGTAGCATTCTGGTACAGATTCAGAATGGCGTCCCACATCGTCTTTGCTGTATCTAACTTTGTAATATGTAGAACAAGATGATCCTTAACACCATCAAGAATTAGCCTCCTCGCCTTGGCATCTTCCTTCTTATATGCTAAGAGCTGTGTTGCATCTATAGGTATAGGTACAACAGTGGTCACATGTTCTTTGATACCATTCTCTTCCAACAATAAAGAAATTCTGGCTTTCCAGACACCAAAATTTGAGGCTTCATCCAATCTGTCCAAATCTCTTAAACCTACTGAGGCCATCTCAAAAAATAATAATAATTTTGAAGATGTCAAACTAAGTTTTAGAAACCCTAGATTTTTTATTTATTATTATTATTATTATTATTATTATTATTATTATTATTATTATTTTCTTTCTCCCTGTGCCTTTTCTGCCCTCAGATCTGCTCTGATACCATGTGAAAATTCTATTGCAGCTACTGATTATTAATCTCCTATCTTATATAGATTTTTTTTTTCTTATACAAATTATAGAGAGCATGAATTTGTAGATTTATTCCAAAGAGTTGTAGTGTTTGTAATCCATTTAAGGTGCAATTTCATTCCAACGTGGGAGAGGTGTGTAACTGGATCATTGGAGAATGGAGGAAATGGTTGCATAATCAAAGAGGCTTGCAAAATAAACAATAAATATTAATCAAAAGTCTTGTTCTATTTTGAGCCAAACGTTATCAATTGATGCATAGGTGAGTTGATAAGAGCAATGATATTAAAGTCTATGGTAATAATTATGGAGTTCAACAAACTTGCACGTAAATATGCCTAGCATAGTTGATTTATGACTTTCAAATCATTGTTCCTATTGCAAATAGTCACATGTTCAAAACTGTGCAATTATTTCTTGTAAGTAGGGTTCTATAAGGTGTGAAAAGAGAAAACTTTACATTATAATCATTTAAGTTCCTCCATTTGATTAAAAACTCCAATCCACAAATAATTGCAATTGAAATGTCCACACTATATATATCTTAAAATTATCTTTTAAATAAAATTTTAAAATATTCAAAAAATATTTTTTTAACCAAAATTATGAAGGCTTCATAAATAATTAGTTATTATACCATTTCTATTACCTAACAGATTAGGCAATTCATATATTTGACTATTGTCATCTTGTACCATATGTCTATACATTGTAATTGTACTTGATGAAAATTTTTTTATGATATTTAATTAATAAACCAAGTACAAAGTTGAATTATGACTTCTAAGGAACACTTGTTGTGAGGAAGAAACATAAGAAACTTGATTGTCCATGTTGTGGCATTTTTCAAATCAACCATCTCAAAGACATTTATATGCTATCTTCCATAAACCCCATAGTATTGATGACATTAGACAACTACCTCTACCACCAACTCATAACAACCACATTACGTGCTCCAAACAAAATCTATATTAGGCTCAACTATCAACACTTTTCAACTTCACTATAATTGAAACCAAATAGAAGAAGTGTCAAGTCAACATGTGGAAGTTCACAGCCTACAATATTGAATAAGAGTATTTTTGTTTTTTGTTAGAAAAGTGTATAGAAATTTTCCTATCAATATTTTAGTCCACACTTGTGATTTATCATTATGATAAAGAAAATATAAGTTTTTATACAATTTTCTATTAAAAATATTTTTATTATTATAATGGATTGTGGAAATATTATATCTTTAACAGCCTACAATATGCTATAGAAATATAGAGCCTCTAATCTTAACAACAAATTTTAAATGTTAAAGTAATTATAGCATTAATAGAAATAAAAATGAGGTATACGTGCAATCAATTGAAATTACACTTGGTCAAAAACAAGAGGTTGTGTGGTCAAATTATTGTGCTAAGCGACACATTGTTTAAGTGAAGCCATTTTGACTAGCGATCTAAATAAATGCTCTCAACTTTTAATCAATATTTAATATTTCATCATTGGAGATTATGCAATATCGCCGCACATAAAATCCGGCGCTTGTCGTGCCAACTGTTTTCCAAAATTTTTACCCCATTCAATGTCAGACTTTTCTCATTGGCATGTTCAACTCACCTTGCTCGACTTTATCAACCCTATTGTTCGTGGATAAAATTTTTACCCCATTCAATGTTGACTTTTCTCATCAACATGTTCAACTCACCTCGCTAGACTTTATCAACCCTATTGTTTGTGGATAAAATTTTAAGAAATCGACTTATCAATAAAATTTTGACGGCTGAACTGGTTTACAACGTGCAAACTGTTTACCATGCGATATAATGTGTAGGATTGTCTTCGTTTGGGAATAAACCTTTCCGCACTCCATTAATTATTTTAGTTAGAAAGTCTTGATAATATTTGTTTGTTATAATTGTCGGTTTTGTCTTTTGCAGTTATTGTCTTCTCAGGTTTTGTTAATGTAGTAAGTCTCCATAGAAGTTTCTGCCAAAGAAAATTCCACATTCAATGGCGTCACGGAACGCTTTATTTTAGTTAATTATAGAATTGAATTCCGGTTAGAATAGAAAGTGCATATAGAGGTTTAATGAAAGATGGGTGCATTGCAGTTCGACAACAATCGCCATGTTGGAAAATGAAGGCTATTGTTTCGGTTGTCTGTCTATTTCTTCTTTCTTGTAAAAGCCGGAAACGACGGACTTCACCTACAGCTGTCTGTCAATCAAATGAATTCTTATACGGTGGATTACAAACACACTATATAAATTCTGACAAAGGGGGATTAAAGTCGAGAGCACATTTGCAAAATACAGAGCTTGTAAACATGTCGTTTGCCCGAAATTCGTCTTCAAGTAGATGGAACATTTACATTTTGCCCTTATTCGTGATATTTATGATTTCTGATTCGAATTCTGCAAAAACAATCAGGCGCACATTCAATGTAACCCCAACCTCTGCACTTTGGTTCAGCTATATTAATTTTATGTTTTTTTTGGTTAGGCTTAATACATAGAAATTCTTGCTGCTCTGCCCAAAATACTATTTCTGTATATCTAACAGAATTTCTTCTTGATCGAGCAGATTGAATCGACGGCAATTACCAAGTTATGCCACAGACAGAACGTAATCACCGTAAATGGACAATTACCAGGCCCCACTTTGTTTGTTAACGAGGAAGATACCGTCATCGTACGTGTTCATAACAGGGCACAGTATAATGCTACTTTACACTGGTATGTAGGATGATTCATATGAACTTTTGTATTTTTTTAATTGAAAAGCAGCTTTTATATACAAATTTCACAACTAATGTAACATAATCATAGCCAACGAAATAAAAAAGCCAAATCCGGTCACACATATATGTTGATTGGTTTGCAGGCATGGAGTTAGGCAATTGCGAACAGCGTGGGCTGATGGACCTGAGTATATTACTCAGTGTCCCATTCAGCCTGGAGGGAGTTACACATATAGATTCAGTATTACACAACGTGAAGGAACTCTGTGGTGGCATGCTCATAGCTCATGGCTTCGAGCTACTGTTTATGGAGCCATTGTCATCTATCCAAAGATGGGCGCTTCCTATCCCTTCAGCTCGCCTTTTGCTGATGCTCTGATCCAAATAGGTTAGAGTTTATTGCTAATTCTTTCACAGTTTATGGAGGTCTCTTAATATCAGATCTTTGTTTTCTCTCTCTTACTATTTTATTTTAGACATGAAGGTTCTGCAATATTTGAACCAGTTATCAAATTTGAAGATGTAGCAGACTGAAAACAAAACGAATATAAATATTCTGCCATAGCAGGGGCAGATGTAAACTTGGCCGTCAAGTATTGATTATAGTCTTTTATTAAAAATTAAATTCAAGTGATTGGCTTAAATTGTGGAGTTGAGAAATTTTATTTAGAAAATATCCGTTAGAATGATGGAGCCCATAGTTACTAGCGTCATATTGACAAATTTATAGGTTAATGGATGTTTTAAGTTGCATGTGAAAGATAGGTTTGTCACTGTATGAATGCCAAAACCCTGTGATGCAGCTTAGATGGGGGGATTTAATGAAAAATAGCCCAATCTAACAGCTCACAAATCACAACACAAATAAACACGGAGGTGACAATCTTTAGTGATAGTAATTTTATTTATCTACTGCACTTCAATGAAAACTTCTCACCAAGTTATACAATGTTATAGGCACGGCTTAAATTTGATGGTCCTATGGTCATATTTAATCATTTTAGTCCTAAAATACAATTAAATTTTTAGAAAGACTATCATTTGAAAGGGGATGCTTTCAGATAAATTGTAAAAATTTCTATACATATCTTAAACTAATAGACTTTAGGCCCCGGCTATAGGGGTTGCAGGAAAGCTTTTGTAGCCAGCCTTGTCTATACGATGGATAATTTAAAATATAACTTCGTGCATATCCTATCCTACCGGTTCTTCTTACTAGATCCCTATTCTATATACCCTGTTTCCACCCCAGCATTCTCTGTTCTTCTACTCTTTCCTATGGAGCCTCTGCTCTGTTTTTTTGCTCTTTCCTTTTTTTCGTCTTCTACTCTTTCCTATGGATCCTCTGCTCTGTTTTTTTTGCTCTTTCCCTTTTTTTCTTTTGACACGCCCAAAAAAAATGTTAGACCCTTCTTGAAGTTCTATCCTCCATCGCCAGACTTCGCAAACAGCCCTCTAGGGGAAAAAAGAAATGTCCATCCAAAAACTAAACGAATAATAAAAGGATGAAGGGAAAATGAGTAAAGTTTAAACAGCCAGTACATTGTTAAAAAGTAAGTTTACATGAACTACAAAAGACAAACATACAAAATTAAAATGGAAAAACCAAACACATAAACCAGTATTATTTTTGGTGATGTGGGATTGTATGTGATCGCGAATGCTCTTATATTACTCTCAAATTATTCCGATGGTTACAAAATATCAAGGTTTGAAAGGGTTTCAGAATAATTTATATTTATTTGAGAGATATGGAGGATCTTGAAGTTGGGCCAACTTAGAGAAGTAGGAGAGAGTTTCATTGAAATAACAGTACAACTTCTTCCCTAGAAGGTTAGGTTCAACGGTACCTTTAATTTCAAATACACAGATACATGCCTCCCTCCTATAAGAAAACATTCTAACATTAAAAACAAAATTTATCAAATTGTCGTTAAATAGCAATATATTACCATATTCTGACTATTATCGAAATCTAAGAAAAACTTCAACAAGCGTTCTTCCGCAATAGTTCGTTTTCAGATATTGTGCCAAATAAGTTACAATCTGGAATACATATAAAGAATTAATATTTTTGCTTTCTAAGATTATGTATTGCTTTCTTCATTTAGCAGACATAATGTGATTTACGTCATTTGACAGGAGAATGGTGGAGGAGAAACCCCATAGACGTTATAAATGAAGCAATTCGGACAGGAGGTGCACCGAATATATCCGACGCTTATACCATAAATGGAGAACCAGGCGACCTATATCCGTGCTCCGCACCAAGTACAATAATCCATACATTCCAATAAGCTTTTACATGTAAAATAATGTCCACACATTGTATACCTAACTGCATATCTTTCTTCTAATGGCTTTCGTTTTGTGTTATGAATGCAGATACATTTCGGCTTTCTGTCACAAAAGGAAAGAGGTATCTTCTCAGAATAGTTAACGCCGCTCTTAACAGGGAGATGTTTTTCTCAGTGGCAAAGCACAAACTAACAGTTGTAGGGGTAGATGCATCGTATACAAAGCCGTATAAAACAAAATATGTATTTATAGCTCCAGGACAGACCACCGATGTAATTCTCACAGCCAATAAGCCCATAGCTAAATACTATATGGCAGCCCGGGTTTACTCCAGTTCACCATCAATTCAGTTTAATAACTCCACAACTACTGCCATTTTAGATTACATTGGCAGCTCAAATTCGTCATCTCCACTAATGCCCAACCTTCCCTTCTACAATGACACACAAGCAGCCACAAGCTTTTCCAGGAATACTCGAAGCCTGGGCTCTCCGGCCTTCCCAGTGCAGGTTCCAAAATTTGTGAAAGAAGAGCTTTTATTCACAGTAGGCCTCGGATTATTTCCCTGTCCTGCTGGGCGTACTTGTGAAGGCCCAAATGGAACCAGATTGGCTGCAAGTATTAACAATATATCCTTCGTCCTGCCCACTATTTCCATTCTGCAAGCCTACTACTTTAAGATCAATGGTGTTTTCACCACAGATTTTCCATCCAACCCACCTGTGAAGTTCAATTACACAGCACAGAATATACCTTCCAGCCTGTATACTCCCTTGCCAGGCACAAGAGTGAAAGTGTTGAAATACAACACTACAGTACAGTTGGTGTTTCAGGACACAAACATTATTACAGGGGATAACCATCCGATGCATCTTCATGGCTACAACTTTTACATTGTGGGATTAGGTTTTGGAAACTATAATCCTCGAACAGATCCCTCCAAATTCAACCTAGTTGATCCCCCAAAAAGAAATACAGTTGCAGTTCCAGTGAGCGGTTGGGCTGCAATAAGATTCATAGCAGACAATCCAGGTAACTGTGATTTTAAGGCTTGAAGCAATTTTGTATAATCTGGGTCTAGTGACGTTTGCATATATTTGGTTTTGATGTTTGTTCCTATGCAGGAGTATGGTTTCTACACTGCCATATAGACACGCATTTAACGTGGGGATTGGACATGGCATTCATTGTATTAGATGGGCCTGGGGAATCGGCCAAACTGGAGCCACCTCCTAGTGACCTTCCCAAGTGCTGAGAATCATCACAATTTGACCAAATAAGGATTTAGGCTTCGCAGTTAGTGCTCTAACTGCATTTATTAAATAAAATATAAACAGCTGTTATCCAGCTTCTATCAAACTATCATTACAATACTATATGTTTTATTTTAAATCATATGTAAAAAGGATTGACAAATGCCCTAAGTAAGAGGGATCTCCTCCATTGTGTACGTTGCTCACCGATGTGAAGATGTGAGGGCGATATTGAACAAATCTATTATATTTAGTTTTTTCTAAATCTCCATAAATATTTTTATAGGTTAGATTAATTTAATAATACTTAATTATCAATAAAGGATTTTAAGATTTTTGAGTTAGGATTAGAATAATAAAAATAGGGCCTTGTTTAAATGAATGTTCCAAAATATGTAAATTGATTGTATTTCACTCTAGTTTAAATTTGCAACTGCATAAATGATCTTTGCACTAGTAGAATTAATTTGGTGGGTGGATTTAACCTAGACCTATGTAAGTGTTGGGAAAGAAGAGACATTTCCTCATTAATCCTACAAGGAGAGTATTACATATTTTTAGATCTAACAAAACTTCAGCATCTTAACAACATGTAAACAACACTTAGGAAATGAATTAAAATGGAAAAAATAATAGAGAGAACCAATAGAAGCACATCTCACAAGATTAGGAATACTTATATTAGATTTAGGAAAACCCTTTTGACTAAAAATCCCACTATGTAAAGCATCACTTATCATATTAACAAAAAAACATGTTTACAATACAATGGCAAATGATCTATGCTCTACAAGAGAAAATGCCATATTTATAAAATACTCTACAACACATCCATACCCATACTACACTGAGACAACCAAGAGCAACAAGCAATCAACACTCTTTAATCATGTAAGAAATCTAACTAAATTTTGATAACATAACCCTACATCCACCTACCACTCTCTCATAATACCACTAACTATATGCTTGCTTGTATAGATCAAGAAATACACAAAACTACCAAGTGATATTACAAAACAAACCCACAGTTCACATCCAAATCCACTAGAGGACAAATGTGCCCCAATAAAAGATAGAAGAGGCTCACCTTCCCATGCATATGACAAAACATGCTAAATCTTAATGTCCCATTTGGTAAGTCAAACATGTAACGCCCAAAATTATGGTCTTACAAGAAAATTTCCCATCATGTATTCCTCTTACACCTCTTGCATGTCAATACCAAGTGTCCAATGATGTTTATAATGGAACTCTCACATTATGCCCCTTACAACCAATATCTCCAAGTGTTTAAAAGAATGCTCCACATCACATGTGCCTAAAGCTCTTGCATGGGCATCCCATTTTACCTAGTCACTGATCTTTGAAGATACATTAACGAAATTGTATTTACAAAAATATAATTCTAGCAAACATTTAGATTACAACATTGTTCAACAAGGAATTGTAGGGTAAATAGCACATCTAATCTTAGCATTCTCTTACTTGATATTTATATTGCAAGAGCATAAACCATGATAAACCATGATAGATTAAAACTAAACAAACAAACAAACTAATCTTCAAGCACATGAGGATCCATGTATAACATCCCTATTTTTTTGTTCCTTTGATATTTTTGATTATTCCATTCCATGGTACTTTAGGTGAAAAAAAAAATTGCTTCTATGTTGAGTGTGATTGTGATTTGATGCATTTGGGTATAATGTTGGTTAATTGTTTAAATGGTGATTATATTATTATCATGGCAGCCCGGGCTTGCTCCAGCTTACCATCAATTGAGTTTGCTACCACCACAACTACTGCCATTTTAGATTACATTGGCAGCTCACATTCGTCGTTTCCACTAAAGCCCAAGCTTCCCTTCTACAATGACAATCGAGCAGCCACAAGCTTTTCCATACATATTCGAAGCCTGGGTTCTCCGGCCTTCCCAGTGGAGGTTCCAAAATTTGTGAAAGATGAGCTTTTTATTCACAGTAGGCCTCGGATTATTTCCCCGTCCTCCTGGGCGTACTTATGAAGGCCCAAATCGCACCAGATTGACTGCAAATATTGATGTAAACAACAATAACAATACTCATAAAAGCTATTCAAATTCAACTTCTTCAAAAACAGATTACATAAGCAGATTACGGTGATCTGCAACAGCTGTATACACATGTACAGCAGGGAGATTGTCTTCCACTACACAATCTAAGGAATCATCGGTTCAAACCACTAATACTTGCCACAGCAAATACTGCTCTTCCAAAATCCTTGAAATGACAGCCAGTCCTCTCCCAAATCACGCCTCCAGTCGCTGGGTCTTCTGTGCCTTCAACGTACTCTCTTTTTTCCCCCCTATCTTCACCAATTTCAGGCAGCAATCAGTACAAATCCTGCGCTAACAAAAGGAGAAAATAGATAGGATGTGCCTTCGCATCCTTTAACCTCCCGTCCACCTAAATGTGAATAGGAATAATCAAATGGAGTGTGATTGACCCCTCTTCCACTTAGCCGAACCAGCCAAAAAAAAGAAACGCTGAAAACCAAAAGATGCCATCACACGAAAAAGAAACGCCAGAATTTGATTCCCCACACACCGCCAGTCTAACAATAGACACCATTAGCTACTAATGTCTCAGTCATCGCAGATTTCATTTGACAATTTAGATCATCGACAGCGCCACAAGGAGTGAGAAATAAATACTGACGGGGACTGTGGCCTCTTCAACCAGCCGTGCCCCAGATTACGAACGAGCTTTTATTATGAAGAAACAATCACCAAAATTGGGGTCCCATCGTGGATGCCCCTGCATCAAATATTAACAATATATCCTTCGTCCTGCCCATTATTTACATTTTGCAAGCTTATTATTTTAATATACTAAACTTAATCCCATGCTTTCTCTTGGATGTATGCTTTCTCTTGGATGTAGTTACATTGGCAAACCATGTTAAATCTCTTGTCTATGTGTTATTTTGTGTGCTGTTTATTTGTCTAATTGCTCAACTATTGTTATCAGAGCTGGCTAGATCTAGGGAGAGCAGGATGAATAGAGGGTTTGTAGGAAAAGGAAAAAGCCATGATTCAAGCCACAAAAAGAAAGAAATATTGAAAAGAAGGAAAAGCGGTGATTGAAGCCACAGAGAAGGCATGCTAACTGTTTGACAGAATGTAAATGGGAGTTGTGGAAGCAGAGGCTGATTGTCATGCCCCGCAAAGGCTCACGAACTGTTTGACAATATGCATAGTTTTTTTTTTTAATTGATTGCTTAATTTTTTTTTTAAATTTTTTTTTTTATGGTCATGTGGAGAAATTTATAGAATGGTTTTGGAAAACCACAACGGAAGATTGGGCTTTGGATTGATTGTAAAAAATCACATACTTGGCTATGCATGTTTTTGCCTCCCCATTTGTAGGAGAACTTCATTGTTGTTAAATATACTTGAAGCTGATTAAAATGGAGAACAATATAGAAATGTAAACTTAGAAGCACACAACAGAATAACAAAATACATACAAAGGACAAACACAAGGTTTAACATGGTTCTCCATAAAAGGCTACATCCATAGAAGCAGGGGAATCTCTGTATTAATCTCTTTGTATACTTTGTTACAATATACTAGCAGCAATCTCTGATATGATAAACATTACATTAAACAAAAGTACATATGAGACAACCTTCAAAAGGAATGCCAAGAGGCAAAAGAGAACAGAAGGCCAAAGGAAAGAAACTGCTGACGATTGGGCTTCACAATGCTAACAATCTCCCACTTGAAGTCCAATCACTGCTGCAAGAATGTTGCTCAGAGATATCCCCCACTTCAAGCTTATTGTCACATCTTGACAATGCCAAGGGAAGTCCTACAAAACTTGAACTTCTCCCTCATTACTATCTTCCTTAATGCATCCGCCGGATTCACCTTAGTATCGATTTTCTCCACTTTTAGTTTGCCCTCTTCAAGTACATTCTGGATGAAGTGGTAATGCAACTCAATATGCTTGGTCCGTTATGAAAACGGACTTCTTTGCCAAATGAACAGCATTGTTGCTATCACAAAAGAAAGTAAAACCTTGTTGTTTGCAACCCAACTCTCCCAACAAGCACTGCAACCAAATAATTTTCTTCACACTTTTGGTAAGAGCAATGTACTCAACCTCAGCAGTGGAAAATGTGAAAGCATCACTACACTCACTGACAACCTTATGCTTTTCAGCAACATCAATGTGTTCAAATTTTGATTATGTGGAAATGGCTGCTCGTTTATAACTAGAGATATAGTATTCAAGTTGACTTATTGCTGGTCCTCTTTCCAAATCTTCCTTGTAACACTCCTCAATTAGATCACCATACTTCTTTAGTTCTTCTAACTTTGTAATGTATACTCCCTTTGTTTCATCCTCTCCTTCATCGTATAACCAATCCTCAACAGTCTGTAATATTGTAGCCAAATCATCTCTTTCTTGTTTTGTGACAAATTGCTGATATTTTTCATGGAGCTTGTTACGCATATCATAAACATATGCTTCCACCGTATTTTTCTTCTCCTTGGTCTCTTCCATAATTCTATCCTGTAAGGCCATTTCAAACTCTTTCTCTACATCTTTCTGCAATTTTGCTCATGGCAGCCCACCAAATATTGTTTCTTTAAGAGGCAATTCAGTTTTCTTGGTCTTTTTCTTTTTCACCACTTTTGCCTTAGAATTAGTCTCCATTTGGGCAGTCTTTTCATCCAACTCAAAAGCTCTATTCTCTGGAGTAGCTCCTGTTGATGCCTCTTTAATGGAATTTTTGGCCTCATGCATATTCACATCAACATTTTCATAAGCTCCATGCACACCATTGGTTTGACCATCATTTGTCTCCATGGCATCATCTCCCTTTTCTTCCTTTGCATTTTCTTTAGCATTTGTAATAGGGAATTCCACTTCTTCTTCTTCAATCATAGTTGCAAAAGTAACCCAAACAACTCCATTCTTATCCAATTGAACATTTACTTTAATCTTGGCCTTTTCACCATGAGTCTAGAATGGACCAATCATATATGAGCTAAGTTGTTGTGCCCTAGCTTGATTGGGTTCTACATATAGAATATCGAGCACTAAGGTCCCTGACCTGAAAATAGTTATAGCCTTATTACTTGGCACTGCGTTGCCTTTGGAAACACGATAGAGTGTTGTAGTTGGCCTGTAGCTTTATCTTCTATCTCGGTAGTAGATCCCTTCCAAGTCAGTGCAATTGAGAAAAGGAAAATTTCTTGTATCTTGAAATCTCGCACTTTGAATGTTGGGCTAAGAATAGCACACTACAGAGCACAACCTTGAACAACACACTCACTAGCATTCATAGTCCTCTATGTACCAAGATTACTATCTTTAGCATTACTAACTGTACCAACGTGACTTTGATCACTATTTCCCAGTCCTTGCAAATTGCCCTCTGCCTCGTTGTTATTTTTATTTCTCAAATTCCCTATCACCGAACTTGGTGTACCCACATTTGGAGCACCTTGTCTATGCTGTGATGGAAATTCCAAAGATTGTGTGGGAGTATTATGATGATTGGGAGTATTAACTATAATCAAAGGTTGCTATGTAGGAGTACAGAAAAGAGGTTGCTTTGAAACTATTATAAGCTGATTGAAATTGTCCAGCACCAAACTTGGTGTATTCAACAAAGGAAAATTCTCATGCTGTGTGGCATTTAATATCCCTTGTGCCAAACAAGGAGTCTTATGCTCATGGTTTTCATGGATCCGCGGACTTTGAGGAATATGTTTAGCGCCAGCAACATGATCCTCTATACCAAAATTTGTTTGTCAATATAGATTTGTATGAAGACTCATTGAAATAGGGTACATAGAGATGTGAGTAGGCAACATTGAAGTTGCATCGGGTTGTGTCAATGAATTTTGAGGTAGAGAACACAAATCACTCCCACTTGATATGTTAGGTGCCATATTTGGATGTGAAAACTATGAAAATACACCATTTCCATTTGAGATGTCATCCATAGGTATGTATATTATTTTGCTTGTGTCCCCTATTTTTGTAGGCCTGGGAACACCTTTTCATTAAAGACCACATCCCGACTATGGACAATTTGTTGGGCAATTGGATCCCACAACCGATAGCCAAACCACTCCTCCCCATAACCAACAAAAATACACCATTTTGATTTTGGATCCAACTTCATTCTCTTCTCCTTGGGAACATGAGCAAATGCTTCGCAGCCAACGACACGTAGGTGATTGTAAGAAATCTATCTTTCCAACCACTCCTCCTCTGGAATGTCAAATTCCAATTGAGATGAAGTACTTCTATTGATCAAATACACTGGTGTATTGACTGCCTTTGCCCAAAATTCTTTGCCCAAACCTGCATTAGAGAGTGTTGGTGGAGACCACTGAACCCAGAATCACCATTTGCAAATATCACCTTCACAATGCAAGAGAAGCATGGGGCTATTTCACTAGAAGAATGAAAAATGTATTGAGATGCACAATAATATTTTACAATGTTCAATTTATAGGTGTGCTCAAGAGCCGGTAGGTAAAAACTACCCAAACAGTCAATGCAACTAATTATCTAATACATTATTTAATTATAGAGAGCATACCCCAAGTCCTCTCTAAAATCATTCGATTCATCCTCTTAGCTGCACCATTTTCTTGAGGGGTGAATGGAACAATTTTGATATGTCAGATGCCATTATCTGTACAATAGTTATCAAACTCCAAACAACAAAACTCTCCACCATTATCTGTTTTCAAACATTTTATTTTATTTTCGATTTGATTCTCGATAATAGCCTTGAAAACTTTGAATTTGCTAAATACTTCTAATTGCCTATTTAGCATATAAACCCAAACTTTGCAGGTACAGTCATCAAGAAAAGTAAAAAAATAATTTGCCCCTCCAATGGAGCTTACCTCTGTAGAACCAAACACGTCCAAGTGCATGAGCTTCAAGTTCCTTGACTTCTTCTCATGTTTGGTTTTTGAAAAGCTGATTTGCCTTTGTTTTCCATAAAGACAATGCTCACACAACTCTAAATCAGCAAATTGCAAACCTATAAGTTGACTTCTTTTTAGCAAAATTTTCATTCCTTTCTTGCTCATATGCCCTAGCCTCTTGTGCTAAAGCTCCGCCCCGTTGTCCACAACCGCCATTATAGCTCCCACTTTAGCATGGCACTCTAACACATACAAAGTACCTGATTTGTTGCCTCTTGCAATGACTAGAGCTCCTTTGGTCACCTTCCAATTGTTTGATGAAAAGGTGATGCTACATCCTTGAGCATCAAGCTGTCCCACATAAATCAGATTTCTTTTTAGCTTTGGAACATGTCTCACATCTTTTAATAACCACTTATTTCCATTCTTCAATTGTAACATCACGTCACCTTTGCCAATTATCTCACATGGCTCATTGTCTCCAAGATAGACTCTCCCAAATTTACCTTCTTGATAGTTTTTAAAAGCATCTCAGCATGAGGTTGCATGAAATGAAGCACCAAAGTCCAACACCCATGAATCAACTATAATTTTTCTTTTGGACAAAACTAATGCCCCTCCATCATCTTCATATGTGGTCTTAACTTCATTTTCTTTCAATTGTTTTTGTGTCTTCTTGTATGACCAACACTCTTTTTTGATATGTCCTTCCTTGCCACAAAACTAGCAACCTTCTTTTCTTCCACTAGACTTAGATCTCTTGGCAGATTTTAATCTTCTCCTAGATTGTATTTTCCCCTTTCTTGGGATCTTCCCCTATTGCAAAAAATCAAAGCTTCTCCGGTTGTTTTGTTTTGCCCTCTTCTCATATCTTCATTGAGAAGTGTTGCAGCAACATCATCATATCTCAACATTGATCAGTTTTTCTTGTCATCCTCTTCTTGGGATCCCCTTCTTTTGGATACCAAATTGTTGATTGTCATTATCACACTATCCCAGCTATTGGAAAGAGAGCACAAAAGCAACATGACTCTCATTTCATCTTCAAAGTTGACATCCATGGAGACTAATTGGCTGATCACAATGTTGACTTCATTTATATGGTTTGAGATGTTACCTTCTTTCATCTTCAAATTGACCAATTTTTTCAACAAGAAAACTCTATTTGTTGTTGAGGCCCTTTCATACATATCACACAAATTATCCCATATTTATTTTGCTAATTGTTTCCATGGCAATGTTGAAAAGATCATTGCTGGTCAGTGAAAGAATGATAGTTACAGCTGTGTTTTGGTCCAAAACATCTCAGTCATCATCTGACATCTTCTCTGGCTTCTTTGCCTTCTCTTGTAATGCAATAGCGAGGACCTTCTGAATCAACAAGGCATAAATTTGAAGCTTCCACAAACTAAAGTTTTGTCCTGAAAATTTTTTGATCTTCCATTTTTCTACCTCTTCCATCTTTTTGGAAATTCATCACAAAATTCCCAATCAGCTCCTTCACCGAGCTTTGATACCAATTGTTATATATACTTGAAGCAGATTAAAATGGAGAACAATATAGAAATGTAAACTCAAAAGTACACAATAGAATAACAAAATACATACAAAGGACAAACACAAGTTTTAACATGGTTCACCATAAAACGCCACATCCATAGAAGCAAGGGAATCTTTGTATTAATCTCTTTGTATACTTTGTTACAATATACTAGAAGAAGTCTTTGATAAGATAAACATTACATTAAATAAAAGTACATATGAGATAGCCTTCGAAAGGAATGCCAAGAGGCAAAAGAGAATGGAAGGCCAAAGGAAAGAAACCGTTGATGATTGGGTTTCACAATGCTAACAATTACTGCCAGTTAATTTGACATGTAGTTACATTTATAGTTATAATCACACTCGTAGTTACATTAGTTATTGCTCTACCAAAAGCATTGAGAGACATTCAAAAACCTTGGTTTTATTGCCTAGAAATATTTTTAGGAGGGGTGGTGTTGGGTATTTCAATACCAATAGCAATGATGGGTATTGGCACCTATCTAGTCTGAGGAGAACCTAGAAACACCATTTCAAGTCATGTCTGCTTGTAGGGAATGAAAATGGGTATGTGGCTACATCTATTTGGCATGGCCTGCTTCCCTCCTCACATTTTTCTAATACCCACAAGAGAATAACCAACAAGATATGCAATAGCAATGACAAGACTTGTCTCGAAGAATCGAAATCTAAGGAATTTTATGGAGAATGGAAATATGTGGGCCAAGATGGTAATTGTCATAGTAGTGATAGTCATTCAAGCTCAATTAATATTTTAAATCTTGGAGAAAGTATTAAAGCCCTGAAGAATTCAATGACGCCGATAGAGATTGTTTTGCTTTACTTGATCCATGTTGTCATTGTATCCATCTAGGTCACAAATTCTATTTGCCTTATGGATGATAGTGTAGGAGTACAATCAACACTGAGAGGGGGGGTGAATCAGTGTTGTGTGAATTTTCAAATCTTTTTACACACTTTAACTTACAGAGCACAAGGAGAGAAAGATAGCATTGATCTGTCAAATACATATGCACATGACTGTGAATACAGAAAGAGAACAAAACTTCTTAAGTAAATCATACATACACAAAGAAGATTATGACACAAGAATTGCATGAGTGGAAAACCCTCCAGGGGTAGAAAAACCACTCTAAATTGCCTCACTGGCTTAACTGATCAAACATGCCTCACTGGCTACAAAGAAGCCTCACTGGCTACAATATGTGTCTCACTGACAAATGTTAAGGTCTCACTGACCTACAAGCCTCACTGGCATACTGTTTAGAAGCACCAGCTTCAAGGAGCACCAACCCCTATTACAGAACAAACTGAAAACACAAATTCAGAGGGTTTCTCTATTTCAATACATAACATTTATTCTCTCTCATGCATCTGTCAAATGATCATTCCAAATCATATACAAACTCAGATATTTCAATCTTGTATCATGATCCACTCTACAACACCAACACTGCTTGATTCTCAACAACACTGCTTGATTTTCAATAACACTTCACAACTATATGTAATCAATCTCTCATCATCTGTATTATTCATTTCTGTCTTTCACACCCTTCCATGAATGCACCTGAAAAACAATTTTATACAAGTTGAATGTCCTTCCACCTGCAAAGAAAAACCTTTTCATATTCCTTTGTGTCTTATTCAATTTCTCAATAGCCTCTTCAAATTCTTCTTAAAAAAATTTGTTTGCATCTGATCACAGAATATCTTCCTTTTGCTTTGCAGAATAAAATCAATTTATTTATAAAAAATCTTTCCATTTTCCATTTTGATTTTCTCTGAAATAATTTGTAAAAGTCTTTTCTCATTTTCATCTTCCATAAAAAAGTAAATCTCCTTCTACAAATTCCTGCAAACAAACTTTTTGTCTTCTTGAGAAAAATCAATCTTCAATAAAATCTGAGAACTAAACCCTCCATAAAAGACTTGAATAATAATATTCTTTTTCTGCAAACAAAAACAATCTTCAACAAATATTAATTCAACTATCTTGTCAAAAAAAAAACATTTTCTCCTCGGTTCCATTGCATACAAAAACTTTTGCATTCATTTCTTAATATCTGCTCCTCAAAAAAAATCTTTCATATTCTATCATAAAAAAACTTTCTTTCTTAGTCTTCTCTGCAAATAAAAAATCTTCTTGAAAATCTTTCACCTTCTCTGATAATCAATTTTGTCATAAAAAATAATCTTCAATTAATAATGCACCATTCCCTTAACAAATAAAAAGCATCTTCTAAAGAGGCTTCCTTTTCATAAAAAGGCATTACACAAAAATCTTCACTTATCTCTTCAGTTTCTACGAGGAAGATTTTGAAGAAAAAAAGAAACTTCCAAAAAATATCTTAAAACCATCTTTTTAGGAGCTAAAAGATAACCTTTCTAAAACACTCATATGGAGATGACGTCTATTTCCCCTTCAAAGTTTGAAGCCAATGATTCGGGAAGAGATTTGAATATATACCATTGATCACCATATTCGCGCTTTGAACATCTTTTAAAAAGAACCGTTGATTCCATTTTACCGCTCAAGCTATTCTAAAGGCAAACCTGTGGCATCAGTGACTAGGAAGGAGGGCCGGTAAGTCTAATGTTGAAGAGCCCTTCAAGCGGTAAAGTTTTAAGTTATTGACCTTCTATTATAGGTCACCTTTCAAACATAAGAAAAGGTAATATGCACTAGACGGGCAGAGAAGGTTAAGTTTGCATTATCTTTTGAGACTTCAAACATGACTTTCAATCATACCTCCTTAACAAGGAGTACCAATAGGTAATGGGCATGGAGCACAGTAGGCATGAAATGCCAATCAATAATATGATATGCATACCAATATTATCTTCAAGATATTATCAAATCCAATGATCTCTTACCAACAACACCATACCTATGATTTCATGAGAATATCATTAAGATGCAAATCTCCTGATAGAATCTTGCTCTCATTCAATACTGATAATATGTAGTGAATGCCACTAATTAATATGACAGACCAACATAAGAGATCAAGACTCCTTGAACAACATCCTGATATCTCTTTGTAGCACTTATATCACTGCATGAACTTCTGTAAAAAATATGAGTTATCAAACAACCTTGCAAGATCATTGAAGCATCCTCTCATAAAATATAGCCATCATCTAGTATGAATGATTGAAGTAAGGTGAGCTCCCATCAACACAAACAAATGATGTGATCAACCTGATCAAATGATTCCTGTATAAGCAACTGAACCACTTATCCTGATTGAGTGAACAATTCCTAATAGATTCCTTCCATAAGTGAATAACAGTGAAATACATGGCCATTAAAAACCTTTTGACATCAATGACAAACTATTACCATCAGATAGTTGCAAGGCTAGCTACATCAAAAAGTTGTTACTGAAACATTTGAAGTTTTATGGTTATAATACTGCAGATTGCAAGTCAAAGTGGAAGGCATTTGATAAAGTTTCAGGAGGTGAATACGAGTGTGTGGATGCAATACTAGAAGGAGATGAAAAGGCTCTAGAGTGTCTGATAATAGATATTGATTTTCAAAGTTTTTTTTTTGAGAAAGCAAAATACTTCATTTGGAGGCTCTGTAGTAGTATAAAAATAGGCTTTGACAAAGTAGAAGGATGGATTCCTTCTCTTGACTGGAGTCCACTTCCCTTCTCCTTGTTCTAGTAATGAAGGCTCTTTTCTATTATGATGAAAATGCTTCTTGATATTGAGGACAATCCTCACTGGCATGTAGCAAATGATGAGGATGAAGATGTTGGGGAGTCCAACAATTATAATGTTGGCCAAGATTGTTTGGATCACTTAGCCATTTGTCTAGGAGGGAGTACTATTGTACCTATTGCATTTGAGTTGCTTCCTTCTTATTTGACAGATCCTAATTGGTGTAAGCATCATGCTTCTCTCATCACTCTTGCCCAAATTGTTGAAGGTTGTGCTAAGGTAATGATAAAGAATCTTGAGCAAGTTGTCAACATGGTTTTGAACTTTTTCAAGACCCCCATCCTCATGTGCGATGGGAAGCCATCAATTCTATCGATCAACTTTCAATATACTTAGGCCCAAATTTGCAATAGCAATAGCATCAATGGATTTTGCCTGCACTTTTTGGAGCAATGGATGTTTTTCAGAACCTCGAGTGCAAGCATGTGCAGCTCCAACAATGCTTAACTTTAGTGCAAATTGTACACTAGATATTTTGACACCTTATTTGGATGGCATAGTGAGCAAGCTACTTGTTCTTTTGTAAAATGGGAAGCAGATGGTGTAGGGTGTGCTTTGACAACTTTAGCATCTGTTGTTGATTCTTGTTAGGAGCAATTTTAGAAGTATTATGATGCAATTACGACTTTGGATTTGGTCATTGGTTTTGTAGACTTTCCATTCAAAATCTATGGTTTGCATGTATGCTTTGTGCATGGTTTGAGGAGGTTAGTTTGTAGCCTTCTCAGTGTGGAGTTGTTGGTATCATTTCTACAACATTTGCTATTGGGTTTCTTTGACTATGATTACTCATTATAGATTGGCAAATCAGATCCGACGAGGATCTGGTGTTTGATTCTTTATGTTTCTAGGTTATCCTCTTTGATATCTTTGTTTGCATGTTTCTTTCAACATCTTTGAGTTATACAAATAGGTGGATTAGCTACCTGTTGACTACAGTGGGATGACTTAGATGTGGACTGTCTATATCCATGAGATCAATTTGGATAGTATAATCTAAAGAAAGGATCAAAAGGCAAAGAAGAGCAGAGGAGAAGTAGAAGAACAAGAGTTGTTTTGATGAAGAGTTAGAGAAGAAGTATTTGGGGAAGAGCAGAAGTTTTGTGAGCATTCAATGAAACTGAACCAGGCATGAAGTAGATGCTATTTCTCAGTTAATTCCTTCTATACTAAAATAAATTCTGTAGGTAATGAGCCTCTCTTTTGAGCAGTGAGCTCTAGGCAGTGTGCCTAGAGGCATGTGCCTTCTATTTTTCTAAAGTACTTTTAACAGTGTACAAATCTTTGTGGGTTAACCCCCACCATGGTTTTTCCCTTAACCGGGTTTCCACGTCAAAATCTTGGTGTCAAGAGTGTTGCTCATGTTTCTGCTCATATGTTGTTGATCCATACTTTAATGTTTACATCATTAATCTGATAGTAAGTTAACAAAGAAGGTTAAAAGAAAAAAAAGTTTATTTTGTGTGACAATTGATTTACCCCCCCTCTTAGTTGTCTGGTCTAATTCCAACAATTGGTATTAGAGCCAAATCCTCTAAAAGAAGCTTGACCACTTGAGGAGATCTAGGATGTCGACCTACAAGAAGGATAGTCTAAGATTTGATGGAACAAATTATTCTATTTGGAAGAGTTGCATGGAGTGCCATTTACAATGCATGGGTGATTCTTATTGGGGGATAACCAATGATGAGTATAAACCTCTGGAGAAAGTTCCTTCAACTCTAGATCAACTCAAAGATGCTGAAAATAACCTTCGAGCTAGAGAAGCCTTGTTGAGTGCCCTGACTGATTTAGAAATGACAAATGTCTTTGGACTAAAAAATGCTCATGAAATCTGGAAGAAGTTGGAGAATCTGTATGAAGGTGATGAATTTGTCAAATGTGCCAAGCTACAAAGTCTGAGAGGAAAATTTGAAAATCTAAGGATGAGTGAAGATGAAAACATCACAATCTACATGCAAAAGATAAATGAACTTGTGTGTGGTATCAAGAGTGCTGGTGGAACTTTGGAAGAATCAGAGATTGTAGCAAAAGTGCTTAGATCTTTACCTAATTCATACAAACATAAGGTTGCTGCTATAGATGAGCTCAAGACTGTCTCAGAAGTTACAAGAGATCAGCTGGTTGGCAAAATTTTAGCTTTTGAATTAAGTGAGTTTGGTGATTCTCTTCCTAAGTTTGAATCTGCATTTAAGGCTAGTGTATATGGAAAACAAAGAGATGATCCAAGTGAAAGCTCTTCAGCAAGATCAAACATATTTGTGAAGGCAAGGAAGGATCTTGAATATGATGACATTGAGACTATAGATCTTGAAGTTCTTATTGCCAAAAGAATGCCAAGAGGATCTGGTAAGTATGAAGGAAAGTTGCCACTCAAATGTTTTGCTTGTAATAAGATTGGTCATTTTGCCTCAAGATGTCTGAAGAGGTTTTCAAAACCAAACCCTAACAGATATGAAGGTCAAAAGAAATGTTACTATGTACAAGAAGTTGGAGAAGGAGTCATAGATGATGAATCTGATTATCGAGGTGCCACTGAAAATGATTGGGTGTTCATTGCTATCAAAGAAGAAGATCCAGTGTCTACTAAATTTGCTAGCAGTGAAAATATGGAAAGTGCCTTGGCTGCTCAGGTTGTTGAAAAGGATGAATGGGTGATTGATAGTGGATGTTCTCATCATATGATTGGTGATAAAAGTAAGTTTGTAAGCCTTGAAAAATATGAAGGTGGGCTTGTAAAATTTGGAGATAACTCAGCTGGTAGAATCCGTCATAGAGGATCCATCTCTTTTGATGGTAAGAATAACACCAATGATGTTCTATATGTGGAAGGATTGAAGCATAATCTTCTTAGTGTTGGATAGTTGGTTGACAAGGGTTATGATCTCCGATTCAAGGATGGCAAATGTAGAATCTTGGAAAGCTCTGGAGCTAAAATTGCATTTGGTACACAAACTAGAGGTAACATCTTTCAATTAAGTAGTTCTGGTAAAAGTTGTTTGATTGCTTAGACAGATCAAAGTTGGTTGTGGCTTAGGAGAATGTGTCATGTGAATTTTGATAACATTGTCAAGCTAAGTTCTACTCAGGCTGTGAGAGATCTTCCAAGATGTCAATTGGGTAAACAGAACAAAACATCATTCAAAAGTAAAGAACAATTTTCAAGTGGGCAATTAGAACTTGTGCATACTAATCTATGTGGTCCTGCTAGAATTAGGAGTGCGCAAGGAGATAGATATTTTATTTTTCTAATTGATGATTAATCCCAGATGATGTGGGTAAATTTCTTAAAAGAAAAATTAGAAGCTCTTAACAAATTCAAAGTGTTCAAAGTGATGGTGGAAAATGAGATTGGTGTGAAGATAAAGTGTCTGAGATCCGATAGAGGTGGAGAGTTTACCTCTAGTGAGTTTGATATATTCTGTGAAAGGCATGGAATAAAAAGACAGTTATCTTCTCCTAGGACTCCTCAGCAAAATGGAGTTGTAGAAAGAAAGAATCGGACCATTCGAGAAGTTGTCAGGACCATGATGATGGAAACAAATGCTCCTCAAGTTTATTGGAGAGAAGTTGTGAGTATCGTTGTCTATACTTTTAACCAGGTGTAGATCAAAGGCAATTCTAGTAAGACTCCTTATGAACTCTGGTTTGGTCATCATCCTACTGTGATATATTTCAAATTTTTTGGTAGTAAATGCTATATCAAAAGAGATGAGGATCTAGGCAAGTTTGAAGCAAGAAGTGATGAAGGAATTTTTCTAGGTTATTCTACTCAAGAAAAGCATACTGGTGCTTCAACAAGAGGTTGAAAAAGATTGTTGAAAGTGCTAATGTCCGGCTTGATGAGAGCAAGGAAGGACATTCCAGGTCTTGCGAATATGATTCTGATGATCAAGATGAAAATCCAAGTCAAGAAAGGCAAGTGCAAACTCAGACTCAGATCCAGATTGATCCAAAAAATCTAGTAATTCAAGAGGTTAGTGTAGAAGTTGAGGAACAAGCTCAAGAATCAAAATTTCAGCAAATCCCAAAACTCCCAGGTATTTAAGGATGAATCATCCTGAAGATCAAATCATAGGAGATAGAAATAAAGATGTTCTAACTAGGAGAAAAAATATTGAAGATCAAGAAGAGATTTGTCTAATTTCAAAGATTGAAACAAAAAAGTAAGTGAAGTCTACAAAGATGAAAACTAGGTAAAGGCAATGGAAGAAGAATTCATGTAAATTGAAAAGAATCACAATTGGGATCTTGTTTCTAGACCTGAGGACAAAAATATGATTGGAACTAAATGGGTCTTTCGGAATAAACTAAATGAAGATGGTGAAGTTGTCAGAAACAAAGCAAGGTTGGTATGCAAAGGATATTCTCAAGTATAAGGAATTGATTTTGAAGAAACTTTTGCTCTGGTGGCAAGAATACAAGCAATTAGGCTATTTCTTGCATTTGTTGCTTGTAAAGATTTCAAGGTCTATCAGATGGATGTCAAATTAGCATTCCTAAATGGAGAGTTAGAAGAAGTCTACATTGAGTAACCAGAAGGATTCCAGTTGTCTAATCAGAAAGACATGGTCTGCAGATTGAGGAAAGCATTATGTGGACTCAAACAAGCCCCAAGACCCTGGTATGCAATATTAGATAAGTATATGCTAAAGCTAGGATATAACAAAGGCACTACTGATAGTAATATTTACTTCAAGATTGATCATGAGAATATTCTAATTATTGAGGTATTTGTTGATGATATCATTTTTGGTGGAAATTAGAGCATGTGCAAAATATTTTCTGATTAGATGCAAAGTGAATTTGAGATGTCCATGTTAGGTGAGTTGAATTTCTTCTTAGGCCTGCAAATCACTCAGTCAAAATAAGGTATCTTTATATCTCAGTCTAAGTATGTGAAAGAATTGTTGAAGAAGTTTGGAATGGAAGATTCAAAGCTAGTAGGTATGCCTATGGTAACCGGATGTAAGTTGAGTAAAGATGATGACTCCTCTAAGGCAAATCAGAAAAGGTATAGATCAATGATTGGAGGACTTCTCTATATGACTCAGACCGAACCTAATATCATGAATGAAGTAGGGCTTGTTGCTAGATTCCAAGATGATCCTAAAGAATCCGAGGTTGTAGCAGTCAAATGAATCTTTAGATATCTCAAAGGAACACTCGATTATGGCCTATGGTATCCAAAATACAATGACTTTACTCTTCATGCATATATAGATGTTGATTGGGCAGGAGATGTGGATGACAAGAAAAGTACTAGTGGTGGTGCATTCTTCTTGGGAAGTAGATTAGTTTCTTGGCTGAGCAAAAAGTAGGAGGCAATATCCCTATCTACAGCAGAGGCAGATTATATAGCAGCAGCAAACAATTGCACCCAAGTTCTGTGGATGAAGCAAATGTTGAAGGACATCAGAATTGTGTTTGAGGAGCCAGTCACAATCTTCTATGATAATTCAAGTGCAATCAGCATCTCAAAGAATCCAATGTTGCATTAAAAGATAAAGCACATATCCATCAAGTTTCATTTCTTGAGAGAGAAGGTAAATGAGAATGAAGTCAAGTTGGAGTTTGTGTCTTCAAGGGATCTGATTGTGGATATTTTCACTAAGCCTCTTCCCAAGGATACTTTTGAGTATCTTAGAAAGAAGTTAGGGGTTATTACCCCTCCTGATCAGAATTAAGATGCACTAAAGTGCATCAGTCCGGTGGAAATCACAATCATATCTTGTGATCCAGATTGATGTTAAGGAGGCACTACACAGGGGGAGTAGTCTGCAAGCAATTTTTAAGTTTTGTTTGAAACAAAAATAAGGAGAAAAGACTGCAAATATGTGCCCTTTTCCATTGATGTGAAAGGGGGAGCAGTGAAGAAAGTACTTGCAGAAGTGATAAGAGAAAGGATAAGTTCTTATCTTGATGGTTGAATGAGTTTTTCACATCAGATGTTGCCATCAATGACAAAGGGGGAGATTGTTGCAAATATGTGCCTAAGCGGTGGTCATTGATGTCAACATATCCTTGTTGCCATTGGTGTCAACTGTATCCTATTTTGCTACCTATGTAGAAGACTGGGTTGTTGGGAATATTGAGAAAATTAATGAGGATAAATGTATGTGGACCATATGGTTAAGTAGAGGATTGTCTAAAGAAGCTCCAATTAAGTTTTGAAGGGTTCGCGTGAAGATTTGAAGAAGCTTTGGCCATCTAAGTAGAACTAGTTTTACAGTGTTTAGAAGAGATAGAGCGATAGGAAAGAGGTCCAGATTATTCCAGATATGTCAAATGATAATCTATGGATCTGGAAGCATGTTTGGGAAGTCAATGTATATCATCTATTCAAGTGGTTCATGGTTTGGAGGTCCGCAAGCAATCTTTCTAAAGTGACAGTCATAGCAGATAGTGTTCTTGAGGTTCCGGAGGAAGATGTAAGTGATTCTGATGATTTGGAGGAGTGTGGATGTTCTTGTTGAATTCAATGTGCTTGTGGAAGTCTCTAGATTGTATGACTACTATGTTGGAGGTCTGCATTAAAGTTTGAGCTTGTCAATGAAGATTTCCTTCTTGGTGTTGTTGTTCTTCCCAGTCTTAGCTGACTGGATGATTCAAGCATGTTGCGGATGATCTAAGAGCATTTCTATGGAGCATGGTGTGTTGATTATTGAAGATTTGAGTCCCAATTAAGTTTGTATGACAACTTAGTGATTTGCATTAAGTCAGATGTTTGTAGTGCCAATCTTGATGTTCATTCTAAGGTTGATGAAGTGTATAAATACTTTTTGATGAGTTGTGGAAAATTATCCTTGTGCAAAAATAGTATAATTTGAAGAAAAGATCAAAAGGAAGAGAAGAGCATAAGAGAAGCAGAAGAACAGGAGCTATTTTGATGAAGAGTTAGAGAAGAAGTATCTGGGGCAGAGCAGAAGTTTTGTGAGCATTCAATGAAACTGAACTAGGCATGAAGTAGATGTTATTTCTCAGTTAATTCCTTCTGTACTAAAATAAATTCTATAGGCAGTGAGCCTCTCTTTTGAGCAATTAGCTCTGGGCAGTGCGCCTGAAGGCGTGTGCCTTCTATTTTTTAAAAATACTTTTAACAGGGTACAAATCTTTGTGGATTAACCCCCACCGTGGTTTTTCCCTTAATCGGGTTTCCACATCAAAATCTTGGTGTCAAGTGTGTTGCTTATGTTTCTACTGATATTTTGTTGATCCATGCTTAATGTTTACATCATTAATCTGATAGTAAGTTAACAAAGAAGGTTAAAAGTAGAAAAAGTTTATTTTGTGTGACAACTGATTCACCCCCCTCTTAGTTGTCTGATCTAATTCCAACAGGATTTGCATCCTAATTACACAATAGGTAATAAATAAATAAATACAATAAAATAGTACAAGGAATTACCAAGGTGGAGACAACTTAATTCCCAACATTCTCCCACTTGTCGAACACCTTGTAAGAGCCAATGGAATTAACATGATTTAACTGCTATAGGCTGAGAGGCCCGTAGACTCTAAACATCATCTGAACTTCTCTGTGCCCACTAGTTTCGTCAATGCATCCGCAACATTCTTCAAAGTATCTACCTTCTCCAAATTCACCTTCCCATCCTCTACATGTCTCGCACGAAATGAAACTGTACATCAATATGCTTTGTTCTGGCATGGAAAGTTGGATTCTTTGCTAGGTAAATCACACTCTCACTGTCACAACAAATTGTAATATATCTTGCATCAGCATCAATATCTGAACACAAACTCTTAAGCCAAATGGATTCCTTACAAGCATGAGTTTCTACCATATACTTAGCTTCTGTATTGGATAAAGCAACCACAGGTTGTCGCTTACTCATCCAACTAATTGCACCACTGAACATAGTGAACACATAGGCAATGGTGGGTGGATCTCCTGCTATCAATGTCACCTATCCAATTAGAATCCACGAATCCATGAATACAACCTGAATGTAGAGGTCTTGTAGTATTACCATGAGAGCATATGGAATATTCAGAAGTACCCTCAAATATCTAAACACTCTCTTAACTGCATCCCAATGTATCCGTCTAGGATTAGCTATAAATCGACTAAGGACTCCCACTGCTTGGGCAATGTCTGGTCTTGTGTAGACCATAGCATACATCAAACTGCCAACAACACTAGCATAAGGTATTATGCTCATATCCTCCACCTCACTATGAGATTTTGGACAATCATTAATAGACAACTTTGTCCCCAATGAAATAGGAACACACAATGGTCTACAATCTACCATGTTGAACCTATCAAACATGGTCTTCGCATACTTACTCTAGCTTAACCAAAGTTTTTTGTTAGCTCTGTCTCTTCTTATTTCCATTCCTAGAATGTACCTGGCTGCCCCTAGATTTTTCATCTCAAACTGTGCTGGCAACTGAGACTTTAAATCAGAAATCATATTCTTACCATTCCCAATCAACAACATATCGTCAACATATAATGCAATAATAAGAATGCGAGTATTGTCAAATTTGTAATACACATAATGATCTAATTTTGATCTCAGATATCTAATTGAAAACACAAAGGCATCAAACTTCAAGTACCACATCCTAGGAGATTGTTTCAAACCATACAAAGACTTTTTCAACTTGCAAACCAAATTTTCTTTACCTTTCTCTATGTAATGTTGTGGTTGTGACATGTAAATCTCTTCCTCCAAATAACCATGAAAGAAATGATGTCTTCACATCCATCTACTCCACCTCTAATTCATAAGTTACTACAAGAGATAACAGGAACTGAATATGTTTTAGCTTTTCAACAGGAGAGAAATATTTAGCATAATCAATTCCCTCCACTAGGGAGTCCCCCTTCGCAACCAGTCTGGCCTTGTACTTTTTCTTAGATTCGGGACAGACAACTGAGAGGGGGGGGTGAATCAGTTGTCTAAAACTTTCTTCCAATTAAACACTTAAATCCACTTTGTAATTTAGTAGCATAATAATAAATCAATCATGGAAACATAATGCATTAAATCAAGAGTAGAAACACATTAACACATGAGACACCAAGATTTTGATGTGGAAAACCCAGTTAAGGGAAAAACCACGGGGTGACTAACCCAAGAATGTATTCTCTATTAGAAGAATAGAAAGAACAAATGGCACATGCCAATTAGGGCTCACTACCCGAGCACACTGCTCACAAGAGGCCCACTGCCTACAAGAGACACACTGTCTATAGAATGATAAGTATCACATACTTGAACTGGAGAATAGCATCTTTACCATGCTTGAATCAGTTCCATTTAAGCCCAATACTTCTTCTCTGCCTTTCGCTCTCCTCCTCGCTACCACACTCTCATCTCCACAAGATACACTTTGAAATGACTTAACAATCCCTTATTTATACAAGACATTGACTTAAAAATGATCATCTAAGTCGGTAAACATTACAGAGCAACTACATAAATACAACATGGCTAGTTACAAAAGACTTCATGTGGATCAACACACTGTCGGCCACACAGATCTAAGACTTCAAACTTCTTCTAGGAACACACCAATCTTCACACATCTTCAAGATCATCTGCAGGATGTGTAACTCATCTGGTCGGCCAGAATTAGGAAGAACACCATCATCCAGAAGTAATCCTTCAGTTGCAAGCTCAAACTTCAATGTGAACAAGCAACACGAATTGGACATGATCCAAAGACCTCCACAAGCTAGCTTGAATCACCAAGAACATCCATACTACATCTGCTTACTGAAATCCTTCTCTCTTTCATTTGAAACCTCAAGAACACAGTCTGTTATCATTGTCACAAAGGAATAGATGCTTGCGGACCTCCAAACCATGAACCAATCGAGTTGTCAATTCACATTGACTTCTTAAACACTCCCTCAAATCCTTAGAATAGGATAATGCATTTCTAGATCTCACCGGACCTATCTGTATCACTCTGTCACCTCTGAACACCTGCCGGAACTGATTTTACTTGAGTGGCCGCAACTTCTTCAAATCTTCATGCGAACCTCTAAAATCTTTACTAGATCATCTTAAGACACATATCTACAAACCTTTTGAACCGCATCCTATGATCCTCATCTTATCTTGGATCTTTATCTTACTGTCTTCACTGTTCTTCTATGTTCTTGATATGACCAATTTTCTCAATATCCTCAGCAAACAGTTCATCCAATCCTTATCATTAATGTAATATGAGTATGTTCACATCAATGACAACACCAGTTAGACCCATAGTTGCAACAATCTCCCCCTTTGTCATTGATGGCAACATATGATGTGAAAAATTGTTTTGACCATCAAGACAAGAACTTTTCTTTACTGACACAACTCCCCCTGTCATCAACAACCATTCACATGTCTTCTCTTCCTTTACTGCTCCCCCTTTGATTAGCAACCACTTGTTTTTCACATGCCTTCTCTCCCCCTTTGATATCAATGGCAAAGGGCACATACTTGCAACTCCAACACGTCAAAATCATACCAGCTGCTTCCCCTGAGTAGCAGCTCCCCATCATCAATCCAGACCACAAGATATGACTGTGATATCCACCGGATTAATGCACATCAGTGCACCTTAGTTCATCACCGGAGGGGCAATAACCCCTAACTTCTCCCTGAGATACTCAAAAGAGTCCTTAGGTAGAGGTTTAGTAAAGATGTCTGCAATTTGATCCTTGGAAGGCACAAACTCCAATCTGGCTTCATTCTTGTTTACTTACTCTCTCAGAAAGTGAAACTTAATGGATATATGTTTGGTCTTTGAATGCAACACCAGATTCTTAGATATATTTATTGCACTTAAATTATCACAGAAGATTGTGATAGGTTCCTCATACTCCACTTTGATGTCTCTTAGCATCTGCTTCATCCACAAAACTTGAGTGCAACTACCTGCTGCTACAATATATTCTGCTTTAGCTGTGGAAAGAGATATTGCCTCTTGTTTCTTGCTTAGCCAAGAAACCAATCTCTTCCCTAAAAAGAATGCTCCACCACTAGTACTCTTGTGGTCATCCACATCTCCTGCCCAATCCGCATCTGTATATGCATGAAGAGAAAAATTATGATCTCTGGGATACCACAATCCATACTCAATTGTCCCTTTTAGATATCTAAAAATCCTCTTGATTGCCATGACATGAGATTCTCTAGGATCGGCTTGGAATCTAGCAACAAGACCAACATCATTCTTAATGTCAGGTCTAGTTTGAGCGAGATACAACAATCCTCCAATCATTGACCTGTACTTTTTCTGATTAGCCTTAGGAGAGTCATCATCTTTGCTCAATTTACATCCGGTTACCATGGGAGTATTCATTGGTTTTGAGTCTTCCATCCCAAATTTTTTCAACAATTCCTTCACATATTTGGCCTGAGAAATGAAGATTCCTTTCTTAGTTTGAATGATTTGCAGACCCAAGAAGAAATTCATTTCCCCAAGCATGGACATCTCAAATTCACTTTTCATTTGATTTGTAAACGTTTTGCACATACTATCTCTTCCTCCAAAAATGATATCATCAACAAACACTTCAACAATCAAGATGTTTTCATGATCAATTTTGAAATACAAATTACTATCAACAATACCTTTGTTGAAACCAATCTTCAAAAGATGCTTATCCAATCTTTCATACCAAGCTCTTGGGGCTTGCTTTAGTCCATAAAGTGCTTTCTTCAACTTGCAGACCATGTCACCATGATCAGACAATTGAAATCCATCCAGTTGCTCAATGTATACTTCTTATTTTAAGTCACCATTCAGAAAGGTAGACTTGACATCCATCTGATATATTTTGAAGTCCTTGAAGGCAGCAAAGGTAAGAAATAATCTGATTGCTTCAATTCTTGCCACTGGAGCAAAGGTTTTTTCAAAATTAAATCCTTCTATTTGAGAGTAACCCTTGCAGACCAATTTGGCTTTATTTTTGATTACTTCACCAACTTCATTCAGTTTGTTCCGGAAGACCCATTTGGTTCCAATCACATTCTTGTTTCTAGGTCTGGGAACAAGATCCCAAATGTGATTTTTCTTAATTTGCATTAGCTCTTCCTCCATTGCTTTAGTCCAGTTTTCATCATTGCAAGCTTCATTCACTATCTTAGGTTCAATCTTTGAAATCAAACAATACTCTTCAGAATCTTGAGCAATCCTCCTTCTCATTTGTACACCTTTGCTTTTATCACCTATGATCTAATCTTTAGAGTGGTTTAGTCTTACATACCTGGGAACTTTGGGAGTTTCTTGCACTTCTGATTCTTGATCAAGCTCATTAAAACTCATCTCTTCTTCATGATTTACTGAATCAGTTTGAATCTGAATTTCAGAAGGGGCTTGGGCTCCTTGAATTAGAACACCATTCTGATCATTTTCATCATATTCATAAACCTTGAGGGTTTTTTAATTCCTTCATCAACCTTCACATTTGTACTTTTTATAATCTTTCTCAGTCTCTTGTTATAACACCGGTGTGCTTTGCTTTGAGTAGAGTAACCCAATAATATTCTTTCATCACTTCTAGCATCAAACTTGCTTAGATCTTCATCTCTTTTAATGTAACATTTGCTACCAAAGACTCTAAAATACCTCACACTAGGAGTGATGCCAACCCAAAGTTCATAAGGAGTCTTACCAGTATTACTTCTGATTTGTACTCGATTGAGAGTATAGACTACAGTGCTGATAGCTTGTCTCCAATAGATCTGAAGAATATTTTCTTCCATCATCATGGTCCTAGATGCTTCCTGGATGGTCTGGTTATTTCTTTCCACTACTCCATTCTTTTGTGGAGTCCTAGGAGCAGACAACTGTCTTTTTATTCCGTGTTTCTCATAGATATCTATGAACTCACCGGATGTGAATTCTCCATCTCTATTAGACCTTAGACATTTTAATTTTAATCCGGTTTCATTCTCTACCATAGCCTTGAATATTTTGAATTTCTCAAGAGCTTTTGATTTCTCTTTCAGAAAAGTAACCCACATCATCTAGGAGTAGTCATCAATTAGTAACATAAAAGTATCTATCACCTTGCACACTTTTGATTCTTGCTAGACCACATAAATTAGTATGAACTAAGTCTAATAATCTAGTAGAAGATTGTTCCTTGCTTTTGAATGAAACTCTACTTAGTTTCCCCAATTGACATTCTTTGCACAAGCTATTTGTAGGTTTTACCAGTTTTGGAAGATCTCTTACAGCCTGAGTGTTGCTTATCTTGATGATGTTATCAAAATTCACATGACACATTCTTCTATGCCATAACCAACTTTGATCAATTTGAACAAATAGACAACTTTTACTAGTACCAACTAAATGGAAGATATTACCTTTTGTTTGGGTACCGGATGCAATCTATGTTCCATAACTTTCAAAGATCTTGCATTTTTTATTCTTGAATCAGAGATCAAAGCCTTTGTCCACCAATTGTCCCACACTAAGAAGATTGTGCTTCAGTCCTTCAACATACAGTACATTGCCAGTTTTGTTCTTTCCATTAAAAGAAATAGTTCCTCTACCTCTGATTCTACCAGCAGAATTATCACCCAATTTTACCACTCCTCCTTCATACCTTTCCAAATCTATGAACTTATTTTTGTCACCTGTCATATGGTGAGACCATCCATTGTCAATGACCCAATCACCTTTTCTTCAACTTGGGCAGCCAGAGCTCTTTCTACAACTTTATGATTGACAGATTTAGAGGGCATTGGATCTTCTTTCTTGATGGCAATAAACACCCAATCACTTCCAGATTTGTTTCCTAGTTCTGATTCATCATCTGTTACTCCTTCATTATCATCATCTTCATGAACATAGTAACAATTCTTTTGGAACCTTGATTTGTTAGGATTTGGCCTTAAAAATCTTTCCGGACACCTTGAGGCAAAATGACCAATCTTATTGCAGTTAAAACATTTAAAGGGCAATTTCCCTTCATACTTACCAGATCCTCTTGGTAGTCTATTTGCAATAAGGGCTTCAAGTTGAGCAGTTTCTGCTTCCTCTTCTACTAGGCCTTTTCTTGCTTTTTCATACCATGAGGGTTTCTTGGAACAATTCTCTCTTGGGTTAAACCTTTGTTTACCTTTTACAGAGGCACTGACTTTGAATGCAGATTCAATCTTGGGGGGGGCATCTCCAAATTTAGCCATTTCAAATGCAGCCAATTTACCAACCAATTGATCTCTTGTGACACTTGAATGGGCTCTGAATTCTTCAATGGCAACAACCTTGATTTTGTAAGAAGCAGGAAGGGATCTGAGAACTTTGCCAACAATCTCATCTTCATCTAAGACTCTGCCATCACATCTAATGCCACAAACAAGCTCATTTACTCTTGGCATAAAAGTAGTGATATTTTTATCTTCTCTCATCTTCAGATTTTCAAATTTTCCTTTCAAACTCTGTAGCCTTGCACATTTAACATACTTGTCTCCTTCATGTAGAAGTTCTAGTTTTTCCCAAATCTCAAAAGCAGTTTGTAGGTCAACAACATTTGTCAGCTCTGAATCAGAGAAGGCAATTAGAAGAGCTTCTTTAGTCTATAGATTATTTTCAGCATATGTGATTTCAGTTGCAATTTTCAGTTCATTCTGTGGAGGAGTACATTTTTTTGTAGCCATGGTCTAGTATTGCATTCCCATACATTGCAAGTGACATTTCATGTGACTTTTCCAAAGATTAAAATTGGTTCCATCAAACTTTAGACTATCCTTCTTGTAGAATGACATCATAGATCTCCTCAAGTGGTTAATCTCTTTTAGAGGAACTTAGCTTTGATACCAATTGTTAGATTCAGGATAGACAACTGAGAGGGGGGTGAATCAGTTGTCTAAAAATTTCTGCCAATTAAACACGTAAATCCACTTTGTAATTCAACAACACAATAATAAATCAATCATGGAAACACAATGCATTAAATCAAGAGCAGAAACACATTAACACATGAGACACCAAGATTTTGACGTGGAAAACCTGGTTAAGGGAAAAACCATGGGGTGACTAACCCAAGAATGTATTCTCTATTAGAAGAATAGAAAGAACAAATGGCACATGCCAATTAGGGCTCACTACCTGAGCACACTGCTCATAAGAGGCCCACTACCTACAAGAGACACACTGTCTACAGAATGATAAGTATCACATACTTGAACTGGAGAATAGCATCTTTACCATGCTTGAATCAGTTCCATTTAATCCCAATACTTTTTCTTTGCCTTTTGCTCTCCTCCTCACTACCACACTCTCATCTCCACAAGCTACACTTTGAAATGACTTAACAATCCCTTATTTATACAAGACATCGACTTAAGAATGATCATCTAAGTCGGCAAACATTATAGAGAAAATACATAAATACAACATGACTAGGTACAAAAGATTTCACGCGGATCAACACACTGTCGGCCACATAGATCTGAGACTTCAAACTTCTTCTAGGAACACACTAATCTTCACACAACATCTTGAAGATCATCTGTAGGATGTGTAACTCATCCAGTCAGCCAGACTTAGGAAGAACACCATCATCTGGAAGTAATCCTTCAGTTGCGAGATCAAACTTCAATGTGGACCACCAACACTAACTGGACACGATCCAAAGAACTCCACAAGCTAGCCTGAATCACCAAGAACATCCACACTACATCTACTTACTGAAATCCTTCTCTCCTTCATCCAGAACCTCAAGAACATAGTCTGTTATCACTGTCACAATGGAATAGATGCTTGCGGAGCTCCAGACCAATCAAGTTGTCAATTCACATTCACTTCTTAAACACTCCCTCAAATCTGTAGAATAGGATAATGCATTTCTGGATCTCACTGGACCTATCTGTATCACTCTGTCACCTTTGAACACCTGCCAGAACCAGTTTTACTTGAGCAGCCACAACTTCTTCAAATCTTCATGCGGATCTCTGAAATCTTTACTAGATCATCTTAAGACACATATCTACAAACCCTTTGAACTATATCCTCTGATCCTCATCTTATCTTGGATCTTTATCTTACTATCTTCACTGTTCTTCTCTGTTCCTAATATGACCAATTTTCTCAATATCCTCAACAAATAGTTCATCCAATCCTTATCATTAATGCAATAGGAGTATGTTGGCATCAATGACAACACTAGTTAGACCCATACTTGCAACACTTTTCAACACTGCCATCTGCACTGAATTTCTTCTTGAACACCCATTTGCATCCAACAGGTTTTCTTCCTTCAGGGAAAGGCACCAAGTCCCATGTTTTATTCTGTTGCAAAGAAGCCATCTCATCTTCCATGGCCTCCTTCCAGGAACCTTCATCTGTCATGCCCATATCCTCTGTCATAGTTCTAGGCTCATTAGTGTTAGTAAGCAAGGCAAGAGCACAACTAGAATCAAGCAATGAATAACCAAACCTGTCAGGTTGCTTTCTTGTTCGTGTAGACCTCCTCAAAGGCTAAGGTTGAGGTTCTACTTCTTCTTCTGAGATTTTAGAGCTTCTAGAACTCTCCTCATTATCAGGTCTCACAGGGTCTGTCAGTTCAGTCTTCTTAGGAGTAGAAGGAAACTAAACCACATCTTTCTTTTCTATCTGTTCTGGCTATAGAACAATGGAGGAAGGTGTTAGCTCTCTGAAGATAACACTTCTTCTATACAACACTTTTTCAGCCACAGGATCCCAAAGCTTGTATCCGTTCAAACCAACACCATAGCCAATAAAAATACACTTAATAGCCTTGTTCTCCAATTTAGACCGTTTCTCCCTAGGCAAATGTGCATATGCCTCATAACCAAAAACACGGAGATGTCTAACTGAAGGCTTCTTACTAGACCATACCTCCATAGGTGTCTTACCAACAAGAGCTAATGTAGGAGACCTGTTTACCAGGTAGAAAGCAGTGGCTACAACTTCAGCCTAGAACTTTTGTTCGAGGCTTGCTCCACTAAGCATACTCCTAGCCTTCTCCATCAATGTCCTATTCATCTTCTCTATAACTCCATTTTGTTGCGGGATGTATGGAGTTATCTTATGTCTTTCAATCCCTTGCTCTTTACAGAACTTATCAAACTCTATCGAACAAAACTCACCACTGTTATCAGTTCTCAAACACTTAATCTTTTTACTAGTCTGATTCTCAACAAAAGCTTTAAACTCTTTGAACCGACTAAAGACTTCAGTCTTGCTTCTGATGAAATAAACCCATTTCCTTCTACTGTAATCATCTATGAAAGATACAAATATATAGATTTGGAAATCGTAGGAACATTAACATGACCAAACACATCAGAATGAATAAGATCCAATACACTAGAAGACTTGTGAGAACTAGAGTAAAACTAAACATGGTTTTACTTTTCGTATACACAATGTTCGCAAAAGTCAAACTCGAGATTATAATTATTTAACCCCTCAATGACATTTTTATTTTTCAGGGTTCTAAGACCCTTCTCACGAATGTGGCCATATCTCAAATGCCATAACAAAGTCTTTTCAACAAAAAGCTTAACTTCCAAAGCATGTGTACCCTTGGGTACACAAGATGCACTACCATCAAAACTTTTTACATAGATTTCTTCACTGCTTGTTCAGATGGTGGGGATGAAGTGACTGTAGCTCTTTTTTTCAAGTCAGAAGAACTATTGCACCATAGATCCTCTAGTCATCTTGCATCCATCCTTTGAAAAGACAACCTGCACATCTGCATCATTCAACATACTTACAAAAAATAGGTTTCGTGCTAGGCTTGGGATGTACATAACCCCAGTGATCCCCTTCACTTATCCATCAGGGAATTAGATTGAGACTCTTCCACTACCAACAATCTTCAGATGAGAATCGTCACCTAGGTACACTCTTCCATCATTGAACTCTTCATACTTCGTGAACCAACTTCGATGCGAGGTCATGTGGAATGATGTACCAGAATCTATCAACCACACATCATCAAATGCATGGTTGGCCAGGACTAAAATGAAGGCATCACCATCATCTTGTGACTTGTTAGAATCTGAATCTGGGGCATTCTTCTTCTTCTTTTTCTTTTCCTCCTTGCATTCCTTTCGAAAATGCCCATTTTTGCCACAATTCCAACAAAGAGCCTTGGACTTTCCAGGAGATTTAGATCTCCTATGGGATTTGGATCTGCCCTTCTTAGCTTTCTTGTCCTTCTTTTTCCCTTTCTCCTTGGCTCTTCCATAAACTGCAAGAGCCTCTTTGGCTGCCTCAGAAGACTTTCTCCACATCTCTTTAGATAACAGTGAAGATACCACTTCATCCATTTTGAATATGGATGTGGTGCTCCCAATATCCATAACAAGATGATCCCATGAGTTCGACAAAGAACAAAGCAAGGTCATACAATGATCCTCCTCCATCTTCACACCAACGGATGTCAATTGTGCAACTAACATGTTGAAAGAATTCAGGTGATCTACAGCCGATCCTCCATCCTCCATCCTTAGAGAATACAACTTCTTTCTCAGAACAAGCTTGTTCACCAGGAATTTAGCCTGATAAACATCACCCAACTTCTTCCAAAGGTCTTTCGTAGTCTTCTCCTCATGGGCATTCAACATGACAGAATTAGCTAGACTGAGTCTTATGAGACCCTTACCCTTCTGATCTTTGAGATTCCAATCTGCTTGTGCCATTGCGGTTGGTTTTACACTGAATACAGTTTCCTATAGGTCACAATCAACAAGCATGTCTTCCATCTTAAGTTTTCATAACTCAAAACTAGTGCCATTGAATTTCTCCACCTCTAATCTTCTAGATGTGTCTGCCATCTATTTTCCTACAACAAGATTGTAGAATACTTTGCACAAAGCTCCCACTCAACCTAAGATTATCTCAAAAAATCCCTACCTAACAACTAGGACCAAAGGTGATCAAGCTCTGATACCAACTGAAAGGAAGCTAGGTGTGCGGAAATCGCTTCCTACACTAACCTAATGAGGAGAGAAGAGTGCAAATTCTTTCTAATCTTTACAATTATAGTGTTATTAACCCAATAATAGAGATATTGTAGGAAACAAATACACAAGAATGTAAGACAGAAGAAGAGAGAGACAAGATATACGTGGAGAAAACCATTACAGGTGAAAAACCCCACACTCCAAAACATAGCTCAAATGTATTATCTAAACAATGAGGTTTACAATATAGTTATAGAGCCAATGCTCTTGCAGGAGTCTTTGACACTTGTATCTAGAGATAATCTAGCAGCATAACAGTACCTGTCAATCACATAATACATCTCCTCTTCAAAGCACCTATTTAGAAAGAAAATACAAGGCAAAAATGACTCTATCTTGGGAGGTGCGCCCAACATGACCTCATGGCCCAAAACCCATGCCTATGGACACTTCTCCAACATTGTAGGATGTTCATGACACTTCTCAAGTCACTAATCAAATGATGAGAATAAGCCCACCTTCATATTTTTCAAGGCTTACAAACTTACTTTTATCACCAATCATATGATGAGAACATCCACTATCGATTACCCATTCATCCTTTTCAACAACTTGAGCAACCAAGGCACTTTCCATATTTTCACTACTAATAGATTTAGTAGACATCAGATCTTCTTCTTTGATAGCAATGAACACCCAGTCATTTTTAGTGGCACCTCGATAATCAGATTCATCATCTATGACTCCTTCTCCAGCTTCTTGTACATAGTAACATTTCTTTTGACCTTTATATCTATTAGGGTTTGGTTTTGAAAACCTCTTCGGACATCTTGAGGCAAAATGACCAATCTTATTACAAGAAAACATTTGAGTGGCAACTTTCCTTCATACTTACCAGATCCTCTTGGCATTCTTTTGGCAATAAGAACTTCAAGATCTATAGTCTCAATTTCATCATCTTCAAGATCCTTCCTTGCCTTTACAAATCTGTTTGATCTTGCTGAAAAGCTTTCACCTGGATCATATATTTGTTTTCCATATACACTGGCCTTAAATGCAGATTCAAACTTAGGAAGAGAATCACCAAACTCACTTAATTCAAAAGCTGAAATTTTGCCAACCAGCTGATCTCTTGTAACTTCTGAGACAGTCTTGATCTCATCTATAGCAGCAACCTTATGTTTGTATGAATTAGGTAAAGATCTAAGCACTTTGTCTACAATCTCTGATTCTTCCAAAGTTCCACCAGTACACCTGATACCACACACAAGTTCATTTATCTTTTGCATGTAGATTGTTATGTTTTCATCTTCACTCATTCTTAGATTTTCAAATTTTCCTCTCAGACTTTGTAGCTTGGCACATTTGACAAATTCATCGCCTTCATATAGATTCTCCAACTTCTTCTAGATTTCATGAGCAATTTTTAGTCTAAAGCCATTTGTCATTTCTAAATCAGTCAGGGCACTCAACAAGGCTTCTCTAGCTCGAAGGTTATTTTTAGCATCTTTGAGTTGATCTGGAGTTTAAGGACCTTTCTCTGGAGGTTTATACTCATCATTGGTTATCCCCCAATAAGCATCACCCATGCATTGTAAATGGTAGTCCATGCGACTCTTCCAAATAGAATAATTTGTTCCATCAAATCTCAGACTATCCTTCTTGTAGGTCGACATTCTGGATCTCCTCAAGCGGTCAAGCTTCTTTTAGAGGATCTGTCTCTAATACCAATTGTTGGAATTAGACCAGACAATTGAGAGGGGGGGTGAATCAATTGTCACACAAAATAAACTTATTTTTCTTTTAACATTCTTTGTTAACTTACTATCAGATTAATGATGTAAACATTAAAGTATGGATCAACAACATATGAGCAGAAACATAAGAAACACACTTGACACCAAGATTTTGACGTGGAAACCTAGTTAAGGGAAAAACCATGGTGGGGGTTAACCCACAAAGATTTGTACCTTGTTAAAAGTACTTTAGAAAAATAGAAGGCACATGCCTCTGAGCACACTTCCCAGAGCTCACTGCTAAAAAGAGAGGCTCATTACCTACAGAATTTATTTTAGTATAGAAGGAATTAACTGAGAAATAGCATCTACTTCATGCCTGGTTCAGTTTCATTGAATGCTCACAAAACTTCTGCTCTGCCCCAAATACTTCTTCTCTAACTCTTCATCAAAACAACTCTTATTCTTCTACTTCTCCTCTGCTCTGCTTTACCTTTTGATCGTTTCTTCAAATTATACTATTTTTACACAAGGATAATTTTCCACAACTCATCAAGTATTTTTACGCTTCATCAAACTTGGAATGAACATCAAGGTCAAAACTACAAACATCTGACTTAATGTGAATCACTAAGCTGTCGGCCAAACTTAACTGGGACTCAAATATTCATTAATCAACACACCATGCTTCATAGAAATGCTCTTAGATCATCCGTAACATGCTTGAATCATCCAATTAGCCAAGACTGGGAAGAACAACAACACCAAGAAGGAAATCTTCATTGACAAGCTCAAACTTCAATGCAGACCTCCAACATAGTAGTCATACAATCCAGAGACTTCCACAAGCACATTGAATTCAACAAAAACATCTACACTCCTCCAAATCATCAGAATCACTTACATCTTCCTCTGGAACCTCAAGAACACTATCTACCATGACTATCACTTTAGAAAGATTGCTTGCAGACCTCCATACCATGAACCACTTGAATAGATGATACATACTAACTTCCCAAACATGCCTCTAGATCCATAGATAATCATTTGACATATCCAGAATAATCCGGGCCTCTTTCCTGTCACTCCGTCTCTTTTGAAAACTGGTTCTACTTAGATGGCCATAACTTCTTCAAATCTTCATGCAAACCCTTCAAAACTTAATTGGAGCTTCTTCAGACAATCCTCTACTTAGCCATATGGTCCACATACATTGACCCTCATTAATTTTCTCAATATCCCCAACAATCCAGTCTTCTACACAGGTAGCAAAATAGAATACAGTTGACACCAATGGCAACAAGGATATGTTGACATCAATGACAACACCGCTTCTAAGGCACATATTTGCAACAAATCCTATGTTGTCATCTTGTGGGAGTTAGAATGGTGATGTGTCATCCTACATGGAAGATGACTACATGTAAATTTGTCCTCACATGAGGAGATAGGCATCCCACTTAGTGGTAGGAATATTTTGCCATGTGTCGGCATCTTGGATAGTGTATAAAGTAATATTGACCAAAACGGTCATGACAGATTCCTATGACAAATCTATGATGTGTAAGAGTCGTAAATGGAAGATTCTATGATGGGTGAAGACATGTGTCAAGAAGCATCTTAGAAAAAGAAATCTTTGGATGCCCCAAGGAGGTTTATGACATGTCATTGAATATGCTATTTATAGCTTGTGTATTATAGATTCTCTTATAGCTATAAGATATGATAGTTATGATGGATTCTATGATAGTCATAAGAGTTGTAAGAGTATCTGTCATTATCCAAATTGGGACTAGGCAACCTCTTTGGGATGGGGTAACTTGAGAAGTGTCATGAACATCCTACAGTGTTGGACAAGTGTCTATAGGTGTGGGGTTTGGGACATGAGGCCATGTTGGACGCCCATCCCAAGATAGAGCCATTTTTGCCTTGTATTTTCTTTATAAACAGGTGCTTTGGAGATGAGATGTATTATGTGATTGACAAGTACTGTTATGTTGCTAGATTATCTCTAGATATGAGTATCAAAGACTCCTGTAAGAGTATTGGCTCTGTAACTGTATTGTAAACCTCATTGCTTGGATAATACATTTGAGCTGTGTTTTGGAGTGGGGTTTTTCACACACAAGGGTTTTCCCCACGTATATCTTGTCTCTCTCTTCTTCTATCTTACATTCTTGTGTATGTGTTTGCTGCAATATCTCTATTATTAGGTTAATAACACTTTAATTGTAAAGATTAGAAAGAATTTGCACTCTTCTCTCCTCATTAGATTAGTGTAGGAAGTGATTTTTGCACACCTAGCTTCCTTTCAAGATGGAGTGACAACAGTTGTACCACAACTATCATCAAATAGGAAAATTAATCCCTCAAATGTGTCTTGCAAGTTTGAAATGTGAGATTCCATGAACAATGAACCAATGTCTGATAAATAGGAATCCCAATCAGGAAGACAATGATAATCCTATTGCTCAGGAATGATGGAAGTACTTAATGAAGCTGGATCAACTATCTTTGACAAAGAATCAAGAACCTCTAAAGCAACTTCAACATCATTTGAAGTCTCAAAAACCTCCAAAGGATCACAAGCATGGTTTATCTTCTCTGAAGAAAAACAAGGCATATTGGTATTGGAAAGAGGATCATCCAGAGATGGCAGAGTATCATGATCTCCATATGATTCTTGAATGTAAGTCCAAAGAGCATAAGGGCACTCAAAAAGAACAAGTGAATCCAAAAGGTCCTCATTATTTATATGCTCAAAAATAACTCCAAAGACTCTAGCCATAAATCCTTTCCAAATCATATACCTACTATGTGTGCCTGGAATAGGAACTTCATTATACAAATATTGAAATAGATTATGCTCACTAAGATGAGTGAGGATTGTTGGCAAGAGACACATTGGAGCTTCATGATTGTTGTCATTGATGGCAATAAAGATCATCCCACACATCCGCAGGACATGGTGTGCCTCTACCGGAAGTCAGATTGAAGAGTGTTGTGATCCAGTCAGCAAGAATAGAGTATGTGGCAAGGTTCGACAGTCAGGTCCGGATCTCTCAGAGGAAGTATCTTGGTGAAGTGCAGATTTGGGGAAGTCAAGAGGACTACCTTGACTAATATATTCTAAGGATTTAGCCTCTGGTGATAGATGAAGAAAAAGATATGAATACTTGAGTGTCAGGTTCCTGATTGGCAGTGTGGACAGAGGAAGAACTAACTAGCAGAACATTAGACATTATTCCGGATGTGTTACTGATGATGGTAAAGATTCTTAAGGCATAAGTTATGATTGGCCAACATGATTGATGACTTCTACAAGTATATCCTTGATCCGCATTACTTGGTAAGCAAGGATTCAACCGACAGATCAGAGTTCATGGATAATATTGATTATTCGGGATGTCAACTAGAAAAGTATTGAAATCACTTGTACGGATATATATACAAGATGGATTTAGATGTGAAAGTGTGAGTTGTGTGTGGTAAAGTGCGAAGAAAAGTAGAAGAGTAGAAAAAAAGTAGTAAGGAAGATTCGGTTTGTAAAAGGACAGCAGCACATAAAAAAAGGAAGGATGAAGTACATCAAATCAGTGTATTGAGCCTAAACTAGAACTGAACCTCAGCATATGTGAATGCTTCTCATCAGTTCAAGGATCTTGTTAATTCTTCTTACATCTTGTAGACAGTGAGTCTCTTGTAGGCAATGAGCCTCTTGTGAGCAGTGTGCTCGGGCAATGAGCCCTAATTGGCAAGTGCCATTTTGTAATTCTATTCTTCTAACAGAGAATACAATCTTGGGTTAATCACCCTATGGTTTTCTCCCTTAACAAGGTTTCCACATCAAAAATATTGTGTCATGTGTATTTCTATTTCATAGTTATGTTTGCTTGTTTGAATTGATGCTGCACTAATTATTAAGAAAGTTTATAAAGCTAAAATAATTAAGATAACTGATTCACCCCCCCTCTCAGTTATCAACAATTGGTATCAGAGCCAAGTACCTCCCAACAAAGCCTAACAACTTAAGGAAGATCTAGGAATTCAAATGGATGTATATGGTATAAGGGAGCAACTCAAGACTACCCTTGATGATCTTGAGCAGTCAAACTCTTAAGTCAATGAATTAAAGGAAAGACTCAAATAGGCTGATGATTTCATAAAAGAACTAAAAGACAAATTGAGTCTCTCTATGAAAAAGAGAAAGGAGCACCTTCAGCAACTGGCAAGTCAAGGTGAAGCCAATGACACAAATGGAGATCTGAAGGAGAAAACCAAGTTGTGTGAAAAGTTATCAAAAGAGATCATTATGATAAGACATGAGATGGAATTAAGAGTTATGAAGTTTTCCCAAGAAATTGAAGAGAAAAGAAAAATTGAAGATGATCTAAGACAATCTCTCAAGGAGAAATCAGAAGACTGCCACAAGATGGATAGAATAATTAGACACCTTGAATTTGATCTTGAAGATGCTAAAGATAATGAAGAAAAACTTGAGGATCAAATTGTCTCTCTTAAAAAGGATCTGCAAACAGCAAATGAATATAAAGAAAAATTCAAGATAAGTTCTGCTCAACTTGAAGTTCTTCTTGAAAGTCAAAAGAGGGTAGATGACAAGTGTGGTTTGGGATATGAGAAAGGAGAAAGCTCCGGATCCGCTCAGAAGAATTTTAGATCAAAAAATCCAAGGAACAGGCCTAGAAGACCTTCGGTAAGGTAGCCTAATGATCAAAGATATCCATCCTTCAATGGATACTACCACAACTGCAATAACTTTGGTCATAAAGCTAATCAGTGCAGAAACAGAATGAATCAGACTAATACATCCTTCTCCAGATAGTGTTTTAACTGTAAAAGGTATGGTCACAAATCTCATGAATGCAGAAATATGCAAATGAACAAATCATTCAATGGTAGATGCTTTGCATGCAATAGAATAGGTCATATGGCTAATCAATGCAGATTAAGAGGATATCAATCAAATATGCAAAGAAATGTTGTTTGCCAAATTTGCAATAGATCCGGTCATATTGCAAAATTCTGTAGAAGCAAGAATCAGGACAAAAGAGGTCCGGTACATCATAATCAGAATCAAGATAAGGGAAAACATAAAGTGAATGTGGATGAAGTTCAAAGTGAGATGAACAAGATTTGGGTGAATTAAAGTACAAAGAATGTAGGGGATGGATCCGCACCAGACTCTGGTGCTAATATTCCTTCCAGAAATTAAATAGTGAGCTTTGGCTCAAGGCAACACACAAAGAAAACCTTGTTCCCCCAGCCAGTCAATTAGTGCCGGAACTAGCACAAGAAGAGTTGCAGATTAAAGGGTTCATAAGAGAAACATCCAAATAAACTATGGTTAAGATTTGGAAGATCCGCAAGATGTTTAAGATCAAGATTGATCCGGTTCTTCAAGTCATCCTAATAAGGCAAACCAGAATGACTTAGGTCGAGCATTTATTGCAACTTGACATTAGGGTTTGCAGAGAAATATAAGGGTTTTCTCATTAAGCATTTGTTCATTCTGCATTCAAGAAGAAATGAAAAGAGAAGCTCTGCAACAAAATTCCTCAAGCTCATCAAAGATCATTTGCAGAAGTCAATTCATCCATAAATTGATCCGGCTAACTCCATGAAACCAAAAGACGCAAAAGGTATTTTCTGTTCTTCTCTGCAAATCTTTTTAAAAGATGTCTACTCTGAATATTGTGAAGATCACTGATAGGCCTTACCCCAAATTCAAGAAAGATCCCTACAAATCCTTGGAAGTAGATCCCCTAGGAGCTTTTTCTAGTGTTCTGCATGGTGTCCTGCATATAGAAGATATTAGGGTTTACATTCACGCAAACATTGAAGAATTCAAAGAGTCCAAATTAATGGATATCTATCACAAGTAGTTAATAGATGATTCTTTTGAGATCAAACCTCAATATAAAGCCATCCAGGATAAGCATTTTGCACAGTGCATTCATTTCCCCTATTTTCTGGAAGATGAATGGGTCTGGTATATCCTGAGTAGAATACATGACAACTTCATGTGGTTGAACAGGCCGTTTAAGATCACTAAGGATGCCATTAGGGTTGTAACTAGATTACACTCAATCGGTGAAATACCTACGCTCAAATCTATTAAGAACCAAATAGTCAGTGAGGTTATTAGATCAAAGTTTGATAAAAGAGCTATGACTATTGAGGATATCATAGATCCGGATATCAAATTTGTATCAATGATAATTGGATATAAGATATATCACTTCAACAGGGAGAATTCTGTTTCCAGAACTGCTATATACACTGCTTATGAAATGTTGAGGAAGAATGTAGACTATGATCTTTGTGAGCTCCTTCTGAACCAACTATTGGAGAATCTACAAAAGATAAAGAAGGATAAGAAGAACTCCTTCAAATATGGAGGTTTGATACTCTGTCTTTTCTTTTATTACATGAATGAGCTTCCTAGATCCAGTAGCTGGTTATGGCAGAATGATAGGCTAGTAGCCATTCAGGTCAGAGATTATATACATGGGATTGGTGATGCCAAGGCACAGAATACAGCTCTCTGGGGATATTTCAAGAATTTTCAGAACATGATGCAAGCAAGAGAGAGAATTCCCTAGTCTCTTGTTGAGAAATACAAAGACACGGTATTCTTTATGGTAGAGACTGATCAGTGCCTAATGGAGGCAGTAGAACCAAGAACTGTATGGATCATGCCTATGGGGTATGAAGTTGATGAACAAATTGTGGAGCTGCATGTTCAACACATGCTAAGTCAGCCAAAGGATCCAAAGGTAGGAAGGTTTGGAACCTTTGAAGAGCTAAGTGTAAAAGTTCATGTGGAACGTAGACAACCGAAAATAAAGAGGAAAGTGAGAAAAGAAGTTGAAGAAATTGCCAAAGGCTTAGGCATCTCAAAGGAGGCACTTGATGTCAACAGGGAAAAGATGGAAAGGGCTGAGGAAAAGAAGAAAGAGGCAGAAAAGGAAAGTAAGGAAAGTGCTCCAGTAGAATCTTCCACCTGGACAAGATCATCAAAGAGATCTGTACCTACCACTGCCAAAAGGTCAAGGACATCAAAACTAGAAGCAAAATCATCCAGTAGAAGAGAGAAAAGAACTAAAACAAAGGCCAGAAGGTCTTATGTCAGTCAGAAGGATGATGAAGAAACTGAATCAGATGAGGAGATAAAGAAAATGAAGGAGAAGAAGAAAACATCTGGTGAACCCTCTACCGGTCAAGGTGAAGAAGAAAAGGTAGAAGAATTTGTAGAAAAGCCCACTTTGTCTTTAGATGATGTCATCAAATCAGTCACTATGGATGGAAACCTTCAGCCAATGGCTGAATTCTATGATGATTACAATGAAGCAGACCAAAAGATCTTGTAGGAAGCAGCAGTTAAGTATCTAAACATATATAACAAGGCTTTTATTGAAATTATATCTCTTATTCCCAAAAGCCTAGAAAAAGAGTTAGAAATAAGAAAGAATACTACCATGGCCAAAGATCTTGAGATCTGACTATAGATAGCCATTCAGCTATATCCTTCAATCGATTCAAAGCAAATGAACATGATCTTTAAGGATTGCAAGGATGAATTTCAGAGCAAAGCCAGAATGAATCAGCTCATGCTTGGTGAGACTGACAAGATAGCCAAGGAAACATAAGAGATCCTCAAGAATGCCTTCAAAAGATTCAATCTTCCTATTATAGAGGACTTGGGCATTGATCCTTCGGCCACAGGTGCTGAAAATGGATCCACTAAGGAAATGGCAGAAGAAGTCATGGACATCGGTGCAGAAAAGGATAAGGACTTGGAATCCTCTGTTCTAGAAGAGGAAGTTCATAAACAGACAAACATCTCTCCTCCGGTTTCCCCTACAGTCTCTGGATCTAAAGGAGAAAAAAAAAGAATAGAGGAGAAAGAAGAAGTGAAAGGAAGAGAAGAAAGTCAAGCTGAGAAGAACATAAGTGACAGTGCAGAAGAGAAGAAATCTCTGTCTCTGCCAAGAGACACTGCAGAAATAGTCAAGGACTTCTTGACAAAAGAAATGTTGGAGATTGATGAACCAGAGTTACTTCAAGGTCCATTTAACTTTGACTCTCTCTCCCTGGTTCAAACAATGAAGATAGCTTCATTTGCCAATGCAAAGGCAAAAGAAAAACTCCTGAAGTCTCACATGGAAGATTGTGAGCTAATAGAAGCTGCATCCGGTGTTTTAGAAAAGATCATGCCATCTTTTCAGAAGGATCACTAAGCCTCCTTATCAGGTAATCTTAAAGCTCTTGTTAGTTCAGTCAACACTCATTTTGAGTCCTTAGAGAAATCAGCGGAGGAAAAGGTTCGAAAAGAGTTTTTGGACAAAAGATTCTCTGAAGTACTAAGTCTAATATCAAATGATAGAAGAAATATGGATATAGGGATAAAGAGCTTAGAAAATGCTCTTAAAGATGGCAGGGAAATATATAAATTTTGTCTATCATGGTCCAAAGCAACATTGGACATTGAGAAGAAAGTTAAAGAACAGGAGGACAAACTGACAAATCTATCAAAGAATTTTGATCCTCTCTCATCTTCCATAATAAATCAAGAATGTCAGACTATTGCAGTCTTGAATGAAATCATGAAGCTGGAGAAGGAAAAGAAAAATAGAATAAGCAGGTTGGGTGCACTCAGAGGAATAATTATCCCTAAGTTAGAGACCATGCATGAGGCCATAAAAGAAGCCCAGATCACAACCCGGACTAGTGATCTGATAGATCTAAAAAAGGTAGATGCGTTTGCATTCCTGTTAAGTGGTCATATATCAATTTTGGACAGAATGAAGCAAAGTTGGGCAACAGAATTTGTCCAATTGAAGACAACTTTTGCAGACATTCTTTAGTATATGTAAGTATGCCATATGTATATACTTATGTGGCCAAGTATAGTTGAAATTTTGAAAATTTTGGTGTGTGGTCCCCACCCTTTGCCATTGATGTCAAAGGGGGAGTGAAGAGCAGTGAAAAATAAGGAATTCAGCTAAGGGGGAGCTCCGAAAGATGTACATAGAGACAGAGCATCAGCTAAGGGGGAGTATAGTATAACACTTAGTCATTTTTCACTAAGTGTTGCCATCAATGCCAAAGGGGGAGATTGTTGGCAAGAGACACATTGGAGCTTCATGATTGTTGTCATTGATGGCAACAAAGATCATCCCACACATCCGTAGGACATGGTGTGCCTCTACCGGAAGTTAGATTGAAGAGTGTTGTGGTCCGGTAAGCAAGAACAAAGTATGTGGCAAGGTCTGACAGTCAGGTCTGGATCTCTCAGAGGAAGTATCTTGGTGAAGTGCGGATTTGGGGAAGTCAAGAGGACTACCTTGACTAATAGATTCCAAGGATTTAGCCTCCGGTGATAGATGAAGAAAAAGATATGAATACTTGAGTGTTAGGTTCGTGATTGGCAATGTGGATAGAGGAAGAACTAACTGGCAGAACGTCAGACATTATTCCGAATGCGTTACTGATGATGGTAAAGATTCTTAAGGCATAAGTTATGATTGGCTAACATGATTGATGACTTCTACATGTATATCCTTGATCCATATTACTTGGTAAGCAAGGATTCAGCTGACAGATCAGAGTTTGTGGATAATATTGACTATTTGGGATGCCGACTAGAAAAGTATTGAAATCACTTCTACGGATATATATACAAGATGCATTTAGATGTGAAAGTGTGATTTGTGTGTGGTAAAGTGTGAAGAAAAGTAGAAGAGCAGAGAAAAAGCAATAAGGAAGATTCGGTATGTAAAAGAACAGCAGCACATAAGAAAAGGAAGGATGAAGTGCAGCAGATCAGTGTATTGAGCCTAAACCAGAACTGAACCTCAGCATATGTGGATGGTTCTCATCAGTTCAAGGATCTTGTTAATTCTTCTTACATCTTGTAGACAGTGAGTCTCTTGTAGGCAGTGAGCCTCTTGTGAGCAGTGTGCTCAGGCAGTGAGCCCTAATTAGCAAGTGCCATTTTATAATTCTATTCTTCTAACAGAGAATACAATCTTGGGTTAATCACCCCGTGGTTTTCTCCCTTAACAGGGTTTCCACGTCAAAAATATTGTGTCATGTGTATTTCCATTTCATAGTTATGTTTGCTTGTTTGAATTGATGCTGCACTAATTATTAAGAAAGTTTATAAAGCTGAAATAATTAAGATAACTGATTCACCCCCCTCTCAGTTATCAACAATATTATCACTCCATTGCTCATAGTTCCCTTTCTTCAAAGAAAAACCCATTATAGCTATGATTCTTCAAAAAAATAGAAAAATAGTACCTTCCATATGTAGAAACCTCCAAAGGTGATGATGAATTGAAAAATCAGGTAGATTGACCTACACCACTGCGAGCTTGGTGAAGTCAGCTTTTCAATGATATGCATGTTGGCAAGAGACACTGTGTGACTTCATGAATGTTGTCATTGATGGCAACAAAGTCCATCCCACACATTTGTAGGACATGGTATGTCTATACTAAAAGTAAGATTGAAAAGTATTTTGGTTCAGTGACCAAGAATAGAGCATGCAACAAGGTCTAACAATCAAGTCTGGATCTCTTAGAGGAAGTATCTCAGTAAAGTGCGGACTTGGGGAAGTCAAGAGAGGTACCATGATTGATACATTCTACAGATTGAGCCTCCGGTGATGAAAGAGTGAAGAGATATGAGCACCTAAGTGTTGGGTTCCTGTTTGGCAGAGTAGACTAAGGAAGAACTGACCGACAGAGCATCAGACCTTAATCCAGATGAGAAATTGATGGTGATCAAGTTTCTTGAGGGATCATTCATGGTTAGCTGACATGATTGATGACTTCTATAAGTATCTCTTTGTACGCATCATTTAGTATACAAGGATTCAACTGACAGATCAGAGTTTGGGAAAATATTGAGTATTCTAGATGCCAACTAGAAAGATGTTGAAATCCTTGGTGTGGATATATATACTAGATGGATTTAGATGTGAAGGTGTGTGTGGTGTATTGTGTTGTGCAAAGAAAAGTAGAGAATAATGTGGAAGCAGCAATACAGGTTCGGTATGTGACAGGACAACAACAAGAAAGAAGAGGAAGAATGAAGTGCAGTAGATTAGTGTATTGAGCCTAACCGAAACTAAACCTTAGCATATTTGGATGCTTCTTATTAGTTCAATCACCTGGTTACTTTCTTTATACCTTGTAGACAGTGAGTCTCTTGTAGGTAGTGAGCCTCTTGTGAGTAGTGTGCTCAGGCAGTGAGCCCTAATTGGCAAGTGCCATTTTGTACTTCTATTCTTTTAACAGAGAATACAATCTTGGGTTAATCACCCCATGGTTTTTCCCTTAATAGGGTTTTCCACGTCAAAATCATTGTGTTATGTGTAATGATTTTATTTCTGCTTTTATGATTATGCATGCTTATATGATTTGATGCTGCACTAGTTGTTAAAGAACAAAAAGTCAAAATAATTAAGATAACTGATTCACCCCCCCTCTCAGTTATCAACAATTGGTATCAGACCTAAGTTCCTCCAAACAGAGCCTAACAGCTTGAGGAAGATCTGGGAATCTCAATGGATATGTATGGTTTGAGGCAACAACTTCAGTCTACCTTAGATGATCTTGAGCAGTCTCACTCTGAAGTCAATGACTTAAAGGAAAGACTCAAACAAGCTGATGATTTCATAAATGAACTAAAAGAAAAACTAAGTATCTCTATGAAAACGAGAAAGGAACTACTTCAACAACTAGCAATTCAAATTGAATCCAATAATACTGATGGAGATCTGAATGAGAAGAACAAGTATGTGAGAAGCTATCAAAAGAGGTCATTATGGTAAGACATGAAATGGAATCAGGGGTTATGAAATTCACCCAAGAAATTGTAGAGAAAAGAAAATTGAAGATGATCTAAGACAATCTCTCAAGGAGAAGTCAGAAGAATGCCACAAAATGGATAGAATAATTAGGCATCTAGAATATGATCTTGAAGAAGCTAGAGATAATGAAGAACAACTTGAGAATTAGATTGACACTCTTAAAAGGGATCTTCAAACAACAAATGAATACAAAGAGAAATTCAAGATAAGCTCTGCTCAACTTGAAGTTCTTCTTGAAAGCCAAAAGAGGGTATATGACAAGCAGATCTTGGGGTATGAGAAAGGTGAAAGCTTCAGATCTAGTCAGAAGAACTCTGGGTCACAAAATCCAAGGAATAGGCCTAGAAGACCTCTGGTAAGGCAACCAAATGCTCAAAGATATCCTTCCTTCAATGGATACTGCCACAATTGCAATAACTTTGGTCATAAAGCAAATCAGTGTAGAAGAAGAATGAATTAGACTAATTCATCCTTCTCTGGACAATGTTTTAACTGTAAAAGGTATGGTCACAAATCTCATGAATGTAGAAATTTGCAAATAAATAATTCATTCAATGGTAGATGCTTTACATGCAACAGAATGGGACATATGGCTAATCAATGTAGATCAAGAGGATACCAGTCAAATATGCAAATAAATGTTGTTTGCTACAATTGCAATAGATCCGTCATATTGCTAAATTCTATAGAAGTAAGAATCAAGACAAAAAGGGTCCGGTGCATATTAATCAAAACCAAGACAAAGGAAAAGAAAAAATAAATGCGGAAGAAATTCAAAGGGAGATGAACAAGATTTAGGTAAAGATAAGTACAAAAAATGTTGGGGATGGATCCGCACCAAAATTTGGAGTTGATATTCCTTCTGGAAACTAAATATATGAGCTCTGGCTCAGGGGGAGTCACAAAAGAAAACAATTTCCCCCAGCCAGTCAATTAGTGCCTAAAATTGGCACATGGAAAGTTGCAGATCAAAAGGGCCCTTAGAGAAACATCTAAATAACCCTTGGTAAAGATATGAAAGATCTGCAAGGAGTTTGAAAAGGTTAATCATCCAAGATTAATCCAGTTTGACAGTCATCCAGCAAAATTAGGACTTTCACAGTTAGATCCGATATAATTCAAAATTGAAATATTTAGATTTGCGGTTAGACAAAATGATTGGAGAAAGGGAGATACTTTGTAAGTTATCATTCTAGATGCTTCTCAGTGATTCAAAAAGATCTCTCTTAGAAACAAGGAAAACAAAGAAACTGGAATAACCTAAGTTGTGCATTTATTGCAAAATGGAATTAGGGTTTGTGCAGAAATAAAAAGGTTCTTTTGTTCATCATTTGTACATTTGCATTCGAAAAGAAGAGAAAAGGACCTCTACATCAAAATTGTCTCAAGCCTCTCAAAGATCAACCGCAGAAGTCGATTCATCCTGCATCTGATCCGGCTCATATCGTGAACCCTAGAAGTGTAAAAGGTATTTTCCACTCTTGAAAAGCTCTCTCTAAATCTTTTGAAAGATGGCTACTCTGAATGTTTTGAAGATCATTGATAGGCCGCAACCTAAATTCAAGAAACATCCCTACAAATCCCTAGAAGTTGATCCCCTAGGCGCATTTTCTAGCATTCCACATGGGGTTTTGCATGTAGAAGATATTAGGGCATACATTCATGCGAATATTGAAGAATTTGGGGGATCCAAGCTAATGGATATCTACCACAAGGAACTGATAGATGAGTCATTTGAACTTAAGCCCCAATATAAGGCCATCCGAGATAAGCATTTGGGACATTACATCCATTTCCCCTATTTTGCAGAAGATGAATGGGTCCAGTATGTTCTAAGAAGATTGCATGACAACTTCATGTGGTTTATGAGGCCATTTAAAGTCACAAAAGATGCCATTAGGGTAGTTACTAGATTGCACTCATCTGGTGGGTTACTTGCTCTCAAATCCGTCAAGAATTAGATAGTGAGTGATGCAACCAGATCAAAATTTGACAAGAGAGAAATGACAATTGAAGATATCACTGATCTGGATATCAAGTTTGCATCTATGATAATTATCTATAAGATATATCATTCTAGCAGGGAGAATTCTGTATCCCGAACTACAATCTATGCTGCCTATCAGATGTTAAGGGAGAATGCAGATTATGGTCTTTGTGAGCTTCTTCTAAGCAAACTGTTGGAAAACCTACAAAAGATCAAGAAGGACAAGAAGAACTCATTCAAGTATGGTGGGCTAATGCTGTGTTTGTTCTTTTACTTTATGAATGAGCTACCTGGATCCAGTGGTTGGATATGGCAAAATGACAGACCAGTAGCAATACAAATCAGAGATTACATGCATGGGCTTGGTGATGCCAAGGCACATAATACAACACTCCAGGGCTACTTCAAGAACTTTCAAAGTATGATGCAAGCCAGAGAAAGAATCACCCAATCATTGGTTGAGATGTACAAGGATATAGTGTGCTTTATGGTAGACACTGATCAATGCTTGATGGAGGCAGTGGAACTGAGAATAGTGTGGATCATGCCAATGGGGTATGAGGTTGATGAGAAAATTCTAGAGCTACACATCCAACATCTGCTGAGTCAGCCCAAGGACCCTAAGGCAAAAAGGTTTGGGACCTTCCAAGAGTTGAGTGTAAAAGTTCATGTTGAACTGAGACAGGCTCCTGAGATCAAGAGAAAAGTAAGAAGGGAAGTAGAAGAATTCACCAAGAGGCATGGAATATCAAAGGAGGTAGTTGATGCCAACAGAGAGAAGATCGAAAGAGCAGAGAAAGAAAGGAAATAAACAAAAAAGGAAAGTGCTCCATTGTAAGCCCCCTCTCGGACCAGATCCTCCAAAAGCTCTGCACCAGCCACTTCTAAGAGTCAAAAAGCCTCAAAACTAGAAGCCAGGACATCCGGAAAAGGAGAGAAGAGAACTAAGACAAAGGCCACAAGGTCTTACACTAGCTAGAAGGATGATGAAGAGACAAAATCTGATGAGGAGATCAAGAAAATGAAGAAGAAGAAGAAAACATCCGGTGAACCCTCTACCAGTCATAGGAAGGAAGAAAAGGCAGAAGAGTTTGTTGAAAGGCCTACTCTATCCATTGATGATGTAGTCAAGGCAGTTATTGTGGATGGGAATCTGTAACCAATGATAGAATTCTATGAAGAGTATAATGATGCAGATAAAAGGATATTGGAAGAAGCCACAGTTAAGTACCTAAACATATATAACAAGGCATTCATTGAAATCATTTCTCTAATCCCTGAGAGTTTAGAGAAGGTACTTGAACTCAGAAAATATAATGCCAAGGAAAAAGATATGGAGATCCGGGAACAAATAGCTATTCAGCTTTATCCCTCCATCACTCCAAAGCAAATGAGCATGATCTTCAAAGATTGCAAGGATGAGTTTCAGAGCAAAGCCAGAATGAATAAGCTTATGCTCGGAGAGACTGATCAGGTGGCTAAAGAGACTGAAGACATCCTCCAAAATGCCTATAAAAGATTCAATATTCCTGTTATAGAGGACTTAGATGATGAACCCTCTGTCATGGATGATGAAGGACTCAGTACATCAAAGGAAGATCCTACAGAGAAAAATGCAGAAGAATCAAAAGAGATGGATAAAGAGAAGACTAAGGACTTAGATTCCTCTATTCTTGAAGAGGAAGTCCATGGAGAAGTAAACACATCTCTTCTAGATGCCCCAACAGACTCTGGAATTGAAGGAAAAGAAAGAAAAGAAGAGAGAATCAATCAAGAAGAAGAAGTGAAGGGAAGAGAAGAGGGTCAAATAGAGAACACCACAAGTGATAGTGCTGAGGCTGCAGAAGGGAAGAAAACTCTTTCTCTGGCAAGAGATAGTGCAGAAGCAGTCAAAGATTTCCTAACAAAAGAAATGATAGAATTAGGTGAACCAGAGCTACTTCAAGGACCATTCAATTTTAATTCCCTCTCTCTGGTCCAGATAATGAAGGTAGCATCTTTTGCTCAAGCCAAAGCAAAAGAAAAGCTTCTAAAGTCTCACATGGAAGACTGTGAGCTAATAGAGATTGCATCTGATGTGCTAGAGAAAATCATGCCATCCTTCCAAAAGGATCCTTCGGCCTCCACATCTGGTAATCTAAAGTCTCTTGTTAATTCTGTTAATACACATTTTGACTCTTTAGAGAAAGCATCAGAAGAGAAAGTTTAGAAAGAATTTTTGGGTAAGAGATTCTCTGAAGTACAAGGGCTAATAACAAATGATAGGAGAACTATGGATATTGGGATAAAGAGCTTAGAAAATGCTCTTAAAGATGGCAGAGAGATATATAAATTTTCTTTATCCTGGTCTAAAGTGACAAAGGATATTGAGAAGAAAGTGAAAGAGCAAGAGGATAAACTGTCAAGTGTATCTCAAAATTTTGATCCTCTCACCACATCCATAATAAACCAGGAAAGTAAGACTATTGCCATTCTAAATGAACTAAAGAAACTTGAAAAGGAAAGGAAGAATATAATAAGTAGGATGGGTGAACTTAGAGGGATAATTATCCCTAAATTAGAGGCCATGCATGAGGCCCTAACTGATGCTCAGACCACAGCCCGAACAAGTGATCTAATAGATCTAAAGAGGGCAGAAGCTTTTGCATTCTTGTTGAGTGGTCACATCTCAATTTTGGACAGGATGAAGTAGAGTTGGGCAACATAATTTGTCCAGTTGAAGATAACTTTTGTAGATATACTTTAGTATATGTAAGTATAACATGTATATATACTTATGTGGCTAAGTATAGTTGGATTTTTGGGAATTTTTGTGTGCAGATTCTACCCTTTGCCATTGATGTCAAAGGGGGAGTGAGGAGCAGTGAAAAATGTGGAATCTAGATAAGGGGGAGCTCCTGAAAAGTGTCCATTAGAATAGAGCATCAGCCAAGGGGGAGTGTAGTGTGACACTTAGTCATTTTTCACTAAGTGTTGCCATCAATGCTGAAAGGGGAAATTGTTGGCAAGAGACACTGTGTGACTTCATGAATGTTGTCATTGATGGCAACAAAGTCCATCCCACACATCCGTAGGACATGGTATGTCTATATCGGAAGTTAGATTGAAAAGTATTTTGGTCCAGTGACCAAGAATAGAGCATGCAGCAAAGTCAGACAATCAGGTCCAGATCTCTCAGAGGAAGTATCTCAACAAAGTGCAGACTTGGGGAAGTCAAGAGGAGTACCATGATTGATACATTCTATAGATTGAGCCTTTGGTGATGAAAGAGTGAAGAGATATGAGCACCTAAGTGTTGGGTTCCTGTTTGGCAGAGTAGACTAAGGAAGAACTGACCGATAGAGCATCAGACCTTAATCCAGATGAGAAATTGATGGTGATCAAGTTTCTTGAGGGATCATTCATGGTTAGCTGACATGATTGATGACTTCTATAAGTATCTCTTTGTACGCATCACTTAGTATGCAAGGATTCAACAAACAAATCAGAGTTTGAGAAAATATTGAGTATTCCGGATGCCGACTAGAAAGATGTTGAAATCCTTGGTGTGGATATATATACTAGATGGATTTAGATGTGAAGGTGTGTGTGGTGTATTGTGTTGTGTGAAGAAAAGTAGAGAATAATGTGGAAGCAGCAATACAGGTTTGGTATGTGACAGGACAATAGCAACAAAGAAGAGGAAGAATGAAGTGCAGTAGATCAGTGTATTGAGCCTAATCAGAACTGAATCTCATCATATGTGGATGCTTCTCATCAGTTTAATCACCTGGTTACTTTCTTTATACCTTGTAGACAATGAGTCTCTTATAGGCAGTGAGCCTCTTGTGAGTAGTGTGCTCAGGCAGTGAACCCTAATTGGAAAGTGTCATTTTGTACTTCTATTCTTTTAACAGAGAATACAATCTTGGGTTAATCACCCCATGGTTTTTCCCTTAACAAGGTTTTCCATGTCAAAATCATTGTGTTATGTGTAATGATTTTATTTTTGCTTTTATGATTATGCATGCTTATATGATTTGACATTGCACTAGTTGTTAAAGAAGAACAGGAAGTTAAAATAATTAAGATATCTGATTTGCCCTCCCCTCTCAATTATCAACAATGCGGAATGTGAAAATCAGACTCCGGATGCCCAAGATATGCTTCATGATAGAAAGTCACCGATATGGGCTCAATGCATGAATGAAGGGCCGGATTAAGCCCTTGGTCACCCACGTGACCACCTGCTGCAAGTGAGTGGAAAATAAATGTAACTTGATGTGTTGCCAAAAATATGATGGCTATGCCAATCAATCACCAATTTTTCAAATTTGGATCACTCAAAAATGTACACTGCCCATGATCACTATATGAGCTTCACATTTATACAATGAGAAAGAAGATATATAAATGTTGATAAAGACAACCACAAGATCAATTTGGGATGAAAGTCTTAAGCCAAGGCACTGAGCACAGACGAGCCCCACTCGAGCAAACCCTAGAACAAGGATTATCTTGTAGAACTTTAGGGATTTATAAAGTGTGATATGAGATATACAAAAATGCTCGCACTTGGATGGAATGGTCACCCCTCTTCATACCTTATAGAAATGATTTATCGGCCAGAAATATTATGTGGAATAGTACATGAAAATTCACGTGCAGCACAGAGAATTGAATCAGCACCTTTCAATTTCTAATAGAGATCAGTGTACATCAGATTGGGCTCTCGCATGGCTCTTCATGGGTTAGAGAGAATTTGAAACACAAAGATCTCTAAAATGAAGCTGTGTAGGCCTCTATGCCTAGATGGGGATGGGAAGCAGTGTACACACACTCCAAGCACTTTGAGATTTGAACCAAACCTCAAACCTTTAATGTGGACATCACCCTTCCAGATCAGAATGAAGAAAATTGCCTCCACTCCCCTATTGCAGCCACAAGTATATATCAAAAAAAGATGGTGAAATAGAAATTTAAAAAAATTCAAACACCAAATATCAATCTCACCAAAATCTAATGAAAACTCTCAATGGTGGAAGAAGACACAGGTTGAAGGCTCTGATACCATGTTGGTGTGAACCATTAAGCCTAGGATCACAACCTGCAAATAAATCTTCACAGATGAGAGAAGCAACACAAGGCTATTTCACTAGAGATGAAAATATATAATGAGATAATAAATTACATAGTATACAAGCCTTTTAAAGGCATGCAATATGTGATGGGTGAACAACTACCCGAATGAGAAATAACTTCCCAACCTAACTATTATTTAGGCCTAAGTTAAACTTAAGAAAGGTAAATGCAATTTACTCTAATAGTTGCATGCTTATCATGATACCATTGCTAGCTCGGTATCACGTTTCAGTGGAGCTCTTGGTAGTGAGAGTTCTGTTATCAAGAGATGGTTATTTTCATGTGATTGGAGATGATGGTCCTTGTTTATAGGATGTTTGTTATTGTGCCATGGCAGACTCTTGATTGGAGTGTTGGCATGATACAAGTCTCTTGATATAGGGTATGCTCTTTATAGCATGTGGTCTTCCTTTGTGGAGATGTTAGATCATGGTAACATGTTGTGTTCCTAGGTTATGCAGATGTGCTATGGGTGTTTTGATAGTGGTCTTGTTGGTGCTCTTAGTATTGAGTACTTTGGTTATTTGCTTGGAGAGCTTCATGATGGTGGAGTGTTATTTTTTGGAGCTTAGCATGGATTGATAATGGAGGTGCTCTTGAATACTTAGAGACTTGGGTGAGGCTAGAGTTCTCTTTAAATTAGAGAACATTTGTTGAGATGGTTACTCTTTGGAGATTTCAGCAAGGAGACCAAGGAGCCTACACCTGGTTATGGACGTGAGTTCATTATGGACCTAGAGGAGATTGTTCTTGGAGAGAGTCATTGTGACTTACTGTAGCCTAGAGGAGCATTCTCATTCCCCACTCTTGGTCTACTCGGCGGGTTATCTTCAAATAGGTATTGCCCATCCTATTTTTTAGATGCATTTCCCTTTATGATTTATCTTCTCATGGTTTTGGATCTTGAGCTATGGTTATTGGTTCTAGAGGGTTCATTTGAGAGATGTTAGCATGTATATCTCCTTATACATATGAGTTCGGAGTTTAGGAGATGTAATTGGGCTTATTCCTAGTTTTGGAATGGATTTTTTGAGTTTGATCTTCCTTGGTTAGAGAAGCTTACATCCATGTTAGTTTAATCTTTGAGAGTGAATGGTTGGGTGTTGTTAATGCTTTTTTGGGGGGAGGTAAAGGAGATCATACTTGGCACAACTTAGCACTTGGTGGTGTTGGTAGAAGGATGTGATATGGTTTGCAACTTCTCTTTATGACATTATGTTTCTTCATAGAGTCTCTTATTCATCTAGTATGATCACTAGTTTGTGGTCATCTACTGCTATTGTACTTTATTATTTTTTAACAGCAATATGTGGTCTTTTAATGTGTATCATTTGAGATGTGGAGGACTTGGGAGAAGTGAGATCAAAGGTGAGAGAAGTGAGCAGAAAAATATTTGTGGAAGTATGCTTTATTTTGCAGCAGGTTGGTTGTAGTTTGCAGATCATTATGGTTCTTGGTATTACATGATTTGATTATTTGCCACACTTTTTTATGCAAGTGTTGATTGGTAGACTTGAGTTGTTTTGATTGATATTTCTCATACAACATAAGTTCTAGGATGTATGTTTGTTTTTCATTGGACTGCAATATCAAGGGTCTTTAGATTTTTTGTACATCAATTTGGTGTGTTTGTTATCCTAGAAGATGGTAATGTTTTTGTTAGTGTGAACAGGGTTACTTTGCTATCTGGCTCTTTCTTAGCTTGTTCTCCACCTTAGCTCTTTTCACACTAGGTTAAGCTTAAGTTTAGGGACTTTTTCACTTTATCCCACATTGGTTGTGTATTGAGTTTCTTGGGTGGAATATCATATATATGCCCACCTCTTGCTCTCATATGAGCATCCCATTCTATTGTAATGCTTTGCATTCTCTTGAGTTGAATATAATTTATTTAGCTCATATCTGATTTCTATTTTACTTTCTCTCAATCACTTGCATGCTTGGGTAGAAATCTAACATGGTATCAGAGCAAGTTGTGAGTTGTTGGTTAGCATTTTTTTAGAAATCTTAGAGTGTAGAGTTGTTTTTCAAAGCACATGAGTATGCTCTTCTCTTGCATCTTCAGATGATCTAGAGAAACAGAAAAGTGTGGAGAAAACTCTAGTTTGTGAGTTGTGTTTTTCGAAGCACATGAGTATGCTCTTCTCTTGCATCTTCGGATGATTTGGAGAAACAAAAAAGTGTGGAGAAAAAACTCTAGTTTCTGGGGGGGCTCATATTTTGACTTGCCAGTTGCAAGTTTTTTTCATAGCTTCCTCAAGACTCTTTGAGCTAAAATCTAACAATTAGCTTGCATTTTATTTATTCTGATCAATCTTGCAGATTGCAGCATGCCTTTGTTTGTCTTAGGTAGCTGATTCAGTCTTTGCATGCCATTTTTTTGGTGCAAAACACATTTTTTTAATTAGAGTCACATTTTCTGTAGATCACAGAGAAAAACGCCTTCTGGGTTTTGTTCGCAACACCAAAAAATCATCTGGGTATCTGTTAGTTTTTGCATACAGCTTATATATTTTGCAAAAATGACATTAGAAAGCTACAGCAAAACCCCTCTCCATTGGCATTTTGGAAATTATAGTTCAACTTCCAAAAGCCGTAACTCAGGCTCCCGACCTCGGATTTGCGAGCTTCTTTTTTTGATTTTGGCTAATTGTTCGTGCTCTACATGTTGGTTCAAATGATTTCTGAGTTTGGTACATGAATTTTCCAAAAATTATGTTTTCTTGTCAGATCTGACAAGTAGTTTCAATTTTTTATAACTTCAAACGACTATAACTTTCACATATGATCTCGGATCGAGGTCATTATTTTTTTGAAAGTTAATATTTTTCTGAGTAATACACAATGGTGCTATTTTTATGTTCTAATTCTGAGATATTTCTGTACTTTTAGTATTTGGGTCCATTTTTGACATTGTAAAACTATGGAAAATTCTACTCCAGCATTGTAAACACACATATCTAAGGCCATTTTTATTCATGGAGGCTGATGTGAACATTCATCAGTGCATGCACTATTTCCTTTCTTGCATGCATTAGGTTTGCATTTTTTTTGCACTTCATTTCTGTACCAGATCATTTCTCAATCAACTGTTGCTTCATAGATTCCAGAGTTGTGCCAGTTGCAAGTTTTCTAGTGTTCCTTGGCATCGGGTCTGCTATTTCTTTTTCATGATTTCGACCTGAGTCCTTGAGTGACTCTAATATGGTTTCTAGCAAACAGAAGTATCTTTCCTTGCTTGCTAGATTGAGGATTCTAGTGTTACTCCACAAGTGTGCTTCCAGTGCTTTTTGTTGCAGCAGGTTATCTCATTATGGGGGGCTTGTATGATCTCTCTTATCATCCTTTGTGTGGATAGAGATTGATTGGATTTGTGATGGATATCATTGTTGTCTTTCATCTCTCTTTTGGGGAGGAGTTTTGTCCCATTGGGTTTTCTCCTTTTCTCCATTTGTGAGAGATTTCATTTGCATTTGTACATGGGTACCTAACATGGCCTAGTAGCCGGGACCCATCTTTGCATATTTTTGCATCTTTCCATTTTGTCACATTTCCCCCTAAGTTGCACTTAAGGGGGGGTGTTAGTGTCAACAGGGTTACTTTGCTATCTAGCTCTTTCTTAGTTTGTTCTCCACCTTAGCTCTTTTCACACTAGGTTAAGCTTACTTAGCGACTTTTTCACTTTATCCCACATTGGTTGTGTATCAAGTTTCTTGGGTGGAATATCATATATATACCCATCTCTTCCTCTCATATGAGCATCCCATTCTATTGTAATGCTTTGCATTCTCTTGAGTTGAATATAATTTATTTAGCTCATATCTGATTTCTAATTTGCTTTCTCTTAATCACTTGCATGCTTGGGTAGAAATCTAATAGTTTTGAGTAGGACAATGGATTATACAGGGATAAGAGCTATAGTATGGGTTGGATATGTTGTTGACATGATTTTACTAATGTTGTATGGTTAGTTGGATGTGATTAGCAACTAGTTGTGGTTTCTATTCTAGCTATGGTGATTGATTCTTGTCCGCTTTGGAGGCCTATTTATTACCATTGGATTTGGTGATTGTGTTTAGATATTGTTTGATGCAGGGTTCTTTCTTTTATGAGACAATAGGCCATGGAAAGTAGACTTCAAGTTGGAGAATGTCTAGATGTGAAGACACAACATGGATTGGACTTCAAGTGGGAGATTGTTGGATGTGAAGTCTGATTGTTCATTTCATCTTCCCTACTTTGTCCCTTTGTCTTCCTTGAAGACTATTGTATATATGAGGGAAAATTTTATGTATGTAGCCATGAAAAATAATAAACTTAATGCCCTATTGTCCTATGGATGTAGCCACTTTGACGAACCATGTTAAATCTCTTGTCTATGTTTGCTACTTTCTGTGTTGTTTATTTGTCTAATTGTTCAACATAACCATTCGATGCATCTTCATGCTTACAAATTTTATGTTGTGGGATTTGGTTTTGGAAACTATAATCCTCGAAATTCAACCTAGTTGATCCCCAAAAAGAAATACAGTTCCAGTTCTAGTGAGAGGTTGGGTTGTGGTAAGATTCATAGCAAACAATCTAGGTAATTGTGATTTTAAGGCTTGAAGTAATTTTGTATAATCTGGGTCTAGTAATGTTTGCATATATATTACTCTGTATTTAGTTTTGATGTTTGTTTCTATTGAGGAGCATGGTTTCACTACCATATAAACACACATTTAACATGGGGATTAAACATGGCATTCATTGAGAGAGATGGGTCAGGGGAATTGGCCAAACTGGCGCTGCCTCCTAGTGACCTTTCCAAGTACTAAGAATTGTCACAAATTGACCAAATAAGGATTTAGGCTTTGCAGTTACCACTCTAACCGCATTTGCTAAATAGAATATAAACAGTTGTTATCCAAATTCTATCAAAATATCATTACAATACTATATTATCTAGTATATGTTATTTTTTAAATCACATGTAAAAAGGATAGACAAATATCCCAAGTAAGAAGGATCTCCACCATTTTGTTTGTTTCTTACCAATATGATGATGTGAGGGTGATATTGAACAAATTTATTATATTTAGTTTTTTAAAAGCTCCATAATATTTCCATCGATATCCAAAATAGGGGAAATATATTATCATTAAAAAGAATGATGATATTCCATAGAGAAGGCTCAAATAAAATGTAGTAGAATATTTATCCAGGACTACAAAACATGTTGGTGTAGGAAGAGAAAACCAATAACACAAACTAAACATTCCTCATAATAAAATATTACAAATTAACGAAACAATTATGTAACCAATTCTATAAAATGCTTCAACAATATATTATATTCATTGATAAAAGTCTGATACAAATAGTTTAAGATAATGATGTTGATTTGAAGTGTAGATAAATAAATAATTTAAACATAGAATTAAGTAAATGAAAAAAAATACACAGAACACTGAGTTTACATGGTTCACCAATTTGGCTATGTCCATGGAAAGCAAGGGAAATCTCTTTTTATTATCTTTGTTATACAGTACATCTATAGTAGAGTATGTTAGGATTATCTATGGAGGTAGCTATCCCAAGATCAATATTTCTAAGAGCTAATCACAAGAATCAAAGAAGATCAACATGATAGAATAATATTCTATACACAAGATAATGACTTGATACAAGATTATTAATGATATGATACAATGATAGGTCTTGGTTATAAAGACCAAGATAAAGAGCTAGAATGTTGTAGTCATGTGACAAGTGTCACATTCCTATTACATGAGACAACTAGAGGATAAGATGCTGACTAGATCACATTTGTAGGATAAGACAACTATCAACACTTAGCAACAACTAGACACAACTAGAAACAACTAGAAACATCTAGTAGACTCACTAAGTCAACTTAAGATGTGAACATGTGTGTGAGTATTATTTAACTAATAAATAATTAAATAATATGAATTATCAACAAAAGTTAAACTGGATAGGTAATAACCCCGTTCACACCAATACCCCCCCTTAAGTGCAACTTAGGGAGAAACAAACAAACACAAAGATGGGTCCTAGAAACAAGGCCATGTTAGGTACCCATGTACAAACAATCTCTTACAAGTAGAGAAAAGGAGAAAACCTCATGGAAAAAATCCTCTCCAAAAGAGAGAAAACATGCAAAGAAAGCATGAAAAAGTGAGGGAAGGAAGGAAGGAGGACTCAACATGACCCCCCAAGGACTACTTCCATCACAAAGATACAAAAGATATCCCCCCATAGGAGATAAAAGGACTAAGAATCCATCACAAATAATGTCCCAAAAAGATTAGGAACATGAACAACTCCATTGAAGCACAAAAAAGCTGCAAACAACTATCGAAGAATTGCTATGTTGCTAAAGAACCTGTTGGTGCTTAGGTGTGCGACCCTCAACTCCTCCCTTCCTGGACCCACACGGTCTTTGGGTTAACATGACCGGGGCGACATTCACTGACAGTTCAAGCTTTTGGTGTAGTGGTAGCTGGGTTTGTGTTAAAACTAACTGGTGACTCTGCTGGGGAGGGGTCGATTCCCACCGATGCCCACCTGCACCATGCGCACAAGAAGGTGCCAAGCAGTCTATACCTGCCTATGTGGTTATCACTAGGCAGGCATGAGTTGGTGGGGCTCTGTTGGTGCTTAGGTGTGCGACCCTCAACTCCTCCCTTCCCAGACCCGCGCAGTCTATGGGTTAACATGACCGGGGTGCCATTCACTGACAGTTCGAGCTTTTGGTGTAGTGGTAGCTGGGTTTGTGTTAAAACTAACTAAACCTTCACTGAAAAAATAGGATGAAGATCAAGATCAAAGAGACAAATATCTACATGAGTGACCCCAATGACACTACTCAACCAATCTGATAGTTGAAGATGCAAATGGCACATCAATCTATACGAGTGACCCCAATGACACTACTCAACCAATGTGATAGTTGAAAATACAGGTGCTAATAGTCTCAAGAACTAATCATCTAAATAAGGTAGAAGGTTGCCTCCACAAACAAGAATGCAAGAGTGTCTATATAGTATTTGTTCCATCTCACTGAAATGCATGGGTAACCAGCTGCTGCATCTGCCTAGTATATAGGAACAAAAAATGGATACATAGTTCACTCCAAGCGAAACCAAGGAAGCATTAGCACAAGGAGTATGATAAACCCCCATAATGCTAACAAGGGAGAGGTATGACAACTCCAGTAAAACTATGTCATAATGTAGTGCAACAAGGTGAAGAAGCAACATCTAAAGATGCACATAGTAGTACCTACAACTTAGTAAAGGGTGTGCAAATAACAAGGCACACATGCATGAGGTTGAAATGTTGTCATGGAGGGACACTCACCAGACAAGATTGTGATGGCAAATAACAAGGCACTAACACAACCCCCCATGGCACTTTATAAAGTAGTGTAAGTACAAAAAATGGCACAACATGATGTGCAAGATCCACAAACTACAAATACAATATGTGGCGCTTTATCTCAGTGTGTTTACAAATCAACAAGTGTATTCAATGGGTACATGCAATGTCCAAAACAAGAATAGGAGTTGATGTCATGAGGTAAACAATGAAGACATAGACCATGCATGGATTACAAACCTCAAATAAATGATAAATAAATAAAAAATATGCACCCCCTATAACAAATAATGCTGCAAAATATGCCCCTAGAAAGAAATACAAGATTGAGTACAATGTTGTCAACATAGAAGCCGAAATCAACCATTTATAACATATGGTGATTTTACAAATTTTAAAGAAAATCATCTTACCAAACCAAAAAATAACCTATACCATTGGATTCCTTTCATTTTTATTATCAATTTAAAAAAATAGTTTGCTCAATTTCGACATCGTGAGCAAAAGTTATGCCCTGTCGAAAAATGTCAAAAAAATCAAGCAAAAATGACATTCGGAGGCAAAATTTCAAAAAATACAGCAAGCTAGGGAAAAATCACCTACACCATGATGAAGTACTCATAACCACCTTTTGAACGACTATAAGAATGCGAAAAAAATGACTCCTTGGGTGCAATTTGTGGCAAAAAGAAAATGTCCCCCTTCTTGTAAAGCTTTGCAAAAACAAATGGACCACTTGTCCCATTTTGGGATAGACTGTCCCATTCTGGGACAGATTGACTGATTTTGAGATAGTGTCCAAACATGGATAGGGAGTCCCGGTCAAGTAAATGTCATAAAGCGCTTCATTGTCCAAGACCATGCACTCATCAGTATTTTCCACTAGCTGGTGCACCGACAATGTAGCATTGTAGGGTTCCACAACTATGTTCGACACCTTTGGAGTGGGAAACACAGAGAAAGTCAGCATCATGCAATTAGGATACACCTCTTTGATCTTTGATATCAATAGTATCCCCATTCTGGATCTTGTGCCACCTCCCAACGAATGGCACACTTCAAACCCTTCCAGGCAGTAGCAGTTCTCAGCCTCCTTGCGCATGACATCCAAGACTACATCAATGAGCTCAAGGTCGAGAGACAACAAGAAATATGGCCAATCATATTTCATCATCTACCGATCATAGAGAGAAGAATGGTTGTCCTTCAATACATGAGCAATGTTGGTGATTGAGAGTAATGGATCAAGGTGCTAATGACAAACTCCAACAGTTGCCAATTTCATGTGGATCTGCAGTAAAAACATCAAAGACTTTCTGTAGGGTTGAGTCTATATTCCATGAAATGTGGAAAGTGCCATGGAGACAAGAAGAATGCGGATCTCAGCCTGAGGGATGCGATATCTACTTCAAACAGGTCATCTCAAGGCAACCAAAACATGTGATAGATACTCGCAGGCTGTACCCAATCGGTCGAATCCAAAAAATGATTGTAAGATGAGGATGCCAAAAGATTGAAACTTAGAAGATTTGTGTATGCCCAATAGCAATGGTCGATGACCTACACTAGTTTCATGCAGGTCTCCTTAGCAACGTCTGGATTGGAATCAAGGGCAAGCTAGTTGAGATAAAAGGCATACTGGCCTTACACACAAGTTTTGTTTGATCTGAGCATAGCATAAAATTTAACCAATGAGGATTGCTTGGACTAAGATCAGGGATGATGTGGCCAATAAAACTTTGCACATGAGCCTTGGAAGAGTGGAACGACCCACAAACGAGGTCTTGAAGAGACCAGAAATTCAATCTATGTGATCCAAAAAACACACTGTCGAACAACGACTGCAACAACAAAGATCTCATGCAATAACCAGATTAGCTTTGAGCATCTCAAGCAATAAACTATGAATCTCTTGTGACAGCATTGAGAATGACGATGCCAACTTTTTTGCAGAGACTTGAGCACAAACTACGGTTGGTCAGTGAGATCTGAATCCATGCGAAATCAGAGAAATTGGGTGAGGCCAATCTGGGTGTCGGAGAGGTCATTAAGGCCAATCAGAGAGGCCGTTGATGCTGAACATGGTGTCTCCTCTAGTGATCAAGCCACGAGCTCAAGCTGCAAATGACGTCTAACACAAAAGACACCAGATGTAGCCATCCAAAGGCTTAAAAAAACTTTTCCACGGTCTGAGTTGTGATCTAATGCCAAATCTAAAAAACAACCCTTAGATCAAACTTGATTGTGGTCTTCTGCAGTGACTAGCCTTTGAATGGTAGCCCAATCAAAATGGCATGAGGCTGATGTCTAATACCAATGAAGGTTGACCTATCAGGTTTCTGATACCAAAGGAATAAGGAAGGTTGATTGATCTGCAAGATAACAATGATCGATAACAATAATCCTTCATCCAAATGTGGCCATAATCGTGGCATAGAAGAGCTAAGTCGACCCCGATCACCTATAGATCAAATGCATCCACTCACATAGAGTTGGAATGGGCCGAGGGGCTTGCTAAAGCCAAGAAATTTGAGCAAAAAAAAATTGAGTGTTAACACAATAGATCCGGAATTGATCATGAACGAGCTAAAAACTATATGAGTAGATCAAGTACACTCAAACCAAAAGCCAGCTCAGATCTGTCAATGAACAGGTTCAAGACCATAGCTGATGGGAATATCAGGGGTACCAAAAACTAATGCTTTGCTTGCTGAGCTCAAACAAGGTGCAAAAGGGAAATGCCAAATCTAGACGATCTAGGGCCAAGTCATGCCTAAAAAACTTGCAAAAGAGATAATCAACCCACAAAATTTGCAGGGGATAATATTGCACTCTGTTAAAAAAAAATTGCCTTTTCAACTGCTAAATCTACACAGGGGGTAAAAAAATGCCAGATTTGACTATGACCGAAGTATATCATGTTTATAATCAATCTTAGCAGATTTGACCCTTATGATCTCAATGGCGAGGTAAGATTTTCTCCAAAATGCACCAAAAGAAACCTGCAAATTAAAATCACAAACAAGAAGGCCCCTAAAAACTATTATTTCTTTCAACCTTTCTGATTCTCTAGTTCATCCAGGGATGCAAGAGAAGAGCATACTTGGTTTCAAGAAAGAAAAATAAATCAATATCTAAGATCTTCTAGAAAAGAACTAACTGTAGACAATCTACTTGCTCTGATACCATGTTAGGATTAGCTATGGAGGTGGCTATCCCAAGATGAAGATGTCTAAGAGCTAATCACAAGAATCAAAGAAGATCAACATGATAGAATAATATTCTATACACAAGATAATGACTTGATACAAGATTATTAATGATATGATACAATGAGAGGTCTTGGTTATAAAGACCAAGGTGAAGAGATAGGATGTTGTAGTCATGTGACAAGTGTCACATTCCTATTACATGAGACAACTAGAGGATAAGATGCCAACTAGATCACATGTGTAGGATAAGACAACTATCAACACCTAGCAACAACTAGACACAACTAGAAACAACTAGAAACATCTAGTAGACTCACTAAGTCAACTTAAGATGTGAACATGTGTGTGAGTATTATTTAACTAATAAATAGTTAAATAATATGAATTATCCACAAAGGTTAAACTAGATAGGTAATAACCCTGTTCACACCAATAGAGTACACATACATATTTATTACATTATCCATGTTGTAATGTCTCTAAAGGAAAACTAAGAGACAAGAATATTGGTGGGAGAGAACAATGGGAAATTGAATGGTCACCCATTGGACTTCACTATCCAACAATCTCGCACTTGAATTCCAACCACTGCTGCAAGAAGGATGCTCAAAGATGTTCCCCTACATCAGGCTTATTGTCACATCTTAACAATGCCAAGAGGAGCCCTGCAAAACTCAAGTTTCTCCCTTGAAATTATTTTTGTCAATGCATCAGCTAGATCCACCTTTGTATGAATCTTTTCTACTTTTAGTCTGCCCTCTTCAAGAGTACTACAGATGAAATGATACTTTAGCTCAATGTGCTTGGTTTGATTATGAAATGTTGCATTCTTAGCCAAGTGAATAGAGTTGTTGCTATCACAAAAGAGAGTGAAAGCATGTTGTTTACATCCCAATTCATCCAACAACCGCTGCAGCCATATCATTTCCTTAGCACTTCAATGAGAGCAATGTATTCAGCTTCAGTAGTTGAGAGAGCAACCACTTGTTGCAATCTAGAAACCTAATTGATCATTGCCCCAGCAAATGTAAAGACATAACCAGTAGTTGACCTCCGTTTGTTCAAATCACTGACCCTATCAAAATCAATGAAACCTTGCAGCTATATGCATCTTTCCTTCCAAAGCACAAAACATGATCTAAAGTGCCTTTCAAATACCACAGAATCCACTTAACTACTTTCCAATGAGCTTTACCTAGATTTCTCATAAATATGCTCACTACTCCCACTGTATGAGTAATGTCAGGATGAGTGCATACTATGGCATACATGAGGCTTCTAGTAGTAGATGAGTATGGAATTTATTTCATATATTCTTGGTCTTCTTGTGTCTTGGGACACATTTATGAGGATAAATGAAAATGATCAACGAGTGGGGTGCTTACAGCCTTTACACCACTCATATTAAACCTATCCAAAACCTTATTGATGTATTTCTCTTGTGACAACCTGATCTCTCATTTCTATCTATCTCAAATTATAGTCATACCAAGAATTCTCTTTAATGCCCCTAAATCCTTCATTGTAAACTTGTGAGCTAATTGTTGCTTCAAATCACGAACAACACTCATGCTAGTGTCAGTCACTAGTGCATATCATCAACATATAGCAGCAATAAAATAAACTCTCCATTGTCCAAGACCTTTTAGTAGACACAGATCAGATTCACATCTAGGGAAGTGTTGCTCAGCCATGAAGGAATCAAAATTGAGATACCACTACCTCGGAGCTTGTTTAAGCCCATACAAGCTTCTCCTCAATCTAGAATACAAATTCTCTTGTCCTTTCATAAAACCTTTAGGTTGCTCTATATATAATTTCTCATCTATGTCGCCATGGAGAAATACAATTTTAACATCAAGTTGTTCTAACTCGAGGTCATACAATGCTACCAAACCCAAAACTACTTGGATGGTGGTCATCTTCACAACTGGTGAGAAAATTTCATTAAAATATATCCCCTTTTGCTGGTCATACCCCCTCACTACCAATCTAGCTCAATATCATTTCTTGCCTCCCTCTTCTTCTTTCAATTTGTACACCCATCAATTTTTTAATGCTCTTCAATTGGGTGGAAGACTCACCAAATCCCATGTGTGATTGTCTAATAATGAATCCATTTCTTTCTTCATTGCATCCATCCATTTCACACTATATATGTCTTTGCAGGCATCTTTGAAGGTAGTTGCCTCTACTAGTTCAGAAATTAATAAATGATGGATAAAATCATCAAACTTGGTTGGGGATCGATGCTCCCTAGTGGACCTCCACAATTGAGGAGCTAACTCCTATGAAATTGCCTCTGGATTTCTTTGTGCTTGCTACAGATTACTTCCCTATATACCAACATGATTCCTCTATATTTCCTATGACTCAGAGAGCATGGGTGACAAAGTCACAGGCTACATTGAAATTAAGTCAACATGTAGCAATGAAAAGGATTAAGATGGTTGTATTGCAAAGAGGGGTGAAAGACTAGAGTTAATAGGTAGCATAGAATGCAAAGGAGACTGCATTTGAAAAGAGAGAGGTTGCCTATGATTTATAAGAGGTTACGTATGATTTAGAAGAGGCTATGGAGTATATCAAGGAGACCCCAACAATGGTTGTAGAAAGACACATGGAGACAACAGGGTGGGAATGTTCAAAGGCTACGAAGGTTTATTCAGGATTGAGTTGAATATGAAGAAGTCTGCATGGGACATGAATTTGGAATTTGAGAGGACTGCACCAAGTTTGGAATGTTTGAAGTTTGATTTCCTTGTATACCTATGAATGAAGGTAGATTCAGACCATTTAGCTGCATGGAGGATGAATTTTGAGGCAAAGAAAACAAATCACTACCACTTCCAATATCATCAACCGGCACATATTATTTTGCTTGTCCCATATGCTTGCAGACCTGGAAACATTTTTTAATTAAATATCACATTGCGACTATGGACTGGGTAAGTGCGAAGAGTTGTGGGACCAAAAAGTCTCCACATGGATTTTTAGTCCCATTCAAGGCAAAATGTGAGTGAGTTATAATGTGCTGACATTTTGACCTATCAAAAGTCAAAACAAAAACCAAAAATCAAAAGAGGCCACAGCTCATTTCATCATTTGGCAAGCAAAAAATAGGTTTTAGAGCATGAGTATGTTAGAAGAAGAAGGATTCAAGAAATTTCTAAGTGGAATTGACATTTTTACCATGCCACCTCAATAATCCTGCTCCCGAGGAAGTTGTGAATGAAGTGTAGAGGGTGGAGCAACTAAACAAGGTAGGATTTGATTGATTTTTGTGAATTTGAAAAAAAAAATCCTTTTGCTATGTTGGATTAGTTTTTTATGTTGAATTTATAGTCAATGAGGCAGCACAAAACACTAATCCAGCAAAGGAGGTTCAAAACAACCCCCAAAACCCTCAAAACCTCCCACCTTCACATCCTCACCATGAAAAAGACACACAAGAAAACTATTTAGGGAAAATTGAAGAAAATAAAAAATATCTTGAAACCTTAATTGAAATGTTAAATAGTCCAAGTGCAAGCACTTGTCATAGGAGAGCCCTTGCCAAGTCATTAGAGGTGATTGTTTCTCACATTGAATTGGCGACAAACCAAATCACTGAATGGAATGGCTATAGGGAGAGGATTCGGCATTACTGTGCTAACAAATTTTCTTACAAACAAGTGAAGGACAAAAAAATTACAAAATTTGCATTATGTTCACAATTTATCAATCCTAAAACTGGCCAAACACTAGAATAGACTTGGTAATACTTCCCTATCCATTGGTGTGTGAATGAATATGTATCCCAAAACTTTTGGGATAGATGGTACATGGTCTTTGATGAGCGTCCATGTAATATCAATGAGATGCCACAATATTTCTCGAGGAAACTCTATTGTGAGTTCATCCTCAAGGATATTCCTAATTACTTTGACATTTGAGAGTTCTAGGGTAGAGGAGGTGGCTCTACCCAAGATAGAGAGGGGGCACATTGAGACCAAAACTATGTACCTAGACCTCTCATTAGGCTAGCACATGTCTCACTCCCTTTGACTTTGAAAGAGAGTGTTGAGGTGGAGACACTGCATTCATTGAGTTCTCTCATCTAGTCTATAAAAATATACAATAACTTTAAGATCTTTTAAGAGACAAGAAGAAAACCAAATTTAAAATTAAATAAAAGAATTAAAATGCAAAATAGAACATGGAGATATTTCCTCCTTGGATTCAATTTTGATAGAAACTCCTAATAAAACTAAGAAAAATGAACAACAAAAGAAATACAATACAATATTATTCAAGAGAGGATTGTTGTATATTAATTTAACAAAGGATGATTACAATATATATATAGCCTTAAGAGGCACAAGCAACTTTTGCAAACTTGGATATATAAAATTGACAACACACTGATTTATTTATAAACACCTAACCATTAAACTTGGACACCATTAATGATCCTACTCTAACAAACTTCCACAACTAAAACTCTTATTGACAACACTAAAACTAACTACCAGCACTCATACTCATTTAGTTATTAATTACTCTAACACTCTACCTTAATGAAGAAGTGAATTTTCTTGGACTCCTAGCATACCCCTACATATTACAAACTTTCTCTTTCATTCCTTTATCCAAACATCCACTAAACTCTCAAATGAAAACATCACTATCACACCCCATTTTTGAACTCCTTGCATGTTTGAACTAGTTTTAATTTTTTCTTGAATATTTGTGTGAAACTTAAATAATTTGATAAATGTTTGATAATATCTAGACTACTTTATTTTATGAAAGTCAAATAGTTTGATTTGACCAAAAGATGCTTTCAAAATTTAATATTCTTATATTCACTAAAATTTAATTCTTGGTTGATCATCAGATATTTATCTGATTTTTAACATCTTCTCAAATAATGTTGGGATGTTATGATAGAAAGGTTATAAAATTTCTTAATAAATTGTGTTGCCTAAATTTATCATCAATTCTATTCATGATTTGCAGAATAGTCTGTCCCAAGATTCATTTCCTGAGCTGGTTCGACAAAGATGGGTGATATGTCTAGATAGACTATGTCTATCTTGGGGAGGCCCATGCTTCCATCTCCTGGTGCCTCATGAAGGTTTTCACCAGGAGATATGTCATTTATTTTTACTATTTTGGGATCTGATACTGCCATAGAACGGTTTTCACCATCAGATCCATTTTTTCTTTTTGTGTTTTTGTGATTGGAAGCACGAGTTGTCTCACCAAAATAGGCATCTGGATGGAGTTCCATTATGTATCCTACTCGATGATCTCCCAAAGGGAAGTGATCCATTACCCCCATCATTTCGGCGATGGCCTCGTCGTTAGGTGCAATGTTGAAGACAGGAGGTCCCCATTGGTCCCAATCAATGAGGTCGGGGTAAACTAGTGGCAAGTCATTGGAGGATGAAGCAAGAGTGGTGACATAGTAGATGGTACAAATGGATGAGTCGAAGAAGTCAGCGAAATTAGTAAAGGAGTCATGAAGGCCCGTTTCATTAACATTGTCGACATCTAAGGAGACCGTAGTGACCTCGGCCAAGATATACTCACCGGTAGTGAGGATGCATTATGGTTGACCATACCCTAACCCTTGAGTATAGGGATTCTTTGTTGCTTGCAGTGGTTCTACAATTCCCTGTTCATGAAGGTTTATACTGCCTTGTCCTTTATAGCCCATGCTTTTGACAATTTTAGAACCTTTTCCATAGATTTCTTTGGCGATTGTGGGGGCTTCTTGCTCAGGCTCTTCATCCATGTAAAGCCAAGATGAGATATCTTTGAGTACATCCTGATCCAGGAGATGCCTCTTCTCAAAGATGGGTGAGGGTTTGCACTTGATAATGACTGTATTGGCTGCCTCTGTTGTTGGGATGCCGAATGTCTTAGGATTGGGTAATCTGCCCACACAAAAGGTGTCGTGTAGGTCATATTTCCCACATCCCATGTCGGATAGCTTGATCTGGACCTCAGGTGGTGGAGTTGCTTGGGATGAAGTGGAGGCAATGTTTGTGGGGTTGACATATGAGTTTAATGTTGTTGGATTGGCTTCAGCGGTGGCTTTATTATATGGGCAGAATGTTTGGTTGTGGCCTTCCAGAAAACTACAGTATTGGAAGGGGCGAGGGTCGGCATAGACTATGACTTCTGTGTCATTGTGAGGGAATTTGATGCATTGATGGAAGGTGGATGGGACGCCTTGCATGGCATGAATCCATGGTCTGCCGAGAAGGATGTTGTAGGGGAGGTCAAGATCAAGAACCTGACATTTAGTTTCCAATATTTTCTGTCCCACTTGTATGGGAAGCTTGATAGTACCTTCAGAGAGCCGTTCAGTGTCATCATAGCCTTTGATCATGATGCATTCGCTGGTGTCGACAACCACATCAGAGTACCCCAAGTGTTTTATCAGTTTTAGAGTGCATATGTTAAGGCCAGAACCACCATCTATTAAGACTCTCTTAATGGTGTGCTTGTGGATGCAGACTTCAATGTGTAGGGCATCGTTATGTATGTGATCAGAGGTGGGTAGGTTCTTTTCTCAGAAGGTGAGATGGTGAGGTGCGGTGATGTGTCCTACCATGGCTTGGAATTGAGTTACATTCAAGTTGGCAGGGACTTGTGTTTGCAAGAGCACTTTATCGAGGACGTCCTTATGAAGGGGAGATGTGCGAAGCAACTCAAGGATGGAGATTTGTGCGGGTATCTTTCCTAGGTGTTCTAGGAGGTTATACTGGTGAGTAGGTGATCAACGTGTGGTTGGATGAGGAGGTAGGGGATTTGATGAGGATGCAGGTGTTTGTTTAGTGGGAGGGGCTGTGCGGATAGATACACGGTCACGGTGAGTTATAACAGCGCAATCGGGTGCTTGTGCCCGAATGGTGACTGTATTGAGATGATGGGATGATGCTTCTATACGTCCTACGATAGAGTCGTAAGACGCGGGTGGTGGGGTGACATTGTATGCTTGGTTGGATGAGGAGGCTTTGTTATGATTAGGTAGGGGATCCTTGTAAGCTCCTAGGTTGGCGTTTGGTGATGGTTGGGTGTTGTGATCGAGACTGACTAGATTTTGTTCGATAAGGTCTTGGATGCAATGTTTTAGTTGCATGTAGTCAGCTGTTTTATGACCCGTAATGCAGTGGTATTCACAGTAGTCGTTCTCATTATACCACGTGGCTTTTAGTTCATTCTCTTGACGGGGTCTAACGGGTGGGAGTGTGATCAAATTTTGCTTGAGACATCTGTCAAGGATGTCTTCGACGGGTTCCCCTAAGGGTGTGAATTGTCTGTGTGGTTTGCGTGGTTTAGTTGGGCCCCTCTGGTTATTTACATTTGTTGCATACGTATGTGTAGGTGTTTGGTTTTATATATGTTGGACAGCTTTCACATCTGTGACGCCGTCATTCAGATTATTCTTGTTCTTCCCCCAATAACTTGATTTGTCATTTGATTGCGTGTTGGTGTTGTTGTTGGTATTGGGGGTGTTGTTATTAGATTTGTAGTAGTAGTAGTAGTAGTAGTTGTTGTTGGATTTGTGGTCATACAGTTTGATGGAGCCCTTGTAAATGAGGGCTTGTTCGATTGTGGTGCCTTCGTCGATGACCTCTTCAAAGGTAGATGCACAAAGTATTTGTAGATGAAACCCTAATTTCTGATTGAGGTTGGCCACAAACATGGTGATGAGTTGTTTTTCAGGAATGGGCCATGGGAGTTTGCTTGCTAAGCCTCTCCACCTTTGCAAGATGGAAGCGAAGGCTTCTTCGTTCTTTTGTTTGGTGTTACAAAGGTCCGTCATAGACATTTTGTGCTCGAAATTGTAGGAGAACTAGTTTACAAATTTCTCCGCAAGCTCAGGGAAAGTCCTAATACCTGGGGGAAGATGTGCGAACCATTCAGCGGCTTGACCACCGAGGCTTCTTGGGAACAGTCTCATTAGATAGGTGTTGTTATTAGAGACTTCTAGGAAAGCGATGTAGAACTCCCTAAGGTGGTCCCTAGGGTCTCCCTTTCCCTTGTATTTGTCAAATTTAGGTGTCTCAAAGTTCTTGGGGAAAGGGGGCATGTACAATGTGTGATCAAATGGGTAGGGGCAAATATCCTCAAAGGAATAGTGCTTGCATTTGCCCCCAGTTTGTAGGTCATCTACCTTTTGGATTAATCCTTGTAGGACAGTTGTGAGATCCTGTGGTTGTTGTGGTGGTTATATGTACATCTGTTGGTTGGTGAGATGTTGGAGATGGGGTGGGATTTGATATTGGGGATTGGTTTGATTGAGGTGTTGGTATTGTGTGTTGGTGTTTTGGTTGATAGGTGCCTGATGTTGTTGATGTGCATAGAGTTGTTGGAGAACATGTGGTGGTATTTGGGGATTGGGATTATGTTGATTTATGGGATTATGTGGGTAGGTGACATTAGATGGGTTGACATTGGGTATGTGGACGTTGGATTGGTTAGATGTGTTGCGAGGTATTTGTGAGAATAATTGTCATAGGTATGCAATGGTTTGAGGGTTGGGTGGGGGCACACTCGTGGAGGTACTTGCTTGCGTGATGTTGCCTTGTATGCCCATGGTGATTTGTGAAGTGGAAGGGTTTATGGTAGTTGTGGTAGTAGAAGTGATGACGGGTTGGGAGATGGTAGGGATAGCAGTACATGTGGGAATTGTAGATGTGGTAGCGGTTGAGGTTGTGAAGGTGGTAGATACAGTAGGTGTTGACGTTTGAGAGATGGTGGGTTGGGTATGTGATGTAGATGCTTGGGTATTTGATGGGGTAGGGACGATTGTAGAGGTGGATGGTTGTGATGATGTCGTGATGGGGGGAAGTTGAGCACCAATTTTGAGAAGATGATCAAGATATCTACTTGGGTCCGACCTTAGGATTTTATCAAGTAGGTCCATGTTATCAGTGTCTTGTGTAAAGCTCAAGACATCTAGATCATCTTGGGGAATGTTGGGGATGTTTTGTGTTGGTGGTGGTGGTGGTGGTGTTGGTTGTCTTTGTTGTAAGTAATGAAAAGGATTTTTGTTGGGACCATATGGGGGGAGGTACGAGTATGCAGATGGGTTGTATGTTTGATAGATGGGTATGTTGCTGCTATTGGTGTTAGGCATTCCTATGCCGCCATATTGCCAAGATTCTGCCATTTCTTGAATCTTTTTGTGTTGTGCTCTCATGGTGGGCATGCACGCGTATGGGGTTGATTTCTAGATGTAGGATGAGATGGGCATGGAGACCTTAGAGAATCCGATTGATTATGTTGGACTCAAAGATGGATGTGGTAGTGAGATGTTGTAGAAGAGAAGATGTGGTGGAAGATCGATATGTATTTCTAAAGGTTTCAACCTAAGGGTGATATGGATGGGCGATATTGATTTTGCACAATTTTTGGACCAAAGAGATAGGTGATGGATGATGTTTTGTTTTTGAGGAGATTTTGTTGATGTTTGATTTTGATATGGATGATTTTGATAGTCAACAAATTGAGCTTAGGTAGGACATAGATTTGTGGTTGTACAAATGGATATTTTTCTTTGTTTGGGGTAGACTAATGACCTTACGCAAAGAGGGATAATGATTTCACTTGGAAGGTAGACTATTGACTTTCCAAGCAAGATATGATGTGAAGGATGAAATCTAGATCTAACTTTAGCTCAAGAGGATGACAGATTTTGATGATGTGTTGATTTTGGGAACTTTTGGGGAATTTTGGGAATGACCTTCTTTCGACAAGAATCTTGGTTTGGTCCAAAAGGTATGTGAATAAAGATGAAGTTGATATGAGAAAATGAGATAGGGTCCAACAATGGTGACGATTAATTCTCTAAGGTCAAAGAGAAGGTGTAATTTTGGAAAATTTTGGAGGAAAATGGATGTACTATTGTCGGATTTTTGGGATGTGGCTATGGATTATGGTAGTGCAGATGGTGAAGATCTCAAATGGATAGGTCTCTGCTTTAGGCAAGTCAATCTGAGAATAGCACCAATCCACAGGTGGAATGGCGCCACTATCAGACAGATATGGCACTAAAACAAGATAGTGTTTGTCAAGGTCCTAAAAAGATAGATTTTTTATGGCAATTTTGGATTTTCTTTGTTTGGAATGTGATCAAATGATTTGTTTTGTCTCTTGGCAATGTTGTTGCAAATAATTCAAGCACAATAATCACACAACAATCAAGATTTTGCTTTGTTTTGAAAAAAGGATTTTTGATTTTATTTAACAAGCACTTTGAACAATCTAAGGTGAGAATGAGATAGTATTTGTTGAATCCCCTAGCTGCGCCTATTCAAAGTAGGTAGCTCCAAGATCTTGGTAGCACCAGATCCTCCTTACAATTGCACACACTTCTCACGCATACCAAGATCCAGGTTTCTTATAAGGCTTGTCCCTCACCAAACCTTTAGATTATCCCTGCTACCTCAGCTAAGAACCGCATGAATCAGGGCAGCTTCAAAAGTTTCCCTTCTATGCCAACAAATAGAAGGATTTTGGCTTGCTAAACAATGGTTCGTAGTAAGGGCATCCATTCAAGTGATTATACGTGTGGCAGTGCTACTCTCCGTTATGGAGCCTCCCAGGATTTGGGGGAGGTTGGCTATCGGTATAACACGACAACACCTGTCACTTGAGACTTTTGTCCCAGACGCCTTATTTTATATAGCGGCTTGGAAAAGCTTGGCTTTAGCTTGATGTCGCTTGGGTCATTCCCACCTTTTGAAGTGGGGTGGCAGGCCCTCTAAGGTTTACAAAAGCAATACAATCATGAAGACACTTTTGATCCCCAAGTTCATTCAAAGATGTGAGGGGAGAGCATACGTATCTTCTATGATTGCATCACACTAAACATGGTTCATTTTTAGATCTTTGGATTAAATGGGGTGTGATTAATGCAAGTTTTGTGAGAAGCTTTTGATTCCCAAGGTCACCAAAATGGTGCGAGGGAAGAGCATACGCTTTTTCACTCCACAAGCAAAAAGAGCACAAGACACTTCACACAATTAACAAATAATTTTCTTTGTTTATATGCGTGAAAGATGCAAGTCGTTGTTCTTTTTAACAAAAATGCTTTCGATTTATGCAAGTTGTGGTTCTTTTTAAAGCCCAAATTGAAGTGTTTTGGATTGTTGTTGTTGGCACACAATGTAAATTTTAGGACACCAAATTTAAATGTTTGGGCACACACACACACACACAAAAGTTTGCTTGTTCAATTTTAATTGCACCAAATTGAAATGTTTGACTAACTAACATGCAAAAGGGTTCATTTTAAGTTACAAAAATTGAAGTGTTTGCTAACTAGAAATCAAACCACCCTACAAAAAAGCTTGTTAGTACCTGCAATATGACCTGCAACAAACTTGTCAGTACCTACACAGACAGAAAAGTAAGTTTTCAAAATAGCGCTACAACAGATATACGATAGCGCCACTGTGGGCAAAACAACCCAACTTACACAAATGGTGCTAATTAAAACTATCGCACTAATTAAAGACTATGAAGGCGACAAACCATCATATAGCATTACTCTATTACAATAAAAGTGCTAATAAAATTTTTAGTGCTAATACATCGTGTGGAAGGCGACAAAACAGAAGATCGCGCTGATATAGGTATATGAAAACGCCACTGTGCAACTTTCTAGAGAGCCTGTTTATCTCGTGGATAGCACCGATCTGAGAGATAGTGCTGAAACGGTACTAAACGCGTCTGACCTGCAAAAATGTGATTTTTTCTACACAACACAAAGGGTTAGACAACAAAATTGAAGTCTTGTTAGCCTTGTCAGTCTGAATAAATGTAAAACAAGATAAAACAAAAGCTAATCATGTATGTTTAGACCTCCATAAAATTTTGACATAATCTCCCCTTGTAATTTCAATATTTCTGTGAAAACTGAGAGCACATGAACACTAAAAATGGCAAGAAGATTGTGATAAAAAGAAATGTGAGTGAGTGAATGAATAGAAATGTGCTGTGCAGAAATAACACCAAAACAGGAAATGGTGCCAAAGGGAGCTAGTGATGGCGTCACTGCACAGGTACGATGGTGCCAGACCTATAAAAGCACATATCTTACAACAAAAACTCATGACATAAGTTAGATTTGGGCCTTGTGGGTCCCACCGGGCTGCCAATGTAGATTAGAAATGCAAATAAGGTGAAAATACTAAACAAAATGCAATAAACATCAAGTTATACCTTACAAGCAAATCTAATCCCATCAAGGGAGGAAGGAGCCTTTGCACCCAAATCAAGCTCCTTGACAAAGATTACCCTAGACAATAGATTTAAATGTGAAATGCTACCCAAAGTTGCAACTCACTATTCTAGCTCAAGAGTTATTTTGGCATGGTAACTTTGCATAAACTTAGATGATCATAATGGCTTGGGAGAGGTTCTATTTATAGATTTTTGGAAGGGATTTTGATCCAAGGGTGGAGATTGATTTGGAAGATCAATGGTGGAGGATAAAAGTGATGTAGAGGGCCTAGATTCAATCTTGAATGAATGGAGGGCTAGGAATAAAAGTGATTCTTTTATTCATTTTGGGAAAAAGGGGTTATTTAATGAGCATAGGGGTGAATGATTATTTTGGAATAAAAGATTCATATGGGGGAATGTAAAAATTCATTTGGGGAAGAGAGGAAATAAATGAGTATGGGGTTGTAAGGAGAAATAAATGTGATGTGGGATGTTTTTAAATAAAAAATTGACTTATGTGGATTTAATTCAATTTTTTATTTAGAGGATGTGGGGAAGGCTGTTAAACAAGGTTTGACCACCCAAATGAAGGGGTTAGGATTAATTAAACAGGGGTTTTATTTAATTAATCCTAGGGCTATGATGAGGTAGGCTAGGGTAGGCAATTAAATAATAGCTATTTAATTGTCTAGGGTAGGGATAGGTTAATTATAGGCTGAATTAATTAGTTAACATGGTTTTAACTAATTAATTAGATTTAAAGAAAAAGGGGAAATTGATTTAATAAATGTTGCATATTTATTAAATTAATTAGCTAAGGTTTGGACTATTGAATTAATGAAATTAATTCAATTTTGGGGACAAAATGGTGTGAATTTGGAAAATGAAATGGGTAATTAATTAAATAAAAATTTAATTAATTGGTTAGAAGGGAAATTGGTGTGTTTAGGGTTGTATGGAGTCGATTAGATGGTAGAAGACATTTTTAGGTGTCTACATTTGCCCCTCTTTGATGTGGCATCCAGACCTAGGAGGGAAGTGGCGTCAGGTCGAAGAAAAAATATGCCCCAGCTGCCGAGAAGGAATAAGATGGATAAAGGATGCCCCCTCGAGAGGTCGGTGGAAAAATAAAAATTTTCTGGGTGAGTTCTCGGAAAGGATGCGATGGGAGTGAAAGTTGGATAAGTGATGGGAAAAGATGATGACAGGAAGAAAAACAAAGAAAAAAGGCATAGATCTGCACCCTGGAGGGAAAAGGAGGGGGTGGAGGTATGACATGGCCCACTATATTAGGCAAAGTGGGCCCTTAGAGTGCCACATTTGCACACTTTTGACTTTGGAGAAGAAAGGACGAAGGAGAGTCGCTGACCGCAACCCCCAGTTCCCACGACTTCGACACATCTCTGAGCGGTTCTAAGAGTTTGGCCGGGCACCAGGCACTGGACCCCTAGTAGGGCCTAACCCTGACTTTCTAATTTTCTTGTTTTACGTGCATTTTTTAGGTTTTGGGCTTTGGGTTTGGAGCATATAGTGCCAACAGCAAGGCGGATTAGCGCCATCATCTGGAATGGCGCTATCCGCCTAGGTAGGGTTAGGGTGGTTTGTCACCATTAGATAGGTGTTTTAGTGCAATCGTCTGGATTAGCGCCATACAAGGAAGAATAGGGTTCTGGCGTTTTAATGCCAAATTGGGGTTAAAGTGGCGCTATTATCTGGAATAGTGCCATACTGGGAAGTAGCGTTATGATACGTTTTAGCGCTATCATGTGTATTAGCGCTATTGACTAGATTAACACTATTGGTTAAATCGGCGCCATTGGGTGGATTAACGCAAAAATGAATAGGGATGCCATTTCGAGAAACGGTGTGATGGATAGCGCGCAATAGCGCTATTTTGTGGATTGGCGCAAAGAGTTATGTGCATTGGTGCTATTTTCTGTATTAGCGCCATTTAGAAGAAATTTTAGCGCTGTTTTAAAAATGGCACAAGGGGTTGTCTGTTTTCATGCCACCTGATGCTAGCTTGTTAGACATTTAGAAGAAAAAAGGTTGGTTTAGACATAGATAGGTTGACATCTAACCATAATGTTGCGTATGCAGGATACAAGGCAGTTTATACTCGCTTCATGAGAGCAACGGGTGCCATCTGTGATTGCACTTTTTGAGGGTTTTGATGATGCGACGCAGGGTCGATTGGCGAGATTGGGGCTTTTGACGGTGTCCTTGATGCCAGTTTTGCGAGTACATAGAGCTTTGATGACAGCGATGGTGGAGCAGTATCGCTCTGAGACTTGCAGTTTTTTGTTGCCTACTGGAGAGATTACCATCACACTTAAGGATGTTTATCGCATCCTCAAGCTGCCTATTTGGGGCCGGCATGTTAGATATGACACGAGGAGAGGGCGGAGTACATTAGTCAGGGTGTTTGGTGTGGATCGTCTTGTGCTCTCTCCAGATGGGAGGGAGATGGACTATGAGGGGACACTGGCTGCAGGTGTAGATCCATTTGCCTTATTCCTTTGTGCATTGATTGGAGGCATCGTGATGCCTGACAGGCAAGGCAGGGGTTTTTCGGTTGGTTGGGGGGATGATAGAGGGGATGGTGATGCATGAGATCGTCTATGCATGGGGACCGACTATGCTAGGGCAGTTATATCATGAGATGCATATAGTTGCCTACCTACATGATAGAGCATTATCAGCTAGAGTTACTCTACTTCACATATGGATTTAGGAGCACATCCTAGTTACCAGGCCACTATGTGGGTACTATTGATGGCAGTTTGAGGCCTTTGTGTTTTTATATCGGGATGCAGAGTACACGTATACTAGGCAGGTGAGGCATTGGAGGAGGATGCTAGATGATGTGATCAGTGTGACCTAGCGACAATACATCGGTGTAGAGCCCTGGCCAGATGATGACATTTATCTCCCTTTTGCGTTTCAGCAGCAGTACCTGATGGGTCAAGGAGACCATATGATAGATATGTATCTATCCTCACGGGTCATGCAGTAATTTGGTTTGGTCCAGGACACTTCGCAGTAGATGGCGATATTTGTGCGGACTCCGTGAGATGCGGCCTATGGGCATGTAGCTATACAGTCACAGGTCACCTTAGCAGATTTTGCAGCTCTACGGCCAGTGCAGTGGGATTGGAGGAGCACAGTGAGGGATGTAAGGACTATGGCTGCCTTTGATATATGGTGGCATATGCATCGGCCTACTCGGTTGACAGATCCCATAGAAGAGGCAGTAGGTTTGGGGGGTGATGATTCAAATGGTGGAGATGACTCTAATGGGGAGGATCGCGTGGAGGAGGGGGAGTTGATCATTGAGGACTTCCTTGTGGAGGTTGGAGATGATGGAGAGGAGAGAGTGGTTGGTAGGGATGGCCAGCTGATAGATGTCCTGGCGGCAGTAGCAGCAGGGCAGGGGCAGGTGGGGCAGCAGGTACCTGTACAGCAGGTTCCTATTGAGCAGGTACAGGTTGGAGTAGGGCGACAGCCTAAAGGACCTCAGCAGTGTGGGGGACATCTGCCTCCACCACAGGTAGCACAGCAGCAGGCGGTTGGGGGAGGGCAGTAGGCAGGTCCCTCAGGGATGGCTGGAGAGGTCGAGGGTGAGAGGCTTACACTTCGTCGGAGGTGATGGGATGAGGAGGAGGATATGGCGACCCTGAGAGCACAGGTGGCGAGCCTTCAAGAGGTACTGGAGGGATGAGATGCAGAGTTGGTGCAGTTGTGGGGGGCACTGGCCTTATTAGATGGGGCCGATGGACAGGTGGCAGTGTTACAGGCACAGTTAGCCTAGGCTCATGGTGAGGTAGAGGTGTTGACCAAAGAGTAGGATACAGCACTTGGTAGGGCACAGCAGGCAGAGACTGCATTAGGTAGTCTATAGGCTTCAGGTGGTGGACTTGCCCCAGTTTTGACAGGGATGTAGGCTCAGTTGTCTCAGGCACAGACATAGACTTATCAGCTACAGGCACAGTTGAGTCAGGCACAGGGGTATGTGATGCAGGTACAGGGGGATTTGACAAAGGCCAAAGCATGGGTGGAGTACTATCGGGGCCTGTACTACACGGCTGTGCCAGCAGTGTAGCATGCCCCGAGCTATAGTCAGGTCAGCAGATCGGGGGCATCGAGATCTCATAGATTGAGATCTCATAGATCAAGATCTATTCAGTCAGTTCAGCAGACGATGCCTCTACCCTCCTACATACCCCAGTAGGTTCCTTAGGTGCAGGTACAGCCATAGCTGCAGCGATCAACAAGATCATAGACTCGACCAGGGTCAGAGTCTCCTACTCCATCAGAGAGGGGATCCTCTATGTGATAGCCATATCATGATAGCCCTTGGAGGCATTTTGTATCAGGACACTTTATTTTTTGTATACATATATGAACGATGTACATTTTTTGCGATGATTTTATATGATACGATGCATTTTGGTGGTTTATGATGCTATGATTATGATGCTCTATTATGATGATGCCTATGTGATGGATGTAGTATTTCTTTATGGATTTTATATGCTATGAATGTGTTATATTTATGTGATGATGCTTTTGGTTTTATGGATGCATTGAGGATGGAAATGTATGTTTATGTATGAAAATATGCATATGTAGCTAGATGTTTATTAAATGCATTTATATGATGATGTAATGTGACTAGGTGGTTTATGAGATGATATGAAATGTGATGTATAATGTGCAATGAAATGATGCTAGAATGAACCTAATTGTTATGCAAACTATCAGCTGTTAATGGTGAACCTTAATGAAATGATATGCAATTAAACTTAAATGATTTAGAATGAACCTAAATGACATGTATTTTAAATGGTTTAAAATGATCCTGAATGATGTGCAATTTAAGTGATCTAAATGAAACTAATTGATATGCAATTTAAATGGATAAATGAATCTAAATGAGATGCACTTTTAAATGGTCTAATGAATCTTAATTGATATGCAATGTAAATGGATTAATGAGTCTAATTGATATGCAAAGGGATGTATAATGAATCTAAATGAGATGCAAATAAAATGGATTAAAATGCACCTAAATGATATGCAATTAAATGATCATGACATGTAGCTAAATGATATGTAAACTGGATTAAAATGAAAAATGATATGCTATTATGGATTAAAATGAACCTAAAATGACATGCAAATTGGATGGATTAAAATGCACTTAAAATGATATGCAATTAAATGATCATGACATGTAGCTAAATGATATGCTTAGATGCAGTTTAGGTGGTAGGTTGTATGCAAACTAGGTGATAGGTGAGAGGTTCCAGTCTTGATACACATGATGTTCTTTGTTTAACCCTAAGTGGTGAGGCTGTGGGAAAGGGAATTAGGTGAGGAGAGGATAGGGGTGGGAGCATCTAGAGGTTGGTGGTGGGGAGATGAGAGGATAGTTAGGTCATACAACACCATGTCATTGAGGGGGGGATTTGGTTTGGTTCAAGATGTGTTAAGTGGAGATATGGTGGGGGAATGGGGTTAGTGAGGGAATTAGATTGGGGGGGTGGGGGGGAAAGTGATGATCAAATCTAGGCCGAGGTGGGATAGTTGACTGAGTGATTAGGATGATGACTTTGAGCTAGTAACAGTAGTTGCAAAAGATGAATTGTTAGCATTTCTTAGTTTAATGTAGCAATGTAGGATACAGTTCACAAAGGTATGAAATGACCTAGGTGATGATGTATATCCTGCGATTGCATGGACTAGACCCACAAATAATAGGTTGATTTCATGCATGTCCAAGGTAGTATAATCTTGTCTAGTCAAGGAAGGGGACTCATAGCGATGAGTGCAAATAATGCATATAAGGTTTTGATGCCTGTAGATGCAAATAGGACACACCATGCTAGAACTAACCTGGACTTCAAGATATGAATACTATTCTTGGAGTAATGAAACTAACTCACAAGCCCAACATGCAGAAACAATGACTGTCTACTCCAGGTGCTATCCGCTACTTACCATGATATAATGAGATCAAGGTAATTTTGGATATGACTTAGAGTGAGACAGAAAAAAGATAAAAATCAATAATAAAAAAGACCAACAAAAAGATACAAATAACCATTGTGTGCTCTTGCCAAGAGACGTGATGATAAAATGATAGATTTTTGTCCATTGTAGGAAAGATATATCCTAGGACGCAGATCCGTTGGTGTTGATTGGAGAATTTTTGGAAGATGGGCAAAAGAACAGTCTGGCCATGTGTAGGATTATGGTTGGTATGTTGATTGATGATTTTTGCATTGGGGGACCTGTTTGGAGTGTATACGAAGCATGTGTATCATTTATGAGATCTAGAAAGCTCAGTGAATGGGGACCATCCAAACGGGTTGGATGGATGCATCTTATATACTTGAGTACTGGAAACATCCTTCATATTCCAGACTGCCTACATACCCTGTGTCCATGGGATCAAGGTACTTTTAAGATGCGGGTGAAATGAATATGTACTTCTAGCAAGACTTGATGATGTGGGAATGGTTTGGGATGGGTTTGATGTGATGAAGATTGATGTGTGTTTGATGATCGTGATGAGATGTGTTGTTTTTTGGGTTTTTTCTATCTTTTCGATTGTTTTTTGTATTTTATGATTTTTTTTACAATGTTTTTGGATTTTTTGATTTTGCATGTACAAAGGGAGCTTACAAGGATCCTCATTCCATGAGTTGGCCTTGGGATGGGATAGGATGGGTTGGGCGATAGGACTTGATGTTTCAGAATTCCAAGCCATGGGATGCATGAAATATGGAGTGATGTGATGAAAAGAGGACTTATTAGATGGTAGAACCGGCCACTACGCATGGTGCCTGAAACAGGTTTTCACCATGGTACTTATCCAAGGCGTCACCGAAGTGATTTTCACCATTGGAAGTTTTTATTGCACTATGATTTTTCTTGATTTTCTAATTTTTTTGGTGTTTTCTATTTTTTTTAATTTTTTTTAATTTTTTGACTTGGGGTAATAGATGGGTTATGCATAGAATTTCTTGAGATACAGGATGTTCATCGGCTCATCTATAGGCTACCCCTCAGGTGTTGCAGGCTGATAAGCTCCTAACCCATAATCGGTCATGATGACATAAGGTCCTAGCCAATTGGGTTCAAACTTTCCTTTCTTCAGACGCTCTTGCAGGTTCTGATTTTCCATTAGGACAAGGTCACCTACCTCAAATTTTTTGTTTCTGATTCTTTTGTTGTAGCTTCTTCTAAGGTGGTTTTGGTATTCCTGTAGGTGATTCAATGCATTCAAGCGTCTCTCATCCAGTAGTTCCAGTTGATGCAACCTTGCGACGCGGTAGTCTTCATCAGAGATAATGTTTTGCAAGGACACTCGGAGAGATGGGAGCTCGACATCTATAGGTAAAATAGCTTCAGATCCAAATACTAGTGAGAATGGAGTGGCTCCTGTAGGAGTACGAATGCTTGTGCGGCAGGCCCATAGGGCAGGGTTGAGTTGGAGGTGCCAGTCACGACCAGCTTCATTGACTATCTTTTTGAGAATGCGGAGGATGGTTTTGTTAGAAGCCTCTGCTTGACTATTTCCTTGAGGGTAATATGGTGTGGAGAAGTGGTGTTTGATGTCAAAATTTTCGCACAAGGTGTGAACTTCTTGGTATTTGAAGGGCTTTCCATTGTCGGTGATGATGGAGTGGGGGATACCATATTGGCAAATGATATAGTGGAGGATGAATTTTGAGATTTGGATACCTATGGTGAAGGTGAGTGGTATTGCTTCCACCCACTTTGTGAAGTATTCGGTGGCAGTGATAATGAACTTATGGCCATTGGAGGATGGAGGATGTATTTTCCCTACAAGGTCGAGTCCCCACTATGAGAAAGGCCATGGCATTGTGATTAGTTGCAGTTTCGGTACTGGTGCGTGTATGAGATCACCATGCTGTTGATAGGGGAGGCATTTCTTGATAAACCTGTGAGAATCTTGTTCCATTGTGGGCCAATAATATTCAATCCTAAGGATCTTTTTAGAAAGAGTGGGTCCACTTGAATGCGCCCCACAAATGCCTGCGTGTACCTCTTCCAAGCCTACTTCAGCTTCCCTAGAGTCTAAACATCATAGAAGCATACCATCAAGACTCCTTTTGTATAATGTATCGCCTACAAGGATGAAATGGGAGGCTCAACAGATGAATGATTTTCTTTGTGAGGTGGACAGATTAGGGGGGAGGATGTTGTCATGGAGGTATAAGTATGTTTCTTAGTACCATGGGGACAAGGGACCAACGACTTTGCACACTAGTTCGGATTGAAGAACATCGTATGTTGGGATGGGGAGTTCTTTGATCAGGAACTCACATTTCTTGTTGTCCTTCTTCATGTCTACCAGAGATCTGATAGTTGCCATGGCATCTGCTGCTTTGTTATTGAGTCTTGGGATTTTCTTGAAATGGATGTCTTTGAAGCAGTCTTTGAAATCATCAACCATCTTCTTATAGGGAAGGAGCTTGTCAACCTTGGTGACCTACCTGATGACCAGTTGAGAGTCGCCATACACAATTAGCTTTTCAATTTTCCATTGGATGGCCATGCAGAGACCTGTGATGAGGGCCTCATACTCTGCTACGTTGTTGGTGCATGGAAATGTGATCTTGAATTATTTAGGGATTGTGTCGCCTTGAGGGGTAACAAACAGGATGCCTACCCCCAAGCCTCTGTGAGTGTATGATCCATCAAAATACATCTTCCATGTGTCTATGGCTAGTGTGATTTTCAAGATGGCTTCATCAGGAAACTCTACTATTGTAGGATGTTCTGTTGGAATAGGTGCCTCAGCCAGCTGATCTATTATAACTTGCCCTTTGATGGCCTTTCTCTCAGTGTATTCTATATCAAACTCTATGAGAATCATGACCCATTTAGCCATTCTGCTAATAAGAGTAGCTCTGTTTAGGAGGTACTTCAGTGGGTCGATCTTAGCAATGAGCTTGGTCTTGTGATTGAGCATGTAGTGTCTCAACTTTTGTGACGTAAAGACAAGGGCTAGACATGCTTGTTCAATTTGTGTGTAATTAAGCTTATACGAGATCAAGGTGCAGCTGATATAGTAAATGGATCTTTCTTTCCCCTGCTCATCAAGTTGTGCTAGCAAGGCTCCGATAGCTGTCTCTATCGCGAAGATGTAAAGCAAGAGGGGTTCGCCTTGCCTTGGTGGAGTTAGCACATGAGGATTAGCCAGGTATTCTTTTAGTTGGTCAAAGGCATCCTAACACTGGGTGTTCTAGATGAAAGCTATGTCTTTTCGGAGCAGATGCTGGAATGGTTGGCACTTATTAGCAAGTTGGGCAATGAATCGTCGGATAGACTGGAGTTTTCCCTGGAGGCTTCATAGTTGTTTTAGTGTTTTTGGAGGTAGCATATCGATGATGGCCTTGACCTTTGCAGGATCAACTTTGATTCCTCTTCTCGAGACTATGTATCCCAAAAGTTTGCCTGAGGTGACACCAAAGATGCATTTCTTTGGATTCAAACAGACATTGTATTGTTCCAACCTATCGAAGATCTTGGCCAGCACATCTAAGTGCTCTTCTCTCATCTTGGATTTCCCTAGCAAATCATCCACATAGTCTTCCATGACATTGTGGAAGAGGTCATGAAAGATGACAGTCATAGCTCTTTGATAGGTATCTCCTGCATTCTTTAGGCCGAATGGCATTACCACCCAGCAATGTGTTCCCCATGGACATATGAAGGCCGTTTTGTGCTGATCCTCTTCAGTGATTTTTATCTGGTTGTATCTTGAGAAACCATCCATGAGGGATAACATTTCATATCCTGCCGTGAGATCCACTATCATGTTGATGTTTGGTAGTGGGGAGTCATCTTTTAGGCAGGCCTTGTTGAGATCCCTAAAATTGGTACAACAGTGGATTCAGCCATCCGGTTTAGCAACTGGTACAAGGTCTGAAACCCATTCAGGATAATCAACTGGGCGAATGAACCCAACATCCAATAATTTCTTGAGCTTGGCTTTGACGAGGAGAGCCACCTAAGGATTTATTTTTCTGAGCTTCTGTTTGACTGGTTTTGCATCCAGGCGTACTACAAGGTGATGAACTACCAAAGCAAGATCTAGCCCTGGCATGTCCACATAGGTCCACACAAAATTATGATTTCTGCACGTGAAGAAGGACAAGAAGTTCTCCTATTCTGGGATGCTGAGAGATTCTGCTCTAGATGTGATTTTTGGCTCTTCCTCTGTCCCAAGATTCATTTCCTGAGCTGGTTCGACAAAGATGGGTGATCTGTCTGGATAGACTTTGTCTATCTCGGGGAGGCCCATGCTTCCATCTCCTGGCACCTCATGAAGGTTTTCACCAGGAGATATGTCATTTATTTTTACTATTTTGGGATCTGATACTATCGTAGAATGGTTTTCACCATCAGATCCATTTTTTCTTTTTGTGTTTTTGTGACTGGAAGCAAGGGTTGTCTCCCCGAAATAGGCATCCGGATGGAGTTCCATTATGTATCCTACTCGATGATCTCCCAAAGGGAAGTGATCCATTACCCCCATCATTTCGGCGATGGCCTCGTCATTAGGTGCGATGTCGAAGACAGGAGGTCCCCATTGGTCCCAATCAATGAGGTCAGGGTAAACTAGTGGCAAGTCATTGGAGGATGAAGTAAGAGTGGTGACATAGTAGATGGTACAAATGGATGAGTCGAAGAAGTCAGCAAAATCACTAAAGGAGTTGTGAAGGCCTGTTTCATTAACATTGTCGACATCTAAGGAGACCGTAGTGACCTTGGCCAAGATATACTCACCGGTAGTGAGGATGCATTGTGGTTGACCATACCCTAACCCTTGAGTATAGGGATTCTTTGTTGCTTGCAGTGGTTCTATGATTCCTTGTTCATGAAGGCCTATACTGCCTTGTCCTTTATAGCCCATGCTTTTGACAATTTCAGAACCTTTGCCATAGATTTCTATGGGGATTGTGGGGGCTTCTTGCTTAGGCTCTTCATCCTTGTAAAGCCAAGATGAGATATCTTCGAGTACATCCTAATCCAGGAGATGCCTCTTCTCAAAGATGGGTGAGGGTTTGCACTTGATAATGACTGTATTGGCTACCTCTGTTGGGATGCCGAATGTCTTAGGATTGGGTAATGTGCCCACACAAAAGGTGCCATGTAGGTCATATTCCCCACATCCCATGTCGGATAGCTTGATCTGGACCTCGGGTGGTGGAGTTGCTTGGGATGAAGTGGAGGCAATGTTTGTGGGGTTGACATATGAGTTTAATGTTGTTGGATTGGCTTCAGTGGTGGCTTTATTATATGGGCAGAATGTTTGGTTGTGGCCTTCCAGAAAACTGCAGTATTGGAAGGGGCGAGGGTCGGCATAGACTATGACCTCTATGTCATTGTGAGGGAATTTGATGCATTGATGGAAGGTGGATGGGACGGCTTGCATGGCATGAATCCATGGTCTGCTAAGAAGGATGTTGTAGGGGAGGTCGAGATCGAGAACCTAAAATTTAGTTTCCAATATTTTCTATCCCACTTGTATGGGAAGCTTGATAGTACCTTCAGAGGGCCGTTCAGTGTCATCATAGCCTTTGATCATGATGCATTCGCTGATGTCGACAACCACATCGGAGTACCCCAAGTGTTTTATCAGTTTTAGAGTGCATATGTTAAGGCCAGAACCACCATCTATTAAGACTCTCTTAATGGTGTGCTTGTGGATGCGGACTTCAATGTGTAGGGCATCGTTATGTATGTGATCAGAGGTGGGTAGGTCCTTTTCTGAGAAGGTGAGATGGTGAGGTGTGGCGATGTGTCCTACCATGGCTTGGAATTGAGTTACATTCAAGTTGGCAGGGACTTGTGTTTGCAAGAGCACTTTATCGAGGACGTCCTTATGAAGGGGAGATGTGCAAAGCAACTCAAGGATGGAGATTTGTGCGGGTATCTTTCATAGGTGTTCTAGGAGGTTATACTAGTGAGTAGGTGATCAACGTGTGGTTGGACAAGGAGGTAGGGTATCTGATGTGGATACAGCTGTTTGTTCAGTGGGAGGGGCTGTGCGGATAGATACACAGCCACGGTGAGTTGTAACAGCATAATTAGGTGCTTGTGCCCGAATGGTGATTGTATTGACATGATGGGATGATGCTTCTATACGTCCTACGATAGAACCATAACACGCGGGTGGTGGGGTGACATTGTATGCTTGGTTGGACGAGGAGGCTTTGTTATGATTAGGTAGGGGATCCTTGTAAGCTCCTAGGTTGGCGTTTGGTGATGGTTGGGCGCTGTGATCGAGACTAACTAGATTTTGTTCGATAAGGTCTTGGACGCAATGTTTTAGTTGCATGTAGTCAGCTGTTTTATGACCCATAACATCGTGGTATTCACAGTAGTCATTCTCATTATACCACGCGGCTTTTAGTTCATTCTCTTGACGGGGTCTAACGGGTGGTCGTGTGATCAAATTTTGCTTGAGAGATTTGTCAAGGATGTCTTCGACGGGTTCCCCTAATGGTGTGAATTGTCTGCGTGGTTTGCGTGGTTTAGTTGGGCCCGTCTGGTTATTTACATTTGTTGCATACGTATGCACAGGTGTTTGGTTTTGTATATGTTGGACGGCTTTCACATCTGTGATGCCATCGTTTAGATTATTCTTGTTCTTCCCCCAATTATGTGATTTGTTGTTTGATTGCGTGTTGGCGTTGTTGTTGGTATTGGGGGTGTTGTTATTGGATTTGTAGTAGTAGTAGTTGTTGTTGTTCGATTTGTGGTCGTACAGTTTGATGGAGCCCTTGGAAATGAGGGCTCATTCGATTGTGGTGCCTTTATCAATGACCTCTTCAAAGGTAGATGCACAAAGTATTTGTAGATGAAACCCTAATTCCTAATTGAGGTTGGCCACAAATATGGTGATGAGTTGTTTTTCAGGAATGGGCCATGGGAGTTTGCTTGCTAAGCCTCTCCACCTTTGCAAGATGGAAGCGAAGGCTTCTCCGTTCTTTTGTTTGGTGTTGCAAAGGTCTGTCATAGACATTTTCTACTCAAAATTGCAGAAGTGGTATACAAATTTCTCCGCAAGCTGAGGGAAAGCCCTAATACCTGGGGGAAGATGTGCGAACCATTCAGCGGCTTGACCACCAAGGCTTCTTGGGAACAGTCTCATTAGATAGGTGTCGTTATTAGAGACTTCTAGGCAAGCGATGTAGAACTCCCTAAGGTGGTCCCTAGGGTCTCCCTTTCCCTTGTATTTGTCAAATTTAGGTGTCTCGAAGTTCTTGGGGAAATGGGGCATGTACAATGTGTGATCAAATGGCTAGGGGCAAATATCCTCAAAGGAATAGTGCTTATGTTTCCCCCCAGTTTGTAGGTCATCTACCTTTTGGATTAATCCTTGTAGGACGGTTGTGAGATCTTGTGGTTATTGTGGTTGTTGTATGTACGTCTATTGGTTGGTAAGATGTTGGAGATGGCGTGGGATTTGATATTGGGGATTGGTTTGATTGAGGTGTTGGTATTGTGTGTTGGTGTTTTGGTTGATTGGTGCCTGATGTTGTTGATGCACGTATAGTTGTTGGAGAACATGTGGTGGTATTTGGGGATTGGGATTATGTTGATTTATGGGATTATGTGGGTAAATGACATTAGATGGGTTGACATTGGGTATGTGGACGTTGGATTGGTTAGATGTGTTGCGAGGTATTTGTGAGAATAATTGTCATAGGTATGCAATGGTTTGAGGGTTGGGTGGGGGCACACTCGTGGAGGTACTTGCTTGCGTGATGTTGCCTTGTATGCCCATGGTGATTTGTGAAGCGGAAGGGTTTATGGTAGTTGTGGTAGTAGAAGTGATGAGGGGTTGGGGGATGGTAGGGATAGTGGTACATGTGGGAATTGTAGATGTGGTAGCAGTTGAGGTTGTGGAGGTGGTAGATACGGTAGGTGTTGACATTTAAGGGATGGTGGGTTGGGTATGTGATGTAGATGCTTGGGTATTTGATGGGGTAGGGACGATTGTAGAGGTGGATGGTTGTGATGATGTCGTGATGGGGGGAAGTTGAGCACCAATTTTGAGAAGATGATCAATATATCTACTTGGGTTTGACCTTAGGATTTTATCAAGTGGGTCCATGTTATCAGCGTCTTGTGTAAAGCTCAAGACATCTAGATCATCTTGGGGAATGTTGGGGACGTTTTGTGTTGGTTGTCTTTGTTGTAAGTAATGAAAAGGATTTTCATTGGGACCATATGGGGGGAGGTACGAGTATGTAGATGGGTTGTATGTTTGATAGATGGGTATGTTGCTGCTATTGGTGTTAGGCATTCCTATGCCACCATATTGCCAAGATTCTGCCATTTCTTGAATCTTTTTGTGTTGTGCTGTCGTGGTGGGCATTCACACATATGGGGTTGATTTCTAGATGTAGGATGAGATGGGGATGGAGACCTTAGAGAATCTGATTGATTATGTTGGACCCAAAGATGGATGTGGTAGTGAGATGTTGTAGAAGAGAAGATGTGGTGGAAGATCGATATGTATTTCTAAAGGTTTCAACCTAAGGGTGATATGGATAGGCGATATTGATTTTGCACAATTTTTAGACCAAAGAGATAGGTGATGGATGATGTTTTTTTTTAAGAGATTTTGTTGATGTTTGATTTTGATATGGATGATTTTGATAGTCAACAAATTGAGCTTAGGTAGGACCTAGATTTGTGGTTGTACAAATGGATGTTTTTTTTTGTTTGGGGCAGACTAATGACCTTACACAAAGAGGGATAATGATTTCACTTGGTAGACTATTGACTTTCCAAGCAAGATATGATGTGAAGGATGAAATCTAGATCTAACTTTAGCTCAAGAGGATGACAGATTTTGATGATGTGTTGATTTTGGGAACTTTTGGGAATTTTTGGGAATGACCTTCTTATGAAAAGAATCTTGGTTTGGTCCAAAAGGTATGTGAATAAAGATGAGGTTGATATGAAAAAATGAGATAGGGTCCAACAATGGTGATGATTAATTCTCTAAGGTCAAAGAGAAGGTGTGATTTTGGAAAATTTTAGAGGAAAATGGATGTACTGTTGTAAGATTTTTGGGATGTGGCTATGGATTATGGCGGTGCAGATGGTGAAGATCTCAAATAGATAGGTCTCTACTTTAGGCAAGTCCATATGAGAATAGCACCAATCCACAGGTGGAATGGCGCCACTATCAGACAGATATGGCGGTAAAACAAGACAGTGTTTGTCAAGGTCCTAAAAAGATCAATTTTTTATGGCAATTTTGGATTTTCTTTGTTTGGAATGTAATGAAATGATTTGTTTTGTCTCTTGGTAATGTTGTTGCAAATAATTCAAGCACAATAATCACACAACAATCAAGATTTTGCTTTGTTTTCAAAAAAGGATTTTTGATTTCATTTAACAAGCACTTTGAACAACCTAAGGTGAGAATGAGACAGTATTTTTTGAATCCCCTAGCTGCACCTATTCAAAGCAGGTAGCTCCAGGATCTTGGTAGCACTGGCTCCTCCTTACAATTGTACACACTTCTCACGCATACCAAGATCCAAATTTCGTATAAGGCTTGTCCCTCACCAAACCTTTCGATTATCCCTGCTACCTCGGCTAAGAATCGCATGAATCGGGGCCGCTTCAAAAGTTTCCCTTCTGCACCAACAAATAGAAGGATTTTGGCTTGCTAAACAATGGTTCGTAGTAAGGGCATTCGTTCAGGTGGTTATATGTGTGGTAGCACTACTCTCTGTTATGGAGTCTCCCCAGTTTTGGGGGAGGTTGGCTGTCGATATAACACGACAACACCTGTCACTTGAGACTTTCATCCCAAACGCCTTATTTTATATAGTGGCTTGGAAAATCTTGGCTTTAGCTTGATGCCGCTTGGGTCATTCCCACCATTCGAAGCGGAGTGGCAGGCCCTCTAAGGTTTACAAAAGCAATACAATCATGAAGACACTTTTGATCCCCAAGTTCATTCAAAGATGTGAGGGAAGAGCATACGTATCTTCTATGATTGCATCACACTAAACATGGTTCATTTTTAGATCTTTGGATTAAATGGGGTGTGATTAATGCAAGTTTTGTGAGAAGCTTTTGATTCCCAAGGTCACCAAAATAGTGCGAGGGAAGAGCATATGCGTTTTCACTCCACAAGCAAAAAAGAGCACAAGACACTTCACACAATTAACAAATGATTTTCTTTGTTTATATGCATGAAAGATGCAAGTTGTTGTTCTTTTTAACAAAAATGCTTTTGATTTATGCAAGTTGTGGTTCTTTTTAAAGCTCAAATTGAAGTGTTTTGGATTGTTGTTGTTGGCACACAATGTAAATTTTAGGACACCAAATTTAAATGTTTGGGTACACACACTCACACAAAAGTTTGCTTGTTCAATTTTAATTGCACTAAATTGAAATGTTTGACTAACATGCAAAAGGGTTCATTTTAAGTTGCAAAAATTGAAGTGTTTGCTAACTAGAAATCAAACCACCCTACAAAAAAGCTTGTTAGTACCTGCAATATGACCTGCAACAAACTTGTCAGTACCTGCACAGACAGAAAAGTAAGTTTTCAGAATAGCACTACAACAGATATACGATAGTGCCACTATGGGCAAAACAACTCGACTTACACAAATGGCACTAATTAAAACTATCATGCTAATTAAAGACTATGAAGGCGACAAACCATCATATAGCATTACTCTATTACAATAAAAGTGCTAATAAAATTTTTAGTGCTAATACATCGTGTGGAAGGTGACAAAATAGAAGATCGCGCTGATATAGGTATATGAAAGCACCACTATGCAACTTTCCAGAGAGCCTGTTTATCCTGCGGATAGCACCAATCTGAGAGATAGCGCTCAAACGGTACTGAACGCGTCTGACCTGCAAAAAAGTGATTTTTTCTACACAACACAAAGGATCAGACAACAAAATCGAGGTCTTGTTAGCCTTGTTAGTCTGAGTAAATAAAAAACAAGATAAAACAAAAGCTAATCATGTATGTTTAGACCTCCCATAAAATTTTGACATAATCTCCCCTTGTAATTTCAATATTTCTATGAAACCTGAGAGCACATGAACACTAAAAATGGCAGGAAGATCATGAGAAAAAGAAATGTGAGTGAATGAATAGAAATGTGCTGCGCAGAAATAGCGCCAAAATAGGAAATCGTGCCAAAGGGAGCTAGTGATGGCGTCGCTGCGCAGGTACGATGGCGCCAAACTATAAAAGCACATATCTTACAACAAAAACTTACAACAAAAGTTAGATTTGGGCCTTGTGGGTCCCACCGGGCCGCCAATGTAGATTAGAAATGCAAATAAGGTGAAAATACTAAACAAAATGCAATAAACATCAAGTTATACCTTACAAGCAAATCTAATCCCATCAAGGGAGGAAGGAGCCTTTGCACCCAAAACAAGCTCCTTGACAAAGATTACCCTAGACAATGGATTTAAATGTGAAATGCTACCCAAAATTGTAACTCACTATTCTAGCTCAAGAGTTATTTTGGCATGGTAACTTTGCATAAACTTGGATGATCATAATGACTTGGGAGAGGTTCTATTTATAGATTTTTGGAAGGGATTTTGATCCAAGGGTGGAGATTGATTTGGAAGATCAATGGTGGAGGATAAAAGTGATGTAGAGGGCCTAGATTCAATCTTGAATGAATGGAGGGCTAGGAATAAAAGGGGTTATTTAATGAGCATGGGGGTGAAGGATTATTTTGGAATAAAAGATTCATATGGGGGAATGTAAAAATTTATTTGGGGAAGAGAGGAAATAAATGAGTATGGGGTTGTAAGGAGAAATAAATGTGATGTGGGATGTTTTTAAATAAAAAATTGACTTATGTGGATTTAATTCAATTTTTTATTTGGAGGATGTGGGGAAGGGTGTTAAACAAGGTTTGACCACCCAAATGAAGGGGTTAGGATTAATTAAACAGGGGTTTTATTTAATTAATCTCAGGGCTATGATGAGGTAGGCTAGGGTAGGCAATTAAATAATAGCTATTTAATTGTCTAGGGTAGGGATAGGTTAATTATAGGCTGAATTAATTAGTTAACATGGTTTTAACTAATTAATTGGATTTAAAGAAAAAGGGAAAATTGATTTAATAAATATTGCATATTTATTAAATTAATTGGCTAAGGTTTGGACTATTGAATTAATGAAATTAATTCAATTTTGGGGACAAAATGGTGTGAATTTGGAAAACGAAAGGGGTAATTAATTAAATAAAAATTTAATTAATTGGTTAGAATGGAAATTGGTGTGTTTAGGGTTGTATGGAGTCGATTAGATGGTAGAAGACATTTTTTGGTGTCTATAGTTTCCATGAGGTAGTTTTGATGGGAGAGTGGAGAGTTATTAACTATAGTGTGTTGGACAATTTTGGGCACCACTCTTGTCCTTCTCCTAGAGAAAGCTCCAATGGATTGGAGAGGTAAATGAATGGAGGTTTTACATAACATGCATTGGCAAGGAAAGACAGATGTTTGGGTGTCATTTTGGGGAAAGAAAACAAGGCATAGACATCAAATTGGGGGGATTCTTGTAGAAAAGGAAAAATAAGAAAAGAGAGAAGGAGGAAGGGAAAGTTGAAAAGAGGAAATTGGTAGCTAAGTTTGGGAAGAAAAACATCTAGGTATGTGCAGAAAGAAATGCATTCTTAGTCTATTTTAAAGGCATAGAGTAAAGAAGTTTTTGTGCACATTTTTAATTCAAACCTTGGCACCATTTATATCTAGAGGTATATGATTTTTTAGTTGAATCTTTGTTAAAATAACCACCTAGCTTTGGGTTAACTCCTAGCTATTCCAATTCCATGTTCAAATGTGAGTAAATAACATAGAAAATGTTTTTTTCAAATCAATTTCTATAGTGAAGTATTATTATGCATTGGTGGTTTGCATTTAGGGGAAAATATGCTTCTATATTCATTCATATATATATGTGTGTGTAAATACTTATCCCTTGGTATAGAAGCTATATTAATAGCTATTATTTTAGATAAACAACAGATATATATTATTCTAAATAGCTGATATATTTATATTAATCTGAGCAACAGATATATATTATTTTAAGAAATAAATATACTACTTCAAAACTATTAAAAATAAGCAGAAGTGCTAGGCCCATTCCTAAAGGCCATAATCCAACTATGGAAGGACCAAACCAAGAATGATTATGAGTCGACTTATCCACAAGTAGACATTAGTGTTAGTAAATTCTATAGAACAATTTAAATGCTTTTGGAATGCCTTGGAGGCATGGTAATATTCTTTTTGTTTAAAAACAACTAATGAGTCTTTTCATAGATAACCTCCATACATAAATAAGATCATCAGAAGTTCAATTTATATGCAAGAATAACCATAGCATGGTATCATTTTCCAATTAGCTATAAAGAGATATTCATTCCATACTTTGCATAAAACTAAAAATATATTCTCTATGCTGAAATAGGTAAAAGAAAACTGAAGTCCATGGAACAAAATAGTATAGATAAGAGATGGTTTCAAGTAGAGTAGAAAACTCAACTCTTTTCAACCAAACTTATACATTGGAAATATGATTAGGGATTCATTAATTTTATTTAAATAAACAATGTTTCATTTATTGTCATTTAGGATAGAACATAAGATAAGTTTATGAGTTTGGTTGTGAGTTGGAAGCGAAAATCTTCTCAACCTATAAACACAACATAAACTTGACTATGAGTATCATATGTATGATTATCATAAGAATAAGTATATGTATGATATGTATGAGTATTATAAGCATGAGTGTGAGTATCATAAACATGAGTATCAAAAGCATGAGTGACATTAATAGATGTAGCATAAGCATGTATCTTTCAAGAAGAGTGTATCATTTGCATTGTCTATAGAGTACCTTAAAATCAAGAATGTTGTTTATCTCATCTTAAATCATATATGATAGATTCAGAACAACCAAGTAACATATTTTTCTAGTAAGTATGAAGCCACTAATACCTTGTTGGTAAATATATGTGATTAACTAAGAACAGTCAGATCTAATTTATATAGTAGCTATATCAGATTTAATGATTTTATAAACATACAAATATTTATATAGGAGTGTACGTACAGTCTTTTAAGTGTACAACTATATAGATATTTGCATATGTGAGTTATGAGACATATGAACAATAGGCAGAACTTTGAGATATTCACAGATAGGGCAGAACATAGAAGTTTTAAGGTCTGAATTAAAATGCCTCGAATATTTCTGAAGTATGAAACTAAATATTTATTTGTCTATACAATGTTATCCAAAGTTTAGAAAAGATGCATGTTGATTTTGTTTCTTTCTTGTCCATATTTGAATAGTTTGGTAAAAGTTAAAGGTAAAACTTTTATTATCAATAGTTTGGTTAAACCATTGATATGGTCATTGATGTTCAACTAGTCTAGCTATTTATTTTTGTGTAAGAAGAGTTGTTTGTGACTTGTTTGATGCCAAGATCAAGTTGAGATAGGGTGTACGAACAATAAACTCGTATCTTTGTTTTCAGAATATGACATTGTAATGAAATGATTTAGCTAAAGTAATGCATTTTTCTATGTACATTGTTAGCTTGTGGTATTACATAAGGTTGCATGTTTAACCAACCATCATACTTAGCTAGAAGTCATCTAGGGTTGAATGGAAGATTAATTATGATAGAGTCAATACTTCACACCAATTCTCAGTTGGCATGGTGCATCTGCAGTTTGCCCAATCTGTAACCCTCACAAAGAGTAGGGCCACTTCGGTTAGGAAGGTGTGCGGGGGACTGTTGGTCTGTGGATGGAAGCAAAGCACCCTGATGATGCTCTCCCTCCATGCCGTTGTATAGTTTGCCACTAGCTTGGTACTCAGAGACACATATATTTATATTAGATCATTGTATTACATGATTTGTAAATTGTAAAAATGCATTATACTGGTGATTTAAGTTTTGAGACAGACTCTGATGTAAAAAGTGAATCATACTAATATTTAATTGTAATGATTTAAAAAATGTTGTAAGACAAATAGTTGATTGAAAAATTATGTATTGTGGGAAAATGGGTATTGTACTTGAATCTTTAATAAAGTAAATTTATCATGATGCATTTGTACTTGTTGTATTCAAATTGTTTTCATCATTTTCAAAAAAATAAAAGTATTGGATTCAAATGAATGTTTATAGGTACAAACCGAGGTTCATCACAATCACTACCCTTTTTGAAACCTCAAGAACCTCTCCTCCTTCAACACTTAAATGGAGGCATATTGAGGAGCCTATATTTCATCTGAGAACCTTTTCAAATATAATTTGGTGATCCCCCAAACAATCTAATGTTTATTAAAATAGTTGGATGATTTCATAATTGGTCTTATCACCATTAACAACAACAACTCCCTATTTGCTCTTATCATTCTCAAGATGCTCTCATCTTCCTAGACACTCCCATGATAGAGTCACACCCAATCTAGCTTTGATATCGTGATAAAAACTAAAAAAAATGAATAGTAGAAGAAATACAATAAAATATTATTCAAGAGAAGATTATTGCATATTAATTTAACAAAGAATCATTACAATATATAGCCTTAAGAGGCAAAACTAATTTCTACAAACTTGGATCTAAAATTTATAGCAAACTGATTTATTTATTGATACCTAACTGTTGAATTTGGATACTTCTAAACCTCCTATTCTAACAAACTTCCATAACTCAAATTCTTATTGCCAACATTAAAACTAATTGCCAACACTCCTTCTCATTGGATTATTCATTACTCTAACAACTCCATACAACTAAGGTGGACCTTAAACTTGCCATTGAGGGGATTTTATGGTTTGCTAGGCTAGCATTTCAGGAGGTCACGAGGAGGAGGCTCTAAGCTTTCCAAATAGCCATGGCCATTCTTCACCACAAAGACCATATTCAATCCCCATGTTACATGATCATCAAAATGGCAATGCACAAACCAAACACCTGTACAAATCATAATTAGTCATTAGTTTATACATATTCTTGTCTTTAATTTCAAGCCATGTATCATCTAATAATGACAGAATAGAAGCTCTATGTTTTTTAACATGGATTGTCAGCTTTGAATCTAATAGTAGTCCATCCACTCACAGGAACTCCCACAGTATTTCGTTGTGGTGGATCAACCAGATTGAATGTGAGCAGATCTGTTTGAGCATTATAGTTACCAAAACCCTCTCCCACCACATAAAAATCATAACCATAAAGAGTTTTGGGTATATTGTCGCTTGTATAATTATACACAGTTGGTGGATTTGAAGGAACGTTAGTGGTAAAGATGCCATTAACACCAAAATAATAAGCTTGAAGGATGGCAATATCTGGTAGGACAAAAGATACATTGTTTAGACTAACAGTTATTCTAGTGTTGTTAGGGCCTTCACAGGTCATGCCAGTTCGACAGGGAAATAAACTGAGTCCTACGGTTATGAGGAGGCTCTCGTCAATGGTTTTGGGAACATCCACTGGGTGCTCTGGTGAAGCTAGGCTTTGTTATGCTCGATTAAATGTAGTTATGGTTGCAGTGTCATTGTATATTGGAAGCTGCAGAAGGGATGGGGTGGCAGATGAGAGAGAGCCCACATAGTTTAAAATGGCGGTGGTTGTGGTGTTATCAAAGAATCCAACAGGTTGAGTAGTGTATACTTTGGCGGCAATGTAGTATTTGGCTAACAACTGATCGGCTATGAGAAGAACATCCGCAGTCTGGCCAGGAGATATAAGCATTATGTCTATTGTATATGGCTTTTTGTAGTAGGCATCCACAACTACCACTATGAAATTATGTGATGCAATCTTGCAAAAGAGGTGATTGTTCACTGCAGCATTCACAATACGCAGAAGGTAGGTTTGTCCTTGTTCTACTAAGATTTTAGACATTCCTGCATATAAATGGCTAGTTTATCAATCTCGAGTTGAATCTGTTGGAGTACAAAAGACACTAAGAGGGGGGTGAATCAGTGTCCTATAAAACAGACTTGTTTTTGGCAACACCTAATCAACTACAAACATTACTGATAACATATTGACTGAACTGTATTGACAGTTTGCAACAATCTCACTAAGCAGGGTGTCCTGTCCTGGTTATATTATCCAGCCCTATCATTTTAAACATCAAACAAAAATAGATCACTTGGCACTGTCAACATTGATCAACTTCAAATACATTGTGCATCATATCACTGTACGCTCTACCTGCAATATATTTGCAATACAACTGCAAGGGATCACTGCATAATACATCTTCACCTTCTGTCCAGACACACTAAATTGTCTTAAACTCTGTTATCGCTGTCAAGGTCAACTTGAAAAAGACTAAGGTTTCATGGATCACTGTCATGAAGATAATATTGTCTTATTACAGTCTAGATCAATTTAAAACCATGTTGAACATACTAAAAATTATGACATTCCTTTTAAACCATATGACTTGAACCAAAAAGTTCATGTGACTTATCTGTACTTCTACATTTTACATACATGTCCTCCTAAGAATTTGCAACTACGAAAGTTGAGAACAATCCTTCTTCCTAAAATCTTTGATGGATGACAGCCTTGTTTCAAATATTTCACTGTTCATAATACAAGAATACTAGTAAAAGTTGCAGAGTCTAATATTACACCTGCATTGTCCTCTTTATTTGTAGAAGACCATATCACTGTTGAAAGCACCAAGATCACATGCTCCTGAAACTTTCATCAACCTGCCAAATAACCTACACCAAAGTCTGTCATATCAATATTGTAACCTCTGCAATAGATGGTCCAATACAATGATACCTGAGACCATTGATGATTCCATTAGATCACTGTTGCCACAACTGATGACCAACTCTTCCAATCAAAGAACTTTGAAACACATCTAAGTCTGACAAACAACTATGATCCTATGATTTGATCCATAACTAATTTCTGCAATTCATCCTTGCATACAAACTTTGTACTTAATACTAATATGACTTCATGGGGATAAAAGATAAAACTTTACACAACTCCCCCTGACTCCATGCTCCTCTTTATGACTCATGGATGTTTCTTGAGCATTATACACAAGTTTAAACTCATCCTTTTCCCGATTCTGCTTTCTTCTCCAAATCTTCTGAAAGTATGTCTTCTTAGAATGTTTTCTTTTCCAAGTTAGTATAGTGTCTGATTTCTTGTGATGACTGAATGATTCGATTGATTCATTTCTACAATACAATGCTTTATGTCCAGGAGAGTTACACTTATAACACTTGATGTTGTTGTCTTGACCAAAGAAGGGATTATTTATTCTTGACATATTATAAGGACTCTTATTCACATTCTTGACAAGATCATGTCTCTCATACATTCTATACTTTCTTGTGCAATCTCTTGCTCTATGGCCATAAACATGACAGCAATAACAATAACCATGAAATTGAGAATAATGTACTTGATGAAATGATTTTGTCTGAAAAGTGAAGATCTTGAGAAGCTTGTCCTTCTACCTTCATCAACACATTTATCTTCAGTCTTAGGAGTAGCAGCATGATGATCCAAATCAATCTTCTTCCTTGGTGTATTCCTAACTTTAAAGCTCTGTCATTTCCCATTAGCAAATACAAAAACTGTTTCAATTTTTTATTCTGTTCCACTTGAAGATGCTTGTCCTTCCTCATACCCTAAGCCAGTAAGATCATTAGAATATTTTTTTCTATATATCATATCATCCAGTGCATTCATACTTTTCCCAAACTTCTTATATTTTTCTAACTGAATCTTATGATTTTCAAGATCTTTCTTTAAAGCAACAAACTCTTCTTCAAATTTATGGCACTCAAATGTTTTGCCATCCAAAGTTTTCTTAGTCTTCTCTATCTCTGTTTTCATAATTAAGATCATGTTATCTAAATTAGCTTTTAACAAGGAACTCTTTTTCAAGGAATCGAGTTCATCCTCTAACTTTTTACACATTTCTTCTTTTTCTTTCAACTTTACTTCCTTTTCCTTTTCAATTCTTTCTCTTTCTTCAATTTGTATCTTGAGTTTCTGATTTTCTTTTTCAACATCCCTAATCACATTTAGAGTAGATATAAGCTCTCCTTCAAAATCCACTTCACAGTCACTTTCATTTATCTCCTGTCCATCTTTATCTATAAAGAAATCTCCTTCTATATTAGTAATTTCAACTACAGAATCATCAAGTTCTTTATTAGACATCTTTTCTTCTATAGGATTGTGCTTGTTATCACTTATTGAATTAACCGACAAGGACTTTTCTTGAGACAAGGCTACATTTGACTTGACAATGGTGTTTTTCTTTTGACTTCTGTTTCTTTTACACTTACCCACAACAGTACTCCATGACTAGGAAACCCTAAGGTTGGTTAGACCTACTGGACAAGGGTCTAGCTCTGATACCACTTGTTGGAGTACGCAAGACATTGAGAGGGGGGGTGAATCAATGTCTTATAAAACAGACTTGTTTTTGGCAACACCTAATCAACTTTTACAACTGTAAACCTCAACCTTGAATGGTAAAGCAAGACATTCATTTTAGAATCAAGATGAACGATCAAACCAACTTGTAAGCATGAAAAGATAGAACAACTATTTGTGAACTATGTGAAATCATTTGAACAATTCATCAAGACAAACAATAGAGGTAGATTGTTGCTTGATTGGATTGAGATAAGCATCAAAGTATTATGCATTTGTACTGATTTACTTTGGTCATCATATAATGGTTAAATTATGAAATAATGGAAAAAGTCATGAGAAGAACACGTAACCATAACGTAGAGATTGTCCTATGTGGAAAACCCTCCGGGGCATGAAAACCACTTGAAAAATGCCTCACTGGCTTAATCAAAATGCCTCACTGGCAAAGCCTCACTAGCTACAAAATACCTCACTGGCTACAAAACCTCACTGGTTACAAGATGCCTCACTGGCAATGATCAATCTGTCTCACTGACTTGATCATTTTAACTTCACTATACATTTCTAAATAGAAAATAATTCAACTACAGAGGATTACTCTATTTCAATACATTTCATTACTTTATCTCTGCATTTGAAACTCAATATTCTCTAACTCTACATCATCAGACCTCCAAACACCCTTATCATAGCAAAACAACATTCCCTGATCAGCCTTTAAAACTCCTTATGACTACAAAAACACCAACTTTGTTGAAGGAAAAATACAACCAGATATACAGAGTACTACTCTATTTACTTGAATATCAAATCTTCAGTTTCCCATCATGTCAGTAAAAAAATATTACAAATAACCTGTGATACTATTGCACATTCTCAATTGCATACATGTGAACATTTTCACATTCTAAACCAATGCAATGTAAAACCTAACCATACTAGAAATATCATTGCTTGCAAAGACACATACTGTTCATCATTTTAGTTTTATGACAGTGCACGCTATAAGAATCACAATGATATAATGGTGTGTATATCGCTGTTACTCATACTTCCTTTGAAATAGAATTAATGGAGCAGGAGACCAACTCTTATGTCTCCATTTTTAATCGCAAGTGATAAATAAACTCTTACACAGGTAGAATTCAATCAATAACCTTCATTATTCTCTACAAAACCACACTTTCCTTACTCCACATTACATTTTCTCCACCATTTCATATCATGTTAAAAAATGTTCACATAAACTCACTTTTTCACTCACGTCTTAAAACCTCTGAATACATCTTTGTTTTTGCTGCCAACGTTTTGGTTTGTAGACAGTTAGAAAACTGTTCTCAACTAACAAAAACCTGATCCACTATTTTCCACATTGAACAATAGTTATATTCATTAAAGAAAAATGATATTCCACTCGAGAGATTAATCTTTCTAATATCGATATCTTTAATGCAAAGATATCCTTTAGAGGTCTGAACAATGCTTAGGATATTAGAATTTTAGTCTAGGGATTTGAGATAAGATGTCAATGGATAATGAACCCTTTGAACTTTTACAATTCAACAACCTTGGGTCTTGTAACAACTTTATGTCTAGAAGCAATCTTTTGACAGAACCTTGTAACAAAGAATGTATCAACACTATGAGCAATGACCACCTTTGCAGTAATAATAAATCAATATAATGAACTATGAAACATATGCCTTTCCTAACCTTTACCATGCACTAACATGTGTGCCTTTACCAACCTTATCTGTGCCTTTACTAACCTTTACTATCACGGCAAATACCCTTTGTAATAAAGACAAGTCAAAGAACCAACACTAGAATGTGCAATGAGCAGATGTTAAACCAAACAAATTATTCTTGATATCAAACCCTCAACATTATGAAATGCCATGCCTTTGACTTGACATCAATGACAAAACAATGCCACCAACAAACTCCCCTGTTGGCATTGATGTCAACATCTATAAGCATCTATAAACTTTGCTCTATTCAAAATTTTGCTTGCTTCGTCCTTTCTTGCTCCGTCCCCTTAACTTCAAATCTCTCCCCCTTTGACATCAAATGACAAAGGGTGTACAACTCCCCCTAAGATTGAGCACTGTCTATCAACACTGAATATTGACATAACAACATGATCCTCATAAAAATAGGATGCCTTTGTTTGGAGATCACATACCACTGCTGTGATGGCTATTGATCAGATGCTACTGATACTGATGCATAGATAATTAATCCAGATGATATTGACCATAACACTGGGTTTTAGTTCTGTATAATACACACTCTTTGACATTATCATTTTAATCACTGTTTGCAGCCTGATACGAAGATACAAATCCAAATTACATTATAGCTATTGTCCTTGTCCTGTCAATAACAAAAAAAATGTATTATCATACAACAAGTCTGTCCATACAGGATCTACACCATACACCGCATATAAGGTCTACTATTGTTATGATATGCTATTAAACATGCTGTCAAAGACTTAAACACTTCAAACTGTCCTATCTTGTATAGACGTTGAAGAAGATCCCTTGGTTGTTCACTACACCATACTATTATGTAATTTAGATACAAATACCACACACCAATTTTTATTTACAAATGACTGTCCACAGAAGGAACACCAAGAAATCCTTATGAAGAGACACAAGACTGTCATCATGTTGTATAAAGACACCTTCTCAAGGGATGAGCAAAGCTATACTCCATGTTGCAGTCAATAAGAGATTCAATGAGCAATTATATTTTATTCACTGGCAAGAAACAAATGATACATACAATTGACATGTGTCCAAGCAATTGAGATACCACTCATTGCAACTTCATTGTTCAATCAACTCTGCCCCATCTATTTGCTCTGCATTGCATTTGGATGTGGGCACTTGTTCACTGCCTCACTGCATACTATAAAGAGACAATGTCTCTGTATCTCTACATACACTTCTCATGCTCCAAAATATCATATTTATGAATTATCACACAAAACACTGTATTACACCACTTTCTCTCCCTGTGACCTTGCATCTTCACTATTTACTGTTCTTTTATAGTCCATTGCAACATTCAAAAATGGTACACCACTGCACACCTTTCACTATTGATATCAACACTTTCACTATTATGCCATTGTCAAACTGCTACTCATCTGCCATTACAAAGAGTTTAATCGATAGATATAAATAGCTTATCACCACATGCTGTCATCAACATATAACATCTGACAATTGGCAAATCTGTAACTTCAAACTTGTCATTTGAGCATTGTGTAAGACATCTGATTGTCTTGTTAGAAACAAAGAATCTCCTCACTGTCTAAATGCAAAGCACTGAACTGACAATGAAAGAAGTCTGATAAAAAGGTCAATGATTTGTCTATACAAGCACTAAGCAACTGTTTTCAAGCAAAATGTCAAGACCACAAACACCATACTAGCACTGTTATGACTTATGCATACAGGAGACCATCAGAGCAAGCATAGTACTATAATATATATCAAGACCAAAGCATCACTGTCCCCACTATAAATACTATCAAAACACTTAGAAATGAAGACACTTGTATCTCTATTAAACACTATTTTTATCACTTATCAGTGTGTTACCTCCAAATACTATGAATGTTGTGAAAGATACTGTGAATGCTTAAAGTATGCTTAAAGATCATCCCACATAAAAGCCAACACAAAGAACTTGAAGAATCACTGTCAACTAGATCATTGTCAGAACATTAGCATCCCCACTGCAGTTGTTATGAAGTTGTACTGTCACTTACAAATATGTATGTCTCCTTAGAAAATATACTATCACCACTAGATAACACAGTCACCACACACCCTATAACAAGATTATCTATGTTTTACTCCCCTTGATGACATCATAAAGAGTACTGCTTTGACATTGTGAGTTGTATCAAAAAGACTGTCACTGCAAATAAGGCATTTTTACAAGAGATTCATGAGATAACTTGTCATTGATATCACAGATATAAAAGCAAGACTCTGATAGTATTTTAAGACTACAAACATTACTGATAACATATTGACTAAATTGTATTGACAGTTTGTAACAATCTCACTAAGTAGGGTGTCCTATCCTGGTTATATTATCCAGCCCTATCATTTCAAACATCAAACAAAAATAGATCACTTGGCACTGTCAACATTGATCAACTTCAAATACACTGTGCATCATATCACTGTACCCTCTACCTGCAATATATTTGCAATACAACTGCAAGGGATCACTGCATAATACATCTTCACCTTCTGTCCAGACACACTAAATTGTCTTAAACTATGTTATCTCTGTCAAGGTCAACTTGAAAAAGACTAAGGTTTCATGGATCACTGTCATGAAGATAATATTGTCTTATTACAGTCTAGATCAATTTAAAACCATGTTGAACATACCAAAAATTATGGCATTCCTTTTAAACCATATGACTTGAACTAAAAAGTTCATGTGACTTATCTATACTTCTACATTTTACATACATGTCCTCCTAAGAATTTGCAACTACGAAAGTTGAGAACAATCCTTCTTCCTAAAATCTTTGATGGATGACAGCCTTGTTTCAAATATTTCACTGTTCATAATACAAGAATACTAGTAAAAGTTGCAGAGTCTGATATTATACCTGCATTGTCCTCTTTATTTGTAGAAGACCATATCACTGTTGAAAGCACCAAGATCACATGCTCCTGAAGCTTTCATCAACCTGCCAAATAACCTGCACCAAACCCTGTCATATCAATATTGTAACCTCTGCAATAGATGGTCCAATACAATGATACCTGAGACCATTGATGATTCCATTAGATCACTGTTGCCACAACTGATGACCAACTCAACTCCAATCAAAGAACTTTGAAACACATCTAAGTCTGACAAACAACTATAATCCTATGTTTTGATCCATAACTAATTTCTGCAATTCATCCTTGCATACAAACTTTGTACTTAATACTAATATGACTTCATGGGGATAAAAGATAAAACCTTACACAACTCCCCTTGAGTCCATGCTCCTCTTTATGCACTCATGGATGTTTCTTGAGCATTATGCACAAGTTTAAACTCGTCCTTTTCCTAATTCTGCTTTCTTCTCCAAATCTTCTGAAAGTATGTCTTCTTAGAATGTTTTCTTCTCCAAGCTAGTATAGTGTCTGATTTCTTGTGATGACTGAATGATTCGATTGATTCATTTCTACAATACAATGCTTTATGTCCAGGAGAGTTACACTTATAACACTTGATGTTGTTGTCTTGACCAAAGAAGGGATTATTTATTCTTGACATATTATAAGGAGTCTTATTCACATTTTTGACAAGATCATGTCTCTCATACATTCTATAATTTCTTGTGCAATCTCTTGCTCTATGGCCATAAACATGACAACAATAACAATAACCATGAAATTGAGAATAATTGTACCTGATGAAATGATTTTGTCTGAGAAGTGAAGATCTTGAGAAGCTTGTCCTTCTGCCTTCATTAACACATTTATCTTCAGTCCTGGGAGCAGCAGCATGATGATCCAAATCAATCTTCTTCCTTGGTGTATTCCTAACTTTAAAGCTCTGTCCTTTCCCATTAGCAGATACAAAAACTGTTTCAATTTTTTATTCTGTTCCACTTGAAGATGCTTGTCCTTCCTCATACCCTAAGCCAGTAAGATCATTAGAATATTTTTGTCTATATATCATATCATCTAGTGCATTAATACTTTTCCCAAACTTCTTATATTTTTCTAACTGAATCTTATGATCTTCAAGATCTTTCTTTAAAGCAACAAACTCTTCTTCAAATTTATGGCACTCAAAGGTTTTGCCATCCAAAGTTTTCTTAGCCTTCTCTATCTCTGTTTTCATATTTAAGATCATGTTATCTGAATCAACTTTTAACAGGGAACTCTTTTTCAAGGATACAAGTTCATCCTCTAACTTTTTACACATTTCTTCTTTTTCTTTCAACTTTACTTCCTTTTCCTTTTCAATTCTTTCTCTTTCTTCAATTTGTATCTTGAGTTTCTGATTTTTTTTTTCAACATCCCTAATCACATTTAGAGCAGATATAAGCTCTCCTTCAAAATCCACTTCACAATCATTTTCATTTATCTCCTGTCCATTCTTATCTATAAAGAAATCTCCTTCTATATCAATAATTTCAACTACAGAATCAGCAAGTTCTTTATTAGACATCTTTTCTTCTATAGGATTGTGCTTGTTATCACTTATTGAATCAACTGACAAGGACTTTTCTTGAGACAAGGCTACATTTGACTTGACACTGGTGTTTTTCTTTTGACTTCTGTTTCTTTTACACTTACCCATCATAGTACTCCACGACCAGGAAACCCTAAGGTTGGTTAGACCTACTGGACAAGGTTCTAGCTCTGATACCACTTGTTGGAGTACGCAAGACACTGAGAGGGGGGGGTGAATCAATGTCTTATAAAACAGACTTGTTTTTGGCAACACCTAATCAACTTTTACCAACTGTAAACCTCAACCTTGAATGGTAAAGCAAGACATTCATTTTAGAATCAAGATGAATGATCAAACCAACTTGTAAGCATGAAAAGACAAAACAACTATTTGTGAACTATGAGAAATCATTTGAACAATTCATCAAGACAAACAATAGAGGCAGATTGTTGCTTGATTGGACTGAGATAAGCATCAAAGTATTATGCATTTGTACTGATTTACTTTGGTCCTTATATAATGGTTAAATTATGAAATAATGGAAAAATTCATGAGCAGAACACGTAACCATAACACAGAGATTGTCTTGAGTGGAAAACCCTCTGGGGCATAAAAACCACTCGAAAAATGCCTCAATGGCAAAGCCTCACTGGCTACAAAATGCCTCACTGGCTACAAAACCTCACTGGTTACAAGATGCCTCACTGGCAATGATCAATCTGTCTCACTGACTTGATCATTTTAACTTCACTATACATTTCTGAATAGAAAATAATTCAACTACAGAGGATTACTCTGTTTCAATACATTTCATTACTTTATCTCTGCATTTGAAACTCAATATACTCTAACTCTGCATCATCAGACCTCCAAACACCATTATCATAGCAAAACAACATTCCCTGATCAGCCTTTAAAACTCCTTATGACTACAAAAACACCAACTTTGTTGAAGGAAAAATACAACCAGATCTACATAGTACTACTCTGTTTACCTGAATATCAAATCTTCAGTTTCCCATCATGTCAGTAAAGAAACATTACAAATAACCTGTGACACTGTTGCACATTCTCAATTGCATACATGTGAACAATTTCACATTCTAAACCAATGCAATGTAAAACCTAACCATACTAGAAATATCATTGCTTGCAAAGACACATACTGTTCATCATTTGAGTTTCATGACAGTGCACGCTATAAGAATCACAATGATATAATGGTGTGTATATCACTGTTACTCATACTTCCTTTGAAATAGAATTAATGGAGCAGGAGACCAACTCTTATGTCTCCATTTTTAATCACAGGTGATAAATAAACTCTTACACAGGCAGAATTCAATCAATAACCTTCATTATTCTCTACAAAACCACACTTTCCTTACTCCACATTACATTTTCTCCACCATTTCATATCATGTTAAGAAATGTTCACATAAACTCACTTTTTCACTCACGTCTTAAAACCTTTGAATACATCTTTGTTTCTACTGCCAACGTTTTGGTTTTTAGATGGTTAGAAAATTGTTCTCAACTAACAAAAACCCAATCCATTATTTTCCACGTTGAACAACAGTTATATTCATTAAAGAAAAATGATATTCCACTCAAGAGATTAATCTTTCTAATATCGATATCTTTAATGCAAAGATATCCTTTAGAGGTGTGAACAATGCTTAGGATATTAGAATTTTAGTCTAGGGATTTGAGATAAGATGTCAATGGATAATGAACCCTTTGAACTTTTGCAATTCAACAACCTTGGGTCTTGTAACAACTTTGTGTCTAGAAGCAATCTTTTGACAGAACCTTGTAACAAAGAATGTATCAACACTATGAGCAATGACCACCTTTGCAGTAATAATAAATCAATATAATGAACTATGAAACAGATGCCTTTCCTAACCTTTACCATGCACTGACATGTGTGCCTTTACCAACCTTATTTGTGCCTTTACTAACCTTTACTATCAAGGCAAATACCCTTTGTAATAAAGACAAGTCAAAGAACCAACACTAGAATGTGCAATGAGCAGATGTTAAACCAAACAAAGTATTCTTGATATCAAACCCTCAACATTATGAAATGCCCTGCCTTTGACTTGACATCAATGACAAAACAATGCCGCCAACAGAATCACTTATATTAAAGCTCTACTGTGACAAAGAAACACTTATACCTGATTTTGAGCAAGGATAGAGATCTCCTGGCTGACCATTGATGGTAAGAGCATTAGATATATTAGGCGCACCTCCTGTTTGAATTGATTCCCTTTCAACTGCTTCGGGATCACTGTTCCACCATTGTCCTATTTAATAAAAGTAGTTATGGATCCCAAAATAAACTACAAAATCCATTAAAATAATGGTGAACAAATTAGAATTACTTCAATAAAGTATTGCTTGTAATCTGTAATTTGTGGAGGCCTATTTACAAACTGGCTTCATACTTTTCTTTAATATAAATATAAAAGTTGTTGGCATTTTTTATTTAAATATCACAATTTTTAATGGTCAAATAGTCAATAGTAATTTTAAAGTCTTTTCTTTCAAATGTGGTAAATAATTAACCTTTTTGATCTTTGGAGGTCACAAGGGGGACCTCCTCCCCATCAACATATCCACTTATTCAAACATATTCAACTTAGAAGCCACATAGAATCCACATGTTACTTGGGCAATTTAAACTTGGATCTCCATCGTGAGAACCTTATGGCCTTGCCATTTAAGCACAACCCCTTTCACATGGTAAATAATTATTTATCAAAATTTATTTTAATCAATAAATTGGGTCAAACAATCAATAATAATTTTACACATCATCTTTATTAAAATATTGTAAATAATTGGTCATCAACTTTTTTATCATATGCTATATAACCAGGAAGAAAAATATTATAAAGAAAAAACATCAACATAAATTATATTCTAAGATTTATGATTCCTTTAAAACCAAATCCTGGATTACCTAGCAAGATAGGAATCTCTGCCAGGGGTTGAGGAAAGGGATAAGAGCCGCCTTTCTTGGGATAGATGACTAGTGCTCCATGAACTGTTGCACGGAGCCAATTGACATGGGCATGCCACCACAGCGTTCCTTCCTGTGCAACAATGGTAAATCTGTATGTAAAATTGCCTCCTTGTTGAATAGGGCATTGAGTAATATACCCAGGTCCATCAGCCCACGCTGTACGAATCTGTCTCACTCCATACCTGGAAAACAACTATTTGCAAGCGAGTCTTTGTTGCATAAATGCATGTCACAGTCTACAACAGTGCTATTTGCATGCGAAGTATTGAGAGGCAGTATATACCAGTGGATGGTGGCATTGTGCGGGGCTTTGTTATAAGTTTTGACGATAAGAGTGTCGCTCTTGCGTACGTACAGAGTTGGACCAGGAAACTGTCCGTTCACTGTGATTATGTTATGTGTCTGGCATAGCCTAGTAATAGGCGTCTCTTCAATCTGCACAAATCCAGAGCAAAAAAGAAAGAAATTTATCTCCACAAAACACTTGAATAGAAATCTGGTATGGTCTGTCTACTGTGTAAAATTGTCAATCAACAATAACTTGAAAATGAAAAACAGTTATGGTTTACATTAGGAGTTTCAGGTAAAATTGACATATCAGTTACAGCCCAGTCAACTCAGATTGGAAATGGAATGACAAATCTATTAAAAACTCCATAACAATACATCACATTCGAATTGTAATATTTCTTAAATTCTAAAAACCAAATGATTAATAATTTAATTAAAATTCAAAGCACCTAATCCACAAATCACAAGCTAGCTCTTTTTATAATACCATTTTCATTGAAATAAAAAAATAACATACGACGAAAGTAAAGCGATGAACTTCTGCCATTCCTTGAGCATCGAACAAGATACTTGATGTAACGAAGACCAGTAGAGACCATGTTGAGATTAACAGCATATTGCAAAAACCCAATATCTGTTATCCTTCCTTTTATCAAGTAAGCAAATCAAGCAAAATTTATGATAACGAGGAAGGAGACAACACTCATTCTTGATTATTGATATTTATAACATGGGAGTAATTGCAAATTAAAGACGTAACATTAAGAGGGTTATTGTGAGTCAGATATAAAAATAAAGAAGGACTAATTGTGACGTGGTGAGAGGCGATGCCCACAGTTTTTAAAACATGTTTTGCTCAGTGCGACACGGCAAAAATCATTCCACAGCAAAAGCTTTGCAAATGAGGCGCGAATCGTATGTCAAATGAATGCCCAATGTTTGAATCTAAGTATAAATAGCCTAAATCTAACTATTTTATATATAAATGCCAGCAATAAAACAGAAATGTTAGATTTAATTTGGAGAAATGCCAATAATAAAAACGAATCTGTCTCACTCCATGCCCGCCAAACAACTATTTTTATTGCTGGCATTTATATCCAAGTAATAAAACGAGTTGTAATAGCCGCCCTGGTCCTCCTTCCATGTGAGACGGTCAAATACGACATGGAGGCATTTTTTATAGTTTGTGTAGGACTAGTTCTTTTTCTATCTGGCTTAAATGAATTACCGGATCCAATCGCACCCATACGAACTTATATCTATCAAACATGTCAAATATTCTAGTAGAGTTTTTAGTTAATTTGTCAAAAACAGAACAACGTGTCGGCTGGTTAAGCTCTTCTAATTGGTAGAGACTATATCTTTCATCTCATGCTATTATTTTAATGGATTTTTACTGCAGATTGTGTAAAAGTAAAAATCAAACTTAACGAAACCTGTGTATTTTGTAGGGCAGATAACTTTTGTTTTAAAATTTTCTTATTGACACAAACTTTCTTTCATGTTGATTAGAGTAGAAAAAGTTAAGAAATTTAAAAATCTTTGTCTGTCTTAACCTTTGAACTTATTGGGATAGCTGGAGGCATCTTCATAGCTTTGTGACATGCAGAGAAATACAAGGAGACTCATTGTATATACATTCATTATGTTTTTTTCATAACTTTTGTTTTTTTACTTATTTTGTTTATTGCATTTCTATTTCTTTACATGCCTCTTCTGGGTTGAAACTTTTCTAGAGGTGGCTATAAAATAAATATTGGCAATGCTAGGGTCGAGCATTAAGGTCTTGTGGTTTCTGGTAAAGAAAAAATCAAAGTAGTTTTGGATCAAGGAATGTTCAAACCTTACCAATAGTTACATATTGTAGACATCTCTGGTTATTACATTGTGTTTGTGTTTCTTCTTGCTACCCTTAACTCTAAGAGATGACACAATACTTAAACCAGAGACCAAGTTGATCTAAATGAAGTGATAGCCCTATGACTGAACCAAGGACAAGAAAGAGCCAATTGACAAGACTAGACCCTATCTTCTACACATTGAGCTCTATAAGGCTTAGGAGGGTTATCCTTGTGAAGGTCTTCAAAATAACAAAGATCATTGATAAGGACTACTACAAAGGAAAAAATAGGTCCAATTGGCACAATGTATAATTATAATTTACTATAATTAACTCATTTGTGCTAGTTTCACACTAATTTGTAGCTATAGACCCTAAATATGTAGATGATTGACACATTCATAGATGTATAAGCAAAGGATTTGATATTCAACAAGTGTAGGCATGATCCTTTATACCTCAAGACAAGCACTGTGAGAAAATAACTTATAAAAACAACTTATCTTCATTCTAATTACACCAGGGATTATTTTTAGTGGCTAATCTTCGTCAATTGGTGAATAGTTCATATCCACCAATTACAAATTGGCAAATACATTGCAACTGGCCGGGGCCAATTCACCTAGTTTTTTTAGATTTTTAGTCAAATGTGTTTCAATTCGCCACCCAATTAATCTAGGAACTCGAGAATTCAAGCTCAGGTACACCCTTCCGAGGGTTAAGAGGCAGCTTGATAGAGTTCAACCTAGTTCAAGGTTTGTTTTTTCAAAGAAAAATCTTCTCAAGAATATGTATTTATTTTGTGTAATCAACATGTTTTTGTTATATGTTCTATTTGTGAATTGTACACCTTAAGGGGGTATTCATTAGAAAACAAGTCACCTGAGTGATTTGTTATGTGAGAACAATGTAATAAGGAGGGAATGTTAGTATAGCAGTTCTATTACATTGTTTAGATTAACCTAGACAACAATTATGCTCAATCGACCACCGATTATGTTGTTAGAGTTACTCAACTATATTTCTCCTTGTATAAAGGCTTCTATAGTTCATAAAATATATCAATCAAGCATTTTATTATTTCACTTAGTACCCTATTTATTTTCACAGTGATTCTACAAGGACCAACACTTAGTGGATATTCATGGATTTATGGATTAAAATTGGATAGGTGATATCAATAGTAGGAGATCCACTGGTGGTTACAATTCCACTTTATTGAATGACACTATCAGTTGGATGAGTAAGTGGCAGGCTATGGTCACTTTGTTCACTATAGAAGCTGAGTACATGAAAATTTCTCATACTTTTAAAGAAGCCATTTATCTTAAGAGATTGTGTTCAGATGTGGGCCTGAGTCAGGGAGCTATTAAAGGTCTATGTGACTATCAAAGTGCCATATATATCTAGGAAATATACTAACTGTTCATGCAAGGACTAAGCACACTGATGTCTAATTCCATTTTTTGTGACATGGTAGAGGATGGGATAGTGATGTTAGAGAATATTGACAATTTGTAAAATGTTACAAATGTATGATAGATTTACTAAGCATAAATAATTTTATGTGGTGTTGTTAGTCTATGGACCTCTCGATCCCTGGCAAATTAGTTGATGATGTTAGAGAAAAGGCCAAAATCATGTAAATTGTTCCTAAAACACATCTAGGGAAGTGGACACCAAAATGAGTGCAAAAAATTAAGGCGGACATTACAAAGTAAAAAATTTCTAACTTTACAACTATATGACAACACACTCTCTAAAACTATATATTTTTAGACAAATGGTACATTCAAAGATGGTGGTCTATATTTAGAAGATTGAGGGTCATTTATAATTATTCCTACATATTCAATTTTAAAAAAAGAATGGGAAGAGTTTACATATTAAATCTAAATTTTTTAGATGTATAGAATCAAATTCAATCGAGACAAATATCTTTTATCAACTTTTATACAAAACACCATTTATATAATAATAATTACATTAAAAAACCAAAATAAATTCAAAATAAATATAATATACAATTTTCACCTTACACTGAAGAATATAACTTTGTGTTTGTGTTAGACAAAAATATATGCACAAATTCCTATTATGCACCAATAAAAAATAAGAGTTTATGCACAGTCGATATTATCGAGAGATTTGCAATATTTAAAATAATTGAGTGACTAATCATTTTTGAGAAGGTGCCAGATACGATTCCTAAAGCTTGTTATTATTCTATTTTATTTTTGGTGTTTTATATAATTGTTATTTTATTCTTTTTAGTTATACGCTTTTAGATCTTACACAAGCATTCATTTTAACTGTTACGAGGTTCGGTCAAACGTTTTTAAATAACATCAAAAGGTAATGTCTCATTGAAAGATTCAACAAATAATTTGACGTAGTTTTTCAATCATACGTACAAGTATGAGTTTGACGGAGTAAGAAATTCACAACATAGAATGAAAGGGTGGCGTATGTTAAATTTTGGGACTCATTCCACAGCGAGGAAGAGTTCTGATTGTACTTGGCCTCAATTATTATGAGCTACAGAAGCTCTTCAGCCATTATAAAAAGCCATTCCTGGCAAAGCTTCCCCCACAGCAAATTTATTCTATTCTCGAACAAAAGTGCAATTCATTTATCGAGCTGTGTAACAATCGGTAGATGAAGACTACTAGTCTCATTGCATGTATTGCCTTGGTAGTGTTGTGTTCCAGTCCTGCCAATGGGCAGCTCAGTTCGACGTTTTACGATAAGACGTGTCCCAAGGCACTCTCCACAGTCAGAGCTGGGGTGAAAGAAAAAGTTGCCAAGGAAAAACGCATGGCTTCATCTTGCTCCGTCTTCACTTTCACGACTGTTTCGTTAACATACGATTCTCTTTTTACTTTTACTCTCTTAGCTTGTTACACCAATCCAACGTTTTTCTCTTAAATTGTTACCTGAATTTGCAGGGCTGTGATGGGTCAATATTGTTGGATGACTCGGCAAACTTTACTGGAGAAAAAACTGTTGGGTTCGGTGAAGTCCAAATTGGCAAGTTTCTCTCACATATTCGAAAAGGATGCCTTTTGCAACCGACTTCTTTTCACATGTATTCACAAAATTAGAAGTTGCCCTTTTTGATGGATTTTTCCATTTATTGGAGATGAGACTGATTTATAAATAGTTGGCTGCTGCTTGAGTATGCATTGTATTCAGAATTAATAAAAGAGATAATCCCTGAAAGTGGATGTAGCCATTATTGGGTGAACCACTGTAAATCTTGTGTTCTTCTGTGTCTTTTAATTTTTTAAATTTATGTTCTTATTTTCTACAATTTTTCTTTTCGTTTGTTTCTGCAATTTTTATCAACAATTGGTATCAGAGCCTGGTGGAAAAACATGGTGCTGGCAATTGGTGAAGGATTTCTGAAGCCGTGGAAGATGTAGACAAATGGAAAATTGAAAAGTTTTCGGAACAGAGTTTCGGTTTATGGAAGATCTAGATTTGTGCTTTGTTGATTCAGAAGGATCTTGCCATTGCGCTGCAAGGGAAGTCCAAGAAGCCGGAGAAGATGTCAGATGAAGACTGGAATATCTTAGACCAAAAAGTAGCTGCGACCATCAACCTATCACTATTGAGCAATGTCTTCTTCAACGTTGCCATGGAGACAATAGCTAAACAGATTTGGGACAAATTATGTGACATGTACGAAAGGGCATCAGCAACGAATCGAGTGTTCTTATTGAAGAAATTGGTAAACTTGAAAATGAAAGAAGGTAATAGCATGTCGAATCATTTAAATGAATTTATTATTGTTATTAGTTAATTACTTTCTGTGGATGTTAATATTGAAAAAGAAATGAGAGCCATATTGCTGTTGTGCTCTCTTCTTGATAGCTGGGACAGTGTAATCATGACCATAAGCAATTCAGTTTCTGGTAAAAGTTGATCCGAAGAAGGGGAGGATAAGAAAAAACAAACAATGTTGCGGTATGATGATGTAGCAGCCACTCTTCTCAATGAAGATATGAGAAGAGGGCAAAACAAAATAAATGGTGATGCCTTGACTGCCGTAAGTATTGATAATAGAGGTAGGAGTCGAGAAAGAGGTAAAAATAATAATAGAAGAAGGTTGAAATCTGCACATAGATCGGAGTCTAGAGGAAGGAATGGTCCTTGTTGGTTTTGTTGCAAACCGAGCCACACTAAGAAAAATTGTTGGAATTACAAAAAGGCAGAGGACAAAGCCAGTAATAATGAAGCAAACACTGTAGATGAAAAAGATGATGGTATTTTGGTCTTGGCTGCTGGTGACATAACTGCAGATTCGTGGGTGCTTGATTTCAGTGCTTCTTTCCATGCTACTTCATGCCGGGAGGCGTTTACAAATTTCAAAGAAGGTACATTCAATAAGGTTTTTCTTGGTGACAATAAGGAATGTGAAATCGTAGATAAAGGTGATAATTTTGCATTTGTAAAATAGAAATAACTGGATTTTGAAGGATGGGAGATATGAGATATGTTCTGGGTGTAATGTTAAATTTTCATTAGACAATTGGAAAGTAACCAAGGGAGATTTAGTGCTTGCAAAGGGAAAGAAGTTGGGTAATCTTTACATTTTAGAATGCCATGGTGAAGTGGGAGCTGCCATGATAGTTATGGACTATTAGGGTTAGCCAGCAGAAGATATCAATTAAATGCAAATAATGATTAAACAAAGGAATAGAAATACACAAAAATAATAACAGCGAGTGACAAGTTTTAACGTGGTTCACCCAAACTCGGGCTACATCCACCAACATAGAGAGTCCAATATTATTATCCAGTAAATCAAATCGTTACAACCAGCAATCCCTGCAACTCAATACCACTGCAAAATGCTACAATACAATCAATCAAAACCCTAACCCTTAGCCTCTTTTATCAATCTTTTTGTCAGTTACAAAAATAGGGTTTTCTTATGTCGACCAATGAAAAAATATAACTCAGGCTGCCCCCAAAACCCCGCAAGGGGCGCTGTCCCTTGACCCTGTAAGAATTTGGGGGGAAACCGTGCCAATAAAAGTGGGGTAAATTTAACCTCTAAGTTTGATTAGGCTCCATATAACAACAATCTCCCACTTAGAGACTGATCAGACTCCACATCATATCATCTCCCACTTGGAGACTAATCATAACATCACTAACCTTGTAGCTCCCACTAGAAATAAGCACCCTGAACTCTGCTATTCTGTTGTTATTTTCAGTTTAGAAGACCAACTGAAGCTGAAGAGGAGCTCAGCTTCTCCCTTGTCACTACCTTTGTAAACATATCCGCTAGATTTTCATCTGTATGTATCTTTTCCAGCCTTAATTGTCCATCATCCAACATTGACCGAATAAATTGATACCTCAATTGTATGTGTTTGGTCTTTGAATGTAATGCATAATTCTTTGCAAGATGTATGGCACTCTGACTGTCTGTATACAAATAACTGTTAAGCTATTGTTTGTCTAATTCTTTCATGAAAGATTGCAGCCATATCATCTCCTTGCTTGCCTCTGTCATAGATAAAGCAACCACCTTTTGCAACCGTGAGATCCAACTCACCGCTGTCCCACCTACAGTAAAGACATAACCTGTAGTACTCCGCATGGTATCAATATGTTGGAAATAAGGTGGATAATTGAGAGGGGGGGTGAATCAGTTATCTTAATTATTTAACTTTCTTTTCTTCTTTAACAATTAGTGCAGTATCAAAACATGTAAGCATATATAATCATGAGAGAAGAAAATAAATCAACATACATAACACAAAGAGTTTTACGTGGAAAACCCTGTTAAGGGAAAAAACCAATGGGTGACTAACCCAAGATTGTATTCTCTATTAAAAGAGTAAGAAGTACAAAATGGCACTTGTCAATTAGGGCTCACTATCTGAGCACACTGCTCACAAGAGGCACATTGCCTACAAGAGACTCACTGTCTACAAAGTTTATAGAAGGGAACCAGATGTTTGAACTGAAGAGAGACATCCACATATATTGAGGTTCAATTCCAGTTAGGCTGAGTATACTGATCTACTACACTTCATTCTTCCTCTATTTTAGTGCTATTGTTCTATCACATACTAGACTTATATTGATGCTTCCACACTTCTCTTTGTCTTTTCTCGCACACTAACACACACAACACACCCCTTCATACCAAAATCAATCTGGTATATATATCCACATCAAGGATTTCAACATCTTTCTAGTCAGCAACCAGAATATTCAAGATATTTACAAGGCACTAATCTATCAGTTAAATCCATGCTTAATATGTGATGTGTATCCAAGACATAGAGTTAGAAGTCATCAATCAAGTTGGCCAACCATGTTTGATCCTTGAATAAGCTTGATCATCATCAATTTCTCATATGGATTAAAGTCTGATGCTCTGCCAGTCAGTTCTTCCTCAGTCTGTTCTACCTGTCAGGAACCCAACACTTATACGCTCATATCTTTTCACTCATTCATCACCGGAGGCTCAATCTCTGGAATATAGTAGTCACGATACTCCTCTTGACTTTCCCAAGTCTGTAGTTTTCTAAATTACACCATCTAAGAGATCCAGACTTGATTATCAGACCTTGCTGCATGCTCTGTTCTTGTTCACCAGACCAAAACATTCTTCAATCTATCTTCTGATATAGGCATACTATGTGCTGCAGATGTGTGGGATAGACTTTGCTGCCATCAATGACAACAATAATGAAGCTGCACAGTGTCTCTTGCCAACAATCTCCCCCTTTGGCATTGATGGCAACACTTAGTGAAAAATGACTAAGTGTCATAGCAAACTCCCCCTTGGCTAATGCTCTATCTTGTGCACTATTCTACCGAAGCTCCCTCTTAGCTAGATTCCACATTTTTCACTACTCCTCACTCCCCCTTTGACATCAATGGCAAAGGGTGGAATCCGCACACCAAAATTTACAAAAATTATCTTATACATAGTCGCATAAGTATTTATACATGTTATACTTACATATACTTAAGTATATCTGTAAAGGTACTCATCAACTATACAACTTCTGTCGCCCAACTCTACTTCATCCTGTCCAAAATTGAAATGTGGCCACTCAACAAAAATGCAAAAGCTTCTCCCCTTCTTAAGTCTGCCGGATCACTGGTCTGGGCTGTGGTCTGAGCATCAGTTAAGGCCTCATGCATGGCCTCTAACTTGGGGATAATTATCCCTCTTAGTTCACTCATCCTACTTATTATATTCTTCCTCTCTTTTTCAAGCCTCTATATTTCATTTATAATGGCGATGACCTGACACTCTTGATTCATTAAAGATGTGATGAGGGGATCAAAATTCTGAGATCAACTTGACAGTTTATCTTCTTGTTCTTTTACCTTCTTTTCAATATCCTCTGTCACTTTAGATCAGGATAGACAAAATTTATATATTTCTCGACCATCCTTAAGAGCATTTTCTAGGCTATTTATACCAATATCCAAGGTCCTCCTGTCATTGGTTATGAGTCCCTGCACTTCAATGAATCTCTTTCCCAAAAATTATTTCCGGACTTTCTCTTCTGTCGAATTCTCCAAGGAATCAAAATAGGTGCTAACAGAGTTAACTAGAGATTTCAAGTTACCAGATGAAGAGGCCAAAAGATCCTTTTGGAAGGATGGCATGATCTTCTGTAGCACATTGGATGCAATCTCTATCAGCTCACAGTCTTCCATGTGAGACTTCAAAATCTTTTCTTTTGCTTTAGCTTGAGCAAAAGATGCTACCTTCATTGTTTAGACCGGAGAGAGAGAATCAAAATTGAGTGGTCCTTGAAATAGTTCTGGTTCATTTATTTCTATCATCTCTTTGGTTAAGAAGATTTTCACCGCTTCTGCAGTGTCTCTTGCTGGAGACAAAGTCTTCGTTCCTTTTGCATCCTCAGAACTATCATCAAAGAACTTCTCTTTGTGTTCTTCTTCTCTTCCCTTTTCCTCATCTACTTGACTCAATTTCTCCTCTTTTCTTCCTTCTCTTTTAGTTTTGGAATCTGCAGGGGGATCTAGAAGAGAGATGTTTACATCTTCACGGACTTCCTCTTCTGGAACAAAGGAATCCAAGTCCTTAGTCATCTCCTCACCTATCTCCTTTGACTCTTCTACAATTTTCTCAGTAGATTCTTCTTTTGATGCACTGAATCCTTTGACATCCATGGCAAAAGGTTCTTCATCTATTTCCTCTATGATAGGAAGATTGAATCTTTTGAAGGCATTCCAGACTGATCAGTCTCTCCAAGCATAAGTTTGTTCATTCTAGCTTTGCTCTGGAACTCATCCTTGCAGTCCTTAAAGATCATGTGGTCATTTGTTTTGGAGTAATGGAAGGATAGAGCTGAATTGCAATCTGTTCACGGATCTCTAAATCCTTTTCTTTGGCATTCTCTTTTCTGAGTTCAAGTACCTTCTCTAGACTTTTGGGAATTAGAGAAATGATTTCAATGAATGCTTTATTATAAATGTTAAGGTACTTAACTGTAGCTTCCTCCAAAATTCTTTTGTCAGTATCACTATAATCATCATAAAATTTAGTGACTGGTTGTAAGTTCCCATCCACTATGACTACCTTGATGATATCATTAATAGAAAGAGTGGGCCTTTCTACAAATTCTTCTACCTCTTCTTGTTTTTGTTGGTAGAGGATTCCCTAGAAGTTTTCTTTTTCTTCTTTATTTTCTTAACCTCTTCATCAGTCTCTATTTCTTTATCATCCTTTTGGCTTATGTATGACCTTGTGGCCTTTGTCTTTGTTCTCATCTCTCCCTTTTCGGATGTCTTATCTTATGGTTTTGAGGCTTTTGGACTCTTAGAGGTGGCAGGTGCAGAGCTCTTGGAGGATCTAGTCTGGGAGGAGGCTTATACAGGAACACTTTCCTTTTCTACTTCTTGTTTCTCTTTCTCAACTCTTTCTATTTTTCTCTATTTGCATCAACTACCTCTTTTGAAATGCCATATCTCTTGGCAACTTCCTCTACTTCTCTTCTCACTTTTCTTTTCATCTCTGGTTGTCTCAGTTCAACATGTATTTTTACACTCAATTCTTGAAAGGTTCCAAACCTTTCTACCTCAGGGTCCTTAGGCTAACTTAACAAGTGTTGGACATGCAGCTCCAAGATTTTCTCATCTACCTCATAGCCCATTGGCATAATGCAAACTGTTCTGGGCTCAACTGTCTCCATTAGGCATTGATCAGTGTCTACCATGAAACACACTGTATCTTTGTATTTTTCAACTATTGTTTGTGGAATTCCTTCTTTGGCCTGCATCAAACTTTGGAAGTTTTTGAAGTATCCCCAGAGTGCTATACTTTGAGCCTTGGCATCACCAAGCCCATACATATAATCTCTTATTTGTATGGCAATTGGTCTGTCATTTTGCCATACCCAACCACTTGATCCGAGTAGCTCATTCATATAGTAAAATAATAAACACAGTATTAAACCACCATACTTGAATGAGTTCTTCTTGTCCTTCTTGATCTTTTGCAAGTTTTCTAATAGTTGGCTTAGGAGAAGCTCCCATAGATTATAGTCTGCATTTACTCTTAGCATCTGATATGTAGTATAAATTACAGTTCCGAACACAGAGTTCTCCCTACTGGAATGATATATTTTATAGCCAATTATCATAGAGGCAAATTTGATATCCGGATCTGTGACGTCTTCTATTGTCATTTCTCTTTTGTCAAACTTTGATCTAGTAGCCTCACTTACTGTTTGGTTCTTGACCGATTTGAGAGTAGGTAACCCACCAGATGAGTACAAACTGGTTATTGCCCTAATGACATCTTTTTTTATTTTGAATGGCCTCATCAACCACATGAAGTTGTCATTTATTCTGTTGAGAACATACTAGACCCATTCATCTTCAGAAAAATAGGGAAAGTGGATGCAATGTCTGAAATGCTTATCCTGGATGGCCTTGTATTGAGGTTTCAGTTCAAAGGTTTCATCTATTAGTTGTTTATGGTAGATATCCATCAGCTTTGATTCTCCAAATTCCTCAATATTTGCATGGATGTATACCCTAACATCTTCTACATGTAGAACCCCATGCAGAATGCTAGAAAAGGTGCCTAAGGGATCATCTTCTAGGGATTTGAAGGGGTGTTTTTTAAACTTTGGGCGCGGCCTATCAGTGATCTTAATAACATTTGGAGTAGCCATCTTCAGAGAGAGATATTCAAGAATGAAAATACCTTTTTATGCTTCTAGGGTTCACAAAATGAGCTAGAAAAGATCGCTGGTTGAATTGGATTCTGCGGTTGATCTTTGAGAGAGTTGAAACAATCTTGTTGCAGAGCTCTTCCTTTCTTCTTTTTGAATGTAAATGTGTAAATGATGATTAAAAGAACCTGTTGACCCAATTTTTCCTCTGACCAGAGCCAAACAGTCAACCTGGTATTTTCCTTGAAAAGTCTTTGGAAAATGTTGCCTAAAAATGAAAAGTGCAAAATTGCCTTAAAAAACCTTACCATTGGAAAGAGCTTGAAAAAAAAGGCAGGTTTGCTTTTTACATCACCCTGAAATTCAGCCAAATAAAGAAGTTATTGATGGTCAAAGTTTTGGTCAACATACAGTTCAAATATACATTTGGCGGGCTTGCAAATCTATATCGGCCTTAGAAAATATGAAAAAAATTGAGTTATATACATTTTCTGAATGTATATCGGGTCAAGGAACTGCATATACATTTAGGGAATCTTCCGCAGATTATCAGAATATTCGCTAAATGTATATCGGATCTGCATGTATATAGGGGCTTGTATATTTAGATATACAAATAGAGATACAAAGAAATGTGCAATAAAAGATACAAGGCCGGTGGACATACATGTGCTACAGTGGATGTACATTCATCAAAAATACAAAGGCTGAAATATACAAGGTAATATACATTGAAGATTCCTCAGAATATTCTGTGCTTGTATGCATAAAAAGGCTTGTATATTGCTTTGTATGTTCACACATACAATCGGCTATCTACAAATGAAGATATGCATCGTGGGTATATTCCATCAAAGATACCTTGCTTGTATGTGAGACGGTTTGTATATTGCGTTTGTATATCCGCATATACAAACAAATGTGCATTTGCTACAGTGCCGTAGAGGGGAGATACAAAGGATCTATACAAAGAAATATACAAAGGCATTTGTATATAACCAACATACAAAAGGTGGGGACCGCGCATATACAAGGAGGATTGTATGTTTCGACATACAAAGGATCTCGTGAACAGTGGCTTGTATATCGCGCATATACAAAGAGATATACAAAAGGAAGTGATACAAGCCGGACTCGACAGGGCAATCAAATATACTTAATGGTCTTTTGGGGTCTGACTTGTATGTATATGGCACTTGTATATTGCGATATACAAGTCAAAGATACAAATGAAATATGCAAGCCGGATTTCAAATGGATATCATTTCTACCTCATTCAGGCTCTGGGTCCGTTTTGTATGTATGAGGCCATTTGCAAGAAAAAATACAAGAGTAGGAGATGCAAGCCAGACCCGACATGTAATCAAATATACTTAAAGGTCATTTGGGGTCTGACTTGTATGTATATGGCGCTTGTATATTGCAATATACAAGTCAAAGATGCATTGCGATATACAAGGCGGATTTGAATCAAGGATCAGGTTCGGCACATAATAGTTTGGAGTCTGCCTTGTATATATGGGTGTTTGTATATTTGCATATACAAAGAAATGTACAAGACCAAAATATACAAGCTAGATCTGGCAGAACATAAAGAAGCAGCTAAAGGTCATTTGGGGTCCGTAGCTAGTATGATTGCATATGCAGAAGGAGATATACAAATGGTGGGGTCCACCAAGGTACAAGCACTTGTGCATATTTTTTGGTTGTATGTTTGCTTGTATATTTCGATATGCAAGTCAAGATACAAGCTAACATACAAGTGGTGGGGCCTGCATATACAAGGGGAAGTTGTATGTATATGCAATTTTCAAAATACAAAGGGATGTACAAGGGCCGATATGCAAAGTGCCATGTATGTGCAGAAGGAGTTGCAGGATGAGTTTTTGAATGCCAATTCAGGTGCCAAGATGCAGCGATATACACAGAAATGCAAAAGTGATATATACAGGCAGTTGACCAAAAGTTTGACTGCATGTATCTCCTCCATTTTGGCAAATTTAGGCATGCTCCAAGAGGCAAAGTTGCATATTTTGGTCCCCTCTTTCATTTGGCAGGGTTTTTCAGGAGCTTTATCACTTTTCAGATTTCAGATCTGGAAATGCATATTTGTGAGCGATGAACATTTCAGAGACGACTTTTAGTAGATGGAGATATTTTTGGGCATTCATTGCAGTAGACAGAACAAGCAGCTCGCATTAATGACAAAGAATATCTTTCCACCTCTTCATCTCTAGATTGACGATGAGTAAGCAACTGCAATAAAGACTCTAAATATCTCCCCATCCGCCCAGTTCTAGATTTTGATGCCATAACTGATGCAGCTGGATAGTCATCAATGGAGATCTTTTTCTATGACAGCTCATAGGGAAAATTTTGTAACCAACTTGGGAATTTTGGAATGCTATAAGGATGCATTCAAATGTTGTAAATAGGGTTGGAAATTTTTTGGGATTAAGGCTTTTCTATTTCCAAACAAGGTTTTCATATGTTGTAGCCTTTTCTTTTCATCGGATATATGCAAGTTATTTTACCTCCTTTGCTGAATTTTCTAGTTCTGTGTGAATCTACATGAGGTTGTCTATGAACATTCTGTTTCTCTCAACCATATTACTCCTTACCTCTGCTAGGGTCATCTAATCTATGTATGTTTACTTACTATATCTGATTATACTATGCATTTTCTCAGTGTTGTGGAAGTCTCTTTTAATCTGTCTGGTGCATCACCCTTTATTTTTTAAGTGTTCTATTTCATTTCCATTACAAACATTCCCTCTCCCTTTTCCCCCTCAAAATTTAGTAGTTTTAGGTGATAACTAGACAAGGAAGCTGACCTTCTCCAGAGGTTTGGTCTCATTTAGCAAAGTCCCACACTTAGAGATCAGTCCCATGTTACTCCAGTTTGCAGAGGCTTCATGGCTGTATGCAAGGGTGCAAAAATGGGTGATAACACTTTGGCACGTCTGGTGGGACCCAAGAAGTCGGAGTAACAATCAAATTAATAGCCATTATTGCTAGTTTTGATGTGCAACCAGTAATTGCAGACCTTTAAGAGGTTAAAATTTACACATCTGGCGACTCAGACTGAGGAAAGACAAACAGACCAGTTTTGCTGATACATGTTTTATGAGAAAGATAGCAACTAGGAGTTCAAGTTCAAGTCCATTCAAATATTTGCAGCTCTCTCCACCTAGAAGACAGAGCAGAGTAGTAGCAAGGACTCCAGTTTCCAAAAGAGTACAGTCAACTGCACCAGGTTTTAGACCAGTTGCTTCTGTAGTTCCCGCAGTAACTCAAGCAAATCTACCTACAGCTCTTCAGATGGTAAGAAATCGGCCATTTGTGACTTTTGATGGGGGTATACCTTTGAATCTAATGGTACATGATGTCATACCAATGGTAGCTTTGAAGAATCTACCCTATTTCACAGGGGAAAATCAAACTACTCTGATCGAGTACATTAGAGACATAGCATCTCTATGTGGGGTTCATCATGTCACTCAGGAGAATGTAACCATCAAATTGCTAGCTACCTCTTTCAAGGGGAAGGCATTACAATGGTTCAAGAGTCTACCGGTGCAAACTATTACAACTTGGGATGATCTAGGAGAGAAATTAAACAGATAATTTCAAGACAAATCAGATAATCTATCATTGGTTGAACAGATGACCACTATAAAGAGAGCTCCTCAGAAGCAAATGATGGATTTTAACTTTAGATTTCAAAAGACATGGGACAGAATCCCTGCCATGGTAAGACCTCCAGCTGAATATGCATTTCTATATTTTTTGAAAGCCCTAAATAGTGATATTTCAGTAATGATTCAATCACTAGGAGGTAATAGTTTACCAGATGCGTATGAATTAACAATTAGGGCAGAGAATAATCTCATTTAGACCAGAAAAATAGCACCCAGACCACTAGTGCCTATCTTTCCTGAGATTCAAGCTTCTATGCCTTTGCCAAATTCATGTTTTCCCCCTGTGCCTACTATCGCAGCATTACTCAATACTATCAATTCTGAACCTACTGCCCCTAGTTCATCTCAAGAGTTGAAAGAGATTAAAAATAGTCAACAAAAGATTGAGGGTATCCTTCAAACTTTTGGAAATGAACTGGTAAACATAAAGAAGCAACAGTCCCAGAGGCCCTTTCAGCCTTATCAACAATCTAGCCAGGGGCAGAATCAACCATTTCAAGGCCAAAATCAGTCGTATCAAGCTAATAGGCCGCCTTATCAAAGCAACTATCAAGGTGCCAGATAGAATGTAAATCAAAGGCCTTTTCTGCCTTATAATCTAGCACCTATTAACACCGTAAGAGACCTTGTCCCTGCTCAAAACAACCTAGCTATTGAATATGAGTGATGCTACCCATGCAATCAGCCACACAGTCAAGTAGCCTGCTCAAATGGAGTCATAAATTAGGCTTTAATGGTGCAAAATATGTCAGCCTCACAGCCAAGTACACCAAATGATGGGGTTGTGCAACAACAAGAACAACCTCAGAGTGATTCTACTTTCATGAACTAGCAGGAAGGTGAATTTTGTGGCATAAACAGCAATAACACCTCAGTTGCAGCAAATACAAGAACAGAGAAAAGGGGTTATGAGGTAGAACAAGCAGCAAATAAAGGAAAAGCGTCTGCTAATGTTCCTACACCCTAAATTACCCATATTCTACAAATAAATGACCCAGCAAAAGCAAAGAAGATGTCTTGTTTGCAACCAGATGTCGCTGCTACAAAATCAAATCAGAAGGTGAGTGCCATTCCACCTTTCAATATTATTGAAAATATGAAAAAGTTGAATGTGACAATGTCAATGTGGGATTCTTTAGCCATCCCAAGCCAAAAAGACATATTGCAATCTGCCTTGTCTAATTTGAAGGTGTCCAAAGATACAACTGTTGACCCAAATAGGGCTGCCCTTACTAATTCCTTTGAGGATAATAGAAAACAGTCCAACAAAAGTACTAAGCCACTCCCATTCTATATATAATTGATAATTGGAGATAAATTAGTTCATAATTACATGGTGGATAGTGGAGCAAGTAGTTCTGTGATGCCTAAACAAATTGCAGATCAGTTAGGGCTCAAGTACCAACCTCTTGAGAAGGGTGTACTCCAATTAGATGGCACAGCTGTTAGTACTGTGGGTGTAATAAAAGACCTAGGTCTTACTCTACATACCTGTCCCAATGTTTCCATCTTCCAAGAGGTCTTCATTATTGATTTACCTCCCTATTTTGCCATGTGCCTATCAAGAGAATTCATAGCCAAAGTAGGAGGATACCTATCCTCTGACTAGTCCCATATGTTTTTTAGGACCAGATATGGCACTAAGGTGACCCTAAGATCTGAATTGCTTTCAAACCATCACATAGAGCCCTATACACCAAGTGTGGTTAATGCAAATCACATTATTTCTGATGATCTTGAACTTGTGGCGGCTCAAGAGTTACAAGCTGAGAGTATAACAGAAATGTTATTAAGGGAATATTCCTCAGAAGATGTTGTAGATGATCCTGAAGCACATATTCAAGAAAATGGTATGGGGGTCTATATACTTCATGAGCCTAAGGAAGCAATTCCAAGTATGGTAAAGGATGCAGAACAGTAGACAGAGTAGCAAGGAGAAGTATGGAAAATGTACTTTGATGGCTCAAGGAGCAGAAATGGATCCGGTGGTGGTGCAATGCTGGTGTCACCACAGGGTGAAAAATATTATTCTACTTTCTGTTTTGCCTTCTCATGCACCAATAACACTGCTGAATATGAGGGGCTAATCCAGGGATTGCAATGGGCAAGAAGGAAGAAAATTGGCTGTTTGCAAGTATTTGGGGACAGTGAACTAATTGTAAATCAGATAAGAGGACTGCATCTTACGAAAAATTATACCTTGAAGTGCTATAAGCATAGGGTATGGAACATGATTGAGGAGTTTGATGCTTTTAATCTGATTTCTATTCCAAGAAATCAAAACTCCCATGCTGATAGATTGGCCGCAATTGGGGCACAGTTTGACATCCCTAGTGACATTCAAAAGGAGAAAATGTAGCCTCATGTAAAAATAGTTGACAGACACTCTATCCCCGATAATAATGTTCATTAGCAGGTCTTTGAAAGTGATGAACAGATTCTGAGATTCCTGTTAGAGGAAGATGAGTTTTCCATGATGAATCAGGATAAACTCAAACAACAGTATGGCAATGATCAGATTATTCAGCCGAAGACAAACAAGCTGCCCAAGGGATTGGTGACTTTAGAATCTATTTTTGGCACCGATGATCAGATGAAGAAGACTAAGACCGGTATGCAAATAAAAGAGGAACATTATGAGGAGTTAGAAATTTTTAAGGGGAAACTCCTCAAAATAGGTAAAATCTATTTAGTTGAGGACAGGAGAGCTTTTTTTACTCTTTGTCAGGAATTTAAGGAGGTATTTTCTTGGGATTATTCAGACCTAAAGGGATTTGATCCTCATATTGCCCAGCACACCATAGAATTGGAACCAGGTGCAAACCCTGTAAGGCAGAGGCAGAGGCCCCTAAATCCAAAGCTAGAGCCCCTAATGATTAAAGAATTGACTAAGCTAATTCAGGAAAAGATCATTTTTCCCATCAAGCATACTTCTTGGGTCTCAAACCTTGTCCCTGTGAGGAAGAACGGAGAAATCAGGTTGTGCATTGATTTCAGGGACCTAAATAGAGCCTCCCTAAAAGACCACTACCCACTTCCATCAATGGAGCAGATTTTACAAGTAGTGGCTGGCTCGGAGAGATTTTCTTTGCTTAACGAATTTTCTGGTTACAATCGGGTGTTAAGCAAGGAGGAGGGTCAGTTCAAAACTGCTCTCACTACCAAGTGGGGCACCATGGCCTACAGGAGGATGCCTTTTGGTCTCTCTAACGCTGGCTCGACCTTTCAAAGAGCCATGGATATGGCGTTCAAGGGTTTGCTATACAAACTGGTGCTGGTGTACTTAGATGATATAACAATTTTTTCCAAGAATGCATCTGAGCATTTATCCCACTTAAGGCAAGTATTTGAGAGATGCCAAGAGTTTGGGATATCCCTTAATCCAAACAAATGCATTTTTGTTGTCCATGAAGGCAAGCTGTTAGGGCACGTTGTCTCAAAAGAAGTCATTACTATTGATGCTGAAAGAGTAAGGGCCATTTTGGAGCTGCCTTTACCAAGTCATAAAAAGGGATTACAAAGTTTTATTGGCAGAATTAATTTTCTACAAAGGTTCATCCCTGATATCGCAAACCTTTTGAAACCTTTGACATCCATGTTGAAAAAGAATATAGTCTTTAATTGGACAAAAGAGGCCAGACTCAGTTTTGAGTCTATAAAAGAAGCATTGTTAGTTGCACCAACTTTGGTACAGACTGACTTTTCCAAAGATTTTATTCTATATGCTTATGGCGGCCTAGATACAATCTCTGTGATTTTAATGCAGAAGCAGAGTAGTGGCTTTGAGTAGCCAATTGCTTTTTTCAGTCAGGGGCTGGAAGAATATGAATAGAAGTATAGCTTTGTTGAGAAGCACATCCTTGCAGTGATAAGGAGCCTCAAGAAATTTTCACATCTTGTTTCCAATAACAAGATACATTTAATGGTGGTTCATCCCAATGTGAAAGAGCTGCTATTGAGTCAAGATGTTGATGAGAAGAGAGCGGGTTGGATCACCAAGGTCATAGAATATGATGTGGATATCCAAGTAACCAAGCTTGTCAGAGGTAGAGGACTTAGCGAGTAGCTCACTACCAGTTCTAACAAGGAGGATGAGATGCTTTTGACCATTGAGGATGCACCTCAAGATAATGCAGCAGTAGAGAACATAGGCTGGGTTACTGATATGACTAAATTTTTGCAAATTGGCAAATATCCAGTAGGTCTAGATAGAACTAAAAGAAGATATTATAGACTGTAATCGGTTCCATATGTTTTAATAAATGGCATCCTTTTCAGAAAGGACTTTAATGGTGTATTGTTAAGGTGCATTGATAAAGATCAGACTGATAAGGTACTACATGAATTTCATGATGGAGCAGCGGGGGGTCATTTTGCCCCGAAGACTACCGCTTGGAAAGTAATGAGAACTGGCTATTACTGGCCCAGCTTATTTAAGGATGCCCATGCATGGGCTAGGAAGTGTATAAAATGTGTCGTTTTTGCAAGAAAAGAAAGGTTGCCAGCCTTACCTTTATGGCCAATTCAAATAGAGCAACCCTTCATGAGATGGGGTATGGACTTCATAGGTCCTATTAATCCACCATCAAGTGCAGGCCACAAGTGGATTCTTACAGCTACAGATTTTTTCATAAGATGGACTGAAGCAGTAGCTCTAAAGGAATCAAATGAAAATGTTGTTTTAAATTTTTATCATGACTTGATTTCCAGATTTGGAGTGCCTGAGTCAATAATTTCTGACAATGCTTTAGCCTTTGTTGGCCTAAAGATAATTGATTGGGCTGTCAAAAATGGGATTTATTTGAATACTTCTTCTAATTATTACCCACAGGGTAATGGTTTGGCTGAGTCTACCAACAAAAATCTCATAAGGATTATTAAAAGATCAATGGAGGACAACTAGAGGACCTGGCATAATAATTTGAAGTATGCCTTATGGGCAGACAGAATAACTCCTAAGAGGTCCATTGGAAATTCTCCATATATGTTAGTATATGGGAAGGAAGCAAGATTGCCTATCTCTGTAGAACTGCTAGAACTGGACATCATGAACCAGCTAGAAATGTTTGAAGAAGAGAATCCCATGGCTATCAGATATGCTCAGCTTATGGAGCTTGAAGAAATCAGAGACAAGGCTATGAAGACTATGGAATATCATCAACTTCAAACAAAAAGAAATTTCGATCAGAAGGCCACCCCCAGAAGCTTTAGAATGGGTGACATGGTGCTTAAATGGGATGAATTAAAAAGCAGGCCAGGAAAGCTTTCCAAGTTTGACAACATGTGGAGTGGTCCATTTCTCATTACTGAATGCAAGGAGCACAATGCATTTCAGTTATCAACTATGGATGGACAAAATCTGCCTATCCTAGTCAATGGGATACACCTAAAGAGGTGTTTTGAGGTATGAGTTCCCTGTAAATCAATAAATGAGGTCTCTATGCTTTCAATAAGTGCTGCTGCACATTAGTTTAGATCTACTTTTGCTTTCCCTAAATCCTATCTAGCATAGTTGAAAGAGTTTGCTTTCAACATTTTGTCTTGGTTTGGCCTTCCAAGTGTTCTTCATTGCTTCTATCTTGTTTTGCTAAGGTTAGAAATATCTATATTTTAGTCTCTGTGTGAATCTATGCCCAATAGATGTATAGGCCACTGATCTAACTGTTTAACAGGCAAACATCCCATAGAGGTCGCTAAATTGTTGACCCAATTTTTCCTCTGACCAGAGCCAAACAGTCAACCTGGTATTTTCCTTGAAAAGCCTTTGGAAAATATTGCCTAAAACTGAAAAGTGCCAAATTGCCTAAGAAACCTTACCATTGGAAAGAGCTTGAAAAAAATAGGTAGGTTTTCTTTTTACATCACCCTGAAATTCGGCCAAATAAAGAAGTTATTGATGGTCAAAGTTTTGGTCAACATACAGTTCAAATATACATTTGGCAGGCTTGCAAATCTATATCAACCTTAGAAAATATGAAAAAAATTGAGTTATATACATTTTCTGAATGTATATCGGGTCAAGGAAATGCATATACATTTAGGGAATCTTCTGTAGATTCTCAGAATATTCGCTAAATATATATCGGGTCTACATGTATATAGGGGCTTGTATATTCAGATATAAAAATGGAGATACAAAGAAATGTGCAATAAAAGATACAAGGCCGGTGGACATACATGTGCTACAATGGATGTACATTCACCAAAAATACAAAGGCTGAAATATAAAAGGTAATATACATTGAAGATTCCTCAGAATATTCTGCACTTGTATGCATAAAAAGGCTTGTATATTGCTTTGTATGTTCACACATACAATCGGCTATATACAAATGAAGATATGCATCGTGGGTATATTCCATCAAAGATACCCTACTTGTATGTGAGACGGTTTGTATATTGCGTCTGTATATCCGCATATACAAACAAATGTGCATTTGCTACAGTGCCGCAGAGGGGAGATACAAAGGATCTATACAAATAAATATACAAAGGCATTTGTATATCACCAACATACAAAAGGTGGGGCCCGCGCATATACAAGAAGGATTGTATGTTTCGACATACAAAGCATCTCGTGAATAGTGGCTTATATATCGCGCATATACAAAGAGATATACAAAAGGAAGTGGTACAAGCCAGACTTGACAAGGCAATCAAATATACTTAATGGTCTTTTGGGGTCTGACTTGTATGTATATGGCGCTTGTATATTGCGATATACAAGTCAAAGATATAAATGATATATGCAAGCGAGATTTCAAATGGATATCATTTCTGCCTCATTCAGGCTCCAGGTCCATTTTGTATGTATGAGGCCATTTGCAAGAAAAAATATAAGAGTAGGAGATGCAAGCCAGACCCGACAGGTAATCAAATATACTTAAAGGTCATTTGGGGTCTGACTTGTATGTATATGGCACTTGTATATTGCGATATAGAAGTCAAAGATGCATTGTGAAATACAAGGCGGATTTGAATCAAGGATCAGGTTCGGCACATAAGAGTTTGGAGTCCGCCTTGTATATATGGGTGTTTGTATATTTGCATATAGAAAGAAATGTACAAGACCAAAATATATAAGCTGGATCTGGCAGAACATAAAGAAGCAGCTAAAGGTCATTTGGGGTCCGTAGCTAGTATGATTGCATATGCAGAAGGAGATATACAAATGGTGGGGTCCACCAAGGTACAAGCACTTGTGCATATTTTTTGGTTGGATGTTTTCTTGTATATTTTGATATGCAAGTTAAGATACAAGCTAACATACAAGTGGTAGGGCCCGCATATACAAGGGGAAATTGTATATATATGCAATTTTTGAAATACAAAGAGATGTACAGGGGCCGATATACAAAGTGCCATGTATGTGCAGAAGGAGTTGCAGGATGAGTTTTTGAATGCCGATTCAGGTGCCAAGATGCAGGGATATACACAAAAATGCAAAAGCGATATATATAGGTAGTTGACCAAAAGTTTGACCACCTGTATCTCCTCCATTTTGGTGAATTTCGACATGCTCCAAGGGGCAAAGTTGCATATTTTGGTCCCCTCTTTCATTTGGCAGGGTTTTTTTGGAGCTTTATCACTTTTCAAATTTCAGATCTGGAAATACATATTTGTGAGTGATGAACATTTCAGAGATGACTTTTAGTAGATGGAGATATTTTTGGGCATTCATTGCAGCAGATAGAACAAGCAGCTCGTATTAACGACAAAGAATATCTTTCCACTTCTTCATCTCCAGATTGACGATGAGTAAGTAGCTACAATAAAGACTCTAAATATCTCCCCATCCACCCAGTTCCAGATTTCGATGACAAAACTAATGCAGCTGGATAGCCATCGATGGAGATCTTTTTCTATGACAGCTAATAGGGAAAAGTTTGTAACCGACTTGGGAATTTTGGATTGCTATAAGTATGCATTCAAATGTTGTGAATAGGGTTGGAAATTTTTTGGCATTAAGGCTTTTCTGTTTCCAAACAGGGTTTTCATATGCTGTAGCCTTGCCTTTTCATCGGATATATGCAAATTATTTTACCTCCTTTGCTAAATTTTCTAGTTCTGTGTGAATCTGCATGAGGTTGTCTGTGAACATTCTGTTCCTCTCAACCATATTGCTGCTTACTTCTGCTAGGGTCATCTAATCTGTGTATGTTTACTTGCTGTATCTGATTATACTGTGCATTTTCTCAGTGTTGTGGAAGTCTCTTTTAATCTGTCTAGTGCATCACCCTTTATTTTTCAAGTGTTCTATTTCATTTCCATTACAAGCATTCCCTCTCCCTTTTCCCCCTCAAAATTCAGTAGTTTTAGGTGATAACTAGACAAGGAAGCCGGCCTTCTCTGGAGGTTTGGTCTCATTTAGCAAAGTCCCACACTTAGAGATTAGTCCCATGTTACTCTAGTTTGCAGAGGCTTCACGGCTGTATGTAAGGGTGCAAAACTAGGTGATAACAAAACCCTTATATTCTTGTACAAACCCTAATTTCATATTGCAATAAATACACACCTTAAGTCATTTTGGTTCCCTTGTTCTAAGAGAGATGCTTTTGAATCATTGAGATGCACTTAGAATTATTCTTAGTGATAATTGACAATGTATCTCCCTTCCTCCAATCATGCCATTTATCTGCAGATCAAGATATTTCAATTTTGAATCATACCGGATCTAACTGTGAAAATCCTTCTTTTACCAGATGGCTGTCAAACCGGATCAATCTTGGATGATTAAACTCTTCCAAAACTCCTTGCAGATCTTTCATATTTTTATGGAGGGTTATTTAGATATTTCTCTGAGAACCCTTTAATCCGTAACATTCCATGTGCCAAATTTAGGCACCAATTAACTGGCTGGGGGAATTTATTTTCCTTTGTGACTCCCCCTAAACTAGAGCTCATCTGTTTAGTTTCTGGAAGGAATATCAGCACTAGATTCTGGTGTAGATCCATCTCCAACATTTTCTGTACTCTTCTTTACCCAAATCTTGTTCATCTCCTTTTGAACTTCATCCGCATTCACTCTACCTTTTCCTTTATCTTGATTTTGATTATGATGTACCGGACCCTTTTTATCTCGATTCTTACTTCTACATAATTTGGCAATATGACCGGATCTATTGCAATTATGGCAAACAACATTCCTTGACATATTTGACTGATATCCTCTTGATCTCCATTGATTAGCCATATGTCCCATTCTATTGCATGTAAAGCATCTACTATTGAATGAATTGTTTATTTGCATATTTTTGCATTCATGAGATTTGTGACCATACCTTTTGCAGTTGAAACACTATCCGGAGAAGGATGAATTAGTCTGATTCATTCTTCTTCTACACTGAGTTGCTTTGTGATTGAAATTGATGCAATTGTAGCAGTATCCATTGAAGGATGAATATCTTTGAGCATTTGGTTGCCTTACCGGAGGTCTTCTAGGCCTGTTCCTTAAATTTCCTGATCTAGAGTTCTTTTGACCGGATCTGGAGCTTTCACCTTTTTCATATCCTAGTTCATGCTTGGCATCTACCCTTTTTTGGCTTTCAAGAAGAACTTCGAGTTGAGTAGAGATTATCTTGAATTTCTCTTTGTATTAATTTACTGTTTGAAGATCCCTTTTAAGAGTGTCTATCTGGTTCTCAAGTTGTTCTTCATTATCTCTAGCTTCTTCAAGTTCAGATTCCAGATGCATGATTATTCTATCTTTTTTGTGGCAGTCTTCTGACTTCTCCTTGAGAGATTGTTTTAGATTATCTTCAATTTTTCTTTTCTCTTCAATTTCTTGGGTGAATCTCATAACCCCTGATTCCATTTCATGTCTTACCATAACGACCTCTTTTGATAGCTTCTCACATAGCTTTTTTTTCTCATTCAGATCTTCATTAGTATCATTGGCTTCACTTTGGCTTGCTAATTGTTGAAGTAGTTCCTTTTTCTTTTTCATAGAGATACTCAATTTTTTTTTAGTTCAATTATGAAATCATCAGCTTGTTTGGGTCTTTCCCTCAAGTTATTGTATTCAGAGTGAGATTTCTTAAGATCATCTAGGGTAGACTGAAATTGTTCCCTCATACCATACATATCCATTGAGATTCCCAGATCTTCGTCAAGTTGTTAGGCTTTGTTTGGAGGAACTTAGCTCTAATACCAATTGTTGGAAATAAGGTGGATAACTGAGAGGGGGGGTGAATTAGTTATCTTAATTATTTAACTTTCTTTTCTTCTTTAACAATTAGTGTAGTATCAAAACATGTAAGCATATATAATCATGAGAGAAGAAAAGAAATCAACACACATAACACAAGAATTTTTACACGGAAAACCCTATGAAGGGAAAAAACTACGGGGTGACTAACCCAAGATTGTATTCTCTGTTAAAAGAATAAGAAGTACAAAATGACACTTGCCAATTAGGGCTCACTGCATGAGCACACTGCTCACAAGAGGCACACTACCTACAAGAGACTCACTATCTACAAAGTTTATAGAAGGTAACCAGATGTTTGAACTGAAGAGAGGCATCCACATATGTTGAGGTTCAGTTCCGGTTAAGCTTAGTATACTGATCTACTACACTTCATTCTTCCTTTGTTTTAGTGTTGTTGTTCTATCACATACCAGACTTATATTGTTGCTTTCACACTTCTCTCTATTTTTTCTCGCACACTAACACACACAACACACCCCTTCATACCGAAATCAATTTGGTATATATATTTGCATCAAGGATTTCAACATCTTTCTAGTTGGCAATTAGAATATTCAAGATATTTACAAGGCACTGATATGTTGGTTGAATCCATGCTTAATATGTGATGCATATCCAAGAAATAGAGTTAGAAGTCATCAATCAAGTCGGCCAACCATGTATGATCCCTCAAGAAGCTTGATCATCATCAATTTCTCATCTAGATTAAAGTCTGATGCTTTGCCGGTTAGTTCTTCCTCAGTCTACTCTACCTATCAGGAACCCAACACTTAGATGCTCATATCTTTTCACTCATTCATCATCGGAGGCTCAATCTCTAGAATATAGTAGTCATGATACTCCTTTTGACTTTCCCAAGTCTGTACTTTTCTAAGTAACACCATCTGAGAGATCTAGACCTGATTGTTAGACCTTGCTGTATGCTCTGTTCTTGTTCACCGGACCAAAACATTCTTCAATCTGTCTTCCAGTATAGGTATACTATGTCCTGCGGATGTGTGGGATAGACTTTGTTGGCATTAATGACAACAATAATGAAGCCACACAGTGTCTCTTGCCAACACAATATCCCCTGCCAAATCTGAGTTTACATAGCCTGCTAAATTAGTATTAGAGCCCCCAAAACATAAGTGTTTATTGGATGTACCTCTCAAATATCTGAGAATCCATTTCACTTCTTTCCAATGTTCCAATCCAAGATGACTAAACCTACTTATGACTCCTACATCACGTACAATATCCGGTCTCGTGCATACCATGGTGTACATTAAACTTCCTACAGCTGAAGCATATGGTACCTTGGACACTTTTTCTTCCTCCTCTGGTGTCTTAGGACACATCTCCTTAGTCAATTTCAAATGACTAGGCAAAGGTGTGTTGATAGCTTTTGCAATCTCCATATGGAATCTCTGCAACACCTTTTCAACATAATCAGCCTGGGATAAAGTCAATTTTCTATTCTTCATATCTCTGCAAATTTTCATACCAACGATTTGGTTTACTGCCCCCAAATCCTTTATAGAAAATGACTGTGCTAACTACTATTTTAAGTCTCTTATGTGATCCATGTTAGACCCAACTACAAGCATGTCATCAACATATAAACATAAAATAATGTAGCTGTCATTATCCAACCTTTTAAAATAAACACAATGGTTAGAATTACACCGATTGTAGCCTTTCTCAGCCATAAAACTATCAAATTTTAAATACCATTGTCAAAGTGCTTGTTTCAGGCCATATAAACTCTTCTTCAATCTGCACACCTATTTCTCCTTACCTTTGACCTCATATCCTTGGGGCTGTTCCATATATATCTCCTCCTCCAAATCACCATGGAGAAAGGCAGTTTTCACATCTAATTGTTCTAAATACAAATCTTCAGCAGCCACAATACTTAAAATAGTATGAATAGAAGTCATTTTGACAACTAGAGAAAATATCTCATCAAAATCAATGCCTTTTTTCTGTGCAAATCCTTTTACAACTAACCCAACTTTAAATCTTTTCTGACCTCGATCTTTCTCTTTCAGCCTGTAAACCCATTTATTTGGTAAATCCTTTTTACTTGCAGGTAACTTACATAATTCCCAAGTCTAATTTTTCAGCAAGGAGTCCATTTCTTCTTTCATTGCAAGCTCCATTGCTGAAGTGCTTGTTTTAGGCCATATAAACTCTTCTTCAATCTACATACTTGTTTCTCCTTACCTTTGACCTCAAATCCTTGGGGCTATTCCATATATATCTCCTCCTCCAAATCACCATGGAGAAAGGTAGTTTTCACATCTAATTGTTCTAAATACAAATCTTCAGCAGCCACAATACTTAAAACAGTATGAATAGAAGTCATTTTGACAACTGGAGAAAATATCTCATCAAAATCAATGCCCTTTTTCTATTCACATCCTTTTACAACTAACCCGACCTTAAATCTTTTCTGATCTACATCTTCCTCTTTCAGCCTATAAACCCACTTGTTTGGTAAAGCTTTTTTACCTGCAGGTAACTTACATAATTCCCAAGTCTGATTTTTCAGCAAGGAGTCCATTTCTTCTTTCATTGCAAGCTCCCACTGAACCTTTGTATCCACCTACATAGCTTCATCATACCCTTCTGGTTCACCAGCATCTATTAATAAAATAGAATAAAAAGAGGGAGAAAACCTTTCAGAAGGTCTACTTATCCTTGTTGACCGTCTAACATTTACTGAAATTTGTGGTATTTCTTGTTGTTGTTGCGGAGCATAAGGAACCACCGGAACATCACTATTTGGAGTATCATCCAGTACCACATAATTTTTTTTTTCTTCTCATGCTACTACACTGATCTTTGTACAACACCTTCTCATTGAATATAACATGTCTACTTCTCAAAAAAAATTGATTTTTAAAATCCCAAAGCCTATAACCAAATTCATTAATGCCATATCCAATGAAAGTACATTTTTTTGATTTTGCATCCATCTTGGTTCTATTTTCAAAATCTATATGTGCAAATGCTTCACATTCAAAGGTTTTGAGAAAATAATAACTCACCTTCTTACCTGTCCATGCTTCCTCTGGAATACCACAGCCCAAATAAACTGAAGGACCTCTATTAATTAAATATACAGTAGTGTTGATAGCCTCTGCCCACATGTTTAAAGGCAACCCAGCATGTAATCTCATGGTCCTTGCATGCTCCATTATTATCTTATTCATGTGTTTAGCCACTCTATTTTCCTGTGGAGTCTCTAGAACCATTTTCTGCCTACGAATTCCATTAAAGGAGCTATAATCCTCAAATTCTTTGCTGCAATACTCACCACCATTATTAGATCTAAGACATTTTAATCTTTTACCCGTCTCATTCTCAACCAAGCTTCTCTATTTCTTAAATGTTTCAAATACATCAAATTTCTGCCTATGAAAATAAATCCATACCTTCCTAGTTGCATCATCTATGAATGTAACATAATACCGAGAGCCACCAAGAGAAGATACCTGAGCCAGTCCTCATACATCTGTATGCACAAGCTCCAACTTTTTATTTTTCTTTTGCTTCCCATCCTTGAGAAAATTGACTCTCTTTTATTTTCCATACACACAACTTTCACAGAAATCCATATTAATACATTTCAGACCTGGTAAAACTTTCTTAGAATGAAGTACCTTCATACCTTTTTCACTCATATGCCCAAGTCTGTGATGCCACAGTATTGTCTTAAAACCTGCAACAACTGTTCCTGAACCTGTTTTTTTCTCTGCAACAGCTAAAGTAGAAGGAACAATATGACATGTACAAAGATATAAGGTGCCTACTTTCTCACCTTTTTCTACTATTAAGGCACCTTTTGAAACCTTCCAATTTTTATTAGTAAATATAACAATGCAACCTTCTTCAGTTAGCTGTCCTACTGAAATTAAATTCCTACCGAGCCTTGGAATATGCCTTACCTCTTGTAGTAGCCAATGATTCACATTCTGTAACTTAATATTAATTCTCCCCTTTCCAACAATCTGACAGGGTTCGTTATCTCCCAAATAAACCAGCCCAAAATCCCCTTGGACATAATCAATAAAATAACTTCTATGGGGCGTAGCATGAAATGAGGCTCCTGAATCTAAAACCAATGAATCATCAACATTATCTAGGGAAAGAATCAAAGCATCATCTTCAGACTTATTACTTACCACATTTGCCTCCTTATTGCCTTCTTGTTTGTCTCCTTCTTTATTCTTCTAAGACCAGTAATCTTTCTTTAGATGACCAGGTTTCCCATAGTACCAGCAATCCTTTTGTCCTCTAGATTGGGATCTCTTGTCCTTTGATTTTCCTCATGACTTCCCATGACCTCCAAAACCTTTTCCTCTCTCCTTTGATCTACCCCTACTTTCTGCATTCAAAACACTGCTTGATGTGGATCCACCTGAGCTTTTCCTACGAATTTCCTCACTTAGAATAACACCAACAACATCATCAAATTTCAGGGTATTTGAACCAGAAATAGAGTCACTAACCACCATTACCAAACTATTCCAGCTTTTAGGAAAAGAACATAATATCAAGAGAGCTCTAACTTCTTCATCAAATTTTACATTTACAGAAGTCAATTGACTAACAATCGTATTAAATTCATTTAAATGATCTATCATAGATCCACCTTTAACCATTTTCATATTAAACAAATGCTTCATGAGAAATACCTTATTTGAGGTTGAGGGTTTTTCATACAATTTAGCCAAAGCTTTCATTAGACCATCTGTTGTCTTCACTTCCGTTATATTAAATGCCATCGATGGTGCCAGGCACAACCAAATGGTTCCCAATGCCTTTTTGTCAAGAAGATTCTAATCCTCATCAGTCATTGTTGCCAATTTCTTGGCTACTCCTTCCAACGACATCCATAAATCTTTTTGATAGAGGTAATCCTCCATCTACATCTTCCATAACTGATAGTTCTACCCATTAAATTTATCAACCTTCAATTTACCCTCGTCCGCCATTTCTCCCACTCAATCGTGAGACTCCCACTCAACCGTGAGACTCCCACTCAACTGTGAGACTCCCACTCAACCATGAGACCTTCCTGCAGATGATAATCAAACACAACTCACTCTGATACCACTTGTTAGGGTTAGCCGGTAGAAGATATCAATTAAATGCAAATAATGATTAAACAGAGGAATGGAAATACACAAAAACAATAACAGCGAGAGACAAGTTTTAACGTGGTTCACCCAAACTTAGTTTTTATTATTTTACAAAGGCACCGAGAGTTTTTTTTTCATTGGCCAACATAAGAAAACCCTATTTTTGTAACCAACAAAAAACTTGATAAAAGCCCCTTAACCCCTTGACCCTTGATAAAAGCCCCGCCCCTTGACTCCGTCTTGGGGGCGCTGCCCCCAAACCCTCGCAAAGGGCGCTGCCCCTTGACCCCGTAGGAATTTGGGGGGAAACTGCGTTGACAAAAGTGGGGTAAATTTAACCTCCAAGTCTGATTAGGCTCTATATAACATGGACAAGAATTCAAAATTTTGGCATAAGAGGCTTGGGCACATGAGCAAGAAAGGGTTTGAAGTTATGCTTCAATAAGATCAACTTCCTAGCTTAAAATTGGTTGATTTGGAGATATGTGAGCATTGCCTTTTTGGCAAATAGAACTGGGCCAACTTTTTGAGGATATGCCATGATCAGAAAACTACTCCTTTGGAACTTGTGCACTCAGACGTTTTTGGTCCCATGGAGGTAACTTCTTTTGGAGGTGCAAATTATTTTGTTACTTTCCTTGATCATTGCACACACAAAGTTTGGATTTACATGTTAAATAGAAAATCAAAAGTTTTTTCAGAATTTAAAATTTTCAAGACTCTTGTTGAAAACCAGATTGGACATAAAATTAAATGTCTTACAACTGATAATGGGGGAGAGTTTTACTCTTCAGAGTTTGAGAATTTTTGTGCAGACAACGGCATTTGCAGAATGAAAGTGGTTCCGTTCACCCCTCAGGAAAATGGTCTAGCTAAGAGGTTAAATCAGATGATTCTTGAGAGAGCTCGGTGTATGCTCTCCAATGCCAGTTTGGGAAAAGAGTTTTGGGCAGAGGCACATAATACTATAGTTTATTTAATCAATCACGCTCCTTCATCTTGTTTGGATTTGTTGAAAATGAAGGTATAACTGTTACTGTGAACTTTAAAATTTTGTGTTGCAAAGCTGAAATAAAGATTAACTTGTAACAATTTACTCAACAATTGATTTACACATTCAATTCAATATAGAAGAGAAGAGAAAAACTTGCACAGTATTTACGTGGAGAAACCCTTTTGGAAAAAAAGTCCACACCCAAAGATATTTCTTTCTTGTATTAAATCTTCTTTGAAATGATTACATTTAATACTTGAAATTTCTCTAAGTCCTTGATGCACTTCAAAAAAATTCTTGCTTTTTTTTCTCTAAGTCTTTTCTCCTCAAATTAACTCTCTAGAAAATGTATGGGGTTCTCAATTAAATAAAAGTACCCTCTTTTTTATTCAAAAAATTCTTTTTAATTCAAGAACTTCTTAACAAGAGCTTGAAACTCAAAATATAATCAATTACATTTGATAACATAGCTTCCAAAGCTCATGCAAAAATCAAGCTCACTTAAATTGAGAAGACTGAACTCAAACAAAGTCCAAGCTTTGAGTTAACTACCCCTTCATGATGTGTGCACACAAGTATGCCAAAATTAGCTTTGCCAACATCAAACATATTTCCAAATAAAAGCAACAACTAAAAGTCCCAAGATTGGGTGCTTAAGTTAGCCCAATCTATTTCAGTCAATTGAAGTGATCAACACACATCAATTCTCATGCAACAACTTGCACAATTAATGTCCCCAATGTTATTCTGAATTACCTTGTTATGTACATGCAAGTGATATGCAAACACTAGATTCAACATGCAACTAATACCCATTACCTAAAACACTGAGATGTACCATCCTGCAACTTTCTAGATTTGGAGTGTTCTGCAAGTAATATCTTAAAACTGACGTGCAACTACATGCAAGGTCATTCAAGTCCATAGGATTGACATGCAACAACATGTAAGTACATGCAAGTGACATGGAACAACATGCGAGGTCATACAAGTCCATAGGAGTGACATGCAACAACATGCAAGTGACATGCAACAACATGGAAGCACATGCAACAACATGCAAGTCCATATGAGCAACATACAAGCACATACAAGTGACATGCAATAACATGCAAGTCATTATGAGCAACATGCAACAACATGCAAGTACATGCAAGTAACATGCAAATACATGCAAGCTACATGCAAAAACATGCAAGTCCATGCAAACTATTATATGTACATGCAAGCAATGTCCAATTCATGCATCTCTAACACTGTAGTTAACTCCAACATTATATCCATGCAAGGTGTCTCAACATTATCCACTCATGTACATAAAAAAGCACAACTCCAAGTCTAAAAAATAGGACCCAAGTCAAACTCCCATTGACTAGGAGTTATCAAACTCTATCTTAAGACTTAGGAAAAGTCAACAAGGTCTTCATTGCTCTCATCTCAAAGTGGGCGCCCAAGTTTGATATTATCCATTTAGAACATAAAAGCAACCATGATATCCATCATCTCAAACAAGAACTCCAACATCATGTCACCCATGATAAACAAGAAACATGCCAAGGTGAACCATATCAACTATCACTGAAACCTGTACCAATCTCAACATGAACACAAGCATCAAATAGTAATGATAACATAAGACTATGAGTGTCTACCACACTAATGCCAAATGGAAAAGAAACCACAACAAGTTTCTAGCTCATCCAAAATATCCATACCTCAAAACTAGGGTAAACAAACCATCATAGGTAGAACTCCATGCCATCAACATACCAACCCAAAACTGCAATCAAGTGCCTGTAAAATAATCCTTCTAATCATCCATCCTCTCATCTCAATGCAACATACCAATGTACAAATGACCAAAGACAAGGCCAACAAATAAAATCTGCAATAACACTGAACGGATCTGTGAATATTGACAATCCACATCCAAGTCTTCAATGCAACCAATGGTTAAAGACAGCCCACTAAACCTGCACAACTTGTAGATCCAAATAGTGAAACATGTAAATTCATCTTCACATCAATAACCTGCAAACTGAGACCACTAAGAAGATATTGTGACAATAAAGAGCATATAGATCCAAGAACTCCCACTACATGGGTAATGTCAAATCTAAAAATAAGATCAAGACATTTACAAATTCTCCTATAGCACTTCTCTTAGAGGATGTGGCTAAATCCTCTACCACATAGTGTCAAAACATATAATGATATTCATAAAACATTTTCCATTACCAATCTCTGAATAACTCTCCCAAGTCCTCTTAATCAATGAAGAAAAAGATCAAGGAGCTGCCAAATTATTGTTAACAATAACACTTGACTCCAATACAAACCTCAATTCCATAAACATGAGAACCTTTAAAAAGGAGACAATATACCAAGAAAGAGAGAATATGCACAATCATACCATGTCTTTATACCACACTAACCTGTGCCAAACTATGTAAAGTAAGATCTCTTTCAACACTCCCAAACTAAAAAGGTATCAAAATCTAACATCCAAATTATGATGAAAACATGGAAGCAATAGATGTTAACCTTTCATTGAAAGATCAAACTAGCCAAACATTTCTACAACAAAGGGAATAAGCCCAAAAATCACAAACTATTTATGTACCTCTCCAAAATAAATCCTCAGAACTAGTTCCATAGCTCAAGATCAAATAATAATGAGAACAACAAAAATCCATAAACCCATGCATCTACTTCTCAACAATCCTTTTCAAGACTAGTGTAAAAGAGAAGACAAGATACATATAAAGAATGCATCTAATAATCAGGTGGGCAATACCTATTAGATCATTTACCTGCCAAGTAGACCAGGAGTGGGATACAAGATTATCCTTGCATATAACACCAAGCAATAAAACATTATAATAAAGACAACCTTCTCATAAGATCTATAATGCACTCACATCCATTTCCAAGTGTAGGCTTCTTAGTCCTTTTGTTGACATCTTAGAATGAGAAATCTTTCCAACACATATCTCTAAGTTCAAGAGACATCAAGCCTCACCCAAGTCTCTCTAGTATCCATGAGTTTTTAACAATCAATCCATGCCAACTTCAAATGCAATCTGCACAATCATGAAGCTCCAAGCAAATGATTAATACTTCAAAACCAAAGAGAACTTAACCAAACCATTGTCAAAGTTCCAGCTATAGAAGCAAGAACATATCAAGACATCATGATCTAACATCTTCTCAAAAAGAAGATCATATGCTCCAATGAACATATCTTGCTCCTAAGAGCACCTGTATTATGCCAAAAAACTCTAACTCATGATCAAGAGTGCATCATGACATAATACTATACATCCTCTAAAACAAGGATCATATATAAAAAACTGATAAGTTATAAACTCAACACCTCACCAAAAACTCCAAGAGTCCTCCATGGAAAACAAGGATGTCAACACCTTTTCAAAAAACATGAAGATCTAGCATCCTCTATCAATAGAACCAAAAATGTCAATGAACCCTTACTACAAACTAAAGGCATAATCCAAGAGCTTCTTATGACACCAACAACCATTGCAAAAGATCATCCATCTTCTAATCAAAGATTTTGCATGGCTCACAACACTGTAACAACAACATTTTAGAACCAATATCTTTAAACAAAGAAGATAGAACACATTATGTAACTGCACAAAACTCCCACTAAAAGTGATATGCAAACACTGGATTCAACATGCAACTGATACCCATTACCTGAAACACTGAGATGTACCATCCTACAACTTTTTGGAGTTGGAGTGTTCTGCAAGTAATATCTTAAAACTGACATGCAACTACATGCAAGGTCATATAACTACCATGCAAGAACATGCAAGGTCATACAAGTCATAGGAGTGACATGCAAGCACATGCAAGTGACATGCAACAACATGCAAGGTCATACAAGTCCATAGGAGTGACATGCAAGCACATGCAAGTGGCATGCAAGCACATGCAAGTGACATGCAATGACATGCAAGTCCATATGAGCAACATGCAAGCACATGCAAGTGACATGCAACAACATGCAAGTCCATATGAGCAACATGCAACAACATGCAAGTACATGCAAGTAACATGCAACAACATGCAAGTACATGCAAGCTATTATGACTACATGCAAGCAATGTCCAATTCAAACTGTAGTTAACTCCAACATTATATCCATGCAAGGTGTCTCAACATTATCCACTCATGTACATAAAAAAACACAACTCCAAGTCTAAAAATAGGACCTAAGTCAAACTCCCACTGACTAGGAGTTTTCAAACTCTATCTTAAGACTTAGGAGAAGTCAACAAGGTCTTCATGGCTCCCATCTCAAAGTGGGCACCCAAGTTTGATATTATCCATTTAGAACATATATGCAAAAGTCAAAGTGTTGTAATTAATAAATAATTAATCTCTCAAAGTCTTTATGTGTTGGGGAACACATTCCAAGAACTTTGGAGACACATGAATTGGTTAGGATTGCAAGTTAATGTCAACTTATTCCAACAGGATTTTGATATTTTGGAGGAGAAATGGCTTGGGAAAAGAATTTCTTATCATCATTTATGTGTGTTTGGTTGTGAAGCATTTGTGTATATTTCCAAGGAGCAGCGAACGAAGCTTGATTTCAAATCAAAGAGGTGTATTTAGGCTATAATGAAGATCAATTTGGTTTTAGGTTGTGGGATTCCATCGCCAAAAGGATTGTTCGCAGTCAGGATGTCATGTTTAATGAGAAAAAAATTCTAGGTTTGCAGCCACAGGACACATCTTCAAACACATATTTAGATGTTGATTTATTTAATAATGGCAATAACAGGCAATCTTTTGTTTCATTCTCCCAGCCTTTAATAGTTTCTACGCAATCCGCCCAGCATCAAACTCTTAGCGCACACCCTTCAAACATAGGAGCCCCTATTTACACTAGTGCATAGCCTTCACTAGTTTACTCGCAGCCTCAAGTTAATGAATAGCCTCGTAATGTGCATTTGCAACCACTTAATATTTATACGTAGCCTCCCTTGAATACTACGTCACCCTCTGATGTTACTATGCCACCCTCCCACATTAGTGCACCTGCTTTATTTGAGTCACAAGCAGCCTCTCCCAACTCTTGGACAGGCTCAGGGCAATTTATTTCCAGAGGCATTTCAGATACAAAGGGAAAATATTGGTTGACCTCTGCAAGAATAGGGGAGTAATATTGGAGTTAATTTACAGTCTAATATAGAAAATGTGCAACAACAGAGATAGAGTAATGAAGAAAATGAAAAAAAAGGGTTATTTGCAATCAGAAATGGGTCCTCAACTAAAGAGATCTACCCATGAGAGAAAGCAACCAACGAAATTCAATGACTATGAATTATTGCTCTCTACTGAGGCAGAGCCTGTAACTTTTAAATAAGATTACAAAGATGCAAATTCAGTGAAATGGATGGAGGCGATGAATGAAGAAATGGAGTCTTTCTATACAAATGAAACATGGGATTTAGTTCCTCTTCCTCCAAATCGAAAGCCACTGGAAAATAAATGGGTATATCATTTGAAAGAGGAAGATGACGGTCATAAACATTACAGAGCTAGATTGGTTGTCAAGGGTTTTTCTCAACAAAAAGGAATTGATTTTAATGAGATTTTTTCACTAGTTGTGAAAATGCACACCATTCGAGCAGTGTTAGGCTTGGAAACTGTTTTGGACCTTAAGCTTGAGCTACTTGAAGTCAAAGAAACATTTCTTCATGGAGATATTGAAGAGAAATTATACATGGAGCAACCTGAAGGTTTTGCACAACAGAGTCATGAACATTTATATTGCAGATTGAAGCAAAGTTTGTATGGGCTCAATCAAGCCCCGAGGCAGTGGTACCTTAAGTTTGATAACTTCATGACTTAGCAACATTTCACTCGTTGTGAGTCAGACCCATGCATTTATTACAAGAAGCTTGCTAATGGTGAGTTTGTTATTATTTTACTCTATGTTGATGATATGTTGGTTGCTGGAACTAGTGTGAAGATTGTTCATGAATTAAAACAACATTTAGTTCAATGCTTTGCCATGAAAGATTTAGGGGCAGCAAAGTATATTCTTGGGATGAATATAATTAGGGATAGAAATAAGAGACAACTCAGATTATCTCAAGAAAAATATATTCTTAAAATCTTAGATAGGTTCAACATGAGAAATGCAAAGTCTGTTAGTACTCCTTTAGCTAATCATTTTCACTTATCTTCAGCTATGTGTCCTAAAATAGAAGAGGATCAAGAACACATGAAGTGTGTTCCATATTCATCAGCAGTTGGCAATCTCATGTATGCTATGACCTGTACTTGTTTGGACATTGGTCATGCAGTGGGAGTTGTGAGCAGATTTTTGAGTAATTCGGTAAATCACATTGGCAGGTAGTATAGTGGATCTTTATGTATTTGAAAGGTACTTCTGATCATGTTTTATGTTTTGGTGGTAAGGATACTCACCTACGAGGTTATGTTGATTCAGATATGGCTGGAGATCTGGATAAACGGTGTTCTACTATTGGTTATGTGTTTACTTTTGCTGGGGCAGTGATCAGTTGGCTTTCTCAGTTGCAACAAGTGGTTGCACTTTCTTCTACGGAGGCTAAATATATTTCTCTAACTAAAGGAGCAAAGGAAATGATATGGTTGTAGTAGCTATTAAGTGAACTATGGTGTAAGCAATCAATTTTTACTCTATTTTGTGATAATCTATTCACTTGGCCAAGAATTTTGCCTTTCACAATTGGACAAAGCATATAGAGCTACGATATCATTTTATTCACCATGTTATTGAAGAGGGTAAGCTGCAGGTGGAGAAAATTGACATGAAGTTGAGTCCAGTTGATATGTTGACAAAGGTAGTACCCAGGGAGAACTTTGAATTATGTAGAGCTTCTCTTAGATTTGTCCAGTTCTGACAATAAACATGCAGTGGAGGGATATCTTTGAGCAGCTATTTGGTCTTAAAGTAGGAGATTGTTGGGTTCAGTGAAGCCCAAATTGGCAAGTTTCTTTGTTGGGTTCGGTGAAGCCCAAATTGGCAAGTTTCTCTCACATATTCGAAAAGGATGCCTTTTGCAACTGACTTCTTTTCACATGTATTCACAAAATTAGAAGTTGTATACGCCTAAAAATGACACGATTCATCCTAAATAAATATTGTAAATATTTATTCCATTCTTCTATCAATTAAATAAATAATTTAAATTTATTTAATCGATTCACTATCCTACAATTAAATAAAATTATTTTATTTAATTAAAATCCCTAAATTCTTCTAAATCACAAAATCCACCTCATCTTTCCACCTCATCTTTCCACCTCATCTCTTCCACCTCACCATGTTGCACATATAATTAAATATTCTTAATATTTAATTAGCTAATATCCTCCATTTTCCAAAATAAATCTTTAAATCCATTATACTCCACAAATTGAATTTTTAATTCAATGTTCCCCATTATCCTCCACTCTGAATTTTTAATTCAATTGTCATAACCCATTGTCCCCCACTCTAAATTTTTAATTCAACTCTCATAACCCATTATCCCCCACTTTGAATTTTTAATTCAACTGTCATAACCCATTGTCCCCCACTCTGAATTTTTAATTCAAATGTCATAATCCACTGTGAATAAAAGATTTACTTTTATTCCTAGCCATTGATCTTCATATCTTCTCTCAACCGTTGATCCTCATTCTTCCAAGTCTATAAAAGAAGCTTCATCCCTCCATTCTACTCATCCAGGTTATTTGTATTGTTACTCTACAGAATTCTACCCCCATGCCTTTGGCACCCCAATACCATTCGCTTGAGATCACCCTTTTTCTTTGAAGCTCTACTTCACAGCAATATCTATCAATATAACCATTTACTATCGACATCCTACAACGCAGCTAAAAGAGTGCACTCACTGAGGGCCTACTTCATCAGCAAAGGATGGTTGTAATAGGCGAACAATAGAAGCTTTGAAACAGGGAAGCTTTGCATTGTTATTCATTTGTTTCATTTCCTTCTATCTTTCTTGTTTTCATTATTTTGTTGATGTTTGGGTTTGATATTGTTCATTTGATTAATCCACATTTTACCCTAACATTTTTGGCACCCACCGTGGGGCCTTACCCCTTTATCTCATTAAAATCTGAGCTTTTTTGAAGGCAAGTTCCGTACAGGTCACGCACAGGCTACTTCGGTGCATTTGAACATTTCTTCTGCGCATATGTCCACTGTTACTGCGCATTCATAATTACTGCACATATGTTCATTTACACGGTGCATTTGAGTACTGTTACTGCGCATTTGTCCGTTCTGCGCTTCTGTGTATTCTTGATGCACTTCTACGCATTGTTGCGGTGCATTTGTCTTTGCTGCGCTTCTATTGACTATCTCTGCGCATTTAGTCACTGAAGCTGTGCATTTGTAATAAGTAATTGTTTTAGTACTTTTCTAGGAAAGTTTGCTAATGCTAACCTTTTCGCAGGTGTTCTCTAGAGCTGTTTCGTAGGATAGGCTCGGGTTTAGTTCCATATAGTTGCATCTAAATAGTTCACACTTCAATTTCTAAGGGATAGTAAAACTGATGTTCATTCAAATCCTCACCTAGCTCTAATTAGGGAAGAAGTAACTGAATCATTTATTTCTTGCATTGCAACACTTTCCAAGTTATTGCTATCTGGGAGTAAAAACTGCACTCACCATTGATTTTGGGGTTAAAATTGAAATACTACTATCTCGTTGGACCAAAACTTCAAAGTTAACTATTTCGTGCTATGAGGATTAAAACTGAACTCACCATTAATTTTTGGGTTAAAATTGAACTACTGCTATCTCGTTGGACCAAAACTTCAAAGTTAACTATTTCGTGCTACGAGGATTAAAATTGAACTCACCATTGCTTTCTGAAGATAAAAGTAAACCAATGCTATCTTGCTAAAATCACTTCGAAGTTTTGAGCTTGAGTAGATTAGCCCATTTAGTTTTTCTACTTTTAAATAGGTTGGATTAATCTGTGTCTTCTGTGCTTGACGAACTTATGCTCTCCCCTTTACTGGGTGTTCAGAGTGCCAGACTTGTCATTCTATCTGTTTAACCTTTAGGATGGGCCTACCCTTGGATGCATGCTTGTCCAAGTGGGAATGACCCTGAGTGGTAACAAGCTAAAGCCAAGCCCTACCAAGCCACTTAAAATAAATTGTGCTTGAGGTGAAAACTTCCTGCAACAAGTGCTGCTATGTTACACCGACGACCAACCTCCCCCAAAACCCTCACAGGCGCAACCCTTTGAGGCTGGGAGACTCCATAACGGAGAGTAGTGCCACCGCATGTGTAACTACTTGAATGGTTGCCTGCATTAAATACCTCTTGTTCTAGTGGCCAAAATCCCTTATAATCCATTTCTAGCCTAGGATCTTTGTGCTTGCGTTTGTTCAATTTAGTCCAAAATAGAGTCAAAAAAAAAAACCACAAAAACAATGAAAAAAACCATAAAATATTCTTTGTGCTTGCTATGTTTTCTTGCTATTAATTCATAAAATCAGATCAAGGAGGCCTTTTTCTAGCCACCAAAAAAAAATTGTAAAAAAATTCCATTTTTTCGCCATATCTTCCTTGTTTTCACTCCATTTCCTCTGAAAATTCACTGAAACCCCTGAAATTCCATTCTACATATTTCCTTCCTTGAGGACCATATCCCAAATTCCCCTTATCGAAGCCCAAAATCCCAAATTTGTCTATTTTTAGGGTTTGTCATAACTTCTTTGATTTTCACCCAAACACCTTCAAATTTGGCCACAGTGTTCATTTCCCATTTCTACTCCCTTGTCCCTCTTCGACTGATTTTCTCATTCTTTCACCCCGCTTATGAAATCCCAATTTTTCTGTTTCCCTATCCCTCAGAAAGTGCCCAAACCCTAGTCAAACCCCCATTACCCATCTGAGTTTTTCCCAAATCCAAATTTTCCCTTCCTAAAAAAAGTTTTTGTTTCTGTTTTTCTACCCATTCCCAAAGGAGGCAAAAAAAAAATAAAAATTGAGAAAATATTTTTACCTATTTGGAGCACCCATTTCAGCCTAGCTTCACTTTCTGAGCGCAGATTCAACCTTGTAGTCAGTCTTCATCCGGGAGCACCCATTTCAGCCTAACTTCACTTTTTGAGATCAGATTCAACCTTGCAATCAGTCTTCATCCATTTCACCCAAAGTGTCTCTCTCTCGTCAATCTATTCCATACCGGTTTGACATAGGTCCCTTTTATTTCATATCATTAGTGAATTCACGTAAGCCTAGTAGGTCACAGTACCTTTGCTAGTAGTCTTGTTGAAATGACTAGTCCCTACACAGTAAGACAGGTACTGGCTACCCTTACTAGTGGCTACCGTCGTGTGTCAACCGTCTTACTTGAAATCATTGAGCGAGAAAATCCTTTGTCCAAATCTTGCCCTAGGTATCCCATTCACAACAGTCTTAGTCGGCACCTTGCCATAATTTCTAATCCTAGTCCACTCCATCCCACGTCACCTTGCATGGTCCTTACTTGATCCTAGTACAAAAAGCAAATAGAAATGGCCGGCTCATCCAATCACATCTTTCCACCTCAGGATGGTGATGAAGAAATTTCTCATGAAGAATATGAAGCGCACATCCAAGATAGAAAATTCCAACACCTAATAGAGAAGGTACTCCAAGAAGACCCTCATAAGTATTTCCATCATCTTGCTAACCTTGGAATCAAACTCCCCGCAGACTTTGATATAAACACGATCATGGAAACTATAGACAATGATCATGAGAGGGGTACAAATAACACAGTCCCGCATGCAAATGATAGAGGAAAGAAACCCATGGATCAAAATGCTCCTATGGAAGAAATGCAAAAACAACTCAAGAACCTCACACAACAAATATCAGATCTTAAGATGGGTACAAGTACCAAGAACTACTCCTTGGAAGATATAGCTCCTTATCCTTTTCACAAAAGTCTGGACATGAGACCATTCCACTATAGGTTCGAGGTGCCAAAGTTTGATAAACATAAAGGGAAGGGGGACCCTAGAGATCATATCTGGGAATTCAATGTAGCATGTTTAGAAGTAGCTCACAACGAGACCTACTTGATGAGACTATTCCCAAGATCTTTAGGTGGTCAAGCTATGGAGTGGTTCTTGTGTCTCCCACTCGGAATCAGAACTTTTGATGAACTTATCAATAAATTTATAACACGCTTCTCTTACAACATCGAACACGAGGTATCTATGCTAGATCTATGCAACACCAAACAAAAGAGTGGTGATTCATTCGCCACCTTCTTACAATGATGGAGACAACTAGCTAGTAAGTGTTCTTATGATATGCCTGAGAAGCAGCTATTGGAGATGTTTGTCCACAACCTAAACACTGATCTTAGCTATCAAATACAGATACAATGCCCTACATCATTCACAAAGGTCATTGAAATGGGCTTATTCATCGAAAAGGCCATGATCACTAAAGGAACAATCAAGCTATACAAGGACACACCTACCTCCAATTACATAATGGATAAATCAAAGTTTTGGACCAAGAACAAGAATGTGGTCAACGATGGGGTAGTAGATGCCAAGGCGGAAACTCCCAAGCAACAACCCATTTTCACTCTCAAGGGAGAAACAAACAATGGTACACTCAACAAGCCACCCTTAAGGGAGCCCAGACCTTGGTTCAGTTTAAATCCAAGGAGAGAATTCACACCATTGGGTGAGTCTCAAGAGTTTGCACTAAGGAAGTTGTTGGCTAACAACGAAATTTCTCTACCACCAACAAGTGATTACGAGCCTATAGTAAAACCTCCCTACTGGAAGGACACAGACTATTGTGAATATCATCGAGGAAGGGGGCATACAACTAACAACTGCATTCACCTCAAAAATTTCATACAAGATATACTAGATCAGAATCAGGGAGGGACACAACAACATACCTCCAATGAATCTCATGTGGCCTACAGGGATCCACTTCTGAAACACAATAGGCCATATAACAACAACAACAATGGCTACAATAACAACGGCAACAACAGTAATGACAACAACAATAATCGCAACCAGCCAAATCAGAACAACGGGACTAGTAATGCCAACTATGCAAGTGTGCCATTTGACTACACCATAAACTGCATTTCTAAGCAAACTCCACAAGTCAATGTCATCTCACCCAACCAACAACTAGGACCTAACAGAACTGGTTGTAGCATAATTACCCGCAGTGGTAAAGTCACGCTCAATACTGCCCCTCCAAGGTCGTCACCGTCTCCATCCAATTTCTATCAGTACAATGTCATCGACCAGTTACAGAAAACTCTAGCTCACATTTCTATATTGGAGCTATTGCGTCTATCTCCTTCTCATAAGGAGATTCTTGAGAAAGCCTTAGTGGAAACCACTGTCCCCACTAATCTGGCCCAAGAGAAGTTCTAGACCATGGTAGGTAATCTGACATCCTCCAACTCCATATCGTTTACTGAGCAAGATGACCTCTTTGTATCCCAACCTCATAACACCCCCTTGCACATTATCGCATTCATACACAAGCACCGCATCAAGAGGGTTCTCATTGATGGGGGTGCTGGTTTAAATATTTACACATTAAAGCTAGTCCTTGCATTGGGGTTCTCCGAACAGGCAGTTGATCCCAGGAGGAAAATTACCATCAAAGCATATGACGAGGAAGAAAGAACCACAAAGGGAATAGTTGTCCTACCCATTCAAGTGGGACCAGTAATAAAAGATGTGGTGTGTCAAGTCCTTGATCAGGAGCTCGCTTATAATATCCTACTAGGGAGACCATGGATTCACGCCATGAAGGCTGTCCCCTCAACCTATCATCAATGCATTAAGTTCCCATACAATGGCAAGCAAGTCACCATTCAAGGCGACCCTGACCCCTACCAACACTGCAATTCTTTCTGTGCAAAACCTAAATGTGTCATACCCAACAATAGAGCATACATTTCCCCTACCCCGCGATAGCACCATACCACTAAAGCTTCCTCCTCAAAACCAATGGAGCAAAAGATTACCATAAAAGAAACTGGGGTGGGAGAATACTCAATTGAGCACAGTCTCAATCTTGCCAAGCTACCTTTGTCTCCTAGATCTTTTGGCCAACCCAGACATTTTCCAAAGCCATCTGCTCCTCCTGTAGCTCCCACAACTCCCTTTGTAAAATGGGGGACCTTATCTGATGAAATAGAGGAGCGAGATCTCCTGCAATGGCTTTATGCTGAAGAAGAAAACACACCCCAAGATCTGCCTAGACTCCCAACAGAACTCTATGGACGAGGTGAGACTATTTTGCACAGGATGGGATATGAAGGACAAGGTCCCATCGGCCTCAGAAAAGAAGGAATCATTGAACCTATTCAACCTTCTTCATCCTCATCGGCTAGAAACACAAGTGGCCTAGGATACAAAAGCAAAGCCAAAGCCAAAGAAAATTCCTATCTTGTAGAAACAATCCAAACAATCCAAGTAGACAGTGACACAGATTCAAATGAGTATGAATGGGATGAGCTAATAGAGCACTCCTACGACAACAAAGAGGTCGACACCATCCAAACTCTTAGCCCCTACCGTGAGGGACAAATGCAATGGAACAGACCACTGGAGTCTGATTTGCCCATCCCTCGGATTATGGCTTTCGAGGAAAGTTTAAATTCCATTGCAATAAACAACTTGGAGGAAAGTACCACCCTGAACGCTACCCCCGCCAATGCGTCTAACATTTCCATCCACACCATTAATGAATCAGGTCTATCATCTGACTCCCTTCCGCTCTTGCACCCTGATCTTATTGAATGGACTCTACAAGGAACTCCCCAATTAGATATGTTCCAAAACGACGATGCTTACATTGATTATATGGAACTTAGGGACCACTTACCCAAGGGAGATCATAAAGCTAGTTTTTCTATTGAACTGAATACTATGGCTTACTTCGGGGAGGGTGCCAAGCCTTCCAGTCACAAAAATATCAAGATCAAAAATGGATCTGACGGTGAAAACTGCCTTGCGGCAGTGTCAGATCACAAAACAGTAAAAATAAAGGACGCATCCGAAGGTGAAAACCCAACTGTGGTACCTAACGATGGAATGCTTGACACTCTCCCTAGTGATCTATACCAGGAAAGGTCACAGATTGTTGTGGAACCAACAGAGCCAGTGAATATTGGAACAAAAGAATAGCCCAAGATTATCCACTTTGCCAAATCTCTTACACCACCAGAGAAAACCAGGTTTGTACCGTTCTTTAAGAAGAAGAGAGGCAGCTTTGCTTGGTCATATGCAGACATGCCGGGTCTAGAACCAAAATTAATTCTACATCATCTGCCATTGGATCTAGGAGTAAAACTAGTAAAATAGAAGTTGAGAAAAATGCATCCTCACATAGCACTTTTGGTCAATGAAGAACTCAAGAAATTGCTGGATGTGGGGTTCATCAGAGCCATAGATTACCCAAAATGGATATCCAACATTGTGCCAGTGTCTAAACCAGATGGCCGGGTTTGACTATGGAATGATTTTTGAGACTTAAACAAAGCATGCCGTAAGGATGATTTTCCATTGCCAAACATCGATATCATAGTCAACCTAACTGTAGGACATACAATGCTATCACTCATGGATGGGTTCTCAGGGTATAATCAAATCAAAATAGCACCAGAGGACCAACACAAGATAGCTTTCACTTGCCCATGGGGTACCTTTTGCTGGAATATCATGCCATTTGGGCTGAAAAACACAGGTGCTACCTATCAACGAGCTATAACAACTATATTTCATGACATGATGCATGTAACCATGGAGGACTATGTTGATGATATCCTAGCAAAGTCTCTCACAAGAGACTCACACCTGGATGTGCTAGAAAAAGTATTTCAAAGATTGGACCAATTCCAAGTCAAATTGAACCCAAAGAAATGTGTGTTTGGGGTAACTTCAGGCAAGCTGCTAGGCTTCATCGTGTCAGCAAATGGAATAGAGGTAGACCCTGCCAAGGTCAAAGCTATAATGGACATGCCACCACCCAAGACTCTAACTCAGTTGAGATCACTACAGGGCAAGCTGCAGGCCATCTGCAGATTCATATCATAGCTGGCAGACAAGTGCCAACCTTTCTGTTATCTCCTGCATAAGAACATTCCATTTAGGTGGGATAAGCGGTGTGATGAGGCATTCAACAAGCTAAAGGAGTACCTTATGAATCCACCCATTCTCATGCCTCCAATCCAAGGAAAACCTCTAATTCTCTACATATCTGCTACACCTACTGCTCTTGGAGCTCTTCTAGCGCAACAAGATTACGAGAACAAGGAAAGAGCTGTATACTACATCAATCAAACCTTAGTGGGCTACAAATTGCAATACTCACAAGTAGAAAGATCATGTCTCGCGGTAGTTTTTGCTTCACAAAAACTCTGACATTACATGCTTGCACATCCAGTAAAACTCATTACAAAAATTGACCCGCTCAAGTATCTCCTCAGCAAAGCAGCTCTCACAAGTCATCTAGCAAAGTGGGTAATGCTTCTCAGTGAGTATGACATCGAATATGTGGACAGAAAAGCCATCAAGGGACAAATCATAGCTGACCAACTAGCAGATGCACCATTACAAGATAGCAAGCCCATGTAGTTTGAGTTTCCTGATGAGTCCTTATTCACCATATCAACATCTTCTTGGAAACTCTACTTCGATGGGTCTTACACAAACCATGGATCAGGGGCCGACATCCTCTTTATAACTCCTCAAGGCGACACAATTCCAAAGTCTTACCATTTGTTATTCCCATGCACCAATAACATAGCGGAGTATGAAGCCTTGGTAATTGTTCTAAAGATGGCAACTAAGTGGAAAATCCAAGAACTGCATGTCTACGGTGATTCTCAGCTTATAATTAATCAGGTCAATGATGAGTACCAAACCAAAGATGAGAAGCTCATCCCCTACAAACAGATGGTCGACGACTTCAAAGAGCACTTTGGGACCATCTCCTTCAAACAGATACCTAGGATTGAGAATAAAGTAGCAGATGCAATGGCTACCATAGCCTTTCTTCTAGAAATACCTAAAAATGAGTCAAGGTATGAGTTCTTAGTAGAAACTATCCGGCAACCAGCATATGATCTCCTTGAGACCCATTCCATCTGCCTTCTAGTTGGATCTGATTCACCTTGGTATGGTAAGACTTACACTTATCTCAAGGACAATGTTCTCCCACCTGACCTCTCTTCCAACCAAAAGCGAACTTTCATACGACAAATCTCTCGCTACACCATCATAGTTGATACCCTTTATCGACGTGGTCTGGATGGTACTTTGCTCCATTGTTTAGAACAAGAAGAATCCACAACTACCTTGAAATACGTACACGAAGGGATCTACGGAACACACTCCAGCAGTCCTTCTTTAGCCAAGAAACTCATGTGTTTGGGTTATTACTGGCCAAACATGGAAATGGATTCATATCAGTTTGTCAAAAAATGCAAACAGTGTCAAATACACGGGAACCTGATTCATGCACCTGTTCAAGAGTTGAGACCTTTAACGACACCCTAGCCCTTTTGCTAGTGGAGACTTGACCTTGTGGGAAAGATTCATCCACCCTCTTCCAACGGCCACAAATTCATCATAACCACCACTGAGTATTTCACAAAGTGGATTGAGGCCGTTCCCCTGACCACCGTCACAGGCAAACAAATTTCTTCTTTCATTCTAAATTACATTATCTACAGATATGGCATTCCTTCATCCATCATAACGGATAACGGAAGACCGTTCAAAAATCAGGATGTCCAGGAACTCTGTGAGCATTTTAAAATCCAACATCGTTTCTCCTCTCCATACTACCCCCAAGTTAACGGCCAAGCTGAGGCATCGAATAAAACCATTCTCAAAATCCTAAAGAAAACCATCAATGATGCTGGCCGTGATTGGCATGTCAATCCCACTTTGTGGGCCTACAGAACTAGTATACGCACTCCCACAGGTGCTACACCCTATGCCCTGGTCTATGGTTCAGAAGCCATCCTTCCCATTGAGGTCGAACTACCCTCTCTCAAGGTGTCGTTGAAAGGTCTTATATCAGACGAAGAATATAGGGTCTCCAGGTTACAAGAACTAGAGCTACTGGAGGAAAGGCGACAGAAAGCCTTCGATCATCTCAAAGCCTATCAACAGATGATGTCAAGAAGCTATAACCATAGAGTTCACCCAAGAATCTTCAAAGTTGGAGATCTAGTCCTTAAGGAAAATCCCCGCAATCAACAGGATAGGGAAAAGAAGGGAAAGTTCGAACCCAACTAGCTAGGGCCCTATGTGATTGTAGCTACTTACGGATTGGGGGCATATCAGTTGGCCACATTAGAGGGTGAGTTGTTCAATGATCCAATCAACAGCATGCACCTTCCCCAGTTTTATACCTAGGAGAATCCTAGTGCAAGGGGGGCACAAAAATACAAAAAAGTCAAAAAAATTAGAAAAATACAAAAAAATCAAAAAGGGAACAAAAGCAAAAAAGTCAAAAAAATTAGAAAAGTACAAAAGAATCATCCTTTGGTGAAAACCTGGCAAACAGGTGCCTTGGATAGGTATCATGATGAAAACCTGGCAAACAGGCATCATGTTTACTTTCTAGCTTCTTGTGCAAATAAAAATAAGTGATGAAAACCTGGTAAACAGACATTACTTGTGATAAACTGCCTTCTCCATCTCTAAGAATCCAGTCACTTTGAGTCCAGTCTTTCTTCACTCACATCTCATTCGACCCATATCTATCCCATAATAAACACCTGGCAGTTACCTATCATGGCTTGATAACTCTCCCTCTTCGTGGCCTTGTCAACCAAGGTTTTGTTCCATATCATCTCTTTAGTGTGAGCCTAGTATAGTGTCTCTCATCAGTTTCCATGGTCCAAGTCCATGAACTACGTTGCCTCTGTGTCGTCACGTAGGCAAGGCCATTGTCCCAATGCACCCCCGAGGCTTTCCATTGTCCCATCTGTTCCATATCTTGTCATTCTGTCCAGCGGAGTCCACCTCCACTCTCTCTTGCCTAGGTCTTAGGTCCATTAGGGTTTACCCTGAACTACGTTGCCTCTATGTTGTCACGTAGGCAAGGCCATTTAGCAATGCACCCCTGAGGCACTAAGTCAGTCCCTTAGGGTCCATCTCACCAATAAAGATTGCAAGAATCTCTTCTCACCAAACAAGCAGGTGCAAGTAGAACCCAAGCTCCAAGAAAGAACCTTGACTTTATGCAGCTTAACCTATTCAAACGCAAGGCAAAGTACCCAAGGCCTTCTAAATGATTTTACTCAAATTACAGCAGGAAATGAACACATCTAAATGCAAGAATGTTTTATGGATTGAAAACATGGTTAAGTTACAGAGTCTTGATTTTTGTTATCATGTCCTCCTACTCAAGGATGCCAAAAGCTAGAGATGCTATGATGAAGGCATGATCATTTTCTTTGTTTTCTATCTGTGGATTACACTTTAGTAATGTAACACCTTGTCTAAAGACATGATCGGCAAAAGATCATCGAGGACATCAAAGGTCTAACATGAACGGGGACAATCCTTGTTTGTTGAAATGTAAGAAGTACTCATTTCATCTCGATTCAATTTTGACTAGATGCTTGTATTGGCTTGCTAAAGCAAAACCCATGTAAGCAGTACTCAGCTCATCTCGGTTCAATTATACCTAGATGCTTGTATTCACTTACAACATTTTAGAAAAAGTACCAAAAATAAATCACCCAATGATGAAATAAAGCACTCCAATAGCAAAGCATCCATCCTATATCCATTTATACATCCATACCATACCCCATGCAATAAAGATCCACCAATGCAGAATATCAATACAAATAAAAGCTTGTGAGTCCTTCTATCGAGTCTTTCTTCTATCAATCAGATTTCTATCTATCATAATATCTTTCATCTTTGTCCAGTCAGTCTGAGCAATGATCCAAATACAAGGTCCATCCTTAATCCATACCAATCAAGTCAAGTCAATCTTGCACAAATGATCCAATCAAAATCAGGGGTCTTGATCTTTGTCTAGTCGTAAACCAACTCAATCAATTATAATCAATCAATTGTCTTATACAGGATGTGGCATTGTCAAAATCAGACCAACACATGCGTCTTACATGACATGCTTCATTTCCTGAAACCAGACATTATCCTTCATGTTTACTCTAGGGATATATCATTCCCCTCCATGACAACATGCCTGCCATGTTGCTCTAGGGATATATCGTTCCCCGCCATGACAACACTATCGTAGGCAATACCTTTTTTGTTCTTGTATCATTTGTGCATACTTGCTCACTTGCTTGTGTATGTTATCATTTTCTCTGGCATCACGTATCATTCGGCTCTTTCTTCACCCATTTTCTTCAAACCTAACCTTCTTCATCGTGAGATTGTCCATCTCACGCCTTCTGCCTTCTCCCCATCCAATCTCCCGAGGGGGCATCCTCATCATCTTCAATTGATACACGGTTGTGCATCCAGAAACTCTCAAGTTAATTGAGCTACCATTTGTCGATGTCTTCCGAGACCTCTTTGATGTGCACCGTTCAACATCAGATAAAGACCTAGAGGAAGCTAAAATGGACCTAGGAGGTTCTTTACCTCAAAAGAGATGTATACGAATCTCCTCATTTCTATATTCCAATTTACGCATAAATTCACAGCTTTCTCTATCCTCTATGCACTCTTTACAGATCTCTGGTTGTGTTCTTAGAGTATGGATTTTACTCATCTTACACTCCTGATCATCAACATTTAAGTCCTCCTCTGTTATTGGCACTTCCTTGCAGCTTCCATAAATATCATTTACTTCAGAATTTTGAAATTCAACCAGAAAACCATCATAATAAATCATGCCCTTTCTACAAAATCAAAAAAATCCAAAAACATCACAAAATCAAAAAATCCAAACACATCACAAACATAAAAAAAAATCCCAAAATAATATATTCATCACAAAAATCAAACTTGCTCCATCACACTCTCATCATCATCACATTTATCATCATCCCACATCATCATCACATCTATCCTCAATAAGCTTCCACTCGATCCAAGCTTTGCATCACCTATCAAAACATTGTCCTTAATCAAAATCCTCAACTATCAAATCAGCATCAATCAAAACTTGTCATCCTATCATCAAACTTGTACCAAGGGCAAACTGGGGCATGTATCATTATCAGACTATTTATTCTTTGAAGCAATGCTATAAACTGCATTGCATCAAAGAGGGGCAAAATGTATACGCCTAAAAATGACACGATTCATCCTAAATAAATATTGTAAATATTTATTCCATTCTTCTATCAATTAAATAAATATTCTAAATTTATTTAATCGATTCACTATCCTACAATTAAATAAAATCATTTTATTTAATTAAAATCCCTAAATTCTTCTAAATCACAAAATCCACCTCACAAAATCCACCTCATCAATCCACCTCATCTTTCCACCTCATCTCTTCCACCTCACCATGTTGCACATATAATTAAATATTCTTAATATTTAATTAGCTAATATCCTCCATTTTCCAAAATAAATCTTTAAATCCATTATCCTCCACAAATTGAATTTTTAATTCAATGTTCCCCATTATCCTCCACTCTGAATTTTTAATTCAATTGTCATAACCCATTGTCCCCCACTCTGAATTTTTAATTCAACTATCATAACCCATTGTCCCCCACTTTGAATTTTTAATTCAACTATCATAACCCATTGTCCCCCACTCTAAATTTTTAATTCAAATGTCATAATCCACTATGAATAAAAGATTTACTTTTATTCCTAGCCATTGATCTTCATATCTTCTCTCAACCGTTGATCCTCATTCTTCCAAGTCTATAAAAGAAGCTTCATCCCTCCATTCTACTCATCTAGGTTATTTGTATTGTTACTTTGCAGAATTCTACCCCCATGGCTTTGGCACCCCAATACTATTCGCTTGAGATCACCCTTTTGCTTTGAAGCTCTACTTCACAACAATATCTATCAATATAGCCATTTACTATCGACATCCTACAACGCAGCTAAAAGAGTGCACTCACTGAGGGCCTACTTCATCAGCAAAGGATGGTTGTAATAGGCGAACAACAGAAGCTTTGAAACAGGGAAGCTTTGCATTGTTATTCATTTGTTTCATTTCCTTCTATCTTTCTTGTTTTCATTATTCTATTGATGTTTGGGTTTGATATTGTTCATTTGATTAATCCACATTTTACCCTAACAGAAGTTACCCTTTTTGATGGATTTTTCCATTTATTGGAGATGAGACTGATTTATAAATAGTTGGCTACTACTTGAGTATGCATTGTATTTAGAATTAATAAAAGAGATAATCCCTGAAAGTGGACGTAGCCATTATTGGGCGAACCACTATAAATCTTATGTTCTTCTGTCTTTTAAATCTTTTAATTTCTATTCTTATTTTCTACAATTTTTCTTTTCATTTGCTTCTGCAATTTTTATCAACAAAAACTGCCAACCCTAACGCAAACTTGGTGAGAGGACTCGACGTGATAGACACCATCAAGGCTCAAGTCGAAGCATCTTGCACCAGAATTGTTTCTTGTGTTGACATTTTAGCCATTGCTGCTCATGATTCAGTGGTCCAAGTAGCTAATTTCCTCTCCACTCTGTTTAATTTTCCCTCTTATTTTAAATCGTTAGATGTAAGAGAGACAATATCAATATTAATGTTGATCAGAAAGAATATTGTTTTGGGTTGCCAGTTGGGAGGGCCAAAATGGATGGTATAGCTGGGGAGAAGAGACTTGCGAACTGCATCCCTGAGCGATGCAAACAACAATCTTCCTAGACCAACATCCAGCCTCAGCGAACTTATCTCCTCTTTTAGTAATCAGGGCCTTTCTACAAAGGACATGATAGCCCTTTCATGTAATTTAATTTAATGTTATATATATTGAATAGCCGCCCACTGTAAACAGTGGTGCATTGTAAACGACCGGCTGTATGGATTTTTTGACAAGCCTGTCAGAAATTTTTGACTAACGACTAAAGTCACTCAGCTGCTCTTGACTTGTTCATCCATACTACTGGTCAACTAGGTTTTGAATATATATTAGGTTTCGTATGTTTTTCAATCTGTCGGTCATTTATAATGCACCGATTGGTTAAGCCCTTCCTTGAATAGCAAGGCTGCAAGCTACTTACATTAACTAAAGGACTAATTGTTTTGATTACTTTTAGGTACTCATACAATTGGTCAAGCACATTGCATCACTTTAAAAAGCCACATCTACAATGAAATGAATATAAATAGTCCCTTTGCCACTTCTCTCAAGGCTAACTACCCAAGCACTGGTGGTGACAACAACTTGTCACCCTTATATGTCTAAACTCCCATTGTCTTTGATAACAAATACTACCTAAATCTTAAAAGCCAGAAAGGACTTCTTCACTCTGACCAAGAGCTATTCAATGGAGGCTCCACTGATTCTCAAGTGACTACCTATTCTACCAATAAAAATACCTTCTTTAGTGATTTTGCAGCTGCCATGGTGAATATGGGAAACATAAGCCCTCTCACTGGAACCAATGGAGAAGTCAGAAAGAACTGCAAGAAAATCAATTAGAAAGTATTCGTTGCAGCTCATAGTTCAATAAAATCAAGTATTAAATGGATGCCATTATATATGGTTGTAGAAGACTACCTTTGTTAGGAAATAAATGTCCCTAAATTTATTTATTTTTTAAATAATGTAGCGCTTCTCTTGTAATTAGATGTGAACTACCAAGAGAAATGAAAACTTCGATTAAGTTTTACAATTAAAAGAGCATATATCCCATCCCTTGCATCATAGAATGATTTCAAAATAGGGAACATGAAATGGTGGATCTATTTAAAAAAACATAAGAAAGTTATTTTCACTTTCTTTTGTAATTATTCAAATTTTGCTAGTCCTTAAAATAAATATTGTTTTAATTTTCTTTAGTCATCATTAATTATCAAAAATATTTTTTCATCATCCAAATATTCTATAGTAAGTGCCTACATTAATGCTTTGATCCCCTATGTCTTTGTAACAAATGCATTTTAATATTTAAAATTGGTTAAACTCTCAACAAATAAGAGCAAGACAATTCTTTAACTGCATCCCTTCATATTCCTAATTCAGATATATTTCTAACTTTAAGAATATATTTGAATCTAAATTTACATCTACATCCCAAGGGACTATTCCCTATAAAATCTTCATTGCTTGATTTCTCACATCAAGGGAATTCCACGATAAAAAAACTACTAATGTTTTACTTTTTTTGCAATGAAACTCTATGCTTTCTTCCGTTTACCATGGCCCAAATTCATTCTCATAGTAGACTTTTTATTTTTATTTTTCATGGTGGCTAATTAATTGGCTATGGTGCTTGGATTTTGCAACAAAGGATCATGGAAACTTCATGGAGTGTTAAGGCCAAGGTTGATGCAACATTCAATAACTTTGCCTTAATAAATAGAGCTACAAGCCAAACTCTAAGGCATGGATGTGCAAAGTGAAAGGGTTGTGTTTTTTAAACACCTTTTTTGTTTCAACATGGTCCTTTAAGGAATTATTAGAGGATTTATCTTTAATATGGGATTAAAATTGTTTGTATGCTTGGATTGTGTAATTTACCTCAGGTTCCTATCACTTTCATGATTTGAATGAGGCTATTTTGTTTTCTCATAGTTCTTGTGTGGGAATGGAGTGTTAGGGAATCAAGGCATCAAGCATGTGCACAACACTCACTTCAATCAAAAATCCACGTTTCAATATGATAAACATCATGATGGACTATACAACATCAACAACTTCCATGTCAATCTTATGTGTCATATCCCTCAACTTCATACCAACCTAATCCATCCACATATCAAGTCAATCCTACATCATCCTATCCCACTTCTTCCAATCTTAACCAATATCCATATCAATTCACACCCCAAGAACATCAACATCAATCCATACCCCAAGATCATCCAACTACTTATTCCAATATTTCACCTTACCACCTGTGAAGGGGAAAATGGATTAATCAATTAAGAATAATGAAACCCAATACATCTATGAAATGTGAAAGTAAAAGATATATTAAAGTAAAACAAAGAACAATACTTACAACCTTTTACCTTTCTTCTTCCATAGTTCGCCTATCTCTTCTTGACCTTGATGATGATGAAGCCCTCAGAAGTGAATGCTCCCTTGCTTGTTGAAAGTGACAAGAATGGAATGGCTGAGATATTTTGTGTGATTGAAGATGAGCTTCAACACACTAACAATGGAGGATATGAAATGCTTAAGAAAGTGGGGTGCCAAAGGCGTGCCTATGTTCCTACAACATAAGTTTGCTCAAGTGATAGATATGAAATGAAGAAGAGGAAGGCTGTATTTATAGAGTTATGCAGAAGAAGATCAATGGTTGAGAATAAAAGGGAAGATCAATGGAGGAAGATTATTGAGGAACGTGCAACAAATGGAAGAAAGACGTGTCATTCGAAAAGCAGCTTTGTTGAGCTAACTCCTTTCTTGATGAGGATGAGATTTGATTTTCTTAAATTAGAATTGATTTTTCTAATTTAAGAGAAAGTTTGCTTTAGCGATGCTTTGAAACTGCTTTTGCTTTTGTATGACAAGAGGAAAGTATTTTTAGAAGATAAGAATAGTTTTTGAAGATAAGAAAGCATAATTAAATAAATGAATTTATTTAATTATTTTGTAGATAATTGAGAGGAATAAAATAAAATATAGAAATATATTTTATTGTGTAGATTTCTGAAGAATGAAATAAAATATAAAAATATATTTTATTTAGTGGCTATTTAAGATTTTATTTAAATAAAATTACATTTTATTTAAATTTGGAAGAATAAAAGATTTTAATTAAATAATTAAATTTTTTTAATTATTCAAAAGAGTGAAGTTGATGAAAATGAATTTAATTAATTAAATAAAATGTAATTTATTTAATTAAATGAGAGGGGATGAATCAAATAAATAAATAAATTTATTTATTTATTGATAAAAGAATGTGAATAATGAAATAAATATTTAAAATATTTATTTAAGTAGAGTCATGCCATTTTTAGGCATATACATTTTGCCCCTCTTTGATGCAATGTGTTTTATCACGTTGTTTCAAAGAATAAGAATTTTTTACGGTGATACATGCCCCAGTTTGCTCCTGGTACAAGTTTAACGACAGGATGCCCCCTCGGGAGATTGGACGGGAAGAAGGCAGAAGGCGTGAGATGGACAATCTCATGAAGAAGAAGGTGAAAAATGGGTTAGGATGGAGAAAAACGAGATATGGTTCAGAAGAAACAGACATGGGAAGTAGCCACAGTTGTCATACAATCTGATATGGTTCACTTGCTATATATAGGAGCTGGGTCCACAAGTTCTATTCATTTATACACTTGTCCATAGTTGATTAGTCCGCTTGAGAGCTTAGGAGAGCATGGCAGCTAGCGAGATGGATATTTCGCGCAAGGAGCATCGGTTTGAGTGGATCCGAAGGTTCGATCGGCCAGCGGAGGCAGGACCCCCAGTATGTAGTTCGTCAAAACTTGCTAAAAGTTAATTTTTTAGGCTCATTAATGGCTAGGAAAAACAACTAGAACATATGCATCGAACCGTCTTTTAGCACATATGACCTCCGAATTGGAGCATTTGCTGCGATATGGCACATTTAAGCTCTGAATTAGCGCATTTGACAGTTCAGTGCATTTATGCTCTAAATTGGCGCATCTGTGGGGAAACAGTGCATGTGACATAAGAATTGGCGCATGTGCCAGAACGACGCATACACATCAAAGGGCGGCCCATTCATGGTGAAGTGCTACATGTGATATGGATCGGCACATTTTCCACCTAGATCGATGTATTTGCACTAGGAAAATTAGTTGACTTAATGAAATTAACCCAATTGGCATCTTGATCAATGCATCAACTGATTAGTGATCTCTGAGATTGCCAGGAATCTAGTCGAGAGATGATATGTTGTTTTGATTAATTTGATATGTTAAGTCAATGATAGGATAGTTTGGTTGCTCTAAGCAAGTTTTCTTGGATATGGCTTTTTGTTGACGTTATGCTTCGCTTGGTTGCAGGAGGATATTCGGGATGTCCTTATGTCACGAGAGCAGTTCCCGTTGCCGTTGCTACAGCGGTATATGTTGATTGAGATAGACCGGGAGGCTCTAGGTGCTATGCGCCTTCATTACATTTTCTTTATGCCTGAGGTTCGCACGAACCGAGTGATGTTGACTACAGCAGTGGAGCATTTCCACAGCGAGGATGGGACATTCCATCTTTCGATGGGAGAGATGGTGATCACTCTCGAGGATGTGTATAGGATTCTGCACCTCCCAATTCAAGGAGAGCTAGTTGAGTATGAGTCACAGTGGGACGCTAGCTTGGAGGAGTGTAGACATGTGTTTGACGACCCTGAGTTGGTGGAGCAAGTGATTTCATGCCAGGATATACAAGACTGCTATGACTACTTCCCGGGCATAGTGGCAGGATTGATCGGTGGCGTAGTATGCCCCGATAGGTGGTCACATGGCTTCTCGATCAGTTGGGGAGGGTGTTAGAGAGCATGATTGTGGATGGGATGCGGTACGCATGGGGTGTGTGTGTGCTTGCACATCTATGCAGAGACATGCCCCAGGTGGTGTATCACAGAGGAGCCAATTTGTCAGCAGGTGTTTCTCTCTTGCAATTTTGGTTGTGGGAGCACATTGCTATCACACGGCCAATATGTTTATTTCAAAGGCAGAGGGGTGAGCCCTATAGTTATGGCTATGTAGGTGTGATTTCCCAGCACAGGCTGGGGAAGCTAGAGTAATAGAGACATGCTTTTGATAGCATGGATGTAGTCATATCGCGCCCATACCTAGATTGCGAGATATGGGATGATGAGGCAGATGAGCTTCCCTACTATTTTTAGACTCAATGGCTGATTCAGAGGACTAGGTACATACTAGAGATATAGATTGTTAGTAGGGTCTAGAGGCAGTTTGGCAGAGTACAGGGCAGACCACAGGGACAGGCATGTTTCTCTAGGACTCATGCAGAGAGGTATAGATGGGGTCCTGTGGCATCCTACGACGAGGCATTGGTTGACTTCCAGTAGATTCCATATGCAGCGTGGCCCATGAGGAGGGAGATAGTGGATGCTGGTATGACGCCAGACTATGAGGAGTGGTTCGTTACTCATCCCTTTCCTAGATACTCAGGGCTAGGAGAGTTAGCTCCTCGTATCGATGAGGAGGATTCAGATGATGAGGATGTAGCTGGTAGGAGGAGGGGAGGATAGAAGAGGAGGAGAGGAGATCAGGGGGATGATGGAGGAGAGGGAGGAGGGGGTGGTAGACTGAGACAGAGGAGGAGGAGGTCTGGGGAGGGGCCTTCAAGTCTGCAGGCAGTTGTGTAGCCACAAGTTGTAGGATAGGTGCAGGCATAGGTTCCAGCACAGCAGGTGGGACAGCAGAGGCAGATGTCACCACCTTAGTAGGTGGCACAACAGCAGGTACAGGGGTAGGTGCCAGCACAACAGATGGCACCGAGATAGGGAGAGTAGGCTCTATAGCCTGATTTACAACAGCAGGCGATGGTTGCACTACGGGGGTAGATTAGGCAGCTAAGGGCTCAGTTGAGAGAAACAGAGTATCGCAGGGATGCGGATGCGGGACAGTTATCAGAGTTGACCAGAGAGAGATACAGCCTTAGCTAGCATGCGGGTGATGAGAGCAGAGAGAGATGTAGTCGTGATGGCGATGGGCACAGATGGTACATCTAGCTTCTTGGTTTCATAGGTGTAGTAGGCACACACGCAGCTGGCACAGGTACAGAGTGAGCTTGGTCGAGCACAGGCTCAGGCGCAGTACTACAGAGGGTTATATCATGGAGCAGTGGCTGCAGATCAGCGTGCACCTAGCTTCTAGAGCCAGTCAGGGGCATCGCAGAGGGCAAGCGGGTCTCGATCTGTGGGATCAGTCAGGGGCCTTCAGTAGTCAGAGGGAGATAGAGGAGAGGATAGCGCAGGGAGCAGTGCTCCATAGTGGTAGGGCTAGTCATATTTGGACACTTGTACCATTTTTGGATTCGAGGGACACATTTTTTATGGCTGAGACAGCCTGTATATGTATCATTTTTGCCCTGAGACATGTATCACCATTTTTGTTGTACCTTGTATACATTTTATGATATGACTCTGAGAGATGGATAGATGTTTGATATATTTTACATTTGGACATGTTTTGATGATTATATGATGATGTCCTTTATGGATGCTCTATATGCTCATGTTTTTCCTTATGTGGATATGCTATGGACGCAATCTATTTCATGATGTATTTGTATATGTGATAAATGCTAGATGGAATTGGGATGATTTGATATGCAAATGTAAATGTGAAATGTTATGATTATGCATCTCTATGTGGATATGTCTATGTGTTTGATTTTTCTTTTTTGATATGACATGTGGATGCAAATGTACGTGGATGACCTAATGCCCTTTATTATGTATGCAAAATGATGTAACCATGTGGAGGACTACTTCATGTGATATGATATGTTACTTATGCTATGTTTTTGATATGTCCAAATGTACTCAATCGACATAGAGATGATATAGATATGAAGAAGAAAAGAGATGAAGGAATGAGTTTTTGCGCTTGATATGCTGCAGGATTTTCTTATTGCATGGATGATATGGATTTTTGGATATAGGATGGATATGGATTATCATCTTGCAAGGTTTTACTTTCATCATTGGGTACTTGTTGGTATTTTTCACTTTTTGAAATGTTGTAAGGAAATACAAGCATCTAGGTATAATTAGACTAAGATGACCTGAGTATTCTTTACATGGATTTTGATATAGCAAGTTGATACAAGCATCTAGTCAAACTTGAATCTAGATGACCTAAGTACTTCTTACATTTCAATAGACAAGGATTGCCCCTATTCATGTTCAGACCTCGGAAGTCCTCGATGATCTTTTGCTGATCACGTCATTAGATAGAAGTCATCTCATTACTAAAGTTTAATCCACAAGCAGCAGACAAAGAAAAGATTATGCTCCCATCATAGCATCTCTAGCTTTTGGCATCCCTGAGTAGCATAGGAAGACATAATGATAAAAAATCCAAGACTTTATTAAGTTAACCTACTCACAAAAGCATTCTTGCACTAGATGTGTCATTTTGCCATAATTGATATAGAATTGTTTGAAGTGTTTCAGTATGATACTCTGCTTTGGAATAGGTTGATGTTTTTGTGTCAAGAATTTTGGTTTGGGTAGCTTGTTTTTGTTGTGCTTGCTTGTCTAGTGAAAGGTATCACAATCCTTATTGGTATCCTCTTAGAAAAGTGGCATTCAAGAATCCAAATCCGCAACTAGGTTGAGGAGTTGCCCCCAGTTTAGACAAAGATCAACTTATTATGGGAGAGACGACAGACAGACATGGAGAGATGGGCCCTAAAGGACTGACCTAGTGCCTCGGGGGCTCATTGCTAAATGACCTTGCCTACGTGACGACTCAAAGGCAATGTGGTTCAGGGTAAACCCTAGCGGACCTAAGAGCTAGGTGACAGAAAGCTATGTGGACACAGATAGATAGCAGGACTAGACATGGGACAGATGGCATAGTGGAGTGGAGTGAAGAGGAGTAGAGCCTTGGGGGTGCATTAAGAATGGCCTTACCTATGTGATAACTCAGAGGTGACGTAGTTTGACAACGGTTCAAAGGACTTGGTTCAACATGAACAATATGAGGGACACAAGAGATACGAGTCACAACAGATGGAGGAAGTGGTTTGTCGCAAACAGAGCCTGTTTACCAGGTTTTCACCACTTGCTTTTATTTGCACGAGAGATAAAAGTACACATGATGCCTGTTTACCAAGTTTTCATCATGGTACCTATTCACGGTGCCTGTTTACCAGGTTTTCACCAGAGGATGATTTTTTTGTTATTTTTCTATTTTTTTGATTGTTTTGTTCTATTTTTTTCATCACTTTTTTAATTTTTTTTTAATTTTTTCAGGACTCCCTTACATTAGGGTTTTCAGGTATAGAACTTATGAAGGTACATGTTGTTGATAGGATCATGGAACAGTTCACCTTCAGATGTAGCCAATTGATATGCCCCCGATCCATAAGCTATGATGATGACATAGGGACCTAACCAGTTGGGTTTGAAATTTCCTTTCTTTTTTCTATCTTGCTGATTTCTAGGATTTTCTCTTAGGACTAGGTCACCAACTTGGAAAACTTGAGGTTTTACTCTATGATTGTAACTTCTGGACATGGCCTGCTAATATGCTTTTAGGTGGTTAAAGACCTGTTGCCTTCTCTCTTCAAGGAACTCTAACTCTTGAAGTCTGGTCACTCTGTATTCTTCATCTGATATGAGGCCTTTTAATGAGACTCGCAAGGATGGGATCTTGACTTCAATGGGCAAGATAGCTTCAAATCCATAGACTAGGGAATATGGTGTTGCACATGTGGGTGTGTGGATGCTTGTACGACAGGCCCATAGTACGAGATTCAGTTGGACATTCCAATCACATTTGACATCATTGACAGTCTTCTTTAGTATTTTCAGAATGGTTTTAATTGATGCCTCAGCCTGGCCATTGCCTTGTGGGTAATAGGGGGCTGAAAAGCAGTGCTGGATATGGAATTTGTCGCATAGTTCCCTGACATCTTGGTTTTTGAAGGGTCATCCGTTATTCGTTAATCCATTCACAAGACTATCAAATGCCTTCACAGCAAGAACATATAAGTCCAAGTTACCTTGTGCACCAAGATAAAATGTCTTTAAGTTCTAATGGTACCTTTGACAAGGGGAATATTTACCACTCTATCTTATGCATCATATGGGTATCCTCCATCACCATCTAATCAAATTCTAATCCAAGAGTCTACTAGTCCTATCCCAACACCACCATGTGATCCCAATCCTAGTCCATTGGTCCATCAACCCCTTCTACTCCTTTATCACCATGTTCTACCAACCCTTCACTAGAGGATCCCTTGTAGGTACTTTCAGAACAATTGGTCCAAGCAAACTTCATTGAGCTACCCTTGATAAAACCATACCCTCCAAATGTTGTTAAACCCTTGTTGGGTGAATATTTTGTCGTCAACTCATTGATGGCAAAATGGTTATATCAACTACAGTATGATGAGATAAATCTCTCCTCTCATCAAGGGGAGGTTCCCTTTTAACTATTACAAACTTATTTACACTAAATACTAGATTTGGGTGTGTGTTACATTCATCCTTTTCTTTTCTTTCAAAAAAGATGTTTACAATGTTTCACGGTAATATTCAATAATGCTTCTACGCTTAAACAATAGTCAACAATATTCTTGTAAGTTGAAGCACAAAGTCTTTCAACTTACTTCACAAAAAGATTCACGAACCAAGTGAATAATCTCAAGTACAAAGTCTTCAAATTATCCCCAGAAAGATTTTAAAAGTAACCGTATCACCAGTTGGAGCACAAAGTTTGTCAACTAACAACACCACTGATTCATACAAATGTGATTGAAAATCATAGCACAAAGTCTACAAGCTCTCAACACAATTCACATACAAAGTGAACAACTACAAGCTCAAAGTCTTTATAATCCTTCACCAAGAAACACTTTCAACACACATAGATTCAAGGAAATAATATAACACAAAGTTTATATAACTTATCTTGAATGTCCTCCAATCATAATAACTAAGCACCACTTTATCCAATCAATCAACAAGAGAAATCAGCAAAAATGCCATATGTACATCCTTGCTCATACAAATTCAATTCAACACAAAGTCTGATATCAAAACTTGCCTTCTTTATTGATTGGAATTGATCATACAATTTGAACACAAAGTCTCAAAGTTGAGTCTCAATTTGGGCAGCACTTTGTTGCATAAGATTAAAGATCTCTATTACAGTAAAGGCCCTCTTTATTTATAGGGAGGAGCCTGGAGCAAAAATAGGAAATTTACAACTACTTTAACTTATTCAACAAAGGAGTCCTTTTTGACTTGGGACTTCCTATGTTTTTACATGTAATTACATATGAGAAAAGTACATGTAAATATGTCCAAAACTGATTCAAAAGTACATATGAAAAATAGAAAATATACTAAGGCAAAGACCACATTTATCAACTCCCATTAGCATCCTTCTTGAGAGAAACTTCCATCCATTGTTATCACTGTTTGCATCTCTAGGTTGTCTGGTCCAAAAGTGTCCTTATAAATGACACAAGTTCTTGTTACTGAAACTTTCACGAAGGTAGCAACCTTCACATGTTTACCCAGAACTACCTTGAGAATGTCCAAGGTCAACTGTGTATCTGACAACTTATCCATAGGAGCCACTGAGAAAGCTTGATCTTCGAATTCCTTTGGATCATGTTATTGAATGCCTATCTTTTCATTTGTGGAAAGAAACTTTTGGTCTCTTTGACTGGAAATTACAGTAGCGAGGGAGAATTGAGCATTTACATGGGCTTTGAAGGGCTAAAGTGCAATTAGAGCGAAAAACTGAGTGAAAATGGGCTAAAGTTAACAACTTGAAAAATTTCCCAGAGTTAGAAAATTTTCAGGGAGTGAGTGCACGGGTGGCAAAAATACCGCCCTTGCATGTGGAGGAAATTGCTTTCGTGCACGAGCAGCAAAAATCATTGCCAGTGCATGTGACAAAGGACTTAACATGCACAGGCGGCAAAAATCGCCACCAGTTCATATGACAAAGGACTTAACATGCATGGGCGGCAAAAATTGCCGCCAGTGCATATGACAAAGGGACCAACATGCACGGGCAGCAAAAATTGCCGCACTTGTATGTGAGAAAAAGATTAACATGCATGGGCTGCAAAAATCGCCGCCCTTGAATGTAAAAAAAAAATTAACATGCACGGGTGGCAAAAATCACTGCCCTTGCATGTGACAAAAGGGCTTAACATGCACGGGCGACAAAAATCGTTGCCAGTGCATATAAAGATGCAATGGAGGCAAAAATCGCCACCAGTGCATGTGAAGATGCAATGGAGGCAAAAATCACCGCCAGTGCATGTGAAGATGCAATGGAGGCAAAAATCGCCCCCAGTGCATATGAAGATGCAATGGAGGCAAAAATCACCGCCCTTGCATTTGAAGATGCAATGGAGGCAAAAATCACCACCCTTGCATATGAAGATGCAATGGAGGCAAAAATTGCTGCCCTTGCATATGACAAAAATTTACTAACTTCTAAAAAGTGAAATTTTCAATTTGACTTGCTTTACAAAATTCAAGAAACCGACACAAGTTGACACTCAAAAGGACGTTCCAAGGCTAGGATACCATGCACAAGGGCAAATTTGATTCACCTTGTTTTGTGTGCTTAGTGTTGTAGGCTACAAAATAGACAAGTTTTGTAGGGGTCATCCTACAAATTGAGTGCAACTAAATTTGAGGATAACAGCTGGCTCTAATTGGGGAACTTCCTTTGATCATCCTTTGAAATGATTGAAGGGAGATGAACTCTAGTCTCTAAGTGCCTTCATCCATCCATTGGGCTATAGAGTCAGGCGACACAACAAAAAGACATGAAAACACAAAAATGACTAAAACATAAAAGAAAAAGACACAAAAACTGTACAAAAATTCACAAACTTATCTGTCACTTCACTTTGAGAATACTTTAGATGTTGTTTGCTGTGAGGCAAAAGAAAAGATGTTCCACTTCTTTTTCTTTTACTATTGAATGAGTAACATTTCCTAGTGCTTGACATTCTGGGATCTTCTTCTGCATCCAGATTGAATTGTCCCACTCTTGCTGGTGAATTCAGTCCCAACTATCATCGTTGTTTGACAAAGTGATCATGCTCATCAAAATGTTTCTCCAGAAAAACTAGTCTTTTTGAAATCCTATTTCCTTTCAGGTGCAAAGTCTCTTCACTCGAAGAGGAAGATCCATCTGTTTCTAGACCTTCAATTGAAGCACTATCTAATGACTCGGGATCTTCATTAGTGGTCAAGAAATAAATACACATATCAGAAAACTCAAAGAGAATCTGAGCTTTTGGATCCTCAGATTTCATCACTGTGTACTTGGTCTCCCTTTCAGGATGAACCTCCTGCATAATACCCTTAACAGGTATTCTTGCCTCAAGCATTTGAATATGTGTCTCCTCAGCATGATCTATGATACCAACAAGTTGATATGGACTTTCTACAGAAGATGAAAAACTCTCATCTTGTGGTTTTACATTGGGGGTACTGGTCTTAGGAACATATAATGAAGTGAGAATATCTGGTGTACTTACTTGTTTGTCACCAACCACATCTTTATGGTTTGATGTATTTTGTGACCATGTGAGAACATCTTAAGATTTACCAAAATTAACTTCTTCTTGTCCCATCTCATATTCCATGTTCAGGAACCCAATGGTAGAGTCGCCAGCTAATTGCTCTTCACCTTCTGTGAAAATATTAGCAACATCTTCTCCTTGATAATATTCTGATTGAAGAAGATCGTCTTGTTCTGATTCATAATAGTAGATTGCTGCATCCATAGGTGGTGCCTCTAAAACAAGTCTTCCATGTGGTGGAGGAAACATGTTTTGATTCTGATCCATTGAAGCATTACCTTGGTAATTCAGAGCATCATGAGAAGTTCCCCTTGATATCTCCTTATAGAAGGGAATTGAAAAATTCTATGACACTTGTTCTTTTAGAGCTAACAACTCATCAACCAACTTTTGCACTATAGAATCCATAGTGCTTGTAGAAGATAAAGCCAAAGGGAGCTGCCCACTAGGCCTAATAGAATCCTTCTTCAACTTTCCCGCCAAGATCAAATTGTCCTCCACTTCAACTACCAAACTTTGAGCAATTGCAAGATCAACTGGTGTTGCTCTTCATAAAAGAAAACTTACTTCCGGCAACTGTGAATTGATGAAGAAGCATTTTAGGTTCTCAACTATGGGTTGAGCAACAGTTGGGATCTTGTTCTTTAGCTTATTTAACTTTGCCATGAACTCACACATGGACTCATGCGGTTCCTTTTTCATTTGAGTAAGTTGGGCCAACAATGCATAAACATCTTCTGCTGACTTGAATCTGGCTTCAAACTGAGTTTGAAGTGTATTCCATCTAGTGACAGTTCCAGGTGCAAGGTGAAAGAACCAATTAGCTACAGCACCTTGGAGTGTTTCTACAAACAGTCTAACAGAAACATCTTCATATTCAACTCCTAGAACACCACATGCAATGTGCTCATCTGGATGTTGTTTACCATCCCCGTAGAACTTGGGAAAGTTCTTACGTGAACCCCGAGGTAGTTCATGTAGAGGTTGAGTCAATTTCAAAGGAGCAATTACATTTCCCCATGGACCTGGGACAGCCATATTCTTTGATAAAACTTTAGAGAAGAAAAAACAAAAATATATTACAATAGATGAGACCGATATGCTTCAACCAAAAGCGTGAGGCTCTTGATTGTGCGTTCGATCCCCAGTAGAGTTGCCAAAAACTATTGACATAACTCACACCTACGTACCCAATTGTACGCATCTTGGAATAGTGTGGGCCAATAGTATCTAGCTCACAGAATCTTGTGAGCCACTACAGGTGCTGAAAAATGTCCTCCACAAGCCAAATTGTGGAAAGACTCCAAAAGTCTACTTTGTTGTGCTTTATCCACGCAACAGAGAAATACACCATCAAGACTTCTCTTGTACAAACCATTGTCCCAAAGGACGTAGTTTGTAGCTTTTAACTTGATAGTTCTTTTTTCCTTATAAGATAAGTAAGAAGGACACTCACCATAGGTAAGGAAATGAGCGATATTAGAATACCACTCATCAGTTGTAGTAACAAAAAAAATAGTTGGCGTGTCCACAACTTCTTCTTCTTCGTCCGCTGTCTCTTTTGGAACGTTATCTGCAATCAACTGACACAAACCTTTACCATGCACAAGCTTGGTTGGCTTGATATCTAGATCAAATTCTTGGATCTTAGCAATCCAATTACCTCTCTTTGTGCCGAACTCTTGTTGAGTTAGGATAGATTTAACTATTGTATCAGGAACCATAACAACAGTGTGTGAGTTTAGAATATAGAACCTGAAATGCTTCACTGCTTTGACCACGGCATAGGCATGCTTCTCCATATTCGAATACTTCAATTCATGAGCTTTGAGAGGACAACTCATAAATGATATGGGGGATTCAATGCCTTCTTCATTCTGCTGAACTAGAATAGCTGAAAATGTGTGTTCTGAAGTGTAGCTATAGACTACGAAATCTTTAGTGTAGTCAGGACAAACAAGAACTGGAGCATGGGTAATAGGTCTCTTGATATCCTCGAACGCTTCCTTACCCTCCGCAGTCCAACGGAAAGTGGCCTTACCCTTCATCATATTAACAATGTGACGGGTTTTTTCTGCAAACTCAGGAATGAACCTTCACAGAAAATTCACCTTTCCAAAGAAAGAGTGAACATCAGTCTTACTAGCAAGTAGAGACGACTTTGAATAGATTTAACTCTCTCCGAGTCAATCTTAGTACCTTCCTGAGATATAATGTGTCCGAGAAGCTTACCTTCCGTCACCCCAAAAATTGACTTCTTTGGATTGAGAGAAATACCATTTTGCCGACAGCGCTCGAGCACTTGTCGTAAATGATGCGCATGATCATGACGGTTTTTGGAGAAAATAGTCAAGTCATTGAGATACACCACGATGAACTTCCCCATCTCATCTCTGAAGGCAAGATCCACCGCTCTCTAAAATGTGGCGCCAGCATTGATCAGACCAAAAGGCATTCTGTGATATGCAAATGTGCCCCATGGTGTGGTGAAAGAAGTTTTGAACTGATCAGCTTCATTGACCTCCACTTGGTTATACCCCGAAAAACCATCTAACATAGACAGCATTTCTCAACCAGTCACTGTTTGCAACACTTGGTCCATGATGGGCAAAGGGTAGTTATCTTTCAAGGAAGATTGGTTGAGATTCTTGAAATCAACACAGATATAGATTTCTCCGTTTTTCTTCCTTACAGGTACTATGTTTGCGATCCATGTGGAATGATGAATTAGAAAAATTATCCTTGCATTCAACATCTTCTGAATTTCAGAAAGAATCGTACCTAATATCTTTGGATTGTATTGCCTCTGCTTCTGCTTGTGAGGCAACAATCCAGCTTTGAGGGGAATTTCATGTTGAACCTCCTTAGGCCTGAAAGACTTCAGGTCGTCATAGGAGTAAGCCAAAACATCAATGTAATGGCAAAGGAGGGTAATGAATTTGAATCTTTCATCAGCAGTGCAACATTTTCCGATGTTGACCATCTTAGGATCTATTTCTGAACCCAAATTGACCTGCTCAAATTCCATAGAGGAACTTGAATCCTATTGTTGTTGCCGCTACTTGTTATACTTGTCATGTTTATCAAAGAGTTTCTCAAGGGAAACCAATCCTTTTGGGATTTTATTTCCTTTCAATTGTAGAAATTCTTCGCCGGTTTGTGAATCTATCTCTGAAACATATTCCCGCGGTGGCGATTCACTTCCTTTAAAGTAAAGCTCATCAAAACTATCCATCTTTTCTAGGAAAGCAATGATTTGGTTATCACCATTGAACACCTGCCAATGGTCAGTGTTATCAGGTACACTTGGTCAGAAGACTAGCTCAATAGTGTACTTGTTTCCTTTGAAATCCTTATGAGGCACCATGAGAGTGGTGGAAACAGCCAATGAATCTGCATGATCATTGAACTCTCTTGGCACTGTAGAAATGTTGAAAGCATCAAAACCTTCAATGCAATCCCATATGTGATTGCGATAGTGTCTTAGTCTTTCATTTTAAGTTTGGTACAAATTCCTTACTTGACAAACCACCAATTCGGCGTCCCCTTGAGCATGAAGGATTTTAACACCTCTAGCATGAGCAGCTTCCAATCCAAGCAATAAGGACTCGTATTCGGTGGTGTTATTGGTATTGTCAAATTGTAACTTGTATGAAAAAGGTAAGATATCACCTTATGGCGATATCAAGACCACCCCGGCTCCAGAACCGGTAGAAGAACAGCTGCCATCAAACTCTAAAATCCAGACTTCATCAAAATTTGATTTCTTGGACTTTCTTTGGTCAGGAGACTCCTCTTCGTCAGTAAGGGAAGAATCTAGTATTACTATACCCTCACCTGAAATTTCATCTAAAAACTCTTTTGAGTCTCCATCTAACATATCTGAGCTATCACCCGATGTATTCTCATCTGATGAACTGGAACCATCTTCTGTAGACAAGAAATAGTTATCCATTCCCGAGGACTCAAACAAAATTTGAGCTTTGGGATTTGATGTTTGGGTAACAATGTATTTCGCCTCCTTCTCAGGAAGTAGCTTCTGCATGACACCTTTAACAGGTATCCTTGCTTCAGACAAATCCATGTTCAACTCCCCACCTACATCCTTGTAGAAATTACACCCAAGAAGAATGCCGTATGAAGCTGGAACATCAGCTACCAGGACTGTCATCTTGATTCTCTTATCTGGAAAAGCTGCAAATGCAAATTAGGCATCTTTGATTTGACCCAAAAGTGGAACTTGCTTATTCTCCATAGAGAAACACCTCCCAAAAGTTTTGGTTAAGGTGAGGCCAAGGGCATCTGCTACCTTAGCAGGCATAACATTGTCAGAGGCTCTGGAATCTATTACACAATTGCTCAATTTATGACCATTTACTAATAGGGAAACATAGAAAGGTTTAATTTTTCTAGAGGCTTCAAGGGGAGTAGTGACAAGATTATTTTGGATAGGCTTGTTTTTGGGGGAGTCATGAGTAGCTTTGGGAAACTCTTGTCCTACAAGGATGGTCTTATTTTTGACGTATTTGGCTAATCTATGAAATTTTTCAGGATTAGCCTGTAAATACTCAACTTCAGACATTTGTATCTTAGTTCTCCTAGCATGATCTATTATATCAAACTGCTGAAAAGAATTTGATACGGAAGAAGAAAAACCATCATTTTGATTTTTGGTAGAGATAGCACTAGTCTGAGGAGTAGAAGTGGAAGGTACAAATTCATTAGAGGCACTTACTTGTTTATTAACCACTGGGTCTTTTGATTGGAAAGGTAGTGGAGTCCCCCATTTAGCGATTGAAATCACCGGTTGAGATTCTTCTCTCGCCTTCCCTTTATCAGCTTGGAGAGCTGACTGATTTTGAGACCTAGTGAAAATAGCATATGCTCCGTCACACACTTCTCCTTTTTCAACTTCGTCCTGATAGTTCAGAAAGCTGATGGTAGAGTCACCAGCTAACTCTTCTTCTCCTTCTATGAAGAGATTAGCACCATTTTCATAATCCAACTCAGGTTGGAAAGAAAGTTCATTTTCAGCTTCATAATAGCCAATAGCAGAGTTGACTAGCGCTGCTTCAATGGCAAGCTTCCCCTGTGTAGGTGGAAGATGGTTGTGTTGTCCTTGATTCCTAGCAGCATTGCCCTGATATGAATTATTTGGAAATGTCCTCCTTGGTATATCTCGGTAAGAAGGAGGCGCAGACATACCTTGGGACATTTGTCTCTTCAGAGCTAGCAATTCATTTGCTATCTTTTGCACCATGGGGTCAGTGGTGCTTGTGGAAGCATTCTCAGTAGAAGAGGAACTTTTATTTCTATTAGAATCCCTTCTTATCTTACCCGCAAGGATAAGATCGTCTTCCACTTCAGTTGCTAGAATCTGAGCTACAACAAGATCAGTAGGAGCAGCTCGCCTCAATAGAAAACTCACCTCTAGAAGTTGTGTATTGATAAAGAAACATTTAAGGTTCTCTGTTGTTGGCTCAGTGGTGGTGGGAATCCTATTTCTCAATTTGTTGAACTTAGCGATGAACTCTCCCATTAGTTCATGAGGTTCCTTTTTCATCTGTGTCAGCTATGCCAACAATGCATGAGCATCTTCCGCACGTTTAAACCTGGCTTCGAACTTGGTTTTGAGAGTAGCCCAACTTGTTATGGTCTGAGCTTGAAGGTGGTAAAACTAGTCTGCAACAACACCTTGTAGTGTTTCTACAAAGAGTCATACATCAACATCTTCGTGCTCAACACCTATCACACCACAGGCTATACAGAAAGCCGCAATGTGCTCATCAGGATGAACTTTCCCGTCACAGAATTTTGGGAAATTCTTTCTTGAACTACGACGTAGTTCATGCAATGGTGGGGTCAAATTTAGAGGACCAAAGGTATTACGCCAAGGGCCTTGGGCTACCATGACGCGCTGATTGAAAGGTGGCATAACAAACCTTAGTGTTGTATGAACAGACAAAACTCTGTTAGCACCGGCACTAGAAACTTCACCTAGTATTGGAGACCTGGTGTTTGTAGGGGGAAAACTCCTGGTGCGCTGAAGATGAGGTCGTGGAGTTAAGAATCCAAAATTATTCTACTGCATCAATTCAAATGCAGGATCAATAATACCCTAAGCCCTCTTGCTTCTAGTGTACCAGGAATCTGCCAGAATGTAGTATGCTAAACACAATTTTGCAAGAAAATGGAAAAGAACTGAAAATGCTTCAACTCGGAGCATGAGGCTTCAAGTTGCGCATTCCTTCCCCAGTGGAGTCACCAAAAACTGTTGGGTGAATATTTTTTCGTCAACTCACTAATGGCAAAATGGTTATATCAACCGCAGTATGATGAGATAAATCTCTCCTCTCATCAAGGGGAGGTTCCCTTTTAACTATTACAAACTTATTTACACTAAATACTAGATTTGGGGGTGTGTTACATTCATCATTTTCTCTTCTTTCAGAAAAGATGTTTACAATGTTTCACGGTAATATTCAATAATGCTTCTACGCTTAAACAATAATCAACAATATTCTTCTAAGTTGAAGCACAAAATCTTTCAACTTACTTCACAAAAAGATTCATGAACCAAGTGAATAATCTCAAGTACAAAGTCTTCAAATTATCCCCAGAAAGATTTTAAAAGTAACCGTATCACTAGTTGGAGCACAAAGTCTATCAACTAACAACACCACTGATTCACGTGAATGTGATTGAAAATCATAGCACAAAGTCTACAAGCTCTCAACACAATTTATATACAAAGTGAACAACTACAAGCTCAAAGTCTTTATAATCCTTCACCAAGAAACACTTTCAACACACATAGATTCAAGGAAATAATATAACACAAAGTTTATATAACTTATCTTGAATGTCCTCCAATCATAATAACTAAGCACCACTTTATACAATCAATCAACAAGATAAATCAGCAAAAATGCCATATGTACATCCTCGCTTATACAAATTCAATTCAACACAAAGTCTGATATCAAAACTTGCCTTCTTTATTGATTAGAATTGATCATACAATTTGAACACAAAGTCTCAAAGTTGAGTCTCAATTTGGGCAGCACTTTGTTGCATAAGATTAAAGATCTCTATTACAATAGAGGCCCTCTTTATTTATAGGGAGGAGCCTGGAGCAAAAATAGGAAATTTACAACTACTTCGACTTATTCAACAAAGGAGTCCTTTTTGACTTGGGACTTCCTATGTTTTTACATGTAATTACATACGAGAAAAGTACATGTAAATATGTCCAAAACTGATTCAAAAGTACATATGAAAAATAGAAAATATACTAAGGCAAAGACCACATTTATCAACTCCCATTAGCATCCTTCTTGAGAGGAACTTCCATCCATTGTTATCATTGTTTACATCTCTAGGTTGTCTAGTCCAAAAGTGTCCTTGTAAATGACACAAGTTCTTGTTATTGAAACTTTCACGAAGGCAGCAACCTTCACATGTTTACCCAGAACTACCTTGAGAATGTCCAAGGTCAACTGTGTATCTGACAACTTATCCATAGGAGCCACTGAGAAAGCTTGATCTTCAAACTCCTTTGGCTCATGTTATTGAATGCCTATCTTTTCATTTGTGGAAGAAACTTTTGGTCTCTTTGACTAGAAATTATAGTAGCGAGGGAGAATTGAGCGTTTACATGGGCTTTGAAGGGCTAAAGTGTGATTAGAGTGAAAAACTGAGTGAAAATGGGCTAAAGTTAACAACCTGAAAAATTTTCTAGAGTTAGAAAATTTTCAGGGAGTGAGTGCACAGGCGGCAAAAATCGCCGCCCTTGCATGTGGAGGAAATTGCTTTTGTGCACGAGCGGCAAAAATTGCCACTAGTGCATGTGACAAAGGACTTAACATGCACGGGCGGCAAAAATTGCCGCCAGTGCATATGACAAAGGACTTAACATGCATGGGTGGTAAAAATCACCGCCAGTGCATATGACAAAGGGACCAACATGCACAGGCAGCAAAAATTGCTGCCCTTGCATGTGAGAAAAAGATTAACATGCATGGGCGGCAAAAATCACCGCCCTTGCATGTAAAAAAAAAAATTAACATGCACGGGGGGCAAAAATCGCCGCCCTTGCATGTGACAAAAGGGCTTAACATGCACGGGTGACAAAAATCACCGCCAGTGCATATAAAGATGCAATGGAGGAAAAAATCACCGCCAGTGCATGTGAAGATGCAATGGAGGCAAAAATTGCCGCCAGTGCATGTGAAGATGCAATGGAGGCAAAAATCGCCACCAGTGCATATGAAGATGCAATGGAGACAAAAATTGCCGCCTTTGCATATGAAGATGCAATGGAGGCAAAAATTATCGCCCTTGCATATGAAGATGCAATGGAGGCAAAAATCACCGCCCTTGTATATGAAGATGCAATGGAGGCAAAAATCGTCACCCTTGCATTTGAAGATGCAATGGAGGCAAAAATCGCCGCCCTTGCATATGAAGATGCAATGGAGGCAAAAATTGCCGCCCTTGCATTTGAAGATGCAATGGAGGCAAAAATCGCCGCCCTTGCATATGAAGATGCAATGGAGGCAAAAATCGCCGCCCTTGCATATGACAAAAATTTACTAACTCCTAAAAAGTGAAATTTTCAATTTGACTTGTTATACAAAATTCAAGAAACCAACACAAGTTGACACTCGAAAGGACATTCCGAGGCTAGGATACCATGCACGAGGGCAGATGTGATTCACCTCGTTTTGCGTGCTTAGTGTTGTAGGCTACAAAACAAACAAGTTTTGTAGGGGTCATCCTATAAATTGAGTGCAACTAAATTTGAGGATAACAACCCTATTGGTATAATTAAAATGAATATTGTGCATACCATAAGATTAAGGCCCGTACCATATCCACTTGTGTAAGATTTAAGAGATTGGTGAAGAACCTAAGAGATTGTGGTAAGATTGTGCTAGATAAATTCGATCCATCCAATCCTACTATCCCTTCATCCAGTTGAAATACCAATCCATCTAATCCCATTTACCTCTCCATCTAGCCCAAGTTATAATGGATCCAATCCCATTACCCCTCCATCCAGTCCAAGACCTAATCCATCCATTCCCATTAACCCTCCATCCAGCCCAAGTCCCAATCCATCCAATCACATTACCCCTCCATCCAGTCCAAATACCAATCCATCTAATCCCCTTATCCCTCCATCTAGTCCAAATCCCAATCCATATAATCCCATTATCCCTCCAACTAATCCTAATCCTAATCCATCCAATCCCATTATCCCTCCATCCAATCAAAATCCCAACTTAGCTTATAACACCATCCACCATTATTATCCATCCATTATATTGTCCATCTACACATATACTTATGAAATATGTGAACCAATTTCTAGTCGCAAGGAATCAACCATCTCCATGTCATCAAACACCTATCCTTGAGCCTCTCCATGAGCCTTCAAACACCATGCCTAATCCTCCAAATCCATCATGTAGTCCACTACCCATCAAGCCTATTTAAGAGTTTCCCACCATGAGTCCAAGTCAAGATCCATTACACCCTCATGTTGTTGACCATTGAGGGCCTATCAAGCTTATCCAAGAGTCTCCCACTTCCACTTCCATCCAAAACCAAGAGTTATGTCAAGAGTATAATCTAAAGCATGTGGAAACATCGACCCCTCATCCAAATCAAGAAAGTACCTCTTTCAACCTATCCATAACCTATATATTTTCTAGGATCAAGCTATTATCTATGAGGAATAGCCTATACATGAGCATATTGATCCTATCCATAATCCCACAACCATTCTTGAGAAAGATGTCCAAACTATTCCTATCAATCCTCCATCTAGCTCTATCCATGATCTATAAACATCCATTTCCTTTGATGAGACACTTGGATAAAAAAATAGCCCGGGTCTTAATTAGCATAATAATAATCAAGATCCTATTGATACTTTGTCATCCAATATCGACCATATTGCAAATCCATCCTATCCTAATGGTCTTACTACCTTCATCCATTAATGTTCTTCCTTAGGAGAGAAACAACCACTATCTACTACCTCCCCCTCCCCATCAAATAATGAGATCGTGTCTAGTGTCCAAAACAGACATGGTCCCATTGTCCATCACATACTTCAAAAAATGAATTATCAATGTAAAGGCTTAGGCCTTCATGAACAAGCTATTTTGGAGCCTATCCATGTCAAGGTACCTCCACTCTCATATTGCCTTGGATATATACCCCAAGGAAAACAATCTCAAGATGTTGGTACTTCCTCCATGTCTCTTAAATCCACCCCTTTCCATCACAAATCACATCATACCCCCAAAGAATATGTTTCCATCCCTCATCCATTATCCTACAAATCCCAAAATCATGTGACCATAGACCTTCCACCATCCACTTTACCTCCACTACTTCCAACTCCTAATATCCCTCCATCCACTCTACCACCATTGCTCCCAATGCCTAATATCCCTATCCTCCAATCCCCTTATCCATTTATCCATCAACCCTCTTTTAATCCCTCCATCCATAAATCCCCTAAAATTCCTAATCATGACCAATCAATGTACACATCATTTAAACATGAATCTTCCATCAAGTCCATGGGGTTGAAAAATAAAAATTTGTATGCTTCTACTTATAAATTATGAATTCTAAAAGATACTCATGCCTTAGAGAACAAATATAAAGAGTCAAAGAAAAATCCCTCTAAAAGGCTATCAAAGCCCATACCTCTATATGAAAAGTCCAAAAATAAAATGGTTTGGGCCCCTAAGCAAACAAAAATCAAGTCAAATGAAGCATCTACATCCCAAAAATCCCATTCCATCTACAAATCCCACATCCAATGTAAAAATCATAAAAATCCTAAGTCTAAGTGGGTCTCTAAATTCCTACATCGACCATCACCTAAGAAAACATCTCCATTACTTCCTACACCTCCTCTACATAAAAATCTTCAATGTTTATCACAGTGTGTGAAACCATTGGTCTTAGTTTCTATCCATTCCACAACATTCCCACATACCTCCATCTCCACATCTTTCATCCATTATCCTACATAATACACCCATCACCTTCCTATGGTCCATGCTTTTGCATAAATCCTACATAATCCACATCAAAATCTACTAGCCTACCCTATCATCAATCTTCCACCACTAATTCTTCCTACCAAAATCAACTATTCCCCTTCCATTCATAATCCACTATCTGTCCATCCATAATCTACATCAAAATCTACTATCCACCTACTCCATTTACCTCCCATACAATCTCCTACCAACATCTATGAGCATGATGAGACTTGACATGGTCCATGTGGAACATTCATCTCTAATGGGACTATCACCTTTGATGGAACTAGATGCTTGAGTCCTTCTTGTCTATATCCACCTATCCCATCCAAATATTATAAAACAAAGAAGAAAAAAGAAAAAAAGAAAAAGAAAAATCAAAATAGTAAAGAGAAATCCCCTGAAAACCACCTTGGTGGTGCTTTGGATAAGTACCATAATGAAAACCTGGCAAACAGATGTTGTGTAGGTTGATTATCTATATGACTTACACTTGGGGGCACATTATCTCATCCAAACTATCATATCCAACCTATCATTTTCACACTATCATTTCCCATCCTACCATTTCCATCCTATCTTACCATCCTTACCCATTATCCCACATACCTATCATATGGAACCCATCCCTCCTCCCTTCCTCCTTTTGATCTTGATAAAGATATGGGGGCAAATACTTGAAGAATGCTTTGGATATCTCTTGATATACCTCATCCTTTCTGACCAATCCTATCGTCATCCTATTTTCATAAGCTTTGTCATGTAAAATCCTAAGCATTACTACCTAGAATGGGGCATGTTATTCCAATGCAACATAACCTTTAGAGATCACATCCTAGCTCCCTTCTAATGCATACATCCATCCATCCATTATAGCCTAGCCTTTTATTCATTCATCTATCATGAGTCTTACATCCCATTTATTATCGCCTATCTTTTTATCCATTCATCCTATCTCACCTCCACCCTTGCATCTAGACTTGGTTTTCACTTGTCATCAGTTTCTAGCACAAAGGCTATCTAAATTGTCACCCAATTGCCATCCCAAAACATTGAAAAATCTAAAAAAATGAAAATATCACAAACGAAACTATACCCCAAAAAAAATTGAAAAAAATACAAAAAAATCAAATATCCAACAAAAAATCCAAGCAATAAATCCAAATGCAAGTCATCCTTAATCCATACCAATCAAGTCAATCAATAAAGCTAAATTATCCAATAACATCCATAGTTTTGATCCTAGCCTCATTGTAAATCAACCCAATCTAGTCAACTCTTGCTTAAGGACTATCTAACTTAAGTATAGAGATCCATCTTTATTAATCAAATCCTGGTGTTGATTTGCATGGTCAACAACACTAGCATCATTATAAAATCAATCAAATCAATCAATCAGTTGATCATTGATCTACAGCTTGAGAGGGGCAATACCTTGTTTGTTTTTATATCATTTGTGCATGCTTGCTTTCTTGCTTGTGTGTGTTATCATTTTATCTTGTATTTGTATCACATCCGTATATTTCCACCTAATATTCATATCTTGTGTATGTTGGAAAATCTTTCTGCATTATCCTTTGCATCTAAGGTCATATCATACCTTTTGTGCATTAGGAATTTAATGCTCTAAGTTTACTTCCTCATACAATTAGACAAGGTTGTATTACATTGGGTGCACAAGTCACATCATCACCCCAGTCCTTATGCCTTGGTGCATAATGTCTAGTGCTATATCAAACTATATGGTTTCTCACTTCATTACAACATAACGTATCATTCATCTCTTCTAGCCATCCCTTATCTTGCATCATCCATCTCCTTATCCATCCTTTGACCAATCCATTTCATTTTATTTCAAGAGTATACCCGTGTTCTTCCAACCTTCCTATCCTCTCAAGAGGGCATGATCATATCCATACATCATCGTCCCGTCTTTATATCCATTTCTCCTTGTCACTCTTTCAAGTGGCTGGGGTATCCTTTTCCATTCCATCCAACCTTATTGTCTTTGAAATGATGTTAGTTCTCTTAGTCATAACACCATCTCAAAGAGGGTTAAAATGTAGACACCTAAAATTGACGCATGTTTTATGACATCCTCATTTGAGACACTTGATGAAACGTTTTACCCTAGTAATCCTTTTATCACCTAATTAGTTAAATAAATCATATTTATTTAACTAATCCCATTCTAATGTAATTTCAATCCCTCTAGCCAATTAATTAAATAAATTATATATATTTAATTAATTCCCACTTTTCCCTCATCCAAATTAATTAAATAAATTAAAGATTTATTTAATTAATGTATTTCACATCATCCCTTTCCAAAATTAAATAATTTTATTATTTAATTCCACATTTGTCTCTATCTTCACATGGCTAGAAGCTTCTAATCCATGTAAGGTGGAATTCATTTGACTTCATTCCTCTCATTCAACCCTCATTTGACACTTGTTAGATGACTACAACACCTTGTGTCACTTCATCCTAGCCATCCATTCCTATCACTCATATCTTATAAATGAAGTATCACCCAAGCCATTTGGGGGCTCTTAAGAGATCACATCTTCATACATCATCATGATGTCCAAATCACTCTAGATCCTCTCATCCATCATCCTCCTACTATCATTATGCTGCATATTTGAGCAATCAACATCTCATCCTATCTATCATCCATCAAAGAGAACAAAGCTAGTATGGGCGCATCTACTCCATTTTATCATGTGTGGAGGACTTGGTTTGAAGGTAAAGGTAATTGGGTTTGTTGTCATTGTCTTTGTATTGCCCTTAGATCAATTTTCTATCTATGGGAAATACATATACACATGTATGGATGAATATATGTGTTTGTAAATACTTATTCCTTGGTCTAGAAGCTATATTAATCGTTGATATTTTGGGTAAACAATAGATATATATTATTATAAATAGCTGATATATTTATTTATATTATTCTAAGCAACAGATATATATTATTCTGAGAAACAAATATATTGCTTCAAAACTATTAAAAATATGTAGGAATGCTAGGCCCATTCCAATAGGCCATAACCCAACTATGGAAGGACAAAAACAAGAATGATTGTGAGTCAACTTGTGCACAAGTGGATGGTAGTATTAGTAAATTCTATACAACAATTTAAATGCTTTTGGAATGCCTTGGAGGCAGGGTAGTATTTTTTTTGTTTAAAAACAAATAATGAGTCTTTTCATAGATAACCTGCATACAAAAATAAGATCATCAGAAGTTCAATTTTTATTTAAGAATAACCATAACATGGTATCATTTTCCAATTACCTATAAATAGATATTAATTCCATACTTTGTATAAAACTAAAAATATATTCTCTATGCTGAAATAGGTAATAGAAAGCTCAAGTCAATGGGACAAAATAGTATAGATGCAAGATGTTTGACAGATTTCAAGTAGAGTAGAAAACTCAGTCTTTTCAACCAACCTTATACATTGGAAATATGATTAGGGATTAATTCATTTTATTTACATAAACAATGTTTCATTTAATGTCATTCAGGATAGAACATAAGATAAATTTATGAGTATGATTGTAAGTTCGAAGCAAAAAGCTTCTCAACCCATAAACATACTTGTAAGCACAAGTAACATAAACTTGAGTATGAGTATCATAAGAATAAGTATGAGTATTATAAGAATTTACATATGAGTATCATAAACATGAGTATCAAAAATGTGAGTGGCATTAACAGGTGTAGCATAAGCATGTATATTTCAAGAAGAGTGTATCATCTGCATTATCTATAGAGTACCTTAAGATTAAGAATGTTACCTTTTTCATGTCTCACTTTCACTTTCTCTATTTCTCTTTCTACATCTACTATCTACGTGACTAAAAGGCATCATGGAGTCTACAGTTCCTATTACTCCACTAACACCTTTCAATTATCAAGATTGGAAGCTTAAAGTCAGTCTTGTGCTCAAAAATAAGGGCCTATATAGGATAACTATGGGAATAGAAAAAGAACCTAATGTGACCAAAAAGAAAGAAATTTTTTTCAACAAATGTGATCAAGCATTTGGATTTCTGTGTTTAAATCTATCTCTAGAATTATTGTTTCATGTCAAAAACTTAACTACACCTAATGAAGTGTGGAATACTTTAGAAAAACTATTACTGAACTTGAGAAGATTTCTTCACAAAGTTTAAATCTTTAAAGTTACAATTAAAAGATTGTGGAATTGACAAGAAAGAGGATCAATTAATCCTTTCAGTACTTTCCAAATTAGGTCCAGAATTTTCTATGTTTGTATCAACTTTCTATTCTACTAAAAGTGCTCTTGGAGCATCATGGAAAATGCCCACTCTAGATAAATTCATTTACGATCTCACAAGGGAAAAGGAGAAACTAATTCAAATTGGTTCTTTGAAGTCTACGAAGCCTCAGGCTCTAATTGTAGGGAATGACAAGCCACAAACTTCAAATGGGAAGAAAAACACTAAGAAGGACAAGGATAGTAAGAAAGTAGATAAAATTGATGATATCAAAAAAGATAAATCTTCTCATCAAAGTAAGCACATTACAGAGAAGATAATATGTGCCTTTTGTAAAAAACTAGGGTATGATGAACATAAATGCATGAAGAAGAAAATTTAAAGTCTCTCGAATATTCTCAAAAAGAATAACATTGGACTACCTGATTCTATCGAAGCATCTACATCAACTTAGGATAATAACAAGGACAAAGAGAAATCAAAAGGCAAAGCTCTAGTTGTTATGTCATCTTCATCTTCATCTCCATCATGGATTATTGATTCTCTTTCTACTCATCATATGGGTTCTTCTCACATTGCATTCACATCCTTAGAGCCATCCAGAATATCTTTAGTCAACTTAGGTGATGATACCCCAACATTGGTTAAAGGGAGAGGGTCTGTTGAAATCAAAGGAGGGATGTTTTCAAAAGTTTTTAGTATACCTTCACTGTCAACTAATCTCCTTTCAGTGTATCAAATAACTCACTTAGGGAAAGGTATGAGAGTTCATTTCTCTCCAAATTTAGTTGAGATAAGAGAACTACAAAGTAATAACTTAGTTGCTATAGGGGAAGCCAATCATCAATCTAGATTGTATACCTTCTCAAGTTTTGCTATAGATATTTCACCAAAGGCACTACTACCTTATTCAGATGAGGTTAGTAAATTATGGCATGAATAGTTTGGCCACCTTAACTACTGTTATCTCAAACAACTACGGAAAAAAAAATGGTTAATGGATTACCAAAAGTCAAGTTTTCTAAAGGACTATGTGAAGGATGAGGATGTGCACTTGGTAAACATCCCAAAGCAAAGTTTGACAAAAGAGAAACTTGGAGGGCAAAACAAGTCTTAGAACTTGTTCATAACTTGATGTTTTAGGAGCTTTTCCACATCCTTCTTTTACAAAGGCTAGATATGTTCTCACATTTATTGATGATTTCTCGCATTTTACATGGGTTTACTTCCTTAGGAAAAAATTGAAAGTGTTTGATTCTTTTCAAGATTTCAAAGCTTTGGCCAAAAATAGTCAAGGAAAGTCATCAAGATTCTTCAGACAAATAATGGCTGAAAATATGTTAATAATATTTTGAACGGTTTTGCACAACATAAGAGATAGATTTGCAATGCATGGTTCCATATACCCCTCAACAAAATGGTGTAGCAGAATGTAAAAATAGGTCCTTAAAGGAGATGACAAAATGTATGATTCATTCTAAAAGGTTAACACCATCTTATTGGGCTGAAGCTATCAATTGTGCATGTTACATTCAGAATAGAGTTCCTCCTAAAGCCTTAAAAGGAATCACCCCCTTTGAAGCTTGGAAAGGATGGAAACCGACAGTTGATCACTTCAAAGCTTTTGGTTCACCTGCTATGGCCCGTATTCCTAAATAACATCACAAGGTAATGGATGCACAATCCAAACCTTGTATCTTTGGTGGATATCTAGAAGGTGTTAAAGGCTATCGTCTACTACACCCAACCACACATGAGTTGTTCATCGAGCGAAGTGGCAAGTTTCAAGAAACACCCCTTGAAACAGTTGATTCTTTAGATCATGAAAATACCTCTGACAGTTCATATCATTTGTAGTAGTCTTATAGTTCATAAAGCAATTCTTCTTCTCCTTCTTCCAGTTCACATAATGATGATACAGAGCATTCATCTTGATCATGTTTAGGAATTGAATTAGAAATTAACATATTTTCACGAAACTCACCCACATCAAGATCTTCACAAGTAGATTCTTAGGTACATACTACTATAGATAACAGATAGAATCAAACAGACTTTCAAGGGGGATCTCATGCTTTCTTTGCTTTAGTGTTTGATCCACAAACATTTAAAGAAGCATCAGGCATACCTTCAAGTGGGATGTTGCCATGAATGAGGAATATGATTCCTTAATCAGAAATCACACTTGGGACTTAACTTCTCTTCCTAAGGGAAGAAAAGTAGTTCGATGTAAATGGATATATCGGACTAAATATGTAGCAGATGGGTCAGTTGACAAGTACAAAGCATGGTTAGTTGCAAAAATTTTTCTCAAGTTTTAGGAATTGACTACACAGAGACCTTTGCACTTGTTGTAAAGATGACTTCAATCAAACTCACACTTGCTATAGTTATAGCACATGGGTGGTCTATACATCAAATGGATCATATAAAGAGTGCCTTTCTTCATGGAGACCTTGAGGAGAAGATCTACATGGAACAACCATTAGGGTTTGTTCACGATTCATCCTTAGTATGTATACTAAGGAAATTGATCTATGGCCTAAAACAAGCACCTAGGTCTTGGTATGGTAAGATGGATTCCTACCTTCTATCTTGAGGATTCACTCGACGTAATTCAGATCCCAATGTGTATCTTCTGCGGCATGACGATTCATTGTTAATACTGGTACTTTATGCTGATGACCTTTTAATCACTGGGAGTGCTTCCTATGCTATTGTGGCAGTAAAATAAGTACTTCAAGAAAGGTTTGACATGACAGACTTAGGGTTACTATATTACTTTCTTGGTATTGAGATATTGTAGTGCCCCTCCATTCTCATCTTTGATGTACATATAGTTTGGCTAAGGAGCATGAAGATGAAGGTAAAATAATAGGAATATTTAGGGTATGTTAGACAGTTGATGTTGTACATTATATGATGCTGGTAGATGCTACATTCATTTTCATGACATTCTTGATTATTCTCATGTGTGGTTTCATAAGACAATTAGTATGTTTTATTGATAATCTTTGTTGTGACACTGATAATTTATATGCTCTAACATTGTTTTACATTCAGGTGATTATGATGTTGATCTTACTATGATTGTCATATGTTAGAATTGATTTTATGCGATTTATTTTGTATCATAAGATGTTATGTTGTGATGTTTTATGTGGATCAATCTTATTATGTGTATCATGTGATTATCTGATGATGGTTCTTATTTAGTTGTTTAGTAACTGATTGCTATGTGTGTTGTGATTACATGTTTAATGTGTTGGTGAAAGGGACAGTGTCGCATTACTCGTGTGAGTACCCTACTATGCTACGATTCTCTTTCCACGATGTATTTGACTATATGATTATATATATGTATATTTGTTCGACTGTTTGGTTGCTGCAGGTTGTAGGTATCAGACATCAACTCCACCTAGATTGATAGGTCTGAGTGTGCCTTAAAACCAATGGAAACTGTTGAACGGAGATAACATATGGTCCCCTAGCTTAGCCATCATCCTTGAAGAGGATGAGTATCTAGTTTTGTACTCAATTTGTCATTTTTGAGATATGAATATTTTGTGATTGTCTACCTCTCACCCATTTGGACTCTATTTTAGTAGTCTATTGCGTTAGCCATAACTTAATTTTTACTAACTTGTTTCTCTATATTTTTTTATATGTGGTGCACGACCTAGATATCTAAATCATATCCAAAAATCAGCCATACCCAGTTTGTCATTTTTGAGATATGAATATTTTGTGATTGTCTACCTCTCACCTATTTTGTCTCTATTTTAGTAGTCTATTACGTTAGCCATAACTTTATTTTTATGAATTAGATTTCTCTAATGTTTTTATATGTGGTGCATGGCCTAGATATCTAAATCATATCCGAAAAGCAGTCATACCCATTTTTTCATTTTTGAGATATGAATATTTTGTGACTGTCTACCTATCACCCATTTCGTCTTTGTTTTAGTAGTCTGTTGTATTAGCCATAACTTTATTTTTACGAACTGGGTTTCTCTAATTTGTTTATATGTGGTGAACAACTTGGATATCAAAATCATATCCAAAAATCAGTCATCCTCAATTTGTTATTTTTGAGATATGAATATTTTGTGACTATCTACCTCCTACCCATTTCGTCTCTATTTTAGCAGTCTATTGCATCAGCCATAACTTTATTTTTACGAACTGGGTTTCTCTAATATTTTTATATATGGTGCATGGCCTGGATATCTAAATCATATCTAAAAATTAGCCATATGTAGTTTGTCATTTTTGAGATATGAATATTTTGTGACTGTCTACCTCTCACCCGTTTCGTCTTTGTTAAAACAGTTAGTTGCACAACCAATAACTATATTTTCAAACTAGGTTTCTCTGAGATTTTTCAACAAATTTATTTTGTACATATCCTATGATCATTTATTTCCATCATATGACTCTCTTTGAGGCATTATACCAATCATTCTTTGTGCCTTGTCTATGTTGATCATGTCATATGCATGTGGTTAAAAGTGTGGTAGATTTGATGAAAATGTTAGATCTATAGGAATATTTTGTTGTTCTGTATTTCTTTCCTCTCAAGCTAACCTTAGAATAAAGTTCTTTTATTGTAACTTCAGGTTTGGTATCTTGTGATTCTAACTAGTGTAAGAGATTTATAGCATGGGCTTTTAGTCTTACTTATATAGTTATATTTAATAGTATTTACAAAATTGTCCTAATTATTAATGAAATCTACATCAGTGTAAATAGTGGATTTTGTATCCATCGGTATAGCATTAATACTCTATTATATGATTTTAACTGTGGTGGTAGTCCCTCACTATGATAAGGATTGCATTTAAATAATTCTTGTGTTTAATTTGTATGCCTTATGGTTATTTGCATGTTGTTCGCAATCATTTTAATTAAATGAAACTAAAATAAGTCTTGGATACTATTAGTTAAAAATATTGTTACTCGTGGACTCTTATATCATATGATCACAGTAGTTAGAATATTATTGTTCTGCATTATAGAGATAGATTCACTTTGTGTTTGGTAGATGATTGATCTCATGGTTGGATTAATGTTACATTCTTTAAGACCTATAATTTAGTGCATCATATTATATGTTGCATTTGTGATATTATAATTGAAATATTGAGGAAGGATCTTAGTTAATGATGTGCATTTGAGAGTGAATGTGATGTGAGACCATAGTGTTTAGTGTGTCAAGTGTTTCTGTCATTTGGGAAAGTTGATTCCAGAGGCCAAGAGGGGTAGTCGTGTGTATGACTCTTGTGATTATGTAATCTTGCTAATGGTTGAATATGTATTGGTTATATGTTGATTCCCCTCTGTTTATGGATTCATGTGGTTATGATGACTATGCAAGATGGATAATGTCTTTCTCAGTGTACCTATTCATGTGGTTATGATGACTGTGCAAGATGGATAATGCCTTGCTCAGTGTACCTATTCATGTGGCTATGACAACTATGCAAGATGGTTAATGCCTTGCTCTATGTAATGTGAAATGATGTATATTTTGTGTTGTAAATGTATAATGATGAGAAATGTGATAGTTCATGCTTGGATTTTGTTTTGGGCTTTGAGAATCTAGATGCAGTAAAGGGGGTGTGGCTTTCAATATGGGGTTGGTGCCCAAAGTGGCTTGTCAGAGTAACCCATTGGAAGTTGTTAATGCAGTGATAACTTAATAATAAATCTAGAGGGTTGAGTAGTTTTCACACTAATCAAGATAATTGGATGCCTCACTCATGTCTGTAGTGCTCGTTCAGGCTAAGGATGAGATGAGAAGGGCATGGTTGGAAAAGTCAACTTCCTTATCCTCATGAAAGGAATGTTGGTTCTACATGTGTCACCCTATGGGGCTGGCGTCTAGTGAGAGACTATTAGGGTAACCATAGTTGGGGGATGACACCTAGCAAGAGACTGTCAGGGTAACCCATGCTAGGACCATGCGATGACACTCATCCTGACTGCAGTCTAGTATTCTCTAGTTGTGTTCTCCACTTTGTTTTGTGAATGCCTCTGGAAGTGATGTTTGAGTTAGTTGTGATGTCTGTATTGATTGGTGTTGTTTTGGAGTCATGTGTAGTCCTTGCACTTGATAGTCTATTGTCTTTTTGACTATTGGAGGAAGTGGTGACTCTATTGTGAATGTCGTGTGTACTTGTATGTTGTAGTCATGTTAGCCTTTTGTGTTGTGTTCCTGTCTTCTTAACCATTTCATGTTGTGCGACCTTATTGTTATCTCCTAGCACAGGGGGTGGACCTTAGGGTTCCACATGGTCGGGTGGTTGTGCTTTTAACTCCATTGGTTTCCCTTGTTGTTTGTGCGTGAGAAGGATGTACCTTGTATGGCAAATTTCAGATCTTACTCTAGCTTGAGGAGATAGATACTTATGATCATGTTTTAGTCTTGTATATCAGTTGAATCATGTACTATTATCTTGATATATGTACTCCAATGTAATCTGGATAGCGATATTGTAAACAATGTAATGTTGTACTCTCTTGTAAAGGAACTCGTCTATGTACTCATGATCATATGTGTAGGATCCTGATGTTACTTATCTGATGATATAATATGGAATTGTATGTGTTTATTTATCTAATGCAATTAGACTTAGAATGAATTGTGGTTGTTAGTTAATTCATAATGTTGGTTAGATCTTGTTTTAGTTCATTAGTAATGTAGTCATGGAACCCTAGAGGATAAAGCTTAATTTAAATGTTATGAATAACTATATGATTGTTGTTATTTCTTTCGTTTAAAAAAATATATATTTATCCTTTTTGTAAGCTTAGTGATGTTATCCTCTATGTTCCTTGGCAGAGCGTTACAGATATCTCAATCAGATTCAGGGATAGTTCTTACTCAACCTAAGTATGCTCTTGACATACTTAAATATCTTCACATGTCTAATTGTAAACCATCTCCAACTCCCTTATTATCTAGTGTTAAACTTGAGACATCTTGTCCTACTCCATTAGTTGATGCAACATTGTATAGACAACTAGTAGGCAACCTCATGTACTTAACACACACTAGGCTTGACATTGCATATTCAGTTGGCTTAGTTTCCAGATTTATACAGGAACCTCATGAGTTGTATTGGAAAGTAGCTAAGAGGATTCTTAGTTACCTTCATGGTACAGTTGCATTTGGGATACATTATAGAGTTGGTTCCACAATTGATTTGGTTGGATTCATAGATTCAGATTGGGCTGGTGATACAGAAAATCACAAGTATACTTTTGGGTACAATTTTTCACTTGGTTCGGGTCCTATCAGCTGGTCTAGCAAGAAGCAAAATGCTATTGCTATATCTTCTATAAAGGTAGAGATCCAAGGAGCTATTAACGTAGCTACTGAGGCCATATGGCTTCAAGGCATCATTTTTGAATTTGGCATTCCTCTCAACTGACCAACAATTATCTATTGTGATAACAAGAGTATAATCCAAATATGCAAGAATCTAGTTCAGCATCAATGAACCAAACATATTGAGATTCATTAGCATTATATTCGTGAGCTCATTCATGATCAAATCATCAACTTTGTATTCTACCAGTCATCAGAGCAAGTCGCTGACATCTTCACCAAACCCTTTTCAGAAAGCAAGTTCATCCATCTATGAGCTCTTCTTGGTGTGTGGTCTACATTGGCATCATCATTATCTAGAGGGGCCATCTAAAGTCCTCTCTTTGTTTTCTCTCTTTAGGAGGAAAGTTTTTTCCCATAGGGTTTTCTTTCTTTCTCCATTTTTATGAGAGATGTTTTGTAAATGAGTACCTAAAATGGTGCACAGCCAGGACTCATAATTCATAAACCCACCTAAGCTATGATTAAGGGGGGGTGTTGGTGTATAAACTCATATGAGTTATATCTAACTTAATCATAGTTAATGTTTTTCCTCACATGTGAAAACACTAAGTCCTCTTGTTGAATCATTAGTAGATGTGTTGATTCATCTTCAACACATTGCCACTACATTTGAGGGTGGTTGAACCTTGAGCTATTCTCTTGGTTTCATTTTCACCAGCTTCCCTACTCTCATGGAGTCTTGTTCCTCAAACTTCACCTATTTATACCACTTCAGTTGTAAATCATTTTAGTTCATTTTCAATACATTGCATTTGTTTTTGATCTCTAATCCATTGATCTTGGACTTATGCTCACACATTTTATAACCAACTCTTCTTATTTTACAAGGTTGTAGCTACCTTCAAATGATATACAATGAATTAAACTCCGTATTGCTTTTAACCAGAAAGCAAGGGAAAGGTAATGCTTTTGACCAGAGAGATTTGAAAGGAAAATCTACACTTCTAAAATGACTAAAAATAAAGAAGTTCAAAGACTTCGAACATCAAACATGCTGAATAAAGAATTATAAATCCATCACCATGAAGCATTCATTCAAAGATAAATATTCATAGCAATGAAGCAGAATGAACATATGAAACTTCAACACAGATAGAAAAGCAATCATTGGTAATATATTCAACTTAAGAAGAATAATATCCAATCACCATAACACAAAGATTATGTCTTCTTGAACATCCAGTCTGAATTTTCTTTCTATATTGAAGAGATTGGAAAATAGAAAGTAACAAAAACTTCTTACTTTAATGACTAAAACAAAGTTTACCCAAAAATGAAGATGCATACTATGTCCCAACTACATCTATTTATAATGCCCACATAATAACTATCTTTGGAAAATAGAACAGTTTCTTGAAGTCAATTATTTTTTGAAATAATAAAGTTTTAGAGTAAGTCTTTGAGCCAAATATTTAGAAATGCATAAACAAGAAATAAAGTCTAATTTGCCACCCCTTTGCCTTCTTTTGTGTCTTCGACACTTTCCTCGCCTTGATCCTCTGCCATTGCCTCTCGCACCTTTATCCTTAACCTGTACTCCCGATACTTAGTTATGATAGTAGTGATGTTCTTCCTTCCTCGTATTGTAGTAATCTGCAACCTAGTTCTGAACCTTGCCAATGTTTTACTAATCCCTGCTATAGCTTCCTAAATATCATAACCTCTATTCTTGAAACCATTAAGGTAAACTTACATAAGACCCATTTTTCCAAGTGACTTTCTAGTGATAATTTCAGGATCTACGAGTTCCTTGCAAAGCATATCCTTAGCTTCCTTTGTGATTTCTTTACGATCCTGCAAGTACTCTCCAAACTCATCTAAAATATTTAAATCCAGTGCTCTGCAATCATTCTAAATACCAATCCTTATATCAAGGTATTCATGCAAAGCTTTGTTAATTTGTTCAATGAGATTGTCATACATGCTCAATTTCCAATCTAATGAGTCAGCCTAGGACAGATCAATTTCACGGGGATCACTAGCCAAATTTTCTTTTAGAAGCGTTAGAGGATTCATGGTAACTAGTTCAAAAACTTCTTTTGAGAGTACATGCGTACTACCTTGCTCTTTCCTTACTTACTGAAGCTCACTAATTAACTCTTTCCTTTTATTATGTACTTGAGTATAACACTATGCTGCCATAGTTAAGAAAAATAAAATTTCACAAGACAATTTTTCTACCCATTTAGTAACAGCTTTGGTAAAATTTAGATTCTTTTTGATTTGTTGCATAGTGCTCGCATCAACTCCTATAACTTCTAAATTACATGTATCTTGAGGCATGGATGTCACAATAGGTTGTATAAAGCTTCTCAAAGATAAAACATGAGATTTAAGTTTTATGTTTTCTTTCCTCTCCTCCTTGCCTCTCTTAATCAAAGCACTTACAAAAAAATTGGCATGATAAGCATCTCCCACTAGAGTAGAAGGGCCTAAGTCTATATGACTTATTTTGTAATCTGCTTCAGTTATCTCATCTTCATTTAGATCTTTCACCGACTCGGCAATCTCTAACATCTGATGACTGGAGGCAATGTCATTTACCATTATAGACATTCTTTTGGCCCTTTTGGGCCTGGAGGTAGTTTACAACAACTTGGCAACTGTATCCATCTCAACTGCTATTGTAGGCACAAACTTTCTCTTCTTATCCATTACTTTCTTTAACTATCCTGGTGAAGATGACACCATACCAGAATCTACATTGCTTGAAATAGTTTTAACCAGATTATCAACTGAAACAAAAATGGATACTTCCTTAGAAGTAGGAGAAGAAGGAATTTCCATGAATGGAGGAAATGAACCATCATCAACAATTTGTTGGAAAATAGAATTAGAAACCGCTCGTGTAGGCTTTGCTTGAGCATTTTTCTTTTTAAAAGTAGGCAAGGGGAAACTATCTAATTCACAGGTTGATTTCATTTTTGAAGACTCTTCTGGTCTTTCTCCATCACCTCTAGATTATGAATTAGAATTGGATTGCAGTGTCTCTTCTCTCCCAAAACAAATACACACACTAGAACTTTGTATGGGCCTTTACTCATTGGTCCTAGAATTTCCTTGTTCGTGAGGAGAGCCAGTACATCCACGCCATCTCCTAGTTATCCAATCTTTAGTTCTTTTTATTACAGCAGTAGAACAAATTCTTAGATCCACAACCTCCTTCTCTGACCAATTAATTTGAGGAAGGGGTTTAGAAACTAGGTTTTGGTATTCATCATCAATTATTTCAATGTTTTTCTCAATCTCGTCTGGAATGTATAGAGAAATAATGAATGCTTGAATTTGTCTTAGGTTGAGTCTCATACAATTTCTCCTTTGGACTTCCCAGTCATCTACATAGTCTTCCCAAAAATCCTCCAAACTTGGACGATGCTCATAAGAGCCAGAGCCATGAAAGTTTAGTTTCACATGGTTTTTACTGTCAAAGTTGGGCCTCATTGACAAAGAATGAATATTAAACTCACCAAATACATGTTCCACCCCTTTAGCAATATCACTAGTTTTGTCAAAATATGAAGATAGCTTTTGTAGGAAATTGTATCCTTTCTTCCTCATGTTTTGATATTTAACATTTATAGTAGACATTTGTTTGCAGACTTCAAGAAAAATAATAAAATCACTAGGGTACCTAGGTAATTTGGTTGGGACATTTTCATAACCCCCCACTCTCAAATAGGTGAACCTATCAAACTGAATGTAGAAACTCTCAAACTCCATGATCAAGAAAGCGGCTTCAAGTGAAATTCTCAACTTAGAGTTATCATCCAATTTTCTCACTATAAACATTAAAAGGCATCGTTTACATGACCATAATCTTTCATTCCCACATCCCTTTTGAGTTGAGGAAAATAATTATACATAGGTATGTTTGGAGTTAAAGACCCATGTGGCATCAACCCGTCCCAAAAACCTCTTGACTGGCTAAAATATATATCAAATTTGAGAACATGTGAAAAGTTAAAGTCTCCTGAAACTTAACTAGTTGCTTGTTCAAATAACAACTAATAATTTTATCCCAGTTTATGAACTTATTTTCATTGCATATCAATAGGATAAAATGACACATCCATTCTTCAAAAGAATGTGTTTTCACTTCCAACTACATGATGCAACAAAGTAATAATGTCTGAAATTTCGTCCTTAAAATGGGCTCTCTTTAGCTTTTGAGGCAATTGAGCCTTACCTCTTTTTTCAGACTTTAACTAATTCCGTGTGATGGAATTCTTGCACCAGTCCTTGTTTGTTTGAGAGAACTCGATTCCAATGGCAACAAACATATCTTCAAATTCCTGCTTCTCTGGAATTCTTAATGCATGGGCGATAGTTCCAGGATCAATCTTTCCTACCACTGACCTATCTTTTGCTCTAATTTCAAGGGCCTCAAGAATGTATCTCTTTGCACAAGCCACAACCAAGTCCATGCTCTGTACAAAGATAGGAAAACCTCTGGCATGTGCTAAACCACTCTGCAATATATTTTCTATAAAAGGTGATTTATCCTCCTACTGCAAATGGGACCATAATTTCTCTAAATCAATATGGCTAAGTTTAGCATCACTTACACTAGACCAGCCGCTTTCAATACCAGAATTGTGAGGAGCTCCTTGATATTTGAATTTCATCACTGTTACTGGATGCATAGAGAAAAATGGCTAAGTACTAAAAAAGCAATGACACAGTATAGGAGTAATGGAAGCTACATAATTTAGACAAAAATTCATCACTGAGAGCAAATGTGTACACTGGAGGAACGCCATGATGTGTTTTAAATGCTGAGTTGACATGGTGTTAAATTCATGCCTTGAGAAAATAACTTTAATATTTGTTCATCCTCCAAAAATTCTGAAGAGACATTCACTGCATGTGTCATACACATCATTTAATGATCATTATTTACCTTGAAAATCGGTCCACAACTTGTTTGTCATGGAGTCGCTAGATTTTAGAACTTCCAAACCTCAAGTCGAGGGTTTCAAAGTTTCAGAAACCTCTGAGTTGATGACTACAAAGACAAACCAATGAGAGTAGTAAAGACTCTACAAAGAAGCACAATGTCAAGGAGTCAGCAGGTTCGATAACTTCAAGACCACGTGACATGGTTAGGAACTTTAGACAACCAGCGACTGGGTTAGGAAAACTTAAGTTCAAGTGACTCTTAAGGATTTCAAAAGCAACTAAGGAAAAAACAAAACCCTTTAGACTTAAACAAATAATTGATGGGTCAGAAAAATGGGGAATAAAATATGCAAGACCTGGGAACAAATAAAGAGGGGTAACAACTGGTTTTCAATGGGGACAAGGACCAAGGGGACGTAGAGAATCCAAAACACCATGGCATAAAGCCTTATTCATTGGGCAAATAGAGGGAAAAACAACACAAAAGAATAGAAAACAAATGGAAACTATAATACAAAGGGAAAACCCGAGACCATTACCAGTTGAACATTTTCAAATCTTACCCATTATAGGCAAGAGGTAAAGGAGTACCATCTAGTTAAGCCAATAGAAAAGAATTGTCACTGATAACCTGTTTAATCAGAAAAGGCCCTTTCCACAGAGAATCAAACTTTTTGTGTGCGCCCTTTGGTTCTCTTCTTCTATCCCAAAGAAATACAGAGTCTCCAACAACAAAGTTTCTTTGTTTTTCTCTTCTATCAAAGACCTTCTTAACCATCTGTTGATGCTTAGCAATCCTGTCCACAACAATCGCCCTCTCTTCTTCCAATTTGTTCAAGTACATAATTCTATTTTCCAGTGCAGACTGAAACTCTTCATTTGCTATAGCCTTTTACAAATTTAATGTTGAGAGCTCTAAGGAAATAGGTATAGTTCTATCAACCCCATATACCAACTAGAAAGGCGACATACCTATGGCTCTTTCATAAGTAATTCTATCTACCCATAGAGCGTCATACAACTTCTTATGCCATCCTCTTTGGCTTTCATCCACCAGTTTTTGACAATAGAAATTAAATTTTTGTTGCTGGACTTAGCCTGTTCATTGCCCTGAGGATAATAATTTGATGAATGTCCCAAGCTAATACCATACTCATAGTAAAATAGAGTGATTTCAAAGGATGAGAAAGAGCTAGCATTATCAGCAATTATCTTCTTTAGAATACCAAATCTTACTATGATGTTTTCCTTGAGGAAGTTACACAACCTCCAAAGTATTATGTTTCACTAGAATAGATTTTACCCACTTGGTAATATAATCAGTAGCAGTAAGAATGTGTGTATGTCTAGCATTTGAATTGGGATTAATAGGGCCAATGAAATCCAATCCCCATTGTTGGAATGGTTCATCAATTACCACAGGCTTCAAAGGTAAAGTTACGAGGTGGGGGTCTACCACTAAACTTTAAACATTTAGATACCCATTCGTGAGCATCTTTAAACATACTAGGCCAATAAAACATTGGCACATGATCTTAAAGGCTATTATAGAGGCTGAGAAATGCCCACCACAAGCTTCGTCATGAAAAGCCTTTAACAGTCTCTTTTGTTGCTCTTCATCAACACACCTGAGAAATGTTCCATCTACACCCTTTTTGTATAGGTTTCCTTCCCAAAGAACGTACTTACTTGCCTTAAGCTTCAAGTTTATCTTCTCTTTAGCTAATAAATATGATGGACAATCACCATAAGTCAAGAAATATGAAACATCTCAGAACCACTCGTCAGTTGTACTAGTAAAAAGAACTAGAGGTAGATGTTTTTCTTCAACAACTTTATTTTTTGCAATCAATTTACACAAACCCTTTCCCCTGACTAGATTGGTAGGCCTGATATCTACATCAGACTCCTACACCTTTGCTATCCAAGACCCCCGTTTGTTACATCCAACCTCTTGTTGAGTGAGGATGCTTTTGACATCAGTTTTAGATACAAAAACAATGGTATGGGAATGTAGAATGTAGAATCTAAAACTTTTTAGGGTCTTTACAATAGTATAAGCATGTTTTTCAAGTGGGGAATATTTGAGTTCATACTTTTTGAGAGAGGTACTCATGAAAGAGATAGGAGATTCTATGCCTTGTTCATTCTTTTGCATTAAAATAGCTGATAAAGTATGTTTAGATGCATAACAATACACGATAAAATCTTTATTAAAATTAGGACATACCAGAGTGGGTGTATCAACAATAGTAGCCTTTATATCTTCAAAAGCTTTCTTCCCTTTATTACTCCACTTGAATATAGGATGATTTTTCATCATATTAGCTATGGGCCTTATTAGTTCCGTAAACTCAAGCACAAACCTCCTCAATAAATTCACCTGGCCAAAGAAAGACATACTGCCATCTTCATTTGCAGGTAACCCCAGTTGCATGATAGCTCTTACTCTTTCAGGGTCGACTTTAATCCCATCCCTTAAGACAATGTGTCCCAAAAGTTTCCCTTTTGTGACAGCAAAGATGGATTTCTTAGGATTTAAAAGGAGATCCTCTGTTCTCTGCAACATTGTAGCACAATTTCTAGATCATGCATATGGCTAGTTCTTCTCTTTGAGAACACCGTCAGATCATCCAAATACACTACAATGATTTTGTTCTTTAGATCACCAAATGATAGGTCCATGGTCCTCTGGAAAGTTGCACCTGCATTTATAAGGCCAAATGGTATTCTACTATAAGCAAAGACACCAATGGGAGTAGTGAATGCTAGTCTTCTGGGGCTACTTCGATTTGATTATAGCCTAAAAAACCATCTAACATAGACATCATCTCATAACCAACAATAGTCTGTAAGATGTAATCCATGATAGGTAATGGGTCGTTATCCTTCAATGAGGCTTGATTCAAGTTCCTAAAGTCTACACAAATCCTTATTTCTCTATTTTTCTTTCTAACTGGAACTATATTCGCTACCCATGTAGAATGGTGAATGGGATAGATGATCTTCACCTTTACATCTTATCTATCTCATTGAAAATGGCCTCTACTCTCTTTGGGTTGTATGTTCGTTGTTTCTACCTATAAGGCATAGCACCAGGTTTCAATGGGATTTTATGCTATAGTTCTCCATTTTTTAACTTCTTCAAATCAGTATAACAACATGTGAACACGTCTTTGTAATGTATCAACAAAGAAATCAACTTCTCTTTTTCTTTGGGGGAACAACATTTTCCTATACAGATAATCTTGGGATCCTCATTTGTGCCAATATTGATGTGATCATAGTCAGCTGATGAAATTCAACAACAATTTTATTCTTTTGCTTCAAATACTGGTCATGCTAGTTGAATAAGTCTTCTAAAGAAACTAAACCTTTGGGTATCTTGTTGCCATTCAACTAAATGATTTCAGACCTATCACCATCAGGAGTATTGATGTTACTTTCTAAAACATCATTGCTTGGATCATCGCTACGTTCAAAAAAGATATTAGCAAAGGCCTCAGCTTTCTCCAAGAATGTAATAATCTATCACTATTGAATACTTGCCAGTGATTTACATTTTTAGGAACACTGGGGCGGTATACTACTTCAATTATATAAGGCTTATCCTTAAAATCTGGATGAGGTAACAACAAAGATGCAAATATGGCTAATGAATCCACCCTTGCATTGAGATCTCTAGGCACTACTTTTATGGAAAAGGCATCAAAATCTTCAATGCAATCCCATACTCTATTTCTATAATGCTTCAACCTACCATTTTTCACAGTATACTTCTTCCTGAGTTGCTTGACAATTAATTTTGCATCCCCTTAGCCCTTAACTGTTTTATGCCTCTTTCTTTAGCTAGGGTTAAGCCAAGTAGAAGGGCTTGATATTCAGTTGTATTGTTGGTGTTTTCAAACTCTAGTTTATAATCATAGGGAAAGTTGTAACCATCTAGGAAAATTAAAACAACTCCCACACCAGAGCCAGCACTAGAGCAACTTCCATCAAATTCCAGTGTCCACAATTTGTTGACCAAATTAGGACTAACTAGACTTGAACATTATTCCTCTAAAGAGGTGCACATGTAAGTCCCTGGCCCAGTTTCTACAAATAAAATATTACCCTTAGATCCCCAGACTTTAACACTATGAACTAGGCTTTGGGCTCTAGGTTAAGACGTACCTTTTTTCCATCCAATGGTATTATAGTAGGAGATCAATCCATTTGAATCTCCCCACCCAAATCCCTATAGAAACTCCTACTCAAGAGCATCCCATAGCTAGAAGGAATGTCAACAACAAGGAAAGTTAACTTTAGCCTCTTTTTTAGAAAAGCAGCCAAAGCAACTTGGGTGTCTTTGATTTGACCTAGAATTGGAACATATCAACCATTCATAGAGAAATATTTACCATGGGAGGAGGTATAAGATAATCCTAAAGCTCTGGCCACTTGGGCTGGCATGAAATTGTCAGAAGCCCCAGAATCAATGACATAATTGCTCAGTCTAAAACTAGCTATATAAAGAGACACATAAATGGTTCAAGTTTGGCAAAAGGGTTCAGTTGACTTGAATCTTTATCATGGGAGTTTGAGAAAACTTGCTCTTCAACATGCATTTCAATATTACTAGATACCTGAGCATTACTCTAAGATGAGGAGGGTTCTTGTTTGATGTATCTCACTAATCGGTCTAATTCAGACAGATTGAGTCTAAGGTATTCAACATGGGAGATCTAAATCTTGGTATTAGAAGAAGGAACAGATGGTACCTTGGTAGATACATTCTTGGGCACAGTGGCCTCAAGATTTTTAGAAATGGAAGCAGCTTGTCTCGACAAAATGTACTTTGGAGTAGAAGATGATCCATTCGCTTGGCCTTTAGAGTCTGGGCCCTTTTGAGTCTCCTATCCTCTGGTGAAGACTGCACAGTTAGGATCAACCTCTGTGTACACATCTTCTTCTGCCTCAATATTTGACTCATATTTGAAGAAATTTACAATAGCATCATGAGATGGGCTAGTTTCTTCCACATATGGTGGATCAACATGTTCATTGGTGGAAAGCATTTGCATGAATCAGACCATTTTTGGATAGGTAGATCCATCATGGTCTAAAGTTAGATGGAAATTACACATCATATTACCCTTATTGGTAGAAGGTCCATTTTTAATAGCCAACCTTTGTGAAGGAACAGTTAAAGGCAAGTTTCTATTATAACCTCATGATGTGCCAAAATCTTTCCTTGGTATGTCTTGATATTGTGACTGAAGGTGTCTCTTTTGCATTTTCCTTTTTAGTGTGATTATATCATTAGCTAATCTTTTTATGACTAGATCAGTAGAATTCACCACTGATGGTTTACTAGTCTGCAATTCCTTCTTCCATTTCCCTATAATGATTAAGTCATCTTCTATGGATATGGCCCTTTCTTGGGTTGCATCTAAATCAGCTACCCCTTCTCTTAATGGTAAAACTAACATCTGGGGGAAGAGTATTGATAAAGAAACACTTCAATAAGTCATCTCAAGGCCTCACATTATCAGGTATTCTATTGTATAACTTATTGAATTTAGCAACAGACTCTCTCATTGGTTCATGTATTTCTTTCTTCATAGTGGCTAATTGAGTGACAAGAGCTTGCTCATTCTCTACAAACTTGAATCTATTCTCAAATTTTGTTTTTAGGGTATCCCAATTATTGATAGAACTATTTGGGAGATGGTAAAACCAATCAATGATAACATCACTTAAGGATTCCACAAAAGCCTTACAACAACATTTTCATGTTGTACAACAAGGATAAAAGAAGTGGTGAAGAAGGCTTGCATGTGCTTATCTAGAGTGACTTTTCCATCTCCTCTAAACTTAGGTATAATTTTCCCTCAGCCTTTGGGTAGGTCATGTAGTTGGGCTCCTAAGTTAAGTGGACCTATGGTGGCCCCCCATGGGACAGGTGGAGGTTGAGCCATGATAAAAGGATTATGGGTAGGAAAATTTACTTGTAAGGGGAGAGTAACCTTGTGCAAGAGAAGGGCTTGACAAGAAGCGGCTGGAGTATTTATAGTGCTTTGACTAGAAGGAGAGGATGGAGGTCTGCTAATAGACTTAACCTTTCAATTAAGTGGGAAAGAAGAGAAATTTATATCTTTTAATAATTCAAAATCTTCGTCCCAAATCCCTTTCTTTCTATCTCCTCTAATGTACCTTTTAGAAGCCAAATTTAAACAATTAAAAGCTTTAAATTACAGAGTCACCAACTTCACTTACTGATTGATTCGTGGAAGATTTTACTAATTATTCAACTAGTTTCTTTGATTAGCCACTTGATTATTGCATCTATTGTTGAGAAGTGCTTGAAAAAGAAAAACTCTTTCTCTTCGTGGCACAGGTACTACAGCCTCAACAAAGACAATTTCTTGGGCATCAGCAAAATGCCTGGCATTATCTCTTATGTTTTCCCCAAGTTCTTCTTCTTCTAACACTTCGTTAACTTGGTTATTGCAAATTGGTTCTTCTATGTTGCTAGGCCAGTAACAATATCTTCTTGATCACCTACAAGACAATATATGTTAAGCTGAACGATTGGAGTGTTATGTCTTTAAAGAACCATTAAAGCAACTCACAACACATATCTGACAATAGTTTCCCTAGTAGAGTCACCAAAAATTTGTTGGTTTACAGATTTGTCATTCAACTATATATTCTCTATGACAAATGTAACCACAGTTGAGTCAGTTACAATAGTCTTTTATAACCAACTCTTTGCTTATTTTACAAGGTGGCAGCTACCTTCGAATGATATACAATGAATTAAACTACGTATTGCTTTTAACTAGAAAACAAGGGAAAGGTAATTCTTTTGACCAGAAAGCTTTGAAAAGAAAATACACACTTCTAAAATGACTAAAAATAAAGAAGTTCAAAGACATCGAACACCGAACATGCTGAATAAAGAATTATAAATCCATCACCATGAAGCATTCATTCAAAGTTAAATATTAATAGAAATGAAGCATAATGAACATATGAAACTTTAACACAGATAGAAAAGCAATCACTAGTAATATATTCAACTTAAGAAGAATAATATCTAATCACCATAACACAAAGATTATGTTTTCTTGAACATCCAGTCTGAATTTTCTTTCTATATTGAATAGATTAGAAAATAGAAAGTAACAGAAACTTCTAACTTTAATGAGTAAAACAAATTTTGCCCAAAAAAGAAGATCCATACTATGTCCCAACTACATCTATTTGTAATGCCCACATAATAACTATCTTTGGAAAATAGAACAGTTTCTTGAAGACAACTATTTTCAAAATAATAAAGTGTTAGAGTTGGCTATGATTGGAGCCACCTAGGATCTAGGACCTCATGAAAGCACAAGAGAGATCAAATGAGAGAATAATGCTATTCTATCATTGAATGCAAAAGATTGTTATTGTTGTTTTGATTACATAATACATGAAGAGAGCCTTGCTTATAAAGGCAAGATGAGAGCTAGAAAGTGCTGTAGGAGCACCAAGGGTTGGAGCCCATGTATACACCTTCACATTTTTGGTGTGATGTTTTGAATTTTCAAATATAGGGAAGGAGCGAGACCCTTGAATAAATGGGACCGATGTATGAGCATTAGTGTTGAACCGTTGAGTGAAGACATTGTGGGCCCCACCGATAACATGTCCATGTCAAACAATGTACGCATATTCAAAGTGGAGATCCATCTGCGTGAGGTTAGATATTGGCAGAGCAGGAGCGAGTTAGACCAACATGAGTTGTGTTACCGATTGGAGTAACAATGGACATCAGGAGGAGATATGAAAGTTAGGCCGACGGTGGGAGGTCTGGCCGATGGGTCAGTGTTCATCAGCGTAAAGGGAGTCATCGGTAGATGAGGCCGAAGTCTTAGCGATGGAGAGCATCTAGCCAATGGAAGAGAATCAAAGGTCATCGGGGAGAGATGACATATCGGTGGGAGAGATTCTGGACAGACCGATAGATGTTATCTTGCCGATAAGCAAAGACCAAAACCACAGACTATTATTTCAGGGTGATATGTATTATCAGAGAATAAGGGAAAAGCTATGTTGACAGTGGAAGTCTAGGCAATGAAAAAGGCATCGGTGTGAGGTTCCATATCGGTGGAAAACTGTTTGGAATGGTCGATAGAGATTATCTTACTGATAGGAAAGTAAAAGCATATTTCCATTGGTGAAACGATAGAGATCATCTTGCTGATAAGAAAGTGGAAACATATTTTGACATTGTATGCTACAAATGAATGTATCGACAGAAGCACATCAACTGGGGAAAGATGATCAGTGAGACGAAGAATCTATTTCACTGATGAGAACCAAATAGACAAAAAACCTAAGTGTCTGATAACTGAAAAGAAGCCAAACAATATAAAAGCTAGTTTTTTGCTTTGTAAATGGGTTGGTTGGAAGTTTTTTGGAAGACTGAAACAACACACTTTGATTGTAAATAGAAAGAACTCTCTGAAGAAGAATATTGACGGTTCAAATCTATTTGTGCATTATTTGTAGAATTCTTGTATAACTCGATTTAGAGTAGAATAGTCAGTTTATTTCTATTCTTTTGTTTTTGTTTGTACAAAATGTCTCTGTCTTGATGTCCCTACATTTTCCCTGTACAGTCATGGAGGGCCATCAAGTAGAGATTTTGTTTCTTGGTTTCCTATTTTTGTTAAGGATTGAATTGTCAATGAGAGGCAATGTAAACTTGTCCTAGGCAAGCTATGCTATAGCCCGGCTAGGTATGCAAGTTGCAGTCTGAGAAGACAGTGGTGAAAATAGAGTAGGATAATTTTGAGTACCAAGCAATTAGAACCCTAGACCTAGATAGGAGGGCTAATAACGGGCTCAAGAAGGCTATAAGCCTTAAGAATTAAGAATCTTGGAAGTAGTGGGGACAAAGAAGAATGCCTTACACCAAGAAAGTAATGTCTATATAGAGAATGATAGACTAGTAAACCTTTCACCTCTGTAATGGACTGTTTAGGTTGAATTAGGCATTTTGGGGTAGAAAATGTCTATGAGCACTTGAATTGGTAGGGAGACTTGGGATTGACATAGGTCTTGAAGTGTTGTGTCAAGATAGAGTGACTAAACCCATAGGCCTCCCCATCAAATTGGTATTAGAGCAAGTTAAAGATTTGGGCTATTCCTAGATTGGAATAGAAGAAGTTGTATGTCATCACCAAGTTCAAGTGAGTCTATAGGTTCATCCAAGAAGATGGTGACTAATGTAGAATTGGTAAAGAAGGTTGATGAACAAGAAGAGGAGAATAGGCTCCTATAGGAAAGATTGGCAGAAATGGATAGTAAATTGGGTGCCATGATAATAAAGACTGAAGAAGTCAGTCAGAAAATGAAAGATTCTGAAGGTAAGGAAAAAGGTGTGTCTATAGAAGATGAAGAGCCCACACCTGATCCTAAGATGGAAGAAGAACCTTTCTTGAAGGCCTTGAAAGCCATGAGTGGCAAGTCATTGGAAGGAGTTCCTTTTTTTAGTGGAAAGATGGAACCTGATTTGGTTATAGAATGGATAGAAGGTATAGAAAATCATTTTGAATGTGATGGAGTGAGTGAAGCACAAAAGGTGAAGGTGGCTAAATCAAGACTCAGAGGAGCTACTTTGACATGGTGGAAATTTGTTCAAACAGAAAGAGAAAAAGAAGGCAAGAAACCCATAGCTTCTTGGAAAGGTATGGTGGCTAAAATCAAAGAAGTCTACATGCCTGGGGATTATGAAGTTCAATTGCACAAGAAAAGACATAATTTGAGACAAAGAGAATTAGATGTCAATGCATACACTAAGAAATTTCAAAAACTATGCTTGAGGTCTAAGGTGATGGAAGATGAAAATGTAAAGGTAGCAAGATACCTAAATGGTTTGAGGTGGAGTATTCAAGAGGAAATTAGTTTGTTCAGCCCTACAACAGTACAACAAAGCTATTAGCTAGCACTCAAGGTAGAGGAGAAGGGCAAGAAGAAACAAGAGTCAAGCAGCAGATTAAGAGGAAGAGGTAGAGACAGTAGAGGAAGAGGAAATTATGGTGGTAGGGATACTGATCAAAGACCCCAAGGAGAATCCAAACTCACAGAGCAGAGTGGGGAAACTAGTAGTAGAAGAAACTACCGAGGAAGGGGATCTAACAGAGGAAGATTAGGAGGATCAGGAAGAGGATCCTACTTTACCACTATGAAATGTTACAATTGTGGACAATTAGGCCATCTAGCATATAGGTGTCCTGATAAGGGCACACCTTCTTCTCAAGGAGTTGATAAAAGAAATCATTATGTACAAGATGATGCTTCAAGCAGCAAATCACCTGAAGTTAGTCTAGCCTCAGAAGTGGGAGAGAACATCATGGTAAGGAGAACTTTGATCAAAGAACCGGTGAAAGCTGAACCAAGCCAGAGGAGAGCATTATTCAGAATCAGATGCAAGATTATGAATAAGGTATGTCAAGTAATTATATATTCAGGGTCTACTAATAACATAGTGTCAGATGAAGCAGTTAGAAAATTAAATTTGCAAAGAATACCTCATTTAAATCCATATAGAGTCACATGGTTAAATAAAGGTCAGCATGTGATAGTCAATGAGCAAACTTGGGTAGAGTTTGGTATAGGTGGATACAAAGACAAGGTACTCTATGATATCCTACCCATGGATGCATGTCATCTCTTATTGGGCAGACCATGGAAGTTTGACCGGAATGCCATACATGATGGTGAGAAGAAAGCATATTCTTTTCAAAAAGATGGTGTCACCTATAAAATTCAGTCATTGGAAGATGAAGAAGCAAATAAGACAAAAAGTCCTAGTGTCTTAATTGTGAGTGGTAAAGAGTTTTTGAACACTTTTAAGGAGGATGGTATTGGCTATGCTATCATGGTAAAGCCTAAGGAAGAGCAGAAAGACAAAAAGGTAGTGATCCCAAAAGAGGTACAAACTATACTGGAATAGTATAAGGACATCATTAGTGATGGAACACCAACAACACTACCTCCACAAAGAACTATTAGTCATCAGATAGATTTGATCCCAGGAGCATCTTTACCTAACAAAGCTCCTTACAAGATGACTCCAGAACAACATAAGGAAATAGCTAGACAAGTGCAAGAGTTGCTTGACCAAGGATTGGTTAGGAAAAGCATAAGTCCTTGTGCAGTGCCTACAATGTTGGTACCAAAGAAAGGAGGAACATGGAGATTGTGCATAGACTCCAGAGCTATCAATAAGATCACCATAAGGTATCAGTTTCCAATTCCCAGAATTGAAGATCTTATGGACTGTTTAGGAGGAGCTAAGTATTTCACCAAGATAGACCTGAAAAGTGGTTATCACCAGATCAGAATCAAGGAAGGTGATGAATGGAAAACAACCTTTAAAACTATAGAAGGACTGTATGAATGGCTTGTTATGCCATTTGGTTTATCAAATGCTCCCAGCACATTCATGAGGCTCATGAATGAAGTCCTCAAGGACTATACGGGTAAATTTGTAGTTGTTTATCTAGATGACATCTTGATTTTTAGTCAAACTAAAGAAGAGCATCTTGAACATGTAAATACTGTTTTGAAAAAGTTACATGATGAACAACTAACCATCAATTTGGAGAAGTGTGAATTTATGAAGTAGGAATTGGTATACCTTGGTTTTGTGTTGTCCAAAGGAGAACTGAAAATGGACAAGTCAAAGGTAGAAGCCATATTGAATTGGCCCACTCCCAGAGCAGCAACTGAGGTGAGAATTTTTCATGGCTTAGCTCAGTTTTATAGAAAGTTCATAAGGAATTTTAGTGCTATTTGTGCACCCATGCTTGATACAATAAAAGGTGGAGTGAAAACAAAGTTTCAATGGAGACAAGCAGTTGATAAGAGTTTTGAGTTATTGAAGAAAGAAGTAGCCACACAGCCAGTGTTAGTGCTACCAAATTTTGATAAATTATTCACTTTAGAATGTGATGCTAGTCATGTTGCAGTAGGTGCAGTACTCAACCAAGAGAATAGGCCAGTAGCCTTTTTCAGTGAGAGGCTAAATGAAGCAAAGAGCAGATACTCTTCATATGACTTGGAGCTCTATGCTCTAGTCCAAGCACTTAGAAAATGGAGGCATTATCTCCTACCAAAGGAATTTATTGTATATACAGACAATCAAGCTTTGAGTTTTCTAAACTCACAAGATAAGTTGAGCCATAGACATGTCAAGTGGATGGAGTATTTATAGTCCTACACATTCACCATTAAACATAAGAAAGGACAGCTCAACAAAGTAGCAGATGCTTTAAGTAGGAGGTTGCTTACAGTACAAGAGATGCATTTAAGAAGCATAGGGATGGAAGAGTTCACAGCCCTCTACAAAGAGGATGATGATTTTGCTGAAGCATACAAGGTTTTTAAAGACTTTGAATATCACTTTCATAGTGAATTTGTAGATTACACTTTGCAACAGGGATTGTTGTTCAAAGGTGGATAGTTGTGTGTACCAAAAGGATCCATGAGGGAAAATCTCATACAGAAGAAGCATAATGGCAGTTTGAGTAGACATTTTGGTCTGAATAAAACATTGGAGTTAGTCTTGAGGTTCTACTATTGGCCAAAGATGCACAAAGATGTCAGAAAGTATGCGGAGCAGTGTATTATCTGTCAGAAGGCCAAGGGAACTTCTTCAAATGCTAGACTGTATCAACCATTACCCATTTCTTCTAGACCATGGGATTGTGTAAGTATGGATTTTGTAGTTGGTCTACCAAAGACTAAGACTGGTTTTGATAGTATTTTTGTAGTTGTTGATAGATTCAGTAAGATGAGTCATTTTATTCCTTGTAAGGTGACCATGCCAGTCATATAGCTCATTTGTTTTTCAAAGAGGTCATAAGGATTCATGGACTTCCAGCATGCATCATGTCTGATAGAGATGCTAAGTTCATGGGACACTTCTGGAAAACTTTATGGCAGAGGCTAGGAACAAATCTATCTTTTGGATCAGCATATCATCCACAGACAGATGGCCAAACAGAAGTGGTGAATAGGACATTGGGCAACCTGTTAAGGTGTTTGACTAAAGAATATGGACAGAGTTGGGATCAAGTCATTTATCAAGCAGAATTTGCCTATAATGATAGTGTGAATAGGACTACTGGAAAAAGTCCATTTGAGATAGTGTATGGAATGCATCCTAGAGGTGTATATGAACTTCGACATCTTAGAGACATGGAACATAGAAGTGGTCATGTAGAGGATTTTGCACAGTCTATGAAGGAGATTCATGACCAGGTGAAGCAACAATTGATGGAAAACACCCTATAAATCAAGGATAGGGTAGATGCACATAGGAAGGATATTCAATTTGTAGTTGGTGATTTAGTCATGGTTCATTTGAACAAAGCTAAATTGCAGAAAGGAATGCCAACCAAATTGTAGATGAGACGGATTGGTCCTTGCAGAATTCTGAACAAGTATGGCAATAATACTTATAGGATTGATTTACCAGTAGACTTGGCAATTTCACCAGTGTTCAATGTTCAGGACCTAGTACCTTATAAAGGTCCTCATCCAATAGCAGGGGGATCTAGTTCAGAAGCTACATAGACAGTGAGTGATGTGACCTTGCCTCCATAAACCAAACCACAGGCTGAGAGAATTCTGGATTCTCGAGTATAGAGACAAACTAGACATGGTGTGTATATGGAGCATCTGATCAAATGGAGACAGTTGCCTGAAGTAGAGGCTACCTGGGTTGCCGAGTTCGAGTTCAAGAAGCAGGGCATTGATTTTGCCTTGTTGTCACTGGAGGTGACTTGACTTTTTCCGCACAGGGGGAGTATGGTGCAGGAGCACCAAGGGTTGGAGCCCATGTTTATACCTTCACATTTTTGGTGTGATGTTTTGAATTTGGAGCAAGACCCTTGAATAAATGGGACTGATGTATGGGCATTAGTGTTGAACCATTGAGTGAAGACATTGCGGGCCCCACTGATAACATGTCCATGTCAAATAATGTATGCATATTCAAAGTGGAGATCCATTGGCGTGAGGTTAGATATCAGCAGAGCAGGAGCGAGTTAGACTGATAGGAGTTGTGTTGCCGATCGGAGTAATAATGGACATCGGGAGGAGATATGAAAGTTAGGCCGATGATGGGAGGTCTGGCCAATGGGTCAGTGTTCATCAACGTAAAAGGAGTCATCGACAGATGAGGCCAAAGTCTTAGCAATGGAGAGGGTCTAGCCAATGGAAGAGAATCAAAGGTCATCGGGGAGAGATGACATATCGATGGGAGAGATTCTGGACAGACCAATAGATGTTATCTCGCTGATAGGTGAAGACCAAAACCGCAGACTGTTATTTCAGGGTGATATGCATTATCAGAGAATAAGGGAAAAGCTATGCCGACAGTGGAAGTCTGGGTGATGAAAAAGGCATCGGTGTGAGGTTCCATATCGGTGGAAGACTGTTTGGAGTGGCCGATAGAGATTATCTTGCCGATAGGAAAGTAAAAGCATATTTCAATTGGTGAAACGATAGAGATCATCTTGCCAATAAGAAAGTGGAAACATATTTTGACATTGTATGCTATGAATGAATGTATCGACAGAAGCACGTCGACTGGGGAAAGATGATCGGTGAGACAAAGAATCTGTTTCACCAATGAGAACCAAATAGATAGAAAACCTAACTGTCCGATAACTGAAAAGAAGCTGAACAATATAAAAGCTAGTTTTTTGCTTTGTAAATGGGTTGGTTGGAAGTTTTTTGGAAGACTGAAACAACACACTTTGATTGTAAATAGAAAGAACTCTCTGAAGAAGAATATTGATGGTTCAAATCTATTTGTGCATTATCTGTAGAATTCTTGCATAACTCGATTTAGAGTAGAATAGTCAGTTTATTTTTGTTCTTTTGTTTCTGTTTGTACAAAATGTCTCTGTCTTGATGTCCCTGCATTTTCCCTATATAGTCATGGAGGGCCATCAAGCAGAGATTTTGTTTCTTGTTTTGGTGTTTGTGTTAAGGATTGAATTGTCAATGAGAGGCAATGTAAACTTGTCCTAGGCAAGCTGTGTTATAGCCCAGCTAGTTATGCAAGTTGCAGTCTGAGAAGACAGGGGTGAAAACAGAGTAGGATAATTTTGAGTACCAGGCAATTAGAACCCTAGACCCAGATAGGAGGGCTAATAACGGGCTCAAGAAGGCTATAAGCCTTGAGAATTGAGAATCTTGGAAGCAGTGGGGACAAAGAAGAATGCCTCACACCAAGAAAGTAATGTCTGTATAGAGAATGACAGACTAGTAAACCTTTCACCTCTGTAATAGACTGTCTAGGTTGAATTAGGCATTTTGGGGTAGAAAATGTTTATGAGCACTTGAATTGGTAGGGAAACTTGGGATTGACATAGGTCTTAAAGTGTTGTGTCAAGATAGAGTGACTAAACCCATAGGCCTCCCCATCAGAAAGGTGGAGATATTCCTGCAACATGTGTCAATTAGAGGATGATAACTAATTGCACATGTGGAGGATAAGACAACTCACTCCAACTATCAACAACTCAACACACAACTAGACTCAACTAGACACAACTAGACATCTAGTAGACTCACTAAGTCAACTTAATATGTGTGAATTATGTGTGATGTGTGAATATTATTTAACTAGTAAATAGTTAAATAATGTGAATTATCCACACTAGGGTAAATTGGTTAGGTGAAAACCTTGTTCACACCAACAGCCCCCCTTAAGTGCAACTTAGGGAGTAGCTGACTAAAGCAAGATGAAATGATGGATGGGTCCCGACTACTAGGCCATGTTAGGTACCCATGTACAACAAATCTCAAGTGGAGAAAAGGAGAAAACCTCATGGGACAAAAGTCCTCCAAAAGTGAGAATGCATGAAAAAAATGAAAGTGAAAGAAGTGATGGTAGGAGGACTCAACATGACCCCCCAAGGACAACTTCTATCACATATATACAATCAAATACCCCCCATAGGAGAGCAAGTGTGAGACTATAGGTCCCTCCCACAATGAAGTAGGTCCTGTGCCGATGGTGAATGACTGAAGATGAACACGTGAATGTGTCCTGTACCTACAAACAACATTTCTCCCCTTAGGAAGAAACAAATCCAAAAGCTGATGTCAAAGAAACTCCATCTCAAGGTATGAGTGAAAAAGCCTCATGATGGGTGCCTCTGAAGACTGTTGAAATGTCCACATGTTAGAATCAAGGAATGCCACAATGCAATGAGGTGTGACAAATCCATAACCCTGGGTAGACTCATGAAGAACAACCTCCAAAGACAAAGTAGATGGGATAACAGCTATGTTGTAACTGTCATCAAAGAGGAGAGATATCCCCTCAAGTGTGTCCTCCAAATCTGCAATATGAGACTCACAAAACAAGTCTGATATACCTGCCAAGAAAGTATCCCACAAAGTTGTGTCTGAAAGACCTGTAGTATCCTGCTCAACTGAAGAAACCATGTCGATATCAGTCTCTGAAGAAGTAGGAGGATAAGGTGATGGAAGTTCGACACTAGTCTCATGAACCAAAGTAGATGAAAGGACACCAAGGTTCAAGTGACCAAACTTCTCCTTAGAAACATGATTCACACTTGATGTATGAGTGTGAATATCAATTAATGGATCTACATCATCAGAAGAAACAAAATGGGAGAAAGTATACAAGAGAGATGCATGATCAACCATCCCAATAGCAATGATATCTCTGCTCTCCAAGTCCTGAATGATCACTGAATTAGGAGTGAACTCAACTATCTTCCCTACACCACAATGAGTAATCTGGTAGATGGAAAGGAGATTGGATGTCAAGGAAGGTACACACAACACATTGTTGAATGTATTCTCAACAATATCAATTGTCCCTTTACCATTTGCATGCATGTATGTATTGTTACCCATCAAAATAGGTGGTGAAGTACATGACTCAAATGAAGAGAACATCCCTTGTGAAGATGCCATATGATGAGAAGCTCCAGAATCAAGAAGCCATCTCTCTGACTGAAGACTGGTAGAAGCAAAGAGTGCTTGTCCTTTTCCTTTGTTTGTCCCTGTGGCAATGCCTGTTATCCCTGTATGTGTAGATGATGATGGTGTCAAAGAAGAGGGTGTACTAGGTGATGATGATGGCATTTGGATATTGTGCTTTTGAATAATGTGAGTCAACTCATCAATTTTCTTCTCATAACACTTATGCTCATCATGTCCTAGTTTCTTGCAAAATGCACACTTTGGTCTTTCCTTCTTAGATGATTCCTCCTTAGGAGAGGATGAGGACTTATGTGATTTGGCTGACTCCTTTGCTTGCTCATTGTTCTTGAAATCCTTATTTTTCTGTTTCTTACCTTTTCTAGGTGAAGCCTTTTGGTCCTTTGTATCTTGACTAGAAAGAAGTGCTTGAGGTCTAGGAGACTTCAATTTTCCCATGTGTACTAACTTAGCTTGCTCCCTTGTGAGTGATGTGACAAACTCATCAAGTGAAGGCACTGTGAAAGCTTTCCGAAGTGCATCCATAGTAACATAAAAGGTAGAAACAAAAACTGAATAGTCAGGACCAAGCTTGGCAAGGATTGAAAGAATCAATTGAGTGTCCTCTTTGTCAATTCCACATTGTTTCAGCTGTAATCTAAGTGATTTTAGTTTTGTGAAGAAGTCTTGGATGCTTGCAAAATCGGTTGGAGTCAAACCAATTAATTCATTCTCCAATTTGAAACCTCTCATAGTATCTTGTTTACCAAAGAGATTTTCTAAGGTAGTCCACACTTCATTAGGTGTATTACAAGATTCAATATGAAAAAGAAGATTAGGAGAGATAGACAAGCATAGTGTTCCATAGGCTTGATCACATCTATTATACCACTTTCTTTTTTTTTATAGCTGTTGTTGGTTCAATTTTTGTACCCATTGTTACTCTGTGAATTTTCAAACTTCTTAAATGAATTTCCATTTTAGTTTTCCACTCATGATAGTTATATGGTATGAGTAGAGGAAGTTTGTGTGAATCCATAATGCAAGAGTACAAAAATGAACACAAGACAACCCCCCTGTTACTTAATCAAAGAGATCACCCCCCCAAAAAAATGAATGATTGTGGCACTTTATACCTAGTGCTATTTACAATTGTCCTCAAGGGACCAAATTTGGGAAAGCATGAAAATCTCTTAAAAATGAGATTCAAAGGAGATTACAATTGCTCACAATTATTAACCACAAAAAATAGATCCCTTCAAAACAAGTTTCACTATCTCAAGTGCCAAAATGTCCAAGTTATCACCCAAAAGCCAAAAAACTCATAAATGGAATAAAATGAACCTAGCTGAATCTGAGAAAAGTGCATGGATGAATTTGAAGAGCTCCTGAATACCTTTTTGATGTGACAAGAATCTCAAAATTAGGAGATCATGGCAAGAAGTTGTGAGCTCGAAAGCAAAAAAATGAAGATATATCTTCAAGCTGTTGTAGCAATCACCTACAACAGAATTTCAGAAAAATACTAATACCACTGCAAAGTACTCTCTATCAGCTTTCCAATGATATCTCATTTTCCTGATTTTGCCTCCGTGGCCAAAAGTTATGCAAAAATGAAAAAAAGCCCCCTTTTAGGGCTTTGAGGGGCAAAAATGGCCCCTAGCACTGATGCAGTGCTACCATCAGTAGAATATTCTCAGAATATTCCTTTTTGGCAGAAAAAATACCCCCTCCTAGAATGCTGACGTCAGCAAAGATTCGGGGGTATATTCTCGGATTGCTAGAGTATTCCTCAAAACGCCTTCATTTTATTCAAAACCGCCTGCGAAATTGAAACTGCCTTTCTCTTCATAGAAACTGCCTATGTTTGGGCGTAAAACTGCCTTCAGTTGTTTGACCACAGTTTATACCCACTGACAATGGAGCTGGGTGGTTCAAGGTTTACGCAGATAGGTACAACTGACTATTTAGAAAATTTTCTGATGTGAGACTCTGGCCGGCGGGTATTTGAAGTCGCTGACTCTGATTTGTGGTCGCTGGGCGGGATTAGAGCCTTAGGGGATTACCATTGGGTAAATGACCTCCGGTGTGTAGATTTAGCTGCCGGAAAAAAATGTTGCAGACTGCTAAACTCTTGGGAGTAAAGAATCTAACCATTGGTAGTTTTGGTGATTAAAATACTGCCAACGAAGGTTTAATGATGCCGTCAATGTTTGCAAAGAGGAATACCGATGAGTTTAGATCCACTGCAGGTTAGAAACAAACTACCACCCACTGGATGGTTAGAAACAAACTGCCGATGCTTGATGTTGATCTGATCAAATGTTTGAGATCCACTGCCAACTGTAGTGAGCTTTAGCTGCAGACTTTAATAACTTGTAGATCTGTAGTGCATGGAGGAGAGTGGGGGCCTGCGCCATGTGGCGCCCCACTACTCAAAATGTACTCTGCAACTTGCGATACCCTACAAACAGGGTACGGTGTACAAAAGACCTCCACAAAAATTTATTCGCAGATATTAAAATTAAACCAGCATTTAAATTTATTACTTGAAGGATATTATGCACTAATTCTGATTTGACTTTACTGGCGCAGACTAAGAATATTCCTCCAGCACAGGGAATATTCTCTGTAAAGATTCTGTACGTTTGAGGGCAGAGGGAAATTTTTTTTGCCTTTTGTGACAGTAATGGATTTTGGCATTTGGACAGTTGATCCTTACTGATTTGGCCGCTACAGATGCAATGGCGATGTCTGATTTGGGCCAAACTACTCCAAAATTGCTAGTACTCCCAGATCACGCCAAAGAGCCCCAAATTGAAACCCTCGTCAATTTTGCCTCTTATGTTCGATTTGGACAAAACAAAAGGCAATCTTGACTATTTCGGCTACTCCGGATGTAATGGTGAAGTCTGATTTGCAATAACATGCACCAAAATGCACCTGCAATACAAGGGTAAGAAGGGGAAACCCTCACAAATCTGATGTTTCTATCAAGTCTTTCTGATTCTCCAGGTCATCATGCGATGCAAGAGAAGAGCATACTCAACTATCCAGATCCACCATGAATTACACTCAAGGTCTCTCAAAAAATGACTAACACAAAGTGATTCTTCCTAGAGCTCTGATACCATGTTAGAGTTGGCTATGATTGGATCCACCCAGGATCTAGGACTTCATGAAAGCACAAGAGAAATCAAATGAGAGAATAATGCTATTCTATCATTGAATGCAAAACATTATTATTGTTGTTTTGATTACATAATACATGAAGAGAGCCTTTCTTATCAAGGCAAGGTAAGAGCTAGAAAGGTGGAGTGGAAAGTGGAGATATTCCTACACCATGTGTCAATTAGAGGACGATAACTAATTGCACATGTGGAGGATAAGACAACTCACTCCAACTATCAACAACTCAACACACAACTAGACTCAACTAGACACAACTAGACATCTAGTAGACTCATTAAGTCAACTTAATATGTGTGATTTGTGAATATTATTTAACTAGTAAATAGTTAAATAATGTGAATTATCCACACTAGGGTAAACTGGTTAGGTGAAAACCATGTTCACACCAACATAAAGTTTTAGAGTAAGTCTTTGAGCCAAATATTAAGAAATGCATAAAAAAGAAATAAAGTCTAATTTTCCACCCCTTCGCCTTCCTTTGTGTCTTTGATACTTTCCCTGCCTTGATCCTCTACCATTGCCTCTTGCACCTTTGTCCTTAACCTGTACTCCCGATAGTTAGTTATGATAGCAGTGATGTTCTTTCTTCCTCGTGTTTAGTAATTTGTAACCTAGTTATGAACCTTGCCAATGTTTTACTGATCCCTGCTATAGCTTCCTAAATATCATCACCTCTATTCTTGAAACCATTAAGGTAAACTTACATAAGGCCAATTTTGCCAAGTGACTCTCCAATGATAATTTTAGGATCTGCGAGTTCCTTGCAAATCATATCCTTAGCTTCCTTTGTAATTTCTTTAGGATCCTGCACATTCTCTCCAAAATCATCTAAAATATTTAAATCTAGTGCTCTGCAATCATTCTAAATACCAATCATTATATCAAGGTATTCGCGCAAAGATTTGTTAATCTATTCAATGAGATTATCATACATGCTCAATTTCCAATTCAATTTGTTATCCCAGGATAGATTAATTTCACGGGGATCACTAGCCAAATTTTCTTTACAAGTGTTAGAGGGTCCATGGCAACTAGTTTAGAAACTTCTTTTGAGAGTGCATAAGTACTACCTTGCTCTTTCCTTACCTGCTGAAGCTCACTGATTAACTCTTTCCTTTTATTATGTACTAGAGTATAACACTGTGTTGCCCTGGTTAAGAAACATAAAATTTCATAGGATAATTTTTCTACCCATTCAGTAATAGCCTTGGCAAATTTAGATTCTTTTTGATTTGTTATAAAGTTCTCGCATCAACTCTACAACTTCTGAATTAGATGTATCTTGAGGCGTTGGTGTCACAATAGATTGGATAAAGCTACTCAAAGATAAAACCTGAGATTGAAGTTTTATGTTTTCTTTCCTCTCCTCCTCGGCTCTCTTAATCAAAGTACTTAAAAAAAAATTGGAATGATAGGCATCTCCCTCTAGAGTAGAAGGGCCCAAGTCTATATGACTTATTTTGTAATCTGCTTTAGTTATCTCATCCTCATTTAGATCTTTCACAGGGTCGGCAATCTCTAACATCTAATGATCAAAGGCAGTGTCATTTACCATTCTAGACATTCTTTTGTCCCTTTTGGGCCTGGAGGTAGTTTGCAGCAACTTGGCAACTGTATCCACCTCAACTTCTATTGTAGGCACAACCTTTCTCTTCTTATCCATGGCTTTCTTTAACCATCCTAGTGAAGATGACACCATACCAGTATCTACATTGATTGAAACAGTTTTAATCTGATTATCAACTGAAATAGAAATGGATACTTCCTCAGCAGCAGGGGAAGAAGCATTTTCCATGAATGGAGGAAACAAACCATCATCAACAATTTGTTGGAAAATAGAATAAAAAATCGCAGGTAAAGGCTTTGCTTGGGCATTTTTCTTTTGAAAAGCATGCAAGGGGAAACTATCCAACTCACAGGCCGATTTCATTTTTGAAGTCTCTTCCGATCTTTCTCCATCACCTCCAGATTGTGAATTAGAATTGGATTGCAGTGTCTCTTGTCTCCCAGAAGAAATATCCACACTAGAACTTTGTATGGGCCTTTGCTCATTGGTCCTGGAATTTCTTTGTTCGTGAGGAGAGCCAACACATCCATGCTATCTCCCAGCTATCCAATCTTCAATTCTTTTTATTACAGTAGTAGAACAAATTCTTAGATCCACAACCTCCTTCTCTGACCAATTAATTCGAGGAAGAGGTTTAGAAACTAGGATTTGGTATTCATCATCAATTATTTCAGATTTTTCCTCAATCCCATCTGGAATGTATAGAGAAAGACCAAATGTTTGAATTTGACTTGGGGTGAGTCTCATACAATTTCTCCGTTGGACTTCTTTGTCGACTACATAGTCTTCCCAAAAATCCTCCAAACTTGGACGATGCTCATAAGAGCCAAAACCATGAAAGTTTAGTTTCACATTATTTTTATTGTCAAAATTGGGCCTCATTGACAAAGAATAAAGATTAAACTCACCAAAGACATGTTCCGCCACTTTAGCAATATCATTAGTTTTGCAGGAATATGAAGATAGCTTCAGTGGGAAATTGTATCCTTTCTTCCTCATGTTTCAATATTTAACATTTATAGCAGACATTTGTTTACAAACTTCCAAAAAAATAACAAAATCACTAGGGTACCTAGGCAATTTGGTCGGGGCATTTTCATAACCCCCCACTCTCAAATAGGTGAACCTATCAAACTGAATGTAGAAACTCCCAAACTCCATGATCAAGGAAGTGACTTCAGGTGAAATTCTTAACACAGAGTTATCATCCAATTTTATCACTATAAACATTAAAAAGGCATTGTTTACACGATGGTAATCTTTCATTCCCACATCCATTTTGAGTTGAGGAAAATAATTATACATAGGTATGTTTGGAGTTAAAGACCTATGTGTCCTCAACCCAGCCCAAACAACTTCTTGACTAGCTAAAATGTATATCAAATATGAGCACATGTGAAAAGTTAAAGTCTCCTGAAACTCAACTAGTTGCTTGTTCAAATGATAACTAATAATTTCAGCCCACTTTATAAACTTATTTTCACTACATATGAATAGGATAAAACAACACATCCATTCTTCAAAAGAATTTGTGTTGTCACTTCCAACTACATGATGCAACAAAGTAATAATGTCTAAAATTTCATCCTTAAAATGGGCTCTCTTTATCTTTTGAGGCAATTGAGACTTACCTCTTTTTTTAGACTTTAACCAGTTCCATGTGATGGAATTCTTGCACCAGTCCTCGTTTGTTTGGAAGAACTCCATTCCAATGGCAATAGATATATCTTCAAATTCCTACTTCTCTAGAATTCTTAATGCATGGGTGATAGTTCCAGGATCAATCTTTCCTACCACTGACCCGTCATTTGCTCTAATTTCAAGGGCCTCGGGAACATATCTCTTTGCACAAGCCACAACCAAGTCCACGCTCTATACAGAGATAGGAAAACCTTTGGCATGCATTAAACCACTCTACAATATCTTTTTTGCAAAAGGCAATTTATCCTCCTGCTACAAACAAGACTAGAATTCCTCTAAATCAATATGATCGATTTTAGTATCGCTTACACTAGACCAACCTCTTTCAATACCAGAATCATGACGAGCTCCTTGATATTTGAATTTCATCACCATTATTGGATGCACAGAGCAAAATGGCCAAGTACTGAAAAAGCAATGGCACAGTATAGGAGTAATGGTAGCTACATAACTTAGAGAAAAATTTTCCATTGAGAGAAAATGTGTACATTGGAGGAACGCCACGATGTGTTTGAAATGCTGATTTGATGTGGCATTAAATTTATGCCTCGAGAAAATAACTTTAAGATTTTCTCATCCTCTAAAAATTTTGAAGAGACATTTGCTGCATGTGTTGTACACATCATTTAATGATCATTATTTTCCTTGAAAATTGGTCCACAACTTCTTTGTCATGGAGTCGCTAGATTTTAGAACTTTTGAACCTCAAGTTAGGGGTTTTGAAGTTTCAGAAACCTCCAACTTGATGACTACAAAGACAAACTAACAAGAGTAGTAAAGACTCTACAAAGCAGTACAAAGTTGGGGAGTCGGTGGGTTCGATAACTTCAAAACCATGCGACATGTTTAGGAACTTTGGACAACTAGTGACTGGATTAGGAAAACTTAAGTTCACACGACTCTTAAGGATTTTAAAAGCAACTAAGGCAAAAAAAAACCCTTAGGACTTAGACAAATAATTGATGGGTCACAAAAATGGGGAACAAAATATGCAAGACCCGGGAAAAAATAAAGAGGGGTAACAATCCACAATTCTCTCAATCTACCACCTGTTGTGACCAACACAACATCACCCCATTGAAACGGGGACCCCTCCTTAATTTTGAGTTTTGACTATTGTTTTACCCAGTTTTCCCAGCGAATAAGGGAGCAAGCGGGAAATTGAGGTTTGAAACTTAGTGTGGAAGGGAAAAGGTCTTCTTAATATTTAAACATTGAGAATATTGTGTAAGCATGCTTGGTCAAAGGGTCTGCTCTAACATTGGCTATGCATACTACATTGAAATTTCTATTCCAATCTTATGGTCCACATTCATGAATGGTCAAAAGGTTCACTTCAAAGTATATGCTCAAAGGTCAATATGTATGCATAGCACATTTAAATCTCTGCTCAAGTGGACTTTTGTTGGCCCTTTGCAATATTCATTTTTTTTCTGCGTTGGTTTCTAATCTTCGCTCAAGCGAACCTATTGGTGCCCTTTGCATACCTATTCACTACCTTAATGCACGATGCCTTTATAAAGCCCACTTGAGTGGATAGTTTGGGTCACCTTGCAATGCGTATGGGTGGTCTGAGCATTACATAGCATATCAAATTATTCATTCGCCCCACAAGTTTCACTCCAAGCAACCTATTGGCATTATTCCCATTATGCCTTGAGCTTCAAAATGTCTACTCATCGCTTTAATTGGTCCTCAGAACATTTAAGAGGCTATTCTGGTTATTTGCTAAATTTAGTTGCAACACAGAATGCATAATGGCCTATTGAAATAAGCGTTCAATGGAGATATGACCAATTTAGGTAGTGCTCATTAAAATTTTAAAAATGGTAATCACATTTTCCTCCAATATGCATAGAAGTCTTAAAAGTCTGCTCACAAATTTGAAATGCCAAGTGGTGCATTTAAAGTAATTTCATGCTAAATATAGAGTATTCTAAAAGATTTTTCAGGAACACCTCACTTAGTTTTGTAAGGAGGATGGGATTTGAAGTATATAAAAGAGCTCTAAGGGTCCACCAAAGAACACGTCGACCTTACTTTGCAAATGCAGTCTGTACAAAATCTTCTAAACTCTGAATTCGTTGATTTTCTATCCATTAGAGCTTAGTATCATACCTGGTAGTGGCGCTAATGGTTTAAATTGAAACACAGGGAAGAACGGGTTCATCCTTCATTTGGTGCAAGTCTTATTGCATTACCACTGGATACTACCCATAAATTCTCTTGAGCGCCTATCATTTTAAAAGGTTTGCACCCCTGTAGCCAGCCTAGGAGAAAGGTTTTGGTTATGCATATATTCTTGGATTCCAGTGCTCTTCATTTCAAACTATGTGCACAAATTTGACGTTGAATTACTATAGGTCTGTCAAGGTTTTGAACTAGACAAATTGGAATTGTATCTGTCGATTGCAGTTTTTGAAAAGTTGATCGGGTTTTCTTTTCGTAAAATTTGTATTTTTGGCTTTTCTTGAAATAGGGAAAGGTAATTTAAATTACATATTCATTTATCCCTCATACATTATGCGGTGAGTTTTGTCTTATGTGCTTGTATTTTATGCATTATTCTAGCGAGCTAATGTCTGAAACTCGTGCAGGTGAATGATGAGTGTGAAGGATAGACATGCACTGATGAGAAGTGACATGAAGGGAACGTGGCCAGAAATGAAGATCACAACGAAATGGTAAAATATTCATGACACCAATCTTGGGAGGACCAACATGGAAGAGATTTGACAAAACTTGAAAGGCCCAATCCATTAGATTTGATCAGGCGAATGTTGAAGAACAGGATTGTGCAAGTTGCCTATTTCCCACCAGCAATGCTATGCCCGGAGCTGATGTTGGAATGTGATAAGCATTATAATCATGAAAAGAGATGCATTATGACCAGAGAGTGCAAAGTACTAGCTCATTTGAGGAAGGAGATAATCGCGGAGGCTTTTGACATTCCCTCATACAAAACTACTACATTCTGCGACGAGGAGTCTACCTTGCAACTTTATTTGGCTGGACCTGAGAAATGTATGGAGGTGATAAATAGCAATTGGTTGGTGCAACCAAGGTAGCATGTAAGTAAAGTATCGAAGAAACTTCACAAATCTGATTTTCATCGAGAAATCAATTATATGGTTGTATTTCTCAATCATATCATGGGCTGCCCACAATCAGCAAATTTCAAGCCCTGGATGTTTCTCTTCATTGAAGAAATTAGAAGTGGAAAGAGGATGATAGATTGGGCTGAAATGATCAGCAGCAATATCGATGATTAGTTGAAGGGTTTGCAGTAGACAAAAACATTTTATATGAGCTCATATGTCATATATATGCTTGCCAGAAATGAGAGATATCTAGGATTGAACTGCAAGGGGAGAGTGGGAAACAGAGAAGGACAGTTCAAAGTCTATGACTGCTATCCTCATCTGCACTTGTAGGCTATATCCCATTACAGAAGGTTTAATGATGCCTTTTCCATGCACATTGTCAGATTATTGCAAGGCAACACATGCAGGAGATTGTCGAAGGAGGGCCATGAACTTCATAGCTAAATATGGAAAGTGGTTTTTTCAGTTTCCAAGATTCACATACATCTATGTTGAGGGCTTCTCATCATTGCCTTACAGGTTACCTAGATACCCCATTGATAGAATGGTGTTTTTAGAAGTAACAAGATAGCTGATTGCATTAGACAAAGCTCAAAGACAGAGAAAGAAGACTACAACAAAGTTTCCAATTAGCACCAGGAGGCTTAAGACCTATACGTCATTGCAAGCAGCTGAAAATTTGGAGATAGAGTTGCAGGCTTACAACTTAATGTGCCATAATGATGCAAGCAGCAACTTTGATCCATTTGGCACAGTCAGACAGAAATTTGGGAGCAAATATGAGCACAGATCACAGCTCGAGGATCATTGGATGGATGCATATGATGACATAGAAATAAGAAAGAAAGGTTGCTATTGATTGTCTTTATATTTGGTTAGAGAAACAAGAGTGATCAAAATTTCGGATCAGCTTGATGAGAATCACAAAAGACTTTCACAAAGTTCATATGAAGAGGAGAGGAACAGGCCTTACACCATCAATTGGTCAGAATAGGAAGTCACCCATAATGATGATTTGATGATGCCAATAGTGGCACATACAAGAAAATATGTGGACTTTCAAATTCGAAGGCTTTAGGAGAAAAATGTTCAATTCACTTACAACCTGATGGGAGGAGCTAGTACGCATCAGTCCAAGGATTCTTCAAGTAGTGAGTCAAGCAATGACTCGAGTGATTCCAGTGATTCAGAGGGTGAAGGTGATGATCCGCATGAAGATATTCAGCCAAGTAAGAGGGCAAAGAATGATGATCAGAAGGAAACTAGTACATCTTCAAGGCAAGAGTGCAATAGTATAATAAATATTGAGGAAGATGAAGTAAGGCATGATGAACAGGCAGCTTTAGAAGTACAAACTGATCAAGGCATCAAACAAGGTAATCAGGTTGATGAGGTTGTATCAAAATCATATAAGGAGCAAGAAGTGGTCATGATAGAAGTAGAAGCTGAAAATCAAAATGACAAGGAGTTGTAGGGTAAGTGCAGGAAGATGGGGGGCCAAAAAGGGGTCTTAAGTGGCCACTTTTTTTCTGAAATCAGGAAATACTGGCCTTGGATGAGAAATTGAACATAGTTACACTCAAAATTTGGAGATGCAACCAAAACAATGTTCGTAGTGCTCTGAGTCTACTTTCTAAACTACTATTTTGTTTTGAAAATGGCATAGATTAAGGGGTTCAAAAGAGGGAGCCACAAAAATTGGTGTTGTTTTTGTCAAAAAAACATAACATAGCATGTTTTGTGGCTCCCTCAAAAGGTCAACTTTTTTTTGGTATTTTTAAAATTGCTTTAGTGAGAAATTAGCTAATAGCATGTAGTTTATGCCCGATTTTTCTGATAATTTTTTGATGAATATTTGATTTTTTACTAATTTTCAAAGTTGACACATCCTAAAAAATAGAATTTTGGCCATGCTACCCCTATAAATTTTGAAAACTAATTGAAAATCATTTTTTTATTTTTTTAATATTTGTAGAATGGAGTCTAGTTTCTAAATATGTAATTTTTTTGAAATTTGAATGAATAGTTATTTTACAATGAAAAAAAGACCAAACAGTGGTTTTTGCCTAAAAACGGACACACAAACAAAAGAAATTAAAGATGACAGGCTTAACATTGTTAAAATGTGAAAAAAATCACAACGTCAAATAGCTAAGAGAAAGCCTAACATTAACCATGTGTTTGATTTGTTCAACCTTGAAACACGTGCAAATCTGAGGGTTAGCACGAACGAAATTATGTGAAAATTTGAAGAATATAGAAAAACACGTCTGTGACTGTTCATAAGGCACTTCAAGCCTTTGGGTTGGAAATCCAAAGCAAATCCAAAGCCCAAGGCTTGGGATTCCCAAAGTATAACGCGCTCGCGTTATGTTTTGCTTTGCATTTTTCCTTTCCTGCAAGTCTGTTGTTTGTCATGTTTGACATAACGCGAGCGCGTTATAACGCGCTCGCATTATGTTCCCCTCAAATTTTTTTACGTTCAAGGCTATTAATCATGAGGGTTAAGGGATAAGGGATTAGCGTTTAAGGTATAGTATTGAGCCCGTTGAGGGTCTAGGAATAGGGATAGCGTTTAGGGTTTAGGGATGAGGGATGACATATTAAGGGTTGAGGGATTAGGGTTTGACGTTGAGGGTTGAGGGTTGAGGGTTAAGGTTCGAGGGTCAAGGGTTTAGGGATAGGGTTGAGGGTCAAGGAATTAGGGTTAAAGTAGAGTGTGGAGGGTATAAGGATTAGGGATAGGGTTGGAGGGTTTAGGGATAAGGGATTAGGGTTTAAGGTATAGTATCGAGTCTGTTGAGGGTTTAGGAATAGGGATAGCATTTAGGGTTTAGGGATGAGGGATTAGAGTTGAGGGATGACAGATTAGTGTTGAGGGTTGAGGGATTAGGGATAAGGTTTAGGGTTGAGGGTTGAGGGATTAGGGTTTAAGGTATAGTGTTGAGGGTTGAGGGTTTAGGATTAGGGTTTAGGGTTGACGGATTAGCATTTAATGTCGAGGTTAGGGTTAGAGTGTCGAGGGTAGAGGGATTAGGGATAGGGTTTAGGGTTGAAGGTTTCAGGATTGAGGGTTGAGGCTTTAGGGATGAGGGTTTAAGGCTTAAGATATAGTGTCAAGTGTTGAGGGTGTAGGGATCGGGTTTAAGTTTTAAGGGTTAAGGGTTGAGGGATAGGGATTAGGGTTTAAGGTATAGTGTTGAGGGTCAAGGGATCAGAGTTAAGGGTTGAGGGATTAGGGTTTGACATTGAGGGTTGAAGGTTGAGATTCGAGGGTCAAGTGTTTAGGGATAGGGTTGAGGGTCGAGGAATTAGGGTTAAAGTAGAGTGTGGAGGGTATAAGGATTAGGGATAGGGTTAGAGGGTTTAGAGATAAGGGATTAGGGTTTAAGGTATAGTATCGAGTTTGTTGAGGGTTTAGGAATAGGGATAGCATTTAGGGTTTAGGGATGAGATATTAGAGTTGAGGGATGACAGATTAGGGTTGAGGGTTGAGGGATTAGGGTTTAGTGATAAGGTTTAGGGTTGAGGGTTGAGGGATTAGGGTTTAAGGTATAGTGTTGAGGGTTTAGGGATAGGGTTTAGGGTTGAGGGATTAGAGTGAAGGGTTGAGGGATTAGGATTTGACGTTGAGGGTTTAGGGTTTAGGGTTTAGGGTTTAGGGTTAGGGTTGAGAGATGAGGGATTAGAGTTAAAGGTTGAGGGATTAGGGTTTGACGTCGAGGGTGAGAGTTGAGGTTCAAGGGTCAAGGGTTTAGGGATAGGGTTGAGGTTGAAGGGATTAGGGTTAAAGTAGAGTGTGGAGGGTGTAAGGATTAGGGATAGGGTTGGAGGGTTTAGGGATAAGGGATTAGAGTTTAAGGTATAGTATCGAGTCCGTTGAGGGTTTAGGAATAGGGATAGCATTTAGGGTTTAGTGATGAGGGATTAGAGTTGAGGGATGAGGGATTAGGGTTGAGAGTTGAGGGATTAGGGTTTAGGGTTGAGGGTTGAGGGATTAGGGTTTAAGGTATAGTGTTGAGGGTTGATGGTTTAGGGATAGGGTTTAGGTTTGAGGGATTAGGGTTTAAGGTTGATGAATTAGGGTTTAATGTTAAGAGTTGAGGGTTGAGGGTTGAGGGTTGAGGGTTGAGGTCGAGGGATCAGAATTAAGGGTTGAGGGATTAGGGTTTGACGTTGAGGGTTGAGGGTTGAGGTTCGAGGGTCAAGGGTTTAGGGATAGGGTTGAGGGTCGAGGAATTAGGGTTAAAGTAGAGTGTGGAGGGTATAAGGATTAGGGATAGGGTTGGAGGGTTTAGGGATAAGGGATTAGGGTTTAATGTATAGTATCGAGTCTGTTGAGGGTTTAAGAATAGGGATAGCATTTAGGGTTTAGGGATGAGGGATTAGAGTTGAGGGATGATGGATTAGGGTTGAGGGTGATGGTGTTAGGTTGTCATTGATGTCAAAAGTGTTCAGAAGCATGAGACATCATCTTGCAGATATAGAGAATGGTTTTATACTTCACAGGTTTGATCTTGCATCATCAGGAGATGTGTTCTTCACAATGTCATATCAGTGAACATGACATATTCTTGGTAGGCATGGTCTTCATTATTCAAAGGTTTGCAATGTGTTGGTTCTTGACAAGGTTGATGATATCAGTTGTTGGTATTCAAAGGATCACATGAATACACTTGATGTGTGATGTTGAGATCAGGATATATGCTTTTCATGTGGTAGTATACTGTTCATATGGTATCCAAAGGTGTGCATGTGATTTGTCTATTGTCTTCGTATTTGTTGATCATGTATAAGATTCTTTACAGGAGATGGTATATGCTGTCACAAGAGATGTTGTATGAGCTTAGACTGCAGTGAGTTGTGATATCTGATCTTGGTCTGCCAAGAGGAATGGATAGATTCATACATGTCATGTCATATGATGCTTTGGTTAGACAAAATCATTTGCTTTCATATTCTTCAGGGTGTCACAGTTATGGTTCATAAAGATGCTTATCTCAGTGTTGAAGTGTGTTAATATGCTTCAAGAATGTTGCTTTAAAAATGAAGGCTATCTAATGGTCAAGGTGTTTTTAAATATCCTAAACATCTCTCATATTCTAAATGGGCTTGAAAGTTAAACAGCCTTGTTTGACAGTCATTTACACTTTATGCTCTATTTGAATGGTGACCTGCTAGAACCGGTCAGTTCACTTAAGTACCACCGTTTGGAGGGGTCCCTAGTCATGGTGGTGACCGGCCCACCTCATCCATTTAATCAACTCCACCGGTCTCTTTTCAAAAGGCCTCGGGCGGGAAGTCTCTCTTCACATGTTTATGGAGCGCGTTTTCATTGGAGTTTTTTTATGAATTTAAAAACAATTGAAAATGTTTTGGAGGGTCCGCGACACATTTAAAAAGGGAAGGTTTGTTTTATTTGTGTTTAAACTTAGCAACTTTGGCATGTCACATTTTATGACATTTAAAATGTAAATTTTTATGAAAGGTGCATGGTATAAGGAGGGAGCCCGATATAAGTGGGCATTATTTATATAAAAGATTTTTGGAAACTTCTTTTTCCATTTTTAATTAAATGACTTAAGATTGATTATAGAATTAAGGAGCCTTTATAGGAGATTACTATTGCTTTTTAAAAGCAATTTTTTTTAGAAAACTATTGAAGTTTTTTTGAAAAGATTTTCATGAAAAAATTGCAGAGATAACAATGATGCAATGAGAAAGATTCTTTACAGATTGAAGATTGTTTTTGAGGCAGATTGTTTTTCAAAGATGAATTGATTTTTTGATTTTATTGAAGATGAAATAAGATTGCAGGAATTTGCAAAGAGGAAGAGAGGAAGAAAATGAACAGTCATAGACATGAAGAGAAAAGTAATTTCTTCACAGATATAGAATATGAAAGGTTTTCATGAAGATATTTCAGAGGAAGATCAACAGGATTGAATGATGTTTTTGTCTTGTGAGAAAATCAAATTGAAGATTTTATTTGCAGGGGTAATCTCATTGTCAAAATTGAAATGTCAAAGAATGTGAAGGATCATGTACAGAGAAGAGGAAGATCAAATTTTTTTTTTAATGCATAGAATATGAAGGGTTTTTGAAAGTGCATTGTGATGGGTTGTGAAAGTATATTCAGACTTTATTTAATGATACTAGATATGCTTTTTGAAAAAAAAAGAGTCTTGTGTATTAACAAGATGAGGTGAGTGATGTTGTGCAGATTGATGATGAACTGACAGGGATCAAATACAGAGATTGACAAGGTGATTGAAAGACAATATGCAATTGAAATGACAATCTGGTGCATGAATCATGAATTCGATTGATCAAGACATTGAGACTTGTAAGACATAAATGAAATAGACAGAGTAAAGTAGTGTTGTTGTGCATATTGAAATACAGGATTGATATTTAGTGTTGTTGAATGGAGGATTAGAATACAAGATTGATATGCAGTATGGATCTGATTAATGTGCAGAGAAAATTTTTTATAGAGGTTTGTATATGGAGCTTGTTTTGATTTGAAAATCTAACAGGAGGTATAAGGTTGTATACAATGGTGCAAATCTGATTGAACATCAATCTTGTCTTGCACACGAAGTTTGATGTTTTGTTTATAGTGATTGTATTAGCCAGTGAGGCTTGTAGGTCAGTGAGACCTATTGGATTACCAGTGAGGTATATCAGTGTTGGAAGTGGGTGCTTCTGTTTGGGATTGGAGTTGGTGCTCCATAAGGAGCTGGTGCTCCTAGATACAATTTGTATTGCCAGTGAGGCATGTTTTTCAGTTAAGCCAGTGAGGCAATTCTGGAGTGGTTTTTCTACCCCTGGAGGGTTTTCCACTCGTGCAATTCTTGTGTCTTAATCATCTCTCTATGATTGTATGTTTTACTCTTGAGTTTTGTCTATGTGTTTGACAAAGTTATGTGCATATATGTTTGACAATTCAATGATAACTTTCTCTTCTTTGTGCTCTGCAAGTTAAATATTGAAAAAGATTTAAAAATTCACACAACACTGATTCACCCCCCCCTCTCAGTGTTGTCCTTGACTCCTACAATTGGTATCAGAGCCAGTTTCCCTTCTACAGCTTAATCAGCTTGGGTAGGTCTTGTGTGTGGAGTTCAATGGGTAAGTGCAGGAGAAATAAGAACATGAGAAATCTTAAGCATCATTCTGGTCAGAAGACACAAAAGACATTATCCATATCAAATTCAGATGTTGATGTAAATTCAGTTGATAAAGATGTTCTCCATGTTAAGTCTGGTATTGTATTAGAAGAAAAGATTTCAGATGCTCCTTTGTTTAATGGTTCAGATTTTTCAGTTTGGTGTATGAGAATGCAAGCCTATTTATCCTCTTTAGGATATGATATATGGATGTCTGTTGAGAATGGATATTCTAACTCTACAAATAACAAAGAGGCTATTAATTGCAATCATATAGCCAAGAAGGTTATTTTATCCAGTGTGAAACAGCTCAGGATGTCTGGAAAAAGTTGATAAAAATTTATCAAGGTAGTGCACCTGAAGAAGAAAACAACTTATTATCTGAGAAGAGTGACCATGAAAGGAAACTTTCAAATGAAGGAGTTGATGTTCAATCCCAATTTGATTTAGAAGAAGCCAGCATCACAAGTGATGATGATGAAGAAGATTGTGAGATTGATATGGAAGGAGAGCTTATATATGCCCTGAGTGAGCTCAAGAAGTATAAGAGAGAGAATCAGAAACTAAATTTGCAGCTGCAACAAGAAAGAGAATCAAAAGTCAATGCACTTTCAGAACTTGAAATTGTTTCTATAGATCTTAAAGAGGCCAGATGTCAGATTATTAGTTTAAAGACATATATTGATGATTCTGACAAACTAATTGCTAGATTGAAGACAGAAATTGAAGAAGCTAAGAGGATAGCTGATGTATCAATATCTGACCTTGAAGTTAGAAGGAATGAGAATCTAAAACTAGAGGGAGAAATTATCAAACTCAGAAAAGATTATGATAGTCTGAAGACTTTATCTAAGAAGTATCAGGAGTTTGAAGAAAGCACAAGCAAGTTACATGTGTTGTTGGGCAAACAGAAGCAGCATAATGACACAACTGGATTAGGATTTGAAGAAGGAGAATGTTCAAAAGTCAGAGAGACTCCCAGAGAGAAGATTGATTTGAATACTGCCATTGAAAACAAAATGCATAATCAAAGAAGAAGAAATTTCAGAAGAAGTGCTCCTGTTAGACAAGCATACATGTACAGGTATAACTATTCATTTAATGGTTACTGTTATACTTGTAATCATTTTGGTCATAAAGCAGTTGATTGCAAAAGGAATACTAACCTTATTTGTTACAAGTGCAATCATGTTGGACATATACAAAGGAATTGTAAAAGGTATGATTCTGCATGGAAGTCTAACATAAGTTCTCAAAGGTACTATCAGTCATTTGATTATGATATAGTTTGTTATAATTGCAATTCTCCTGGTCACAAAGCATTTAGTTGCAGAAAAGCATCATCTGCATCATCTAATTTGATAGGTTGGAAACGGAAAGAAATAGAAAAGGTTTGGATAAAGAAAGCACCTGTGAAAATTTGGAAGCAGAAAGAAAGAAAAGAGAAATCAGAATCTAAGCTTGTGCATCTTGCACAAGTCATTTCATCTTTTGCATAACATAGCATGAAGTAAGGGGGAGGTATCAAATGTTCTATCAGTTAACCCCAAGAAGTTTCAGGAAGGAGACCATTTGATTTGATGATCTTGTCTGTCTATCATTCTTATTGTGCTATGAAATAGTTGATGATGATGTTGCTAATAATGTTGATGTTTAGTGTATGACAGTGATACAGGTGTTCATTGGCTTATCATGCTCTCAAGATATTGAAAAGATGTTTCAGGAGTTCAAATGCACAAATTGTTAATGATCCTAACTACTAAGAATGATTTGTCATTGCAATTCAAAGTATTGTTGCAACAAACTCTTGATTTACTGATAAAATCAAGAAATAGGAGTTCTTGTTGATTGCAGTAGGTTTCAGATATGATAGATGATCTTCATTCTTGGTTGCAAAATGAATGTTCATTTAGAAGTGTTCATTGGTATAATAATTTGACATGTTCTTTCTCATTAATATGATTCAGAAAGATATGTGCAAAGTGGTATCAGGTGTTCATGATCAATGACATGTTCAGTGAATGCAAGTGTTGTTGCATGAAGAACTTGGTGTGCAGTCTTGATGGGCTGATTTGAATATCAAGGTTAAAAATAGATCAATTCTTATGTTGTGAAAAGTGTCTTGCACAGAACAGGAGGATAGTTTAGATGGTCTTCATTCTTTGTCATGAAAAGGTGTCAGAACAGTTTGAGTGCAGGATGGTAGTTCATATCAGGAAATCAGTTTGGTGATTATATCTATTCTTTGTTGAGTTATGTTTTATGACATGTATCTTAAAGCTTTCAGGTGTCAAAAGAAGATGATAAACAAGAGATATTGAGGAGTTTTCTGAAGTAATAATTTTACATGTTCCATTAATGATCTTCCTCATTAATATGACTCAGAAAGGTATGTGCAAATTGTGTGCCTCCAGTTTTGAAGTGGTATGAGGTATGTGTTTCAAGCTATGACAATCTAGAGTCTCTTATGACATTGATGGTGAGTCTTGTATTTCATCAAATCAGAGGCAAGTAAAGGTCTTATAAAATTGGTCATCTTGGCATCTTGTGTTGGGAACTGTATGATAAGGAGTCTTCATAATTTTTGCCTGCAAATCTGTTTATCAAAGAGTATTGGTATGTTTATGATTTCTTTGCAAAAGTGTTCAGAAGGTTGAATATCAGTAATTGGATAGTATACTTCAGGTGGATATGTTGCTTCAGGACTAATTCAGGAAGTGGATAAGTGTTGAGTTGAGTTGAGTTATGTTGGTTAGTCTTGTCAAATGTTTACCAATGGTATTTCTGAGTAGTAATTTGTTTATGATCTCTAATACATGAAAGATCTTGGAGATTTGTTATTTCAGGTCAAAAAGGTTGTTGATTGAAGAAGAACTGTTTGTTTTGAAAGTTTGTGATGTTATCAGGAAGGAGTGTGTCAGTTTTCATCTTCACAGTGGTATTGTCATCAGATGTAAGTTTCATGAAAGACAAATGGCTTCAAAGATTTTGTGGAGTTGTTCTCAGGGGGAGATAATAGTCTTTGTCATCCGATGTCAAAAAGGGGGAGAAAGAAAAATATGCATCAGGTGGTTTTGCCATCAATGACAAAGGGGGAGATTGATGGTGTTAGGTTGTCATTGATGTCAAAAGTGTTCAGAAGCATGAGACATCATCTTGCAGATATAGAGAATGGTTTTATACTTCACAGGTTTGATCTTGCATCATCAGGAGATGTGTTCTTCACAATGTCATATCAGTGAACATGACATATTCTTGGTAGGCATGGTCTTCATTATTCAAAGGTTTGCAATGTGTTGGTTCTTGACAAGGTTGATGATATCAGTTGTTGGTATTCAAAGGATCACATGAATACACTTGATGTGTGATGTTGAGATCAGGATATATGCTTTTCATGTGGTAGTATACTGTTCATATGGTATCCAAAGGTGTGCATGTGATTTGTCTATTGTCTTCGTATTTGTTGATCATGTATAAGACTCTTTACAGGAGATGGTATATGCTGTCACAAGAGATGTTGTATGAGCTTAGACTGCAGTGAGTTGTGATATCTGATCTTGGTCTGCCAAGAGGAATGGATAGATTCATACATGTCATGTCATATGATGCTTTGGTTAGACAAAATCATTTGCTTTCATATTCTTCAGGGTGTCACAGTTATGGTTCATAAAGATGCTTATCTCAGTGTTGAAGTGTGTTAATATGCTTCAAGAATGTTGCTTTAAAAATGAAGGCTATCTAATGGTCAAGGTGTTTTTAAATATCCTAAACATCTCTCATATTCTAAATGGGCTTGAAAGTTAAACAGCCTTGTTTGACAGTCATTTACACTTTATGCTCTATTTGAATGGTGACCTGCTAGAACCGGTCAGTTCACTTAAGTACCACCGTTTGGAGGGGTCCCTAGTCATGGTGGTGACCGGCCCACCTCATCCATTTAATCAACTCCACCGGTCTCTTTTCAAAAGGCCTCGGGCGGGAAGTCTCTCTTCACATGTTTATGGAGCGCGTTTTCATTGGAGTTTTTTTATGAATTTAAAAACAATTGAAAATGTTTTGGAGGGTCCGCGACACATTTAAAAAGGGAAGGTTTGTTTTATTTGTGTTTAAACTTAGCAACTTTGGCATGTCACATTTTATGACATTTAAAATGTAAATTTTTATGAAAGGTGCATGGTATAAGGAGGGAGCCCGATATAAGTGGGCATTATTTATATAAAAGATTTTTGGAAACTTCTTTTTCCATTTTTAATTAAATGACTTAAGATTGATTATAGAATTAAGGAGCCTTTATAGGAGATTACTATTGCTTTTTAAAAGCAATTTTTTTTAGAAAACTATTGAAGTTTTTTTGAAAAGATTTTCATGAAAAAATTGCAGAGATAACAATGATGTAATGAGAAAGATTCTTTACAGATTGAAGATTGTTTTTGAGGCAGATTGTTTTTCAAAGATAAATTGATTTTTTGATTTTATTGAAGATGAAATAAGATTGCAGGAATTTGCAAAGAGGAAGAGAGGAAGAAAATGAACAGTCATAGACATGAAGAGAAAAGTAATTTCTTCACAGATATAGAATATGAAAGGTTTTCATGAAGATATTTCTGAGGAAGATCAACAGGATTGAATGATGTTTTTGTCTTGTGAGAAAATCAAATTGAAGATTTTATTTGCAGGGGTAATCTCATTGTCAAAATTGAAATGTCAAAGAATGTGAAGGATCATGTACAGAGAAGAGGAAGATCAAATTTTTTTTTTAATGCATAGAATATGAAGGGTTTTTGAAAGTGCATTGTGATGGGTTGTGAAAGTATATTCAGACTTTATTTAATGATACTAGATATGCTTTTTGAAAAAAAAAGAGTCTTGTGTATTAACAAGATGAGGTGAGTGATGTTGTGCAGATTGATGATGAACTGACAGGGATCAAATACAGAGATTGACAAGGTGATTAAAAGACAATATGCAATTGAAATGACAATCTGGTGCATGAATCATGAATTCGATTGATCAAGACATTGAGACTTGTAAGACATAAATGAAACAGACAGAGTAAAGTAGTGTTGTTGTGCATATTGAAATACAGGATTGATATTTAGTGTTGTTGAATGGAGGATTAGAATACAAGATTGATATGCAGTATGGATCTGATTAATGTGCAGAGAAAATTGTTTATAGAGGTTTATATATGGAGCTTGTTTTGATTTGAAAATCTAACAGGAGGTATAAGGTTGTATACAATGGTGCAAATATGATTGAACAGCAATCTTGTCTTGCACACGAAGTTTGATGTTTTGTTTATAGTGATTGTATTAGCCAGTGAGGCTTGTAGGTCAGTGAGACCTATTGGATTACCAGTGAGGTATATCAGTGTTGGAAGTGGGTGCTTCTGTTTGGGATTGGAGTTGGTGCTCCATAAGGAGCTGGTGCTCCTAGATACAATTTGTATTGCCAGTGAGGCATGTTTTTCAGTTAAGCCAGTGAGGCAATTCTGGAGTGGTTTTTCTACCCCTGGAGGGTTTTCCACTCGTGCAATTCTTGTGTCTTAATCATCTCTCTATGATTGTATGTTTTACTCTTGAGTTTTGTCTATGTGTTTGACAAAGTTATGTGCATATATGTTTGACAATTCAATGATAACTTTCTCTTCTTTGTGCTCTGCAAGTTAAATATTGAAAAAGATTTAAAAATTCACACAACACTGATTCACCCCCCCCTCTCAGTGTTGTCCTTGACTCCTACAGAGGGTTGAGGGATTAGGGCTTAGGGATAAGGTTTAGGGTTGAGGGCTAAGGGATTAGGGTTTAAGGTATAGTGTTGAGGGTTTAGGGATAGGGTTTAAGGTTGAGGGATTAGAGTGAAGGGTTGAGGGATTAGGATTTGATGTTGAGGGTTGAGGGTTTAGGGTTAGGGTTGAGAGATGAGAGATCAGAGCTAAGGGTTGAGGGATTAGGGTTTGACGTCGAGGGTTGAGGGTTGAGGTTCGAGGTTCAAGGGTTTAGGGATAGGGTTGAGGTTGAAGGGATTAGGGTTAAAGTAGAGTGTGGAGGGTGTAAGGATTAGGGATAGGGTTGGAGGGTTTAGGGATAAGGGATTAGAGTTTAAGGTATAGTATCGAGTCTGTTGAGGGTTTAGGAATAGGGATAGCATTTAGGGTTTATGGATGAGGGATTAGAGTTGACGGATGAGGGATTAGGGTTGAGGGTTGAGGGATTAGGGTTTAGGGATAAGGTTTAGGGTTGAGGGTTGAGGGATTAGGGTTTAAGGTATAGTGTTGAGGGTTGATGGTTTAGGGATAGGGTTTAGGTTTGAGGGATTAGGGTTTAGGGTTGATGAATTAGGGTTTAATGTTGAGAGTTGAGGGTTGAGGGTTGAGGTTGAGGGATAGGGTTAATGGTCAAGGGATTAGGGTTAAATAAGAGTGTCGAGGGTAGACGGATTGGGGTTTAAGGTATAGTATCAAGCTTGTTGAGGGTCTAGGAATAGGGATAGTGTTTAGGGTTTAGGAATGAGGGATTAGAGTTGAGGGATGACGGATGACAGATTAGGGTTGAGGGTTGAGGGATTGGGGTTTAGGGACAAGGTTTAGGGTTAGGGTTGAGGGATTAGGGTTTAAGGTATAGTGTTGAGGGTTTAGGGATAGGGTTTAGGGTTAAGGGATTAGAGTGAAGGGTTGAGGGATTAAAATTTGACGTTGAGGGTTGAGGGTTTAGGGTTGAGGGTTTAGGGATAGGGTTGAGGGTCGAGGGATCAAAGTTAAGGGTTGAGGGATTAGGGTTTGACGTTGAGAGTTGAGGGTTGAGGTTCGAGGGTCAAGGGTTTACAAATAGGGTTGAGGGTCGAGGAATTAGGGTTAAAGTAGAGTGTGGAGGGTATAAGGATTAGGGATAGGGTTGGAGGGTTTAGGGATAAGTGATTAGAGTTTAAGGTATAGTATCGAGTCTGTTGAGGGTTTAGGAATAGGGATAACATTTAGGGTTTAGGGATGAGGGATTAGAGTTGAGGGATGATGGATTAGGGTTGAGGGTTGAGGGATTAGGGTTAAGGGATAAGGTTTAGGGTTGAGGGTTGAGGGATTAGGGTTTAAGGTATAGTGTCTAGGGTTGAGGGTTTAGGATTAGGGTTTAGGGTTGACGGATTAGCATTTAATGTCAAGGTTAGGGTTAGAGTGTTGAGGGTAGAGGGATTAGGGATAGGGTTTAGGGTTGAAGGTTTAAGGATTGAGGGTTGAGGCTTTAGGGATGAGGGTTTAAGGCTTAAGATATAGTGTCAAGTGTTGAGGGTGTAGGGATAGGGTTTAAATTTTAAGGGTTAAGGGCTGAGGGATAGGGATTAGGGTTTGATGTCAAGGGTTGAGGGTTGAGGTTTGAGGGTCAAGGGTTTAGGGATAGGGTTGAGGTTGAAGGGATTAGGGTTAAAGTAGAGTGTGGAGGGTGTAAGGATTAGGGATAGGGTTGGAGGGTTTAGGGATAAGGGATTAGAGTTTAAGGTATAGTATCGAGTCAGTTGATGGTTTAGGGATGAGAGATTAGAGTTGAGGGATGAGGGATTAGGGTTGAGGGTTGAGGGATTAGGGTTTAGAGATAAGGTTTAGGGTTGAGGGTTAGGGATTAGGGTTTAAGGTATAGTGTCGAGGGTTGAGGGTTTAGGATTAGGGTTTAGGGTTGACGGATTAGCATTTAATATCGATGTTAGGGTTAGAGTGTCAAGGGTAGAGGGATTAGGGATAGGGTTTAGGGTTGAAGGTTTAAGGATTGAGGGTTGAGGCTTTAGGGATGAGGGTTTAAGGCTTAAGATATAGTGTCAAGTGTTGAGGGTGTAGGGATAGGGTTTAAATTTTAAGGGTTAAGGGTTGAGGGATAGGGATTAGGGTTTAAGGTATAGTGTTGAGGGTTGATGGTTTAGGGATAGGGTTTAGGTTTGAGGGATTAGGGTTGAGGGTTGAGGGTTGAGGGTCTAGTATAACATTTAGGGTTTAGTATCAAGTCTGTTGAGGTTTTAGGAATAGGGATAGGGGTTAGGGTTTAAGGTATAGGATTGAGGGTTGAGGCTTTAGGGATGAGGGTTTAAGGCTTAAGATATAGTGTCAAGTGTTGAGGGTGTAGGGACAGGGTTTAAATTTTAAGGGTTAAGGGTTGAGGGATAGGGTTGAGGTTCAAGGGATTAGGGTTAAAGTAGAGTGTGGAGGGTGTAAGGATTAGGGATAGGGTTGGAGGGTTTAGGGATAAGGGATTAGAGTTTAAGGTATAGTATCGAGTCTGTTGAGGGTGTAGGATTAAGGATAGCATTTAGGGTTTAGGGATGAGGGATTAGAGTTGAGGGATGACGGATTAGGGTTGAGGGATTAGGATTTGACGTTGAGGGTTGAGGGTTTAGGGATAGGGTTGAGGGTTGAGGGATTAGAGTTAAGGGTTGAGGGATTAGGGATCAATGGAAAGGATGTGATGAATCTATAGTAGGACAAAATGTGAGCGTGTTATAATGCGCTCGCATTTTGTATTTCTATTGAAATGGTAAAATAGTGGTTACCCCCATGATCTAGGCCCACATGCTCTGTTTTCTTACTGATTCTGCGCGTTCTCCGACAAAAAAGAAGTGCTTTCATGCTATTGAGAAGTTCACATGCACATTTGACACATTGTACCACCTTTGCATGATCTTTCCACCACCTTTTCTGCTTTGCCAACTTGAGAAGGAGGAAATAACATAGTTTTCACACCAAGTTTGATATATATCTATTCAAGTTTCAATTTTTGTAGTGTTGCAATGTTAATTGTGATTCAATTTTAGGAATTTAACATTATAGATTGGTTAATAGTATTGTTGTTAGTAATGATAGTTGAGTGTTATTCAATTTAACATTGAAAAGGAAGCAAGTGGTGAAAAACTCAAATTGTTGAGGAGTTTGATGCAAGAAGATAAAAACACTACATAATTGGGTACTCTCTCCATTCAAATCTTCATTTTTTAGGTATGTCAAGTCTTTACATGCATGTTCTTTACATTTGCCTTATTTTAGATTGAATTACTTTATCATGCTTTATCATACATGTTTAAAATAGACACATTCCCAATCAAGAAAGTAGCCTACAATCTCACATGATGCCATGTATATTTTCTACACTTGGGCTCTTTAATAATTATGTGTAATAAACAAACCTTAACATACCATGATGTCAAACTATACAAGAATAAATCCTTACAACATAAAAAAAATACAATCCCACTATTATCTTGTATTCATTTCTTAGGAACTAATATTGGTCTCTTTATCATGCTACAGACAAATTCTCTGTCATGCCGAGGAAATGATCAAGAATTAAACCAACATAGGAAGAGATAGAAGCTAAGAATGCAAAGAAAGCAGTGGCTATGAGGGAACTTTGTGAGAAGAGGAAATTGGACACGATAAATAAAGACATACCAATTGAAGAGGAACCACAACCATCACAAAGAGATATGGTATTGGCGGCACAAAGAGAACGAATGCAAAAACTTCATGGTACGAGAGATTTGAATACCATAGTTGGAGACACGTCCTTTACCGCAAGTCAACATGTAGGGACACCATCTACCACATCTCAAGTTGAGAGTACATCATCACTCACATGTGATGAAGGAGGTATGCCATCGTTCCCACCTCAACCTCAAGGTATGTCATCTATTCCATCTTCGATCGAAGGTATGCCATCTAACCCATCTCATTTAAATATTGATGAAATTCCTAATGTTGAGATGAATTTACCTAACTTGACACCACCTAGAATTTTGCATAGAAAGCCAAAGTATTTGATTGATATTGATGAGAATATTTTACAGCCAATGGAAGGTAAGATTCCAAAATGCACTTCTAGAAGATATGCTAATAAGATTTGGAGATTGTTCTTTGAAAAGTTAAATGAGACTGCAAGATGTCAACTATTCGTTTAAATGATGCGAAGTATAAAGTATAGGTCTATAATGAAGATTCTTGGGTCGAGAACATCAGAGGCTTCAAGTGAAAAATCTATTGTCAAGAATCTAATGAGTGCGTATGAGAGCGTGGGTAACACCTCACGCACAAAAGATAGTAATGCAACACGGCGTGTGATTACATCGACTATAGTAAGTAGTCAAACGAGGAAAGCTCGTCTCATTAGAAAGACAAGTCAAGAATTAAGAATTAATAGGGAAACTTTATCAAGAGCCATTGGAAGACACCAAAGAATTGAGGACACTAATGCCAATGAATTATGGGCATTCTCGGGGAGACTACCACGAAAAGATAAACCAATTGTTGAAGCATTGAGATCACTAATTGAAGACTTTTGGAAGAATTACATAAGGGTATCTCCGAATCAAAGGGATGTGGTAAGAGGGAGAATTGGTAGTCAGAACCATGAGCCACATCCAAAGCATTTTTTGGATGAGACTTAAACACAGTTTTATGGTAAATTTCTAGAGAAGTATCCTCAAATTAAAATTTGTCAAAGATATTTTGAATTGCTAAAACCTTTCTATGTTAAGATAAATCACACACGCACTACTTGTTGTTGTAGATTACATATTAAATTTTCTAACCATTTTGATGCTTATAGGTATATATGTTTAGATATGTATACTAACAATGATTTGCAGGGTTGTGCCATATGTGCCCCACCAACATCTTCAAGAGACTTCATATCAAGAATTTTATGTGAAAGAGAGGAAGGTCAAATATTCTACAAGAAATTATGCTTGGATGGCACATGTCATTGTTGCGGTGGCTTGCAACATTTGCCAATATGTGAACATATGGAAATAACACATGAGGTTGGAAATGAACTAGTAGAGTTTGGCAAGTATAAAACAATGGCATACAATACAAAAGATGGTAAAGAAGCAAAGAGGTGTGAATTAGTCATTGAAAAGATTTCAGTGTATCAGTTTATGCCTATATTTCGTGACAGCATAGTGCATGAGTATGCAAGACATGCCCATAGAGCTTAATGGTTGGACTTGCAATTCAAGTTATGCAAGGACACATTTCCAGTTGGTAGCATTGTTTCAGTCATCGACTTTGCAGAGAACTACAGTCTACAGCCACAGCATGAGGTGCAATCACAATATTACAACTCCACACAGGTTTCTATATTTGTGCACATCGCATTCATTCATGCAAATGATAGTACAGAGGATGACAGAAATATCATAAGGGAGTATAATTTCTATATTAGTGATGATCGCATGCATTCTACAGTGTTCATGCAAGGTTGCTTTCAGGTGTTCTATAATGATTTGGCTAGAAGGGGCATATCGTTCAGTCAGCATATCATATGGTCGGATAATTGTGCGTCACAATTCAAGAACTTGTGGAATTTCTATTGGCTGAGTAGGAGGCATAATTTTACAGGTATTCCACATATGTGGAACTTTTGTGAGGCTAGGAATGGAAAGGGGGAGCATGATGGTGCAGGAGCATGTATCAAAAGAGCCATAGCATGAGAAGAGTTAAAGTATAAAGACAATGCAAAGTTGACAGATGCAAAATTGATTGTCGAGTGGTGTAATACTTCCATGGGTCCAGGTAATGAAGGTAAGTCTTTAGTTCATAGATTTTTTTGGTTGATAGATGATACTAACATTGCACCATATGAGGATTGTTGTACACTGACAGGATCAAATGAGATGCACTCTTTCAGAAGCTCAATTGCAGGTTCATGGAGTATTCATACATGAAAGATATCATGCTTTTGCTCTTCCTGTACAATTCAAGTCTGGGATGAGTGCGCGTCAAAGGAGTGGGTTGACAAATGGTAGTTAAGTTATCTTAGCCCACTTGACACGTATCGACCCCCGACGGCACTGGAACTAACACAGATGGAATCGTCAATTGACTTTGACCACATATCAGATTTAGTTCAACCAGGTAATATAGGGCACGTATATGCATCTAATTTCATCTAGTTCAACCAGGTAGTGTCATCTTACTTTATAGTGTTTTTGTAATGTTGACTAATTTCATCTAATTTGCTACACATATCAATGTAGGGCACGTATATGCAGTTATTACAAATGAAGATAATGAAGAGGGAATAGATTATTACTTATGTCATTGTGTTGAGGCCAAAAAAAAATTGGAGGCCCCTATTACAGATGGAGAAAACATCGAATACCCTACAGGATCAGTGGTTATTACTGGGACATGGCTTAGAAGGTACCCACATAAGAGTGTTAATATTTGGCTATTTCAGGACTTTGACACGCATCAGAAGATTCTTCATTACTCAAACCTTGTCATGGCATCCAATGTTCATTTGATAAAGTATCGGGGTAGACCTTTGAACAAAATATTGTGGAAGGTGCGTGAGTCTGACCATGAAGCAATAATTGACACAATAAAGAGTAGAGCAAACCCGGATGGTTCATTGGATTAATTTGTAAGTATTCACATTGATTTTGTAAAGTTATGTTACATTGAGTTTTAAGTATGCACATTAATTTGTAAGGTTTGTCTTTTTTTTATTTCCTCCTGCATTTTTACACATATGTACACATTTTTACATCATCATGTTATGCATTTTTGGTGTCTTGCTCATGATGCAACCAAACTCATAACTCACCCTACTTCCTCTAGACACCATTTGATGATCTCTCCAACACTCTGGATCTAGGGTGCCCAATCATGATGATGACCTATATACTATTCTCCCAAGGCGCTCATAATGAATGAAAAGAAGACCAAGGGCGCCCAAGCTTAATAGACTTATTTCTTTCAATTTTGATGATCCAAACACTTACAATATGACATCCACTTTCATGCCTTTAGATCTTCCTTCACATATAGGGTGCCAAATCAAGTTGAAAAATCTACATAAGGGCGCCAAACTGGATGAAAGGAGACATGAAATACACCTTAGGACTCCATGCTAAGGTTTGAGCCATTAAAGTCTCTTGATATTAGGCGCCATGATGATGAAACTTAGAGCTTTTTCCTTTCCTATGCGCTCATCTAAGATGTTTGAATGATAAGGAGTGCCCCGACCTCTATAATGTACATTGGGCACCAAAATCAAGGTGATTTTAAGTCACTTTGAGTCATTTGGGGTCAGTTTGAGTTTTTGAGTCATGTTGCAAAAAGGTGTCAATGTTGTCAAGTTACACAAAGCAAATTTTGTATTTTCGGTATCCTGCTCGTGATGTGACCAACCTGACTGTTCCAACACATCCAGATGGGTACATTTACGCTAGGCATAGTCCTATTTTTCACCCAAACATGTCGAAACAGTCTAAGCTACATTGTACCGATGATATCCCTGAAGAGTCCAAAGTGCAAAAAGGCAGCAATCTTTGACGAGATGTTACTCAAAAATCATGTCACTTAGAAACATTCCATCTGAGGCAACGTGATCATGTAAAGTGCCTCTATAATAACATCTCTCAGTGTTTTATATCTCTGAGGCATTTGCCCATGGTGAAAGGTTTTCTGCTGCCCCAAAAATTGTCAGAAGGAGGCAGTGTAAAGTTGCAAAGGGGTGTAACTTTCATCCTGCTCCTGATGCAACCAAATTGACTATTCCAATGCATCCGAATGGGTACATTTACGCTAAGCATGGTCTTGTTTTTCACCCAAACATGTCAAAACAGTCTGAGCTACATTGTACCGATGATATCCCTGAAGAGTCCAAAGTGCAAAAAGGCAACAATCTTTGACAAGATGTTACTCAAAAATTGTATCACTTAGAAACATTATGTCTGAGGCAACATGATCATGTAAAGTACCTCTACAATAACCTCTCTCAGTTTTTATATCTCTGAGGTATTTGCCCGTGGTGAAAGGTTTTCTGCTACCCCAAAAATCACCAGAAGGAGGCAGTGTAAAGTTGCAAAGGGGTGTAACTTTCGTCCTGCTCTTGATGCAACCAAACTGACTATTCCAACGTGTCCAAATGGGTACATTTACGCTAGGCATGGTCCTATTTTTCACCCAAACATGTCGAAACAGTCTGAGCTACATTGTACCGACGATATCCCTGAAGAGTCCAAAGTGCAAAAAGGTAGCAATCTTTGACAAGATGTTACTCAAAAAATATGTCACTTAGAAACATTCTGTCTTAGGCAACACGATCATGTAAAGTGCCTCTACAATAACCTCTCTCAGTTTTTAATATCTTTGAGGCATTTGCCCGTGGTGAAAGGTTTTCTGCTGCCCCAAAAATCGTCAGAAGGAGGCAGTATAAAGTTGCAAAGGGGTGTAACTTTCGTCCTGCTCCTGGTGCAACCAAACTGACTATTCCAACACATCTGAATGGGTACATTTACACTAGGCATGGTCCTATTTTTCACCCAAACATGTCAAAATAGTCTGAGCTACATTGTACCGACGATATCCTTGAAGAGTCCAAAGTGAAAAAAGGCAGCAATCTTTGACGAGATGTTACTCAAAAATTGTGTCACTTAGAAGCATTCTGTCTAAGGTAACGCGATCACGTAAAGTGCCTCTACAATAACCTCTCTCAGTTTTTTATATCTCTGAGGCATTTACCCATGGTGAAAGGTTTTCTGCTGCCTTAAAAATCGTCAGAAGGAGGTAATGTAAAGTTGCAAAGGGGTGTAACTTTCATCCTACTCCTGATGCAACCAAAATGACTATTCCAATGCATCTGAATGGGTACATTTATGCTAGGCATGGTCCTATTTTTCACCCAAACATGTCAAAACAGTTTGAGCTACATTGTACCGATGATATCCTTGAAGAGTGCAAAAAGGTAGCAATCTTTGACGAGATGTTACTTGAAAATTATGTCACTTAGAAACATTCTATCTAAGGCAACACGATCACATAGAGTGCCTCTACAATAACCTCTCTTAGTTTTTTATATCTCTGAGGCATTTGCCCGTGGTGAAAGGTTTTCTGCTGCCCCAAAAATCGTCAAAAGGAGGCAGTGTAAAGTTGCAAAGGGGTGTAACTTTCGTCCTGCTCCTGATGCGACCAAACTAACTATTCCAATGCATCTGAATGGGTACATTTACGCTAGACATGGTCCTGTTTTTCACCCAAACATGTCGAAACAGTCTAAGCTACATTGTACCAACGATATCCCTAAAGAGTCCAAAGTGCAAAAAGGCAGCAATCTTTGATGAGATGTTACTCAAAACCTGTGTCACTTACAAACATTCTGTCTAAGGTAACACGATCATGTAGAGTGCCTCTACAATAACCTCTCTCAGTTTTTTATATCTCTGAGACATTTGCCCGTGGTGAAAGGTTTTTTGCTGCCCCAAAAATCGTCAGAAGGAGGTAGTGTATTAAGTCAGGATGAAAGCCTATTCATTCTAGGTGCCTGTTGTGACCAAATCACACATCACGCTAGAGAATCCCAAACATGTGCCTTGAACAAGTGATGCTACAAGTGGTGAACAAAATGGGCACCTTGAAGAATTGAGCCCTCCAAGACATCTTGCAATTGCCTAAAAGTCCAAAATTTACATAAGTGAGTTAAAGCACCATTTTCCATCTTCAGAGCCTCCTTTGAGTGCCTTAACATGGAGTGAATGTTTTAGTCTATGAAAGATTGCACCTAAAGAATATAACAACCCCTTGAGTCACTAGGATGAATTAAGTTAACAAAATGAACTTCATTGAGGGAGGCGCACTTGTGCATCTAGACAACTCTAGTTTATCGCCTGAGAAAAAAATATGTTTAGAGACACCCCTCGAATGAACCCTTTAGAACCAATAACCATAGCTCAAGATCCATAACCATGAGAAGATAAAGCATTAAAAAAATTTATCTAAAGGATGGGAAATACCTCTTAGATGATAGTCTGCCAAGTAGACCAAGAGTGGGGAATGAGAATGCTCCTCGAAGATACACCAAGCCACAATGACTCTCTCCAATAAGAATCTTCTCTAGGTCCATAATTAACTCACACCCATATCCAAGTGAAAGTCTCCTTGGTCTTCCTGCTAAAACCTCTAAAGGGTAACCATCTCAACAAGTGTCTCTAATCCCAAGAGAACTCTAGCCTCACCCAAGTCTTGAAGTATGTATGAGAACCTACAACCAATCAATCCATGTTAAGCTCCAAATGCAACACCACATTATCATGAAGCTCCCAAGCACATGACCAATGTACTCAATACCAAGAGAACCAACAAGACCACTATCAAAACTCCAACTACAAAATTAGGTATCCAAACATGACATCATGATCTAACATCTCCTCCTAGAAGATCACATGCACCAATACAGACATCCTAGTTTCAAGAGAACTTGTATCATGCTAATACTCTAATCTAGAATCGAGAGTCCACCAAGACACACTACCAAACACCTCTAAACCAAGGATCAACATCTACAACCACATAAAGATAACCATCTCCTAAAAATAGTAGCCAAGATGTCAAAGCACTCTCACTACAAATAATAATCATAATCCAAGAGTTTGTCCATTACACCCAACCACTATATAAGATCATCCATCACTAGGTGACGAATACACATCACTATCAAAGCTCCCACTAAACCATGATATGAAATACACATGGCATTGTGATAACCATCTCCTAAATGAAGATCACCATGGTCCACACACACTCAACTATAATACTAATAACTCCAAAGTAGAACCAAGATCTCCAATCTAAGAAGAAAAACCATCATTACTGTCAAAAGCTCACACTAAACTATGCAACTAAGATATCCATGACATCATGATAAACATACTACAAGTCCCAATAACCAACTATCCAATCATTCTCATCATCCATCCTCTCATCCCAATGCAACATACCAATGCGCAAATGAGCATAGACAAGGAAAAATAACAAAGTCTACATCAACACTGCATCAATCCCGTGGATATAGGCAATATGCATTCAAGTCATCCCACTACAATCAATGAGGTGTGCATCCCAAAAAAATGCATAACTTGTAGATCCCAACCATTGAAAACATGCAAAATCATCATCACATTAGTGTTGTGATGTTCACAACACGCCCCATTTTGCTCCTTAGCAAAACGAGGACCCCTGCTGATGTCTTGCTTTTTTGCTTCTGCTTGTGTTTTTTCTGCTTTCTGGCGGTCTGGTAAAAATGAAGGTCAGGTGCATCATCATCATGATATTGCATAAGGTAGGTCATCATCATGAGGTCTGTTTGTCAAAGTTCATATTTTGTTTCTGTGACCTCATATTTCAAAAGAGCTTGAAATTCCATGCAGGTTTGCCTTTTACTTCACTTGAAAATTCGTCCATATGTGGAAGTTATGCACGGTCAAAGTCTTGGTCAAACCTGATATTCGCAGGAGGATCATCATTTTTATATCCTAAGTCATGTTGACAGGATCATCATGATCTTGGTCTATCACCCGCTAAAAATCATGCAGTCGCAACATCCGGACGTCAATCTTAGGTGGTAGTGCTTTTTACCCGTCAAAAGGGCCTTGTGCGCATCATTAGCATCATGATTTCCTTAGGAGCGTCATATTTTACAAACTCGGTTTTGCTGTATAAACATCATCATCATCATATTTGAACCCCCCCCCCCCCCCCCCGATAATATCCTGAGGTTCAAATATCATGATGACATCGGCTTTAAGTCAAGGTGAGTTCCTGTCATATTACCGCGAACATCATCATGATATCTTTGCATCGCCTGATCTTAAAATATCATGCTGATGGTATAAGATCACCCTGACTTAGCAAATTCATTATCGGCATATTTGCATGCGCACGTTCAAAACCTATCGCAAGGTCATCATCATGATATTTGCTGAACTTCGAATTATGATGATGACGACTCCCTATCATCTTGATCTTTCACGAGAGTCATTTTTTGCTGAAATTCGCTAAGTGCTGGAATCATCATCATGATAATTCGAGATAGAGGATCATCATCTTCATATCCTCCTGATCTCCGGTTAGCGAATATCATGATGATCACCCTATCTTTTAAAGAAGAAGCCGATATTACATTTCTCAACAGCATCATCATATTTTGTAATATCACCCTGGCGCAAATATCATGATGACCTTAACTTATCCTTGTGCTCCGAAAATGAAATATGATGATGACGTCATCATCATATTTTTATCCTGTCATATTGTCAAGATCATCATGATCTTGTTTCTTCGCCTGATATTTCGCCAAGTCCTCCTGCCGATGAAATACAACCTTTATGCAATTATCCTGATGATGATGATCATCATCATCACATTTTCCCTTCGGCGGAATTTTTCTCAAACATGATCCGGTTGGCGAAATATCATGATGACGTCATGTTCTAAGTTTAACAAAGGACCTGAATATCACGATGACGTCATCCCGATCTGAATAGCGAAAAAACAAATATCCTCCTGATGATCATCATCACCTTTTTCCTTCAAACAGGATATTTTTTTCAAGCACGATCCGTTTGCCGAACATGATGATGATGTCTTATTCTATGTTCGACAGAAGCTAATATCCTGATGATCATCATCATCATCCTTTTTCCTTCAAACAGGATATATTTTTCAAGCACGATCCGTTTCCCGAACATGATGATGACGTCTTTTTCTATGTTCGACAAAAGCAATTATGATGATGATCATCATCATCCTGATCTTTCGAGAGGGTTACCTTGGCCGCAAAAGGATCATATTCACTTCATCATCCTGATCATGCTCCTTAGGTGACCCGATATCATAATTATCCCCCTGATCTTAACCGGATATGACGATGATGTCATCCTTAGCATTTCAATGAAGCCCGAATATCATGATGACGTCACCATCATCTTCCTTTCCTCGGCAGCAGGATTATCTTCATATCCTCCTATTATCCTTCATCATGATGATGATGATGATGTTGTTTTTTCTCCAATGTGCAGAAGCGAAACATCATGATGACATTCATCTGGACCTTCAGGAGGGAATGCTATTTCCAGAATATCATGATGATGAGCTATATCGACTAACCTATTTTTTTGACGCATCGACAGGGATGATCACGCCGATGGGCGGGAAATGAGGCGGTGGGAATTTTAAAGCATTTTTTTGGCACCTCTGGCATTTTTCGGTCAGCAATGGTTGACCCGATCAATTTTGAGCAGCTTGGGCGCATTTTGGATGCGTTTTTGGAGTATTTTGGATCTGATTTCCGCAATCTTGCGCAGTCACTTGGATTTAAACGCTTATTTTAATTTTCATGCTGTTTTGTGATAAATGGAATACTTATTACTTGTCTTGTCTTGCAGGCTTGCAGTTGAGGAAGCAGCTGGAAAGTCAATACAGTGACCTCATGGAGGCAGAAGATCTGATCTCAGGAGCAAGAAGATAGGGATGAAATGCAAAGGGTCAAGGCCATTCAAGTGAAGAGGAAGGTCGCAGCTGGAGGTATTATCACAACAGACAAGCAGAAGTTATTACCCAGCTGCTGGAACTTCTCAGAAGGGGCAATATTTCGCCTAGATTTGACCACTGCTCAGAGATATTTTTGAGAACTGGTTCACCTGCATTTATTGCTGTAACTAGGGGTTTGAACCAGGGGTTCAGTTATGTTTTTGCTGTAGTGAGGACAATCAAAATGTCTTTATATTGTGCCTCTCTACACTGTAATACTTTACAACAGGGATTTTTAGGGCCTACAACAGAGATTCTAGGAAAACACAGCATGATAGCTTAGCATAGTTTAGAAGTAGAAGAAGGAGGTCGCCTGTTTGTCTGCACTAAGGTGCGTGTGGAATGTCTGGCTGCCTTACTATATCTGTAAAGCTTGTAAGTTCTCTGTAGTATGATCAATGAAACTAAGAGTCATTCTTACATTGTAAATCATGTATGGCTATTCGTTTCTAATACAATAGAATCTAGAGTTCTGTATCTATCTTCTGAGTGTTCTCCTGCCCTTCTTTGTATTTTGAAATATCTTCTTTGAGAGCTTGCAATTTTAAATGTATGTTTGTGAAAATGCTCAGAACTTACATTTAGGGTTTTTACTGTGGATTTGATCAGATTACTGTGGTATTTACATAGTGCATAACAGAAACACTTAGATCCTTCGGTAGATTAATGAGGTATAGAGTAGATCTTTCTAACTTTTCCCAACCCATCTGAAATATCTAGCTGAAAACGTAGAAATCCAAAGGAAATTGTCTCAAATTTGAAGAAGCATGATAACAGAGCTATAAGTAGACAGTTTTCATAAACAGATAAAGAAGAAAGCTGCAAAAATCCAAGAAAACCCTCTGAAACTTGCAGCCCAGTATCACTCTTATGCAAAGGAATGAAAAGCATTGACATATCTCATGACCTCTTTGCATATTCTTAGCCCAGTAAATCACAAAATAAACCTAAACTACGTAAGGCCCCTTGAACATTACAGCTTCACATTGACCAACTGAACTTGACCAACCGAACCATTGTAGACTTGGGATTAGTTGAATCACCAGATGATTCCTTCTTGTCTTTCAAGTATAGTTTCAGTTCATTTTATGTGAATTTTAACTTATTGTTATGATTGCATCAAAACAGCCATCAACAGTTTTCTGGCGCTAGAAGTAGGGCCTGCCTGAGTTAGGTTTCATTTCAAACTGGCTAACGACAGTAACAGAGTGACTAGGTCTAGGTCCAGTTCAGGAGATATATTTGTGCAACTACCTGATACAAGGCGAAGTAAAAGCCCTTTAATTTGGAATCCAAAGATATCGCAAGCGGGAAGTTCATTTGGAACACCTCTTGGGTCACCTTTTAACATCCGTAGTATTGTAAGTCCTGACAGATCACTGTTTAGATCTTTAAATCTTGGTTCAGGCACTCCTGGAGGTCTCAATCCTCCTCTAAATCCTAATCCACCAATCAATCCAGGTATTTCTGCAAGTTCAAGTCAAGCTCAAACACCTGCAATGGCTTATTTCGATGTCAATTCTCCCATATTCTTCAATGATTATCATGACATGCCAAAAAATCTGGAAAAGATATGTCCCAAATACCAGTTGCATCAAGACCCAGAAGATCATATTAGAATATTTAAGGAAGCATGTTTTAGGGCTATGTTGGAGCACGAGGATGTTGTGTGTAGGTTGTTTCCTTACACCTTTAATGAGCAGGCCTCTAGCTGGTACGTAAACTTACCCAATGGTTACATTTCTTCCTGGGCACTTATGGAAGAAGCATTTCTGTCAAGATTTAGAGGACCCATTGACCCTTGTGCTTTGTATCATAAACTGGCTGCTATAAAACGAGGTGAGGGAGAGCTAATTGATAATTTCAATGATAGATTTCAAAAGGCCTATTCTAGGCTAGCAGCCCCTTATACCATAGATGATGCTCCCTTGTTGGCTATGTACTATGCTGCTTTGGATCCTTTAACTGCCATGTTTGTCAAAAGGAAACCTGACATAGATTCAATATCCAAAGCCTATAAAGAGGCAGCCTCAGTGAACCAAGAAATGAGACATACAACTTACAGTCCATTTGGAGGAAATTTTGGGGTGCAGAATCAGGCACACCCATGGAATGGAGTCCCTGTGCAGCATGCTCCACTAATAAATCCGGTTCCTTCTTACACACCTGTGTATAACCCTACTCCAATCCAGGCTATAACTCCTTACATGGCTAGTACTTCCAATAACAGTCAAAATAATGGTCAGCCTTTCTTCCAACTTCCTAGGGATGTAACTGTGGCAAAAGCACAAGATGATAGGGAAGACATCAAAGAGATTACTGCACATCTGAAAAGATTAACAACCGAAGTGACACAGCTAAGAAATGAGAACCTCTATGGAAGAAGCAACCAAAACTACAATCCACATCAAAATCACAACCAAGGCCAAAATCAGAATTACAATCTCAACCAAAATCAGCAATACAATCAGAACCAAAGCTACAATCAGCATCAAGGCCCCAGTCAGGGGCAACCAATGCAAAATAGGGGGCCAGTGATAGATAATAGGACCTGGGGCAATAATAACAAAAATCAGAATCAACCTAGGCCACCCAAGACATGGAACATTGGGCCCAACAACGGTACTCTGGCTTCTCCTTTTGAGAATACAGATAATCATGGTGCAAAACAAATAACTAACATACAAATGGCCAATACAGCACCCAAAAATTGGTGCAGATTTCACAATACCAATGCCCATGCTGAGCATGACTGTCCACAGTTCCACTTGGCAGCTAGTATCTTCAACGTAGATGTACAGCCTCCTACCTCAGAATTTCTCATTCCTAAGGGTAATGAGGTAGTACCCTCAGAATATGACACAGCATTAGTCTTAGAAACGTTTACCTTTGCAACTGCAGAAGAGAAGGAGGATGAATTGCTAGAGGATGAACCATACTATTGTGAAAGTCTTTATCCTGAATCAGCCTTTGTGTTAAATGCTTTTCAGTTTCCTTTTGAATCTGAAAACGAGATATTAAATGAAACCGAGGAGGTGCAGGCCTTTCAACAGACAAATAAAAGCCACACCTACAATCTGAGGAACAACCCTAGGCCAGGAGGACCTTTCACCACTTCCACTCCCCCGAATAACATCAATACACCCCCAGATCAAAATGCTAGCAACAATCCTGCCATACTTAAAGCTAGTCAGCACACAAATAACGGAACAGCAGTGCAAAAGGATCAAACAAGTAAGACAAAAGCAGTAGAGACAACAAGATTAGTGAATTACTTATCAGAGGAAATAAAGAAAATGAAGGTCAGTATACCTCTAAATGAATTATTGAAGACCCCAGGGATCAGAAATGCTTTTTTAAAATCCCTGGATACATCCATAACAAACATGGTGTCTGCTGATATAACTGTTCCTAGTAGTGATTCACCACCTAAGGAGAAAGGTAAGAAAGTTGAGCAGCCTTCCAACACAAATGTAGTAATACATGCGGATAAGAGGGATACTCAACCTTTCTTGTTAACTGTTAGGTTGTGTGGGAAGAATATACACAATTGCATGGTAGATTCTGGTGCTTCAGCCAACGTAATGCCCTTAGGAATATGTAAAACTCTCGGGCTGACTCCCACCAAATCTGCCAAGGTTGTCACACAATTAGATAAGACCGAGGTTAGTGTGATAGGAGAACTCATGAACATACAAGTGCAGTTAGCTTCAGACCCTAGGGTGAGCCAAATCATTGACATCCAAGTAGTGGATATACCCATAAATTATGGAATGTTGCTGAGTAGGGATTGGTCCAAGACATTAAACGGGTATATGGCTACTGACTTTTCACACATGTGGTTACCATGGAGAGGCATCCCAAACCAGATCAGAATAGGGGCAGAGCCCAGAATGAAACATATGATAACAGAGTATAATCGAACTAATGAAATATTATATGCTGCTGTTGAACCAGGTGTCTATAGAGTTACCAACAATGGGATGCAGATTGAAGAGATTATGATGTTAAACATTAGGAAGAAGTATGTCAGCAATAGAACGGCACTATTCATTGAGTCTGACGGAAATTCTTCAGATGAGGAAAACAATGCAATAGACAAATTTGGTCATGCCATTAGACAAGAGGTGGAAGAGTGCGTTACACACAATCTCCCAGTCCAATGTAAGTTATATAAAAATAGGTGTAGAGTCCATGATAGGCAACATTCTGAGGAGAATTGTGAAATATGCAAAGACATCATTGAATATGAATACAAAAGGTGCATAGGGAGGGTAGAGTCACAAGAGAAAAATGAGAATCCTGATCCAGCACAGAGATATGTTCAGGATAATATAAGTGCCTTGATCCCAGATTTAGGAAAAGAAATAGAAGATGAGGGTAGTTATCTTTCTGAGTTGCAAACTACAAACACACATAGGCAAGATAACCAAACGGAAAAACCCATGAATCCACAAGACAACACCCCACAGGCAATAAAAGGGACAAAGTGTGCCAAGGTAAAAGATCAAAAAAGTAAGGATGGCATGTGGACGTTAAAATGTGATGGGTCCAAATCAAAACAGGGCGCAGGTGCAGGTGTTGAACTCATAAATCCTCAAGGTAAATCTCATTTGGCAGCATATAGATTACAATTTTCCTGCACTAACAATATTGCTGAATATGAGGCCCTAATTTTAGGACTTGTCATGGCCATCAGGAAAGGGGTAAGAACCATCAGAGTATTTTCAGACTCTGAATTAGTAGTCAGACAAGTGAGGAAACTATATGCCTGCAATTATAAGAAGATGATCAGTTACAGACATAGAGTTTGGGGTTTAATGGATTCATTTGATGCTTTTAACATAGAGCATATTCCTAGAGAGCTGAACCACAGGCCAGATGCGTTAGCAGTTGCTGCTAGTACATTAGAACCATCGACACTGTCAGGATTAAGACGATTTGCTGTTGAGCTAATTAACGTGCCCAGTATACCAGACAACGTTACACACTTTCAAGTATTTGGAGAGGATCAGCAAATTATTGATTTTCTGACTTGTAATGAGGCATTTGAGGCCCAAATTATTGATGAACAAGAAAGGCCTGAAGTAACATGGGACGAAGAAGATATGATCAACTTAAAGAGCAACTTCTTGCCAAAAGGAGTAATTGAATTAGAACACATCTTTGACTTCGACGGAATAATAAGACAGAAAGACTTACCCAAAACAGAAGGGGGTAAGTGTGATTTACATAACTTAGGGACTGAGCTAAATCCACAAAATGTACTAATTGGGAAAGCTTGCTCTGAGAAAATCAGAAAAGAGGTTCTGGATGTTCTGAAAAAATATAAACATGTCATAGCATGGACTTATGAAGACTTGAAAACATTTGATGAGTCCATCATAACTCACGTAATACCTTTAAGGAAAGAAGTCAAACCATTTAGGCAGAAACAGAGGCCTGTAAACGCCATTCTAGAGCCTTTAATCTTTGAGGAAGTTAAAAAACTACTGTCCGCTGGAATAAGTTTTCCAATCAGACATTCTGTCTGGGTAGCTAACTTAGTACCAGTAAGGAAGAAAAACGGAGACATCAGGTTGTGCGTAGACTTTAGAAATTTAAACAAGGCATCTGAAACGGATAATTATCCTTTGCCCCCAATAGATGAAGTACTGCAAGCAGTAAATGGCGCAAAGATGATGTCTTTTTTAGATGGTTTTTCAGGTTATAACCAGGTCTTAATTGACAGGGAGGATAGACTAAAAACCACCTTCACTTGCAAATGGGGAAATTATGCGTATAGAAGAATGCCTTTTGGTCTGATTAATGCAGGTGCCACTTTTCAGAGGGCCATGGACGTTGCATTCCGTGGATTATCAGGTAAATGTATTGTTGTATATATGGATGATTTAATTGTGTATTCCAAGGATGCATCCACCCACGCTGAGGACCTCAGAAAAGTACTCCAGCGATGTGAAAGGTATGGGATTTCCCTTAATCCTAAGAAATGTATATTTGGCGTAACTGAAGGTAAATTATTAGGCCATGTCATTTCTGAAAATGGAATTTCAATTGATCCGGATAGAATAGAATCCATAAAAAATTTGCAAATACCAAACAGTAGGAAAGAATTGAAATCATTTTTTGGTAAAATTAACTTTGTTCGGAAGTTTATAACAGGTTTTGCAGAGATTGTGCAGCCGTTGAATGCCATGTTAAAGAAAGATACACAGATGGAATGGACGCCAGTAGCCAAAGCCGCATTTGAAGATATCAAGGAGGCAATTTCTAATGCCCCTGTATTGGCAAGTCCAGACTACACATGCCCGTTTTACATCTACTCCTTTGCATCTTCTCATTCTGTCGCTGCTGCCCTAACACAGAAAGGTGAAAATAATGACGAGAGGCCCATAGCATTTATGAGTGTGCCTCTGAAGGATGCACAGCTGAGATATCTAGATATCGAAAGACAGGCATTCGCATTGGTGAAGGCTGTGAAAAAATTCAGACACTACATCCTGCGCAGCCAGATTAAAGCCATAGTACCAGACGCAGCAGTAAAGATGCTGCTGATGCAGAACGAGCCTGGAGAAAAAAGAGCCAAATGGATCACCACGCTGCAAGAATTCGACATGGAGATCATTCCCGCAAAGCTGGTCAGAGGGCAGGCGCTGGTGCAGACAATAGCAAACATGGATCCAAATCTGATAAAACAGCAGTATGTATTGAATTCCCAAGACGCATCAGGCTGGTACGATGATTTAAGCACCTTCCTGATAGCTGGAAAGTACCCAGGCAAGATGAAGGCTTCTCAGAGGAGAGCTTTGAAGATTAAGGCACAGCATTATATGGTGCAAGGAGGTCTTCTATTCAGGAAGAACCATGATGGAATTTATTTGAGATGCATAAACAAAACTGAAGCTGATAAAGTGTTGACAGTGTTTACATGACAAATACGGAACCGGCCATGGTTCCCATTTAGCTACAGCACATAAAATACTGAGAGCGGGCTATTACTGGCCCACTATATTCAAAGATACTAAGAGTCACATCAGAAGCTACCACACCTGTCAGACTGCAGCAGACAAAGGAAGAAATCTGGCCAATCCACTGCAGCCTGTGATCGAGTCCAGACTGTTTGCACAATGGGGCTTGGATTTTATCGGAGTCATCAATCCCCCATCTTCTGCAGGACACAAGTTTATATTGACGGTGACGGACTATTGTACAAGGTGGACTAAGGCCACCTGCTGCAGGTTTTCCACAACTGAGGTAGTTATCAAGTTCCTTGAAGAAAACATTATCACCAGGTTTGGAACGCCCTATTCATTGGTATGTGATAACAGCCCTGCTTTCTCTTCTTTAAAATTTTCTAAATGGGTATTTGAATATGGGATCATTCTAAGGTTTTCTTCAAATTATTACCCTCAAGGTAATGGACTGACTGAATCAACAAACAAAATCTTATTAGACATCATCAAGAGGTTAATTGCCAAAAGTCCTAGAGAATGGAATACCCTATTAAGATATGCATTATGGGTAGACAGGACCAAGTTCAAAACATCTTTAGGTAGCACACCTTATCACTTAGTTTATGGGACTGATCCCATACTTCCGGTCAATCTGAGGATACCAACCTGGAAGTTTGCTAATGAATATCTGGGCTTTGATAACCATAGGGAAGCTAGAATAGTGCAAATGTTGCAACTAGAGGAGAAAAGAGGTCAAGCCCTCGAGAAGTTTGCCAAACACCAAGCAGTTGTTAAGAGGTGGTTTGACAAAAGGGCAAGAGTCAAAACATTTAGGATATCAGACTTGGTGTTGTGCTGGGACAAAGCACATGAAAAGAAAGGAAGCCATGGAAAATTCGATAAATTATGGCTGGGTCCATTACAAATCTCAGAAATAATAGGAGATAACACCTTTAGACTTAAGACCTTGACTGGAGAAGATGTGCCATTACCAGTTAATGGCCAGCATTTGAAACACTACTTCCAGGCTTGAAGGTCAGGATGAGGCAGTCCTTTCTTTCTTAATGTAAAGTGCTGTAGATAATGTACAGTTCTGCTTTTGCTATTTTCTTCTTGGGTTGGGTGTTTGTATAGCTTGTCTTCTTTTTGTTTCTACCTGTTTGTACAATTTTTTCTGTTGTTTTGTTGTTTGTATAGCCTGTTTGCTTGGTTTGTTTGTTGTCTCCTCAGCAGGGATCTTTATTTTACTGTAGAGTATTAAGGAGAAGAACTAGCAACCATTCAAAACAGTATATAATTTAGGATATTCAGGTTAACCATTTGCAATTTACACATAACCTGTCACTGTCATGAATGTAGAGAGTTGTTCATCTTCTGAAGTTTTGTATTCAATAAATGTGATTGAGAATTCGAAGCAGGTTTCTCACGATGACACACCTAAAATCCTTGGGTTTGTTGAACCTACCAGTGTAGATATTAGGTGAAAAATCAGAGGTCACCCTTGCTACCATTACAATTCTCAGCTTAATTTCAGCAAGTGTCCACTCCTTGCATCATCATGAAGTTACAAATTGCTATACCTTATGAAATCTTTCAAAATTAGAAAACAAAAAATAAATAAATAAATGAATAAAGCGGATTATACTGAAAATCTAGATTAAGCCATCTAAGTAACTCTACCGGGGCTATGGACGCTCGCTGGCAGTGGGGCTCTACTTAGGAGAATTGTAACGATAACCTTGCCGGGGCTATAGACGCTCGCTGGCAGCAAGGCTCTATCCGGTCGGCTATGAGGGAATATCCTCACCTACGTAGGCTAATGTCAGTCACTGGTTTGTTCAACCGATCTTCAAGATGAGGATAATTAATCACATGCACACAACTAAACTGAAAATGGAAATTCATGCATCTTTATTGAACACTTTGAGTCTCAAGCTGAATAGTAATTTGCAGGAAAAGATAGTTGGAAGTTATGAGTTCATTACATCTAGTTTCCTTGAACACTCTGAATTTAATTGTTTTGTTTTGGTTGCTAGTTGTTGTGATGTTCACAACACGCCCCATTTTGCTCCTTAGCAAAATGAGGACCCTTGCTGATGTCTTGCTTTTTTGCTTCTGCTTGTGTTTTTTCTGCTTTCTGGCGGTCTGGTAAAAATGAAGGTCAGGTGCATCATCATCATGATATTGCATAAGGTAGGTCATCATCATGAGGTCTGTTTGTCAAAGTTCATATTTTGTTTCTGTGACCTCATATTTTAAAAGAGCTTGAAATTCCATGCAGGTTTGCCTTTTACTTCACTTGAAAATTCGTCCATATGTGGAAGTTATGCACGGTCAAAGTCTTGGTCAAACCTGATATTCGCAGGAGGATCATCATTTTTATATCCTAAGTCATGTTGACAGGATCATCATGATCTTGGTCTATCACCCGCTAAAAATCATGCAGTTGCAACATCCGGACGTCAATCTTAGGTGGTAGTGCTTTTTACCCGTCAAAAGGGCCTTGTGCGCATCATCAGCATCATGATTTCCTTAGGAGCGTCATATTTTACAAACTCGGTTTTGCTGTATAAACATCATCATCATCATCTTTGAACCCCCCCCCCCCCGATAATATCCTGAGGTTCAAATATCATGATGACATCGGCTTTAAGTCAAGGTGAGTTCCTGTCATATTACCGCGAACATCATCATGATATCTTTGCATCGCCTGATCTTAAAATATCATGCTGATGGTATAAGATCACCTTGACTTAGCAAATTCATTATCGGCATATTTGCATGCGCACGTTCAAAACCTATCGCAAGGTCATCATCATGATATTTGCTGAACTTCGAATTATGATGATGACGACTCCCTATCATCTTGATCTTTCACGAGAGTCATTTTTTGCTGAAATTCGCTAAGTGCTGGAATCATCATCATGATAATTCGAGATAGAGGATCATCATATTCATATCCTCCTGATCTCTGGTTAGCGAATATCATGATGATCACCCTATCTTTTAAAGAAGAAGCCGATATTACATTTCTCAACAGCATCATCATATTTTGTAATATCACCCTGGCGCAAATATCATGATGACCTTAACTTATCCTTGTGCTCTGAAAACGAAATATGATGATGACATCATCATCATATTTTTATCCTGTCATATTGTCAAGATCATCATGATCTTGTTTCTTCTCCTGATATTTCGCCAAGTCCTCCTGCCGATGAAATACAACCTTTATGCAATTATCCTGATGATGATGATCATCATCATCACATTTTCCCTTCGGCTGGATTTTTCTCAAACATGATCCGGTTGGCGAAATATCATGATGACGTCATGTTCTAAGTTTAACAAAGGACCCAAATATCACGATGACGTCATCCCGATCTGAATAGCGAAAAAACAAATATCCTCCTGATGATCATCATCACCTTTTTCCTTCAAACAGGATTTTTTTTCAAGCACGATCCGTTTGCCGAACATGATGATGATGTCTTATTCTATGTTCGACAGAAGCTAATATCCTGATGATCATCATCATCATCCTTTTTCCTTCAAACAGGATATATTTTTCAAGCACGATCCGTTTCTCGAACATGATGATGACGTCTTTTTCTATGTTCGACAAAAGCAATTATGATGATGATCATCATCATCCTGATCTTTCGAGAGGGTTACCTTGGCCGCAAAAGGATCATATTCACTTCATCATCCTGATCATGCTCCTTAGGTGACCCGATATCATAATTATCCCCCTGATCTTAACCGGATATGACGATGACGTCATCCTTAGCATTTCAATGAAGCCCGAATATCATGATGACGTCACCATCATCTTCCTTTCCTCGGCAGCAGGATTATCTTCATATCCCCCTATTATCCTTCATCATGATGATGATGATGATGTTGTTTTTTCTCCAATGTGCAGAAGCGAAACATCATGATGACATTCATCTGGACCTTCAGGAGGGAATGCTATTTCCAGAATATCATGATGATGAGGTATATCGACTAACCTATTTTTTTGACGCACCGACAGGGATGATCATGCCGATGGGCGGGAAATGAGGCGGTGGGAATTTTAAAGCATTTTTTTGGTGCCTCTGGCATTTTTCAGTCAGCAATGGTTGACCTGATCAATTTTGAGCAGCTTGGGCGCATTTTGGACGCGTTTTTGGAGTATTTTGGATCTGATTTCCGCAATCTTGCGTAGTCACCTGGATTTAAACGCTTATTTTAATTTTCATGCTATTTTGTGATAAATGGAATACTTATTACTTGTCTTGTCTTGCAGGCTTGCAGTTGAGGAAGCAGCTGGAAAGTCAATACAGTGACCTCATGGAGGCAGAAGATCTGATCTCAGGAGCAAGAAGATAGGGATGAAATGCAAAGGGTCAAGGCCATTCAAGTGAAGAGGAAGGTCGCAGCTGGAGGTATTATCACAACAGACAAGCAGAAGTTATTACCCAGCTACTGGAACTTCTCAGAAGGGGCAATATTTCGCCCAGATTTGACCACTGCTCAGAGATATTTTTGAGAACTGGTTCACCTGCATTTATTGCTGTAACTAGGGGTTTGAACCAGGGGTTCAGTTAGGTTTTTGCTGTAGTGAGGACAATCAAAATGTCTTTATATTGTGCCTCTCTACACTGTAATACTTTACAACAGGGATTTTTAGGGCCTACAACAGAGATTCTAGGAAAACACAGCATGATAGCTTAGCATAGTTTAGAAGTAGAAGAAGGAGGTCGCCTGTTTGTCTACAGTAAGGTGCGCGTGGAATGTCTGGCTGCCTTACTGTATCTGTAAAGCTTGTAAGTTCTCTGTAGTATGATCAATGAAACTAAGAGTCATTCTTACATTGTAAATCATGTATGGCTATTCGTTTCTAATACAATAGAATCTGGAGTTCTGCATCTATCTTCTGAGTGTTCTCCTGCCCTTCTTTGTATTTTGAAATATCTTCTTTGAGAGCTTGCAATTTTAAATGTATGTTTGTGAAAATGCTCAGAACTTACATTTAGGGTTTTTACTGTGGATTTGATCAGATTACTGTGGTATTTACATAGTGCATAACAGAAACACTTAGATCCTTCGGTAGATTAATGAGGTATAGAGTAGATCTTTCTAACTTTTCCCAACCCATTTGAAATATCTAGCTGAAAACGTAGAAATCCAAAGGAAATTGTCTCAAATTTGAAGAAGCATGATAATAGAGCTATAAGTAGACAGTTTTCATAAACAGATAAAGAAGAAAGCTGCAAAAATCCAAGAAAACCCTCTGAAACTTGCAGCCCAGTATCACTCTTATGCAAAGGAATGAAAAGCATTGACATATCTCATGACCTCTTTGCATATTCTTAGCCCAGTAAATCACAAAATAAACCTAAACTACGTAAGGCCCCTTGAACATTACAGCTTCACATTGACCAACTGAACTTGACCAACCGAACCATTGTAGACTTGGGATTAGTTGAATCACCAGATGATTCCTTCTTGTCTTTCAAGTATAGTTTCAGTTCATTTTATGTGAATTTTAACTTATTGTTATGATTGCATCAAAACAACCATCAACAATTAGTAACTTCCAAACTAAAATATCAAATAATATAACTTATAGACTTCACCAAATCAATCATAGATTCAACTTTCCAAACAAGTTTACAAATGAGTAACCATAGTCAAGGAACTAATCAAGCATCTAAGAGATAAGAACAATGTGCTAAAAGTAAACCACAACACCACCTGTAATCATGAATCAAACATCATAACCCATACCTATCAACTACAAACATGGTCAAGTCTTGCCAATGCTCAAATGTACCTACATATCCATGACACCATAATTATCATCATTGCTATACCTATGCTTAAATCCCACTAAAACAAGACTCCTAGTCTCACCATGTATCAACCATGTCCTCAAACCGGAATATTGCTGAGCCCATGGAGATTGATACACCCACTTCAATAGAATAGGCAATTAATGTACCTAATGTGTCTTCATTTAATAAACTAGTAAACATCATTTGCATCCATACTTAAACCAATCTTATTGTTGTGTTTGATGTGTCCTCTTTCAAACAACCATTTAACAAAATTTGAGTCCAAACAATAAACATTTACAACTATAAACATCTCAAAGTCCAAAATCCAAACATTCTATCATCCTTAATCATTTCCATCATAGACCCTTGGTTTGAAAAAATCATTATGCAAGATAAAAACCCTATGCCTATTACCTTGTGCGAAGCTCATGCAAAACCCAAAATTGCAATCAAAATAGGTCCTCAAACCATGCATCCTTTAAATGAGATCTTTTATCCAAATCAATCAAAAAATCCCTTTGACAATGATGATGATGATAGTCTTGTAGATCAAGATGATATCAAGATGACAATAGCATTAACTATGAGATCATTACATGCAAACTTTCCATAAACCTTCATCTCCCACTCATGAACATGCAAGAATATTTCAAACAAGAAATGACTAGCACTAGCTATCATGCCAATCCTAAATACACATCTAATGGTCATCCTTATGGTACCTTTGGTAAGGGAAGAACCACTTTAGACCAAGGTCCTCATATTCAATTCATATCTCCAATCCCAAGCACATGTGAGAACTATTTATCCTATGTATCCTATTCAAATCCTCCATCTCATAATCCTTACATTCCAACTTATCCCATCAATCCAAACCCACTACATCCAAATCATCCTTTTTAGATTTCCTCCAAGGACTTCTAGTGGAGGAAAAATCTCAAACTAGAAATCACAAATTCAATTAGTGTACCTCTCCCAAGCCTATCCAAAAGTCACATAGTACCATGTCTATCCATCAAACACCACAATGCAATTAAAATCCTAACAACATGCCCATGATCCAAGATCAAGTGCAATCATGCAAAGATATTATCAATCACAAGCCTATTAAGAATGAACTAGAGTCTTCTAGTACCATACTTTTCCATCAAACACCATCATTTAATCCATGGCCTATCAAGCCTATCAAAGAAAATGCAAACATCCTATGTAATACAATCGGACTCTAAATATTTGAAGTAGCCATCTACAAATATCCATTCAAACGTGGATTTATAATGCAAGTATGGACGCCATCAATAAAAAAGATTTGTATTAACCAAATATCCATATAAGCATACATCAATATCTGTCGATATAAGTATAACATATATACAAAATAGCCATCTAGGCTTACAAGAATGCCATATAGGCATACAATGTCAACTATGTACAATACAAAATATATGTCCACAAATGCCATATAGGCATACAACAAAGGAACACTATAAAAAGTCATTCCCCTCTGGCTGGTGAAGAGAATAAATAACGAGTAGCCTTTGATCTTCTAGGGGATGGAGACGCGCATGTGGGTGGTCTACTACGAACCCGAGGGCTACTCCTCCTATTTAGGTCTTCCTACATCTTTACCTGTTACAATAAAAAGTATAGACATTAATATATAGAAATTACATGTTATAAAAAATGAAACATTTAACAAAATAATCACTTACCGCTAACATATAATCTGTCTCCTCGCTTGCCTCAGTAGCAGGAATAGGCCTTGGTGATGTCATGTCCTATAGAAACCATCCAGATAGAAATTAAACTTCAAATCAATAATCTTTTGATTTTTCAAAAATAGACAACTATAACAATGAATGTAAATTGAAATTTACTAATCTGCCTCATACCCCTGTCAATGCCATGGAGCTATGAATCACAGAGGCCACACCCTGCTCCATTGCCCTATGAACATGGGGAGGTGTCTCCGCAGCTTGCATCATCTGGAAATAAAACAACATTATTCAATTACAAAAACTATAATAGTGATGCAAATCATGGCTCCTAACATACACACACGTTCATCTAAACATGGAAGTACACACAATAAAGCACACAAATCACATACAAAAATTTAGTAAGTACAATTCATTCATTAAACTATTTATTTTATTACCTCCGTAAAGCTTTGAAGTCCACCACCACTGGTAGGTGTTGCCATGAAATCTACAGTATTAACCTATTCAACATCCAAAATTAGAAATTAGAATACCATTCATTCAACATCCAAAGTATGAAATCTATAGTAGATGATGTAGTGAAAAATGCAGGTGGAGAACCACTGAAAACTGCATCGACGCTATGACCCTGAAATTTCATTAAAATCATCAATTTAAATTAGTTAATCTTGTATTTCAAAAATGAAATTTAATAAATTAAATTCAATAAACTTGCTAATATTTACCTGAGTATCAAGGCCAAAAGTCTCACTCAGGAGGGTATCTGTCATCACCATCTGCTCAGCTGTAGATGTAGCCTGTGCACCTACGTCCTAACTGTCCATGGGGTCATAACCACAGGCTGACCCGCAAGCCTGGCAAGTATGCGGTGGGACCCTACTCCTCACACTATCTCCCAACCCACTCTGTGTTGCAGGATCGGCATGCTCTATGATGCTCTGGGTCAAGGCACTAATCGACTGAAGTGTATCGACCTCAACACTCTCCTTCACAATGGAAGGGATAGAAACATGCTCATGGGCTGGTCTGCTGATTACTCATCTCACTACCCGCTGTGGGTCAAGACATGCCCCTGGTCTATCTTGTGCTGACCCCCCACCTCTACCCTGGAAGTCCCGCATATCAAAATAGTTTGGCACTTTATTGAGGACAAACTCGTAGTAGAGTTTCCTCAAAAAGTATTGCGGGACCTCATTATTATTGCATGGAGGATGGTCAAAAACCATCCACCACCTCTGCCTGAAATTGTCCCTTATCGCTTGGTTGTTGCACCAATGGATAGGGAACCTCTTGCATGTAATGGGTGGAGGTTGATTTGTTTGTGGGTTTGTGAAAATTGAACACAAGTCTAATTTTGTAATTTGTAATTTTTTGACATCTTGGTATGACAACTTGTCTGCATAGTAATCTCTAAACTCTCTCTTTTTATCTGTCCAACTAGTTATTTCCTTGCTAATTAAATCTACATTTGATAACATAGACTCAAGAGATTCGGCAAGCGTGGACCTATGCAAGGTTGAAGTGGAAGGATCTTTCAACCTTGCAATTATATCTTCAATTTCCTTTTTGTTGTTTCCAATTTGCCCCATTATATTATCTTGTGTTCTAGGGGCATGTCGAGGAATGAATGGAGGAGGTTGTTGTTCTGCAGGTATTTCCTCCTCAGGATTTTGTGGATTTTGAGGAGGAGGAGGAGGTGCATTAACATTTCCTGACAAATAACAAAATATATATCAAAAATCAACAAAAACCCACCTATTTAGAAATAAATTCAAACAAAAAAACAAAGATAACTCACCTCTTTGTCATGCTCGACGTCGCGGCGGCATTTTGGCGATGAATTGATAACCTTTTTGTGTTGATTGGTATTTTACAAAATGCAAGCACATTTTTGAGGGTTTGGAAGCCGCGGGCAGAGGAGAAAACAACAAGAAATGAAATTGGACTATTTTTTTTTATTTGTAGTAAGTCATAACGCGCTCGCATTATGGCTTGGTAATGACAAGCCTAAGGCTTGTCATTACCAAGCCATAATGCGAGCGCATTATAACGCACTCGCATTGTAACTTAATTTTTTTAAAAATTAATTTGGCCACTTTTTGGCCCCCCATCTTCTTGCACTTACCTTGTATGAGTTTGATGAAGTGGCTCTTCCTACTATTCAACAAAAGGGAGTTCAAGAGGAAATTCAGGAAGACTTGTTTGACTTACCAGAGTGGCTAAGAGATCGAGTCAAGGAGAAGTCTTTTATTGAAAAGGAACCCATTCTAAGTTTGGAAGACTTGCTAAGCAGAGCCAAACCTGACAATGGAAAGAAAAAAATTACTAAATTCTCGAAGATCACAAGAGGTAGCTCGGGGTCAAGGCAAGTGCATATTGCTGTCCCAAAGATTAGTATAGAGGCAGATGATGGCATTCCAAGTGCATATGACATCAATACTTTTGATTTGGGACAAGCCACAACAAAACAAGAGATAGAAGAGTTAGAAGATTCAGTTGCAGTCATCAAAGAAAGATTACGAAGGGAACAAGAATGAAGGATCTAGTTGGAGAGGGATAACTTGGCATTTTAGCATTATATTCAGCAGTTGATGAGACCAGTAGGCCAAGTTGGGGAGATGGTTGCACCACCTGCATTGCTTTCACAAGAGTCTGTGGCACATTTGGAAGAAATGAGGTCTTCAACTCAAGTATTGTAGGATTGGGCCGCAAATTTCAAGATCAAAGTTGATGGGTTCATTGATGAAATAGTGAAGTTATACAAGGAGGCTTCTTCAATATTTGGTAGAGTTTAGAATGTTCTGATTACTTTTGTAGAATTCAAAATTATAAGAGAATAAGTTATGCCTCAGTTGAAAAGGCTGATTTATACTCCAAATGCCACTTTGATAGATGAAGGAGTGATTTAACAAGGTTCAACATATAATTTCTATTCTTGGTATTGTGCACTCAGCATAAAGGAGCAAGTTCTAGGAAAGATTAAGAGTGACAGCACTCGAACAATAGAAGCACTTCAGGAAATTCAAAATAAAATACTTGTTTCTATAAACTAGGTAGTTAATTCCAATGGAGAGATTGATGAATACTTGCTGAAAGATGAGATGCATACAAAGTATTTTCAGCATCCACAGGTTGTTTCCAGGGAGTTGTTGAATGATATTTGCACACTTTCCACTTTCATGGGCATGTTTCAGACATCCATGGCTGGTTGGGAGATGATAGTTGTCAAATCCACAGAGGAGCTACAAATCATAGAATGCACCATTCAAACTCTGCCAATTGTCCCTATGGAGGAGGTTACACATGTCATGACTAGATTTGTGGAGTTTACCACAAAAAGGAGAGGTCATAAATGAGGGTACTCCACTTAATGGGTGCATCATAAATACAAGGTCTAATTTTAGTAAATTTTGTAACCACCTTCTTGCGTGGAACAATAAGAGCCCTCGATTTCTAGATTTAATCTTGGTCATCCATTAAATTTTGAGGCCTATATAAGCCCCATTTGCTCTCATTTGTAAAGGGGGAAGGCTTTAAGAAATTGTTGCTGAAGACTCTACTAAAATAAATACAAACTCATTGCTAAATTATTCATAGTGATTTTGTGTTGTTTCAAATGAATGCATGGTTTCTAAAGTGTTCACTCATAGAATAAGATTAGTTTAGTTTGTTTTCAGAAATTTAATTTTTATGTTTCATGGAAGTTGTTGCTATTGATTCATGTTTAGAGTCTTCATAGTTCACACCGTTTATAATTTGTCGATGGCAGATTGTAGTGCATGGTTAGTCTAAACTTTATTTGAGCTTAACTTCAATTACTTTGTTTTCATTTACCTTGATGTGTAGAAGTAATCTAAAAATCTTACTTTTCCCTTAGAAGATTGCATCACCTTTGTGTAGTTGTTACCTTATGGCGAAGCAAAGTGTGGTTGAGATTCTAGCGAATCAGTGGTGATTGCTTACATTAAGATTAGAGTCTTCTAAACCCATTTCCTTTTGTATTTTCTTCAAAATCCTATTAGATTTAGATTCAAGAGCTTCCACTGTCATATCTTGAGTTGTCATATTGTTAGACCTTGGAAGAAGTTATGTTACATGTTATCTAAGAGAAACAAGTTTCCTATTGTTGAACATTTACGTAATTCCCTTTGTGTCAAACAGTAATTCGCATCCTACTGCTAAGGTATCCCAAGTTGCAACACAAAAAGTAACTAATCAAGAACCTTGGAGTCTACTCATTTGATCACCTAGCTTAGCATTTGAGGGATTTTGTTCTAGAGAGGATAGAGTACACCAGTATTTTATTTTGTGTTGTATGTGCAAGGAAATCGCATCAACAAAATTGGCGCTAGAAGGAGGGCCTCTCTTGGAATAGAAATTTAGACACACTAGAGCGTATTGTTTCTTTTTCACCTGAAAAGCACCAGAGAATTTTAAGGTGTACACCACAGGCTTTGAAGGAGTTGGTTGAGTTAGATTTCAATTCCAAAGCCAAGTGTAATAAGAAGACATAGTCATCAAGGGAAAGGTCACCTAGTGTAGAGGACATTTTAAATTTGTTTCAAACTCCTCCTCAAAATACAAGAACTACTCAACCAAGTAATACGCAAGGAGTTACTCAAACAGTTCTGGTGCAATAAGCAAACATTCCAATGACTTGGCTTCCGGCAAATGCATCTCCTCTTGCTGCTTTTGCAAATTACCATGAAATGCCCAAGAGTCCTGAACAATTTTGTTCCAAATTTTAGGTCAATGATGTGAACAAGATGGCTGAGGAACATATTAAGATTTTTGAAGACACTCTTCGAAATAGGAGAATTGAGCATGAAGATGTAGCATGTAGGTTGTTTCCTTATTCACTGGGCGAAGATGTATATTTCTAGTACATTCATCTACGTGCGGGCTCCATTAATAGTTGGCAAAGACTGAAAACACCTTTCTGGAAAAGTTTAGGATTCCTATCACTTCGTTGGAGCTTTACAAACAATTCATTGATGCGAAGAGGCAAGAGCATGAACCCATCAGTTCTTTCAACAATCACTTTCATAAGGCTTATACAAGGTTGCAAGCTCCATATAATGTCAATGATGCAATGGCGAGGGAAGTATATTATGCAGCACTAGACTGCCTTACTTCCATGTTTGTGAAGAGAGCAACAGCACCTCCAACTACTTTAATGGAGGCCTATGTCGAGAATATCAAAGTGAATACTAACTTGGGCATGAATACTCAAGGACCACTTAATCACCTGGGGCATCCAGCCATGCCAAATTAGATTCAAGGAATCAACCAAGCTTTGACACGGCATACTCCTATAATGAATCCAATTCTGACACCTAGCAATCAGATAATGATGCATCCAGGAGCACCCATTTCACAAGCCTCACCAGTGCAACCTATGTACTTACAAGGGTCTTCATCCTCTAGAAGGACTCAAGAAGAGAAGGATGAAATGAAAGAGTTAATTGATCAAGTGAAGAGATTATCCACTGAAGTTACCCATATGAGAAATCAAAATAATCATTTACAAAATATGTAAAGGAGTTCTCAAGAAAATCAGAGGAATTAGGGAAATCAAAATGGATATGAAGGAAATCAGAGAGGCCAAGGAAATTATCAAGGTTATAATCAAGGATTTCGAGGAACAAATCAAGGATTCCAAAGACAAAACAATACATGGAATACATCTCCAAACAATGGAAATGTTCCATCTCCATTGGAAAATAATTCAAATTCAGATTCTAGACCTACATATAAGGTATTCTCAGCTAGGGCAGCTTTATCAAGTTGGTGTCGATTGCATAACACAAATCAGCATTCTGAGTTGCAATGTACAGAGTTCAAAATAGCTACTGATATATTCCAAAAGGAGATGAAAAGCACTCAAGATGAAGATGCTCCTCAAGCAACGACAGGGTATGAGATTGTTCCTACAACAAGGTATGACCAAGCATTGATTATTGAAGACGTCACATTTCCTCATGTGATGGATTATGATACAATGGAGTACAATGGAAGGTTCGCTCCAGCATCTGCAAATGGACCAATTAAAAATTTAGATTATTACTCTCCATTCAGTAATGACTTTCAAGTTGAAGCAACAGGGGAAGTACAAGCATTTCAACAATTAGCTAGGAATCCACCCCTAAAAATCTATCAAAGAAATCATTGAGTACAAGATCCATTAACCACATCAGTTCCTCCAAACAATTTTCAAACTCCACCAAATCCAAATGCTAGTAATAATGCAAATTTTCCAAAGGATTCATGAGAATATAGACAAAGGGATGCTACTCAAAGAGCCACTCCAATGCGAGAAGTTCAGTCATGAGACAATCCACAAAGAGTCAATCTTTCACGAGATGGCACTGCAACAAATGATGGACTGAAATGTTTAAGTTTAATTGTTACTGAAGAATTCAAGAAAGTGAAGGTGAGCATGCCTTTGGTTGAAATGATGAGAATCCCTAAGATCGGAAACACTGTTTTAAACAGCTTAAATGATACATCTACTTCAAGGAATGCTACAACAGGCCCTTCTAACTCATCCAATGTTCAGAATGCACATGTTGTGGAAAGTGTGCTAGAAGGTGCTACTCAGTCTCTTAACTCAATATGTATAGCCCAAGACCCTACAAAGGATACAAAAGAAGAAAGTATTGTTAAAAATGAAAAGATTGTAAAAGATCGAATTCCACCGTCAAATGATATGGCAAAGAATGCACACCCAAAGGCACCAAACGAAAAGTCTGTGGTCTTCTATCAAGGAAGAGATGAGCCTGCCCCTTTCTTATTATCAGTCCATATTTTTGGGAAGATGTTACACAATTGTTTAATGGATTCAAGAGCATCAAGCAATGTAATGCCACTTTCAATATGTAAAAGGTTGGGTTTAATTCCTACTCAGACTATAAAGAAGGTCACACAACTAGATAAGACAGAAGTATCCATGGTTGGAGAATTGAATAATATACACATGTAGTTGTCATCTGATCCAAGAATCCAAAGCTACATTTATATATCAATTGTTGATAGCCAATGTGGATATGGCATGCTCCTGAGCAGAGATTGGTCGAGAAGATTGAATGGGTATGTAGCTACTGATTTCTCACACATGTGGCTACCATGGAAAGGAATTCCAAATCAAATCATAATTGATAGTAGCCCAAGATTGAAACTGATGATCACAGAATATGGTGAAGATCATGAGGTCTTGTTCTTAGAGACTGATTTGGGAAACTACAGGCCAAATATGGAAGAAGTCCTCATGTTGCATGGTTCAAGAATGAAAGAAGATGAAGGTCAAAAATCTTTTGATGAAACTAAAATTTTGCTTGATCACAATTATGAGTCTGCTTCTAATGAAGGAGATGGTACATTTGAAAATTTCCAAAATTTCATATTCAAGAATGTTCAGCAAGCAACAGAGTTGGGTCAGCAAGCAAATGTCAAAGATCTGTTATTACCTAACTGGTGTCGGATACACAGTGCTTTTCATTATAAGTTTTCTTGTGCTATGTATAAAGTTGCCTTAGAACAAGTATATAGGAGAGTTCCACAAGCTGTAAAACTAGAAATTCTAGAGGTAAAGAAAGAAGATAACCCTGTGGAATTGCCCACTGAAACTGAAATAATTGAAAAAGTTGAAAAGAGCAGGGACCAACCGAAGAAAGATCCAATTTCACCAAAGACTCCCAAGAAGGGTAAGAAAAAAGAAAATCCAAATAAAACCCCAATAGATCAAGAAGGGAATCAAGTATGGACTTTGCATTTTGATGGGTTCAAGTCAAAACAAGGAGCTGGTGCTGGGTTCGAGTTGATCAATCCATTAGGTGAATCATTCTTGGCTGCACACAGACTGCAATTTCCATGTACAAATAATGCTGCAGAATATGAATCATTAGTTCATGGATTATTAATGGCTATCAAGAAAGGTGCTAAGATTATGCATGTTTATGGAGATTCCAAGGTAATTGTCAAGCAAATAAGAAAGAAGTATGTTTGTCATGATAAGAGATTGAAGAGGTATAGAAACTATTTTTGGGATTTTTTTAAAAGTTTTGATGCATTCAACATCAAATCAGTTTACATATCAAAGAATCAAGTTGCTAATTCCCTAGCACGGGCTGCAAGTTCACTTACACCACTTGTCGTGAATGGGTTAAAAAGTTCACAGTAGAGTTGGTTTCAGTACCATCAGTTCTGGATAATGTTACAAATTTCAAGGTGTTCAATGATGATAAACACATATTGGATTTCATCACAAACTCTGGGGTCTTTAAGGATCAAATCATAGACAAAGAAGATTCAGAACAAGCAGAATTTGATGCAGAAGGTATCTTAAACTTGAAGAATAATACAATACCACGAGGGATGATTGAGTTAGAAAAACTTTTTGATCTAGATAAATTGAGTGCATTGAGAGATCATAAGATTCAAGGAGATAAATGTGAACCTATTAATATGGGAACAGATGGTGAAGAGAAGAATGTGCTAATAAGAAATGTGTGTAGACCTGAAGAGAAAGAAGGTATACTCAAATGCATGAAAGAATTTTTAGACATTATAGCATGGAGCTATGATGATTTAAAGACTTATGATACCTCAATCATTACACACACCATTCCTCTAAAACCTAACAGCAAGCCATTCAGACAAAGGCAAAGACCTGTCAATCCACTTTTAGAACCATTGATATACAAAGAGGTAAAGAAGCTATTGAACATGATGATAATATTTCTAGTAAGGCACTCAACGTGGGTCACCAATCTTGTTCCTATTCGTAAAAAAAATGGCGAGATAAGGTTGTGTGTGGATTTTAGAAATTTGAACAGAGCATCTGAAAAGGAGAATTATCCACTACCTTCATTGGATGAAGTTTTACAAATTGTAAATGGTTCCCAGATGATGTCTTTCTTAGATGGATACTCAGGATACAACCAAGTGATGGTGGAACTAGAAGATAGATTGAAGACTACTTTCACATGCAAGTGGGGAAACTATGCATATAGGCGAATGCCATTTGGACTGATTAACATCGGAGCAACCTTTCAGAGAGCTATGGACATTACTTTTCATGATTTGATTGGAAAATGTATAATCATATACATGGATGATCTCACAATTTTCTCTCACAAGAGGGAAGATCACATAGAGGATTTGAGGAAAGTATTTCAAAGATGTAGAAAACACAGAATCTCACTGAATCCAAAAAAGTGTATGTTAGGAGTAACAGAAGGCAAATTATTGGGACATGTGATTTTCAAGAAGGGAATTTCAATAGATCCAAGCAGAATAGCTATTTCCAAGATTGATATGCCTACAAGTAAGAAGGAGCTAAAGTCATTCTTTGGAAAGATAAACTTTGTCAGGAAGTTCATTATAGGATTTGCAGAGATTGTCAAGCCATTGAATGACATGTTGAAGAAAGATGCAAAGATAGAATGGATAATTCCTGTAAGAAAGGCATTTAAAGAAATCAAACAAGCTATTGTTGATGCTCCTGTTTTGATAAGCCCAGACTACAAAAGGCCATTTTATCTATATTCTTTTTCTTCAGAGCATACATGTGCAATAACTCTCACACAGAGAAATGAAGAAAAAGATGAACACCCAATAGCCTTCATGAGAACGCCATTGAAAGATGTTTAACTGAGATATCCTAATGTGGAAAAGAAAGCTTATGCATAGGTCAAAGCAATTAATAAATTTAGACATTACATTTTGAGAACTAGAATATATGCTATTGTTCCAGATGTGGCAATCAAGATCCTGCTTATGCAGAATGAATTGGGAGAAAGAAGAGGCAAGTGGGTCGCTACTATTCAAGAATATGATATTGAAATATAGCCAATGAAGCTTGTTCAAGGACAAGGACTGACTAAAACAATTGCAACTAATGGACCAGGGTTGGTGCAACAAGTTTATACTCTTGAGGATGTATCACCTGAAGAGTGGTACAATGACATTATATATTATCTGCTAAATCATAAGTGTCCAGCGCAGATGAATTCAACCCAGAAGAGAGCTTTGAGAATAAAATGTTAGCATTTTATGCTCCAAGGATCAGTCCTATTATGAAAGAATCATGAAGGGATATATTTGAGATGTGTAGAAAAGGATGAAGCAAGTTAGATAATGGAACATTTTCATAGCAAATTTGGAGCATTTTATGGAGGTGGTTTAGCTACAGCACACCAGATTCTGAGTGCAGGTTATTATTGGCCTACTTTGTTTCACAATGCATATGATCATGTCAAGAGATGTGACACATGCCAGGTCGCTGCTTCAAGGGAAAGAAATCCAGCCATGCCACTTCAACCGATGATTGAAGTAAGACCTTTTGCTCAATGGGGTTTGAATTTTATTGGTATGATTAACCCACCTTCCTTGGCACAACATAGGTATATTTTGACCACTACTGATTACTGCACCAAGTGGTCTGAGGCTCATGCTTTAAAATTTTGTACTTCTAATGTTGTGATTGAATTTCTTGAAGAAAATATTATCACTAGGTTTGGATGTCCACATGCACTTGTTTGTGATAATGGTCCTGCTTTTACTTCACTAAAATTTTCTAACTGGGCTTTTGAATATGGCATCACACTGAAATTTTTGTCAAACTATTACCCGCAGGGAAATGGCCTAGCATAATCCACCAATAAGAATTTGCTAGGTGCAATTAAGAAACTATTGGACAAAAACCTGAGAGATTGGCATACGCAACTTAAGTTTGCTCTTTGGGCAGACAGGACAAGAATAAAGGGTTCCCTGGGTACATCCCCTTATCATCTAGTTTATGGCCAAGATCCTATATTCCCAATCCAACTGAGAATTCCCACATTACAATTTATGCAGGATTACATGGAAGAAAATGGCAGAGTCCAAACTAGGTTGTCACAACTGTTCCACTTGGAAGAAAAATGAGACATGGCACTTGAAAACTTTGCAAAATGTCAATGAGTGGTGAAGAGATGGTTCGACAGACAAGCAAAGATCAAATACTTTCATATATCCGATCTAGTTTTATACTGGGACAAAGCTAAAGAAAGAAAGGGTGAACACGATAAATTTGATAATCTATGGAAAGGCCCTTACTGGATTGTTGGAATTTTGGGAGAGAATGCTTTCAAACTGAAAACACTCACTGGAGAATCTATTCTAGTCTCTGTTAATGAGTAATTCCTGAAACATTATTTCCAACCCTAAGTTCCTTCAGGGACTTATTTGTACATAGTTAGGTTAGTTGTTTCCTGCTTTCGTAGGTTAGTTTTAGGTTAGATTTGTTGCATTTTAGCTTGTTTGCTTTTGCTTTAGTTTTTGGCTTTCCCTGGGGTCCCATTTTTGGGGTAATATTTTCAATTCAAGCATATTCTGATTGACTTTATGAGGTGATGTTAAGTTTTTTTGGGAATAAATATTCATGAGATTCTTTGAGTCAGAAGGTAATTTTCTTCAGTTTATCTATTTGTTAAGATTTGTACTTGACTTGAGAAGGGAATCATACATTGTATTTTGACATGAAGGTCTTTGATTATATCTTTAAAATGTTTAATCTTTAAATGAATGCTTTTTGTTTTCTTTTGATAAACTTACGTCGGATGGATGGATCCATTGTGGACTCCATTGTTAGTGTTCAGTAGCATGTTGCTTGCTCTGGGAGGATAAATTAACTGTTTAGGGTGAATTGAAATATTTTGAGATCTTATACCTTTTCACGCTTTTAAAATCTAGAGGTATCTAAGTGAATATTTGTGATCTCACATTAAGTGAAAAATCTAAAGGTCCACCTTTGCTGCCATCGTAAGTCCACACCCAGCCAGCCGAATTATCACGTAGCAATACTGCATTGTACTCTATTGTCAAAGCCTATTGAAAATCAAAAGAAAAGAGAAAAAGAAAAAGACATGAAGAGAAAATCACAAAATCACACACTATAACTCAGTTAGATGGACAATCGAGTAATCTTTACTGGGGCTATAGACGCCTGACTGGCAGTAGGGCTCTGCTTGAGTGGAATTATGAGACAAACCCGTCGAGGCTATAGACGCTCTCTAGCAACGGGGCCATGTCCAGGTAGTTCATGAGGTGCATACTAATCATGTAGCTTAATGTAGAGGAACTGAGGTGATCTTAGTTGCTGATGGATGGGAATGAACTCAATTGCACACACTTGGATCTTTAGGATGAGAATGGTTGTCCTAAGCTTTTGATTTGGCACCTTGATTAAGTATTCATGTCTATCTGATGTGATATGTGGGTGTACGTAGGGATTTTTAAGTTTTTATTCTTGCTTATCTCTACAATACTTGAAGAGCTTTAAATGAAATGTTTATCTTATGAAACAACAAAGATGAAATGTCGTGATACAATTTATGACTCTTTTCTCCTTTTGAGTATGTCTCTTGGCTAATGGATGGGCTTGAGGGGATTACTTGATGATTTAGGGTTTTGAATGAATCCTTATCCCTGAAATATTCAGGAACAATTCTTGCGTAGTGTCACCAGATGTTGTGACCAACACAACATCGCCCCGTTGAAACGGGGACCCCTCCTCAATTTTGAGTTTTGACTATTGTTTTACCTAGATTTCCCAGCGAATAAGGGAGCAGGTGGGAAATTGAGGTTTGAAACTTAGTGTGGAAGGGAAAAGGTCTTCTTAATATTTAAACATTGAGAATATTACGTGAGCGTGCTTGGTCAAAGGGTCTGCTCTAACATTGGCTATGCATACTGCGTTAAAATTTTTGCTCCAATCTTATGGTCCACGTCCATGAACAGTCAAAAGGTTCACTTCAAAGTATATACTCAAAGGTCGATATGTATGCATAGCATGTTTAAATCTCTGCTCAAGCGGACTTTTGTTGGCCCTTTGCAATATTCATTTTTTTTTCGCATTGGTTTCTAATCTCCACTCAAGCAGACGTATTGGTGCCCTTTGCATACTTATTCGCTACCTTAATGCATGATGCCTTCATAAAGCCCACTTGAGCAGACATTTTGGGTCACCTTGCAATGCATATGGGTGGTCTGAGTATTACATAGCATATCAAATTATTCATTCGACCCACAAGTTTTGCTCGAAGCAACCCATTGGCATTATTCCCATTATGCCTTGAGCTTCAAAATGTCTGCTCATCGCTTTAAATGGTCCTTAGAACATTTAAGAGGCTATTCTAGTTATCTTGCTAAATTTAGTTACGCCGTAGAATGCATAATGACCCATTGAAACAAGTGTTCAATGGAGATATGAGCAATTTAGGCAGTGCTCATTAAAATTTTAAAAATGGTAATCGCATTTTCCTCCAATACCCACGGAAGGCTTAAAAGCCAGTTCACAAATTTCAAATGCCAAGTGGTGCATTTAAAGTAATTTCATGCTAAATATAGAGTATTCAAAATGATTTTTCAGGAGCACCTCACTTAGTTTTGTAAGGAGGATGGGATTCGAAGTATATAAAAGAGCACTAGGGGTCCACCAAAGAACACATTGACCTTACTTTGCAAATGCAGTCTACACAAAATCTTCTAAACTCTGAATTCATTGATTTTTTGTTCATCAGAGCTTAGTATCATACCTGGTAGCGGCGTTGATGGTTTAAATTGAAACACATGGAAGAACAGGTTCATCCTTCATTTGGCAGAAGTCTTATTACATTACCACTGGATGCAAGCCATAAATTCTCTTGAGCGCCTATCATTTTAAAAGGTTTGCAGCCCTGCAGCCAGCCTGGGAGAAAGGTTTTGGTTATGCATATATATTCTTGGATTCCAACGCTCTTCATTTCAAACTATGTGCACAAATTTGATGTTGAATTATTGCAGGCCTATTAAGGTTTTGATGTAGACAAATTGGAATTGCATCTGTCGATTGAGGTTTTTGAAAAGTTGATCAGGTTTTGTTTTCACAAAAGTTGTATTTTTGGCTTTTCTTGAAATAGGGCAAGGTAATTTAAATTATATATTCATTTATCCTGCATACATTATGCGATGAGTTTTTTCTTATGTGCTTGTCTTTTATGCATTATTCTAGCGAGCTAATGTCTGAAACTTGTGCAGGTGAATGATGAGTGTGAAGGATAGACAAGCACTGATGAGGAGCAACATGACGGGAACGTGGCTAGAAACGAATATCACATTGAAATGGCAAAATCTCGGTGACACCAATCTCAGGAGGACCAACATGGAAGAGATTCGACAAAACTTGAACAAGCCCAATCCATCAGATCTGATCAGGCGAATGTTGAAGAATGGGATTGTGCAAGCTGCCTGTTTCCTACCGACAATGCTATGCCCAGAGCTGATGTTGGAATGCGCTAAGCATTATAATCATGAAAAGAGATGCATTGTGACCAGAGAGTGCAAAGTACTAGCTCATTTGAGGAAGGAGGTAATTGCAGAGGCTTTTGACATTCCCTCATACAAAACTACTACATTCTGCGACAAGGAATCTGCCTTGCAACTTTATTTTGCTGGACCTGAGAAATGTATGGAGGTGATAAATAGCAAGTGGTTAGTGCAACCAAGGCCACATGTAAGCAAAGTACCAAAGAAACTTCACAAATCAGATTTTCATCGAGAAATCAATTATATGGTTGTATTTCTCAATTGCATCATGGGCTGCCCACAATCAGTAAATTTTGATCCCTAGATGTTCTTCTTCATTGAAGAAATTATAAGTGGAAAGAGGATGATAGATTGGGCTGAAATGATCAGCAGTAATATCGATGATCAATTGAAGGGTTTGCGGGAGACAAAAATATTTTATATGAGCTCATATGTCATATATATGCTTGCCAGAAATGAGAGATGTCTAGGATTGAACTGTAAGGGGAGAGTGGGAAACAGAGAAGGACAGTTCAAAGTCTATGACTGCTATCCTCAGCTACACTTGCAGGCTATATCCCATTACAGAAGGTTTAATGATGCCTTTTCCATGCACATTATCAGATTGTTGAAAGGCAACACATGCATGAGATTGTCAAAGGAGGCCATGAACTTCGTAGATAAATACTGAAAGTGGTTTATTCAGTTTCCAAGATTCACATACATCCATGTTGAGGGCTTCTCATCATTGCCTTACAGGTTGCCTAGATACCCCATCGACAGAATGGTTTTTTTGGAAGTAACAAGACAGCTGATTGCAGTAGACAAAGCTCAAAGAAAGAGAAAGAAGACTACAACAAAGTTTCCAATCAACATCAGGAGGCTTGAGACCTATACGTCATTGCAAGCAGCTGAAAATTTAGAGATAGATCTGTAGGCTTACAACTTAGTGTTCCATAATGATGCACACAGCAACTTTGATCCATTTGGCATAGTCAGACAAAAATTTGGGAGCAAATACGAGCACAAACCACATCTCGAGGATCATTGGATGGATGTGCATGATGACATAGAAATATGAAAGAAAGGTTGCTACCGATTGTCTTTAGATTTGGTTAGAGCAACAAGAGTGATCAACATTCCAAATCAGCTTGAGGAGAATCACAAAAGACTTTCACAAAGTTCATATGAAGAGGAGAGGAACATGCCTTTCGCCATCAATTGGTCAGAACATGAAGTCACCTGCAATGATGATTTGATGATGCCAATAGTGGCACATACAAGAAAATATGTGGACTTCCAAATTCGAAGGCTTTAGGAGAAAAATGTCCAATTCACTTACAATTTGATGGGAGGAGTTAGTATGCATCAGTCCAAGGATTCTTCAAGTAGTGAGTCAAGTAGTGACTCCAGTGATTCTAGTGATTCAGAGGGTGAAGGTACTGATCCACATGAAGATATTCAGCCAAGTAAGAGGGCAAAGAATGTTGATCAGAAGGCAACTAGTACATCTTCAAGGCAAGAGTGTAATAGTATAATAAATATTGAGGAAGATCAAGTAAGGCATGATGAACAGGCAGCTTTAGAAGTACAAACTAATCAAGGCATCAAACAAGGTAATCAGGTTGATGAGGTTATGTCAAAATCATCTAAGGAGCAAGAAGTGGTCATGATAGAAGTAGAAGCTAAAAATCAAAATGACAAGGAGTTGTATGAGTTTGATGAAGTGGCTCTTCCTCCTGTTCAGCAGAAGGGAGTTCAAGAGGAAAATCAAGAAGACTTGTCTGACTTACCAAGTGGCTAAGAGATCGAGTCAAGGAGAATTCTATTATTGAAAGGGAACCCATTCTAAGTTTGGAAGACTTGCTAAGCAGAGCCAAACCTGACAATGGAAAGCAGAAAATTACTAAATTCACAAAGATCACAAGAGGTAGCTCGGGGTCAAGGCAAGTACATATTGTTCTCCCAAAGATCAGTATAGAGGCAGATGATGGCATTCCAAGTGCATATGACATCAATACTTTTGATTTGGGACCAGCCACAATAGAACAAGAGATAGAAGAGTTAGAAGATTCAGTTGCAGTCATCAAATAAAGATTACGAAGGTAACAAGAATGGAGGATCTAGTTGGAGAGGGATAACTTGGCATTTTAGCATTATATTCAGCAGTTGATGAGACTAGTAGGCTAAGATGGGGAGATGGTTGCACCACCTGCGTTGCTTTCAAAAGAGTCTGTGGCACATTTGGAAGAAATGAGGTCTTCATCTCAAGTATTGCAGGATTGGGCAAAAAATTTCAAGATCAAAGTTGATGGGTTCATTGATGAAATAGTGAAGTTATACAAGGAGGCTTCTTCAATATTTGACAGAGTTCAAAATATTTTGATTACTTGTGCAGAATTCAGAATTGTAAGAGAAGAAGTTATGCCTCAGTTGAAAATGTTGATTTATACTCCAAATGCCACTTTGATAGATGAAGGAGTGATTGAACAAGGTTCAACATATAATTTCCATTCCTGGTATTGTGCACTCATCATAAAGGAGCAAGTTCTGGGAAAGATTGAGAGTGACAGCACTCGAACAAGAGAGGCACTTCGGGAAATTCAAAACAAAATACTTGTTTCTGTAAACCAGGTAGTTGATTCCAATGGAGAGATTGATGAATACTTGCTGAAAGATAAGATGCATACAAAGTATTTTCAGCATCCATAGGTTGTTTTCAGGAAGTTGTTGAATGATATTTGCACACTTTCCACTTTCATGGGCATGTTTCAGACATCCATGGCTGGTTGGGAGATGATAGTTGTCAAATGCACAGAGGAGTTGCAAATCATAAAATGCACCATTCAAACTCTGCCAAGTGTCCCTATGGAGGAGGTTACACATGTCATGACTAGATTTGTGGAGTTTACCACAAAAAGGAGAGGTCATAAATGAGGGTACACCACTTAATGGGTGCATCATAAATACAAGGTCTAATTTTAGTAAATTTTGTAACCACTTGCTTGCATGGCACAATAAGGGCCCTCGATTTCTAGATTTAATCTTGGGCATCCATTGAATTTTGAGGGCTATATAAGCCCCATTTGCTCTCATTTGTAAAGGGGGAAGGCTTTAAGAAATTGTTACTCAAGACTCTACTGAAATGAATACAAATCATTGCTGAATTCTTCATGGTGATTTTGTGTTGTTTCAAATGAATGCATGGTTTCTAAATTGTTCACTCATAGAATATGATTAGTTTAGTTTGTTTTCAGCAATTTAATTTTTATGTTTCATGGAAGTTGTTGCTGTTGATTCATGTTTGGAGTCTTCATAGTTCACACCATTTATAATTTGTCAATGGTAGATTGTAGTGCATGGTTAGTCTGAACTTTATTTGAGCTTAACTTTAATTACTTTGTGTTCATTTACCTTGATGTGCAGAAGTAATTTGAAAATCTTACTTTTCCCTTAGAAGATTGCATCACCTTTGTGTAGTTGTTGCCTTATGGTGAAGCAAAGTGTGGTTGAGATTCCTGCGAATCAGTGTTGATTACTTGCATTAAGATTAGAGTCTTCTAAACCCATTTCCTTTTGCATTTTCTTCAAAATCCTGTTAGATTTAGATTCAAGAGCTTCCACTATCATATCAAAAGTTGTCATATTGCTAGACCTTCGAAGAAGTTATGTTACATATTATCCAAGAGAAACAAGATTCCTATTTTTGAACATTTACGTAAGTCCCTTTGTGTCAAACAGTAATTCGCATCCTACTGCTAAGGTATCCCAAGTCGCAACACAGAAAGTAACTAATCAAGAACCTTGGAGTTTACTCATTTGATCACCTAGCTTAGCATTTGAGGGATTTTGTTCAAGAGAGGATAGAGTACACCAATATTTTATTCTACGTTGTATGTGCAAGGAAATCACATCAACACCACCATCACAAAGAGTAGGGCCACTTTGATTAGGAAGGTGTGTGGGGGACTATTGGTCTGTGGATGGAGGTAAAACACCCTGATGATGTTCTCCCTCCATGCAGCTGTACAGTTTGCCACTAGCTTGGTACTCAGAGACATGTATATTTACATTGGATCATTGTATTACATGATTTATAAATTGTAAAATGCATTATACTTGTGATTTAAGTTTTTAGATAGACTTTGATGTAAAAAGTGAATCATACTATTATATTATTGTAATTATTTTAAAAATATTGTAAGACAAATAGTTGATTGAAAAATTATGTATAGTGGGAAAATGGGTATTGTACTTGAATCTTTTATAAAATAAATTTATCATGATGTATTTGTACTTGTATTCAAAATGTTTTCATCATTTAAAAATAAAAATAAAAAATAGTGGATTTAGATGAATGTTTATAGGTTGGTCACAACCACTACCCATTTTGAAACCTCAAGAACCTCTCCTCCAATACTTAAATGGAGGCATGTCGAGGAACCTATATTTCCTCTAACAACCTTTTCAAATATACTTTGGTGATCCCCCAAACAATCTAATGTTTATTAAAATAATTGGATGTTTCATAATTGGTCTCAACACCATTAACAACAACTCCCTCTTTGCTCTTACCATTCTCAAGATGCTCTCATCTTCTTGGACACTCCCATGATCGACTCACACCCAATCGAGCTCTAATACCATGATATAAACTAAGCTAAATAAATTGTAGAAGAAATACAACATAATATTATTCAAGAGAAGATTGTTGCATATTAATTTAACAAAGGATCATTACAATATATAGCCTTAAGAGGCAAAACCGATTTCTACAAACTTGGATCTAAAATTGATGGCAAACTGATTTATTTATTGATACCTAACCATTAAATTTGGACACTTCTAAACCTCCTACTCTAACAAACTCCCATAACTCAAATTCTTATTGCCAACACTGAAACTAATTGCCAACACTCATTCTCATTGAATTACTCATTACGTCTAACAACTCCATACAACTAAGGTGGTGGACCTTAAACCTGCCATTGAGAGGATTTTATGGTTTGCTAGGCTAGCATTTCGGGAGGTCACGAGGAGGAGGTTCTAAGCTTTCCAAATAGCCATGGCCATTCTTCACCACAAAGACCATATTCAATCCCCATGTTACATGATCATCAAAATGACAATGCACGAACCAAACACCTGCACAAATCATAATTATTCATTAGTTTATACATATTCTTTTGTCTTTAATTTCAAGCCATGTATCATGTAATAATGACAGAATAGAAGTTGTATGTATTTTTACCTGGATTGTCAGCTTTGAATCTAATAGCAGTCCATCCACTCACAGGAACTCCCACAGTATTTCGTTGTGGTGGATCAACCAGATTGAATGTGAGCGGATCTGTTTGAGCATTATAGTTACCAAAACCCTCTCCCACTATATAAAAATCATAACCATGAAGATGCATTGGATGGTCATCAGGTTGGAAGATACTGGTTCCTTGGAACACCACTTGAACTGTAGCGTTGTAATTTAGCACTTTAACTTGTGTACCAGTAGTTGGCGCCCAAAGAGTTTTGGGTATATTGTCGCTTGTGTAATTATACACAGTTGGTGGATTTGAAGGAAAGTTAGTTGTAAAGATGCCATTAACACCAAAATAATAAGCTTGAAGGATGGCGATATCTGGTAGGACAAAAGATACATCGTTCAGACTAGCAGTTACTCTGGTGTTGTTAGGGCCTTCACACGTCGTGCCATTTCGACAGGGAAATAAACCGAGTCCTACGGTTATGAGGAGGCTCTCGTCAATAGTTTTTGGAACATCCACTGGATGCTCTGTTGAAGCTAGGCTTCGTAATGCTCGATTAAATGCAGTTACAGTTGCAGTGTCATTGTATATTGGAAGCTGCAGAATGGATGGGGTGGCAGATGAGTGAGAGCCCACATAGTTTAAAATGGCAGTTGTTGTGGTGTTATCAAAGCGTCCAATAGCTTGAGTAGTGTATGCTTTGGCGGCAATGTAGTATTTGGCTAACGACTGATCGGCTGTGAGAAGAAGATCCGCAGTCTGGCCAGGGGATATAAGCATTATGTCTGTTGTATATGGCTTTGTGTAGCAGGCATCCACAGATACTACTGTGAATTTGTGTGATGCAATCTTGAAAAAGAGGTGATTGTTAACTGCAGCATTCACAATACGCAGAAGGTAGGTTTGTCCTTGTTCTACTGAGATTTCAGATGTTCCTGCATATAAATGGCTAGTTTATCAATCCCGCGTTGAATCCCTAATATGAAAGCTCTGGTGTGACAAAGAAAAACTTATACCTGATTTTGAGCAAGGATAGAGATCTCCTGGCTGACCATTGATCAGAAAAGCGTTAGATATGTTAGGTGCGCCTCCTGTTACAATTGATTCTCTTTCAACTACTTCAGGATCACTGTTCCACCATTCTCCTGTTTAACAAAAGTAGTTATGGATCCCAAAATAATCTACAAAATCCATTAAAATAATGGTGAACAAATTAGAGTTACTTCAATACGTAAATAATTATTATTATGAATCCTTTGTCTTTAATATATGGGTCGCACCAAATTTTTTTTTTTGTTAAGAAAAAGTATTGCTTGTAATTTGTAATTTGTGGAGGCCTATTTCCAACTTGTTTCATTATTTTCTTTAATATAAACATAAAACTTTATATTAAAAGTTTGTAGGCACTTTTTATTTAAATATCACAATTTTCTTTTAAATGTGGTAAATGATTGAGATCAAATAGTTAATAATAATTTTACACATCATCTTTATTAAAATATTGTAAATAATTGTTGACCAATTTTTTTAATCACGTAATCTATAATGAGGAAGAAAAACATCAACATAAATAAATTATATTCTAAAATTTATGATCCTTCAAAACTAACTTATCCTCCATTACCTAACAAAATAGGAATCTCGGCCTGGGTTTGAGGAAAGGGATAAGAGCCGCCTTTCTTAGGATAGATGACTAGTGCACCATGAACTGTTGCACGGAGCCAATTGACATGGGCATGCCACCACAGCGTTCCTTCCTGTGCAACAATGGTAAATCTGTAGGTAAAATTGCCTCCTTGTTGAATAGGGCACTGAGTAATATACTCAGGTCCATCAGCCCACGCTGTACGAATCTGTCTCACTCCATGCCTGGAAAACAACTATTTGCAAGTGAGTCTTGTTTCATAAATGCAAGACAGTCTACAACAGTAATATTTGCTTGCGAAGCATTGAGAGGCAGTATATACCAGTGGATGGTGGCATTGTGCGGGGCTTTGTTATAAGTTTTGACAATAAGAGTGTCGCCCTTGCGTACATACAGAGTTGGACCAGGAAACTGTCCGTTCACTGTGATTATGTTATGTGTCTGGCATAGCCTAGTAATAGGCGTCTCTTCAATCTGCACAAATCCAGAGCAAAAAAGAAAGAAATTTATCTCCACAAAACACTTGAATAGAAATCTGGTATGGTCTGTCTACTGTGTAAAATTGTCAATCAACAATAAGTTGAAAATGAAAAACAGTTATGGTTTACATTAGGAGTTTCAGATAAAATTGACATATCAGTTACAGCCCAGTCAACTCAGATTGGAAATGGAATGACAAATCTATTAAAAACTCCATAACAATACATCACATTCGAATTGTAATATTTCTTAAATTCTAAAAACCAAATGATTAAAAATTTAATTTAAATTCAAAGCACCTAATCCACAAATCACAAGCTAGCTCTTTTTATAATACCATTTTCATTGAAATAAAAAAATAACATACAACGAAAGTAAAGCGATGAACTTCTGCCATTGCTTGAGCATCGAACAAGATACTTGATGTAACGAAGACCAGTAGAGACCATGTTGAGATTAACAGCATATTGCAAAAACCCAATATCTGTTACCCTTCCTTTTATCAAGTAAGCAAATCAAGCAAAATCTATGATAACGAGGAAGGAGATAACATATTAACACTCATTCTTGATTATTGATATTTATAACATAGGAATAATTGCAAATTAAAGACGTAACATTAAGAGGGTTATCGTGAGTCAGATATAAAAATAAAGAAGGAATAATTGTGACGTGGTGAGAGGCGATGCCCACAGTTTTTAAAACATGTTTTGCTCAGTGCGACACGGCAAAAATCATTTCACAGCAAAAGCAAATCAAGTAAGCAAATCAAGCAAAATCTATGATAACGAGGAAGGAGATAACACTCATTCTTGATTATTGATATTTATAACATGGGAATAATTGCAAATTAAAGACGTAACATTAAGAGGGTTATTGTGAGTCAGATATAAAAATAAAGAAGGACTAATTGTGACGTGGTGAGAGGCGATGCCCACAGTTTTTAAAACATGTTTTGCTCAGTGCGACACGGCAAAAATCATTCCACAGCAAAAGCTTTGCAAATGAGGCGTGAATCGTAAGTCAAATGAATGCCCAATGTTTGAATCTAAGTCTAAATAGCCTAAATCTAACTATTTTATATATAAATGCCAGCAATAAAACAGAAATGTTTTATTTAATGTCGAGAAATGCCAACAATAAAAACGAATCTGTCTCAGTACTCCATGCTGGGCAAACAACTATTTTTATTGCTGGCATTTATATCCAAGTAATAACACGAGTTGTAATAGCGGCCCTAGTCCTCCTTCCATGTGAGATGGTCAAATACGACATGGACATTTTTTATAGTTTGTGTAGGACTAATTCTTTTTCTATCTGGGTTAACTGGATTACCAGATCCAATCGCACCCCTATGAACTTATATCTATCAAACATGTCTAATATTGTAGTAGACTTTTAGTCAAATATGGAATGCTAGGCTTTAGGGTTGGTTGGTAGAAACTATATCTTTCATCTCATGCTATTATTTCAATGGATTTTTACTGCAGATTGTGTAAAAGTAAAAATCAAACTTAATGAAACCTGTGGATTTTGTGTGGCAGATAACTTTAGTTTAAATTTTTTTTTATTGACACAAACTTTTTTTTATGTTGATTAGAATAGAAAAAGTTGAAGAAATTTAAAAATGTTTATCTGTCTTAACCTTTGAACTTATTCAGATAGCTGGAAGCATCTTCATAGCTTTTCATAGCTTTGTGACATGCAGAGAAATACAAGATGACTCATTGCATGTACATTCATTATGCTTTTTCACAACTTTTGTTTTGTTACTTCTTTTGTCGATTGCCTTTCCATTTCTTTCCATGCCTCTTCCAAGTTGAAACTTTTTTAGAGGTGGCTATAAAATAAATATTGGCAATGCTAGGGTCGAGCATTAAGGTCTTGTGGTTTTTGGCAAAGCAAAACTCAAAGTAGTTTTGGATCAAGGAATGTTCCAACCTTACCAATAGTTACATGTTGTAGACATCTTTGGTTAAAACATTGTGTTTGTGTTTCTTCTTGCTACCCTTAGCTCTAAGCGATGACACAATACTTAAACCAGAGATCAAGTTTGTCTAGATGAAGTGATAGCCCTATGACTAAACCAAGGACAAGAAAGAGCCAATTGACAAGACTATACCCTATCTTCTACACATTGGGCTCTATAAGACTTAGGAGGTTTATCCTTGTGAAGGTCTTCAAAATAACAAAGATCATTGATAAGCACTACTGCAAAGGAAAAACTAGGTCCAATTGGCACAATGCATAATTATAATTTACTATAATTAACTCATTTGTGCTAGTTTCACATTAATTTGTAGCTATAGACCCTAAATATGTAGATGATTGACACATCCATAGATGTATAAGGGAAGGATTTGATATTCAACAAGTGCAGACATGTTCCTTTATTCCTCAAGACAAGCAATGTGAGCAAATAAATTATAAAAACAACCTATCTCCAATCTAATTACACAAAGGGTTAATAAATTTGCAAGAATCTAAGCTTATCCTTTACATCTTTTAGTTCCATGGAGACATACGAACCTCAAAAAATTATACTTTCTGTGGATGTTTTCCATTCATAGGTTTAAGGTGTTGGATTAGATGCAACTAACAGAGGCTGATGCCCAATCCTATAGAAACAGATCCAGTCTAGAACAAATGATACAACTCCAATTATGGTGAGCCTAATTGACTTGGATTCCACCTTGCAGAGGCTTTAGACTTTCAGATGCCTTCTTGTCCTTGACAATCCAACTATTATTAGTTACCATCTCCTAATTTGCATGCCCCACACATTAGGTTAGAAAGACTTCCTATTGCAAATAGTTCATAATAGAAAATTTTACTCCATTCATTGAATTAACTAATCCTTGATATCATTGCAACAAATGTGGGCCTGGAAACTTGCCAGGTTCCATGATGCATACAAAAAAGATAAGAGATCGATTGCAAAGATAAGACACTTGAGAATGTGGGACCTTATATTGATTTATCAAGCAACCATTACAATGCGATTTGAAAAAAAATACTAAAAATCAAACCCTATTTCATTATTTAGAGTATTACAGGTAGATCTCTGCACAACAAATCCTAGAGGTTAACTACATATACACCATTAATTGGTCTGGAAATCCCAAAAGTAGCTTAATTACACTACCCAAAACTCCCATCCCCCTTTACAATGCCTAAAAGATGAAATTTAAAGAGACAAATAGAGAATCAAACTAAAAACATGAGTGGCATATAGCACAAGATGAAACACTCAATCTACAACTACACACAGGCATAAGGAATATGTCATAGAATCTTTAAACTCTCCCCCTTCTACAATTGAAGTTTGTTTTCCATGTTTCTAGAGGTGTTTGTTAGCATAATAGTGATATTACATTGTTTAATATCTACTTAGATAGCGGGACAACGGTTACCAGTTATTACGCTGCACTTATGTAGTTTTAGAACTTCCTAACCATTTTTATCCTTGTACAAATGTTTCTGTTGTCCATCGAATGAATCAATAAAGCATTTACAGTTTTCTCATTTGGTATCAGAGCAGCCATAGAGGAAGTGCGATGTGAGGCATCAGTCTGCTGTGTAAAGTGGAGCATGTTCTAAGAGCATTGAAAATGGTGCCACTTGATTCGGAGCTAAGCCAATAGTTTCTGAGCCCTTCATGATGTGCAACTTCTTGCACGAATCTACAAACATTTCCCAAGGCACGTTTCTCACTAGCATCAGATCTCCCACGAGAGCAATTTGATGGATCTATTGAATGGACCAGAATACATGAAGATCATGAAGGAAGTTGCAGTATTGTTTCTGTAAGTTGTGGTATTATTTTGTAGGCTAGGGGTTGAATGCATTGTTTCTATTCTTATTTGATTACTATTCTCATTTGAAGATATATGATTGGGTTGGGTATATAGAGGAGATTATTCATCCATCACCAGATTCAATTGAATGCCTTACTAGCTATTCAAAATGGTCTACCCCATTTATTGGAAGGTGTTGTTGAATAGCTTGCCTTAGTAGGATAGAAGGCGATCGAGTTCTGTTGAGGTGTGCAAGAAATAGCCTTGGAAGGAAGCATCGAGTTTGGAGGCCTTTGTAGGTAGATTGAAGAAATTTGTGCTCTCTGCTGTAGCAGTTGTTGCCTAGACTAAAGTTTCTCTATCCAAGCCATTTGTAGCACTCTCCATAAGGCACCTGAAAGAGGAAGACATAGTCTGCAAAACTCGGCAATCAAAGAAAAGTGGATGTCCATTATCATCTCAAATTGGTATGTATTGAAGTGTGTATGGAAGTGCAAATTTTATAAGCAAATATATTTAAGTCTGAGTAAGAAGTCAATCTTTTGAGTATTATCTAAATCGAGATCCCATTAGACAAGTATTCTGGTTCCAATTTTCATACTTGGAGAATGAAAATTCAAATGCAACTAATGAATAAAAATTTATGGGCAATAGTAAGTGGAAAGGAAAAAGCACCTACAGATGCAAATAAGTTATTAGATTGGAGTAGTAGAGATGATAAAGCCAAGGCTATAATTGGTCTTGCTCTTTCTGACACCGAATTGCTCCATATTGATTTGGATAAATCATCAGCCAAAATTTGGGATAATCTGAATAAATTGTTTGGAGCAAAAGCCGTTAATGCAAAGTTTTCTCTAAAACTTCAATTATTTTGATTTAAGATGGAAGATGGAATCACAATGTCAAATCATATGAGTAACTTGTAGTCTCTCATTAGACAGCTAGCAGAGGTTAAGGTTACAATAGATGATGATGATGCTAGGGCCATCCTGTTGAATAGCTTGCCTTCAAAATACAACAATGTTGTTTTTACTCTCAGTCAAATATCTTCACAAACTCTAGAAGGTATGATTTATGCTCTTCTATTAGAAGAGAAGAGAACAACAGAAGATTCAGAAGATGATCCTCAGGAGAAAGCATTATTTTCAAGAAGCAATTACAAGAGATCAGAGAGAATCAAATGTTTTTATTGTAAGAAAAATGGTCACATAGCTTGGGATTGTAGAACTCGAGCAAGTGATGTTCTTAAACGAAAGCTTAAAAATGAAGGAAATCTTGCTTACATTGAAGATGATAAGGACCCACCAGATATTGAGGATGACGATCCACCAGATGGTGCTATTAATTTCTGTGGATATGCCCTTTAAGCAAGGTCATATTGGAGGTAGGCAGCATCGGAGGATGGAGGATTTACCATCATCTCAAGTTAGCTTCTTGCTTTGAGATGATGCTTTACATGAGAAGTATTTTTGGTTTTGGTTGTTTTGTTTTTCTTTGTTGTTGCTGACAGAGCTGACAGATTTGAAGGATGTATGTTTTGTGAAGATTTTGTTTTGGAGACAGGTTTGGGGTTTGGTGTTGAGCTCAATATGGATTGTTGTCTAGCGAGCTTCAAAGAGTATATGATTTTGAATTATACCCTTTCATAGTCACTAGACAACATGGCAGAGATCTGTCATATCTCTTAGGGTCCATTGTCGAATAATTCAAGACTCTGTGATTTGAGAGCTTGGGACTAAAGAGCTCAAGAACATAGCTCAAAGCTACGCCTTTTTGAGGGTAGATGAGATAGCATGATGGGGCCTCGCTTGGTTCAAGATTTGTTCTTTGGGAGAAGATCTTCTATAAAATATGTATTCATATTATGTAATCAACTGTGTTGAGTTTTTTTAACATTCAAGGGGGGTCCCTTGGTACTATTGCAGGAACAATGTAATAAAGGGGTGAATGTTAGCATAATAGTGATATTACATTGTTTAATATCTACTCAGACAGCGGGACAGTGGTTACCAGTTATTACGCTGCACTTATGTAGTTTTAGAACTTCCTAACCATTTTTATCCTTGTATAAATGTTTCTGTTGTCCATCGAATGAATCAATAAAGCATTTATAGTTTTCTCAGTGTTCACGTGTATATTTTACCCTTGAGGTAAAAATGGTTTACCAAGGCATAAATCTTCCTTTACAACATGAGAACTTCTTACCCTTTCAATCACTAGTGGGAATTTGACCTACCACAACATACTAAAATGTTGAGTGTAGATAGGGCATGGGTTTATGAAAATCTGAGTCTAAAAATATGGTATTTTCCATCTAAAACCATGGCACCTTAGGAATACATTAAAGATTTTAAATCCCCTTTAAACTCTAACCATCTATATGATTAAAGGAAAGATAAACAAATATCAAGGGTCACACCTTTTGAAGTTTCATTTCCTTTAAAATGCAATATGAAGAACAATTACGAAGCTAAAGGAAATCGCAATGCAATAAAATATTGCCATGTGCTTTGTTTACAATGCCACCCATTTGAATTTGATAGGAGAAATTAGGCAATTGATGTGGATCAATAGATTGTGTGTCTTTATCCACTTTGGAACACAACTAGTGTAACAACTATTAGAGTTGATAATTAACTCATAACACCAAGATCACCTGCAAAACCTAAGATTTACCTTCCACAAGAGAAAAAAAAAAGAGAAATAATTTGCACAATATTGGATGAATTAATGAAATAGATTTTAGAATTACATGTGACAACTTGCTTTTATATTTGCAAGTTAAATAAAACCCTAATATGACTTAATAATAACCTAAGACTAAAAATAAGCCCTAAGTAAACTTATTAAAGTGTAATTAAATATTTAATTACACCAACACTCCCCATAAGTGCAACTTAGGGAGAAATGAAAACCATGCAACTAATGCAAGAATGGATCTCAGCTACAAGGCCATGTTAGGTACCCATGAGCAACAAGAATCTCTCATAAAGTGGAGAGAAAGGAGAAAAACCTAGTGGGAGAAAACTCCTCTCCAAAAGAGAGAAAATGCAACAAGTACATGAACATGTGATGGAAGAAGGACTAACACTAAGACCCCCCAAGAACTGAATCCATCACAAAAATACAATAATGAATGCCCCCCATAAGAGAGGAAGAAGAAAGAAGGTCTGATGACCCCTCAGAAGTGAGAAGGATGAAACCTTCATAGATCTAGCTTCCCTAGACCAAATTTAGCCAAACAAAAGACAAATCCGCCTTTTCTAGCTACTCTGGATCCAATGAGAATGACAATTTTACTCAAAAAAGCACCCAACAAAAGACTCTATGCAAAAATTTTCTTAGATTTGAGGAGGAGGCTATAGATCCTCTCTGATACCATGTTGGAGTTGATAATTTACTCAAGCAACCAGGATCACCTGTAAAACCTAAGATTTACCTTCCACAAGACAAAAAAGCAAAGAGAAATAATTTGCACAATATTGGATGAATTAATGAAATGGATTTTAGAATTACATGTGACAACTTGCTTTTATATTTGCAAGTTAAATAAAACCCTAATATGACTTAATAATAACCTAAGACTAAAAATAAGCCCTAAGTAAACTTATTAAAGTGTAATTAAATATTTAATGACACCAACAATAACATGTCCCTACCTTGGAAGATGTCTCAACACATGACTACTTTTGGCATTTGGAAAGATTACTGCCATTAGATCTGAGTACTCAAGATCAATGGTAATCACACATCACAGGGATGAGAGTGGGCCCATCATTGAAATTGCAATGTGAAGGGTCAGTGTGATGTAAAGAAACTTTTCCATGTATCCCCTTGATGATGATGTCAATCCCCTTGGATTTGATGTGCGGAGAACTTTATCCTTGACATGGGATAATTAAACAAAGCCTCTATTCAAATTGGAGCTTACTTGGAATGATGACTAAGCTTTACTTTGGCATGTACATTGACACCTATATGTGCTCTGAGACTAAGATAAATTGCCATCGTTATATCTAAATAGCTCCAAATCAATGGTCATCACATTGCACAAAGATGAGGTTGGGCATACCACCATAATTATAATGTGAAGAATTGATGCAATGTAATGAAATCCAATCATTTGGATGACTTAGTGATGTCACCTATTTGTGTTTGACATAGGCAATCTTTCTTTTGATATGGGCCAATAAAATGCAAGCTTTATATATTGTAGAAGATAGCTGGCATGGTGATTAGGCTCCACTTCAGTAGATACCTCGACACCTGGATTCCATCAATCATTTGAAAATATCATAACTGTTGGATCTGAGTAGCTATAGGTCAATAGTCATCACACATCACAAGGATGGGAGTGGGTTTATTACTGAAATTGTGATGTGCATGGCCTATGCAATGCAATGAGATGTTGCCACCTGTTTTGTTTGATGTTTTCATCCCAAGCACTTGCTAACTCTTTTGCAAGACATTTGATGCAACAGACAAGTGGGAAGTAATAGACTAATGACATCATGCCAACTCGGACATGGTGGTGACAATGTGGAGGGAAAGTTGACTAACTATAGGACACTTGGCATAATATTGTATCATGCAAATTTGGAATTGGGGCCCATTATGGAAACCATGATGCAAAGGAAGTTTGTGATGCAATAAGCATACATCACATATAAAATGTTGAACATTATGATAGTGCTCAAGCACCATATAATTGGGGCTCAATTCTCTTAGATACAAGCTTGACTATAAGTGATGACAAACAAAGTGGCTAGTTACTACATAAAGACTCAAGTGGATGAAAGGGTGGCCTTTAAGTGAAATGACCAAGAAAAAGTGGTCAACACAGGAAAAGAAACCATGTGAAGAACTAAGGGAACCAATAACACCATTTTGCTAACACTCAAACCCTAACACAAAGATAAACCTTAAAACCTAGCTAGTAAAAGAAAACCCTTACATGAAAAACCTACATAGAAAAAGGCTCCAACAATGGCTCTAGTTTGGGATGCATGTTCCACTAGGGCATAGCAAGAATCTAGAACAACTTCAGAGTATAGGAAATTAGTAATACCAATAGAACATGCACTTCACCATGGGTCACAAGCATCCATGGTTGCACAAATTAGTACACACAAAATGTAAGGAAACAACAAGCCAAGGCTTATGAGAAATATAGCTTCAGGAATTTCCCATGCACCATCTTCTGAACATCACCACTGAGGATCCTGAGGAGAACAAAATTTTAATCATACAAATCTTTAATAGTAAATAGGCCTAACCACAAAGGATAAAACTTTTCATGTTTTCCTTTTTCCTAAGACTTAGCATTCCAAATGAGCACCATATCCCCAATCTTGAACTCTCTAGTCCTGGCCCTTCTATGAAACAAGTATTTCATTTGTTGTTTAATTTTCATATTGACCTTCTAAGTAGGGTGATCCCACAATACTATGTCCCACTTTTTGGCCAATGTAGTACATTGAAATCAGCATTTTAAACCAAATTTCTATTTTTTGACACCTATAGCAACTAAACCATTAAGAATTTGAAGATGATATGAACTAGTGATTTTTGTGATTTTGTGTGTCGATTCTAAATGCATTTATTTTTAAATTTTAGAAATTAATTTATGATTTTTTTGCGTAACTTTTAATAACTTATTTTTTATAGTTAACGATATTTTTTAAAAGTGGCATTTATACCATACAAATCATAACTTTTTTAGAGAAAGGATCAAATTATAAAATTTTAAACATAGATTTGTATAACCAATATCTAGTGTGTAGATATTTTTTCATTATTTTTTCGTTGCATACATATATATATTGGTTATACAACGAAAAAATAATGAAAAAATATCTGAACACTAGATATTGGTTATACAAATCTATGTTTAAAATTTTATAATTTGATCCTTTCTATAAAAAAAAGTTATGATTTGTATATATATATGCAATGAAAAAATAATGAAAAAATATCTGCACACTAGATATTGGTTATACAAATCTATGTAGTGTACAAATATTTTTCAGAGTTTTTTTCTCTATTTTTTATTTTTCCGTGTGTGTGGAATAGAGACCTTGATGTTCGGTGAAAACCCTATGTTCACTAGAAAATAGAAAATAAATATATTCAAAATCATAACTTTTGGAAATATTATATACTAAGGGATACATGCTTACAAAATAGAATTTTTAAATGACTTCATTTGATCCCCCAAAAGGTGAAGCAAAATTTATTTTTTCTCAACATTTTGATAGGTGTGGAGGAGACTCCATCAAGGTTTTGATTTAAGACTAGCTTTCCAAGGGGGTTTTATCTAACCCCCTTTAATTAAAACTCTTTATATGGAACACCTCAATTCTTAAACCATTAATATTTCTAAAAAATACGTGATTTCAGATAAAAATCAGGATGTCCCAAGTTTGGGACTCAGTATTATAGGATCACCCAACATCTCTTCTACTTTCATCAAGCTTTATCGACTAGTGAATTGAACTTGTCATGACATCATCCACATCTTCAGCAGTCTCGTGAATGAACTTGTACACAAGCAATAGGTTACTAACAAGCAAGATAGTGTCAGCTCCATGTACTAACTCAAAAGGAGATCTACTTGTAGACTTCTTTGGAGTAACTCTGTCTACCCGAACTACAAGCCTAATCTTAGAATCAAAAGCCTTCTTATTCTATCCAAGCATTCTCTTAATAAACTTCATCAAGTTCTTATTACTAGACTTATTTTGTCCATTTCCTTGTGAGTGATATGAGGATGAATGGGTTATAATGATCCCATAATTAGAGTAATCCTTGATGAAATCTACTAACTTGAAGCACATTGCATTATTAGCTATAATTTTTTTTGGAAACCCAAACCTAGTTATGACATGGTCAAGCATGAAATCAATCACTACCTTATCAGTACCCCTCCTAATGGTTTGAGGCTATACCCACCTTACTTGTCACTGCTATTTTTTTCCACTTGAAATCTCCAATAGGCCTTTCTATGACTTCACTAATAAAATCAATCGTCCATTGCTAAAAAGGTTCCTCTACAATCATAGACCTTAAAGAAAAAACACCTAATCCTTTCAACTTTCCTAAGAAATCCTAACAAGCATCACATTTCTAAACTAGTTTGTGTATCAAAAAGCAAGCTTGGCCAACAATAACTAGCTATGAGAATCTTGTGGGATATGGTTTTAGCAATGGAATGTCCACCACATACACCACTATGTCCACCAAGATGTCTCCTCCAAAACAAAAAACTAATTGTAGGATCAAGAAACTAGAATTAGGAGAAGGAAGATACTGAATTGCAGTTGGAAACACTAAGGATTGGATGACATCACCACCATCAAAGAGGATAGAAAAACCCATAAATGTGTCCTCCAAATTAGACAAGTGATACTACACAAACAAGGATGTAATGTCTAATAAATAGGAATCCCAATGAGGTGGATATGGACGACTGAAATGGTCCTACTACAAGCAATCACTAGAAGCTCTTAAAGAAGCAACACTGAACTCTGATGTAGCAATAGATGATGGAGAAGATGGAGCAACGATCTCAGTGCATGTCATTTGAATACATTTCTCATTCTAAATGATGTGTCTACAAATTCTAGGTTAGAAATATATGGCAAATTGATCTCATTGGCAATGTAAAATTGTCTCAATTGTTAAAGTTCATAAAGAAGTTTCAGATCATCAAGTTCCTTCAACATGAATTCATCTATAGGATACCTTTTGTTCCCATAATAATCACATCTTATTTTTCATACATTTGGAGACATGATTACAACTAGAAAAAATATTTCAAAATAAATGAACTAAAATGAAGTCCACCCAAAAGACAGGACTTCTCTAGGTGGTATTATGTCCAAGTTATTAACCAAAATGTGCAAAACTAACAAACTAAATAAAATATACTTGGGTAATATGATTTAAAACAACAATAAAATAAACCATTAGAAAAATCTAGAAAATTTACTAAAACCACTAGAAATTTCTTGAAACCATCTTTCCAATTCCTATATTTAAAAAAAAAAAGCACCATATGTGCAAGTTATGTTGGCTTCCATAAATATTCTCTTTGAAGGCTTAAAAAATAAAATCCCCTACAATCTAGGTGATGGTCACCCACATGAACAGGCATTGGTGGCTAGGAGTTGGAGATTAGATTGGTTGGGCCCTAGTCACCCACATGACTAGGGTCTAGTGTTTGTGAATTGGCAACAGTCTACACCGATGGAGGTGGCAACAAACAAAGTAGCTAGTGGAGATTTGAAGAAGCACTCTCCTAGCTAGGCTGAGGTGGAGTTGCCCTAGGTGGGGCACCAATGGTGGAAAAAAATAGTAGTGACAAGTGGTGGTAGATTTCTTACCAAAACACACAACCCACTGGTTGGAAATCATAAACCATGGGATAATAAAAATAAACCACCAAATAAATAAAGAATGTGTTGTGTAAAGCCTTATCACCAATGAAAACCCATGAATGTAATGGAAAAAAGTAGCAACTGAAGTATAAATCCAAAAACTAGAGATGAATCTTTGTAGTGATGGAGATAGTACTATACAATGTATAGATTCTATATGGATGTACAGGTTTTTCATAGACCTCAAAATGTAAAACCTAAAAAAATGTCAAAAAAAAAGGATTTAGATTTTGACAATTTGACAGTTGATACTAGGGTTTTTGGGTCATTTGAGTGTGATGGAAGGGTTATATTTGACCCAAAATACCTTGAAAGATCAGGTACCTGCTAGATCTAGCATGCACCTCTTGACTTCAAACCCTAACAAATTTTACCGCTGGTGCTCAAATTGAGTCAAAAAAAGTCTAACCTAACTTTATTGACTACTTTGGATCCAATGGTAAGGTTTGATTCACACCAAATTGCATCAGTTACAACCTCATTATCAAGAATCCTAAAAAAATTGAGAAAAAACTTGCAAATCTAGAGCTCTAATACAATGCTAGAGCAGAGACATAAGCTCTAATACCATGCTAGAGTCACTCAAAGAATCATTAGAGCCAAGATTGTCAACAATAATTCTTCTACAAAAAAGAGCAACACACAACAACTAAAACCAAAGGAAAAGATGCAACATGAATATTTGTGCATTAAATATCAATAAAGGAATAATACAAAGAGATATACAACCACATTTGCCAAAAATAGACAAAGTGGATAAAATAAATCTTATGACACATGTCACAAAGCTCTCAAGCTAATAACAAAAATAAATCCCTAAAAAGACTCCCTAATAAACTTATGATTATGTGTGAATACAATTTCAAACCAACTAACCCGTGTTAACCTTGTAGCTACATGGATATAGGAAGAATGAAATGTTGTACTATGCTTCTTTTTATATTTGCACTCTTCCTATATGTCATGTACTTAATTTTTTATGCATTTTGGGGATGATGCAAAGTGTTGAGGCATTTAGGTCTCTTCCATGCTGACTCATTTTTTTTCTTTATTTATTTTCTATGTGTCTTCTTCTATCGTGCTCATAGTTCTAGATGCTTGGGGAATTATGATAGTTCTATCCCTATCCTTGATTATTTAATCCTCTAATTGATACTAACCATAGGCATGTAGATCCCTATATGTCTCTTCAAGTGATGTTGCTAATTTCTATGTGACATTATCTTTCTTTCTATTAATGTCATTCCATGACCATGATTTTAGATGCATCATGAGTAACATCAAGTATTTTTTGCCTCTCCTTGGGGGCATCTCATATTTATGACTCTAGGGATGTATATCTATTCATATATGCTTTCTATAAATTCTTCACCTTTCCCTTTTCTACCTTAAAATCAATTTAATACTTTTGAATTATACAATTATTTTAAGGGGAAACATACTTCGACTTTCACATGTGTTTAACCGCACATATCCACACATATTTCTAGCATTCTCCTCAGAGCATCAGTAGCTTGTGGTCATGAGTATAAAGAGTTCCTTAGATTTGGACACCCTTATTAGCATTACCTAGCCATAGAGAACATTAGTTCATGTAATCATAGTTTTGTATTTGCATATGAGCCACCTAGAAATAAAGTATGCTAGTCCATATAACTCATATTATTTAATTATTATACTCTTCATGGGTCACCTAGCAACAAAATATGATATACCTTGAACCATACCCCACATTTTATTAACAACAAAGGATGTCAGGATTGTGTCTTTCTATTTTCTAGCAATAGAGTATGCTCGCTCATTTTCTCTATTTTCTTTGTGTCATTCTATGTTTCTTGTGTGTTTTTCTTATTCTTATTCATGTATGTTAGATTATATATAGTTTTCTAACATTGATTAATTTACAAGTTACGGTTTTATAATACCTTTATTTTGTAGGTTTTATGTTATTCTAACATTGCTTGTTTTTCAAGTTTTTTGTTTAACATGTTCTTTTATAGATTCTTAGTCTATGGGCATACTTCCCTCACCTGAAGATTTTTTGTGTATCATTTTTCATATCCTCAAAATGTTATTTATTTCTAGTTATTTCTTTTTAGAACTTTAAAGCATAATCTATCATATAGTGGCTTAAACTCTACTAAATTGGGGGGAAAATGTAATACTGAAAATTGCATACCTTACTATTTTACTACTACAATTTAGCCTTAGTTTAACATCTATAGTCCCTAGCATGTTTTAAGGTTCATTTGGCCCTATCATAGCCTTTGTCCCACTCTCGGTGCCAACATAAGCCTTATGTTTCTACACATATAAATATTTTCTTCCTACGTGAATGCATTTTCTATGTAAACCTAATGTTCTTTTATCATTTTGACCCCTTTTTGGCCCTATTATACTTGGATGGAAATGTGATGCACAAATGTCCATAGAATGTGCTAGTGTCTACTTACATTGAAGTCATACAATGGTCATTTTTAAAGATTTTGTTACCTTCCTATTGTATAGCATAGAAATTGAGCATGAGAAAAAAGTCAAAACAATAATCTATTTCACTCAAAATCTAAGCTACCACGGATTGAGAACAAGGAATGCAAAACAAGAAATGAAGCTAAGCTATTAACCCCAAATGCAAACCTTCATATTTGGATGTGCTCCTTGATGGTGTTGATGTGAATGGCTCCTCAAATGGGCAGCATAACCTTGCTTCTCATGGAGTCTTGGAATGGAAATAATAGCTTTATGTTGAAAGAATAAGTTGTGTTGATTGGGAAGGGGTGAGCTCCAATTATAGGATTTTGGAGACTCGATTGGATGGTTGGGATTGAATTGAGAGATCAATGGATGAGGATGCCTGAGAGCTCTCAAGCAAGGAGAGCTCACCAAGTGTCATGATGAGATTAGTGGAGAGGAGATGTCCTTTGATCAAGGAGGAATGGATGGTCAAGATTGGGCTTTCAGAAGATTGGAGGGATGAGATTGTCTTGGTAGATGGGAGGTATGGGTTGGATTTGATTAGAATTTTAAATTAGGAGCATGGGTACATGCCCAATTTAAAATTGGAGGAAAAAGGATGAGGTGGCTTTGATTTGAATTTTAAATTGGGAGCATGGGTACATGCCTAATTTAAAATTAGAGGAATAGTGGATGGAGGATAAAAGGACCTTTGTACATGGGTCCTTTACCGTGCCTTTTGTAAGAAGTCCATGTGGACATGTACAAGAGGCCCATGCTTTTGCACATTTGGGGGAATGGAAAGGATTTGACCAAGATTAGGTTAGGATTTAGGTTGTACAAGTGGGGGATTAGGTTAGTTAATTAGGTTTAGGTGACCTAATGAAAAGTGTAGAAAATAGGGAATTAAATAAATGTACATATATATTTAATTCATGGGATGGGGTAAGGGGATAATAGATAAATTAAATTTATCTAATGTTTGGACTATAGAGGAAGGGGATAAATGATCAGTAAATCATTTTGGCTAGGGCTAGGTACTGATGTAGGTACCAACGTGGGTGTACAGATGAATAGTGAATAGTACATGAATAGTGATTTTGACAATAAAATATTGTAAAATCACGATTTGAAGCAGAATTGATTAATTAATTGCCTAAACATGTGTTTATTTAGTTAATGTGGTAGAAATAGTGATTTAGTTAGGGATGTTTAGTGATGGTTTAGAGGAGTTTGAGGATGAATAAGGATAGTTAGTGATCAATAGGGATGTTTAGGGTTGAATAGAGATGAATAGGGATGAATTGGGGGTAAGTTGGAATTAATTAGGGATGTGATGAAGCATGACCAATTTTAGGTGTCTACACCTATGTAGGGACATGAAAAAATAACTACCTAGAGATCTATTAGCATAATCTCAACAAATATTTAGCATTTCATGACCCTTCATCTTCCCTCTCAACCTAACCTTTTGAAAACAACTAAGCATTCTACACTCTCCATCAAGTAATCTCTTGCATTCCAACAATTTAGTGAAACATTCCAGTATTCTTGAGCCATTGAGCAATAGATACACACTTGCAACATTGGGATTTCTTGGTTCTTCATGGTTGAAGAATTATGTTGGTGATATTGGCAGATATCATCTCCATTTCCATGTTGTAAGTGATTTTTTTGAAGCTCTTATCTTATTTCTATCTCTTCATTGTTATTTCAACTTTTATTTGTTTTGTAACCTACTTGTTGGCACTTAGAGGATTTCAATTTTATTTGCATCCTCATACACACTAGGTTATTGATCTTGGTAGACCTACGTTTCAATATTTATGAATTTTAATTTTCTTTTTTGTTCTTAGTCCTAGACACACCTAGGCTAAGATGACAGACATTTATATTTTCTCTATGTCATTGGCTTCCTATAGAGGTTGAAAAAACAAAATTAGGGGGTTGACATTCTTGGAAAGCTCCTAAGAAGCCCCAACCTTTCCTCTTTATCTCAGTTGCATGTTTCTTGGAGGCATTCATGCATATTAGAGGGTTTGTTTTCTTTCACCCTTCACCTTGTTATTCTATTTTGTTTCTTTATTTATATCAAAATCACTGCCTTAAATATTTATATTACATTTTCTTCATATTTGGAAGTATTGGTACTTATTATTTTATGTTACTGCATATCTATGTGTAGGAACCTTGAAAATCTATATAGAAAATTATGTTTTGCACTTGATTTATATGATAGTGCATAGAAAGGATGATAGAATGCCAAGAGGAAAACAATGCACTACTCTAATGTTTTTGGTAGTGAGCTACTTAGATTATTTCCTAGGTTTATCTCAATTTTGATTTTTGCAATCTAAACTCTATTTTATAGTTTTATATTTCAGTCTTCAAATATATAGATTTTTCATTACCCAAATCTCTTTTTCCTTCTTATTTAAACATAGTTTAATAGGAGGGAATTTTACAAAATAGGTTAGTCAATTTCTATTATTCGTTATTCAAAATAGCAAAATAGAGATAAACTTGAAAACACTAAATCTTCTAGTCTTATCATGTAAGGTTGAATAGTGGTAATATTAAGTTAACATAAATAAAATCTAAATATGGTTTTTCTATCTTAAACTTCCTTCATGGTGATTTAGAGGAAGAGATCTACATGACACAATGAAAGCACTACGTGGAAAGACATAAATATTCTTTGGTTTGTAAGCTGGAAAAGTATTTGTATGGCCCTAAAAAATCTCCTAGAATGTGGTACCAAAAGCTTGACTGCTTTGCATTGGGCTTGGGATTTTTGATATCCAGATTAGATCATTGCATGTATTATAAGATGGATTATGATTAATTCATTTTTATCACATTACATATGTTAATGATGTGTTGTTTTTTAGTAATAGTAAGGATGTGATTTGTGATTTGAAGTATAAACTTTTAGTAGAGTTTGAGATGGACTTTGGGATTGCTAGATATATGTTAAGTATGGAGATTAGAAGAGATATAGTGAACATAATGCTTTGGTTGGACTAGAAAAAGTATGTGAACCCTATGTTGGAGGGATCCAACATCATAGCTTGCCAAGGTCATTGTATGCTCCTATTTCAGTGGAAATTAAGTTATCTATAGAGCAATGTCTAACTTCACTTAATGAGATGGAGGACATGGATCTAGTACCTTATGCTAGTGATGTTGGGAGCTTGATCTATATTATGGTATGCACTAGACTAGACATTACCCAAGCAATGGGAGTGTTGAGTCATTTTATGGATAATCATGGTCAAGATAATTAAGATGTAGTTAAGAGGGTCTTCAGATATTTGTGGGGTACTTCTTAGTGTTAGCGTAGCAATTATATTACATTATTTAAATTAGTCTAGACAATGATTATGCTCAATCAACCACTGGTTATGTTGTTATAGTTGCTCAAATATATTTCTCCTTGTATAAAGGCTTTTGTAGTTCATCGAATATATCAATCAAGCATTTTATTGTTTCATATGGTATCAGGCACCATCGATCCTATTCTTGATATTGAAAGAACATATGGCACCATGAGAAAAGAGAGAAACACTTGCAAAATGAAGAGAAATGATTATGACTGGTAATCATGTTGAAACAACACTAATACATTAAGAAGGGGTGAATTAGTGTATGTTAAAACTTTAAAATGCAACCAATAATAAAAAATTAAAAGTACACATGAAAACCACACACACACACAAGAAAACACCAAATTTATGTGGAAAACCCAGAATGGGAAAAACCATGGTGAGAATGTTGCTTGAGTCTACTGCTCAAATCGAACCTCACAATAAGCACTGATTACATATGTTTTGCAGACACCAACCCATAGGTACACCAACACCCAAGATAATGTTTTGATGTTCCAACCTACAAGTACATCACACACCTTAGTTGAGGTCCAACTTGACACAATGAGGCTTCAACCCCAATCTAGAACAAAGAGGCTACAACCCCTAAATTTTTATAGTTTCTAATATGCATCAATGGTTCTTCTTTAACCTAAAATGCACCTTGTCACCACTCCTTCACTTTGTGTTTTTCATTAACACAGTCTACATCTTCCTCTATACTCTCAACATTCTCTACCCTCTTTTATCAAGTCTCCCTTCTTCAATACATTCTGCCTATTAACATTTGTATGTTCGTGTAACCTCTACCCTCTATACCTATGAATGAAAGATATTTGATTCAGTGAGTAACTTGTTCACCATAGATTCAATGTGTATAAAAACACATAATTCCAATCAGTTGAACCATCATCAACTGTTCAAAAACCAAATGCCAATAGTTACAAGTTGTTTAACTATCGCACAACCTATCTAGATCAGGCTTAGAAATGTTCATTGATGAAATGTCCCATCGTTCTCATGGAATCCTCAAAATTAAGTGTTCACCTCACATCCCAAACATACTTCTACATGTGGCCATTTTAATTTTTGCAAGTATGACGTTGGGCAGAAAGCATATACCTTTATCACTTTTATTGGCAAAAGTTAATTTTTAAAAAACCTTCCTTTATCACCCTTTGTCGGTGAAATCTCATTTTTCAAAATTGATGCTCCTTCCTTCTCTATCAACAAAAATACTCTTTTCAGAACTTTTCAAAAACTAGCTTTTATGACTCAAAAATAGACTTGTCCAAACTTTTTTTTATCACATTATCAAAAAAAAATTGTTTTTATAAACTTTGTCCTTTGTCCACTCTATCAGCCACTTATACTTTACACAATCTTAGCATAAAAGGATTTTATAGGTGAATGCCACCTTTTCTGAACCTTATCAATGAAAGCACATTACTTTGAACTTACTCTTGTTTCCTCTGTTATTGGAGAATTCTTGAGTTTGAGAACCTTAGCCTTTAACTTATCTCCTTATGCCTTTGTCTTCATCTTCTTATGCTTTATTGGTAAAAATTAGCTTTTTTGAACTTATGGCCTTTAGCACATTTTAATAGCTTATTGGAAAAAAATTAAAAATCCTAAACTACACTTCTCCCACTTTGTTACCAATCTTTTCTTTGTTGACAATTTTCATAAAATACGAACTAGCTTCACACAATGCAATTCTCAGCCAAGCATCACCTAGTCAGCGAATTAGGAAAAATATGAAGTTCCAAACTAGTTAGCTATTGATGCACTTTCCTGATAACAAGGACAAATATTTAAAACATTTCCCCGAAGACTTAGTCATTTCAAAAGACAATATACACTTGCCTTCATAAGCTTCTACTGGCTAGTCGACAAATCGGCCAAAAGCTGAACTTGCAAACTAGTTCAGGAAATTGAGATTTTCCTGATAGTGTTTTTCTACGAACACTTCAAACACTTGTTTTTATACCACCTTCTTCTTTGTCGGTAAATTAGAAAAAAGCCAAACTAGCGAACAAGTCTGGAAAATAAAAAAATTGCCAATATAAAACATTTTACCTCTCTTCTCTTCAAAGTTTTTGATAAAAAGGGTTTTGATTTAGAACAATTTGCCGATAGAAGTCATTTGTCTTCTCTTTTCTTCCAAGTTGCTGATATAAGTAATTTTGACTTCTCATTTCTTCCAAGTTGCCAATATAAGACAGGTTTTGACTGAGGATATTTTACCAACAGACCTAACTTTGTTCAAGTTTAGAACATTTTGCTGATTGGAATATTGTGCTGATAGTCTATAACATAGCTTTGACATCAAAACCAACATACCCAATCAATGGTTTCTTTCTTTGACATCAATGGAAACAATTCAACAAATCTACCATTTTGTGTGTTACACAATCTACATAATTGTGGAAGGAGGAGTCACTCATAAAAGAAGAGTGAGACAAAGTTGATCTTGCATTGGAGACTGTAAGACCTTTGAAATGTGTTGGACCATATTCATACATTGGAGAATAAGTCTTTGTAAAGTGTGGAGATTTTGATATTATATGTTGTGAATCTAGGAGTCATAAATTTGATAAAGCAGACTGTGCCCAACAAGTTACATTATACGGAAACAAATTTTATGAGATAGTGATGACCATTTGGTCCAAGGTATAGCAATGGAGAGGAGGATGATACAATTTATGTAAATCACTAGAGGAGGTAAGATGAATCATAGATAAATACAAGTAGTTTAATCTCTTGTATTTTTATAATATATATGTTGATTAAGTTGGCAAGAGATCTTATTATAAAACTTGAGGTAGTAAGTTTAAATTTCTAATTTCTTGGATTGAGATGGAGATTCCTTTAGAAAAATATTCTAGATTTAATTTTCATACTTGAAAAATGAAAATTCAAATGCAACTAATGAATAAAAATTAATGGAGAATAGTGAATGGGAAAGAAAAACCACCTACAGATGTAGATAAGTTATTAGATTGGAATACTAGAGATGATAAGGCCAAAGATTTTATTAGTCTTGCTCTTTCTGACTCTGAATTACATCATGTAGATTTAGATAGATCATCAAACTAAATTTGGGATAATTTGAATAAATTGTATGGGGTAAAAGAAGTTAATGCAATGTTTTCCTTGAAGCTTCAATTATTCAGATTTAAGATGGTTCAAGAGAGAATCAATTTTTCAAATTACATAAGTCAAGGCAACTAGCAGAAGTCAAGGCTCTAGTAGATGATGATGATGCCAAAGATATTATGTTAATTTGAGGTTCCTCATTAGGCAACTAGCAGAAGTCAAGGCTCTAGTAGATGATGATGATGCCAAAGATATTATGTTAAATAGTTTTCCTTCAAAATATAATAATGTTTTTTTTACACTTAGTCAAATAACTTCTCAAAACATAGAAGATACGATTCAACCATTTTAGCAAAAGAAAAGAGAACAAATGATGTAGAAGATATAGAAGTTGATTCTCCATAAGAGATTGCATTATATTCTTGAAGCTATAATAAAAGACCAAGTACAAACATAGGGGAAATTGAATGTTTTTACTATAAGAAAAATGGTTGCACAGCTTGGTCTTGTAGAACTCGAGCCAGTGATATTGTTAAAAAAAACTCAAAGACAAATCAAATGAAGTTAAATTAGCCTATGTTGAGGATGAGCATACACCAGGTGTTGAGGATGAAGATCTATCAGATGATGCTTTTAAGTATTGTGGATACGTACTTTAAGCATTCATTATTGTAGGCTGGAGGCATCATAAGTTGGAGCCCAAGTCTTCATCATCTCAAGTTAGCTTCTTGCTCAAAGATGGTGCTTTGCAAGAAGCATATGATTTTGTGTTTTATTATGTGTTCTTTTTTATGCTAACATAATTGAAGAATTCATATATTGTGAATTTTGTTTTTGAAGACAGGAAGGGATTTGGTGAACTCAATATAGATTGTTGCCCAAATAGTTTGAAAGTCAGTGATCTAGGGAATTATACCCTTCTGAGCTTCATGAGACACCTTGATGGAGCCTTATGGAGCTCAACATGGATTGTTGTCCAATAATTCAGGGGATTTGTAATTCAGGAGTTCGCGGAGGTGGTAATCTAGGAACTTAGGAATTCAAGCTCGACTACAGCCTTCTGAGGGTTAAGTGGCAGCTTGATGGAGTTCAACCTAATTCAAGATTTGTTTCTTCAAAGAAAAATCTTCTCAAGAATATGTATTTATTTTGTGTAATCAGCATATTTTTTATTATATGTTCTATTTGTGAAATGTAAACCTTAAGGGTGAAAGGGGTAGTAACTTTATTGATATATTTGAAATGATACAATGTAGATTTATACAAGGATGATATAGTTCATACCAATGTAGTTCACATAACTGTCACTGTAGTTTGTATAACAACTTTATAACTGCAACATTGTAAATGACAATGTAATACCATTGTTACTATAACTATAAAGATTATGCCAACATTCCCCCCTTATTACATTGTTCCTGCAATAGTACCAAGGGAAACCCCTTGAATTCTAATAGACTCAATAAAGCTGATTACATAATATGAATACATATTTTATAGAAGATCTTCTCCTAAAAAAACAAATCCTAAACCAAGCAGGGCTCCATCAAGTTGTCTCTTGACCCTTGGAAAGGTGTAGCTTCGAGCTGTGTTCTTGAGCTCTCAGTCTTGAACTCTCAAATCACAGACTCTTGAATTATTCGACCACAATCCCTAAGAGATACGACAGATCTCTATCATTGTCTACTGACCACGAAAGGGTATAATTCTCGATCATATACTTTGAAGCTCGCTTGACAACAATCCATATTGAGCTCAACACCAAATCCCAAACCTGTCTCCAGAACATAACCTTCACAAAACACGTATTCTTCAAATTTGTCAGCAACAACAAGGAAAAACAAAAAACTAAAGTAAAAAATGCTTCTCATGCAAAGCATCATCTCAAAGCAAGAAGCTAACTTGAGATGATGAAAATTCCTCCATCCTCCGATGCCACCAGCCTCCAATATGATATGCTTACACTCTATCCATTTGCTTTAGACTCTTCAATAGCACAAGTATGCAAGTCTCTCAAATTTCTATCAATGATAGAATGGATGGCATCGGAACCACAAACATAATGTGTGGCCATTTTCAAATGTTAGAAACAATGATGTCAATTTTGATCAATGATGGACTCATATACCTCCAAACCTTTTTTTCCTTACACATTCACAATAATTTTAACTTCGAATTACATATATATGCTCTTTACACTCACCAAGAAATGCCTTCACCAGTAATTTATTATTTTGCTTGATACATATCACAGCTTCACATAGACTTCCTCCCACACAGATCTATTTTCATGCCTTTCTATTGCTTGGAAACTACACCTTACATGGTTGGTAAGAGGAGGTTTAAACAAATAAATTATTCACTACTAATAGCACCAACATCTGCAAGAATAGCACTTTGTTTTACTAGATTTCAATGCTCATCTCCTATCTCTCAAACATTAAACATCAAATCTTTCAATGGTATATCAAATGTTCAATGCATTTTGGTGACTATCTTTCAGACATCAATCTGTAGCCACTAAGCAACTGCAGTGGGAGAACTTTACACCTTCTATTGTTGCATTACAGAGAAATATTTTATCATTCACTCACTAGACCTCAACAGATCTATGGCTTCTTAACCCACATGACTCTTCTTATCCTCAAGTGATAAATAATGATATCTCAAAAACTATGCACATCATATAATGTAACTCATTTAAACTTCAACGTTGAAAATTTATCACTGGCCTCCAAGCTCACTAAGCACCACCAAACATATAAAACTTCAACGACATTTAAACAATAACTAACTTCAATAAATTTCTTTGAAACAAGTTATTCGCTTGAGGCCGTGAATCAACAAAGATGGATCGTGCTAAAACAATTCATCAAAGTAAAATATGTTTATCCTTACCTACGCTGCACATCTCAAGTGATTCGGGAAGATTGAATTTCCACACTGGACGGATATTGTCAAGACAACCACATTTAGGGAACTTGCGCCCTATGATTACGCTACTTCTACAGGCTTCACCAGTGAACCATTGCTATTATATGCTCCATGGTGACAACGGCTTCATGTCTTCTTGCATTTCCTCTTTGTACAATCATTCTCCTTCCATCATGGTTAACCACTCTAATACCATATGAAAGGGGTAGTAACTTTATTGATATATTTGAAATGATACAATGTAGATTTATACAAGGACGATACATTTCATACTGATGAAGTTCACATAACTGTCGCTGCAATTTGTATAACAACTTTATAATTGCAACATTGTAAATGACAATGTAATTAACAATGTAATACCATTGTTACTATAACTATAACGATTATGCCAACAAAGGGGGGTGTTCACTAGAAATAAAGTCATGGGTAAAAGCAAGAAGTTGGGTCCACGAAGAGGGGAAGTTTTGGCCCCCCAAAAAAAATCGTAAGAAACACATACACATTATTGAAAAAACATGTATGCACTTAGCTACGGGTACCCGAGGCTAAATCAAAATGGGTATGCATTATGATTCAGGTACGCAAAAAAAAATGCGTACGCATTATTAAATGTGTATATGTTATAACGTGTACGCATTTTTAAAAGGTATTTAATTTTTTAAATAAACAACTGTCATTTCATTTTTTCCAATGAGCTTGTAGGAGAGGAACAGCGATAGAGCAATTTAGGTACACATTTTTTAGGCCATTTACCAGCACAAATTTCATTGCCACCTCCTCCCATTGATGCAAGTGACCTCCGCGAACTCCAGCTTGGTTAAATTCTACATTTTTTGGTCTTATATGTTGCATTTTTTATGTGTAATTGTAGTTTACTGTTTGTTATTTTTGTTTGTAATTCACTTGTTTAATTTATAGCTTTTAAATTGTATTCGCAAACAAAATCATCACGCAAACAAGAAACCGTAAATTCAAAATTGAAATCCACAAAATTGATACCTAATTTAACAAATTTAATCATGTAAATCACACAAAACCTAGAGTTACAAATCAAAACCCTAAACCCTAGGTTCCAAAAAACTTAGACCTAAAAACTAAAACCCTTAACATTTAACCTTAGGACCTAAACCCTACAACCTAAACCTAAAACCCTTAACCCTAGGACCAAAACCCTAAAACCTAAACCTAAAACCCTAAACCCTAAAACCTAAACCCAAAACCCTAAACCCTAAAACCTAAACCTAAAACCATGAACCATAAACCTTAAAACCTAAAACTTAAACCACAAAACCTAAAACTAAAACCCTAAACCACAAGATTCATGCTTAGTTGTATCACTAAATGATGAATATAATTGACAAGGATCTTTGATGTGTTGATGTTTAGCTTTGAGAAATGTGATCTCTTAGTCTAATTTGAAGGCTATTTGTTAAATGTCTACTAAATATACTCTAATAGAGAACAAATTCATAGGTAGGTATAGAATCAAAACTATGAACTAACTTCCTACTTTCACAAACTTATTCCTATGCTCAAAACTATAGAATCAAAGTTTTATGAACTAACTATCAACATGCCAACTCCCAAGAAAGACCAAGAACAAATCGGTAAGTGGTGAAGATAAATCCAACCACCAACTGGGTTAACCATAAGTGTTCAAACATTTGAAAATAACCCATGAACTTGAAACATAGGACCATGGTAGGTGAGATGAGTACTAGATAGAAGGGTAGGTAAATATTCAAAAGCTATTTGAATAATAACCATCCACATGGACAATAAGAGCATCAACAACCAACACACACCATAAATATGCCAAACACACTAATATGATGAGAAAATACCTTGGATAGATAAAACAAACTTACTTGTTGAAGAAAGGAAAGATCACCACAGGGAGAAACAAGGTTGGAAAGCATTGTAAAGTTCTTATAAAATTATCTTATAGGAAAAGCAAGTGATGAGTGGTTCCAACACAAAATAGGGAGGAATGATGTTGCAAATAAGGTACCCCACAATAGGAGGAAGAGCCAAGGACCACAAAGCAATATAAAAAAACACTATAAAAGGAAGACAGCACAATTATTTGACATTTGGCATTCAACCAAGATAAAATAAGCCCTAGAACATACAACTAAGCCAACATAGAGATAACATATCAAGTAGAAGCAATGGAATCAATCAAAGATTTAGGAGTAGGCCCATAGAACTCAATTGGACAAAGGATAGGTCTAGGATGGAATACAAATCACAAAATAAATCAATGCACTTGTTATCAGTCTACCTAGATAACAATTAGGAATGCAATACAAAGGAACCATAAACGTATGACAAAAAAGGAACGAATTCACCCTCTTTCCTCCATTGTTGCATTTTCCTAGACAAGAGATAATGGATGATCATATTAATTATTGCATATTCCTATGCTCAAACAAACTTCTACCCTTCTACTTGCCTGATCCAAATTGCTCTGCTATGCTCTTATTAGCTAGGGGACAACTAATATATATAAATATATTTACTAGTGAGAGGAACCTCCTAAAATGATATAATGAAAAATGCACGAAATAATAGAAATAGCAGAACACAGAAGGAATTTATTGATCACAAGCCACTTCAAGGGGGCAACCTCCTTTGAGCAAGCTCAATACAATAAACTTGTGGATGCCTTCATTGGCCTCAACACGTACTTATATACTAAGTCTAATCTAAGCAACTATTACTCCCCATGAATATGGGATAATACAATATAGTCATAGGATGACATACAAAGCATATGCATCCAACAACAATATACTAACAAAGTAAAGAGAAGGGTTAAACACGGGTTCCTAACATCTCCTCCCTCTTAGAAAAGCTTTGTCCTCAAAGCTTAAGATGTGGAAATTGTTGCTAAATCTAAAGGAGTGGTTCCCATGTAGCATCATCTGGTTGCATTCTGTGCCACTGAATTAATACCTTTGTGATGGATTGAGAGTGAAGCTGACGAGTGCGCCTGTCGAGGATTGCCTGTGGCTCCAAAATGATGGATCCTTCGTTATCCAGTTTTGGTAAAACAGTTTTATCTCTGATGTTGGTGCCAAGAACTTTCTTTAGACAAGAGACATGAAATACTAGATGAATGCGGGAAGAAGGAGGAAGCTCCAATTTATAACAAACTGACCCAATCTTCTCAAGAACCTTATATGGCCCATAGAACTTTGGGGCCAGCTTATGATGCCCTTTGAGTTTCAGGGAGCATTTCTTGTATGGTTGTAGATGAAGAAAAACCATATCACCTACTTGAAAAGTGCGCTTACAATGGTGTTGATCGGCTTGTTGTTTCATTCGATTTCTTGCCATGTGAAGATTGTCTTGCAAAATGCGAAGAATCTGATCTCAGGTTTGGAGAACCCTATCAACTACTGGGGGTGTATGGAAGGAGCACTAGCGGTGGCTAACCATAGTATGCTTCATATGGAGTAATTTTAGATGCAGTGTGGTAGGAGGTATTGTACCACCATTCAACAAGAGGGATCCACTTTGCCCACTGATGTTGTTCTGAGGTGAAGCAATGAAGATAAGTTTCCAAACATTTGTTGATAACTTTAGTTTGACCATCTGTTTGTGGGTGATACCCTGAACTCATCTTCAATTTGGTGCCAGTGTGGCAAAATAGTTCTATCCAAAAATGACTAGTGAAAGTTACATCACAATCTCAGACAATGGAAGAAGGGATTCCATGAAGATGGAAGATATGGTCCATGAAAATCTGTGTGACTGAGGAGGTAGTATAGGGATGGCTGGGGGCACAAAAATGACTATATTTGGAGAGGTGATCAACCACAACCAATATCATTGTCTTCCCTCCAGATTTAGGGAGCTCTTCAATGAAATCCATAGAAATATCTGTCCAAATCTATGTAGGGATGGGCAAGGGTTCGAGCAATCTAGGAAGGAGTGTCATTTAACCCTTGTTGCCCTGACATGTATCACTTTCAGCCACCATCTGTTGAATTTCCCTTTTCATTCCCCTCCAAAAGAAGTTACACTGTGCCCGCTCATAAGTTTTGAGGAACCTAGAGTGCCCTTGTCAATGGAGAAGCATGGATTTCATAGAAGACAGCCTATTGAAGATCTGTGCTCTGGGGAAGCACCAGACGACCCTTGTATCTCAGAGAAGCACCATCCCAAGAGTAATGAGGTACAATAGAAGGGTTATTGGCCAACTATTGGATGATTTGAGATAACGAAGAGTCATTGACATAGCCCTGCTGGACAGATTCCAACCAATTTGGAATAGGCATAGAAATAGCTGAAAGAGAAGCTTGATCATCAAATGTGCAAGAAAGAGCATCTGCCACAATATTGTCCTTACCCTTCTTGTAAGTGATCTCATAGTCATAACCCATGAGTTTGCTAACCCATTTCTGTTGTGCTGGAGAGGAGATCCGTTGTTCCAAGAAATATTTCAGGCTCTGGTGATCAATCTTGATGCAGAAATGATTCCCTAATAGGTATGGCTGCCACTTCTGTACTGCATGTAAAATAGCCATCATTTCCTTCTCATATGTAGAGAGTACTAAATTCTTACCTGAAAGGTCTTTGCTGGTGAATGCAATGTGATGTTCATCTTGAAGGAGAACAACACCAAGTCCATTGCCGCAAGCATCACTCTCAATAGTGAAGGTCTTAGAAAAATCTAGCATAGCTAGAATAGGTGTAGCACACATAGCTTGTTTTAGTTTTTCAAATGCACACTCAATAGCATGTGTCCATGTAAAAACATCTTTTTTCAATAGATCTGTTAATGGAGTTGCAATCTTTCCATAATCCTTGACAAACTTGCGGTAGTAGCCAGTCAATCTCAAAAAACCATAGAGGCTCTTGAGTGTCGGAGGATGCGGCCAATTTTTCATGGCATCTATTTTGGTAGGATCCACTCGAACCCCTTGGGCTGAAACAATAAGCCCGAGATACTCCACTTCCTCCTTCCCAAAAACACATTTAGACTATTTTGCATAGAGATGATGATCAGAGAGAAGTTGCAGTACAAGATCCAGATGCTGGAGATGCTCAGCCCATGTTTTACTATAGATGAGGATATCATCAAAGAAGACCAAAATGAATTTTCACAAGTAGGGTTGGAATATTTTATTCATCAATGCCTGGAATGTGGAAGGAGCATTAGTGAGGCCAAAGGGCATGACCAAAAACACATAGTGGCCATCATGCATGCAGAAAGCCATTTTAGGGATATCATCCTCATGAACCCGAATTTGGTGATACCTAGAACGAAGATCCAACTTGGAGAAAAAATGAGCGCCATGAAGCTCATCAACAACAAGAATCAGAAACTTATCCTTGATTGTGATGTGATTAAGTGCTCGGAAGTCAATGCAGAGGCGCCATGACCCATCTTTTTTCTAGACAAGAAGAACTGGTGAAGAACTGGTACTAAGGCAAATAATACCTTGCTTCAATAAGTCCCGAACGAGCATCTCAATCTCTGTCTTTTGGTGAAATGGGTAGTGGTAGGGACTGATGTTGGGAGGAATGCTTCTAGGAAGGAGCTGAATACGATGGTCCTCTAGTCATGAAGGTGGCAATCCCACTAGTTCAGCAAAGACACATGCATATCTATCCAAAATTTGTTGTAGATTTGAAGGAGTAGTGGAGACTGATGATGGTTGCATTTGAATGGAATGGAGCTGAGCGATGACACCATGTGAATTCTTCTTAAGGATATTTTCCATGCGATGTGAACTGATGATGCTGAGAGACCTTGGTTGTAAGCCCTTTAATGTGTGTTTTTTCCCATTGTCTTAAAACTGCATCCAAAGTTCAGCAAAATCCCATTAGATGGGTCCAAATGTGCGTAACCATTAAGCGCCCAAAACCACATCACATCCGCCTAAGGGCAAGGCAAACATGTCGGAGCGCAAGTTATAATCTCCAATAGAGATACGCACATTGCGGCACTTCCCTTTGCAAGGTAATGTGCCCCCATTGGCAATCATGACTTCAAAGATGGAGCAAGGATGGACAAAATAATCAGCCTATTTGGCAATCTGAGGGTCAATGAAGTTATGAGTGCTACCAGAATCAATGAGTATTGTAAGAGTGAGCTTCTTGAAGTAACCCTTGACCCGCATGGTTTGTTGGGTGGTGACTCCTGCTAAAGCATGGAGAGATATCTCTGGGTGGTCATCCTGAGAAGGAGGCTCAATAGGCAGCTGTTGAATGTCGACCTGATCATCTACTGTATCCTGAGCATCTTCATAAACTTTAGTTGCAGGTGGAGAATCCACATCCAAGAGATAGAGCTTTTGCTCAACACATCTATGTCCCCAAGTGAATTTCTCATCACAATTATAACAAAGCCCTTTTTCTCTACATGCTTGCATCTCTGCTTCAGACAAATTCTTGATAGGAGTTGTTCTAGGAGCTGGCGTGATTGGAGGTATTTGGGAAACCATATTTCTGAATGGAACAAAAGTGGATTTGGAGCGCTGTTGAGCTGTGATCTTGTCCTCCTCCAACTTAGCCAATCCTAGGGCTTCCATCATTGTGCTAGGACGAAACATTTTAACCTTAGATCAGATTGCATCCTTCAGACCATTGACAAAACAACTCCTGAAGAATTCATCAGACAATCCCTCTGTGAGATTGGCTAGTTTCTCAAATTCTGTCTAATATTCTCTCATAGTGCCAGTTTGGTGAAGTTTAGTGAGTGCTCCTGTGAAGTCATCAAAAGCACTAGGGCCAAATTGTTGCAAAATGAGTTTGCAAAAATTTGTCCATTTTAGCTCTTCATGAGCCTTGATGTACCAACGAAACCATTGAAGGGCTTCATGTTCCAAATGAAAGAATACAAGTGGAACTTTGTTGACATCAAAAGTATTATGCACACTGAAATATTGTTCTACCCGGTATATCCATCTAGTCGGATCATCACCATTGAAGTGAGGAAAATCAAGCTTTGGCCCATGAAAATTGCTGGAAGAAGAGAACCTAGTGTTTGCAGAAGACTCTGGCTGTCGTCTATTATTCATGATTGAATGCTAAAGATTGAGGCCGAGAATTTTTTCATCCAGATCTTGGAGTTTGGTCTTGAGGGCTACAATTTCATCCTCCATGTTTTTTGCTCCTGCGCGGGTGACAACCATAACCAGGCTTTTTTTTGTTTTGGGAATGGGTAGAAAAACAAAAATAGAAACTTTTTTAGTAAAGGAAAATTTGGATTTGGGAAAAACTCTGATGGGTAATTAGGGTTTGACTAGGTTTTGGACACTTTCTGAGGGACAGGAAAGCAGAAGATGGGGATTTCAAAAGCGGGGCGAAAGAATGGGAAAAATTGTCCAAGAGGGACAAAGGAGCAGAAATACGAAATGAACACTGTGGCAAAATTTGAAGGTGATTGGATGAGAATCAAAGAAGAAGTTATGGCAAACCCTAAAAATAGACAAATGTGGGATTTCTAGCTTCGATAAGTGGAATTTAGGATAGGGTCCTCAAGGAAGGAAATATGCAGAATGGAATTTTAGGGGTTCCAGTGAATTTTCAGGGGAAATAGAGCTAAAGCAGGGAAGATATGGCAAAAAAATAGAATTTTTTTTACTTTTCTCTTTTCTTTCTTTCTGGAAATGATCTGCAACGGCTCTGGACAGATGTAATCTATGATTTATCAGCTGGCAATAGATATGGACCTCAGGTATGTTTGGCTTCCTAAGGGTTCAGGGGATTCACTCGGCTACCAATGCTGTCTAATGGCTTGCGTATTGGGGCAGTACCCCTCACTCCACTGCTCAGGTAAAACTGATAACTGCTTTGCCACAAATGACAACTCTTGGTTTACCTCACGGATGGGAACTAGTAAATCAGGTAGGGGCTGTTGCCCTTTTCACTGGCAGGTCCTCTCAATGGGCCAGCTACTTTGGGGTTCTTGTGGTACTCCTCACAATGTGTTTTAGGGCTATGCCCAGGCACTTCCCACAGTTAAGCGGATAGGGATTATTCCCTGATCTGAACCTACAATTGAAATGAAAAATATAGATGCAAAGAAAAAAGAACTACTGCAATAATCACAGCACTTGGAGGCAACTGTGAAATTGTTTTTGGCAGAAATTCCACCCAGCGAGCCCAAGAAAGTGCTCTGATACCAGATGAGAGGAACCTCCTGCAACAATATAATGAAAAATGCATGAAATAATAGAAATAGTAGAACACAGAAGGAATTTATTGATCACAGGCCACTTCGATGGGGCAACCTCCTTTGAGCAAGCTCAATACAGTAAACTCATGGATGCCTTCATTGGCCTCAATACGTACTTATATACTAAGTCTAATCTAAACAACTATTACTCCCCATGAATGTGGGATGATACAATATACTCACAGGATGACTTAGAAAGCATATGCGTCTAACAGCAATATACTAACAAAGTAAAGAGAAGGGTTAAACACGGGTTCCTAACAACTAGATTGTTGTATGATTAAAGCCATGAGGACACTTTTCCTTAACTAACCTCTAATAGAAAACAAGATCAAAGACAATGAATAAGTCCTAGGTAAAGGGGGGTTCACTTGGCTGAATTTGAATTTCTAAATTTGATGTTGGGTGGAACAATGTTACACTCGTGAGGTCAACCTTGTAATCATGGACCCAAACTAGGATAAAAGACAAGCTAGATCATAATAGACAACGATAACCTAGGAATTAGTGTATGGATGGACATGATAATCATACAAATAGATTGAATGTATTGTGATAATCATGTATTAAACTTTATAAAATATTTACTTGACATTCAATATCTAGGTTCTAGTTCTAACTCTTTGGATTGATATAAATGCTTGATATAGAAAAATGTGTGTTTTAATTTTCGTCCAAGACCTTTTGAAAGTGATTAGCAAATAATATGGGATGAAGGGGAGGCTCAAATTGTTTGTATTTCTATGATATAAATTAGTCTAAATTTTCATTAGATGCATTTTTTAATGTTTTAAATTGAATGTGTATTCAAATGACATGTATTTTGAATTTGTCCATGTTCAATGTGATTTTTAGTTCAAATTGTGTACATTATTTAATTAGTTTGTTCATATATATTTTTTTATTGTTTAACATGCAATTGCCCTTTCATCACATGGAGCCAAATATAGCTGTAGCTGATGAGTTTTCCATAGAGGATTTCATACATATTGACCATCCCAAAAACCCCTTACGTGGACCATCACCTCCACATAATGTATCACCACCACAAAACCCCACACCTCCACCCACTCCACCTCCTAACCCTCCACCTCCTAACCCCCCACGTCCTCAAATTGATCAAAATCAGTTAAGAGAGAATAAATGCAAACCTAAATGTCATTCAAGAAAATATAAATTTGATAAAAAAATGAGCCCAACCTTCCCCCCCATATAGCACAATTTGCATCTTCGATGCAAACTATTGTCAACTCTATTCGATCCATCGATGTGGACCTTGTTAGTTTCCATCAATGGAGAGAAGGGAGAAGACAATTTTATGCAGATGGGTTGTCTTATAAAGAAATCCATGACCTTCATATTACCAAAGAAGCAATTTGTGCACATTTCTTTAACCCTAATACAAACAAACTAATTCCATCTAATAAAAAATGACTTTCAATTAAATGGTGTAGGCACCAACAGATAGCTGCACATTTTTCAGATAGATGGTGGATGGTCTTTGATACTCCAGCACATGGCAATTGTGAGGTGCCCCTTTATTTTTTGAGAAAGTTATGGGTTGAGTTTGAGTTGGGTCAAAAACCCAACTATTTTGATATGAGGTCATTTTAGGGAGTTGGTCATGAAATGCCCCAAAATAGATTAGGAGCACGTGTCGATCCTCAGTGACATGTTTTGATTCCACCGATTGTTGCTCTTCTAGCTCCTAGTATTCCCGCTACATATCAACAACAGACGATATTGTCCACATTAGGAGCATTGATTTCTCTCTTAGGAGATCTCATTCATCAGACTACCCACGTGGCAAATGAAGTGGGTGATAGACAACATGGAGGTTCATCGTATGGGCATACTCAGGCATCCACTATAGGTCCACCTGTATCTATGACAAAATTATTTATGGACTTACTATGTGCTGACGATCATTTGACATAGATATGTACATCTTTTGAAAGGCATGTATTTTAATTTGTTTGAAATGTGCAAAATTCATGTAAATAATATTAAATTAAATTATATGTATAATATAATATTAATTTTCAAGAAGTGTTCGGTGTAGATGCATGATCAGAGGATGCCAGTTTCTCAATATGATCATGTTTGTTTTTTGAGAGTTGTAGAAATGGGCACACCTTACGGTCAGGTAAACCAATATATATTTTAATTTATGTCCATATCTAATTTAATTTGAATTTGTACACATGTGTGAAATTATGATATATTGTATCTATGTAGGGAGGTCATGTGATACCCATGACCGACCAACCACAAGGTTTGGTGAGTGCTCTTGAGTCATCATCAGTTTTTATGCATGGGCCATCTCAGGGGCATGCTTCCAATTTATTTAAATTTGAAATTTACATGTGCTTTAAAAACTCACTACATGTACTATGATTAATTTTTTATGCAGGATGATAGTAGTATCCTTATAAGTGGTAGGCAGGCTCATGATCATGGTCATGAACATGAGTCCATCTCATTCAAGGTCCTAAACTATACTAAATTTCCTATACAATTTTTAGGTCTTTTAAATATATATTTAAATTCAATTAAAATCATTTTTTATCACTAATATTTTCTAACCTATTGTTTGCTTTATTTGAATATCCAGGAATTAGTAGCTCAATCTTTTGGTCCTCAATCAATAGTTATACCACCTGTTGAACAAAATGTGCCAGTAAATTCACATGATTAGATGGTAATTTATGCATATATACTTAAAATCATTTTTACTATATTTACTATATTTAATTAAAATCAAATTTTTATTGAGTTAATATAAATTATAATCTATATTGTTTGCTTTATTTGACTATCTTCAATTAAAATCATTTTTTATCTCTAATATTTTCTAACCTATTGTTTTCTTTATTTGAATATCTAGGAATTAGCAGCACAATCAGTTGGTCCTGATAGACTTGATTTGACCGATCGTCATGATAGACTTGATTTGAACGATCGTCCTGATGGACTTTAGATAGTTTATTTTATGGACTATAGATAGTTTTATTTATATGTGTGCCACTTGACATATACATTTTGAACATGTTATTTCATGGACCATTTCACATACATTATATACATTATGATCATGTTTGTGTTTATGAATGTGTTCACATACATACATGTTATGTTCATTTTCAAGTATATGCACTATAAATTCTTATGTAGAATCAAATTGCATATATATTTACATGTCATTGTTGAATGAAGTTTAGATGCCTTAATTTAATACTTTAGATAACTTTTTAGATAATTTTTAATTTAATACTTTAGATATACATTTTGAGCATGTTATTTCATGGACCATTTTACATACATTATATACATTATAATCATGTAACTTGTGTTTATATGAATGTGATCACGTACATGTTATGTTCATTATGATGATTATATGCACTCACATATATATATTTTATCTAATTTTCAAGTAATATGCACTATAAATTCTTATCTAGAATCAAATTGCATATATATTTTAAACATGCCATTGTTGAATGAAGTTTAGATGTCTTAAAATGATTAACTTTCAAATTTCAATAAAATCACAAGGTTAGGTGACAAATTAATACATTCCTTATAGTTTAGATCATATTCATAATAAAGCAAGGGCAGATAATTTTAACTATTAATCACTAAACAAAAATCTATGTAATTGCAACAATCATTCAATGTATCCAAAAGATGCATTCATTAACAAGGTTCTACAAACCATATAATAGGCCCTTAAGCAAATTATAAACTTTTTAAGAAGACAATATTCTCCAAAATCTAACACCAATTAAGGGCAGGTAATTTTAAGTATTTTCCAATTCTAGCAAATATTAATCACTAAACAAAAATCTATGTAATTGCAACAATCATTCAATGTATCCAAAAGATGCATTCATTAACAAGGTTCTACAAACCATATAATAGGCCCTTAAGCAAATTCTTAGTCTTGCAGACACCATACCATCATATATTTCAATTGCAAAAGAACCTTAAAAGGAACAAGGAGTTTATAATAGGACAAACATTTTATCCATTCAATCTAATAATGAAGCATATGAGTCAATAGCTAAATTTTTTTTCATCATATTGAACCTATTCTCCAATTAAGCTAACACTTTATCAAGTAATATAAATCCTATGATTTTGGTGTAGGAGCACCATGATAGTAAAGTCTGGTTTGATTTGAGACCCTGTGGTGAGAGAGAGTCATTGGAAGCAGTGTTGGGCTTTGAGAAGTTGGAAACCCATAGTTTGTGTCCTTGAAATAGGAAATTGCCTTGAGAGGATTGCTTGTGAAGTTTGTAGAAGCGCTTAGTTAAGCCCATTGTTGTGAAATAAGCCTCCTTGGGATTGAGTTTGACACCTTGTTTGACATCAGATTTTCTTCTAAGTCTCTAATCACCAATTCTTTAAGTATTTTTCCATTCTTAGATTTAAGTCGCAATTCCTCCCTTACTAGGAGGAGGAAAAAACCTAAGGTCTAATGTCTCATACTTAGGTTTACACAAGATTTCATGTAGAACTTAGGTAGAAGAACATCTATCTTAGAATGATAGAAAAATTTAGTATAATTTACTAATAATGCAATATAATGTTGACTTCCTAAGAAGATCATATTCTCCAAAATATAACACCAATTAAGGGTAGGTAATTTTAACTATTTTCCAATTCTAGAAAATATTAATCACTAAACAAAAATTGATGTAATTGCAACAATCATTCAATGTATCCAAAAGATGCATTCATTAACAAGGTTCTACAAACCATATAATAGGCCCTTAAGCAAATTCTTAGTCTTGCAGACACCATAACATCATATATTTCAATTGCAAAAGAACCTTAAAAGGAACAAGGTTCTACTAATAATGCAATATAATGTTAACTTCCTAAGAAGATCATATTCTCCAAAATCTAACACCAATGATTTACAATTCTTTGACTCAAGATATTAATTATATAAGACTTAGAGATTGTTGGTCATGATGTTAGTCATTCACAAACATAGAATAAAAGTTACACAACAACCTTTACTCATCTTGAAAGATACGATGAATTCAGAGAATTCATGATCCCAAGTCTCCGTTGATTAGGTCTTAATCTACTGACGTTACTCAGTGGTTGATGTGTGTTGCTGTTTTCCATTCAGGGGCCTTACGTATTTCTGCAAAGTTCATCATTATTCCTCCAAATATCCTGCTCTGTATGTCTGCTCTGCATAAATCTCTAATAATTCTACCTCTGTACTGTGAATTTAGTCAAATAATGTGCCTACAGGCTGATATTTGCATGATTTCTACCATTATTTGCAATTCTTTGCATGATATTTTCAATACTACATGCATTTAACTCAAATATGCTAATGATTTTCAGTTACCTACGGGATTTCAGCATATTTCTCTGTTTCTGCTTATTATTTATCATGATTTGCAGTTATGGTGATGAATTTATGAAATTAAAAAAAGGAAAAGGGTTAAAGAATGAGATTCCCAAAACTACCTGACTTAGATCACTGATCCACATACAAGCTCCCATACATGCAATGAAAAGAAGGAAACTAGAAATCATACTTCACCAGGACATTCCACAAATCCGCATGATCTAGTGCAAATCTTCAAAGGAAAAGTTGATAACAACATGTAATGAAATGAAAGCGCTTCTAGTTGAACACAGCATTCACCAGTACATATCCAGAAATCAACAAGAAGATTACGTAAAATTTACAATCAGGATGTAATCTGAAACTTCATATCCATTCAGTATGCTCAAGAACAGGTACATTTACAGTGATCTGAAGAAAGAACCTTGACATTTCAACAATTCTATCCTCATTAGTCTCAGTAATCCGATCTCCTAATTGATTCTACAGTAATTGGCCTTAATGCGCCAGATGCGTCTGTGTATTGATCTATCTCTTAATGTATCAGGTTCTGGCCTTTATATAGAACAAATGCCAGAAAATAGTTACAATGATCTAAGGATCGGGATCCTCTCATAACAATCAACGGTCCAGATGAAAAGCACATGCTTCGCCAGTTGGCAAATGTACAGCTGGCATAGAATATTCCAGCATATTCAACTTGATTCAGTCTCCAGCTGGCAAACAACATATTTGACAATATCCTCCTCACTTCTGGTTCATGTTGCCTCCTTGTGCAACTTTGTAATGCTCAGCTTCATCAGCAGCATCATGACTTCCTGCAAATAAACAGACAAACATTAAGTTCATCATCATGTGGATAAACAACAGGAATTTAAACATTTTATTAAACAAGCCTCCAAAATGTGCAGCTACAGGTAATCGAGCTTCAAATCAGTGGAAAATTATGCACTAAATGCATAAACAACATCAAAGCACTCGGGTCAACCATCGTTGACTGGAAATCAGCAATCGGGTCTTCAAATTTCCATTGCTTCATTTTCCCGCCCATTTTCTTGTATATCGGGCTCCAAATATGATCATGTATCTCAAAATATACAAGGAAATAACCGCTTTTAACAAATTATTTCAAATCCGGCTTTGCATGCTCTATTTGTATGTTTCGGGTCATCATCATATTCGCATCGGTGTGACCACATATGATCGGGGTAACAATTTTACCTTAGGCCGACGGCAACAGTTATACGGACACCAAAAATCATGATGATGATCAACTCTATGTCTTCTATCAAGCTGCAGGATATCATGAAATATGATGCTCCTCCCTTCCGAATGCTCTAATGAAAAGCACATCAGGATGTTTCGCTTCTGCATATTGGGGAAAGAAAGACATCATCGTCATCATCATGTCGAAGGAAAATAGGAGGATTTGGAATATGATCCTGCTGCTGAGGAAAGGAATATGATGGTGACGTCATCGTCATATTCGAGCTTCATTAAAATGCAAAAGATGACGTCACCGTCATGTTTTGTTAAGATCAGGGGATAAATGTAATATCGGGTCACCTAAGGAAGATGATCGGGTGGTGCATGTAATATGACCCCTTTGCGGCCAAGGTAACCCTCTCGAAAGATCAGGATGATGATGATCATCAGGATCATATCCGCACTAGGTGATTTAAAATATGATCCTGCTGAATGTCCAGATGACGTCATCAGGATATCCAGGGCTTTTGTTGAACTTAGAACATGACGTCATCGTCATATTCGCGAACCGGATCATGTTTTGGAAAATATCCTGCCGAAGGAGAAATGTGATGGTGATGTCATCCTGATATTTGCTTCTTCGTTTATCAGGTTGGGATGACGTCATTAGGATATTTGCAAAAAGGTTATATTTCTCGGCAGGAGGACATTACGAAATATCGGGTAGACAAACAAGATCATGATGATCTTGACAACATGACTTAGGAATGGAATATCACCCTCCCTTTGAAAGATAGGGTGATCATCATGATTGTGCAAAAGGAGATCAGGAGGATATGAAATATGATCTTGCCTTGAAAGATCAGGATGATGATGATCACCAGGACTTTGATGGGCGCATGCAAATTATGCAGATGGTGGATTTTCTAAGTAGGGTGATATTATAATATCAGCATGATATTATAATATCGGGTGATGTTAAAATATCATGATGCTCGCGATGTGCCCAAGGTCATTTGACGGGTAAAACACACTATCACTTAAGATTGACGTCCGGATATTGGGACTGCATGATTTTTATCGGGTGATAGACCAAGATCATGATGATGACCTTTCGCGATACAAAAGACCGCTCGACGGGGAAAACTTACTATGACTTAAAGTTGACGTCCGGATATTTCGACCTCAGGATATTATCGGGGGGCATTTCAAATATGATGATGATGTTCTTCATACAGCAAAATTGAGTTTATAAAATATGACCCTCTTCTTGCGAATATCAGGTTTGACCAAAACTTTGACTGTGCATAACTCCTTCATATGGACGAATTTTCAAGTGATGTAAAAGGCAAACCTGCATGGAATTTCAAGCTCTTTCTAAATATGAGGTCATAAAAACAAAATATGAACTTTGACAAACTAACCTCATGATGATGACCAACCTCATCGAATATCATGATGATGATGCACCTGACTCATTTTTACCAAACCGCCAGAAAGCAGACAACACAAGGCAAGCCAAAAGTTGGGTCCCTATTTTGATAAGTTAAAATGGGGCGTGTTGTGTAACCACACAACAACTTGCCACCAAAGAAAACAACAAAATTCAAATAATTCAAGTGATATGATCATATTCATCTATAGTATTCTAATTCTTTCTAAGTAAAATCATCATGATCTTTGAATGATAAAGTTTCATCAAGGTAACAGTGCTAACAAAGGATCATGTGTGTGTGTATGATTAATTATCCTCATCTTGAAAGCAAGTTGAAAATATAAGTAACTAGTGTTAAACTACATAGTTGGAGATCATCCCTCATAGCCAACCTGGATAGAGCCTTGCTGCCAGTAGGCATCCATAGCCCCGGCAAGGTTATCTATACAATCTCCCTAAGTAGAGCCCCACTGCCAGAAGGCATCTATAGCCCCGGTAGAGTTACTTAGATGGCCTAAGTTTATTGTTTATATATTTTATTTATCTATATATCTGATATCATCATGTCAGCTCATTTGTACAAGGTATGGTCACTTGCAGCTTTAGGTTGGAGATTGTATTGGTAGCAAGGGAGTCCCTTTAGATTTTTCACTTAACACCTATACTCATATCTTCAACAAGCCCAAGGCTGTTAGGTGTTTCATTGTGTTTGATTCACTTTGGACAAGAAAAGGCACCTGATGAAAAGATATTATAAAACCTGATCATGAGTATTTATCAGAATGAATTACAATCTATATCTAAATCTGATCTCATCACTTGAATCCTAACAATTTAGTTATTTTCTTAGGTGATGAAGTGCATCATCTTGACTTACCACAACAAAACTCAACCAAAACAACACAAAACAGAAGAAACACTATACAAACAACTAACCTACAAAAAGGAAACAACAGGAACAGAACGAGAAAGCAAAACAAGCAGACTATACAAACAACTAACCTAGAAAATTAAATACAAACTACTACTAGGCAAACAAAAACCAGCAAAAGACCTAAGTACACCTGTATTTGCATACTTCTTTTGATTGTGCAGGAGCATTAGGGTATGAGTTATGGTTCTCAACCTAGCAAATTTATCTTTATATTCTGAAAAGTATTCTGATATTCTGAATTCACTGTATTCAACAGAATGACTCTTGATGATCAGCAACTGAGGAAGCTCATCATGTTCATGATTAATCCATATGCATGTCTTATCTTCTGAATTTCCATAATTAAAATAATAATCAACATCATTTACTGTGGAAAGGAGAAATACAACCTGGTGTATTTCTGATTTTGTTGGACATGCTTCTTCATTGGCAGCTGGTCCTCCATTTGTCATTATATTTTCACTGCTTGGCTCAGTGCCTGGTCTCTCTTCAAATTGAAGGATGTATGACTCTTGATGTATTAATTCTTCATCTTTATCCAGCCTTATCCCTTCATTTTGGATGTTCAGTTTATCTTCTAGTTCAGGAAACTTCTCAATATTTTCTTCAATTTCCTGCACATCAGCATCTAAATGAGTATCTTTATTATCACAACCTGATATACAGAAATTTATCATTTCTAAATCACTTGACTGTAAAGAAGAAACAACTTTCACTTGATAAGGACACTCCCCTGTTTCATTTTCAAAATATTTCTGGAGTGACATCTGATTATGCTTCTTGATTCCAAAGTCTTCTACATCTTCATCTTTCAGGAATTGTTCATTAAATAATTCACATCTTTTATCTAGTAAAGGATCTGGTTCCATTAACCTGCAACATTCTTGCATTTGACCATTCAATTCAACCCAGTTAGGTAGTAAATCAGCATTTATTTTCTTTTCTATGACTCCCTGAGTTACTACCATAGGAACTTCATCATCAGCAGTGAATTTAAATTGCTCTACTATCTGTTTACACTTCTCTTTACCATAGAATGACTCCAGGAAAGATGTTTCATCTTCTTTATCAAAAGTATTAGGATCAGAATCAAAAATATTATCCTGATGAGTGATTTCTTCTCTAAAATTTTCACAAGATTCATACCTGCATACTGACTGATCCTTACTTGTATTAGGAAGTAGAGAACTCCTATCAATCTCACCATAAAATGAATCTAGGAAAGATGTTTCCTCTTCTTTACCTTCTGGAACTGATTCAGCTATTGTATTTTCTAGAATCTTTTTCAACATGACCAAGCAAGGGTAACAATCTCTCTCTGAATGCTCTTCATCATGTAATCTGCACCAACTTTCAATCAAGACATCATCAGTGGATAAACCTAATATTTGACTACACTGTATATTTCTAGACAAGTATAATTCAAAATCCTCAGATCGGTCCACTTCAGTGTCTGGACAATTAATAACTTCTGGTGCTGCATCTGCTTGTTGCTCCAGAATTTCTTCATTTTCCTGCCAGATTTCATCATTTTCCTAGCAAATTTCGGTCCTGAACACATCCAAAAAGAGTATTAGTCCTTTCAAGTATAAATCCAACCTTGTAAGGAAAGTTAAACAATTAATTTCACTGTGTTCCATAGTCTGGTGTATCCTGCAACAGGTAGATAAACCAAAGTTAGACAAACTATGAGGGTAAAGCTGCCTATTCAAAGTTTCTTGAAATAAAGGAATGTTAACTTGACAATTGCCTTCATCTACATCCATCAAAATGAGACTCTATTTTCAATTTTTTTGCATTTTAAAATTTTAATGAGATCTATCATATCTCAGAATAAAACTTGAAAGTTCAGAAAATCAAACAAATCTTTGAGGCTTAGGGCTAGATCTTTGCAAAGGTGCAACCAAAACATCTCAGATAAGAGATATTTGCAGACATTTAACTCAAATGCTGAAATATTTATGTAATATTTGCAGAAATCCAGAAATCACAGCTCTCGCCCTCCTTCTAGCGCCAATTTATGTTGCGTTAGAAGCGAGGGGCCTGCAGATACGTTAGCAAGATTTAAAGCGGGCTGCTAAACAGAAGCAGGGGATATCACGTCAACTGAAAAGAATTTATTATTCGGCCCTCCTTCTATGTTGAAATCCAGAAATTCTCTGTCCAGCCCTCCTTCTAGCGCCAATTTATGTTGGTCATGATGTTAGTCATTCACAAACATAGAATAAAAGTTACACAACAACCTTTACTCATCTTGAAAGATACGATGAATTCAGAGAATTCATGATCCCAAGTCTCCGTTGATTAGGTCTTAATCTACTGACGTTACTCAGTGGTTGATGTGTGTTGCTGTTTTCCATTCAGGGGCCTTACGTATTTCTGCAAAGTTCATCATTATTCCTCCAAATATCCTGCTCTGTATGTCTGCTCTGCATAAATCTCCAATAATTCTACCTCTGCACTGTGAATTTAGTCAAATAATGTGCCTACAGGCTGATATTTGCATGATTTCTACCATTATTTGCAATTCTTTGCATGATATTTTCAATACTACATGCATTTAACTCAAATATGCTAATGATTTTTAGTTACCTACGGGATTTCAGCATATTTCTCTGTTTCTGCTTATTATTTATCATGATTTGCAGTTATGGTGATGAATTTATGAAATTAAAAAAAGGAAAAGGGTTAAAGAATGAGATTCCCAAAACTACCTGACTTAGATCACTGATCCACATACAAGCTCCCATACATGCAATGAAAAGAAGGAAACTAGAAATCATACTTCACCAGGACATTCCACAAATCCGCATGATCTAGTGCAAATCTTCAAAGGAAAAGTTGATAACAACATGTAATGAAATGAAAGCACTTCTAGTTGAACACAGCATTCACCAGTACATATCCAGAAATCAACAAGAAGATTACGTAAAATTTACAATCAGGATGTAATCTGAAACTTCATATCCATTCAGTATGCTCAAGAACAGGTACATTTACAGTGATCTGAAGAAAGAACCTTGACATTTCAACAATTCTATCCTCATTAGTCTCAGTAATCCGATCTCCTAATTGATTCTACAATAATTGGCCTTAATGCGCCAGATGCGTCTGTGTATTGATCTATCTCTTAATGTATCAGGTTCTGGCCTTTATATAGAACAAATGCCAGAAAACAGTTACAATGATCTAAGGATCAGGATCCTCTCATAACAATCAACGGTCCAGATGAAAAGCACATGCTTCGCCAGTTGGCAAATGTACAGCTGGCACAGAATATTCCAACATCTTCAACCTGATTCGGTCTCCAGCTGGCAAATAGCATATTTGACAATATCCTCCTCACTTCTGGTTCATGTTGCCTCCTTGTGCAACTTTGTAATGCTCAGCTTCATCAGCAGCATCATGACTTCTTGCAAATAAACAGACAAACATTAAGTTCATCATCATGTGGATAAACAACAGGAATTTAAACATTTTATTAAACAAGCCTCCAAAATGTGCAGCTACAGGTAATCGAGCTTCAAATCAGTGGAAAATTATGCACTAAATGCATAAACAACATCAAAACACTCGGGTCAACCATCGTTGACTGGAAATCAGCAATCAGGTCTTCAAATTTCCATTGCTTCATTTTCCCTCCCATTTTCTTGTATATCGGGCTCCAAATATGATCATGTATCTCAAAATATACAAGGAAATAACCGCTTTTAACAAATTATTTCAAATCCGGCTTTGCATGCTCTATTTGTATGTTTCGGGTCATCATCATATTCGCATCGGTGTGACCACATATGATCGGGGTAACAATTTTACCTTAGGCCGACGGCAACAGTTATACCGACGCCAAAAATCATGATGATGATCAACTCTATGTCTTCTATCAAGCTGCAGGATATCATGAAATATGATGCTCCTCCCTTCCGAATGCTCTGATGAAAAGCACATCAGGATGTTTCACTTCTGCATATTGGGGAAAGAAAGACATCATCGTCATCATCATGTCGAAGGAAAATAGGAGGATTTGGAATATGATCCTACTGCTGAGGAAAGGAATATGATGGTGACGTCATCGTCATATTCGGGCTTCATTAAAATGCAAAAGATGACGTCACCGTCATGTTTTGTTAAGATCAGGGGATAAATGTAATATCGGGTCACCTAAGGAAGATGATCGGGTGGTGCATGTAATATGACCCCTTTGCGGCCAAGGTAACCCTCTCGAAAGATCGGGATGATGATGATCATCAGGATCATATCCGCACTAGGTGATTTAAAATATGATCCTGCTGAATGTCCAGATGACGTCATCAGGATATCCGGGGCTTTTGTTGAACTTAGAACATGACGTCATCGTCATATTCGCGAACCGGATCATGTTTTGGAAAATATCCTGCCGAAGGAGAAATGTGATGGTGATGTCATCCTGATATTTGCTTCTTCGTTTATCAGGTCGGGATGACGTCATCAGGATATTTGCAAAAAGGTTATATTTCTCGGTAGGAGGACATTACGAAATATCGGGTAGACAAACAAGATCATGATGATCTTGACAACATGACTTAGGAATGGAATATCACCCTCCCTTTGAAAGATAGGGTGATCATCATGATTGTGCAAAAGGAGATCAGGAGGATATGAAATATGATCCTGCCTTGAAAGATCAGGATGATGATGATCACCAGGACTTTGACGGGCGCATGCAAATTATGCAGATGGTGGATTTTCTAAGTAGGGTGATATTATAATATCAGCATGATATTATAATATCGGGTGATGTTAAAATATCATGATGCTCACGATGTGCCCAAGGTCATTTGACGGGTAAAACACACTATCACTTAAGATTGACGTCCGGATATTGGGACTGCATGATTTTTATCGGGTGATAGACCAAGATCATGATGATGACCTTTCGCGATACAAAAGACCGCTCGACGGGGAAAACTTACTATGACTTAAAGTTGACGTCCGGATATTTCGACCTCAGGATATTATCGGGGGGCGTTTCAAATATGATGATGATGTTCTTCATACAGCAAAACTGAGTTTATAAAATATGACCCTCTTCTTGCGAATATCAGGTTTGACCAAAACTTTGACTATGCATAACTCCTTCATATGGACAAATTTTCAAGTGATGTAAAAGGCAAACCTGCATGGAATTTCAAGCTCTTTCTAAATATGAGGTCATAAAAACAAAATATGAACTTTGACAAACTAACCTCATGATGATGACCAACCTCATCGAATATCATGATGATGATGCACCTGACTCATTTTTACCAAACCGCCAGAAAGCAGACAACACAAGGCAAGCCAAAAGTTGGGTCCCTATTTTGATAAGTTAAAATGGGGCATGTTGTGTAACCACACAATAGAGATCTACACTTTCTTATGAAATAATCTGGACTAGATGACTTTGTAAAAGTACTTCAAGCTAAATTTTCCTAACACTAGTAATGACCATAACTTATACTTGACATGTATAAAATGTATAAGATATAATTGAACAATTTTATAAAATGTGGTTTATAAGAGACAATTTGTATAAGATAAAATTGGAACAAGCTATAAAAAGTGATTTATAAGTTCATTGAAGTTCATACATTGAATAGACATATATAATGTATATTGATGTTTAATACCACTATATTGATGTTGAAACATATGTGCATATAAATACAATTAAAGCTTATCCACTTTTAGCTGAAGACGAGAAATTATATTTACATAATTTATATGATGAAATTTTTTTACAGTGACAATCATGGTAGATCGACTTGATGAGAACCTGCAAAAATCATTATTGTAACTAAAGAAACTATATTTTATGAGTCATGTAACTAGATAATTCATATGAGAAAAGAACAATACATACTAAACCTAGATATCCTAGATATAGATTATATGAGTCATGCATCTCGTGAACCCTACAAATCCTAGAAATCCTAAATATAGATTAGTTATTCTAAGAGGATGGCTTAAGGGGAGTTAAGAGATGTACCCTAAACCCTTATCCCATAAAGATTTGTTATTCTTTGCATCTCATGAACCCTATGACCTAAAGCCTAGGAGATGCAAGATGATGGATTAAGGGGTTCAGATAAGAGGATATGGCTTAAGGGTTCCTAAGAGGATGGATTAAGGGGAGTTAAGAGATGAACCCTAAACCCTTAACCCATAATATATTTGCTATTCTAACCATCTTGTGAACCCTATAAACCCTTAACCCTAGGACTTAAAGCCTATGATATGAACCCTTAACCTATAATAGATTCAAGTTATTCTAATCATCTCATGAACCCTAGAAATCCTAAACCCTTAACCATAGGACCTAAAGCCTAGGATATGAGGAGGGATTAAGGGTGGATAGGAGGATATGGCTTAAGGGGTCCTAAGAGGATGACTTAAGGGGAAAATTAAGAGAGCAACTTAAGGGGATGCAAGAGGACAGATTAAGGTAGATAGGAGGATATGGCTTAAGGGGTCCTAAGAGGATGGCTTAAGGGGAAAATTAAGAAAGTGACTTAAGGGGATGCAAAAGGATAAATTAAGGGTAGATAGGAGGATATGGCTTAAGGGGTCCTAAGAGAATCGATTAAGGGGATATGAAATCAATTATAAACTTTTTATAAAATGACAATGAATTATTTAGTTTTATATTTTGACTATCAATTAAATGTATCTAGAACTATATATAGTTACATGTATCTAGATTCAAATATCATTGTAATATATATGCATGGGCCCTCTCTCTTTTGTAATGCATCTAGTTTTGGGAGACCTGAAACAAAAAATGATTTAAAACTATAATTAGTAAATGACTAAAGACTAACATATATAAATATATATATAGACATGTATATGCGATAAATTTTTAACTATATATATACAACTATATACTTACCCATATTTATTTACTCCGTTGTACCATCTGCATCCTCTTTTTTTTCTAATGCACCTATGATTGTCTCATGATCATCCATTGAAAGTGTCCATAACACTTTATTAGTAGGCCTCCCTTTATATGTCACTAGTTTTATATTGGTTGCCAAAATCAAATGTGAGTAATGTATAATCTTCTTGTGTCTTTCATAGTCTTCAAATGTAGGCATGACATTCTTTCTTATTAGATATTTTCAAAGCCAGGTGCCAACAACAACCATAGAATCAGTTGGACACTCAAAGTTGTCATCATACACTCTAGGATGTACCAACTTATGTTTTCTCTCAATACATCTAGCCAATCAATGCTTCGCCTCCTCTTCATTCCCCTCAGGTGCAACAACAACATATACATGTCCTATAGAAAAAAAATTAATTCAGTAAAGAGTGACATATGTTTAATTCACATATAAAAATGTATACATATATAATTGAATTCAATTTTTAATGTACCTTCTTGTACAAGGTTTGAAACACGATCATAATCATCTAATGCAAACAGTTGATTATCTTCAATTGTCATTCCATGTTGATCATGTGTCGATGTAGGTGTTAAGGCTCTTTGTTGCCATTCTTTGACCCATTCTGTATTTTCACACGCCTCCCAATCACCTGCAATACAAAATTGACAAAAACATACAAGCTCCCTTGTCCATATTGTCCATGTGTTTGCATTGGAACTCTTAAACGAATACTTTGCATATCCATTAATTGTTTCACAATCTTGTCGAGTAAGAATATCATTTTCTTCAACTAACCAAAAGAAGCGTCGAATTATTGAGTTGTCACTTGTTCTTGTAGATAATTTTGCATTGCACCAATCTACAATTGCATGTGCATATCTAAATTCCACTACATCCTCAAATTTTAGTTTCTCTCTAGCAAGAGTTCTTTTCACACATGCACCTGCTCCATCATGTTCTCCTTTACCATGTCTAACTTCAAAAAAACTCCATATGTACTAGATATTATTTTCCTCATGAACTCTACATAACCAATAAAATATTCTAGCATTCTTGAATTGACCCGTGCAATTATCCAACCATATGAGATGTTCTCTCATTTGAATTCCTCTTTGTTTTAAATTTTTATAAAATGTATCAAAACAATATTGAACAAACGCAGGTGAACGTAATCGATTATCACTCACTCACATAAAAATGGTACTCTCTCAAAAAATGTCTATTATCTTCTCTACTATCATCTGCATGTCTATATATAATATGAACAAATATGGCTACTTGCACTGAATTATAATATTGTGATTGAATTTCTTCTTGTGGACTAAGAGTATAGTTTTTAGCAAAATGAACAACTGACAATATAGTTCCAACTAGGAATGTGTTTTTATATGTATGAAATTGACCGTCAAGCTAATGAACATTTTGAGAGTGTTTTAGATATTTAGGTACAATCTTATCTTTAAATTCTTTAATAAATGCATGCACACTAAATTTTTCCACAACTAGCTCACAACGTTTTCCAATTTTTCCATCCTTTAAAGAATATTCAACATTTTTAATTTTTTTAACATCCACTAATTGTTGTCCAAATTCATGTAAACTAGTTTCATGCATACATTCTCCTAACAATGAAAAATTACCACATCTATCGCATTATCCATAAATACATGCATTTAAATAAAATAAGTTTCCATTAAGGGGTTCACAAAACAAACCTACTATAAAATCTTTGGTTGTTTCAGGTGGCATATTAATACCACAAATGTCCTGCATAATTTGGTTAGCATGCAAAGTACAACACATATAACAAAAAATATCATAATAATAATGAAATTGTACATGAGTTTTACAACAACAGGAGATTCGTTGTTTATTAATTCTAACATACCAAGGTTTACATTTTTCGAATGATCTTTGACTTATGCTAATATTTGGTAAGAATGAATCATCTAAAAAAAATTTATATAATTCAGTTTGAGTCATATCTAATAGATGCTTTGGATGAGGGTCATGTATTTTTTATCCCACCCTTAATTTTAAAACATCTCTAATATTAGGTGATACTCTTGTATTATCATGCCAAAATTTTTTGATTAAAGATTTGATTTCATTAGTTAATTTCATAGCTGACCTTGGGAGTCTACCACTAAAACTCTAACATTGATTAATTGGATCTTTTTCAATACTTTCTCTTCTTTTAGCTACTCTTATCAAAGTTTTAGGATTTACTTTTATATATTTACTAATCTTACTTAACATTCTTTTATTTGAAGTTGATTTATTAAGTAGAGTAGTTGTTATTGCATGACGAGCTGCATTCTTATCTATAGCTCGACTTTTCTTTCCTATAGAATCAATAGCATTGGCAACACTAGATATGACTTGTTCTACTGAATCATCTTTCATTTTTGGTTTTACAAAAATGCCTAATTTTTTCATCACTTTTCGCATTTTCCACATTTTCATCAATTGCATCATGAGTTGACATTAGAATCCTAATTTCTTTCTATATAATCTATTTCCATGAGTTCTCATTTGTGTCCAAGAAACTTTACCAGGAAGGTTATCTAACACATCTCTTTCAATTGTAAAAAAATGTTTTCATTTTCATTCATACAAGTGGTTTCATTTTCATTGAACATGCAAGGGGTTTCATTTTCATTGAACATGCAAGGGGTTTCATTTTTATTTTCAAACATACAAGGGATTTCATTCTCATTTTCATCAATATGAGGGATTTCATCATTATTTTGTTTTTGCATTGTTTCAAAACTAGAATTATTGATACCATCAATGGTGTATCTAGCTTCAACTAAATAACTAAGTGATATATTATCAAGACTTGAGTTTGAAGACATACCCACATAAATTGTTTCAATACGTGCATTTTCCATATCATTGGGAGGTGGATTTGAAGATAAACATGAAGTTGTTTGCATAGGTGCTATTTCCATATCATTCAAAGTTGAAGTTGAAGGCATAGTTGGGTTTGTCTCCATAATTGCATTTTCTTCCATATTCACCATACATTTGCATCATCTACTTTCATCCCACCCTTCATAGTTTCCTCTTCAACATTCATGGAACTAGATGCTACCAAATTTTTCATTTGGTGGATTCTTTCTCATCTATCCCTTTATCCTTTTGCCTTCATTTCTCTATTTGCTTTAATTTCTTCGGGTGTCATTAACTTTCTACATCTTTGTCTGTCTTTCTTTTGATCCCATGATTAGCAAACCCTCTTGATAAAAAAATAAATGAATCTTAACAAGGATTTTTCAATTGCCACCTCCTTCAAATATTCAAATAAAACTATATAATATGGAGATCATTTCTTCTATAAACTTTGAAGTATAAAAACATCATGAATACATTCAAAATCTCTCTTTTTCCAAATCTTCTTGTAAAAAGTCCTTGTACTTGATTCCACTTCAGAAAATTCAATTTGCAGTTGTCTCTTCCAAAAATTTGAATAGAATATGACCTATTAAGTGATTGTACAAGACAAGAATGCAATAAAATATGCAGAAACTGGTGATGTTGGTCCGTACTGCAAAAAGAGAATGTTGCAGGGAAAGAGTGCTTAGTTGGTTTTTTCCAAATTAGGGAATAATGGATCTATTAGAAATGTTTATGCATTATGTAACATGTACGTGTTTCTTTTTTCAAATGGCCAAATAGATAATGCGTACGTGTTTATAAAATGCGTACGCATTTTTCTTAAGAACGCATACGCATTTCTTTTAGGAACACATACGCGTTTCATAACATGTACGCGTTTCAAAATTTGAATTCTCAATACACACGAAGCCTCGATTTTAGGCTTAGGAAAGGCTTGGCAACCCGACCCTTAGCCTTTAACATGCAACTAAAAAACTAAGGCAAGTTCACTTGAGAAATGTAAAACTTTGACGATATAGTTGATGGACCTTTTTTATAATTAATCTACAAAATTAAAATCCATTATAGAACAGGATGTCTAGTTTCCAAATATATAAGTTTTGTTAAGATTGGTTTATGTTTGATATTTTTTAATTAATTTCTAAGCAAACTGGTCTATAAACTTGAAATATTAGGTTTTTTAATTTTTTAATAACTTTTTTTTGGTTATTTTTTTGTAAAAAAATATATGACATAAATCTTCAGACAATTCTCTACACAATGAAAAAAAAATTTTAAAAAATGTTTAGTTTAGGTCCAATTATGTTGTCCGTACACGTTGATTTTTAAAAATAGCATTAGGGCCAATAAAAATTCAATTAAAAAAAATATTCAGAAAAAAATTACAAAAAAAAATCCTCATCAATCTTCATGTTGTTAGGTATCTTTTCCCAAAAGGAATTAGAAAAATACATTCATTTAGGTCAAAAAGTGGTGTCCGTACACGTGCATGGTATGGTAAAAAAAATAACTTTTAAAAGGTGGCTTTTATAAATACCTATCAAAATTGAATTTCTGTCATCTAAGTTTTTGAAAAAATTACATATTTAGAAACTAGATTCAAAATACTAAATTTCATATTGCTGACTATTTTCAAGATTCATTGTGTAAGTGCTTCAAATTTTCATTCCAAGTGTGACAAATTATGAAAAACAGCAAAAACACTTCCACTTTTTGAACTTTTTGTGGACCCAACTTTTTGCATCAGCCCTTACCTTAGTGACTTGTTATGTAAGAATAATGTAATAAGGGGGGAATGATAACATAGAAATTCTATTACATTGTTTCTATTAGCCTAGATAGTGGTTATGTTCAACTGACCACTGATTATGTTGTTATAGTTACTCAACTATATTTCTCCTTGTATAAATGCTTATGTAGTTCATCAAACATATCAATCAAGCATTTTATTGTTTCACTTACTACCCTATTTATTTTCATGGTGATTCTACAAGGACCAACAATTAGTGGATATTCATGGAGTTATGGATTAAAATTGGATAGGTGATATCAATAGTAGGAGATCCACTGGTGGTTACAATTCCATTTGATTGAATGACACTATCAGTTGGATAAGTAAGTGGTAGGTTGTGGTCACTTTGTTCATAATAGAAGTTGAGTACATGGAAATTTCTCATACTTGTAAAGAATCCATTTATCTTAAGAGAATGAGTTCAAATGATTTCTTATACTTTTAAAGAATCCATTTATCTTAAGAGAATGTGTTCAAATGTAGGCCTGACTCAGGGAGCTATTAAGGTATATGTGACTATCCAAGTGCCATATATATCTAGGAAGAAAACTAACCTTTCATGCAAGGACTAAGCACATTGGTGTCTAATACCATTTTTTTGTGACATGATAGAGGATGGGAGAGTGATGTTGGAGAAAGTTGACACTTTGTAAAATGTTACTTGAATGTATGACAAATCTATTGATCATAGATAATTTTATGTGGTGTTGTGAGTCTATGTACCTCCTAGTCCCTAGAAAATTAGTTGATGATGTTGGTACTCCTTTTTTTCTTGTAAAGTATTCAACAAGTGGGACACTATTAGGAAAGGTGTCTAAACCTTGCATCTTAATGTTAAGAGCATAAAAAATACACTATTTGGCTATAGAACAGAAAAATTAAATTTTTAGCCTATAGAGATCATTTTTTGTCCTAGAAAAAGTTAGAATGGGCTATTTGATCTCTACAATTAAAAATAGGGGGCTCAATCAATTTCTCAAATCAAAATTTATGGACTTTTGAAGCTAGGTCTCCCCCATAATAAATGTAAGAACATCTATGACACATAAGAGAGTTGTAAGAGTAAGTTACACTTGTTGACCAACATATGATGCATGTTACGGCACATTACTTAAGGCATCTTTAGATGGATATAATGAAACCAAAATGGAGTTCCCAAATTAGTGACTAGATTATGATGAGTTTATGGTAGGTGGAAGGAATATACTATTTTGGCCTATGGACTCATCTTGGGAATTGGGATTTGTATCTTTTACTATGGATTTGGTCACCACATTTTGGGTGGGTTTAGTTCCTAGTTTAGTAATTACCATTTGATGGTTTCATGTATTGTTTGTCCTATTTATTGGGTTCTTGAGTTAGAGGTTTCATAGTGAGTTTTTATAGGTATTGTTATGCTTCCATAATTGATCTAGATCTCTTATTGGTGATACTAAAGTGAAGGCCTAGACTCTGCAATTGTATTGTAACCATTGATTACTACATGATACATCAAGTTTCTTTTGAGTCTGATGCAGGGGCATTATTCTATTTTTGTGAATCACAATTTTGTGGAGTTTTGTTTTAATTTTAATTGGTTAAGTTGCTTCCGATTTATGTTTTTTTTTTAACTTTATTAGTTTACAAGTTGGGAGATGACCGTTTGAAGGAAGTTTTGAAAGATACTTGTCACAAAAGGGTAGAGGAAAGGTCATAGAAGGAAGAAAAAAGCAGAAAGGCAAGGAAGTTGAAAAGAACACAGTGGAAGAAGAAACGTCGATGACCGAGAAAGAAAATCGTGGAGAAGTAGTTAGTTTATGCCGAAGGTTAGAACTGCCAGAATAATAGGAAGAGAGATAACAAGTAAGAGAAATAGATCATAAAAAAGGGTCTAGTTAACAAAATGGAGGAGGGCAGACAACAGAGTCTAATAAGGGTAGAAAAGAGGAACCGACTATCTATTGAGGAATGAATGTAGAACGAGTGCATAAGATATTCTATTTGTGGACTTTTGGAATAGAAGAGTAGAGGTCGTAGAAGATGGAGGAGAGGACAATATGATGGAGAAGAGAGTCGAAACATAGATTGGCATGTATATGAAGGATGATTCAATCTAGAAGTGAGGATCTCTAAGAACTATATTTTGTAAGAATGATTCTATTAAGATGAGACTATGTATCCATGGCCGAATTGGCAGAGTACAAATAAAAGATTCTTATTTTCAAAATTCTTGTAATTCTTCTAATGTCATTTGAATACTTAAGTTACTGTCCTCAGATTATGTTTCATTCATTGCTTGAGTCTATCCTAGGAAGATTCCTGTCTCTGAGAGATAATTTTATGTCTAGATTGAATTCCTGTAGATGTATGTTTCCAGCATGATAAATGATAAGTTTCATATCACTGAAATTAGTCTTGTTCAGGGTTCTTGTTATTAAGAATAACCTAGGGAGTTCTTGTATCTTGGAAAGTTCTGCTACATAATTGTTTATATGACTATCCTGGTTCCTGTCACTGCTGAGACATGAAGTCTATAGAAAGATGTTTTATGATGAGAGATCATACATTTAGTTATTAGAATTTGGTGTCTAAATAGATACTATTATTATTTGGGGTATCAGAGCATGTGCATGGGAGGGAGTGTGTCATCATTTGATATCTAAGCATAAAAGTGTATGGATGATGCCATCATTTGGTATAAGAGCATAGAAGGTTCTGAGTGTTGGTAGATCACCGATGTGAGGCAACCTAGCTAGAACCCATGGGTAGCAAAGGAAAGAGAATGTGAGTACTGCAGAAACATCAGAGCCAAAGGATTGGGTAGAAGACACATAGTGTGTTCTAGATTGTTGGAGGATATTTCTATTGGGTTTGTTGTGTTGCAGATTGATGCAATAATAAGAAAAGTGTGGCACAAAAAGAATGGGAAGAAGGAAAAGAAAGAAACCCTAGGTGAGGTGTTTGGAAGATGGAAGAAGATAGAAAAATGTAGAAGCAAATTGGGAAAGAGAGTCTCACAAAGAGAGACAAGAGAAAAGAGAAGAAAAAGAAACAAGATGCAAAATTTGAGAAAGAAAGGATGAAGGGTATGCAGATGAACAAGTGGCAACCAGATTTGAAGGTAAAGTGGCAAGCAAAGGGGACTAGAGAAGATATTGCAAGGAAAAAGGCAAGAGGACCAAGTGCAACAATGAAAAGAGGTCAGCCCAAGGTTGAGGCAAGCGAAGTATGGAAAGAAAAGAGTGTGGTAGTAGAGAAGGCAAGTGGTGCTACAATAAATGATGCTGAGAGAAATAAAAGAGTAAAAGTGGAAAAGGATGATGGTGGCAAAGAGCATGTAGAGGAACCTAATGTGAATAACATTGAGGTAGTAGATTGGCAGCAGTTAGAGAATGCCCCATATGTTGTGAAAGGTAAACAAGTTGAGTTAATTAATGATGCTTTTGAAGCTTTGGATGATTTTGTTGAAGGAAAAGATAAGGAAAAGTTGAACCAAGTGCTAGGTGAACAATCTGAGTTTGATGGTGACTCTTTTGAGGCTTTGAATGAAATTTATAAATATGAGATAGAGATGTGGAGGATTGTGGATGAGAAGGACATGAGGAGGAGAAAATATAAACAGAAGAAAGAAGGTAAGCAAGGGTAGATTGGGAAGTGCAGTATGAAAAATTACAAGTATGACAAAAAAGAAAAAGTTGGTTGGAAAAGTTGAACATAAAAAGAGGGTAGCAGTGGCATATGTGGCAAAACATGAAAGTGCAGATTTGGATATGGGAGCAACAATGATCCAAGAGGAAGAAGGCAAACTAAAGAAGAATGAAAGCAATGCAACGATAAAATCAGAAGAAGGGGCAACAACAGAAAACACTGAAGAGGATTTTTGGAGGCAATTTGCAGCCATTGAGCATGAGTGGAATGAAAAGGTTGAAGGTTTGAAGATGTGTGGAATAGTGAAGGACACCCCGAAGGAGGTTGTTGATAATGACATGGAAGTTGTTGCCGAGATGCAGTCAGAAGTTGTAGTAGTCATGGCATATTTTGAAAGGAATGTGGTAAGTCATGAGATCGAAGATGAATCTGAAGATAATTTGTTGCAGCAGTTGTCTGTAAAAGAAGAGTGGTTGGAAAACATGTTGAATGAGTATGTTGTGTATGACATTGAAATGATAGGAACAACTGTAGTAAATGTTGATGGTGAAGTGAGGGATGTTGAAGATAAGGAAATCTTACCATTTGTTTATGGTGTGTTGTATGAGAATAAAAGAATGATCAAGAATTGGAGGTGGAAAATAATTGATGAAGATAACCTCCTGAGAGCAGCACACAATGTTGCACAACAATGTTGGAGGAAGGTAGCCAATGAGCCAAAAAAATTATGGAAGAAGCGGAAGAAGTGTATTGACGATTTACTTGGGATGAATCACCACATGTGCAGGAGCACATGATCTTTAGTCTCCTGGGGAGTCTGATGTAGGGGCATTATTCTATTTTTGTGAACCATAATTTTGTGGAGTTTTGTTTTAATTTTAATTGGTTAAGTTGCTTCCATTTTATGTTTTGTTTTAAAGCTTTATTAGTTTGCAAGTTGGGAGGTGACCATTTGAAGGAAGTTTTGGAAGCTAATTGTCACGAAAGGGGTAGAGGAAATGTTAGAGAAGGAGAGGAAACGTTAGGGAAGGAAGAAAAAAGAAGAAAGTCAAGGAAGTTGAAAAGAACACGAGGGAAGAAGAAATGTCAATCACCGAGAAAGAAAACCATGGAGAAGTAGTTAGTTTATGCCGAAGGTTCAAACTTCTAGAACAACAGGAAGAGAGATAATAAGTAAGAGAGAGATCATAAAAAGGGGGTTGGTTAACAGAATAGAGGAAGGCGGACAACAGAGTCCGATAAGGGCATAAAAGAGGAACTGACTATTTGTTGAGGAACGAATGCAGAATGACCCCATAAGATATTATGTTCATGGACTTTTGGAATAGAAGAGTAGAGGTTGTAGAAGATGGAGGAGAGGACGATATGATGGAGAAGAGAGTCGAAACATAGACAGGCATGTATCTAAAGGATGATTCAATCTGGAGGCGAGGATCTCTGAGAACTATATTTTGTAAGAATGATTCTGTTAAGATGAGACTGTGTATCCATGGCTGAATTGGTAGAGTACAAATAAAAGATTCTTATTTTCAAAATTCTTGTAATTCTTCTAATGTCATTTGAATACTGAAGTTGTTGTCCTCAGATTATGTTTCATTCATTGCTTGAGAGTATCCTAGGAAGATTCATGTCTCTGAGAGATAATTTTATGTCTAGATTGAATTCCTGTTGAAGTAGGTTCCCAGCATGATAAATGATAAGTTTCCTATCACTGAAATTAGTCTTGTTCGGGGTTCTTGTTATTGAAAATAACCTAGGAAGTTCTTGTATCTTGGAAAGTTCTGTTACATAATTGTTTATATGACTGTCCTGGTTCCTGTCACTGTTGAGACAAGAAGTCTATAGAAGGTTGTTTTATGATGAGAGACCAGGCATTCAATTATTAGAATTTGGTGTCTAAATAGATACTGTCATTATTTTGGGTATCAGAGCATGTGTATGGGAGGGAGTGTGCCATCATTTGATATCTGAGCATAGAAGTGTATGGACGATGCCATCAGAGTCTAGGGTTTTTGTCTCCCCAAAGGGTTTTCCCATGTAAACCATTATGTTATAATATATTAATTTTATGTTTATTTCCTTGTAACTATATGATTAATTTAATTTTTCACATACCTCCTCTCATAGATTAGTCTAGGAAGCATATTCTAGAACTCTACTTCCTTTGATATAAGGCTAAGACCACTTACATTATCCTTTTGTGATTAGAGAAAAGGCCAAAATCATGCAAATTGTTCCTAAAACACAACTAGGGAACTGGACACCAAAATGAGTGCAAAAAAATAAGGTGGACATTACAAAGTAAGAAATTTCTAACTTTACAACTATGTGACAACACACTCTCTAAAACTATATATTTCAGTCAAATGGTACATTCTAAGATGACATTCATCTATCCCATAATATATATTTAGAAGTTTTCAAAATCATTTAGAATTATTCCTACATATTCAATTCAAAATAAAGAATGGGAAGAATTTACATATTAAATCTAAATTTTGGAGATGTATAAAATCAAATTCAATGGAAACAAATATCTTTTGTCAAATTTTATTAAAAAATACACCATTTATATAATTATCAATATCTTTTGTCAACTTTTATACAAAACACCATTTATATAATAATAATAATTACAATTAGAAAAACCAAAATAAATTTAAAATAAATATAATATACACTTTTCACCTTACACTAAAGAATATAACTTTGTGTTAGACAAAAATATATGCACAAATTGGTGAACACCAATAAAAAATAAGAGTTTATGCACAGTCGATATTATCGAGAGATTTGCAATATTTAAAATAATTGAGTGACTAATCATTTTTGAGAAGGTGCCAGATACGATTCCTAAAGCTTGTTATTATTCTATTTTATTTTTGGTGTTTTATATAATTGTTATTTTATTCTTTTTAGTTATACGCTTTTAGATCTTACACAAGCATTCATTTTAACTGTTACGAGGTTCGGTCAAACGTTTTTAAATAACATCAAAAGGTCATGTCTCATTGAAAGATTTAACAAATAATTTGACGTAGTTTTTCAATCATACGTACAAGTATGAGTTTGACGGAGTAAGAAATTCACAACATAGAATGAAAGGGTGGCGTATGTTAAATTTTGGGACTCATTCCACAGCGAGGAAGAGTTCTGATTGTACTTGGCCTCAATTATTATGAGCTACAGAAGCTCTTCAGCCATTATAAAAAGCCATTCCTGGCAAAGCTTCCCCCACAGCAAATTTATTCTATTCTCGAACAAAAGTGCAATTCATTTATCGAGCTGTGTAACAATCGGTAGATGAAGACTACTAGTCTCATTGCATGTATTGCCTTGGTAGTGTTGTGTTCCAGTCCTGCCAATGGGCAGCTCAGTTCGACTGCAAGCTACTTACATTAACTAAAGGAGTGACTGTTTTGATTACTTTCAGGTGCTCATACAATTGGTCAAGCGCGCTGCACCACTTTGAGAACCCACATCTACAATGAAACGAATATAAACAGTGCCTTTGCCACTTCTCTCAAGGCTAACTGCCCAAGCACTGGTGGTGACAACAACTTGTCGCCCTTAGATGTTCAAACTCCCGCTGTCTTTGATAACAAATACTACCTAAATCTTAAAAGCCAGAAAGGACTTCTTCACTCCGACCAGGAGCTATTCAATGGAGGCTCCGCTGATTCTCAAGTGACTACGTATTCTACCAATAAAAATACCTTCTTTAGTGATTTTGCAGCTGCCATGGTGAATATGGGAAACATAAGCCCTCTCACTAGAACCAACGGAGAAGTCAGAAAGAACTGCAGGAAACTCAATTAGAAAGTATTCGTTGCAGCTTATAGTTCAATAAAGCCATGTATTAAATGGATGCCATTATATATTGTTGTAGAAGACTGCCTTCTTTGTTGGGAAATAAATGTACCTGAATTTATTTATTTTTTAAATAATGTAGCGCTTCTCTTGTAATTGGATGTGAACTACCAAACGAAACGAAAACTTCAATTAAGTTTTACAATTAAAAGAGCATATATCCCATCCCTCGCATCATAGAATGATTTCAAAAAATAGGGAACATGAAATGGTGGATCTATTTAAAAAAACATAAGAAAGTTAATTTCACTTTCTTTTGTAATTATTTAAATTTTGCTAGTCCTTAAAAAATACATTGTTTTAATTTTCTTTAGTCATCATTAATTATCAAAAATATTTTTTTCATTGTTCAAATATTCTATTATTAAGTTCCTACGTTAAGCTTCGATTCCCTATGTCTTTGTAACAAATGCATGCTGATATTTTGAATTGGTTAAACTCTCAAGAAATAAGAGAAAGACAATTAGTTAACTGCATCCCTTCATATTCCTAATTCAGAGATATTTCTAACTTTAACAATATATTTGAATCTAAATTTACATCTACATCCCAATAGACTATTCCTTGTACAATCTTCATTGCTTGATTGCTCACGTCAGGGGAATTCCATGACAAAAAACTGCTAATGTTTTACTTTTTTTTTTCGTCATGAAACTCTATGCTTTCTTCCATTTACCATGGCCCAAATTCATTCTCACAATAGATTTTTGGTTTTTATTTTTCATGGTGGCTGATTAATTGGGTATGGTGCTTGGATTTTGCAACAAAGGATCATGGAAACTTCATGGAGTGTTAAGGCCAAGGATGATGCAGGATTCAATACCTTTGCCTTGATAAATAGAGCTACAAGCCAAGCTCTAAGGCATGGATGTGCAAAGTGAAAGGGTTATGTTTTTAAAACACCTTTTTGTTTCAACATGGTCTTTTGAGTAATTATTAGAGGATTTATCTTTATGGGATTAAAATTGTTTGAATGCTTGGATTGTGTAAGTTACCTCAGGTTCCTATCACTTTCATGATTTGAATGAGGCTATTTTGTTTTTTCATAATGCTTGTGTGGGAATGGAGTATCAGGGAATCAAGGCAACAAGCATGTGCACAACAATCACTTCAATCAAAAAGCCATGTTTCAAGATGATAAACATCATGATGGACTTTATGAAGGGGTAGAGGTTGTTCTATTCAAATCAGAAATGGAAGATCAGTCACATATGTAAGCTTCCATGAAATTGATTTTTTTGGCATGCTTTAATATAAAAGAATTGATTTTTATTACTTAGATGCAATGCTTCTAAGGAGGGTTGAACTTGAAGACTTTATCTAAAAATTCAAATTGATTGAGTTTGATATTCATGGCTCTGATGTTTCCATAGAGTAATTCAAAAAAATGATATTGATTGAGCTTCTATTATTGATATATTTTCATAAGTTTTAAGGTCACAATGGCCTATTAATGGGAAATTTATAATTATCCTAAACCAAGATTAATTGATCCTCATTTGTTTAAAAATGTGACAACTCTATCAATTTTTGGGATTACAACGATCTCATAAAGTAGACCCCTTTTTCTAAAACCCAGATGGGTTGAGCTTCTATTAATGCTAAGAAATATTTCTACCTATCAACCATTTAATAGTATCTTTGAGTGGTGTTACTATTAATAATAAACATGAAATAAAAAGTATATTAAAAATTAAAAAAAATTATATACCCATGATATTAATATGGATGAATTTTATCAATGTCTTTTTTATAGAGGCATCAATGGTTCTTTCAAAACATATTAAAGAACTCTTAGAAAGGAAAAGGTATTCCAAGAATTTTATAAAATTTTCAACTAATGAACTTAGTATTAGTGTTATAAAATGAAATTAATATAATAAAATGTGATCTAGAATAACTAAATAAATGTGTGCAATAAGATATAAATCAACTTAGATTAAAGTAAATGATAGTTTAGAATGAATAATTAAATAATAAATATTATTTAAAAAATTGAATGTAAAGGATTAAGACATTTAGTTCTAGGTGTGCTAGTGAATAATAAATTTGATGTAGTAATAAACTTGGTATTAAAAATGATTAGTCTCTATTTAGTATATGTCTTGGAATTATCAGTCTCTGACTTTTTCTTAGGTTGATCCCACAACTCTGGGTCACTTTCAAACAACATGGACCTGCTTATTTTTTAATTATAGTTAAAAGATACATAGGTGCATAACAGCAACAAGGGTGTTGTTGTCAATATTTCAGTCTATTACATTAGGGACTATCACTTCAGTCCTCTACTTATCTACTAATTTCTATAGTGTTTTCACTTCTATAGTCTATTTAATACAAAAAAATGTTACAACTGTACATAAAATGCTTTATACAAAATAGAGGGGCATAAATGTCCCTCCTTCTAGTCTGCTTTCTCTTTCCTTTTGTTAGCATTTCTTTTGGGATCTTGGGATTTGTTGTTCAGGTATCCACTCTTCTCACGGTTGTGATTCTCTGTGGTATAGCCACTGTTATGCAAATGCCACTTCTTATTTATTGATCTCTGCCTTGCCTTCCTCGATCCATTTTTTTGAATTTTTCCTTGGACACCTGCACGGTGATAGATACCTGCACATAAATAGTGTGAAGTGTGAGTTTTCTTAAAAACTCAGTAAGATCTCTTCTACAGCCCTGGTAGATTTCTTTATTTCTTGCTTTCCAAATATACCATAATATTTCTATTGATAAGACCAGCCATAACATATTATTAGTTTTATCTAGGCCCTGCATCTTTCCGATAATAATTTCTAATTTTCTTTCCTCTTTTATTTGCCATCTTTTAACATATCAATTTTGAAGATATTCCAAATTTCGTTTGTAAAAAAATCAATAAAAAAATATGCATTATAGAATTAGATTTTTTATAGATGTTGCAGATGAGTGGGTTCTTATTGCAGTTCACATTTGGTAGCCTTTGCATTAAAAATAGCCATCTAAATGCTATTTTTTTGAGTTCCAAAGTGTTATTCCAATTATGACTGAAAATATGGTTCCATTGATTCCAACTTAATTTCACCTTCCACTTTTGATTCAGATCTTCTACAAGGTTTGGATTGCTATTCAGGAGCCCATATATTTCTTTAGCCTTTATACCTGCAATATTGTTATTTTCCAGCCATTTACATTCCTACACCAAACTCTTATCAATCATCATGTTAGCAGTGAGTAGAATCAGGTTTTTCTTAATACTTTCAAAAAAAAAATTTGTGTTGGACCCAAGTCAAACTCTTCTTTCAGAGTTTCTCATCTTTTCAGTTTTCCATCTTTCACAATATGTCCAAAGCTGGATAGACCTTTTTGGTTCCAAGCCTTAGCAAAACAACCCTACAATAGTGCCAGTGGTTTGTTATTGTGGAAGACATTCCACCAAATGGACCTTCCTAAGAATATTTTATTATTATACATGTCAATTTAACACTTCTCAATAATTTTTTCTTTGGAAACTTCCTAAGATTTCCATAAACTTTTAAATACTTTGGTGCCAATGGGGGCTATTATAAACTTACCAAAGATTAAGTCACAAAGAGGCATGTGTTTCCAGTTTTTGGCTTTTTTTTGGAGTAGAAAGCTTAATGTTATTTCTGACCAAGACTTTCCAAGGTTCATCACCTAAGAGAGCCTTACATATCCACTTTGCTACCAAAGCAATACCTTGTTGCTTTAGATTCTTGAGTCCTAGGCCCACTACATGCTTTTCCATGCAACATATTTCCCACCTGATTGCATGCATTTTCTTATTGCCTTTACCATCTGACCATAGATACTGTCTAATCTTTTTTTGAATCTCTTCCACTTGATAGCTATTAAAGAGCCATGTAGAGGAGTAGTATATGTTGTAGGAGGCTAAGATTTTTTGACATACTTGAGCCCTCCCAGTAAGTGAGAGGTACCCATTATTCCAACTATTTAGTTTTTTCTCAATTTTAGTCTTCACCCACTCCCACATGTCTCTCAGGTTGGGGTTAATTGCAAAAGGAATTCCCAAGTACCTTACCACTTTACATGGTCCCCCCATTGCAGGCCCAACTTTTCAAACTAGGAAGGTTGATTCTCATCCCAACTAAGCATGATATACTTGGCCTTTGAGATCCTTGAATCGGATGCTTTTTCTAAAAGTTCTAATTTACTCATGAGATGGCCCACATTCTCTTCCTCAAGTTTTATGATTAGAGCTATGTCATCTGCAAATTATAGGTTTATTAATTCCTTCGCATTTGGGAGCATTAGACCATTAACTTTGGGACTTAGGTCATTATCTCTGAGAATATAGTGGATAGCATCAACAACTATCACAAATAGTGAGGGGGCAAGGGGGCAACTCTGCATTGATCTTTGCAGTTCAAATCCCTCTATCAAGCTACCATTTATATCTATTTGATCATTTGCATCTTTAATTAGTGTTTCTATCATTCTGTAAAATCTTTTTGGGAAGCCAAAGGCTTCAAGGACCATCATTATGAATGGCCACTCAATTCTGTCATATGCTTTTTCGACGTCAACCAACAACATGTTCCCATGTTTTGTCCCGAGGATCTAGCTCACTCCATTGCCTCCAAACTTGTTAGGAGTTTCTCCAGTATGTACCTCCCTTTGATAAACCATGTTTGTGTGTTGTTGATAATCTTTGGTAGTAGTTATGTCAACCTTAGGGCTATGGCTTTAGCAAAGATTTTGTAGGAGACATTTAATAGGGTTATTGGTCTCCAATTCTTGACAAGTACCTTGTCTCATTCCTTAGGGATCAATTTAATGATACCTTTGTTTATCTTGCTGCCCAGAGAGCCGGCAATAGTTGCCTCTATGTATACATTAAGGAGCTCCTCACTCACCCAGTCCATGTTCCTCTTATAGAATTCAATAGGGATACCATCCACCCCCGGGGACTTGTCATTGTTTAAGGCTAGGATTGTTGCCTTGACCTCCTCTAGGGATAGGTCCCTATTCAGTTTATTAGCCTCTTGGTTAGAAATTTTCTTTGGAATAAGATTTTTGCATTCCTCCCTTGCCTTTTTGCTTTGCTCAATATTGCCCTATGAAGTAAACAACTCCTTATAGAATTGGAGGAAATAGTTTTGAATGTCCTTAGGATCTTTACTAAGGTTATCATTATGCCAAATCGTATTCATTTTTTTCTTTTGCTTCTTTGCTCTTTAGCCAGTTAAAGAAAAATTTTGACCCCCTATCCCCAAGGGAAGACCAGTTCAATCTTGACCGAACCAAGTTGCATCCCTGATCCTTTATTAATTGGAGTTTCCTTTGCTCCCCTTTCATAGACACTACCATTTCATTTAGAGCTACATTCTTTGGATCCTCTTGAATGGCAGTTTCAGCTTTTAGGAGATTTCCTTGCAATAGATTCTCTTTTTTTGTTTGGTCTTTTGTCTTTTGTTGCCTAATTGTTTGGAATATTTTCTTCCAAGCCTCCACATTCATAGTCCATCTCTTTGTTAGGGATTGCATGCAGAAGATATCAATTAAATGCAAATAATGCTTAAACAAAGGAATGGAAATACACAAAAAATAATAACAATGAGAGACAAGTTTTAATGTGGTTCACCCAAACTCGGGCTACATCCACCAATAGAGAGTCCAATATTATTATCCAGTAAATCAAACAGATTACAACTAGCAATCTTTGCAACTTAATACCACTGCAAAATGCTACAATACATCAACGAAAACCCTAACCCTTAGCCTTTTTTATCAAGCCTTATGTCAGTTACAAAAATAGGGCTTTATTTTTATGTCAGCCAATAGAAAAATAACTCCCAACACCTTAATAAAATAATAAAAAATTGTTGGAGGTTTTGGGAGCGCTGCTCCTTGACCCTGCCTTGTATCGTGACAGGGAGTGCACTAGGGGCGCTGCCCCAGGACCCCGTCTTGGGGGAGCTGCCTCTTGACCTCGTTAAATAATTTGGGGGGAACTGTGTCGATAAAAGTGGGGTAAATTTAACCTTTGAGTCTGATTAGGCTCCATATAACAACACTTTCAATGTAGGAAAGCTCCTTGTGAATCCATTTGTTGATTTAGTTGACTGTGAAAATGGCATCATAGCAATCCTTGTCCTCTAACAACATCACATTTAGTAGGAAACATGGACCTCTTCTCTAACTTATTGATCAAATATAGCTAAAGGTGTGCTTCTACTATATGATTTACCTCGAACTCTACTCTTTGATCATCATTAACAACTAAGTATATTTACGAATACCTTGGGGAAATTATTGTATCACAAGGGTGAATTTCTCATAGGCTAACCCCATTGATTGGGTTAGCTTGATGGTCATGTAGATGACTGATGATAATAATTTTGATCAATGTAAGTGATGACATTGATGTGGAGTAGATTTTTTAGTGCTACAAATCAAAATATTCCTACAATGATTCTTCTCTTTACTACTTATGTTTTTTTCCTTGATGTTCAATGATATTCAATTCACATTAAATTCCTTTTAGTACCAAGACATTGAAATTATCATGTGAAACATGTACTAAGTTCCCATATTGACATCTAGAAGGCATATTGAAATATCTGCAATGACCCCAAACTTTGTACATTTGCAATTCTTAATAAAGGCAACTTTTAAAAGAATTTTTCCCTTTAGGACATAAAGATTACATCACATATTATTTGAAGATATCACTTGTAGATTCTTCATGCAACTTGTGGAATATAGATGTTTGGTTTTTATTTTTCAATGGCCTCATTGACACTATAATTCTATTTGGGGAGTGAAATCCCTCTCACTGATCTTCATGATTCAAATTTCTTAATGATCTAATTTGAATTTTCTTGTAGTTTCCTTTTTCATTCTCCTTCTCATGATTAGTCTCCTCCTTCTCCCCTTAGATTCTCCTACTCAAGTTCCCACATCCCTTTCCCCAAGTGTGTTGGCACCTACAAAATTTTACTCCCAAGAATGCCCTATTGTACCCCAGAAAACCCATCAAAAGTCCTCATTTTGCCTTTGTGTCAAAATCCCTCATGTATAACTGATCAAAGAAATCTTTTATAGGGATTTTTGGTTTGAAAAATTCTAAGTATAAGTCCCCTAGGCTTTTTTTTCTCCCTTAGAAAATTTTTGTTCTTTGCAGTGCACTGTCAGCAAATCGAGAAATTCCTAAACTCAAGAACTAGTTCGTAACTTTAAATATTCACTGGTTCAACAATATGGTGATTCACCAACAAGAGATAAGATAGGCAAGGGATGACACAAAAGATGGTGACAAAGTGAATAAAAGTAAAATAAATTATCTAAGGAGTGCTTTTTCAGCAAATTTTGTGGTTCGTGAACCATGTGGTTCACCGACGGGAGGTTCACCCAATGACCACTTTGCCAATAGAGGGCAGATGAAGATAAAGGGCAACATAAAGAAAATTTCTAAGTGGCAAGTTAGAAAAAGGGACTATTTGCCGATAGAAGGAAAAAATGACTAAGGCAAGAGTCTATCAGTAAACCAGAAGAGGAATTAACTAGTCAGATAGTTCACAAATTTGGAGATTCGCCGATAAGGCAATAAAGACATGGGGTGTGTGCAAGAAGTTGGGTTCACTTTTTGGCTAAAAAGTGGAAGCATTTTCCATGAAAATTAATGTTTGTCATAGTTGGAGTCAAAATTTGAACAACTTACACATAGAATCTTAAGAAAGTCCAGTAATATGAAATGTAGTATTTTGAATCTATTTTTCAAATATGTAATTTAGTCTAATGCCCAAATGATACAAACTAATTTTTCATAAGCTTGTATGAAAACCACTTTTTAAAAGTCACTTTTTTAGAACCATACCATGCACGTGTATGACCAACATAATTTGACCTAAATAAAAGTATTTTTCTAAATCCTTTTGGGGAAAGATGTGTATTATAGTGAAGTTTAATGAGGATATTTTTTAATAATTTTTTTCCAAATATATTATTTTATTATTATGTTATTGGCCCTAATTGTTGTTTTTGGAAACCCCTCGTGTACGACCAACACAATTTGAGCTAAGCTAATCATAAAATAATTTATTTTTTTCATTGGGTAAAGAATGATGTGTAGATTGCTGATAAGGGCGTGGTTCAATGGTTAAGTCGCTCAGTTGTAGTGGCAGCCACCAGAGTTTAAATCCCCGCCGGGCCAACAAGCTCGCAGGCTTTATGCTTTCACTGGGCCAATGAGCTCTTGGGTTTGAAGTGTTATTTATAGGGGATGAGGTCCCCCATGTTGTGGCCTCACCGATTCATTGCTCCAGGCAAAAGCATTCATGTAGAGCTGGAGGGCGTGTCATACCAGCATCGTCGGTCACATTAAAAAGTTTACCAGGCACATTATCTTTAAAAAAAAGAATGATGTGTAGATTGATGACATAATTTTTTTCTAAAAAAACTTTAAAATTAAAAGTTATTAAAAAAATATAAAAAATCTGTCATTTCAAGTTTATAGACTAGTTTGCTCATACATTAATTAATAAATAGAAAAAAATTCAAATAAAAAAAATACATATTTGAAAACTACACATCGTCATCTATAATAGGTTTTAATATCGTAAAAAAATTTAGAAAAAAACATTGTCAGCCATATCGGTAAAGTTAGTCTTTTCTCTTGCTCTGAACATGGACTTGTACTTACAGGTCCAAGGCTAGGGGTAGGCTTAACATGCCTTTCTTGAGCCTAAAACCAAACCAAAAACATGGGTGTGGAATTTAAAATTTTAAAAGTGGGTACCTGTTTTGAAACGAGTACCCGTTCTAAAAAATAATAAAAAACAAAATAGGTACCTATTCTAAAAAATAATAAAAACTAAATAGGTACCCGTTCTAAAAAAATAACAAAAAACAAAACAGGTACCCAATTTAAAATGGGTACCTATTTTATAAAACAAAATGGGTACCCGTTCTAGGCTCGGGCGCCCATTCCTAAATGGTTTTAAAATGGGTACCTGTTCCTGTCGGGATCTTTTTTGTTTGATGCTTCCCCTATATGTGGACCCAACTTCTTGCTTTTACCCCGTGCTCTTTGCTAGGTTTTGAAATTGTGAGATTTGGCAATGGAAATGAAGGCAAAAAGTTCTCAAATTTCTTTTTTTTGCCAATAACAAGGCAACAAGGCCCTCAATTTAGAAAAGTTTTGATTGGACGACAAGGAAAATATGACAAAGGTAAAACCAGAATTTAGCTAAGGAGAAAAGGAAAAGGTGGTCTTATTGGCAAACCGACAGAAGGCTAAACTTTCGATAAGGTTTGAATATTTTGAAAGTTGTTGATAAGGCGATAGTGAATGAAAAAGACAAAGAAAGGCATAGTTCGGCAAAAGATAAAGAGAAGAATGAGGTGCTGCACATGGTTCGGAAAAGGTGATATTTGTCAATAAGGCAAAATAACAGATAATGATGAATAAATGCCAAGGTTTTGAAAAGATAGAATTCACGGACCAAAGAGCTAGTAGAGCCAGTTTGAAAAAACAAAGTTTTATCGACCAAGGAGAAAGAAGGATAAAGTTCAACAAATTGAAGATTTGCCAATAAAGGCAAAAGATAAGTAGTTCGCGATAGGGCAAAGTTGCTGACAAAGGGAAAAGGACGTGCCAAGCAACCAAGTTTGAAAAAATCAAATTTTGCTAACCAAAGAGAATGGTTCAACACAGGAAGAATTTGTCAACAAGGGCCAAGTTTGTAAAAATTGAAACTTGCCAATAAAGAAGGATAGGATAAAGTAAGTAGAGAGGTAGCAATGGAATAAGTTTGAGAAAACATAAATTTACTGATAAGGAAAATGTAGTTGCTGGGGAAGAATGCCAATCACGCAGATGGGTATAGTTAGAGTCAGATGGCTCAAAACTAAAAATTTGGACAAACACATTGGGAGTGTTGTAATTTCCTTAAAAGGATAATTCCCTGAAAGTATGCCATGATTGCAGGGATATACAAACTAATTTGTACCTAGAATTTAATGAGTTTGTAGAACAATACTATGCAGGTGATTACCATAGTGAAATTCTTCAATGCACAAAGGACAAATCAGATAAGTCAAATGTTGTAGATGGCAGGGAAAGGATTATAACCTTCCCTCTTTATTGCTCAAAGTACAAGAAGATTGCAAGCAATCTTCCTTTGTCATTTTCTGAATTAATTGAGCATGGGTTTTCTCTTCAAACATGCAAATCTTTTGACAGATTGGGAATGGAATTTATGGGTGCAATCCTTGACAAAGCATAGCACCTGGGAGAATTTAGTGAGTTGAAACGCTATATATGCAGGTGTTTGAATTGTAGAAAGGGTTGGTCAGTTGTTCAATTTCTCAGCAGGGTTGTGAGCTCCAGAAGGCAGATCAAGAAAGGATATTTTTGCAGTCTTTGTTTAACATGAAACAATCATGAAATGTATGTAATAGACTTTGCAAATCTTTGTATCAGATTACTATTTTTCTCCATTGTTGTAGGTGTTTTTCTTAGCAAACCATAATCACAATTATAGTTTTCTTTTTCCACATTTAGTGGTATGAATGTAAGCTCTAATTTGAATGAATGTGGTAGTTCTTAATCCATTTTCAAGATTTGTAAATGGTTATTTCAGTATTGCATAGGGAGGAATATGGTATGGTGTTGGATTTGTTGCAACCTAAAATTTCCTACCATATTTTGCTAAATTTTAGGTTCCCATGATGTGAAATTTGATTACAACACTATTAAAAGGCCAAAGTGAAGCACTATAAAACATCATTCCACAACTAAATGATCCTATTTCAATTAATATAAAGATGGAGATTGCAGATAAAAGTAATGTTTCATCATCAGTACCCATGACATCCACACCAAGCATTATTTTGATGGGCTCTAATAGTAAAAGAAATGAGAGAAATGTCTTTGTCGGAGCAAGGCAGAAGTGGCCCAGTCAGCTAGCAGAATAGAAGACAGCTAAAAAATTAGCTACATTGGCAGTGAGCTTCAGTTGCCATTCCAAGATTGATAAAAAAATTGAAAAATTTGGTGACCTGATTCGGAAGGCCACTGAGCCCCAAATGGTTCTCTTCAACATTTATGATGATTGGTTAAGAACTATCTCTTCATACACAACATTTTCTCACCTAATGTTGACCCTTCCCCCTTTCAATGCATTGATCCCCGCCACACCTCGTAATTCCGAGGCTGAGCATTAGCGAGTGGGCCATTTTCCTTTTGGCTCCACGGAATTGCACAAAGAACCTCCACGTGGCCACCATCTGCAAGCCTTTTCATTTCTTTTGGGAATAGTCCATGTGGTGTAATCGCGTAGTAGTACAAGGAATCTCTGCCTCTGCTAAAATTCTTCTACAAGGGCGCACTACCTTGGGATCCTTTTATAACTATGGCCCCACCACTTAGACAAATGTCACATTATTGCAGCCACCCAGGGGTAAGGCGATGTCACTCATGACGCATTGTGATGTTGCGACATTCATTTTTACAAGGCTTTTAAAGTTTATAATTTAACAAATCCAGACCTGATAGCTTTTCATAAGCATGCTTCATCATGTTTGATATCTGCATTTGTATATCATATGGCATGTATATCATATACAAATCCAATATACATTGGTAGATGTCAAAAGGAATTCAAAACTGATAATTATGTGACCTTACCACTTGTATACATTGCACACATAGAATTGGACCCAAAAATAATATTCAAAACTGGAACAAATGGCAAACTGGTGCGCCTTCAAAACCTTCTTTTGTTTCTCAACCTTCAATCACCCACGGTAGCGACACGTGGCATACTCCGCTGCACTTTAGAAACTTTAGGCATGATATCTCAGGGCCCACCATAATGTACCTCAACACTTCAAAGCTTACTAAAGAAAGAGACACACGGCCAACTCCGCACATTGCAACAAAAGACACATGGCATTGTTGTGTTCCTTCTCGATACCTTTCTCAAAAGTTTTCCCATGAATTCCCACATGGGCGACCCATGGCTCGTTCCAATAATAGATAGAAATTATACAAGAGAAACATAGTGAAAGATACATGGCATAGTTTTGTGGCACCTGGGAACCGCGAACTAAGAAGAAGACACATGGCACTGTCCGCTAGTCCTGGTCATGATTCTTATTACTTCTAATCTCCTTACCATGTGGCAGCTCTACGCGTCTTTTGGAATCATCTTTTCTCTCAGGTTTTCAAAACCGTGCCATGCTGACATGTGGCACTCTCCACGTACAAGAAAGATAACAACACAAATTGGAACACGAACTAGAAATGAAACGGACAGCCATGACCAATTAATATCCAAATGTAGAGTTTTAACTCTACACAAATCACGAACAAGAACCAGATCATTTCAGAGACAAAGAGGGTTAAAATTAAAATGTTTTAATCTGTTGAAAATAATTAGTTAAGTGAAGAATTTCATCGGGTGGTTATCTCAAGTGTCACGACCCTTGGAAATGCAATGTATATATGAAGGATGAAATCAAAATTGAAAAGAAGAATCATCTGTAGCAGTAGATAGGCTCACCCATTCAGTCATAATATTCATATATCACCTCTCACTCATTTGCTCCCATTTCAAAAAAAAACTTATGCTATTAATGTATAAATTTTAAAGTATAATCAATGGAGAAGACTGTTTTAGGTCGGTAATTTATTTCTAGTGTTCAATTGTTGTGTTAATATTCAATCTTATATGTTGTTGTGCTATCTCCAAAGTGGTTTTCCTCTATTATTCAAATTTATACAATTTGTCAGGACACATTTGTTGTTGTTGTGTGATTATCTCGATTGGGTTCTGACTAGAGTGAATTAAATTCCTTTCAAGTAATACATCTTAATTGGTTCCTTCCCGGGATTAAAATCCTTTTGAATTAATTATCTTGATTGGTTTCCCTCAAGTCAAGAATTAAAGATCCTTCCATGATATCACAGTAATTTGGGAAAATAGCACTGGGATTTATAAAGAAGAGTACAGTAACTGACAAACTTGCACGATTTGTACAAGCTATAAACATTCAAAGTGCCCAACAAGTTGAGTTAAGCTGAGAAATAGATCTACCTACCTTATACATCTGTTTCCATCTATCCATCATACAAATTTGACTCTATCCACCCAATAGGATTAGGCACTAGTCATACTTATAACATTTTAATACAAACTTTATCCATATACCTAATTCTCAAAAACATTTATAGTAGGAATTAGTTATTCACCCTTATATCTACTTCACACCCATTTGCCATTGTGAAGGTCAAGTTAAGTCTGCACTAATCATTTAGGTTCACCCACCTAGGTCTGGCAGAGCCTGAAGTGAAGGTTGTTTTAGCCCGTGTCATTAGCCAAAAATGTTAAGAGAGCTTGGTAACCTCTTAGGGTTAACAACCTATGTTTTGTGACCTAATAGAATTGGTGACTTTACTAGGGATACATACAGAAACTCAATAGTAGACCATATTATTAGAGTCAAGAAATTAATATCACAACTCTGCTGGTGGAGAAAACCTAGAAGATTATTTAGTCCTCTTAAATAAGAGGTGGTGACTCTACCTAAAATTCAAGTCATCATTAAAGTACCATAATGGATGGTAGAAGATCTAAAGCTAATGGCAAAAAATTACAATCTTCCCGCATGGAAGGATCCTTTCCAAGAAAAATGGAATATCAAATCAATCAGAATGTGTTGATAATCAAAATACTCAAGAGAATGCTTCAGAACAACCTATAATAACACATAACAGCTTCACTCCCATGCATGAATCAGAAGAATTTCAATCTAATAGTTATCATACCCAGTATGGCCAAAATAGAACTTGTTGTGCCATGCACACATGCCCCATTTTTCCAAATGGAGACCCCCTCTTTTGCTTTGTCTTGGAGTCTCAACCTTTGTTACTTATGATGATGAGAAGGTGAATTTATTCTTAGAGTGCATGATTTGTTACAGATTTCAGTATTTTGCATGATTGGGGTGATTTGATGTCATTTGGAGGTTTCTTGGGTGGTCTTATGCTAAAAAAATAGCCATTTGTTGCTAAAATTGGGTGGTACTGTATTTTGCTCCAAAATCTCATGTCACTGGATATTACCCTTGAAATTGCTTCTATAGGATGTGTCATGTTGAAATTCCTAGTTTCTAGGTCTTAGAATTGCAAAATCATGTCAAATTCCACAAGATTTCACTAAGGGGTTCACATACTTTCATTCTAATGCATGGTCCTGAAGCCCTAATTTGGTTAAGTCTAAAACCCTAAAAATCCTAAAAAATGGCTAAGTTTGAAATCTGGTGGAACCTCAAAATTCTAGAATCTCCATATGAAATCCTATGGATCTGGAACCCATCTCAAACATCCTGAAAGAATATTTAAAAATATTTAAAGTATAACAAATTCAATATCTAAACTTATACTTTAAATATATTTTTAAATATACTTTCACCTTGGCCAATTCAAAATCTAGCGCCAAAAATGCTTTCTACTGCCAAAAGCACTAAAAACAGACCTTACTAACTTGCGCTAAAAACCCACTTCACAGACTTGTGCTAAAATGACCTCCTACCAACTTGTGCTAAAACTTGCTTCTACTACTTTTGGTTGGTTGGTCATAAAAACCCCACTAGGTTGGTACAATCCAAAATCCCCGCCAACGGCATCTATCATAGCTAGCACTAAAATCATGGTCAACTGACTTACGCTAAAAATGACCTTCACTGACTTTAGTTGGACGGACCCAAAATCCACGCTAAGGTTGGATGAAGCAAAAATCCATGCTAAGGTCGGATGGAACCAAAATTCGCGCTAAGGTTGGATGGAGTCAAAATCAGCACTAAGTCAGCGACCCCCAAAATCAGTGTTTTTTAGTATTTTGCCCTGAAAATTGAGTTTTTCAAGGAGCAAATTGGAATTTCTTGATGGATTTGAACCGCATATCTATTTGTCACATCATGATGAACATTTTACCAAGTGTTTGTGGATTTTTGACATGTTTTATGATAATTAATGCTACTGCACATGAAAACTCCGTGACCCCCAAAAATCTTTTTTTTGTAGAAAAGACTATAAAAATGCAAAATAAAAGTTCCCAAATGGATTCAAATGACCCAAAAAAATTCCTGAATCAATATATAGGCCAAATGGGTACTTGAAAATGGTAAAAAATGTAGAAAATCATGCAAAAATCACTAGATTTAAGGGGTTGTTCATAAAGAAAGTGACATTGACAATAAGTTGTCCTGGACTAATCCATGGCTGCAAATGGACACATTTTGATTCAAAATGATGGGAAATAAATTTTTATGATGAAATTGATGCTTCTCCTTATCAATTGCAGGTTTGAGAGCACAAAGGAGATTTTTGGAGCTAATTGGAGCCGTCTTGGAAGGATGAACACACAAAGGTACCTCGTGATGCAGAGAGCCAGCAGAAACGAATGAGGATTTGACTATATCTTCCCTATCGGCAAGAGATCATCCAGTGTTTCACCGAAGTCAAGGATGTCTTCGCTATCAAAAAGACATGAACTATCAGCCGCTCCTTATTCTTTTATCCCGATGGCCAAGTTCTCACCGATACTGTCGGGTACATCGGCCAGACCGATACTATCGGTATAACTTTCTTTTAGTTATCCGATTTACAAACTCTTACCGATGTGCATTGCGTTGAACTTAATCGTCGGTAAGACCTCTTGCTTTGGCCAGACTTCTACTTAAACTCCCGATAATGACTCTCACACCGATATGTCTTCTACTATCGGCATGACCTTCGCTCATCGGTGGGACTTCCAAGTCTTCTCCCGACGGTGCTTCTCACGCCGATACTCTTTATCGGCGACACTCCGAGGATGTCTCACCAATCGGTGAAACCTTGTATTGTTGGCTAAGTGTATTTTCCTTAGCCCGATTTCGTTTCTCTCGCCGATGCGAACAACGATGGTATGTGTCTCCGACACTATACCAATCTTCGGTAAGACGGAGAGTATTTCACACCGATGGATCTCCAATTGTTCTTAGGCGCCGAACTCGGATTCCCTTCGACAGAACAATGGAATTTGGCCGATTCATATATCAACCCTCGATCACTTGTAGCAATCTGATCCCACAGCCAAACTATCCAATTTCACTCTGATTTCCTGACTAGCCACATGACGATGTCTAGTCGAACTTGACTGAGTTCACTGGCTTCCTGGGTAAGAATTCAACAACAACAAACGTGAAAAGTCTTTCCCCCATCACACTGATACTATACAGGGCTTCAGTGGACAGAGGAAAGGGCCTCCATGTATGAATCAAAACCCTACTCCTAGGTTACGAACTAGCCACTGTGGAACCGTGGGTTTTACACCATCTGCACACTACAGAGTCACTATGGATTGACAGATAGCATCCGGTTAGGGTTCCAATTACAAAATCAGGATAAAGATATCAAATCACTAAGAACAACCAAGAAAATCAACACAGATCATACCCAAAACTCTCTTTATTCAGTTATCAAGAAGAACTTGTTGTAATACACACTTCTCTCTCTCCGCTCTGTGTGACATACAACCTGCCTCTAAAGAAGATGTAGAGACAGCAGTTATCCCCTCCAACCGTGCAAATTGATTTTCAAATCAGTTAGCCGTTGGTTTACCCTTCATACAAGCAAAACTACATGTGTGTCTTGCACAATTACATTCATGGGACCAAATTGACCCTTATTACAAAATGAAATGGCTTAAGAGCCTTATGAGACAACAAAAGAAAAGATGACCCTGCACTACAGAGAATGTGCTCCTACACCATACTCCCCCTGCAGGAAAAACTCAAGTCCCTTGAGTTGCTAACTGCTAAAGTGTCTTCCCATGCTTTAGAATATCTGCTTCACTCATCTAGGTTTCCTCTGAATCAGGAAGATCCTGCCACTTGACCAAGTAGTCTTTGTATACACCCTTTCTTGTCTTCTTGACAATTTTGGAATCCAAAATGCATTCCAATTGCAAAGGCTTACTTGGAGGTAAATCTCTGATCCAGTCTTCATCTTCAATCACAGCATCTGAGCCATCTTCAGCATGTAATGGAGGTCTAAAAGGGAACAGGTCTGCAACATTGAAAATGGGAGAGATACCAAGGCCAGGTGGTAATTCTATCTCATATGCATTTGGACCAAATTTATGCACTACCTTACAAGGTCCTATCTTCTTCATCAACAATTTGGTTGGTTGCCCCTTAGGTAATCTTTCCTTTCTGAGGTAGGCCATCACCAAATCTCCTACCTTGAACTGTACCTCCCTTCGCTTCAGATATGCCCTATCCTTGTACCTGGAGACAGTTTTCTCCAACTGAAGCTTGACCTGATCATGTACTGTTTTCATGGTAGCAGCAAAATCTTCTCCTAGAGCACTCCTTTTATCCCATCCTTGGAGGTCTTTGAGTTCAAGTGGTCCTCTTGGGTGGAAACCATAAACTATTTCAAAAGGGCTTTTCCCAGTACTTCTGTTTCTTGAATCATTATAAGCATATTCAGCTTGACTGATCACTAAATCCCATGCCAATCCATGCTGTTTGGTTAGGCATCTCAAAAGGTTTCCCAAGGACCTATTAACAACCTCAGTCTGACCATCAGTCTGGGGATGGTAGGCTGATGAAAAAGACAACTGAGTGCCCAATTTTCTCCATAGGGTCCTCCAAAAATGACCAACAAATTTGGAGTCTCTATCAGTAACAATTGAGAGGGGTAAACCATGAATTCTGACCACTTCTCTGAAAAAGAGACCAGCAATATGAGATGCATCATTTGTGCATTTGCATGGCACAAAATGAGCCATCTTACTGAATCTATCCACAATGACAAAAACACTGTCTACACCCCTTGCTGTCCTAGGAAGACCAAGCACAAAGTCCATACTAATGCTTTCCCAAGGTCTGGTGGGAATGGGCAGTGGTTGGTACAAACCAGCATTAGAAGACATACCTTTGGCCTTTTGACATATGGTACAGCTTGCAACATATCTCCTTACATTTGTCTGTACCTTGGGCCAATAATAGAACCTGGTGACTTGTTCCAAAGTCTTGTCCAACCCAAAATGTCCTCCTAAGGCTCCATTGTGCTTCTCCTTGATGATATTGTCCCTCATTGAACATTTAGGAACACACAACAAACTACCTTTAAATAGGAGCCCTTCTTGCAGCACAAAATCAGAATACTCACCATGAAAAGTGTTAGCCAAACTTGCACACACTTCATAGGCAACCTTGAAATCTGCATCATCCTTGTACAACTCCTTCAGACATTCTAGACCCATATGTTCCATTTGTACCTCCTGTATGACCAGTATCCTTCTACTCAAAGCATCTGCCACTTTGTTGGCAACACCTTTCTTATGCTTAATAGTGAAGGTATAGGCCTGCAATTGTTCCATCCACTTGACGTGCCTATGATTCAACTTTTCTTGACTATTTAGGAAACTAAGAGCATGGTTGTCAGTAAAAACAATGAACTCTTTTGGCAATAAATAATGTATCCATTTTTTCAGAGCTTGCACCATTGCATACAACTCTAGGTCATAGGTAGAATACCTCTGTTTGGCCTCATTCAACTTCTCTGAAAAGAATGCTACTGGAAGTCCTTCCTGACTAAGAACAGCACCTATAGCCTATTGGCTTGCATCACATTCCACAACAAATACTTTGTCAAAATCAGGGAGTACCAACGTAGATAACTCGGCCACTTTCTTTTTCAATAGTTCAAAACTATCATCTGCTTGTTTTGTCCATTGAAATTTACAATTCACTCCACCCTTGATGGTATTGAGAATAGGAGCACTTATGTGACTGAACCCTTTAATGAAATTCCTGTAAAAAGTTGCCAAACCATGAAAACTTCTTACATCTCCTACTGTCTTAGGAGTAGGCCAATTGAGAATAGCCTCAACTTTTGTAGGATCCATTTTCAAACAGCCATTGGAAATCACAAATCCAAGATACACTAGTTCAGTTTTCATAAAATCACATTTGTCCAAGTTGATCATCAACTTACTCTCATGCAATTTCTTCAACACCTCTCCAAGATGCTTCACATGCTCTTCTTTGGTCCTACTGAAAATCAATATGTCATCAAGATAAACAATAACAAATTTTCCAATAAATTCTACAAGTACCTCATTCATCAACTGCATGAATGTGCTTGGAGCATTACTGAGACCAAATGGCATGACAAGCCACTCATAGAGACCTTCATTTGTTTTGAAAGCAGTCTTCCATTCATCTCCCTGCCTTATTCTGATCTGGTGATAACCAGATTTCAAATCAATCTTGGAATAGTAACACGAACCACCAAGATAGTCCAACAGATCCTCAATTCTTGGCATAGGAAATCTACACCTTATGGTGATCTTATTGATAGCCCTTGAATCTGTGGATAATCTCCATTTGCCATCTTTCTTAGGAGCAAGTACACTAGGGACTGCACATGGACTAAGACTTTTCCTAATCAAACCTTTCTCCAAAAGTTCTTGAATCTGTCTACCTACTTCTTCATTCTGTTGTGGTGTCAACTTGTAGGTAGCTTTATTGGGTAATGTGGCTCCAGGAATCAAGTCAATCTGATGACTTATGTCCCTCATAGGTGGTAAGGAGTTAGGAGTATCCTCTACCACAAGATCTTGATACTTATCCAGTAATTGTTGCACTTCCAATGGAATCTCCTTCTGCTGTTTGCTTTGCTGATTGGATACAGGCTTCATCATCAGTGCATACCCTTAGGTATCCTTCTCCTTCATGAGTTGTAGGAACTCTTTGCCACTCACTAACATGACACTGTTGTCATTGCTCTTCTCTCCAACCTGCTCTGGTAAGGGATCCATCTGAAACTTCTTACCATTCTTGGTGATCATATATGTATTCTTTTCACCATCATGCTGTGCCTTCACATCATACTGCCAAGGTCGTCCAAGAAGAAGGTGACAAGCATCCATAGGAATAATTTCACATAGCACCTTATTCCTATAATCACCTAGTTCAAACTCTACCCAAGTTTGTTCTTCCACCAAATAGTTCTGATTCTTATTCAACCAAGATATTTTGTGAGGATTAAGATGGGGTAATCTTTTTAGTTTACACTTTTCTACCATTTCAGTAGACACTACATTTTCAGTAGAACCTGAATCAACAATGATTTTACAGAGCTTACCATATGCTATTCCTTGGGTTTTGAAGAGATTCTTCCTTTGTGGGGGCTCCTGCTTCAATGGCATCTTCACGAGGGTCCTCTTAATCATCATATTCTCTCCTTCAAGCACTGGTGCAGCACTACCAATTGGTGAGTTTACACTCTGACAATCATCCTCCTGCAATAATTGGTTCCTTCTCCCACCATCATGAGAGCTAGATGCCTTCTCAGGGCACTTACTTGCAGTGTGGCCTACTTGATTGCAGTTGTAACATCTTCCAGTGAAGACTCCGCATCCTCTGCCTACACCACCACCTCTACCTCTACCATTAGGTCTTCTCCAACCTCCGAAACCACCACCTTTTTGTTCTGTATCAGAACGTGATTCTTGTTGACTTGAACTTTCACCTTTGTTTGGCTGTCCTCTGCCAAAATTACCTCTTCCTCTATTGTTCCTGCCACCTCTTCCTCTGTTATTTTGATCACCTTTCCTTTTCAGTTTATCCTCTGCCCTAGAGGCTAACTGAAAACATTCATCCACAGTCTTGGGAACCACCATACTGAACTCATCCTGTATATTGTACCTCAGACCATCCAGGTATCTGGCCACCATCTCTTTCTCTTCTTCTCTGTGATTGGCTCTCATGCTCAATCTGTGGAATTCTTCAGTGTATGTAGCCACATCCATATCTTTCTGCCTGAGATGATTAAACTTTCTGATAGTCTGCAGATCATAATCACATGGTAGAAATTTGGCTCTCAGCATGGCCACCATTCTGCTCCACTTGGTGATTGGACTCTTTCCAACCTTCTCCCTTTCACATTGAGTGTAGTTCCACCAAACCAATGCAGAACCTCTCAGTCTGGTCTTTGCAAACTTTACTTTCTTACTATCACTATACTCTTTGAAGTCAAAGTAATTACTTATGGCTTCAATCCAGTCCACAAGAGTATCTCCATCCAGTTTCCCATTGAACGTGGGAACATCCATTTTCGGATCACCACTATCTCCATGACCCTTGAGTGCGTTCAGGAATGCCTTTTGATCAGCAGTCATACCTTCTCCTTGAGGATTCTCCCCAGTTTCTCCTTCTTCATCCTCCTCTGACTCAGAAGTGCTTCCATCCTTCTCTTTGGATCTTTCTTCCTTCAGTCTCTCTTCGAGCATTTCTTCCACCATCTTCTGGATGGCTGCTTTACTCATCGTCTTGGGAGGCATTGTGCTAGCCTCTGTTTCTATCTCCAATTCTTCATCTGACATACACGGCTGTGATTCAGAATATTGGCTCTGATACCAATTTGATGCAGAGAGCCAGCAGAAACGAATGAGGATTTGACTATATCTTCCCTATTGGCAAGAGATCCTCCAGTGTTTCGCCGAAGTCAAGGATGTCTTCGCTATCGGAAAGACATGAACTATCGGCCGCTCCTTATTCTTTTATCCCGATGGCCAAGTTCTCACCGATACTGTCGGGTACATCGGCCAGACCGATACTATCGGTATAACTTTCTTTTAGTTATCCGATTTACAAACTCTTACCGATGTGCATTGCGTTGAACTTAATCATCGGTAAGACCTCTTGCTTCGGCCAAACTTCTACTTAAACTCCCGATAATGACTCTCACACCGATATGTCTTCTACTATCGGCATGACCTTCGCTCATCGGTGGGACTTCCAAGTCTTCTCCCGACGGTGCTTCTCACGCCGATACTCTTTATCGGCGACACTCCGAGGATGTCTCACTGATTGGTGAAACCTTGTACCGTCGGCTAAGTGTATTTTCCTTAGCCCGATTTCATTTCTCTTGCCGATGAGAACAACGATGGTATGTGTCTCCGACACTATACCAATCTTCGGTAAGATGGAGAGTATTTCACACCGATGGATCTCCAATTGTTCTGAGGCGCCGAACTCGGATTCCCTTCGACAGAACAATGGAATTTGGCCGATTCATATATCAACCCTCGATCACTTGTAGCAATCTGATCCCACAGCCAAACTATCCAATTTCACTCCGATTCCCGACTAGCCACATGACGATGTCTAGTCGAACTTGACTGAGTTCGCTGGCTTCCTGGGTAAGAATTCAACAACAACAAACGTGAAAAGTCTTTCCCCCATCACACTGATACTATACAAGGCTTCAGTGGACAGAGGAAAGGGCCTCCATGTATGAATCAAAACCCTACTCCTAGGTTACGAACCAGCCACTGTGGAACCGTGGGTTTTACACTGTCTGCACACTACAAAGTCACTATGGATTGACAGATAGCATCCGGTTAGGGTTCCAATTACAAAAATCAGGATAAAGATATCAAATCACTAAGAACAACCAAGAAAATCAACACAGATCATACCCAGAACTCTCTTTATTCAATTATCAAGAAGAACTTGTTGTAATACACACATCTCTCTCTCCGCTCTGTGTGACATACAACCTGCCTCTAAAGAAGATGTAGAGATAGCAGTTATCCCCTCCAACCATGCAAACTGATTTTCAAATCAGTTAGCCGTTGGTTTACCCTTCATACAAGCAAAACTACATGTGTGTCTTGCACAATTACATTCATGGGACCAAATTGACCCTTATTACAAAATGAAATGGCTTAAGAGCCTTATGAGACAACTAAAGAAAAGATGACCCTGCACTATAGAGAATGTGCTCCTGCACCACCTTGCTGACCCAGAAATGTAGAATTGACATTTTATCAACCAAATTACTTCTGCACATGCAAAAAAAAGTCAGTATGATGTCTAAGATGATGAAGATAAGCTACAGGAGCTTGAAGACACAATAGATCAGGCCTACTTCATTGTTGTTCCTGCAGATCTAGTATAATGTCCAAGACAAGTTCACACTTGTTCATAGCTGTCCCAGCAGTCCAGTCATGCAATGATGATCCAGCAAGCATCAAGTTGGATACACTTTTACCAAAATGTTGCATACATCTCTTGATCTAGTTAGCACTTGATATCCTATGAATCCACATCAGCTCATATTTCCAAGTGTCATGTGATTCCATTTTGGTTCTACTAGGCCTTGAAAATTAACTTTTTATCATATACAGCTAAATGGGTGTCCATTTTGTCTAGATTCAATGTATTTGCAAGCTATTTTTTGTCTTTTTCCTAGAGGACAAAAGTAAATCTGAAAATACAATAAACTGATGTATCTCATTAAATGACATTTAATCTGGACCGTTGGTGTTGAGTTAATCTCCACCATCCATTGAAAAACTTGGTATGGTGCCTTGTCTATAAAAGGGCCATCATTTTCCTCTCATTGTAAGTAGGATTTGATAATGAATTGCTGAGACTCTGCCAAAATTTAGTTAATACAAAGCAAGTTTTATAGATTGCTAGGAATTTGTGTTTATGTGTTGTCTCATTTTGGTTTTCATGGTTCATATCAATATGAATTTAATTAGTTGTGCTTTTGTAATGATGGGTAAATGCTAATATATCTGATGAATGCTTTGGTCCATACTATTAGTGGTTACTGATCGTAAGTTGGTGTGTATAGTTAGCCTGGGCCCTGTCATTGAACATAGTTTGGTTGCACTCCACTAGTTAAGTTGTGTCATTGTATGGGTGTTTAATAAGTGAATGCAATTTGAAAATCATAAGGATCCTTTGAAGATTGCATCATTTCTTGCAACATTGTGGGTTTCCTATCCTGGTGAAACAAGGAATTATTTATTGAAAGTATTTGTCTATCTGCAGCATTTTACCTAGTTGTGACTGTCACTTAGGATCTCTTATCCCTTCTCTCTCTATCTCCTTTTCCTTTTGCATTTTATTTATATCAAGTTTTTTAGGTTAGGTTATAAGCAACATCTACATTACAAGTCTGCTGAAAGTATCTGTTGTGTGGTTACACAACACGCCCCATTTTGACTTGGCAAAACAGGGACCCAACTTTTTGGCTTGGCTCGTGTTGTCTGCTTTCTGGCGGTTTGGTAAAAGTAGGTCATGTGCATCATCATGCTAGAGTCAGGATGAGGTAAGTCATCAGTATGAGGTCAGTTTATCAAAATTTGTATTTCATTTCTATGACCTCATATTTAGAAAGAGCGTTAAATTCCATGCAGGTTTGCATTTTACATCACCCTGATATTCATCAGGATGTGAGAGTTATGAACAGTCAAAGTGTTGGTCAAACCTGATATTCGCAATGGGAGGATCATATTTTATAACCTCAGTCATGTTGTCGAAGATCATCCTGATCTTGGTACATTACCTGATAAGTCATGCGGTCCAAATATCCGGACGTCAACTTTAAGTGGTAGTAAATCTTCCCCGTCAAATAGTCTTATATATCGCGAGCGTCTGATTTCTGAATGTAGCCTGATATTTCTTAATATCCTCTTGCCGTGAAATATCACTCTAAGCCAATATCCTGATGACATCATCTAACCCTGATAAACGAAGAAACAAACATGAGAATGACATCATCATCATATTTACCTCTCGGCAGGATATTTTCTAAACATGATCATGTTCGCATAACATGACGATGACGTCATGATGCCTTTCTGATATAATAAACGAATATCTAGATGACGTCACCCCGATATCCTGAGAGTTAGAAAAGAATGACTTCGATCATCATCATCATCCAAAAGCACAGCCCGATATTTTCAAATATCCTCCTAATGTTTAAAGCACAGCCTAATGGCGCGAACATCACCTGATATCTAAACATAACCTAACGTTTTCAAATATCATCTTGCTGTTTAAATATCACCCCGCTCCCATTGCCGCCATTAGCATTGAATGCACGTAGACATGGTGGGTGGTTCCCGTCGATCATTAAAACCTGATGGAACACCTGGCGAAATCCTGACTTGCCATGCAGAAAATCAATGAATAAAATCTAATCTGTTAGGATTTGCCCTAAATTTACCCTAATTACAAGGTTAAAAGGTCAAACTAACACCATTTTCATGTTTACTTTGCAAAGAAATTACTTTTTACAGAGCACAACTTCCATATCCTCCTGCAAGCGATATTACAACGAGCGAAGTTTGTAAGCAGTAGAAAGCATGTGATCATCAACAAGAATTAAGGGCACTTTCAGAATTCCATTGGTATAAAAGGAAATCAACATAACCAGGTAAGTAAATAAAACCCTCATCATGTTGTTTCTGTAACAGTCAGGTATGATGTTATAGGTCTAGTTTATGCACCACCCACGATGGGCGTATGCTGAACAAATGTGATATGCATGATGAATATTAAAGATAAATTGTTATAGGCATGCATGTATATACCCATTGTAAGACAGGATTTCATTAATTGCAGGTACCCATGGCTGACAAGAGGTTCGTCAAGTGTCAAGCAGAATTCAGTAAGCCCATGTTCTCGTCTCAGAGGGGTGTCCTATTCAAGTACAGTGCAATCACAGATACCCATCAGGGGAGCACCAATTTGGAAGCCTGGTCAGTCAGGCTAAATGGTGAGAATAACAAGAGTCCTATGCTAGATGCAGTTTTCGTATCCAGAATGTGGAACGCTATCAGTTTTCCATACTCTATGGAATCTCCGGAGCTGATCATCGAGTATGCCCAGAACTATAACCCAGAGACCAGGCAGGTGATGAAGCATGGGAGGATATACGCCGACCTATCCATCAGGGGTTTATCCAGGACCTTTGGATTGCCATTGGGTAACAAGGTCAAAAGTGTAGACTTGAAGAAGTCAGAGAAGGAATATGAAAACAACAAGAAATCAGCCAGGAAGAACATGTATCAATGGAAGGCTGAGAACAGCACATATCCTGCAGTAGCCAAACTTCTTGTGCACCTATTTAAGTATGATTTTGTTGATGAATATCAGTATATGATTGCACTACTAAACAGAGTAACAGGCTAGCCTGATGCTGGTAGTTTCAGGGATTGGATGTATGGAAGAATAATGATGTGTTTATATTTGGATATCAAGCCACTGTGGGCCTAGCTAATAAGTGATGCTCAGCATGAGCAGCTGATGAACCTGGGAGGTTAAAATTGTGCTTTCTATATGACATCCTATATTGTCTATTCCTGTGCATACCAAGGCACATTTGATGCACTAGCTACTGATGGAAAGTGTGATAAGTGAATCAAAATGATGTTTATATACTAATCAAATGCATAAACAAAATGATTATACCTCCATAATGACTCACGAATCCATACAGGAAGGAGATGCACCCATAGAGCTCCTCAGATTTTACCCATGATTAGAAGACTAAAATGTGGATTGCTTAAGGCTTTTCAACACAAAGGTAGATGAGAGACAAGTGGATGGATAGATTGGATGGGATTGAGGCAAGATTTTGACATTATGATAGTGGGATGAAGGAGATTGTGGAGTGATTTTGGCAGAGGTTTGGTGCATGAAGGAGTCTCTCTCAAATGGCTTGGAGAGGGTTTCATTTATAGAGTTCTTGAAAGGAGGATGGAGGGTGAGGATTGAAAAATAAGATCAAGGGCAAGGAATCAATGAGAGTTAGGGTTAGGATTGAAGCCATAGCCTTGTGACAAGTGTCATAAGGAGAGTGGATGAGGGAGATCAAGGGTTGAAACTTGGTCAATGGGATTGGAGGGCTCTCATTAAAAGTGAATTTTAAATTGACATGGGGAAAGGTGTGGAGGATTAAAATGAATAAAAGATTCATTTTGGGAAGAGGGCACATGACAAGTGAATTTTTAATTCACCGTTATGTGGAGATGTGAAGATGGTACTCTTACATGTGTAAGAGAATGATAAATGAGGTGTAAGGAGGATTTGACCATTTGAATAAAAGATTGATTTTTATTCAAAGGTGCATGGAAGAAGGGGATAAGCAAGGTTAATTGAGTGTTTAGCTTAATTAACCTAGGTCTAGGGGATAGGTAGGCTAGGGTAGGTTAGGGTAGGTCAATTAGTAGGCTAGATTAATTAGATAAGCATGATGTATCTAATTAATGAGGATTAGGGAAAAGGAGAATTTAACTAAATAAATATTGTGAATATTTATTTAATCAAATGAGGATATAGTTGTGAGGTAAAAGCGATAAATTAAATAAATTAATTGATCACAAGGGATAGACAGATGGTTTAGGGAAGATATGGGAAATTGATTTGCAGAGCAGGTCAATTTTAGGTGTCTACAGAAAGCTTACAGGTACAAATATTGTGCATATCTGGGATCATCGTCCCCAGCTGCAAAGAGTCAATTACCTCCAAGACTACAAACTAGTCAATGATGCATTCTCTATGCATCTGGTGAGGACCATGGAGGAAGACGGAACAAAGAGATTGAGCATGGAGGCTCAAGAGATAATTTATAGGCATGGAGCCTGGTACATACAATTTGCCACCTTTTCATACATAAGAATTGAAGGTTTTGAGGGACATCCTCTCATGCTGCCGAGGTACCCCACTGATGCAGTGATGCTAATGGAGTTCATCAGGCAGGGCTCCATAATGATAAAAGCATACAAAGATGCTAAGAAGCTACCACCAATTTTGTTTCCAGTCACCATTGGCTGGTACATGTGCCCAGACTCAGAGCACATAATGAAGGTGATGGTCACCTTGAATAAAATGAATCTGCAGCCTTTTCCACTAACAAGACCATATGATCCTTACGGCAGGATGCAAAAAATAATAGGAAAGCCTATTCATCAGAGGCACCTAGAAGATTTCTGGGCTGACTGCGAGGATGAGGTAGAAGCAAGAAGAAGGAGATATTAAAGGTTAACTCTAAATCAAATCAGAACCTTTGATTGTATCCCCATCCCCCAACAATTGAAGAAGGATGATGGCAGGATAATTGCAGATGAGTATGAACAGAAGAAAATTTATAACGATACTATCTCTGCAACTGACCTCACTATATAGGACATATCCTTGGACCCCTTCATCGCCAGGACCATGCAACTAACCCAAGCTTGGGTTGATGAGCAGATAGAGGCATTCAAGAAGAAAGGTGTTGCCATTATGGTGGACAACAAGAAGAAGGGGCAGGATATTCCCGGGGATGAGTTTGATGACTTCCTGAATGAAAAGAGGAAGACTAAGGGAGATAGACTCCCTCCACCACAACAATAGAGAAAAAGACCCCCAAGGGGCAAGAAGGTAGATAAAGAACCTGAAGGGGTTATTATTGAAAAGGCAGTATTTGTAGCTGAGGAGGCAGCAACATCAGGATCTAGATCAGAATCAGTATCCCCTCCAAGGACAAGGAAAGAAAAGTCTAAGAAGAGTAAGACAACAGAGGCTGGAATCACTAGGACCCTAGAAGAGGTTCAATCCTCAAGAAAACATGATAAAGAGGATATCCTCATGGAGGAAGAGCCTGAAGAAGAAGAGGCTCCATTGATAATAAAGAGGAAAAAAAGAGCTCCATAGGTGGTGGTGTCTACTCCACCTAAGAAACAAAGAACCTCTATGAGAGGTGAAATAAGACAACCCCCAACATTGTTACAAGGTGCAGGTAGTGAAGTGCCTAAGGAACTTCAGCATAATGTTCCACTTCCTACCATTGTCAAGTTCAAAACTGAACTTGCAGAGGAACAGATGAAAGAAACTTCTCAGGCACAAGCAGAACACATCTCACTTGACAAGACAATAAATTTGTCTGATGATGAAGTTGTACAGGAAGTGACTGCACAAAAGATGGAAACACTTGCTGCTGGTACAAGCATGACCCCTCACAAGCCTCCACCAATTCAAACTATACTGGAGGAAATGACGCAAGTGGAGGCAGAACAAGAAAAGAGCCCAGAGCAGATAGCTCAGGAAATAGGGCTAGAAACATTAATCACCCAGGTGACAAGTCCTGCAGTGGTAGACCTGATAGAGAAAAAGGATGCAAGTCCTGAACATCTAGCAGGATCACCTGATAAAGGGCAATATACAAAGGGAGTGAAGATGGTAGAACCAGAAGGCCATACTTCAAAACTAGGCCGACAAAGTCCACAGGACACATCAGTGGAGCTTGCCATAATAGAAGTCCAAGAGAAGGCAGCTGATGAGGAGAAAATAATAGAAGATCCTACCGCCAAACCTCAGGAGGTTGATAATGCAGGTGCGGAACAAATAATGGCTTCAGAACAAATGCCAGTGCCTCAGGCAGATTCCATAGTATCCAGTACGGTGGACATGCAACAAGAAACAGAAAAGCCAAAGGAGGATGATGAACCTCAACAAGGGGAAGAGTTGAAAACAGATGAGGTAATGATGGAGAAGGATCATGATCATCATGATCAACATATAGATACAATACATGATCCCCCACCCCAAGAAGATGCTCCTTCAGAGAAAGAGGTTCCTCAATAGGAGGATGAACCAAAGGATCAACAACAAAGTGAGCATCAAGAAGAAGAATTGAGAAAATCACCATCTCCACCACATCTGCTGATAGAAATAGGAGGCACGGGTGAACATCATGATGATGCAGAAAAACATGATCAAGTGCCTCCATGGTTGGAGAAAGAGGTAAATATAGAAGAAGATTTTGAAATCCAAGAATTTGATGTGTCCACTTTGTTCTCCGAGAATATAATGAAACCCAAGAGGAAGGCCAGAATGACTTCGGCCATTAAAAGAGATCCAACAACTGGAAGAAGGACTTCACAGATTGCAGTACCTACTGTGGAGAAGGAAAAGGGTAAAATTACCTTGGATGAGTTTCAAATTAGCACAGTGGATCTGGGTTTTGCCAATGAAGACCAAGAGGGTCAGGAGGGCAAAGATATTATTGATTCTTTGATTCAAAAGGTAAAAAGAGAGAAAGAGAAAAATAAGCAACACAAGGAGCACATTGCTCAGTTGCATGCCTACATAAGGAGGCTGATTAATCCTAATGATACTAAAACTGAACATACAGTCCCATTGACTGCTATTTCTCAAGAGGAGGTAAATAAATTAGACCTCATGAAACATGAGGCATCTGTGGTAAGGAAATGGATGTCATCCACATTAGATGATGCAGAAGAAATGGTAAAGGCCTCTTTAAAGAGGTGGAGCATTTTGAGTGACTCTAGGACCAAAGTGGACAAATTGCAAATGCAGACCGGGAAAAGGTCTTACAAATTGGAAAAGGTACTAGACATCCTGGGAGAAATAAAGAGGATAAATCCTCAGCTGCTTATTAATAAACAGGTATTGAACAGTAATACCACCTTGATAATTGATATCTGGTACAAGGACATTCAATTTGAATGTGGAGTGCTCAGAAGATGCAATAATAAGCTGAGAGATATCAGCATGAAGTTGCATGATTTAATGGCTGTTGAGGTAGAAATATTAGAAACATTAGAAGGAAAAATGGAAGGGAAAATAGAAAATCAAGATGAGGAATGTGCCATCAAGGTTTTACATGACAACTTCCAATCAGTAGCAGATGATCCACTTGTCCACTTGACAGAAGAAGTTATAGATAAAATAATGAGGATCAAGGTCAAGATGGAAAAATACAATGAGACACTGCAAGACAGGAAAGACAAACTGGATAGCAGTAGAAATAAGTATGAGGCACACAAGCATGCCATCATCAAAGAAAAGACTCAAGATGGTGGAGGAATAGATCAAGTTGTACAGTCATATGAGCAAGTCCGGAGCAGCATGCAGCCCCATATGCGGCATCATCATCATCAGGATAGTGAAAGTTCAGGAAGTGATGCACATGATGATGATCCACATGAATCAGATGGGGAGCATGATGAAGACACATCATAAAGGGAGATATAAGCGTAAGTAATCCAGATAGTTGCCAGTAGGCAACTTGTGCCATTTTGTAAAGATTGACAAGGTCAAGGAGAATGATGACCGTAGATGTGCATTGGTAAATCAAGATCGTGGATCTTTCTGTAATGGATTCCTCACCTTGTTCTATAAAAGGGGATGGAATGCCTTATTGTAAACATTCAGAAACTTAATTGAAATTCGTCTGCTGAAACATTCAGAGCTCATTTCAAAGTTTTTGTAAACATCTATATTTTTGCATGCTTAATGAATGAGAAGACTATGTTGATTACAATTCATAGTAAATCTTGAGTAATCAGTGTATGAATTCTGGACATATGTGGTGATTTGTTGCGTCCCTTGGAGTGCATGTTTGCTTACATGTGTTGTCTTCATACAAATTCCTTCAAAGTTAGCATCAACTATATCTAGCTGTGGAATGTCCTGGTGAAAATATGGTTTGGTTTTCTTCTTTTCATGATAGTATCTAATATACATGTGGCCCAAAAGCTAAAGGTTCAACTTTAATTTGAAGCACTTCTTCCAATTTCTTTTGAATTTTAAAGTAGTTCCTCCTCATAATTGCAAACAATTGATGATCTTTAGCAAATAACACAAATATGTGGACATCTCATAGATAATTGCAAATATTTAGCATATTTTAATACAGAACATGCGTAATTAAGAAAATCATGCAAAGATTGAAGTATTTCTACATCATTTCATCAAATAATGGTACAGTATGACCTCTCTGTAAAGAATTTCTGCTAGAGTATCATGATGATGATAAACTTTCACGTAAGGCCCCAAAATGGAAACAACAACTCACATTAACCTCTGAGTAACATCAGAAGATTAAGATCTAATCACCAGAGACTTGGGATCATGAATTCCCTGAATTCATCGTATCTTTCAAGATGAATAAAGGTTAATGTGTACTTTTATTCTATGTTTGTTTATGACTAACATCATGACCAACATAAATTGGTGCTAGAAGGAGGGCCTAATTCGAAAGACTACGCTCATCATCATTATTTTCGGGTTTGATGATGTAGAGAGTAAGGTAACCTCAAACCGTCTGTGAATTTCAAATATTACGCAAATATTTGCTATAGCAAGCTCATAGATGCTTATTTTGTGTAAAGGTTTCAAGATCTAACATAAATATTGCAAGCTTTACAGTAGAGCATTACGAATTCACAAATATCAACCAGAGCTACATAAATTTGTTCAAGCTTTGAAGAATTTTGGCCTTAGAAACTAATATCTCATGCTAAGGGTCAACATACTGCAAATATCCTCTTATATTTGCATTGTCTTCACAAATAGTTCGTAAATATCCAGTCCGATCAGTCATCCTACCACAAATATCACTTTAGCCAGTGAAATCAAGCTAGTATTTGCAAACTTTCAGCCAATTTGCCTCAAAATTGAGAAATCCTGGCTCACGGGATAAATACCAGGTCTAAACCTAGTGGAAATTTTGAAGAATTACCTGTTAGAGGTTTCAGGCCTAGAACTGTGGACATTCATCATACTCCTGGGTCTAACGCATCAGGAGCTTCACCAAAATCTCCTCTTGTAACTCTTGTTGGTTTGTGAATACCTTCTAGGATATCTGTGACACCTCCTATTCAACCCTAGGGTGTACCTCTAGTTCAACCTCAGCCAGCTATACCACCAGCTCAACCTCCTCCGGTTGCAATGTCTTTCTTTACAGCAGAGTCACCTTTAACCTTTACTGCATATCATGAGTTACCAAAGAATCTGGAAAAACTTTGTCCAAAATATCATCCTTACCAAGATGCTAAAGATCATATCAAGACCTTTAAGGAAGCTTACTGCAAAGCTAGAATAGAACATCAAGATGTGGTGTGCAGATTATTTCCTTTTTCCTTAGGGGAAGAGGCCTATAATTGGTTCATTAGTCTTGGTCAGGGTTCTATTGATTCATGGGCCTTACTAGAGAAAGCTTTTCTTGATAGATTCAAGGTTCCTGTCGACCCCTCAATAAACTATCATTTATTTGCCACTATCAAGAGATTTGAGAATGAACCTATTGCAAATTTCAATGCTAGGTTTCAGAAAATGTTGTCCATGGTGGTCACTCCTTATACTGTGTCTAATGAACCTGCAAGGAGCATTTATTATTCAGCCTTAGATCCTTTGACTTCCATGTTCATAAGGAGAACACACCCCCAAATTACAACTTTAGCCTTAGCCTTTCAAGAAGCCATATAGGTAAATCAACAGTTGATACCCGCTTCTACTCCAAATATAGTATTCCCTACCTTGCCTGGCATGCATTCACAATATCCTACATCATATTCTGCACAGTATCCTGCACAATATCCTAATGGAGCAGTGATACCCCTAGCAGTCATGCCCGCACCTTTGCAAATACCTCCACTAAGCATTATGCCTCCTCCTAATGGAAATGGCCAATTTCACAATATCCTGCACAAGCTCAGACACCTCAGGGTACTGATCTATCCAACAATAACCATGGATCCTCTTTCTTCAAGCCTCAAACTGAAAATGTGGTGGCCAAAGCTTAAGAAGAAAAGGAGGAAATCAAAGAAATCTCTGCTCAATTGAGAAAACTCACCATAGAAGTGACACATTTGAGAAATCAAGGTCTTTATTCCCAGTCAAATCAAAATAGAAATTATTCCAATGATAGACCAAATTATCCTGACAGAGGATATAACACCAATAATTTCAATAATAGTGGTGGAAATAACAATAATCCTCAGAGACAGCCCAGAGTATGGAACTCTAGGCCAAATAATGGCTCATTACGATCACCCCTGGACAATCAGCCTCCAGGTGAAGCCAAACAGACTACTAGAGTCAATCTTGCTGAAGCAGCCCTTACTAATTGGTGTAGGATCCAGAATACAATTGCACATGCAGAATTAGACTGTCCACAATTTAGGATTGCTATTAGCATCTTTCAGACTGAAGTGTCTAACACTTCTGGAAATCCACCTCAGGCAGAAGGAAATGAGATTGTTCCTTGTGGATATGACTCAGCTTTTGTGCTGGAAACTTATACAAATCAACCTCATCAGAGTTATAACCAGGCAAGTGAGGAATCTACCTTAACTTTTGAAACAAATTATGTTTTCCCCTTTGAGGATGAAAATGAGCCTGCAAGAGAACATGAGGAAGTGCATGCATACCAGCAGCAATATCCTAGTAAGCATAATTATAACTTGAGGAATAATGCCAACAGACCTGCTAGTCCATTGACATCATCTCTACCTCCAAATAACTTCAATACACCTCCTGATCCTAAAGCTAGTAATAACCCTGGGTTCCCCAAGGTAAATGCTCAGTACTTGTCGCCTCAAAACACAGGATCAATGATTGTAAATACACCTCATGAATCTAACAAGTTGGTCAATTATCTCACTGATGAAATGAAGAAAATTAAGATCAGCCTGTCTCTGTCTGAGTTACTGAAAACTCCTGCCATCAAAAGGGCATTTATGAAGTCACTAGATGATCTTGCTCCTAAAGAGGATGGCCATCTTTCAAGTCAATCCAGTGGCAAAGATCATGCTGCTAGGGATAAAACTATCAAGCCTAAACTGTTAGCTACAGTCCAAGCTACAGAAACCTCTCACATGACCTTGTATAAGGACAAAACTGAGTCATCTCCATTCCTCCTCACCATAAGAATGTTTAGCAAGAACCTGCACAACTGTTTGGTTGATTCAGGGGCCTCCACGAATGTTATGCCCTTGTCAATATGTAATGCTTTAGGATTACATCCCACTAAATCTCTAAAGAAGGTCACTCAACTGGAACAAACGGAAGTAAGTGTAGTAGGGGAGTTAACTCATATCCACATGCAACTAGCATCTGATCCTCGGATCCAGTATTACATTGACATTCAGGTAGTCGACATACCTGACACTTATGGGATGTTGCTTAGCCGAGACTGGTCCAAAACGCTTAATGGATATATGTCCACAGATTTCAGTCACATGTGGTTACCATGGAAAGGTATACCTAATCAGATCAGGATTGATGCTGAGCCTAGAATGAAGCATATGATCACCGAGTACAACAGAACAAATGAGATCATGTATGTAGACGTAGAGCCTAGAGTTTACTACATCAGGCCACAGATTGTTAAAATAGAAGAGATCCTGATGCTTGATTTTCATCATCATCATGATGATGATCATCAGGAGGACATGCCAGTTGTAGAACCTGATAATAATCTTGATAATGAGAATGAAATAGATTGCTTCAGAGACTTTGAGATGCATCTGTCTAACCAGGTAGGGCGTTGTCAATTGTTAAATATACCTGCTAATGATATTTTGATTGATGGATGGTGCAGATTACACGATGAAGCACATTCAGAAAGAACTTGTGAAACATGTTTAGATATGATGATGCTAGAGCAGACCTGCAGTGAGGCATCGTCATCATATTCAGAGGTAAGTACTACATCTGATGATGATGACGATACTAATTCTTATCTGTCTTCTGCAGGAACAGAAGGGGTGACAGATCATGACGAGGATCATATCTGGAAAATAGAAGAAGTTCTAGTTTACGACCAGATAAATGATGAGAAGAAAGACAAGATCACCCCTGGAAGTGATTGTTTTATGGAGCTAGATTATGAATTGTCTGATGAAGACAAAGGTAGTGACCTAACTAAGTTCGAAGAATTTCTTGTAAAAGAAATAAAGAAGATGACATGAAAGCATAGATCTCCCCAGGAGGTCTTAATTAAAGGTTGGTGTAGGTTGCACGAGGCACCTCATTCAGAAACAACTTGCTCCCTATGTTTACACATTTTGAAAAAGCATACAGCTGCAGATCCAAAGGATCATCCTCCTGCTGACGTGAAAGAGAAAGTAGAAGAGCCATCAGGCTCACAAAAGAAAGGAAAGAAGAAACTTGAGAATGATGACATCCCTATGTTAAAGTGGATATCAGGCGGAGCAGTAGCCAGAGCTGTAAAAGAAAAAGAAAGTTCAGCTAAACATCCTGCTGAAGATAAACCCTGGATCCTAAGGTTTGATGGATCCAAGTCCAAGCAGGGCGCTGGGGTAGGAATTGATCTCATTGATCCATCAGGAAAATCCTATCTGGCAGCTTACAGATTACAGTTCCCCTGTACTAACAATGTAACAGAGTATGAGGCTCTAATTCACAGGATACTATTCGCTCATAAGAAAAAAGTAAAGATTTTGCATGTCTTCAGAGATTCAGAACTAGTTGTGAGGCAAGTAAGAGGAATTTACTCATGTAACTACAGGAAGCTATCCAACTACAGACATCATGTGTGGGACCTGATTGAGGACTTTGACGCCTTTAATATCACCCACGTGCCAAGGGAACAAAACCATAGGGTAGATGCGCTTGCCCAAGCTGCCAGTACATTGGAGCCACTATCTATATTAGGTCTAAAGAGATTTTCAGTAGAATTGGTGTCAGTACCTTCAGTACCTGATAATGTGACCAACCTCCAGGTGTTTGATGATGATCAGCACATTTTGGATTTCATCTCAAACAGAGACATATTTGACGCTCAGATTATAGATGAGAATGGTATGGAAGATCATGTCTGGGAAGAAGATGAAATATTAGAATTGCCTAGCAACAGGATCCCCAAAGGTATGATTGAATTAGAAAGAGCTTTTGATCTGGACAATATGCTGAAATAGAAGGATCTTCCAAAGGCTAATGGAGGTCAATATTCACAAGTGAATATTGGACAGGATGACGACAAGAGAAATGTACTGATTGGTAAAGTTTGCACACCAGAAGAGTTAGAAGGAATAACTCAAGCCCTTAAGGATTACATACATGTAATTACATGGACTTATGATGAGCTGAAGATATATGACACATCAGTCATAACTCATACTATACCTCTCAAGCCAGACGCTAAACCTTTCAGACAGAAGCAAAGGCCAGTCAATGCTCTGATTGAACCAATAATTCTCGAAGAAGTCAAGAAGTTGTTAAGTGTCAGGATAATCTTTCCTGTGAGGCACTCCACCTGGGTTGCTAATCTAGTCCCGGTTAGAAAGAAGAATGGAGATATCAGGTTATGCGTAGATTTCAGGAATCTAAACAGAGCATCAGAAAAAGATAATTATCCTCTACCCTCATTAGATGAAGTCCTGCAGATTGTAAATGGAGCCAAAATGATGTCCTTCCTAGATGGATTTTCAGGATACAACCAAGTGATGGTTGATAAAATCGATAGATTGAAAACTGCCTTCACCATAAAGTGGGGGATATTTTCATATAGACATATGCCATTTGGGCTTATAAATGTTGGAGCTACATTCCAGCGAGCAATGGACATAGCCTTCAGAGGCTTAATAGGAAAATGTATAGTCATATACATGGATGACTTGACAGTATTCTCCAAAGAGAGGAGCGACCATGTAACTGATCTCAGAAATGTATTAAAGAAATGTGAAGAGTACGGAATATCACTGAACCCCAAGAAGTGCATATTTGGGGTGACAACAGGAAAGTTACTAGGCCACCTGATCACAGAAGATGGAATTATCATTGATCCTGACAGGGTGGAGTCTATTATGAAGTTACAACTTCCAGGAAGCAAGAAGGAACTGAAGTCTTACTTTGGTCAGATTAACTTTGTGAGGAAGTTCATCACTAGCTTTGCTGAGATTGTCAGACCACTAAATGCCATGTTGAAAAAGATGCACAAATCGAGTGGACACCAGAGGCCAAAGATGCATTTGAAGATATAAAGAAAGCCATTTTTGATGCTCTTGTCCTTATCAGTCCAGATTACACAAAGGATTTCTACATCTATTCATTTGCTTCAGAACATACCTCTACAACAGTGCTTACTCAGAGAAATGAAGAGAAAGAAGAGAAACCAATTGCTTTCATGAGCTGTCCTTTCAGGGATGCTAAATTGAGATATGTAGATGTTGAGAGACATGCACTTGCATTGGTCTGAGTTGTAAAGAAATTTAGACACTACATACTAAGAAGCAAAGTGATTGTTGTAGTACCAGATGCAGCAGTGAAGATGCTGCTGATGCAGAGTGAGCCTGGAGAAAAAAGAGCTAAATAGATTACTATATTACAAGAGTATGACATGGAAATTATACCAATGAAGTTGGTAAGAGGACAAGCTCTGAGTCAAATGATATCTGAAATCGACCCAAACATCACCAGTTAGCAGTATGTTATTAATGAAAAGGATAATAGAGAATGGTATGCAGATATCAGGCACATCCTGATCACTGGAAGATGTCCATCAAGGATGCAAGCTTCACAGAGAAGAGCCTTGAAAATAAGATCCCAAAAATACATGATGAAGGGAGGAACCTTATTCAAGAAGAATTATGAAGGAATATACTTGAGATGCTTAGAAAAGTCAGAAGCAAATAAGGTCCTATCAGAGTTACATGACAAGTTTGGAACGGCACATGGATCAGCCATGGTCACAACACCTGCAATCCTTAGAGTAGGATATTACTGGCCTACAATTTTTAAAGATACAGTTGATCATGTTAAATGTTGTCATGTATGTCAAGTTGCTACCAATAGAGAGAAGTACGCTGCACAGCCCTTACAGCCAGTGATGGAAGAACGCCCATTTGTGCAATGGGGCATGGACTTTATAGGACCAATCAATCCTCCATCCTCCTCAGGTCATAGGTATGTCTTAACCATTACTGACTATTGTACCAGATGGACTGAGGCTGTCAGCCGCAAGACTTGTACTGTAGATGACATCATTAAATTTCTGGAGAGTAACATTGTTACCAGGTATGGAATTCCTTATGCTTTGGTAAGTGATAATGGTTCTGCCTTCACTTCAACTAAATTGTCAAGTTGGGCTTTTGATCATGGGATTATACTTAAGTTTTCATCCAACTATTATCCCCAAGGGAATGGTTTAGCAGAATCCACCAACAAGAACTTACTGAATATCATAAGAAAATTGATAGAGAAGAACCCTAGGGAATGGAACTCATTTTTGAATTATGCCTTATGGGTAGACAGAACTAGAATGAAAACTACATTAGGAAACTCGCCTTTCCAACTAGTGTATGGGGTAGATCCTATCCTCCCTGTAAACTTGAAAATTCCTACTCTGCAGTTTGCCCAAGAATACCTAGGCATAGACAATAAGCAAGAAGTCAGGTTGCTTTAGTTGATGTACCTGGAAGAAAAAAGGAGTCAAGCAATTGACCAATTTGCAAAACATCAGGCTGTTGTCAAATGCTAGTTTGACAAGAGGGCCAGAGTTAAAGCTTTCAGGATATCTGATTTAGTTCTGATGTGGGATAAAGCCCATGAAAGGAAAGGTGACCATGGTAAGTTTGATAGATTATGGATAGGTCCCTTTCAAATTTTTGAGATATTAGGAGACAACACTTATAGGCTTAAGAACCTGACAGGTGAGGATGTCCCATTGCCAGTCATAGGTATGTCTTAACCATTACTGACTATTGTACCAGATGGACTGAGGCTGTTAGCCGCAAGACTTGTACTGTAGATGACGTCATTAAATTTCTGGAGAGTAACATTGTTACCAAGTATGGAATTCCTTATGCTTTGGTAAGTGATAATGGTTCTACCTTCACTTCAACTAAATTGTCAAGTTGGGCTTTTGATCATGGGATTATACTTAAGTTTTCATCCAACTATTATCCCCAAGGGAATGGTTTAGTAGAATCCACCAACAAGAACTTACTAAATATCATAAGAAAATTGATAGAGAAGAACCCTAGGGAATGGAACTCATTTTTGAAATATGCCTTATGGGTAGACAGAACTAGAATGAAAACTGCATTAGGAAACTCACCTTTCCAACTAGTGTATGGGGTAGATCCTATCCTCCCTGTAAACTTGAAAATTCCTACTCTGCAGTTTGCCCAAGAATACCTAGGCATAGACAATAAGCAAGAAGTCAGGTTGCTTTAGTTGATGTACCTGGAAGAAAAAAGGAGTCAAGCAATTGACCAATTTGCAAAACATCAGGCTGTTGTCAAATGTTGGTTTGACAAGAGGGCTAGAGTTAAAGCTTTCAGGATATTTGATTTAGTTCTGATGTGGGATAAAGCCCATGAAAGGAAAGGTGACCATAGTAAGTTTGATAGATTATGGATAGGTCCCTTTCAAATTTTTGAGATATTAGGAGACAACACTTATAGGCTTAAGAACCTGACAGGTGAGGATGTCCCATTGCCAGTCAATGGACAGTTCCTCAAGCATTATTTCTAGGCCTGAGTGACTCCATGATAGTCATGTGTATCATATTGTATATTTGTATAGTTGTTTGTACAGTGTTCTTTTGTCATGTTTTGTTTGTTTGTTGAGTTTTATTTTGGTTAGTCAAGATGATGCAACTCATCACCCCAGAAAATGACTAAATTGTTAGGATTCAAGTGATGAGATCAAATTTATATATAGGTTATGATTCATCCTAAGAAGTAATCATGATCAGGTTTGTGATAGCGTTTCATCAGGGCGTCTTTTCTTGGTCAAAGTGAATCAATCACAATGAAACACCTAACAACCTTGGGTCTGTTGAACACACAAGTATAGGTGTTAAGTGAAAAATCTAAAGGGACTCCCTTGCTACCAATACAATCTCCAACCTAAAGCTGCAAGTGACTATACTTGGTACAAATGAGCTGACATGATGATATCAGAAAAAGAAAAAATATATAAATAATAATATTAGGCCATCTAAGTAACTCTACTAGGGCTATAGACGCCTGCTGGCAGTGGGGCTCTACTTAGGGAGATTGTATAGATAACCTTACCGGGGCTATGAATGCCTGCTGGCAGCAAGGCTCTATCTAGGTTGGCTATGAGGGATGATCTCCAACTATGTAGTTTAACACCAATTACTCATGTTTTCAACCTGCTTTCAAGATGAGGATAATTAATCATATGCACACACCTGATCCTTTGTTAGCATTGTTACCATGATGAAATTTTATCATTCAAAAGATCATGATGCTTATGCTTACACAGAATTAAAATACTATAGATGAATGTGATCACATCACTTGAATCATTTAAATTTGTTTGTTTTCTTTGGTGGAAAGTTGTTGTGTGGTTACACAACACCCCCCATTTTGACTCGGCAAAATAGGGACCCAACTTTTTGGCTTGGCTCGTGTTGTCTGCATTCTGGCGGTTTGGTAAAAGTAGGTCATGTGCATCATCATGCTAGAGTCAGGATGAGGTAAGTCATCAGTATGAGGTTAGTTTATCAAAATTCGTATTTCATTTCTATGACCTCATATTTAGAAAGAGCGTTAAATTCCATGCAGGTTTGCATTTTACATCACCCTGATATTCATCAGGATGTGAGAGTTATGAACAGTCAAAGTTTTGGTCAAACCTAATATTCACAATGGGAGGATCATATTTTATAACTTCAGTCATGTTGTCAAAGATCATCCTGATCTTGGTACATTACCTGATAAGTCATGCAGTCCAAATATCCAGACGTCAACTTTAAGTGGTAGTAAATCTTCCCCGTCAAACAGTCTTATATATCGTGAGCGTCATATTTCCGAATGTAGCCCGATATTTCTTAATATCCTCCTACCGCGAAATATCACTCTAAGCCAATATCCTGATGACGTCATCTAACCCTGATAAACGAAGAAACAAACATGACGATGACATCATCATCATATTTACCTCTCAGCAAGATATTTTCTAAACATGATCATGTTCGCATAACATGACGATGACGTCATGATGCCTTTCCAATATAATAAACGAATATCTAGATGACGTCACCCTGATATCCAGAGAGTTAGAAAAGAATGAATTCAGTCATCATCATCATCCAAAAGCATAGCCCGATATTTTCAAATATCCTCCCGACGTTTAAAGAACAACCTAATGGCGCGAACATCACCTGATATCTAAACATAACCCGACGTTTTCAAATATCATCATGCTGTTTAAATATCACCCCACTCTTGTTGCCGCCATTAGCATTGAATGCGCGCAGACATGGTGGGTGGCTCCCGCCGATCATTAAAACCCGATGGAACACCTGGCAAAATCCTGACTTGCCATGCAGAAAATCAATGAATAAAATCTAATCTGTTAGGATTTGCCCTAAATTTACCCTAATTACAAGGTTAAAAGGTCAAACTAACGCCATTTTCATGTTTACTTTGTGAAGAAATTACTTTTTACAGAGCACAGCTTTCATATCCTCCTGCAAGCGATATTACGACGAGTGAAGTTTGTAAGCAGTAGAAAGTGCGCGATCATCAGCAAGAATTAAGGGCACTTTCAGAATTCCATTGGTATAAAAGGAAATCAACATAACCAGGTAAGTAAATAAAACCCTCATCATGTTGTTTCTGTAACAGTCAGGTATGATGTTATAGGTCTAGTTTATGCACCACCCATGATGGGCGTATGCTGAACAAATGTGATATGCATGATGAATATTAGAGATAAATTGTTAAAGGCATGCATGTATATACCCATTATAAGACAGGATTTCATTAATTGCAGGTACCCATGGCTGACAAGAGGTTCATCAAGTGTCAAGCAGAATTCAGTAAGCCCATGTTCTCGTCTCAGAGGGGTGTCCTATTCAAGTACGGTGCAATCATAGATACCCATCAGGGGAGCACCAATTTGGAAGCCTGGTCAGTCAGGCTAAATGGTGAGAATAACAAGAGTCCTGTGTTGGATGCAATTTTCATATCTGGAATGTGGAACACCGCCAGTTTTCCATACTCTATGGAATCTCCGGTGCTGGTCATTGAGTGTGCCTGGAACTATAACCCAGAGACCAGGTAGGTGATGAAGCATGGGAGGATATACGCTAACCTATTCATCAGGGGTTTATCCAAGACCTTTGGATTGCCATTGGGTAACAAGGTCAAAAGTGTAGACTTGAAGAAGTCAGAGAAGGAATATGAAAACAATAAGAAATCAGCCAAGAAGAACATGTATCAATGGAGGGCTGAGAACAGCACATATCCTGCAGCAGCCAAACTTCCTGTGCACCTATTTAAGTATGATTTTGCTGATGAATATCAGTATATGATTGCACTACTAAACAGAGTAACAGGCCAACCTAATGCTGGTAGTTTTAGGGATTGGATGTATGGAATAATAATGATGTGTTTATATTTCGATATCAAGCCACTATGGGCCCAGCTAATAAGTGATGCTATGCATGAGCAACTGATGAACCTAGGAGGTTCAAATTGTGCTTTCTATATGACATCCTATATTGTCTATTCCTGTGCATACCAAGTCACATTTGATGCACTAGCTACTGATGGAAAGCTTACAGGTACAAATGTTGTGCATATCTGGGATCATTGTCCCCAGCTGCAAAGAGTCAATTACCTCCAAGACTACAAACTAGTCAATGATGCATTCTCTATGCATCTGGTGAGGACCATGGAGGAAGACGGAACAAAGAGATTGAGCATGGAGGCTCAAGAGATAATTTACAGGCATGGAGCCTAGTACATACAATTTGCCACCTTTTCATACATAAGAATTGAAGGTTTTGAGGGACATCCTCTCATGCTGCCGAGGTACCCCACTGATGCAGTGATGCTAATGGAGTTCATTAGGCAGGGCTCCACAATGATAAAAGCATACAAAGATGCTAAGAAGCTGCCACCAATTTTGTTTCTAGTCACCATTGGCTGGTACATGTGCTTAGACTCAGAGCACATAAAGAAGGTGATGGTCACCTTCAATAAAATGAATCTGTAGCCTTTTCCACTAAGAAGACCATATGATCCTTACGGCAGGATGCAGAAAATAATAGGAAAGCCTATTCATCAAAGGCACCTAGAAGATTTCTGGGCTGACTGCGAGGATGAGGCAAAAGTAAGAAGAAGGAGATATCAAAGGTTAACTCTAAATCAAATCAGAACCTTTGATTGCATCCCCATCCCCTGACAATTGAAGAAGGATGATGGTAGGATAATTGCAGATGAGTATGAACAGAAGAAAATTTATAATGATACTATCTCTGCACCTGACCTCACTATACAGGAGGACATATCCTTGGACCCCTTCATCACCAAGACCATGCAACTAACCCAAGCTTGGGTTGATGAGTAGATAGAGGCATTCAAGAAGAAAGGTGTTGCCATTACGGTGGACAACAAGAAGAAGGGGCAGGATATTCTGGGGGATGAGTTTGATGACTTCCTGAATGAAAAGAGGAAGACTAATGTAGATAGACTCCCTCCACCACAACAATAGAGCAAAAGACCCCCAAGGGGCAAGAAGGTAGATAAAGAACCTGAAGGGGTTATTATTGAAAAGGCAGTATTTGTAGCTGAGGAGGCAGCAGCATCAAGATCTGGATCAGAATCAGCATCCCCTCCAAGGACAAGGAAAGAAAAGTCCAAGAAGAGTAAGACTGCAGAGGCTGGAATCACTGGGACCCTAGAAGAGGGTCAATCCTCAAGAAAACATGATAAAGAGGATATCTTCATGGAGGAAGAGCCTGAAGAAGAAGAGGCTCCATTGATAATAAAGAGGAAAAGAAGAGCTCCACAGGTGGTGGTGTCTACCCCACCTAAGAAACAAAGAACCTCTATGAGAGGTGAAATAAGACAACCCCCAACATTGTTACAAGGGGCAGTTAGTGAAGTGCCTAAGGAACTTCAGCATAATGTTCCACTTCCTACCATTGTCAAGTTCAAAACTGAATTTGTAGAGGAACAGATGAAAGAAACTTCTCAGGCACAAGCAGAACACATCTCACTTGACGAGACAATAAATTTGTCTGATGATGAAGTTGTACAGGAAGTGACTACACAAAAGATGGAAACACTTGCTACTGGTACAAGCATGACCCCTCACAAGCCTCCACCAGTTCAAACTATACTGGAGGAAATGAAGCAAGTGGAGGTAGAACAAGAAAAGAGCCTAGAGCAGATAGCTTAGGAAATAGGGCTAGAAACATTAATCACCCAGGTAACAAGTCCTGCAGTGGTAGACCTGACAGAGAAAAAGGATGCAAGTCCTAAACATCCAGCAGGATCACCTGATAAAGGGCAATATACAGAGGGAGTGAAGATGGCAGAACCAGAAGGCCATACTTCAGAACTGGGCCGACAAAGTCCACAAGACACATCAGCAGAGCCTACCATAATAGAAGTCCAAGAGAAGTCAGCTGATGAGGAGAAAATAATAGAAGATCCTGCCGCCAAACCTTAGGAGGTTGATAATGCAAGCGCGGAACAAATAATGGCTTCAGAACAAACGCCAGCGCCTCAGGTAGATTCCACAATATCCAGTACGGTGGACATGCAACAAGAAATAGAAAAGCCAAAGGAGGATGATGAACCTCAACAAGGGGAAGAGTTGAAAACAGATAAGGTAATGACGGAGAAGGATCATGATCATCATGATCAACATATAGATCCAATACATGATCCCCCACCCCAAGAAGATGCTCCTTCAGAGAAAGAGGTTCCTCAACAAGAGGATGAACCAAAGGATCAACAACAAAGTGAGCATCAAGAAGAAGAATTGAGAAAATCACCATCTCCACCACATCTGCTGATAGAAACAGGAGGCACAGGTGAACATCATGATGATGCAGAAAAACATGATCAGGTGCCTCCGTGGTTGGAGAAAGAGGTAAATATAGAAGAAGATTTTGAAATCCAAGAATTTGATGTGTCCACTTTGTTCTCTGACAATATAATGAAATCCAAGAGGAAGGCCAAAATGACTTGGGGCATTAAAAGAGATCCAACAACTGGAAGAAGGATTGTACAGATTGCAGTACCTACTGTGGAGAAGGAAAAGGGTAAAATTACCTTGGATGAGTTTTAAATTAGCACAGTGGATTTGGGTTTTGCCAATAAAGACCAAGAGGGTTAGGAGGGCAAAGATATTATTGATTCTTTGATTCAAAAGGTAAAAAGAGAGAAAGAGAAAAATAAGCAACACAAGGAGCACATTGCTCAGTTGCATGCCTACATAAGGAGGCTGATTAATCTTGATGATACTACAACTGAACATGCAGTCCCATTGACTGCTATTTCTCAAGAGGAGGTAAATAAATAAGACCTCATGAAACATGAGGCATCTGTGTTAAGGAAATGGATGTCATCCACATTGGATGATGCAGAAGAAATGGTAAAGGCCTCTTTGAAGAGGTGGAGCATTCTGAGTGACTCCAGGACCAAAGTGGACAAATTGCAAATGCAGACCGGGAAAAGGTCTTACAAATTGGAAAGGGTACTAGACATCCTGGGAGAAATAAAGAGGATAAATCCTCAGCTGCTTATTAATAAACATGTATTGAATAGTAATACCACCTTGATAATTGATATCTGGTACAAGGACATTCAATTTGAATGTGGAGTGCTCAGAAGATGCAATAATAAGCTGAGAGATATCAGCATGAAGTTGCACGATTTAATGGCTGTTGAGGTGGAAATATTAGAAACATTAGAAGTAAAAATGAAAGGGAAAATAGAAAATCAAGATGAGGAATGTGCCATCAAGGCTTTACATGACAACTTCCAATCGGTAGCAGATGATCCACTTGTCCACTTGACAGAAGAACTTATAGATAAAATAATGAGGATCAAGGTCAAGATGGAAAAATACAATGAGACACTGTAGGATAGGAAAGACAAACTGGATAGCAGTAGAAATAAGTATGAGGCACACAAGCATGCCATCATCAAAGCAAAGACTCAGGATGGTGGAGGAATAGATCAAGTTGTGCAGTCATATGAGCAAATCCGGAGCAGCATGCAGCCCCATATGCGGCGTCATCATCATCAGGATAGTGAAAGTTTGGGAAGTGATGCACATGATGATGATCCACATGAATCAGATGGGGAGCATGATGAAGACACATCATAAAGGGAGATATAAGTGTAAGTAATCCAGATAGTTTCTAGCTGGCAACTTGTGCCATTTTGTAAAGATTGACAAGGTCAAGGAGAATGATGACCGTAGATGTGCATTGGTAAATCAAGATCGTGGATCTTTCTGTAACAGATTCCTCACCTTGTTCTATAAAAGGGGATGGAATGCCTTGTTGTAAACATTCGGAAACTTAATTGAAATTCATCTGCTGAAACATTTAGAGCTCATTTCAAAGTTTTTGTAAACATCTATATTTTTGCATGCTTAATGAATGAGAAGACTGTGTTGATTACAATTCATAGTAAATCTTGAGTAATCAGTGTATGAATTCTGGACATATGTGGTGATTTGCTGCGTCCCTTGGAGTGCATGTTTGCTTACATGTGTTGTCTTCATACAAATTCCTTCGAAGTTAGCATCAACTATATCTAGTTGTGGAATGTCCTGGTGAAAATATGGTTTGGTTTTCTTCTCTTCATGACAATATCTAATATACATGTGGCCCAAAAGCTAAAGGTTCAACTTTAATTTGAAGCATTTCTTCCAATTTCTTTTGAATTTCAAAGCAGTTCATCCTCATAATTGCAAACAATTGATGATCTTAAGAAAATAACACAAATATGTGGACATCTCGTAGATAATTGCAAATATTTAGCATATTTGAATACAGAACATGCGTAATTAAGAAAATCATGCAAAGATTGAAGTATTTCTGCATCATTTCATCAAATAATGGTACAATATGACCTCTCTATAAAGAATTTCTGCAGGAGTATCATGATGATGATAAACTTTCACGTAAGGCGCCAAAATGGAAACAACAACTCACATTAACCTCTGAGTAACGTCAGAAGATTAAGATCTAATCACCGGAGACTTGGGATCATGAATTCCCTAAATTCATCGTATCTTTCAAGATGAAAAAAGGTTAATGTGTACTTTTATTCTATGCTTGTTTATGACTAACATCATGACCAATAGTATCATAGGGTTTTTGCATACATACTGCTGTCATATTCCATAAACCTTGCATTTTATGTAAGACCCCTTGTTGGCATAGCTAGACATACCACTGAGTCATTCCAAGCAAGCTAAGACCTAGCTATATTATCCTTGGGGCAGTCCTATCTTGGATAGGATACCTTTTTCAAGAGAGGTGTGATACCAACAATCATACCTACACTGTTGCATGCTAAAAACACCATCAACAGAATTGGTGCTAGAAGGAGGGCAGACCAAAGCCATTGCAGACCAAAGCCATTGCAGAACAAAGCCATTGCTGACCAAAGTCATTGTAGAACAAAGACATCGCTAAATCAAGACATTACTTAAAAAGGATAGGCTGAACAAAGACATTGCTGAATCAAGACATTGCTCCATTCAGTTCTCTCCCTTCTCCTTCTATCGCAATCAATAGAATTGGCACTAGAAGGAGGGCATGAACCAAGATTTTATGTAGGCTTTCAATTTTGTTGGTTCATTGCACATGCTAAAATGAAGTGAATGTGCAGAAAATTCTAATCTAGTGGATACATAGAAGGGTTTCAATCATGAGACTCCTTCATTCTTCATAATACTATCACAACAGTCATATCATGAAGAAAATTTCAAAGTTGACATCCCACTTTTCAAAGAAGTGTTAGATAGGTAGATCAGAGTGAAGTATCCTCCACTAACACTACTCAATTTTAGTTCACCTCAGGTCTGTACTATACATCCTGGAGAGCTGTATGACAAAATTAACTATTTGACTTTTCTCAAAAGATTGGATTTGCAGTTGAAGGGATTGCTTCCTATTTTTGAAGTTTACAAGCCTAAAGCAAGATGTGGGTATGACAGACATATTTAGAGTAAGACCTCACAAGGAGTTGCAAAATGGATGGATGCATATGCATGTAGTAATGTCTCAGTTGAAAGCACCCAAAGAATTGATGCTACAAATCCATTCATAAGAGATCACAGTCAGAAGGGTAGTCTGCACGTTGAAAAAACTAGATTTCCTCAAGTTATTCATCAAAGTACATATCCAGATGATGATGCCAGATAGTGCATGTGGTCAACGGGTCACCCAACTAAGAAGTATACAATCCCTGACTAGTTAAAACCTAGTTTTCATTCACTGGACCTTCCAACATGGTTGAAACTTGATTTTTAGCTATACGACAATGAACAGAGCAGTACACAAGATCACATTTCTACTACTGAGGACATCAATTGGAGGAATAATGAATCAGATTTGATGAACAATCATGTTGGAGAAGTGAATCAGCGATCAAATGCTTCAAAAATATCAAATTTTGAGTTTGAATTTGCTGCTATAGAGGTGCAGAATAGTGGTTCCTTGCAGGTGGCCGATAATTCTAAGTTGGAATAGTAGTATGATCAGATCATATATGTGCAAAAACAAGAAGAAATTAGTCCTCTGGATGAAGGAAAGTCATGGACAACAATGCAGAAAATTGTTCCAGTTGACATACTTGAGCCACAATCAGACTATCTAGAGAAAAATGATCAAGTTCTTGATTGTATCATCCCATTATATCATCATGATCAGTCATATCAGGCTGATACAGTCACTTCAATAGAGTCTCTAGCTGAATTAGATGAACAAGAGTATGATGATGCACCACTCCAAGACAACATTGACATTGTGAATCTTGTTATGCAAGAAGGAGACCTTGCTGCTACAGACAATGGATATGCAGTCCAAATAGAAGAGTTGTTGGTTGATATGGAGGAAGAAAAAGGCTATGTTCTTGCTACAAACAGTGAATTGCCAACCCAATGCCAGCCCTTAATTGAAACAGGAAGGTTGATGATTGGTGCAGAGGAAGTTTTTTCAGAACATATGACTGATTTTGATGAAGACAATTCTAGTTTATCATATATTCATCAAGTTGATTTTGTTCACACCTACAATAAAGAAGAATTCCATCTAACTGATGTTGATCTAATAATGACAGATGAGAATAAAAATCAGCAATCTAAGAATAAAAATCAAATTGTCATGCAAAGTGATGGCTTGGAAGCATTTTTCGTGTCAATCACTTGATCACATCATCAAGTTGGTGTCAACAATGAGCAAGGATAAGCTGCTACATGGAAATTCACTGCATATGTCAGATTTTGCTTTAGCCAATTCATGCATAGTTCATCCAAGTGATCCACATTCTGAAGAAGGTTGTCTAGACTTCTTGTTTGCTTGGGAGATTGCTGCAACATTCAATGATCTAGAGGTATCTAATGCACATGATATGACCCAACATGAACTTAGACCTCCTGAAGGTGCACAAGTCAGTCGTACAATGCAGCAAGATGATGAACTTACATCTCTAACTAATGGTATTGCAAATCAGGTTGTATCTTCCCTCTTCTCACTTGGTTTTGAAAGTTATCAATTTGATTATAGTGATTTAGGTAAGACAACTTGCATTTGATTGATCATGGCCCAATGAATTGCCCCAACTGCTAATTCTGCATGACTGGTAGCCTAAACATGAAACCAACCTACTTATACCTTACTTTGCAGAGTACAAAGATGAATTTGCCAGACTTAGGACATTGACCTGTACCTGGTTTCTTCTGCATGTCCTAAGAAATAAATCATGAGGGACTGTAAATACTTGTTATCCGAAGCTTTTGTACATAGTCTTGCTTGTTTCTAGTTAGGTTTTGGTAATTTCTTACTGTCCTAGTTTAGTTTCTGTTTTCTATTTTTTTTTCCTTAGTTGTTGGCTTGGTAGTTGTTGGTTCTTGGTTGTTAGTTTTCTTTAGGTTTAGTTTCCTTTCTTTCTACTTGTTTTGCTTTTTCCTTCTGCTTTGCTTTCTCTTCCTGTACTTGCTTTGTCAGGGTTCTCCATTTCTTGAATGTGGTGGCAAATGTGCAGTCCTGCAAAAGGTCCTCTTTGGGTAAGTAATCTAGAGGATTTCTTTGAGAAACTTTGGTTTTCTACTTAGGTCCTCCTGTGGGTTCTATTGTTATTCTTAGATGGCATGATGCTTGTTCATGGGAAAAGAAGTCGCTAGTTGGTGCAGTTGAAGTATTTTCTAACCATATATCTTTCACACTCTTAAGTAATCCTAAAGTACCTAAGTGAGTCTTGGTGATCTTACATTAAGTGAAAAATCTAAGGTCCACCTTTGCCGCCATCAAGAGTCCACACCCAGTTAGTTGAGTTATCAATGTAACTAGTGCTATCAAAAGCATGTGTTACAAGGGCAGTAGTACTGCATTGTACTCTACCAAGTCTGAGCTCAATGAAATATCAAGAAATTATGAAAGAAAAGAAAATAAGAAAATCACAACCACACACTATAACTCAGTTAGATGGACAATCAAGTAACTCTATAGGGGCTATGGATGCCTGACTGGCAGTGGGGCTCTGCTTGAGTAGAATTCTGAGACAAACCTGCCAGGGTTATAGATGCTTGCTGGCAGTAGGGAAATGTCTAGGTAGTTCATGAGGTTAGTACTAATCACGTATCTTAATGTAAAGGATCCAGGATGAGATTAGTTGCTTAGGGATGGGAATCAATGCAATTGCACACACTCAGGTTTTCAGGATATGGATGGTTGTACCTTGCTATTGATTTCTACTTCTTTGATAAGGTATCATGTCTTCTTATTTAACATGTGGGAAACACTTAGATTCTAAGTTTGAAACTAAGGTTTATCTTAGAAATGCTCTCAATCATTTCTCTAGTAGAGTCACCATTTGTTGTGCCATGCACACATGCCCCATTTTGCCAAATGGAGACCCCCTCTTTTGCTTTGTCTTAGAGTCTCGACCTTTGTTACTTATGATGATGAGAAGGTGAATTTGTGCTTAGAGTGCATGATTTGTTATAGATTTGAGTATTTTCCATGATTCAGGTGATTTGATGTCATTTGGAGGTTTCTTGGGTGGTCTTGTACTCAAAAAATAGCCATTTGTTGCTTTCTGTACTGAAATTGGGAGTTACTACATTTTGCTCCAAAATCTCATGTCACTAGATATTGCCCTTGAAACTACTATTATAGGATGTGTCATGTTGAAATCCCTAGTTTCCAGGTCTTAGAATTGCAAAATCATGTCAAGTTCTACAATATTTCACTAAGGGGTTCACATACTTTCATTCTAATGTATGGTCCTGAAGCCCTGATTTGGCTAAGTCTGAAACCCTGAAAATCCCAAAAAATGGCTAAGTCTGAAATCTGGTGGAACATCAAAATCCTAGAATCTACATATGAAAACCTATGGATCTGGAACCCATCTCAAACATTCTGAAAGTATATTTAAAAATATTTAAAGTATAAGTTTAGAAAATATACTTTCACCCTGGCCAATTCAAAATCTAGTGCCAAAAATGCTTCCTACTACCAAAAGTGCTAAAAACACCTTTCAGTGACTTTGCGCTAAAAACAAACCTTACTGACTTGCGCTAAAAACCCACTTCACAAACTTGCACTAAAATGACCTCCTACCAACTTGTGCTAAAACTCACTTCTAGTGCCTTTGGTCGGTTGGTCATAAAAACCCCGCTAGATCAGTGCACTCCAAAATCCCCGCCGGTGGCATCTATCAAAGCTAGCGCTAAAATCATGGTCAACTGACTTGCGCTAAAAATCACTTTCACTGACTTTAGTCAGATGGACCCAAAATCTGCAATAAGGTCATATGGAGCCAAAATCCATGCTAAGGTCAAATGGAGCCAAAATTTGTGCTAAGGTCGGATGGAGTCAAAATCAGCGCTAAGTCAGTGACCCCCAAAATCAACATTTTTTGGTATTTTGGCCTAAAAATTGAGCTTTTCAAGGAGCAAATTAGATTTTCTTAATGGATTTGAATTACATATCTATTTGTCACATCATGATGAACATTTTACCAAGTTTTTGTGTATTTTTGGCATATTTTACGATAATTAATGCTATTACACATGAAAAGTCTGTGACGCCCAAAAATCTTGTTTTTTGCAGAAAAGACTATAAAAATACAAAATAAAAGTCCTCAAATGGATTCAAATGACCCCAAAAACTTCCTAAATCAATATATAGGCCAAACAGGTACTTGAAAATGGTAAAAAATCCATAAAATTATACAAAAATCACTAGATTTAAGGGGTTGTTCATAAAGAAAGTGACATTGACAATAAGCTGTCCTGGACTAATCCATGGCTGCAAATGGACATATTTTGATTCAAAATGATGGGAAATGACTTTTTATAACAAAATTGATGCTTGGCCTTACCAATTGTAGGTCTGAGAGCACAAAGGAGCTTGTTGGAGCTAATTGGAGCCATCTTAGAAGGATGAACACACAAAGGTACCTTGCTGACCTACAAATGCAAAATTAACATTTTATCAACCAAATTGTTGCTGCACATGCAAAAGGAAGTCAATATGATGTCCAAGATGATGAAGATAAGCTACAAGAGCTTGAAGACACAATAGATTAGGCCTACTTCATTGTTGTTCCTGTAGATCTAGACTAATGTCCAAGACATGTTCACACTTGTTCATAGTTGTCCCAGTAGTCCAGTCATACAATGATGATCCAACAAGCATCCAGTTGGATACACTTTCACCAAAATATGCTGCATACACCTCTTGATCTAGTCAGCACTTGAAATCCCATGAATCCACATCAGCTCATATTTCCAAGTGTCATGTGACTCCATTTTGGCTTTACTAGGCCTTGAAAATTGACTTTTCATCATATATAGCCAAATGAGTGTCCATTTTGTCCAGATTTAATGTATTTACAAGTTTTTTGTCTTTTTCCTAGAGGACAAAAGCAATTCTGAAAATACAATAAACTAATGTATCTCATTAAATGTCATGTAATATGGACCGTTGGTGTTGAGTTAATCTCCACCGTCCATTGAAAAACTCGGTATGGTGCCTTGTCTATAGAAGGGCCATCATTTTCCTCTCATTGTAAGTAGGATTTGATAATGAATTGCTGAGACTCTACCAAAATTTAGTCAATACAAAGCAAGTCTTGCAAGTTGCTGGGAATTTGTGTTTACGTGTTGTCTCATTTTGTTTTTCATGGTTCATATCAATCTGAATTTAATTAGTTGTGTTTTTTGAGAGGAACCTCCTACAACCAAATAATGAAAATACACAAAATAACGGAATAGAAGAACACAGAAGGAATTTATTGATCACAGGCCACTTCGAGGGGGCAACCTCCTTTGAGCAAGCTTAATACAATAAACTCATGGATGCCTTCATTGGCCTCAACATGTACTTATATACTAAGTCTAATCTAAACAACTATTATTCCCCATGAATGTGGGATAATACAATATACTCACGGGACGAATTACAAAGCATATGCGTCCAACAAAAATATACTAACAAAGTAAAGAGAAGGGTTAAAAATGGGTTCCTAACATCCCCTCCCTCTTAGAAAAGATTTGTCCTCAAAGCTTAAGATGTGGAAATTGTTGTTGAATCTGAAGGAGTGGTTCCCATGTAGCATCCTCTGGTTGCATTCTGTGCCACTGAATTAATACCTCTGTGATGGTTTGAGAGTGAAGCTGATGAGTGCGCCTGTCAAGGATTACCTCCAGATCCAAAATGATGGATCCTTCATTATCCAGTTCTTGTAAAATAGTTTGTGCTCTGATGTTGGTGCCAAGAACTTGCTTTAGACAAGAGACATGAAATATTGGATGAACGCGGGAAGAAGGAGGAAGCTCCAATTTATAAGCAACTGACCCAATCTTCTGAAGAACCTTATAAGGCCCATAGAACTTTGGAACTAGCTTATGACGCCCTTTAAATTTCAGGGAGGATTGCTTGTATGGTTGTAGATGAAGAAAAACCATATCACCTACTTGAAAAGTACGCTCAGAACGGTGTTGTTCGGCTTGTTGTTTCATTCGATTTCTTTCCATGTGAATATTGTCCTACAAAATGTGAAGAATCTGATCTCAGGTTCGGAGAACTGTGTCAACTGCTTGAACTGGTGAACTATTGGGGGTGTATGGAAGGAGCACTGGCGGTGCTTGACCATAGACTGCTTCATATGGAGTCATTTTAGATGCAGTGTGGTAGGAGGTATTGTACCACCATTCAGTGAGAGGGAGCCACTTTGCCCACTGATGCTATTATTCTTAGGTGAAACAACGAAGATAAGTTTCCAAACATTTGTTAATAACTTTAGTCTGACCATCTATTTGTGGGTGATACCCTGAACTCATCTTCAGTTTGGTGCCAGTGTGGTGAAATAGTTCTGTCCAAAAATGATTGGTGAAAGTTACATCACGATCTGAGATAATGGAAGAAGGGATTCCATGAAGACATAAGATTTGGTCCATGAAAATCTGTGCAACTGAGGAGGTGGTATAGGGATGGCTGAGGGCACAAAAATGACTATATTTGGAGAGGCGATCAACCACAACCAAGATCACTGTCTTCCCTCCAGATTTAGGGAGCCCCTCAATGAAATCTATAGCAATATTTGTCCAAATCTATGTAGGGATAGGCAAGGGTTCGAGCAATCCAGGAAGGAGTGTCGTTTCACCCTTGTTGCACTGGCAAGTATCACATCAGCCACCATCTGTTGAATTGCCCTTTTCATTCCCTTCCAAAAGAAGTTACGCCATGCCCGTTCATAAGTTTTGAGGAACCCAGAGTGTCCTGCTGATGGAGAAGCATGGAGTTCATAGAAGATAGCCTGTTGAAGATCTGTGCTTTGGGGAAGCACCAGACGACCCTTGTATCTCAGATAAGCACCATCCCAAGAGTAATGTAGTACAGCAGAAGGGTTATTGGCCAACTGTTGGATGATTTGAGATAATGAAGAGTCATTGACATAGCCCTACTGGACAGATTCCAACCAATTTGGAACAGACATAGAAATAGCTGAAAGAGAACCTGGGTCATCAAATGTGCGAGAAAGAGCATCCACCACAATATTGTCCTTACCCTTCTTGTAAGTGATCTCAGTCATAACCCATGAGTTTACTTACCCATTTCTATTGTGCTGGGGAGGAGACCCATTGTTCCAGGAAATATTTCAGACTTTGGTGATTAGTCTTGATGCAGAAATGATTCCCTAATAGGTATGGCCGCCACTTCTGTATTGCATGCAAAATAGCCATCATTTCCTTCTCATATGTAGAAAGTACTAAATTCTTACCTGAAAGGGCTTTGCTGGTGAATACAATGAGATGTTCATCTTGAAGGAGAATAACACCAAGTCCATTGTCGCAAGCATCACTCTCAATAGTGAAGGTCTTGGAAAAATCTGGCATAGCTAGAACAGGTTTAGTACACATAGCTTGTTTCAATTTTTTCAAACGCACACTCAGCAGTATGTGTCCATGTAAAAGCATCCTTTTTCAACAGAACTGTTAATGGAGCTGCAATCTTCCTGTAATCCTTGACAAACTTGTGGTAGTAGCCAGTTAGTCCCAAAAAACCACAGAGGCTCTTGAGTGTTTGAGGATGCAGCCAATTTTTCATGGCATCTACTTTGGCAGGATCCACTCGAACCACTTGGGCTGAAACAATATGCCTGAGATACTCCATTTCCTCCTGCCAAAAAACACATTTAGACTGTTTTGCACAGAGATGATGATCAGAGAGAAGTTGTAGTAAAAGATCCAGATACTGGAGATGCTCAACCCATGTTTTACTATAGATGAGGATATCATCAAAGAAGACCAGAATGAATTTCTGCAAGTAGGGCCAGAATATTTTATTCATCAATACCTACAATGTGGAAGGAGCATTAGTGAGGCCAAAGGGCATGACCAAAAGCTCATAGTAGCCATCATGTGTGCAGAAAGTCATTTTAGGGATATCATCCTCATGAACTAGAATTTGGTGATACCCAGAATGAAGATCCAACTTGGAGAAAAAATGAGTGCCATGAAGCTCATCAAGAAGCTCATCAACAATAGGAATCAGAAACTTATCTTTGATTTTGATGTGATTAAGTGCTCATAAGTTAATGCAGAGGCACCATGACCCATCTTTTTTTCAAACAAGAAGAAATGGTGAAGAAAAGGAACTGGTACTAGGGCGAATAATACCTTGCTTCAGTAAGTCCCGCACGAGCATCTCAATCTCTGTCTTTTGGTGAAATGGGTAGCAGTAGGGCCTGATGTTGGGAGGAATGCTTCCAGGAAGGAGCTGAATACGATGGTCCTCTGGTCATGAAGGTGGCAATCCCACTGGTTCAGCAAAGACACATGCATATCTATCCAAAATTTGTTGTAGATCCAAAGGACTAGTGGAGATTGTTGATGGTTGCATCTAAATGGAATGGACCTGAACGATGACACCATGTGAATTCTTCTTAATGAACTTTTCCATGCGATGTGAACTGATGATGCTGAGAGACCCTAGTTGTAAGCCCTTCAATGTGTGTTTTTGCCCATTATCTGAAAACTGCATCCAAAGTTTAGCAAAATCCCATAAGATGGGTACAAGTGTGTGTAACCATTGACCGCCCAAAACCACATCACATCCACCTAAGGGCAAGACAAACATGTCAGAGCGTAGGTTATAATATCCAATAGAGATACGCACATTGCGACACTTCCCTTTGCAAGGTAATGTGCCCTCATTGGCAATCATGACTTCAAAGCTAGAGCAAGGATGGACAAAACAATCAGCCTGTTTGGCGATCCGAGGGTCAATGAAGTTATGAGTGCTACCAGAATCAATGAGTATTATAAGAGGGAGCTTCTTGAAGTAACCCTTGACCTGCATGGTTTGTGGGGTGGTGACTCCTGCTAAAGCATGGAGAGAGATCTCTGGGTGGTCTTCCTAAGAAGGAGGGTCAACAAGCGGCTGCTGAATGTCGACTTGATCATCTAATGTATCTTGAGCATCTTCATAAACTTCAGTTGCAGGTGGAGAATCCACATCCAAGAGATAGAGCTTTTTCTCAACACATCTATGTCCTTGAGTGAATTTCTCATCACAATTATAACAAAGCCATTTTCCTCTACATGCCTGCATCTCTACTTCAGACAAATGCTTGATAGGAGTAGTTCTAGGAGTTGGCGTGATAGGAGGTCTTTGGGAAACCATATTTCTGAATGGAACAAAAGTGGATTTGGAGCACTGTTGAGCTATGATCTTGTCCTCTGCCAACTTAGCCAACCCTAGGGCTTCCATCATTGTGCTGGGACGTGTTGTGATGTTCACAACACACCCCATTTTACTCCTTAGTAAAATAAGGACCCCTACTGTGGCTTTTGCTTTTTGCTTGTGACTGTTGTTTTGCTTGGTGGTAAAGGGAAAAGGGGAGTGAAATAGTACAAACCTTGTTAAAAACAATGAAAAAGTTTCATTAAGTACTAGGGAAGAGTACATGTGAATTCCTTGTCAAAAATGAATAGGGGTTGCTTTTTGAACCATCTTAAAATTCCCTATATTTTGCAAGTTATGAGTATTTTGGTAAAATGTACAATCAGGTTTGTATGTTGCATTTACAAGGCCCTTTGTATATCGGGTTACCTATATGCAAAGTATTTTAAAAATTGGGTTGCATATACAATGGTCTTTGTATGTTAGGTCATTGTATGTTACACATGCGAAGGGTTTTGTATATCGGGTTTACATACAAAGTTGTTTGTATGTTTTTATACTTGTATGCATTTGCTAATGTTCTATTTGTACATGTAGGTTGGACCCGACGCAGTTATGAGTTGAAATGAATATTCTATTGAGTCCGTCGAATGTATTTTTGGTTTGTATGTTTGAAAGTGCTAAATATACAAAGTGGATATACAATAGGTTATATACAAGCCGCGGACCCGAAAAGTTTGTAAAATAGGGTTAATTCCTTGTATGTATGTGGGCTTGTATATTGGTGAGATACAAATCCTATATACATTGCGCGGACCTGAAGAGTTATTAAAGATGGTTAAGTTGTATGTTTTGTGCAATGTATATGTATTACATACATTGCAATGTACATTGCTTTGTATACAAGAGTCAGAACTGAAAAAGTTATTAAGTAGGAAGTAATGCTTGTATATTCCACACCTTGTATGTATGTTTCGAAACATACATTGCTTTACATACAAGCCGGATTTCAAATGGAATTAAAACCTGATATATGCAATGCATCATATCCAAATGTATATCAAAAAATGCATTGCATTACATACACGTCCCAGAATCAAAAAATGAATAGACTGCGGTTTATAAAAAAATGATAAGTCTAAATGTACATACAAATGTGTTTGTATGTATTGAGCCAAGATACAAAGCAAAATATACAAAGGCCGAACGCGAATGGAAATTTAAATTTTTAAAATACTTTGTATGTTTGCTGCGATTGTATATTTGTTGCATACATTCGCAATATACAAAGGGAATTAAGCATGCGATATACAAGGAAAAAGGCGGGAAAGCAAAGCAAAGGGATTTTGAAGCTGTTTTAGAGCCCGATGCATATTTTTGGTCAACGATGGTTGACTAGACCATTTTTGACATTGAAAATCCATTTGGATGTGCAATTTTCATAGTTTCATAGCCCAATATCTGTGTTTGCACATTTTGAGCTTGATTTAATGTAATGTTTAAATCTCCTGCTAGTTATTGAAATGATGATGATGCTTATTTCTTGTCTGCTTGTTGCAGGATGTTGGAGCTATTTTGAAGTAGCTAGAAAATTGAAGGGTTGCCGACACAGTGGCAGCGTGCAGGTGGATATAAAGGCAGAGCTTTAATGGCGATGACATCACAGGAGGCGGATCAGATCACATCAAATCGCAAAGAGACGAGAGGGGTCAAGGCCTTCAATGCGAGGACAAAATGCAGATGGGGAAACATTATTAAAAGGAACAACAGTTATTTTGAGCTCTTAGGGTTTCCAATGGGCATCCTTACGCCCAGTATGGGCATGCTGCTCAGATTTTTGGTAGGATTTGCTCTCCACTGCTCGATGTTGCACTTGAAGGGTGGACTGTTGATCGACTAGGGTTTTTTGGGTATTGTATTGGGGATAAATCAGAGCCATATATATATTCAGCCCCTTGACTATAAAAAAAGGAGGTCAATCATTCTAAATCGGACCTAAGACAATTTAATATAGGAGATCATATTACTGAGACTAATGAGGACTGAACTATTGAAACATCAAGGTTCTTTCTTCAGATCATTGTAAATGTACTTGTTCTAAAGCATACTAAGTGAAGATGAAGCTTCAGATTACATCCTGATTGTAAACTTTACGTAATCTTCAAGTTGATTTCTGGATATGTACTAGTGAATGCTGTGTTCAATAGAAGCACTTTCATTTCATTGCATGCTGTTGTCAACTTTTCCTTTGAAGATTTGCACTAGATCATGTGGATTTGTGGAATGTCCTGGTGAAGTATGATTCTAGTTTTTCTTCTTGTCATTACTCTATGGGAACATGTATGTAGATCAGTGATCTCAGTCAAGTAATTTTGGGAATCTCATTCTTTAAACCCTATCTTTGTTATTTCTTTTTCTTAATTTCAGTGAATGACTTCCATAACTGCAATACACAGATAAATAATAAGCAGAACAGAGAAATATGCCGACACCTCGTAGATAATTGAATATCATTAACATATTTGGGCTAAATGCATGTAGTGTTGAAAACATCATGCAAGGATTTGCAAATAATGGTAGAAATCATGCAAATATCAACCTGTAGGCACATTATTTGAGTAAATTCATAGTGTAAAGTTAGAAATTACTAATGAATGTAAGGTCCATGAATGATTAACAGCAACAGACATCAACCAGTGAGTAACGTCAGTAGATTATGAACTAATCAATGGAGACTTGGGATCATGAATTCTTTAAATTCATCGTATCTTTCAAGATAAATAAGGGTTGTTGTGTAACTTTTATTTTGTCTTTGTATGTGACTAGTTCATCACCATCAATAGAGACTGGTGCTAGAAGGAGGGCCACCTCTCATGATTAGTAAGTTTTCTATCTGATTGATGATGTAGACAGAAAGGTAACACTCAAGCATCTCTATATTTCAAGTTGTATGCAAAGATTTGTTGTTTTAAGTTTGTGAAGTTTTCAAAATTAAGCATAAATAAAGCCTTGGCCAGGGAGTTTCAACTGATCTCTATAGTAAACTAGCCAATCTTCCTTAAATTTAAGAAATCCTGGCTCCCAAGCCAAATACCAGGTCCAGATCTAGTGGATACTTTGAAGAATTACCTATTAGGGGATTTAGACCTAGAATTATGGACATTCATCACCTCCTAGTTCTAGTGTGTCAGAAGCTTCACCAGAGCATGCTCCTATAACTCCTCTCAGGTTCCAAACACCTATAGGACCACCTATCACACCTCAGGTCCAATCTCAACCTGTCATACCTCAGGTTCAGCCTCCATGAGCTCTAATGTCATTTTTTGCTGTAGAGTCACCTCTAACTTTTAATGCATATCATGCTCTACTTAAGAATCCTAATAAAGTTTGTCCTAAGTATCATCCATATCAGGATGCTGATGATCACATTAGAACTTTTAAGGAAGCCTGTTGTAGGTCTAGATATGAGCATGAAGATGTGGTATGCAGGTTATTTCCATTTTCCTTAGGGGAAGAGGCATATAACTGGTATACCAGTCTTGGTCAAGGCTCAGTCAGTTCATGGGATGCCTTGGAAAAGGATTTCAAGGATAGGTTCAAGACACCTATAGATACTTCAATAAATTATCATTTGTTTGCCGCAATCAAGAGATTTGAAGGAGAACCTATTGCCAATTTTAATGCAAGGTTCCAAAAGAAGCTATCTAAGCTAGTTGCTCCCTATGTTGTGATAGATGAAGCTGCTAGGAGTTTTATTACTCAGCTTTAGATCCCTTGACTTCCATGTTCATGAGGAGAGCACATCCTATGGTAACAACTTTGGTAGAATCTTTTGAAGAGGCTATTAAAGTTAGTCAGCAATTGGCTCCTACTCCCACACCAAATATTGCCTTCCCTACATTTTTTGGTTATCCTACATATCCTATTCACCAACAGACCAATGGAGCCATGATACCTCCAGCTGTGATTCCAGCCCCGTTGTAGATATCTCCACTCAGTATCATGCCACCACCAAAAGGAAATGGCCAGATGTTACAATATCCTAGACAAACACAAGTACCTCAGGTTGTGGAACAATCCAACAATAACAATGGATCTTCCTTTTTCAAGCCCCAGACAGAGAATGTAGTGACCAAGGTTCAGGAAGAGAAAGAAGAAATGAAGGAGATATCAGCACAGTTAAGAAAACTTACCACTGAGGTCACTCATCTGAGGAGTCAAAACTTCTATTCTCAACCTAATCAGAACAAAGGTTATGCCAATGACAGACCTAATTATCCTAATAGGGGGTACAACAATAATTACAATAACAATGGCAACAATAATCTTCCTAGACAGCCTAGAGTGTGGAACACTAGGCCAAACAATGGTTCCTTGCCATCACCCCTAGACAATCAGCCTCCTAGTGAACCTAGGCAGACTACTAGGGTAAACCTTGCAAAGGCAGTACTTACAAACTAGTGCAGGATACATAACACCAATGCTCATGCAGAGCTAGATTATCCTTAGTTTAGGATTACTGCTAGTATATTCCAAACCGAAGTGTCCAATACTTCAGGAAATCCAACTTATGTAGAGGGAAATGAAATTGTCCACTGTGAATATGATTCTACCTTAGTGTTAGAAAGCTTCATGCATCATCCTTATCAACAGACAATTTCATCTCATCAGGATTACACCTCAACATATGAGGAATTAGCCATGGCTTTTGAATCCAACTATGTTTTTCCATTTGAGGATGAGAATGAGCTATCAATTGAGCATGAGGAAGTTAATGCTTATCAATAGTAGCCTCAGGGTAGGCATAATTACAACTTGAGAAATAACTCAAATAGATCTGTTGATCCTTTTACCACATCCTTGCCTCCAAACAATTTCAACACCCCAGCTAATCCCAAGGCAAGTAATAACCCTGGATTTCCCAAAGTCAATGCTTAGTATTTAGCACCACAGAATACAGCACCAAAATTTGGTAATCTACCTCCTAAATCTGACAAATTGGTTACATATCTGGTAGATGAAATGAAAAAGGTTAAAATTAGCCTGTCATTGTTAGAGCTACTTAAAACCCCTGCTATCAGGAAAGCTTTCATGAAATCATTGGATGATCCTGCTCAAGAAGAGGATAGTCATGCCTCGGGTCAGTTTGGAAATAAAGATCATGCTGCTAGGGATGTTAATGTTAAACATAAAGTGTCAGCCACTATTTAGGCTACAGAAACTTCCCACATGACCATATACAAAGACAAGAGTGAGTCACCTCTTGTCCTCCTTACCATAAGGATGTTTGGTAAAAATTTGCACAACTGCTTAGTAGACTCAGGAGCATATACCAATGTAATGCACCTATCCATATGTAATGCTTTAGGGTTACATCTTGCTAAATCATTAAAGAAAGTAATACAATTAGACAAAACAGAGGTGAGTGTGGTAGGAGAACTAACTCACATTCACATGTAGTTAGCATCAGATCCCAGAAATCAGCACTATATTGATATTCAGGTAGTCGATATACCTGATACATATGGGATGTTACTCAGCAGAGACTGGTCAAAAACCCTTAATGAATACATGTCAACTGATTTCAGTCATATGTGGTTGCCTTGGAGAGGGATACTAAATCAAATAAGAATAGATGTTGAACCCCGCATGAAACACATGATCACTGAATATAACAAAACCAATTAAATCATGTATGTGGATGTAGAACCTAGAGTTTACTCCATCAGACCCTAGACTGCCAACATAAAGGAGATCCTGATGTTTGACTTTCATAATCATGATGATGACCCTCAAGATGATAGAATAACTTTAGAATCTGATTGTAACCCTGAAAATGAAGTAGAGGTGGATCATTTCAAGGACTTTGAGATGCATTTGTTTAAAGAGGTGCAATGATGTCAGTTTTTAAAAGTGCCTATTCATGATATTCTAATTAATGGATGGTGCAGGTTGCATGATGAGGTACATTCTAAAAGGACTTTTGGTGCCTGTTTAGACATGTTGGAGTTGGAACAAGCATACAGTGAAGCATCTTCATCATCATCCACGGTGAGTTCTACAGATAGTGATAGCAAAACTGATTTTCGTTTGTCTTTTGTAGGAATAGGAGAATGCACATATCAGGATGAGAGTTCTATTAAGACAACATAAGAGATACTGGTGTGCAACAAGGGTAATGCTAAAAGAAAGAAGAAAATCACCCCAGGGAGTGATCGTTTAGTAGAATTAGATTATGAGTTATCTGATGAGGATAGGGGCAGTAATCTGTCCAAGTTCAAAGAGTTTCTATCAAAAGAAATTCAAAAGATGACACAACAACAAGGATCCCCACAAGATGTTTTGATTGAGGGATGGTGCAGGTTACATGAAGCACCACATTCAGAAACTACTTGTTCATTATGTCTGCATATTCTAAAAAGGCAAACGTTACCTAGTCCAGAAGATCATTCTTCTGATGGTAAAAAGAAAGAAGAAATATCATTTTCACATAAGGCAGATAAGGCGAAGTCTGAGAAGCTGAGACACCAAAATTAAAATGGATATCAAATGGTACAGCTGCCATAGCTAAAAGGAAGAAAGAAGGCCCAAACAAACCTTTAATTGAAGACAAACTATGGACCCTTAGATTTGATGGATCCAAGTCGAAACAAGGGGTTGGAGTAGGGATAGATCTTATGGATCCATCTGGAAAATCCTACTTAGCAGCATATAGATTGCAGTTCCCATGTACAAACAATGTGACAGAGTACGAAGCTCTAATTCATGGGGTATTGTTTACATTAAGAAAGAAAGTGAAAATTTTGCATTTCTATGGAGACTCAGAATTAGTTGTGAGACAGGTAAGAGGTATATACTCTTGCAATTACAAAAGACTGTCCAATTACAGACATAGGGTATGGGACTTAATAGAAGACTTTGATGCATTCAACATCACCCATGTACCCAGAGAACAAAATCATAGGGTAGATGCCTTAGCCCAGGCTGCAAGTACTCTGGAACCACTATCCATATCCAGTTTAAAAAGATTCTCAGTTGAATTAGTATCAGTGCCTTCTATGCCAGATAATGTAACTAATCTTCAAGTATTTGATGATGATCAACATATATTCGACTTTATTTCCAACAAAGATGTTTTTCAAGCACAGATCATAGATGAAATAAATATGGAAGATCATGTCTGGGAAGAAGAAGAAATCCTAGAGCAGCCTAGTAACAAGATTCCTAAGGGAATGATAGAGCTAAAAAGAGCATTTGATCTAGACAATATGCTACAATAGAAGAATCTCCCAAAAGCGGATGGAGGACAGTGCTCTCAGGTCAACATTGGAAAGGATGATGAGAAAAGAAACATTCTGATTGGGAACGTCTATACAGAGGAAGAGTTGGAAGGAATAACCCGAGCTCTCAAGGATTATATCCATGTCATTGCCTGGATGTATGATGAACTGAAAACTTACGACACATTAGTCATCACTCATACAAAACCTTTGAAGCTAGATGCCAAGCCTTTTCAGTAGAAACAAAGACCCGTCAACGCTTTATTGGAGCCCATCATTTTTGAAGAGGTCAAAAGATTGCTTAATGCCAGGATTGTGTTTCCTGTGAGACATTCCATGTGGGTGGAAAACCTACTCCCAGTAAGGAAAAAGAATGGTGACATTAGGTTGTGCGTGGACTTCAGAAACTTAAATCGAGCTTCTAAAAAGGATAATTATCCTTTGCCTTCTTTGGATGAAGTCTTACAAATTGTAAATGGTGCCGAAATGATGTCATTCTTGGATGGTTTCTTTGGTTATAACTAGGTGATGGTCGACAAAATTGATAGATTGAAAACTACGTTCACCACAAAGTGGGGAATCTTCACCTACAGGCGCATGTCATTTGGGTTAATAAATCCTAGGGCAATGTTTCAGCAAGCAATGGACATAGCCTTTAGAGGCTTGATTGGTAAATGCATATTCATATACATGGATGACTTAACAGTTTTCTCTAAAGATAGAGGAAACCATGTAGAGGACCTGAGAAAGGTGCTGAAGAAGTGTGAGCAATACGAAATATCCCTGAACCCTAAGAAATGCATATTCAGGGTAACCACAGGGAAGTTATTGGGCCACCCAATAATAGAAAATGGAGTCATCATTGACCCTGATAGGGTGGAATCAATCATGAAGATACAACTTCCTGGAAGCAAGAAGGAGCTCAAATCTTACTTTGGTAAGATTAATTTTGTTAGGAAATTTATCACAGGCTTTGCAGAAATTCTTAGACCCTTGAACGCCATGCTCAAGAAGGATGCTAAAATTGAGTGGACACCTGAAGCTAGAGTAGCTTTTGAAGATATTAAAAAAGCCATATCTAATGCTCCAGTTCTGATCAGTCCAGATTATACCAAGGATTTTTACATTTACTCCTTCACTTTAGAGCATATATCTACAGTAGTGTTGACACAAAGAAATGAAGCCAAAGAAGAAAAGCCTATAGCCTTCATGAGCTGCCCTTTCAGAGATGCAGAGCTCAGATACATGGACTTTGAAAGATAGGTGCTTGCTCTGGTTCGAGCAGTTAGGAAATTCAGGCATTACATTATGAGAAGTAAAGTGATTGTTGTAGTACCTGATGCAATAGTAAAGATGTTATTAATGCAAAGAGAACCATGTGAGAAAAGAGCTAAATGGATCATTATCCTCCAAGAGTATGATATGGACATTACACCCATGAAGTTAGTAAGAGGACAAGCATTGAGCCAGATGATATCAGAGATTGATCCTAATATCATGAGCCAGCAGTATGTTGTGAATGCAAAGAGAGATGGAGAATGGTACTCAGACATCAAACACATCCTGATTACTAGAAGATGTCCTTCAAGACTACAGGCCTCACCTAGGAAAGTCTTGAAGATAAGGTCACAGAAATACATGATCAAAGGAGGAGTCCTTTTCAAGAAAAACTATGAAGGGATATACCTTAGATGCCAGGAAAGACAAGAAGTAGACAAGGTGTTAGTAGAGTTACATGATAAGTTTGGGACTGCACATGAATCACCTTTAGCTACCACTCATGCTATCCTCAGGGTAGGGTATTACTGGCCCACTATTTTTAAAGATACTGCAGAGCACATCAAATGCTGTCATATGTGTTAGGTTGCCGCAAATAGAGAAAGATATGTTGCTCAACCTTTGCAGCCAGTGATGGAGATGCACCCATTTGCTCAATGGGGAATGGACTTCATAGGACCTATCAATCCTCCACCATCTTCAGGCCACAAGTATGTTTTAACTATTACTGATTACTGTACCTGGTTGACTGAAGCTATCAATAGTAAGATGTGTAATGCTGAGGATGTCATTAGGTTTTTGGAAAGAAATATAGTAACCAGGTATGGGGTTCCCTACGCTTTGGTATGTGATAATGGATCTGCCTTTGCTTCAATTAAATTATCAAGTTGGGCTTTTGACTAGTGGATTATCCTAAAGTTCTCCTCAAACTACTATCCCCAAGGGAATGGATTAGCAGAATCCACAAACAAGAACCTATTGAACATCATAAAGAAATTAATAGAAAAGAACCCAAGGGAGTGGAATACCTTACTGAAATATGCCTTGTGGGTAGATAGAACTAGGAATAAGGCTGCATTAGGAAATTCTCCTTTTCATCTAGTGTATGGGGTGGATCCTATCCTCCCTATTAACCTAAGGATTCCTACATTGTAATTTGCACAAGAATAGCTGGGCATAGATAATAAGCAAGAAGTTGGGTTGCTTCAATTGATGAACCTAGAAGAAAAAACAAGTGAAGCAATTGAGCAATTTGCTAAACATCAGGCTGTTATCAAATGCTGGTTTGACAAAAGGGCCAGAGTTAAGGCTTTCAAGATCTTGGATTTGGTCCTGATATGGGACAAAGCACATGAGAGGAAAGGAGATCATGGCAAGTTTGGTAAACTCTGGATAGGTCCCTTTCAAATTTCTAAAATTTTAGGAGACAACACCTACAGGCTTAAGACTTTAACTAGTGAGGATGTTCCATTACCAGTTAATGGATAGTTTTTCAAACATTACTTCCAAGCCTGAAGTGGTGCCATGATAGCCATGTGTATCATAGTGTATATTGTTGTATAGTTGTTTGTACAGTCTGCTTGTTTTGCTTGCTTTGTTGTTTCTTCAGTAGGGATCTTTTTTTTTATTTAGAGTATGCAGGAGCAGACTAACAACCACTGAAAACAATAAAAAATTTAGAACATCCAGGTTAATTATCTGAAATTTATGCATAACTTGTTGTGACTATCATAAATGTAGAAAGTTGTTTAACTTTGTGAAATTTTGTATTCAATAACTATGGTTTGAGTATTCAAGGAAGGTTTCTCACAATGACACACCTAAAATCCTTGGGTTTGTTGAAATTACCAGTGTAGATATTAGGTGAAAAATCAGATGTCACCCTTGCTGCCATTACAATTCTCAACTTAATTTCAGCAAGTGACCACTCCTTGCATCATGAAGCTACAAATGCAACATCTTATGAAGTTCTATCAAATACAAAAAAAATATAAATAAATAAAAAGGATTATACTAAAAATTTAGATTAAGCCATCTAAGTAACTCTACCGGGGCTATAGACGCTCGCTGGCAGTGAGGCTCTACTTAGGAGAATTGTAACGATAACCTTGTCGGGGCTATGGATGCCTGCTGGCAGCAAGGCTCTATCTAGTTGGCTATGAGGGAATGACATCAACTACGTAGGCTAATATCAGTCACTGGTTTGTTCAACTGATCTTCAAGATGAGGATTATTAATTGCGTGCACCCACTTAAACTGAAAAGGAAAATTCATGCACCTTATTGAATACATTGAGTCTCAAGTTGAATGATGATTTGTAGAAAAGATAGTTGGAAGTTATGAATTTATTTCATTTAGTTTTCTTTATAGTTTGAATTTAATTATTTTGTTTGATTGCTAGTTGTTGTGATGTTCACAACATGCCCCCATTTTACTCCTTAGCAAAATGAGGACCCCTGTGGTGGCTTTTGCTTTTTGCTTGTGTGTGTTGTTTTGCTTGGTGGTAAAGGGAAAATGGGAGTGAAATAGTACAAACCTTGTTAAAAACAATAATAAATTGCATTAAGTACCAGGGCAGAGTACAGGTGAATTCCTTGTCAAAAATGAATAGGGGTTGCTTTTTGAACCATCTTAAAATTTCCTGTATTTTGCAAGTTATGAGTATTTTGGTAAAATGTACAATCGGGTTTGTATGTTGCATGTACAAGGCCCTTTGTATATCGGGTCACTTGTATGCAAAGTCTTTTACAAATCTGGTTGCATATACAATGGTCTTTGTATGTTAGGTCATTGTATGTTGCACATGCGAAGGGTTTTGTATATCAGGTTTACATACAAAGTTGTTTGTATGTTTTTATACTTGTATGCATTTGCTAATATTCTATTTGTACATGCAGGTTGGACCTGACGCAGTTATGAACTGAAATGAATATTCTATTGAGTTCGTCGAATGTATTTTTGGTTTGTATGTTTGAAAGTGCTAAATATACAAAGTGGATATACAACAGGTTATATACAAGCCGCAGACCCGAAAAGTTTGTAAAACAGGGTTAATTCCTTGTATGTATGCGGGCTTGTATATTGGTGAGATACAAAGGCTATATACATTGTGTAGACCCGAAGAGTTATTAAAGATGGTTAAGTTGTTGTATGTTTTGTGCAATGTATATGTACTACATACATTGTGATGTACATTGCTTTATATACAAGCATTGGAACTGAAAAAGTTATTAAGCAGGAAGTAATGCTTGTATATTCCGCACCTTGTATGTATGTTTCGAAACATACATTGCTTTGCATACAAGCTGGATTTCAAATGGAATTAAAACCTGATATATGCAATGCATCATATCCGAATGTATATCAAAAAATGCATTGCATTATATACACGTTCCAGAATTGAAAAATGAATAGACTTCGGTTTATAAAAAGTGATAAGTCCGAATGTACATACAAATGTGTTTGTATGTGTTGAGCCAAGATACAAAGCGAAATATACAAAGGCCGGACGTGAATGGAAATTTAAATTTTTAAAATACTTTGTATGTTTGCTGTGATTGTATATTTGTTGCATACATTCGCGATATACAAAGGGAATTAAGCATGCGATATACAAGGAAATAGGCGGGAAAGCAAAGCGAAGGGATTTTGAAGCTGTTTTAGAGCTTGATGCATATTTTTGGTCAACAATGGTTGACTCGACCATTTTTGACATTGTATATGCATTTGGAGGCACGATTTTCATAGTTTCATAGCCCGATATCTGTGTTTGCACATTTTGAGCCTAATTTAATGTAATGTTTAAATCTCCTGTTGGTTATTGAAATGATGATGATGCTTATTTCTTGTCTGCTTGTTATAGGATGCTGGAGCTATTTCGAAGTAGCTGGAAAATTGCAGGGTTGCTGACACAGTGGCGGTGTGTAGATGGATATAAAGGCAGAGCTTTAATGGTGATGATATCACAGGAGGTGGATCGGATCACATCACATCGCAAAGAGACGAGAGGGGTCAAGGCCTTCAATGAGAGGACAAAATGCAGATGGGGAAACATTATTAAAAGGAACAATAGTTATTTTGAGCTGTTATGGTTTCTAATGGGCATCCTTACGCCCAGTATGGGTATGCTACTCATATTTTTGGTAGGATTTGCTCTCCACCGCTTGATGTTGCACTTGAAGGGTGGACCGTTGATCGACTAGGGTTTTTTGGGTACTATATTGGGGATAAATCAGAGCCATATATATATTCAGCCCCTTGACTGTAAAAAAGGAGGTCAATCATTCTAAATCGGACTTGAGACAATTTAATATAGGAGATCAGATTACTGAGACTAATGAGGACTGAACTGTTGAAACATCAAGGTTCTTTCTTCAGATCATTGTAAATGTACTTGTTCTAAAGCATATTGAATGAAGATGAAACTTTAGATTACATCCTGATTGTAAACTTTACATAATCTTCAAGTTGATTTCTGGATATGTACTGGTGAATGTTGTGTTCAATAGAAGCGCTTTCATTTCATTGCATGTTGTTGTCAACTTTTCCTTTGAAGATTTGCACTGGATCATGTGGATTTGTGGAATGTCCTAGTGAAGTAGGATTCTAGTTTTTCTTCTCTTCATTACTATATGGGAACATGTATGTGGATTAGTGATCTCAGTCAAGTAATTTTGGGAATCTCATTCTTTAAACCCTATCTTTGTTATTTCTTTTTCTTAATTTCAGTGAATCACTTCCATAACTACAATACATAGATAAATAATAAGAAGAACAAAGAAATATGCTGACACCTTGTAGATAACTGAATATCATTAGCATATTTGAGCTAAATGCATGTAGTGTTGAAAACATCATGCAAGGATTTGCAAATAATGGTAGAAATCATGCAAATATCAACCTGTAGGCACATTATTTGAGTAAGTTCATAGTGTAAAGGCAGAAATTACTATTGAAAGTAAGGCCCCTAAATGATTAACAACAACACACATCAACCACTAAGTAACCTTAGTAGATTATGAACTAATCAATGGAGACTTGGGATCATGAATTCTTTGAAGTCATCGTATCTTTCAAGATAAATAAGGGTTGTTATGTAACTTTTATTTCATGTTTGTGTGTGACTAACATCACCATCAATAGGATGGAACATTTTAACCTCAGATTGGATTGCATCCTTCAGACCACTGACAAAACAACTCCATAAGAAATCATCAGACAATCCCTCTGTGTGATTGGCCAGTTTCTCAAATGATGTCTGATATTCTCTCATAGTGCCAGTTTGGCAAAGTTTAGTGAGTGCTCTTGTGAAGTCATCAAAAGCACTAGGGCCAAATCGTTGCAAAATGAGTTTGCAAAAATCTGTCCATTTTGGCTCTTCATGAGCCTTGATGTACCAACAGAACCATTGAAGGGCTTCATGTTCCAAATGAAAGGATGCAAGTGGGACTTTGTTGACATCAAAAGTATTATGCAGAGTAAAATATTGTTCTTCCCGGTATATCTATCCAGTCGGATCATCACCATCGAAGCGAGGAAAATCAAGTTTCGGCCCACGAAAATTGCTAGAAGAAGAGAACCCAGTGTCTGTAGAAGACTGTGGCTGCTGTCTATTGTTCATAGCTGAATGCTAAAGATTGAGGCCGAGAACTTTTTCATCTAGATTCTGGAGTTTGGTCTTGAGGGATGCAAGTTCATCCTCCATGTTTTTTGCTCCTGTGCGGGTGACAACCATAACTAGGAGTTTTTTTTTTTTGGGAATGGGTAAAAAAACAAAAATAGAAACTTTTTTAGTTAAGAAAAATATGGATTTGGGAAAAACTCTGATGGGTAATTGGGGTTTGACTAGGTTTTGGACACTTTCTGAGGGACATGGAAGTAGAAAGTGGGGATTTTAGAAGTGGGGTGAAAGAATGGAAAAATTTGTCCAAGAGGGACAAAGGAGCAGAAATAGGAAATGAACACTATGGAAAAATTTGAAGGCAATTGGGTGAGAATCGAAGAAGTTATGGCAAACCCTAAAAATAGACAAATGTGGGATTTCTGGCTTTGATAAGTGGAATTTGGGATAGGGTCCTCAAGGAAGGAAATATGCAGAATGGAATTTCAGTGGTTCCAATGAATGTTCAGAGTAAACGGATCTAAAGCAAGGAAGATATGGCAAAAAAATAGATTTTTTTTTGGAAATGATCTACAATGGGATCTGTGACTTTGGACAGATTTATCAGCTGGCAATAGATATGGACCCCAGGTATGTTCAGCTTCCTAAGGGTTCAGGGGATTCACTCAGCTACCAATGCTGTCTAACGGCTTGCGTATTGGGGTAGTACCCCTCACTCCACGGTTCAGGTAAAACTAATAATCGCTTTACCACAAACGATAGCTCTTGGTTTACCTCACAAATGGGAACTAGTCAATCAGGTAGGGGTCGTTGCCCTTTTTGCTGGTAGGTCCTCTCAATGGGCCAGCTACTTTGGGGTTCCTGTGGTACTCCTCACAATGAGTTTTAGGGCTATACCCAAGTGCTTCCCACAGTTAAGTAGATAGGGATTATTCCCTGATCTGAACTTGCAATTGAAATGAACAATACAGATGCAAAGAAAAAAGAACTACTGCAATAATCACAACACCTAGAGGTCACTGCAAAAAAAATTTGGCAGAAATTCCACCCAGCGAGCCCAAGAAAGTGCTTTAATACCACATGAGAGGAACCTCCTGCAACAAAATAATTAAAATACAAAAAATAACAGAAATAACAGAACACAGAAGGAATTTATTGATCGCAGGCCACTTTGAGGGGGCAACCTCCTTTGAGTAAGCTCAATACAATAAACTCGTGGATGCCTTCATTGGCCTCAACACGTACTTATATACTAAGTCTAATCTAAACAACTATTATTCCCCATGAATGTGGGATAATACAATATACTCACGGGACAACTTACAAAGCATATGCGTCCAACATCGATATACTAACAAAGTAAAGAGAAGGGTTAAACACGGGTTCCTAACACTTTTGCAATGATGGGTAAATGTTAATATATCTGATGAATGCTTTAGTCCATACTATTAGTGCTTGTTGATGGTAAGTTGTTGTGTATAGTTAGCCTGGGCCTTGTCATTGAATATAGTTCAGTTGCACTCCACTAGTTAAGTTGCGCCATTGTCTGGGTGTTTAATGAGTGAATGCAATTTGAAAATCATAAGGATCCTTTAAAGATTGCATCATTTCTTGCAACATTATGGGTTTCCTATTCTGGTGAAACAAGGAATGGTTTATTGAAAGTATTTGTCTATCTACAGCATGTTACCTAGTTGTGACTGTCACTTAGGATCTCTTATCCCTTCTCTCTCTCCTTTTCCTTTTGCATTTTATTTGTATCAAGTTTTTTAGGTTAGGTTATAGGTAGCATCTACATTATAAATCTGCTAAAAGTATCATAGGGTTTATGCATACATATTGCTGTCATATTCCATAAACCCTGCATTTTATTTAAGACCCCTTATTGGCACAACTAGACATAAAACTAAGTCATTCCAAGTAAGCTAAGACCTAGCTGTATTATCCTTGGGGCAATCCTATCTTGGATAGGATACCTTTTTCAAGAGAGGTGTGATACCAACAATCATACCTACATTGTTGTATGCTAAAAACACCATCAATAGATCTAATAATATTTTAGACCAGTATAGACCTAATAATCAAAGCCAGCTAGAGCATCAAGCTCAAATTATGAGGGAAATAGACCAAAAATAGGCTGAATATGACTATAGAATGTCATTAGAAATGGTGGAGAAGCTCAAGATGAATTCATAGATTAGACAACGTCCACACAAATTCATGATAGTTTACCAAGAGACATACGAAATAAGGATGAGATGCAACATGATCTACTTAAATTAGAAGAGGAACTTGAACTAGTTAAACTAAGAGAAAAGGAAGAACTGTTGAAATAGGAAATACAAAAGATAAAATCTAGAACCCCAACAACTAGTTCCAAGTATGTACCTCCACATAAGCAAAGTGGGCATGCTCTGACAAGCAATCCTCAAGGATCACATCAAAACATAGGTGGTTCAAATACTTCAAAAGCACCTCATCATCCAAATAACACTAGCCATATGCAATACAATCTTCCACCAAGAAATCCAAGACAACCCAATGCCCATATCACATCCTAGCATGTAAATAATCCTTATCCACCACCTGGTCAACAATATGTCCCACCTCACTAGCAAAATGTAAATATGAATCCATACCATAATATACACCAACATCTGCCTCATAATTAATATCAGCCAAACCAGCATTTACAAGGACCCCTCAAATATAAACAGCTATAGACAGCTGGATTTGTCTAGGTATCAAATTTGTCCTAACCCATTGACAAAGATTTAAGAAATGCACTTCCAAAATTTACTGGAAATAATGTCATTTTAGCAAAAAAGCATATCAGAAGTTTTGAGACAGCTATTGATGATGAAGAAGTACAATATGAAGATGTTTAGATGAAATTATTTGCATTATCTCTGGTTGAAAATGCAAGAGATTGGTATAAAAATATGCCTGATGCCTCAATCATTTCTTTGGCAGATTTCAAAGATCGGTTCAAAGAATAGTATGCCAATCACTATGATCCAAATTTTGCTATACATGAATTGACAAACATACAAAAGAACTACAATGAGACAGTAGTAGATTTCAACCAAAGATTTTCAAAGATATATCACAAGATGGCTCCTGAAATAAAACCTCCTGACAGGATGGTCTTAGAAATATACTTAAAGGATTTTGATCTTAAAACTGGATATGAACTCCGAAATAGAAATCCTATGACTCTTGTAGAAGCTCAAAAGACAGCTGTGACTATTGAAAATAATAGAAGAGCTGTTGGGAAGCTTGGTAAAAGGGATAATTGTTAGACTTAGGGCATACAACTGAGAGGGGGGGTGAATCAATTGTACGAAGCTTTCTTAATTTAAACACTTGAATCTTCTTTAGTGATTGGTATAATATTAATCATGAACCATAATGCATTCAAATCAAAAGAAGAAACTTATCAACACATAAGACACCAAGATTTTGACGTGGAAAACCCAGTTAAGGGAAAAACCACGGGGTGATTAACCTAAGAATGTATTCTCTGTTAGAAGAATAGAAAGAACAAAATGGCACATGCCAATTAGGGCTCACTACCCGAGCACACTGGTCACAAGAGGCTCACTGCCTGCAAGAGACACACTGTCTACAAAAGAATAAGTATCACCTTTATGAACTGGAGAATAGCATCTTTAGCATGCTTGAATCAGTTCCATTTAAGCCCAAAACTTTTGCTCTACCTTTCACACTTCTCTTCACTACCACACACTCATCACCACAAGACACACTTCAAAATGACTTCACAATCCCTTATTTATACAAGGCATCGACTTAGGAACAATCATCTAAGTCGGCAAACACCTACAAGAACATCCGCAAGATGTGTAATACATCCGGTCGGCTAGTCTTAAGAAGAACACCAATATCCATGTTATTCTTCAAATGCAAACTCTAACTTCAATGCGGACCACCAACATGAACTGGACATGATCCAACAATCATCATAACCTTCCCTGAATCACCAAGAACATCCACACTTCATCATCCTACTGGAATTCTTCTCTCCTTCATCTGGAGCTTCAAGAACACAGTCTGTCATCACTGTCACAAATGAATAGGCTCTTCCGGACCTTCAACCCATAAACCAATCTAATTGATACTTCACAGGAACGTCCTCAACACTCCCTCAAATCTACAGAATGGGATAATGAAATTCTGGATCTCACCAGACCTATCTGTAGCACTCTATCACCTCTAAACACCTGTCGGAACTGGTTCTACTTGAGTGACCATAACTTCTTCATATCTTCATGTGGACCTCTGAAAACTTGACTGGAGCATCTCAAGACTTATATCTACAAACCTTTTAAACTGCATTGTCTGATCCTTAACCTATTGAGGACTTTTACCTTCTTGTCATCACTATTCTTCATTGTTTCTGATTGAGACTAATTTTCTCAATATCCTCAGCACACAACTCATCTAATCCTTCTCATTAATGCAACATGAGTATGTTGACATCAATGACAACACTGGTTAGGCCCATACTTGCAACAATCTCCCCCTTTGTCACTGATGGCAACATATGATGTGAAAAACCATCAAGACAAGAACTTCTCCTTGCTGTCACAACTCCCCCTAATAGTAACAACTATTCACATGTCTTCTCTTCCTTTATTGCTCCCCCTTTGATCAGCAACCACTTGTTTTTCAAATGTCTTCTCTCCCCCTTTGACATCAAGGGCAAAGGGCTCATACTTGCAACTCCATTACTTCATAACATACTAGCTGCTCCCCCTGAGTAGAAACTCCCTTATCATCAATCTAGATCACAAGATATGACTATGATATCCACTAGATTAATGCACATTAGTGCATCCTAGTTCATCACCGGAGGGGCAATAACCCCTAACTTCTCCCTGAGATACTCAAAAGAGTCCTTGGGAAGAGGTTTAGTAAAGATATCTACAATCTGATCCTTGGAGGGCACATACTCCAATCTGACTTCATCCTTGTTCACTTGCTCTCTCAGAAAGTGAAACTTGATAGATATATGCTTAGTCTTAGAATGCAACACTGGATTCTTAGAAATATTTATTGCACTTGAATTATCACAGAAAATTGTGATAGGCTTCTCATATTCTACTTTAATATCTCTTAGCATCTGCTTCATCCACAAAACTTAAGTACAACTACCTACTACTACAATGTATTCTGCTTCAGTTGTAGACATGGATATTGCCTCTTGTTTCTTGCTTAGCCAAGAAACCAATCTTTTCCCCAAAAAGAATGCTCCTCCACTGGTACTCTTTCTATCATCCACATCTCCTGCCCAATTGGCATCTGTATATGCATGAAGAGAAAAATTATGATCTCTAGGATACCACAGACCATACTCAACTATTCCTTTTAGGTACCTAAAAATCCTTTTGATTGCCATGACATGAGAGTCTCTGGGATCAGCCTAGAATCTAGCCACAAGACCAACAACCTACATTATATCTGGTCTAGTTTGAGTGAGATACAATAATCCTCCAATCATTGATCTGTACTTTGTCTAATCTACGTTAGGAGAGTCATCATCTTTGCTCAACTTACATCCGGTTGCCATGGGAGTATTCATTGTCTTTGAATCTTCCATTTGAAATTTCCTCAACAATTCTTTCACATATTTGGTCTGAGAAATAAAGATTCCTTTCTTGGTCTGAGTAATTTGCAGCCCAAGAAGAAATTCATTTCACCGAGCATTGACATCTCAAATTCACTTTTCATTTGATTTGCAAAGGTTTTACACATACTGTCTCTTCCTCCAAAGATGATATCATCAACAAATACTTCAACAATCAAGATGTTTTCATGATCAATTTTGAAGTATAGATTACTATCAGTAATACCTTTGTTGAAACCAATCTTCAAAAGATGTTTGTCCAGTCTTTCATACTAGGCTCTTGGGGCTTGCTTTAGTCCATACAGTGCCTTCTTCAATTTGTAGACCATATCATCATGCTCAGATAATTGAAAACCATCTAGTTGTTCAATGTACACTTCTTCTTCTAAGTCACCATTCAAGAAGGCAGACTTGACATCCATCTGATACACCTTGAAATCATTGAAGGTAGTAAATGCAAGAAATAATCTGACTGCTTCAATTCTTGCCACCGGAGCAAAGGTTTCTTCAAAATCAATCCCTTCTATTTGAGAGTAGCCTTTACAGACCAATCTAGCTTTATTTCTGATTACTTCACCAACTTCATTCAGTTTGTTCCAGAAGACCCATTTGGTTCCAATCACATTCTTGTTTCTAGGTCTAGGAATAAGATCCTAGATGTGATTTTTCTCAATTTGCATCAACTCTTCCTCCATTGCTTTGGTCCAGTTTTCATCATTGCAGGCTTCATTTATTGTCTTAGGTTCAATCTTTGAAATCAAACAATATTCATCTAAATTTTGAGCAATTTTCCTTCTAGTTTGCACACCTTTGCTCTTGTCACCTATGATCTGATCTTCAGAGTGGTTCAATCTTACATACCTTGGAACTTTGGGAGTTTCTTGCACTTTTGTTTCTTGATTAGGCTCATTCAGACCTATCTCTTCTTCCTGATTTACCGGATCAGTTTGAATCTGACTTTCAGAATAGGATTGAGCTCCTTGAACTAGAACACCATTCTGATCATCTTCATCATATTCATAAAACCTTGAGGGTTTCTCTATTCCCTCATCAACCTTCACATTTGTACTTTCTATCATCTTTCTTAGTCTCTTATTATAACACCGGTATGCTTTGCTTTGAGTAGAATAACCCAAGAATATTCCTTCATCACTTCTAGCATCAAACTTACCTAAATATTCATCTCTTTTGATGTAACATTTGCCACCAAAGATTTTGAAATATCTTACAGTAGGAGTAATGCCAAACTAGAGTTCATAAGGGGTCTTACCGGTATTGCTTCTGATTTGAACTTGATTAAGAGTATAGACTGCAGTGCTGATAGCTTCTCTCCAATAGATCTGAGGAACATTTGCTTCCATCATCATAGTCCTAGATGCTTCCTGGATGGTCTGGTTCTTTCTCTCCACTACTCCATTCTGCTGTGGAGTCCTCGAAGCAGACAACTATCTCTTAATTCCATGTTTCTCACAGAATTCTATGAACTCACCGGATGTGAATTCTCCACCTCTATCAGACCTCAGACATTTCAACTTTATTCCTGTTTCATTCTCTACCATAGCCTTGAATATTTTGAATTTCTCAAGAGCTTCTAATTTCTCCTTTAGAAAGGTTACCCACATCATCCGAGAATAGTCATCTATTAGCAGCATGAAGTATCTATCACCTTGAATACTTCTGGTTCTTGCTGGACCACAAAGATCAGTGTGAACTAAGTCCAATAATTTGGTAGAAGACAATTCCTTACTTTTGAATGTGACTCTGCTCAGCTTACCCAACTGACATTCCTTGCACAAGTTGTTAGTAGGTTTCACCAATTTTGGAAGATCTCTTACAACCTGAGTATTGCTTATCTTGATGATATTGTCAAAATTCACATGACACATCCTTCTATGCCATAACCAACTCTGATCAACTTGAACAAATAAGAAGCTTTTACCAGTACCAACCAAGTGGAAGATATTACCTTTAGTTTGAGTACCGGATGCAATCTCTATTCTGGATCTTTCAAAGATTTTGTATTTTCCATCCTTGAATTGGAGATCATAGCCTTTGTCCACCAACTGTCCAACACTGAGAAGATTGTGCTTCAAACCTTCAACATACGGTACATTACCAGTTTTGTTTCTTCCATTAAAAGAAATAGTTCCTCTTCCTCTAATTCTACCAGTAGAATTATCACCAAACTTCACCACTCCTCCTTCAGACCTTTCCAAATCTATGAACTTATTCTTGTCACCTGTCATGTGGTGAGAGCAACCACTGTCAATGACCCAATCATTCTTTTCTTCAACTTGGGTAGCCAGAGCTCTTTCTACAACTTTATGATTGATAGATATAGAGGATATTGGTTCTTCTTCCTTGATTGCAATAAACACCCATTCACTTCAGGATTTGTTTCTTGTCTCTGATTCATCATCTGTTACTCCTTCATTATCATCTTTTTCATGAACATAGTAACAATTCTTTTGGAACCTTGATCTGTTAGGATTTGGCTTTGAAAATCTTTCCAGACATCTTGAGGCAAAATGACCAACTTATTGCAGTTAAAACACTTAAAAGGCAATCTTCCTTCATACTTATCAGATCCTATTGGCAGTCTTTTTGCAATGAGGGCTTCAAGTTGAGTAGATTCTACTTCTTCTTCTAGGTATTTTCTTGTTTTTTCATACCATGACAATTTCCTTGATGAGTTCTCTCCTGGATCAAATCCTTGTTTACCTTTCATAGAGGCACTGGCTTTGAATGCAAATTTAGTTTTGGGGGGATCATCTTCAAATTTGGTCATTTCAAAAGCAGCCAGTTTGCCAGCCAATTGGTCTCTTGTGACAGTTGTATGAGATCTGAATTCATCAATGGTAGCAACCTTGATTTTGTAAGAGGCAGGAAGGGATATGAGAATCTTACCAACAATCTCATTTTCATCCAAGACTCCACCAGAATTTTTAATTCCACAAACCAGCTCATTCACTCTTGGCATAAAAGTGGTAATATTTTCATCATCTCTCATCTTCAAGTTTTCAAATTTCCCTTTTAGACTTTGTAACCTTGCACATTTAACATACTCATCTCCTGCATGCAGAAGTTCCAGTTTAATCCAGATCTCATAGGCAGTTGGTAGGTCAATAACATTTGAGAGCTCTGAGTCAGTTAATGCACTTAGAAGAGCCTCTTTGGTCTACAGATTGTTTTTAGCATCTGTGATTTCATTTAGGGTTGTCGGATCACCCTGTGGAGGTACATACACTTTTGTGACCATGGACCAATACGCCATTCCCATACACTACAAGTGAAATTTAATGCGACCTTTACAAAGAGAAAAGTTGGTTCCATCAAACTTCAGGCTATCCTTCTTATATGACGACATCGTGGATCTCCTCAAGCAGTTAAGCTCCTTTTAGAGGAACTTAGCTCTGATACCAATTGTTAGACTTAGGGTATACAACTGAGAGGGGGGCTGAATCAGTTGTATGAAGCTTTCTTAATTTAAACACTTGAATCTTCTTTAGTGATTGGTATAATATTAATCATGAACCATAATGCATTCAAATCAAAAGCAGAAACTTATCAACACATAAGACACCAAGATTTTGACATGGAAAACCCAGTTAAAGGAAAAACCATGGGGTGATTAACCCAAGAATGTATTCTCTATTAGAAGAATAGAAAGAACAAAATGGCACATGCCAATTAGGGCTCACTGCCTGAGCACACTGCTCACAAGAGGCTCACTACCTACAAGAGACACACTATCTACAAAAGAATAAGTATCACCTTTATGAACTGGAGAATAGTATCTTCAGCATGCTTGAATCAGTTCCATTTATGCCCAAAACTTCTGCTTTGTCTTTCGCACTTCTCTTTGCTACCACACACTCATCACCATAAGACACACTTCAAAATAAATTCACAATCCCTTATTTATACAAGGCATTGACTTAGAAACAATCATCTAAGTCAGAAAACACCTACAAGAACATCTGCAAGATGTGTAATACATCCAGTCGGCCAGTCTCAAGAAGAACACCAATATCCATGGTTATTCTTCAAATGCAAACTCTAACTTCAATGCGGACCACCAACATGAAATGGACATGATCCAACAATCATCATAACCTTCCCTGAATCACCAAGAACATCCACACTTCATCATCCTACTAGAATTCTTCTCTCCTTCATCTGGAGCTTCAAGAACATAGTCTGTCATCACTGTCACAAATGAATAGGCTCTTCCAGACCTTCAACCCATGAACCAATCTGGTTGATACTTCATAGGAACGTCCTCAACACTCCCTCAAATCTACAGAATGGGATAATGAAATTCTGGATCTCATCGGACCTATCTGTAGCACTTTGTCACCTTTGAACACCTGTTGGAACTAGTTCTACTTGAGTGACCATAACTTCTTCAGATCTTCATGTAGACCTTTGAAAACTTGATTGGAGCATCTCAAGACTTATATCTACAAACCCTTTAAATTGCATCCTCTGATCCTCAACCTATTGAGGACTTTTACCTTCTTGTCATCACTGTTCTTCACTGTTTCTGATTGAGACTAATTTTCTCAATATCCTCAGCACACAGCTCATCTAATCCTTCTCATTAATGCAACATGAGTATGTTGACATCAATGACAAGACCAATTAGGCCCATACTTACAACAATAATATCAGAATTCCACAAAATCCTAACAACCATCAGTCTAAGCAAGATAATTACTACATAAATGAAATGCCTAGACTACATGATATGAACTATAACACAAATTGGAAGGATGGAAAGCCTATGGATAATAGACAGAAACAAAATTACAATAGTGAAACCCCTGATCCCTTGAAGAAGCATGGGACACATGTAGTGGACAGCAACCCATGGTGCATTGCATGCATCCTCCCTCACTCACCTGAATACTGTGTGGTATCCCAGTCACTCCAAGAAAATGAAATGACTTATGATCAAGATAGTGATGATCATACCATAAATATGTTGGGAATGATGCCTCACTCAATTGATCAAGGATACTCATCCTTCGAGGAAGATGGGTATGAATATGATGTGAGTAATCAGAAGTATAATATAAACATGGGTAGCCAAGAAATATTCTCTGATCAGGAAGAGGACAATGAAGAAAACACTAATAGGTCTAACATGGTCCCATAATTTCAATTAAGACATCCTAATGAGGAGGAAATGAGAGCCCTTACAATTGCTTCTATGGCTCAAGCTAGAAACAATTACAATATGAGAAATAGGACTGTGAATGTACACCATGGAACACCTAGAGATTTGTTTATCAAGGAACCAAGTCATAAAAAAGATACTTTGGATAACCACAAGAAAGGAGAAGATCAGAAGATTCCACATAAGTAAACCCCCAAGGTTGAGCCCAATAAGATAAAGAATAAGCAGCAATCTGAGGAGAAAGGTTATAATAAAGAAAAATCAGAACAAATCATTGTTACTCCTTCTTTTGACATAACACAGGTATTATCCCAAATCAAGATATCAGTACCATTGATGGAGATGATGAAAGTAGATGAATATAGGGGAAGTGCTCTCAAGTTGATTTCTAATGTGCCAAATCAACAACAAGGTTGCAACAAAAATGGGCCAGAAAATAAAGTGAACAATCTTGGACAAGAAGTTATGAGGACTCTTGAAATTTATCTTAGAGATACTATAACAAAAAATCCTTCTCAAGTAGACCCCTTTTATATAACATTGATGATCAATAACAAGTTGGCAAGAAATTGCATGATCGATTTTGGAGCTACCATAAACATCATGCCAATAGCAGTCATGAAAGAGTTAGGTCTGTGGGTAGATACAACATATGGTAAATGTTATGCAATGGACAAAAGATCTATTCCAGTTGTTGGAATCATGAGAGATATAGAACTAAAACTAGCCTCATGCCCTGAAGCTACCTACATAATTGATATAACTATGATAGACACTCCACCATACTATGGTATGTTGTTATCCAGACAATGGACTACTCCGATAGGGGGAAATGTCTAGCTAGACCTATCATACGTGACCATACCAGTAAATGGGAGGGAAATCAAAATATACAGGGAGCCAAGATATGAGAATATAATAGAGCAGTTAGATTAGAATCAAATAAATTGTTTTTGTGATGTAGATCTTGGGAGTTTTAGGGTTGAGAAAGTACATCCTAAATTACAAAATACAGAACCAATAAGAAAAGAGGCTCAAACAAATGAAAATGGTGTATGGAGGATGTATTTTGATGGAGCCTACAACAAAGGAGGAAATGGAGCAGAAGTAGTATTCATCTCACCCACAGGCACTTGACATTCAAATACTCATTCTTATTATCCTTTGAATATACAAATAACATTGTTGAGTATGAGGCATTGCTATTGGGTTTAAACATCGCCCTAAAACATGGAATCAAATTACTAACAGTATATGGTGACTCTGAATTAGTCATCTCACAGATTAGGATGAAATATTCTTCAAAGAACAAAAGACTGAAGCAATACAGGAATGCTGTGTGGGATACAGTAGAACTCTTCGATGTATTCTCTATAGATTGGATAGAAAGGTCTAAAAATATAATGGCAGATTTCTTGGCCAGTGTAGCCTTGAAAAGAGATGACATTACATTATCAGGAATAGCAGAGGTAGAATTCAAGGCTAGACCAGCGATCCCTGATAATATTTATAACTAGAATGTTTTCAATGATGACCAAGACCTCATTAAGTTCCTTCATTGTGTGGACCAATATGAATCACAATAAATTGTCTTCAATGCATTTGTTGAAGAGGTAGATGGCAAATAGACTCTTTTCAGAAAAGAAGTGGTCCAACTTAAGACCAATAAAATTCCTAAAGGATTGCTAGATTTGGAAAGAGTATTCAATGGGAAGGACAAATATAATCTTAAACCTACAATAATGGATCTTAAGGATATGGAAGAAATTAATTTGGGAACAAATACGGCCCCTAAGAAGGTTTACATTGGAAAAAGAATCAATCCAAAAATTAGAGATATGCTTATAGTCCTACTCAGAAAGTATAAACATGTGTTTGCCTAGTCTTATGATGATCTAAAGGCATACAGGGAAGATCTATTTCAACATGAAATTCTGCTGAAACCTGATGCCAAACCATTTAGGCAAAGATAAAGACCCATCAATCCAATGCTGGCACCTAAGATGCAGGAAGAGCTTATGAAGCTTAGAGAAGGAGGTATTATCAAACCTATTAGACATTCTTCTTGGGTATTAAACTTGGTAGCCGTAAGAAAAAAGAATGGTGATCTAAGATTGTGTGTGGACTTCAGAAACTTGAATATCTCATCACTGAAATACAATTACCCTCTTCCAAATATGGAGACAATGCTGCAACAAGTGATAGGGTGTGAATTACTATCCATGATGGATGGTTTCTCTGGGTATAACCAAGTAAAGGTTAAAGAATCAGAAGAGTATAAGACTACCTTTACAACACCCTGGGGAACATATGTTTATGTGAGAATGCCATTTGGTCTTACAAATGTTGGGGCAACATTCCAAAGGGCCATAGATGTAGCCTTTGCCTATTTGATTAATACAATAATGGTGGTTTACCAAGATGATTTAACAACATATTCTAAAAGGCAGAAAACCATTGCTCTCACTTGGAGAAGATCTTTATTAGGGCATGTTGGAATATGGTATTTCTCTAAACCCAAAGAAATGACTTTTTGTTGTGATAGAAGGAAAACTGCTAGGGCACATAGTCTCAAAGCATGGTGTTAGGATTGATCCTAAAAGGGTAGAGGCTATTGACAAGATTCATATTCCAAGGAATGTGAAATCTATTCAATCTTTCTTTAGACAGATAAATTTTGTCAGGAGATTCGTATTAATCTTTTCATAAATTGTTAAACCAATCTCTAAAATGTTGAAGAAGGGTGCAAAGGTGGACTAGACTAAAGAAGTTGTTGATGCATTTACATCCATCAAGAAGGCTATTAAAGAGGCCCATGTACTAAAGTCCCTAGATTTTGATAATCCATTCCTAATATTTTCCTTAGCATCTTTTCATACAGTCGTAGCTATAATGCTGCAGAAAAATAATGGAGGGTATGAACAACCTATTCATTTTTCAGTAAGTCACTCTAGGGGGCAGAATTGAAGTATGATATTACTAAAAAATAGGCTTATGCCCTAGTAAAAGTAGTAAAAGCATTCAAGCCATATTAGTTGGAGCTCATGTGATAACATATGTACCAAATGCTGTAGTAAAATATGTTTTTGTCTAGAATGAAGTTACGAGACAGAGGTGCAGATGGATTAATAGAATCCAAGAATTTAACATTGACATTCAAATCACTAAGCTTGTTAGGGGCCAGGGTCTGGCCAAATTGATGGTTGAATAAAACTTGGAGGCTGCACAAATTTACAACATGCAAGAAGGAGATAACTTCATTGCAAGCATTGAGCATACACCTTGGTATACCAATATAATGTATTATCTCAAAAACATGAAATGTCCTTAGGGTCTGATTGATAATTAGAAGAGAACTCTGAAACTTGTTGCATCAAAGTATGTCTTTATGGATGGAGGTTTGTATTGGAAAAATAAAGATGGTATTTTATTGTTGTGCCTGGATAAAACACAAGCTAAGAAGATATTACAAGAAATGCATGAAGGAGTGTGTGGAGAGCACTTCTCAGCGAGGACTACTACCCATAAGATAATAAGAGAAAACTAATGTTGGAAAGAGACACTATGTGGCTTCATGATTGTTGTCATTAATGGCAACAAATTTTATCCCACACATCCACAGCACATAGTATGTCTTTACCGAAAGTTAGATTGAAGAGTGTTTTGGTCCAGTGAACAAGAACAAAGCATGCAGTAAGGACCAACAATCAAGTCCAGATTTCTCAGAGGATGTATCTCAGTAATGTGTGGACTTGGGGAAGTCAAGAGGAGTACCATGACTACTACATTCTAGAGATTGAGCCTCTGGTGATGAAAGAGTGAAAAGATATGAGCATCTTAGTGTTGGGTTCTTGACAGGTAGAGCAGATTGAGGAAGAACTGATCGGTAGAGCATCAGACTTTAATCCGGATGAGAAATTGATGGTGGTCAAGCTAATTGAGAGATCATACATGGTTGGCTAACTTGATTGATGACTTCTAACTCTATGTCTTGGATACACATCACATATCAAGCATGGATTCAGCCGACATATCAGTGCCTTGTAAATATCTTGAATATTCTAGTTGCTGACTACATAGATGTTGAAATCCTTCATGCGGATATATATACCAAATAGATTTTGGTGTGAAGGTGTGTGTGTAATGATATAGTGTACGAGAAAAGGCAGAGAGAAGTGTGAAAGTGGTAATACAAGTCCAGTATGTGATAGAACAACACTAAAGCAAGGGAAGAATGAAGTGCATTAGATCAGTATATTGAGCCTAACTAGAATTGAACCTCAGCATGTGTTGATGCCTCTCTTCAGTTCAAGACATCTGGTTACCTTCTATAAACATTGTAGATAGTGAGTCTCTTGTAGGCAGTGTGCCTCTTGTGAGCAGTGTGCTCAGGCAGTGAGCCCTAATTGGCAAGTGCCATTTTGTACTTCTTATTCTTTTAATAGAGAATACAATCTCGGGTTAGTCACCCCATGGTTTTTCCCTTAACATGGTTTTCCACGTAAAAATTACTGTGTTATGTGTGTTGATTTTATTTCTACTCTTATGGTTATATATGCTTATATGATTTGATGTTGCACTAATTGTTAACAAGGAAAGAAAGTTAAAATATTGAAGATAACTGATTCACCCTCCCTCTCAGTTATCCACTTGTTCCCAACAATTGGTATCAGAGCTAAGTTCCTCCAAATAGAGTGTAACAACTTGAGGAAGATCTGGGAGTCTCAATGGATATGTATGGTATGAAGGAACAACTTCAGTCTACCCTAGATGACCTTGAGCAATCTCACTCTAAAGTCAATAACTTGAGAGAAAGACTCAAACAAGATGATGATTTCATAAATGAGCTAAAAGAAAAACTGAGTATCTCTGTGAAAAAGAGAAAGGAACTACTTCAAAAATTAGCAAGTCAGAGTGAAGCCAGTGATACTAATGAAGATCTGAATGAGAAAAACAAGCTATGTGATAAGCTATCAAAATAAGTCATCATGGTAAGAAATGAGATGGAATCAGGGGTTATGATATTCACCCAAGAAATTGAAGAGAAAAGAAAAATTGAAGATAATCTAAAACAATCTCTCAAGGAGAAGTCAGAGGACTGCCACAAAATGGATAGAATAATCAGACATCTGGAATCTAATCTTGAAGAAGCTAGAGATAATCAAGAACAACTTGAGAATCAGATAGACACTCTCAAACAAGATCTTCAAACAACAATTGAATACAAAGAGAAATTCAAGATAAGCTCTGCTCAACTCGAAGTTCTTCTTGAAAGCTAAAAGAGGGTAGATGACAAGCATGGATTGGGATATGAGAAAGATGAAAGCTCCGGATCTAGTCAGAAGAACTCTGGATTAGGAAATCTAAGGAACAGGCATAGAAGACCTCCGGTAAGGCAACCAAATGCTTTAAGATAACCATCCTTCAATGGATACTGCTACAATTGCAACAACTTCGGTCATAAAGCAACTCAGTACAGAAGAAGAATGAATCAAACTAATTCATCCTTCTCCAGATAGTGTTTCAACTGCAAAAGGTATGGTCACAAATCTCATGAATGCAGAAATATGCAAATAAACAATTCATTCAATGGTAGATGCTTTGCATGCAATAGAATGGGACATATGGCTAATCAATGCAGATCAAGAGGATATCAGAAAAATATGCAAAGAAATGTTGTTTGCTACAATTGCAATAGATCCGGTCATACTTCCAAATTCTGCAGAAGTAAGAATCAGGATAAAAGGGGTCCGGTGCATCATAATCAAAATCAAGATAAAGGAAAAGGCAAAGTGAATGCGGATGAAGTTCAAAGGGAGATGAACAAGATTTGGGTGAAGAGGAATATAGAAAATGTTGGGGATGGATCTGTACCAGAATTTGGTGCTGATAATTCTTCCAGAAATTAAAACAGATGAGCTCTAGCTTAAGGGGAGTCACAAAAGAAAGTAAATTCCCCCAGCCAGTCAAATGGTGCCTAAATTTGGCATATGGAATGTTGAGGATTAAAGGGTTCTCAGAGAAATATCTAAATAACCCTCGGTAAAAATATGAAAGATCCGCAAAGAGTTTTGAAGAATTTAATCATCCAAGATTGATCCAGTTTGACAGTCATCCGGTAAAACTAGGATTCTCACAGTTAGATCCGGTATGATTCAAAATTGAAATATGTTGACTTGCGGATAAATGGCTTGATTGGAGGAGATGACATACATTGTAAATTATCACTAAAATTGATTCCAAGTGTACCTCAGTGATTCGAAAAGATCTATCTTAGTAAAGGAAGAATAAGGGAACCAGAGTAACTTGAGTTGTGCATTTATTGCAATAGGAAATTAGGGTTTACGCAGAGATAAAAGGGTTTCTTTATTCATCATTTGCAAATTTCCATTTGAGAAAAAGAAAGGAAGAGCTCTACATCAAGATTGTTTCAACCTTCTCAAAGATCAACCATAGAATCCGATTCAACCAACGATCTTTTCCGGCTCATATTGTGAACCCTAGAAGTGTAAAAAAAGGTATTTCCATTTTTGAATATCTCTCTCTGAATCTTTTACAAAGATGGCTACTCCAAATGTTGTTAAGATCACTGATAGGCTGCACCCAAAGTTCAAGAAACATCCCTACAAATCCCTAGAAGTTGATCCCTTAGGTGCCTTCTCTAGCATTCTGCATGGGGTTCTGCATGTAGAAGATGTTAGGGTATATATACATGCCAATATTGAGGAATTTGAGGAATCCAAGCTAATGGAAATCTATCACAAACAATTAATAGATGAAACATTTGAACTTAAACCTCAATACAAGGCCCTCCAGGACAAACATTTTGGACATTGCATCCACTTTCCCTGTTTTGCAGAAGATGAATGTCTGATATGTTCTTAGCAGAATACATGATAACTTCATGTGGTTGATGAGGCCATTCAAGATAACAAAAGATGCCATTAGGGCAGTAACTGGATTGCACTCATCTGGTGGGTTGCCTGCTCTCAAATCTGTCAAGAACCAGACAGTAAGTGAGGCTACCGGATCAAAGTTTGACAAGAGAGCAATGACAATAGAAGATATCATAGATCTGGATATCAAATTTGACTCTATGATAATTGGCTATAAAATATATCACTCCAGTAGGGAGAATTCTGTGTCTGGAATTGCAATATACACTGCATATCAGATGCTAAGGGAAAATGCAAATTATGATCTATGCGACCTTCTCCTGAACCAACTATTAGAAAACTTACAGAAGACAAAGAAGGATAAGAAGAACTCATTCAAGTATGGTGGCCTAATACTATGTCTCTTCTTTTACTATATGAATGAGCTACCCAGATCAAGTGGTTGGGTATGGCAAAATGATAGACCGATTGCCATATAAATCAGAGATTACATGTATGGGCTTGGTGATGCAAAGGCTCAAAGTACAGCACTCTAGGGATACTTCAAGAACTTCCAAAGTATGATGCAGGCAAGAGAAAGAATTCCCCAATCTATAGTTGAAAAATACAAAGATACAGTGTGTTTCATGGTAGACATTGATCAATGCCTAATGGAGGCAGTGGAACCCAGAATAGTCTGGATTATGCCAATGGGCAATGAGGTAGATGAGAAAATCTTGGAGCTGCATGTCCAGCATTTTCTAAGTCAGCCTAAGGACCCTGAGGCAGAAAGGTTTGGAACCTTTCAAGAATTGAGTGTAACAATACATGTTGAACTAAGACAACTAGAGATAAAAAGAAAAGTGAGAAGGGAAGTAGAGGAAGTTGCCAAAAGATATGGTATTTCAAAAGAGGCAATTGATACAAACAAAGAGAAATTAGAAAGAGCTGAGAAGGAGAAACAAGAAGTAGAAAAAGGAAGTGTTCTGGTACAAGCCTCCTCCTGGACCAGATCCTCCAAGAGATCTGCACCTGCCACTTCTAAGAGCTCAAAATTCTCAAAACCGAAAGACAAGACATCTAGAAAGGGAGAGAAGAGAATGAAGACAAAGGCCACAAGGTCTTATATAAGCCAAAAGGATGATGAAGAAACAGAATTTGATGAAGAAGTTAAGAAAATGAGGAAGAAGAAGAAAACATCAAGAGAATCCTCTGCCAGCACAAACAAAGAAGAAGAGGCAAAAGAATTTGTTGAAAGGCCTACTCTCTCCATTGATGATGTCATCAAGGTTGTCACTGTGGATGGGAATCTACAACCAATGATAGAATTTTATGATAAGTATAGTGACACAAACAAAAGGATCTTGGAAGAAGCTACAGTTAAGTACCTAAACATTTATAATAAAACATTCATTGAAATCATCTCTCTAATTCCCAAAATTTTAGAGAAGGTACTTGAACTCAGAAAAGACAATGCCAAGGAAAAGGATTTGGAGATCCGGGAACAGATTGTAATTCAGCTCTATCCTTCCATTACTCCAAAACAAATGACCATGATCTTCAAAGACTGCAAGGATGAGTTTCGGAGCAAAGCAAGAATGAACAAACTTATGCTCAGAGAGATTGATCAGGTGGCAAAAGAGACTGAAGACATCCTCCGGGATGCATTTAAAAGATTCAATCTTCCTATTATAGAGGACATTGATGATGAACCTTTTGCCATGGATGACGAAGCACTAAGTACATCAAAAGAAGAATCTACTGAGAAAAATGTAGAAGATCCAAAGGAGATAGGTGAGGAGAGGACCAAGGACTTGGATTCCTCTATTCCAGAAGAGGAAGTCCATGAAGAACTAAACATCTCTCTTCTGGATCCCCCTATTGACTCTGAAACTGAAGGAGAAGGAAGAAAAGAGGAGAAATTGAGTCAAGTAGAGGAGAAAAAGGGAAGAGAAGAAGAACACACAGAGAAGATCTCTGATGATAGTTCTAAGGCTACAAAAGGAAAGAAGACTCTGTCTCTAGCAAGAGACACTGTAGAAGCAGTGAAAAACTTCTTGACCAAAGAGATGATGGAAATAGATGAACTGGAACTATTTCAAGGACCACTCAATTCTGACTCCCTCTGTCTAGTCCAGACAATGAAGGTAGTATCTTTTGCTCAAGCTAAAGTAAAAGAAAAGCTTCTAAAGTCTCACATGGAAGACTATGAGCTGATAGAGATTGCATTCGATGTGTTGGAGAAGATCATGCCATCCTTCCAAAAGGATCTTTCAGCCTCTTTATCTGGTAACTTGAAATCTCTTGTTAATTCTATTAGCACATATTTTGATTCTTTGGAGAAATCAGCAGAAGAGAAAGTCCAAAGAGTTTTTGGGAAAGAGATTCTCTGAAGTATAGGGACTCATAGCAAATGATAGGAGAAATCTGGATATTGGGATAAAGAGCCTAGAAAATGCTCTTAAAGATGGCAGAGAATTATACAAATTTTGTCTATCTTGGTCCACAATGACAAACGACATTGCAAAGAAGGTGGAAGAACAAGAGGGTAAACTATTAAGTTTATCTCAGAATTTTGATCCTCTCACCTCATCCATAATGAATCAAGAGTGCTAGGCTATTGCCACGATAAATGAAATCAAGAGGCTTGAAAAGGAAAAGAAGAATAGAATAAGTAGGATGAGTGAGCTAAGAGGGATAATTATCCCTAAATTAGAGGCAATGCATGAGGCCTTAACTGATGCTCAGACCATAGCTCGGACCAGTGATCCAGCAGACTTAAAGAGGGCAGAAGCTTTTGCATTTTTGTTGAGTGGCCACATTTCAATTTTGGATAGGATGAAGCAGAGTTGGGCGACAGAAGTTGTACAGTTGAAGACTACCTTTGTGGATATACTTAAGTATATGTAAGTATAACATGTATAAATACTTATGCAACTATGTATAAGATAATTTTTGCAAATTTTGGTGTGTGGATTCCACCCTTTGCCATTGATGTCAAAGGGGGAGTGAGGAGTAGTGAAAAATGTGGAATCTAACTAAGGGGGAGCTCCAGTAAAAATGTACATAAGACAGAGCATCAGCCAAGGGGGAGTTTGCTATGACAATCATTTTTCACTAAGTGTTGCCATCAATGCCAAAGGGGGAGATTGTTGGCAAGAGACACTCTGTGGCTTCATGATTGTTGTCATTGATGGCAACGAAGTTTATCCCACACATCCACAGCACATAGTATATCTTTACCGGAAGTCAGATTGAAGAGTGTTTTGGTTTGGTGAACAAGAACAGAGCATGCAGCAAGGTCCGACAATCAGGTTCGGATCTCTCAGAGGATGTGTCTTAGCAAAGTGTAGACTTGGGGAAGTCAAGAGGAGTATCATGACTACTACATTTCAGAGATTGAGCCTTTGGTGATGAAAGAGTGAAAAGATATGAGCATCTAAGTGTTGGGTACCTAACAGGTAGAGCAGACTGAGGAAGAACTGACCGGTAGAGCATCAGATTTTAATCCAGATGAGAAATTGATGGTGGTCAGCTAATTGAGAGATCATACATGGTTGGCTGACTTGATTGATGACTTCTAACTCTATTTCTTGGATATGCATCACATATCAAGCATGGATTCAGCCGATAGATCAGTGCCTTGTAAATATCTTAAATGTTCTAGTTGCCGACTAGATAGATGTTGAAATCCTTGATGTGGATATATATACCAAATAGATTTCAGTGTGAAGGTGTGTGTCTAATGATATAGTGTGCGAGAAAAGGTAGAGAGAAGTGTGGAAGAAGCAATACAAGTACGGTATGTGATAGAACAGCAGCACTAAAGCAGGGGAAGAATGAAGTGCATTAGATCAGTATATTGAGCCTAACCGAAACTGAACCTCAGCATGTGTGGATGCCTCTCTTCAGTTCAAGACATCTGGTTACCTTCTCTAAACATTGTAGATGGTGAGTCTCTTGTAGTCAGTGTGCCTCTTGTGAGCAGTGTGCTCAGGCAGTGAGCCCTAATTGGCAAGTGCCATTTTGTACTTCTTATTCTTTTAACAGAGAATACAATCTTGGGTTAGTCACCCCGTGGTTTTTCCCTTAATAGGGTTTTCCACGTAAAAATTACTGTGTTATGTGTGTTGATTTTATTTTTGCTCTTATGGTTATATATGCTTATATGATTTGATGTTGCACTAATTGTTAACAAGGAAAGAAAGTTAAGATATTGAAGATAACTGATTCACCCCCCCTCTCAGTTATCCACCTTGATCCCAACAACTACTACTGGCCTGAAGTCTTTAAGGATGCTCACAAATATGTGAGAAAATATGAAGCTTGTCAAATTTTTTTTGGAAAATTGAACTATCAAGGAGCTGTACCATTGAGACCCATGCATGTTGAAGCTCCATTTCATCAATGGGGGATTGATTTCATATGGGAAATCACAGAGAAATCTAGTAGTGGACATAAGTGGATTTTGGTGGCAACAGACTACTTTACAAAATGGATAGAGGTTATTCTGACTAGACAAGCCACAAGCAAGGTGGTGGTAAATTTTCTATTGGAGAATATTATTACCAGATTTGGAGTTCTAGTTAGACTCATTACAGACAATGGCATGTGTTTTAGGTCAGAAGAGTTTAGAACATTTTGTGAAACATATGGCATAACAATTTCATATGCCTCTCCATATCACCCTCAAGCTAATGGACAGGGGGAATCAAGCAACAAAAGCATCCTAAAAATAATTAAGAGAATATTAGAGAATAACAAGAAAGCCTGGGCCTCAAAACTAAGATTGGCACTATGGGCAGACAAGGTTACTGTAAAGAAGAGCATAGGAAAATCCCCATTTGAACTAGTATACAGTACACAAGCCAGGCTTGCTGTGCATAATCTTTTTCTAGTTTATAAATTTATTCTTCAAGAAGACATAGATGTTCCTGGGCCCATGAAAGAGAGAATGGAGCAATTGGCTGAACTGGATGAAATAAGGATCCAAGATTAGGAATAAAATGAAAAGATTGAATTACAGATGAAATACTTATTTGATAAAAAGTCAAAGGAAAGAAATTTTAAGGTGGATGATATGGTGTTGATGTGGAATGCCAGGGCACAAGATAAAGGAAAACATGGTAAGTTTGAGGCGTTATGGTTGGGCCCATTTATCATCACTGCTAAATGTGGAGAGGATTCTTATTACCTACAAAATATGAGTAGTGAAGAACAAGAATTGCTAGTGCATGGACAATTCCTGAAACACTTCTTCTCATAGGATCTTTCCATGCACAATATATTTAAGAAGGATAGGAAATTGCTAGTGCATGGACAATTCCTGAAATACCTTCTCTCTCTCTAAGATTTTTCCATGCACAGTAGACTAGAATTCCATATCCCACACCCCCACTACCGTTGGTCTGTGTTCCAGAGAGCATTTTCTGGATACTTACAATGACTTCACAGCCATTCATCCCCAGACAGAGCCACTATTGGGACCTAAAATTTCCTACCATATTTTGCTAAATTTTAGGTTCCCATGATGTGAAATTTGATTGCAGCACCATTAAAAGGCCAAAGTGAAGCACTATAAAACATCATTCCACAACTAAATGATCCTATTTCAATTAACATAAAGATGGAGAATGCAAATAAAAGTAATGTTTCATCATCAGTACCCATGACATCCACACCAAGCATTATTTTGATGGGATCTAATAGTAAAAGAAATAAGAGAAATGTCTTTGCTGGGGCAAGGTAAAAGTGGCCCAATCAGCTAGCAGAATAGAAGACAACTAGAAAAAAGTAGCTACATTGGTAGTGAGCTTCAGTTGCCATTCCAACCTTGATAAAAAAATTGAAAAGTTTGGTGTCTTGATTCAGAAGGCTACTGGGCCCCAAATGGTTCTCTTCAACATTTATGATGATTGGTTAAGGACTATCTCTTCATACACAACATTTTCTCACCTGATGTTGACCCTTCCCCCTTTCCATCCATTAGTCCTCGCCACGCGTCGCAATTCCGGGGCTGAGCATTAGCGAGTGGGCAGTTTTCCTTTTGGCTTCGTCAAATCGCACAAAGAACCTCCATGTGGCCACCATCTAGAAGCCCTTTAATTTCTTTTGGGAATTGTCCACGTGGCGTAACCGCATAGTAGTACAAGGAATCTCTGCCTCTACTAAGATTCTTCTATAGGGGCACACTACCTTCGAATCCTTTTATAACTATGGCCCCACCACTTAGACATATGTCACATTATCACGGCTACACAGGGGTAAGGTGATGTCACTCATGACGCACTGTGACACTATGACATTTATTTTTACAAGGCTTTTAAAGTTTAATTTTTTACAAATCCGAACCTCATATCTTTTCATAAGCATGCTTCATAATGTTTGAAATCCACATTTGTATATCATAATGCATGTATATCATATACAAATCCATGCACATTGGTGTATGTCAAAAGGAATTCAAAACTTATAATTTCACGACTCTACCACATGTATACATTGCACACATAGAATTGGACCTGAAAAGAATATTAAAAACTGGGACAGATGGCAGACTGGCACGCCTTCAAAAGCTTCTTTTGTTTCTCAACCTTCAATCACTCATGGTAGCGACACATGGCATACTCTACTACACTTTAGAAACTTTAGGCATGATATCTCAGGGCCCACCATACTTTACCTCGACACTTCAAATCTTACTAAAGAAAGAGACACACGGTCGGCTTCATACATTGCAACAAAAGACACATGGCACTATTGTGCTCCTTCTCGATGCCTGTCTCAAAAGTATCTCTATGAATTCCTGCGGGGGCAACACATGGCTCATTCCAGTAATAGATAGAAATATACAAAAGAAACACAATCAAAGATACGTCTGTGGCACCTAGGAACCGCGAACTAAGAAGAAGACACATGGCACTGTCTGCTACTCCCAGTCATGATTCTTATTTCTTCTAATCTCCTTACCACATGGCAGCTCTGCACATCTTTTGGAATCATCTTTTCTCTCAGGTTTTCAAAACCCCTCCATGCTGACATGTGGCACTCTTCGTGCACAAGAAAGATAACAACACAAATTGGAACACAAATTGAAAATAAAATTGACAACCATGACCAATTAATATCAAAATCTAGAGTTTTAACTCTACAAAAATCATGAGCAAGAACCAGATCATTTCAGAGACAAAGAGGGTTAAAATCAAAATGTTTTAATCTGTTGAAAAAAATTAGTTAAGTGAAGAATTGCATCAGGTGGTTATCTCAAGGGTCACGACCCTTGGAAATGCAATGTATATATGAAGGATGAAATCAAAATTGAAAAGAAGAATCATCAGTAGTAGTAGATAGGCTCACCCATTTAGTCATAATATCCATATATCACCTCTCACTCATCTGCTCCCATTTCAAAAAAAAATTATGCTATTAATGTATAAATTTTAAAGTATAATCAATGGAGAAGACTGTTTCAGGTCGGTAATTTATTTCCAGTGTTCAACTGTTGTGTTAATATTCAATCTTATATGTTGTTGTGCTGTCTCCAAAGTGGTTTTCCTCTGTTATTCAAATTTATATAATTTGTCAGGACACATTTGTTGTTGCTGTGTGATTATCTCGATTGGGTTCTGACTAGAGTGAATTAAATTCCTTTCAAGTAATTCATCTTAATCGGTTCCTGCCTAGGATTAAAATCCTTTTGAATTAATTATCTTGATTGGTTTCCCTCAAGTCAAGAATTAAAGATCCTTCCATGATATCACAGTAATTTGGGAAAATAGCACTGGGATTTATAAAGAAGAGTATAGTAACTGACAAACTTGCACAATTTGTACAAGCTGTAAACATTCAAAGTGCCCAACAAGTTAGAGTTAAGCTGAGAAATAGATCTACCTACCATATACATTTGTCTCCATCTATCCATCATACAAATTTAACTCTATCCACCCAATAGGATTAGGCACTAGTCATACTTATAACATTTTAATACAAAATTTATCCATATACCCGATTCTGAAAAACATTTACAGTAGGAATTAGTTATTCACCCTTATATCTACTTCACACCCATTTGCCATTGTGAAGGTCAAGTTAATTCTGCACTAATCATTTAGACCTTCCACTCACCTAGGTTTGGTAGAGCCTGAAGTGAAGGGGGTTTTAGCCCATGTTGTTAGCCAAAATGTTAAGAGAGCTTGGCAACCTCTTAGGGTTAACAACCTGCATTTATGTGACCTAATAGGATCATTAAGCATTCTCAGTGATTTGGTGTTGATTTCTTTGCATTTGATTTATCAAATAGGAAGTTATATGCTTCTGTGTGGTTATTTTCCTTTGTTGAACATTTGACTCTGCAGCCCAATGGATAGGCACCAGTTTGAGTAGCATTAGATCACCCAATCTTCAAAACAAAACAACACATCTTATTTGTAGAAGCAGTAGTAGTTTTTATGCATACTCACTATGTAGGATTTCCTTTATCAGCTATATAGGGTTCTTGTAACAACTAGTTGTTCTCACTTTAGTGAAAATTTTGGGACTGAGAAAGCGATTTAGGTTTGGTTGTTCAAATATTTTAGTTGTTCATCTGGTTTTGGTGTTAACAACTATTTAGGTATACCCCTTGGAATAACCCTCCAGAGTCTAAGCTAAGCTCAAAGAGAAGAGGAGTCTACCCACTCCTATAGTTAGCCAAAATCACCCATTACTTGTTGATAAACCTCTTTCTATCACCTTGAAGACAATCCCTAGCCTAGGTGATTTAGAAGTGTTTTAGAGTTTTGTGTTACAATCATTTTGGGAACCAACATTTTTGTACCGTTTTTGGGGAGGATTTGAAAGGATAAAGAATTTGAAGACCCCTATAACTACCATTGTCAAGTGCAATTTGTTGCTATGTGTAAGTTTGGCAGCTTGTCAACTTATGCCAACATTTTGGCACTGTTGTCGGGGAGCCAAGATTTCATTTCTAGTTTCTATGATTTTGAAATATAGTGTTTGTTCAAGTTTTTCTTCCTAGTAGGGGAAGTGGCAACTCTATTTTAATAACCCAGAATTAACTTCAATTTGAAAAAAATTCATAATGGATAGAGGAAGAAACCAGGAGTAGCCTGGATGTGAGGGGTCCTCTAATAGAGATTGATTGTCATTGATGTCAAAGGTTTTGTAGGTTCACAAGGTGTTGATATTGACATGGATTGTTTTTCATGTTCTTGATATGATTGTCTCTTGTTTCATTTCATAATTCTAGACCTCAGAATGAAAGGTAGTTCAGGTTCATCAATCAGGATAAGTATGATGCAATGCATATGTCTTGTGATCAATCTTGGAGTTCATGCTTAAGGAAGCAATGCATGTCTTGTGATCAATCTTGGAGTTCATGCTTAAGGAAGATGTTTAGGATGTGTGTTGTGTTGTTGACAAGTCTTGATAGTCTTTGATTTAGAATCTTTATGGTGTTGCTTCATAATATCATTCTTGCTTCATACTTCATATTAAGTGCTTGATAATCAGTTTAGGAGAGTGCTTTTGGATTGATAAATGAGCATGTTATTGAAGGTTGATCAGATGGATGTTGATTGTACATGATAGTTAGTTTCATGCAGGAGACCTGATGGTGTAGAAATAGTTTGATGAAGTTGAAGGAGTTTGTTGTTCATCGAGTTCATGACAAGGTTGATGATGTCAGATGTTGGTCATTGAAAGATTCATGACAAGGTTGATGATGATGTTAGATTAGATGTTATTCACTGATAAAATTTGGGAGTTGCTTTATGTCTATCATAAAAATTTTAGATCATCTGTAAATTTCTATGACCTAACACCTGTTCTTTTTAATCCCTAAATAGTTCTCTTTTTAATCCTAATTCATACTCTTTTCTACCCATCCTCTTGGCATATACTTTATGATATGTTTTGAAGTTGACTTGTTATATCAGGTCACTACCACTTAATATGACCTGCTAAAGGGGTATTAATATGTCTATTGTGACCGGTCCTTTGTAAAGCCACCAACTCCACAGGTCATCACATACACTCATGGGTGCCAAAGAAGGAATCAAAGGATAAAATTTAAATCATGAGAAGTGCGCGATGACAAATCAATGGATGAAGTTTAAAATAGGAAACTAAACCTTGAAGTCTTCTTTTTGACGTTCATTTGGATGTTTTTTTATTAGAACTGCAGTGAGTACCTTTTTAAAGGCTATTTTTGGCAGATCTTCATGAGATTTTTTCTTTCTATCTTTTTGAAGATTTCTTTCTTCCTCATGGTAGAAGAGTTAAAGGAGAAAGTCTTTTTTATTTTCTTTCTATTTTTTAATGAGGAAAGTAAAACCAAAGTTTCTAACAATAAATATGAAGAGTTGATATATGAGATAAAATATATTGAAGATTTTTTTATGAATGTAGAGAATATTTTTTATGCAGGATTCAATGATGGAGTTGCAAATGGATTGGGAAGATTGATCATATTTGTAGAGGAGAAATTGAAAAGGGTTTTTTTTTATGCACAGAGGAAATGCAAGATTATTTATATATAACAATTTTGCAGATGATATTCTTGCAGATGAAAATATTTTTGCAGATTGGAGAAGATGAAAACATTGAAGAATTATTGAAGAAGTTATTTTTATGGGAACAATTTGTTTTCAGATTGAAGATATGTAGAGGAGAGGAATTCCAAGAGTCTTTTTGTTTATAATTTTTATTGCAGGTGCTCTGTGAAAGAATGGTATTGTAGGAATATGAAAAGACATTTAGAATTTGTGCATAATGGTTTTACAGGTGCATTGATAGTAGTGAGAATTTGTGTGGATAAAAATGTCCAGTAATGAAGACCTCTTTGTAGCAACAAATTTACATATTGAACCATGAAGATAATATGTAGATGATTGTGCATCAGATGAATTGGTTGTGAATAGATAATGAGACTGACATTCAGATTGGATTGAAAAGAGATATGCAAACTCAGAGAAGACAGGTTATGTAATGGTACAAATCAGATTGAGTTACAATCATTTCTTGCACACCTTGCAGTATGTTTTGATGCTGGTTGAATTTGCTAGTGAGGTTTTATGTGCTAATGAGGCTTGTATGGTCAGTGAGACCTCTTTGTATGCCAGTTGGGTATTTTGTAAAGCTAGTGAAGCTTCCTTGGTCAGTGAGACCTATTTGTAACCAGTGAGGTTTGAATAAGCCAGTGAGGCAATTTTTAGAGGTTTTTCTACCCCAGGAGGGTTTTCCTCTCATATAATATTTTGTGTCTTGGTCTCATATATTGTGTGTCTTCATGTGTTCATATATTTCATGCCTTCAATATTATAATTGTGCATATGTGTGTTAATAAATCATTGATTTCTTTCTCTCTTTATCCTGTAAGTCAAAAGGTGTAAAAATTATAAAATTTATACAACACTGATTCACCCCCCCTCTCAGTGTTGTTCTAGACTCCAACATCCTCTAGTAATGTTGGAAATAGGAGTAGGTATAGGATAAGAAGACCCAATGTGGTACCTATAATAAATGCCCAAGACAGCATATTTGTCGACCTCATAAGCCAATGCAAATATACTTCTGAGGACTCTGTCAATAATATGCTCATAAGAAACATAAGACATAATAGAAGTGAGTATGATGTTAGAAGAAATGAGAATGTTATTTGTAGAGGAAGTAGAGATAGATCTCATGATCCATATTTGAGGATGTTTGGGAATGCTAGTGAGAATGAAGAAATGCATCAGAATACATGACATCCTAATTCCCCCACTAGATCATTTGGAGGTCAGCATGACAATATCCCTAATGAGGGTGATTAGTAGAAACCTGATGATGAGGAAAGAGAGAAGAATCCAAGATGAACTAGATTTACTTGATCATCTTAGAAATAGACAAAAGGAAGTGCAGGCCTTGCTTGATCAGCAGGAAGCTCAACTTGCCCAACAGGGTTTAAATCAGAATGCATAGCAACAATGTACACCTCAACAACACTACAATTAGTAGAATAATGAGAGACAATAGCAACATCAAATGGGACAACAAGGCATAAATTAGGCCCCTGCTCAAAATATCAATATTCAGCCACCACAGAATCAAGCTAATCAGCAACATGGCAACATTTAGAACATTGGGCATGCATAGCAAAGGCAAGCACAAAGGTTTATTACATAGAGGTAGCCACTTAGGGCTAAGAGGTATAAGAAGCTCAATTTCATAAGCATACCTAATTTTCCTAATCCCATTCCAATTGAGATTAGAGGGAAGATTCCTAGATTTTAGGGTAATAATGTTGTCACTAGTGAGGAACACTTGAGGCATTTTATTAATGTCACTGAGGAGTATGAGATTGAAGACAAAGATGTGATGATTAAGTTATTTATGCACTCATTGGCAGAAAGTGCCAAAGAATGGTACAAGGCTCTCCCTGATAACAACATTGATTCTTGGGAGGAATTCATGAGGGTGTTTAGGCTGCAGTATGGGGATAGGATTGACCCCAAGTTTTCCATTCATGAACTCACAACCATCAAAAAGGCCATCAATGAGATAGTGGTTGACTTCAACAGCCACTTCATCATGACAATGAGAAAGGTACCTCCTCATATGAGACCCAATTAATCTATGTGCTTAGTTTTATAATGTTGTGCTTTTGATTCAAAAATAGAATATTATTTGAGGGACAAGAGTCCACAAACATTAAGAGAGGCCTTTGCTACATCCATAAACATAGAAAGTAACATGAGAGCTTCAAGGAAGCACATTAAAAGGTCTAATGTAAAATTGTCCCAGCCAGATAAGCCAGCTTTCAATAAACCCCTCACTACCAATGATAAATTGGATAAACTCATGGGGGTTGTGAAAGATTTGTCATACAAGGTTGCTAGAAATGACAAAGGGTTGCCACCTCAAGGTGTTGTAACACATTTTAATGAAGGTCAAAGGTTACATTAGACCTTATAATACTGATTGGTCCAAAAGATGACAACAAAATGATAGACATGTTGCTCCCAGGCATGTAAGTTTCAAATAGCCTGAAAGGGACACCCCTGATCCTTTGAGAAAGGATCAAGTTAACTTTCAAGATGAATCGTTATGGTGTCAGGCTTGTTTCCTTCCCAATGATCCAGTAAATTGTGTGGTGGCTCATTCATTGAGCATAGAAGAAGAATTTCCAAATGAAGAGGGTGTAGTTGAGTATTATGAAGAAGAGATATATCAGTTTGATGCTAGAGATTATGAGAATATAGGTCAAGATGCTAATTGAGATAGCTATGAATAAGATGATCATATTTCCCAATATGATTATGATGAATGTCCAAAAAAGTATCAATTGCCATCTCATGATTTTGGGCATTTGAGGGACCTTATGCAGAAAAAATATCAGTAGTCCAAACCTTCAAAAGAGGATATGAAAGCATTGACTAATGCAACCATCTTGCAAGTTCAAGGAGGCTATCAAATAAGAAACATAACTATCCCTATGCACAATGCCCCTTCCAAGGAATCAAAACAACATAGATCTAATGGGGACAAGGAAAAATGCAAGGGAATTGTGGAGCAAAAAAGTAGCAGTGCTCCAAAGAAGAATGTGCCAAAAAAGAAGAAGCTTCTAGTGTAGCCACTAGCAACAAAGAAGAAGTATGTGTACAAGAATCGGGCACCAACAAAGCAACCAGTTAATATACCCATTTTGGGGGTCCATTATCCAAAAGGCTACAATAAGCGTGATCAGCCTCAAGTACAAAAGGAACAAGAAAAGGAGAAGATAAAGGAAGAACGTAAGGATATTTCATCTAGTCCTTGTGCAAATGATATAACCATTTCATGTGATACTCCTTTTCCCAATTATAACCCTATTGACATGGCTCAAGTCTTTGGCCAAATCAGAATTTCTATGCCAATAGTTGAACTCCTTAGAATCCTTGAACATAGGGATAGGGTAGAGTCTTTTATTACTGTTGTAGATGCACAAAAACAACTTGTTGTTTCCAGCAGTAATGATGAAGGTGTAAGTAATGATGAAATAGTAGAGGTTTACTTAGGGTCATCCATGGTTAGTAACAAGATGGGAGTGGACCCTTTTTATACCACTTTGATTATAAATGGTTGGCTATTACACAACTATATGCTTGACTCTGGAGCATCTAGCAATGTAATGCCGCTAGAAATCATGAATGAATTGGGACTAAAGGTGTCTAAATCCTTTAGCAAATGCTTTTCCATGGATTCTAGGGAGGTGAATCTTATAGGTTTGGTCAAGGACGTTGAGGTCAAACTTTCTGCCTACCTAGACAAATCATTCCTATTGGACATAATTATTGTAGATTTCCCTACCAAATGGGATATGCTATTGTCAAGGAAATGGGTAGCTTCTATGGGTGGTAGTATTCAGATGGACCTGTCATATACCACCATTCCAGTCTAGGGCATGGAAGTGAAACTATATAGGGAAAAGAAGGTGGAAGACCAAAATATTAAGGATAGGTATAAAAAAGAGGAGGATCATGCAAATTTCTTTGACACTAAAATAGACCATTTATGGCATATAGTAGTGATGATAAACCTTGCCTAAATGTTAGACCTTCCAATCCTGTTATTTCTAATTCTGAAGTATCTGATTTATGGATGTTGTATTTTGATGGTGCGTGCTCAAAAGAAGGCTTAGGCGTTGGAATTGTTCTAATACCCCCAGATGGAGAGCAATTTGGTATGTGTTTCAAGGTTGATTTTTAGTGCACTAACAACATAGCTGAATATGAAGAATTGTTGTTAGGTTTAAATATTGCTCACAAGCATAAGGTCAAGTGCCTGAAGATATTTGGTGACTCAGAATTAGTTGTGCGGTAGATTAGAAATAAATTTGCTACCAAGGATAAAAGTTTAAGGGGATATAGGAATGTTGTATGGGATATCATGGAGTTGTATGATGCCATTGGCATTGAATGGGTTGTTAGAACTAGAAATGAAAAGGTAGACTCCCTAGCTGTAGCTGCATCTAAATTTGATTCTAGATCAGATTTTCCTCATGGATATCATGTTGTTGAAGTACTTACAGGGCCAATGATCCCTAATAACATATACATTTGGTAGGTATTCAATGATAATAATCAAATTTTTAGTTTCCTCAATTGTATGGATGAGTTTGACAGTTAAGTAATTAATTGGAATCCTATGGTAGAGATGGAGAATGGTAAGGAAACATTATTTGGCAGTGAGGTAGTGCAATTAAAGACCAATACCATTCCCAAGGGACTGGTGGTGCTGGAGAGAATGTTTGACAATGCTAATTGCTGGAAGAGAAAAGGTAAACCAGTTGAAGAAGATAGTGTTGAATGTGTCAACCTTGGAACTAAGGAGGCACCAAAAATGGTTTACATAGGAAAGAAGCTAAGGCGTCATGAAAAGAAAATGTTGATTTCTTTATTGAGAAAATTTAAGAAATGTTTTGTATGGTCATATGATGAGTTGAAATCTTATAGGGAGGATTTATTTCAACATACTATCCCCCTTCAACCTGATACAAAACCATTCAGGCAAAAATAAAGGCCTATAAATCCCACTATGGCTCCCAAGATGCAAAAGGAACTGCTAAAAATGAAAGAGGGGGTATAATTAAACCAATCAAACATTATGAGTGGGTGTCTAATCTTGTCCTAGTAAGGAAGAAAAATGGAGAGATTAGACTGTGTGTAGATTTTAGAAATCTAAACATCAAATCCCTTAAGGATAGTTATCCTCTTCCAAGCATGGATCATATTTTGCAGAGGGTGGTTGGTTCAGAACTGATGTTCATGATGGATGGGTTCTTAGGGTATAATTAGGTGTTGGTCAAGGAGTTAGAACAGTACAAAATAGCATTCATCACTTCTTCAGGTACATATGTATATCTAAGAATACCATTTCGACTGAAAAATGTAGGATCTACATTTCAAAGAGCAATGGACGTGGCCTTTGCTAGCCTCATTGATGAGATCATGGTTGTTTACCAAGATGATCTAACTATATTTTCAAAGGATAGGAATGATCATTGTAAGCATTTGCAGTTGATTTTTGAGAGATGCTTAGAGTATGGGATCTCTTTAAATCCCAAAAAATGTCAATTTGGAGTTGAAGAAGGAAAGATGTTGGGACATATTGTGTCCAAGGATGGGGTCAAAATTGATCCAGAAAGATTTAAGGCCATTGACCTTATCCCTCAGCCTAAAATAATCAAAGGTATTCAGTCCTTCTTATGGAAAATTAACTTTGTGAGGAGATTTGTCCCTAATTTCACTAAGAAGACTAAAGCCATCTCCAAGATTCTAAAAAAGGGATAGTCCATCACATGGGACAAAGACATTGGGATAAGAAGGTGTTTTTCTTGATATAAAGGAGGCTCTAAAAAATGCACCAGTATTGGTAAGTGGTGCAGGATAAGGTTGTTGTACAAGTTAAAAGTGCAGGTACAGTGGTGCAAGGTGTTGATACAACAATGAATGTAGTGGTCAATTTTCAAGAATAGGATATGCCACACAAGGAAGAACCCAAAGAGTCTATAGTTGCAGTAGAGAGAGAGGCAAGTATGTGGGCTTCTCATCAAGGTGGAAGTCTTTGTAAGTGCAGGAAGGAAGGATGGATGTCATTGCCAAGTCCAAGGACAGCAAACAAGTCCTATTCAGATGTGATCCCCAAAGTGCAGACCAACTTGCAAGATGACAATGTCATGATTATAATTTGGCAGCCCATGTCGCAGTACTTAAGTCTATGGAGCAGACCTAAGGGTGATCATGCTTTTGGCCAATGTTGTGGATTTGATTTCAGTCCTTCCTCATGGGACATGAATTCTTTTGTAGAGGGAGAGTATGGTGCAAGAGCACCTGAGGTGTCATCAAACCCCCATAATAGTGGTATCAGATAAAGGGAGTAGATTCTTGAAGGTTGAGAGAAGAAAGTTTGGATAGTTGAAGGCAAGATGCCTCCAAAAGGTGGATCAACAATTGCTAGGGAGTTGAAGGCCCTTAAAGAGCAAGTTGAAACATTGGAAGCCAGAGATAGGAGGAGGAGAGTTGATGAAGGTGAGAGTGAGTCCGAGGAAGAAGGTGGAGAAGAAGTTCCACAAGAGGAAGAATTGAATCCAAAAGATGCAAGGATGGCAAAACTTCTTAAGGCAATTAGAGCAAGTGACCACAAAGCCAAGGTAGATTTACCAATGTATGGAGGGAGATTAGAAGGTGAAGAACTTATAGATTGGATTGGGGTTTTGGAAAACTACTCTGAGTGTGAAGAAGTGGAAGAAAATCAGAAGGTTAAGGTGGCCAAATCAAGATTGAAAGGCCATGCTTTGTTATGGTGGGATTGTGTGTAGGCTGATAGGTGGAAGAAAGACAAGCCAAAGATCATTTCTTGGAGAAAGATGGTGGAGAAGTTGAAGGTAAAGTTTCTATCCAATGACTACTATGTTCAGTTGTACAAAAGGATGCAAAATCTGAAGTAAAAGGAGAAGGATGTGCAAGCATATATGGAAGAGTTTCATAAGTTGGATATCAAGACAACACATGCGGAAGATGATGAAGAGAAGATAGCAAGGTATCTCAATGGGTTGAGGTACAATATCCAAGATGAACTCAGTCTCACAACACCAAGGACAATTAAAGAATGCTACAAGCTAGCTATGAAGGCTGAAGACAAGTTGCAAAGAAGGCAAGAGAGACAAGGAAGAGGTAGAGGAAATACCGATAGAGGAAGAGGAAAAAGACCAACCCAAGAAGACCAAGGAGACACAAGCAGAGGTAAGGACCAAGTTTCTAATTTTAGAGGGGGATTTAGAGGCACAAGAGGTAGAGGTAGATGTTCTAATGTTTTCACTAGGAGATGTTATCATTGTAATGAGATTGGTCATACAACATACCAGTGTCTAATGAAACAAAGTTCTACATCTAGTGGTAGTGAAAGGAGGAATGAAAATAGGGTTCAATATGTGTAAGAAGAGGAGGTAGATGAAAGTGTTAACTCTCCAATTGGGAGTGCAGCCTCGGTTCAAGATGGAGAGACATTGATGATGAGAAGAACACCATTGCAAGCATCCAAAAATCTATTGAATAGGAGAGCTCTTTTCAAAACCACATGTAAGTGCAAGGACAGGGTATGTAAGGTTATAGTTGACTCAGGATCTACTTTAAATATGGTTTCAAATGAAATGGTTAATAAGATGAATTTATAAAGGATTCCTCATGAGTTGCCATATAGGGTGTCATGGTTGAGTGATGATCAAACTCTCTTGGTTAATGAAAAAGCTATTGTTGAGTTTTCTATTGGAGGATATAGGGATAAGGTACTTTGTGATGTAGTACCCATGAATTGTTGTCATTTACTTCTTGGTAGACCCTGGCAATATGATAGGGATGTGTGGTATAGTGGCAAGAATAATACATATACCATACATAGTCAAGGCAAGACATTTACTTTATTGCCACTCCTTGAGGATGATGAGGATGAAGGTCTAATGAATACAATGATCATGTGTGGGAAGAAAGAACCCATACCAGTTGACAAAAAGGTTCAAGGTGCTATCATAAACAAGTTCAAACCAAAGTCTGATGTAAAAGATGAATTAGTAATTGATTGGAAGGCTAACATTTTGATTGGAATGGTAGTGTGTCCTTTGGTGCAAGATAAGGTTGTTGTACAAGTTAAAAGTGCAGGTATAGTGGTGCAAGGTGCTGATACAATAGTGAATGTAGTGGTTAATTTTCAAGAACAGGATATGCCACACAAGGAAGAACCCAAAGAGTTTGCAGTTGCAGCAGAGAGAGAGGCAAGTATGTGGGATTCTCATCAAGGTGAAAGTCTTTGTAAGTGTAGGAAGGTAGGATGGATGCCATTGCCAAGTCTAAGGACATCAAACAAGTCCTATTCAGATGTGATCCTCAAAGTGCAGACCAACTTGCAAGATGACAATGTCATGATTCCAATTTGGTAGCCCATGTTTCAGTACTTGAGTCCATGGAGTAGACCTAAGGGTGATCATGCTTTTGGCCAATGTTGTGGAGTTGATTTCAGTCCTTCCTCATGGAACATGAGTTCTTTTGTAGAGGGGGAGTATGGTGCAGGAGCACCTGAGGTGTCATCAAACCCCCATAATAATGGTATCAGAGCAAGGGAGTAGATTCTTGAAGGTTGAGAGAAGAAAGTTTGGATAGTTGAAGGCAATATGCCTCCAAAAGGTGGATCAGCAATTGCTAGGGAGTTGAAGGCCCTTAAAGATGTTCCAATGGTTTTGGGAGGTAGAAAGATATGGTGTGTGAGTTTGTGGTGATGCCCTTGAGTTGTTGGTAGAATTTTCCATGTGAAAATGAGGAACCAAAGAGGAGATTTTGAAATATGTCTGAAGAACTACCTATCTAATGGTTTTGTGAGCATGTGCATGGGTATTTGAAGGTATTTGAAACACTGGCCAAAGTGGTGGAGGCTTGGAACATAGATTTCCAATAAAACCTAGGGTATTTTGCCTAAAACTGAGGGTTTCTTTATTTTCCATGCAAATGATCATACCTCTTGAATGTGATTGTGGATTTGGATGTTTTGGGACCTATTGAAAGATTTTTTTAGGGTTTTGGGGTTTAACTTGACCTTTTGAGAGTAGTTTCTTTGTAAATGTGGCCTAATAGGCCTAGTTCAAGGTAGGTCTGTCATAGGATTTGAAGCCTTTTGTCCAAAAGAAACTATATCCATCTTTTGATATGTTCACAAACAAGATAATGGGTGCCCAAAAGCATCTTTGTTTCATTGATACCATGCCCCAAATGAAGATTATGGTCTGACAGATCCTAAAACATGGCTACAAGGCTAATAGCCTAGTTGTAAAGGAAATACTAAGAGCCATTGGTCTGGGTGAAAGGTAAGTGTTTAATTTACTTGAGATTGGGTCCCTAAGGAGTAATAAGGTCCTAGATGCCCTTTGTTGAGTTGGGAATGGTGAAACCCTTATTTGGTGCATTGTGTAGTTGGGTTGTGAAACTAGAGAGAGTTGGTGTATGAAACCCATTGTTGTGAAAATTGGGTCTATAGACTAGAGTCATCATTTCTCTACATTAATGCATCCTCAATGTCAAAGCATCATCCTCATTTTCTCCTATTTGTTGCGGCAACTGATATACTGTCAACTCCAATGACATTGGCATTTTTTCCTCTAATCCATATACTAGCTCAAATGGGCTCCTTCCAATGGATTTCTTGAAGGTTATTTTATCAATGCATAGAGCATATTTTAATTTATCATCCCATCTTTTCTTATTATGATCCAACATCTTCTTTATGATCTTCATGAGACTCTTATTGTTGGACTCAGCTTGTCCATTACTCTGGGGATGGTATGGTGATGAGTGAATCAATTTGATTTGATACTTGGCACACATATCAACAATATCCTAAGATCTGAAGCACATGGCATTATTTGCAACAATTCTGGATGGCACTCCAAATATGGTTATCACATTGTTCATAAGAAAACTAATCACCAACTTGGATGTGGCATTGTGAGTGGGGATAGCCTCAACCCACTTGGTGAAATAGTCAGTGGCCACAAGGATCCACTTAAATCCATTGCTAGATTTCTCTTGAATTTATCCTATAAAATTAGTGCCCCATTCCTAAAATGGTGCTTCAACTGCAACTAGTAAAAGGGGTAATGCACCAATGAATTTCATCTTGCCAGAGAAACATTGGCAAGCATCACATTTTCTGACTTTCTTGGCAACATCATTAAAGAGGCTTGGCCACCAAAATCCTTCTCTAATAATCTTATGTGTTGTGGTTTTGGCATGAAAATGCCCACCACATATACCTTGATGATATTCTTCAATGACTACCTTGGACTGTTGCTGGTGCAAACACTTCAATAGTAGTCCCTCATAAATTCTCCACATTAATACACCTTGAATCAAAATAGTTTTTCACATCATATGTTGTCATCAATGACAAAGGGGGAGATTGTTGCAAGTATGGGCCTAACTGGTGTTGTCAATGATGTCAACATACTCCTGTTACATTGATGTTAAGGATTGAATGAGTTATGTGCTGAGGATATTGAGAAAATTAGCCCTATCAGAGATAGAGAAGAATAGTAAAAATAATGAAGTTCTATGAAGTAAAGATTCCATTTAGTTGAAGATCTGAGTACGTGCATCAAAGGGTTTGTAGATATGTGTCTGAAGGTTCTCTAGTCAAGATTTTAGAGGTCCACATGAAGATTAGAAGAAGTTATGGCCATATGAGGAAAACCAGTTTTGGCAGCCATTTAGTAGTGACAGAGTGGGTCAAATAGGTCTGGTGAGAACCGGTAATGCAATATCATGCTCTGCGGATCTGGTGGCATATTTGGGAATCCAATGTGAATTGACAAGTCAATTGGTTCATGGTCTGGAGGTCTGTAAGCAATTATTCCTTTGTGACAGTGATGACTGGCTGTGTTCTTAAGGTTCTAGATGAAGATGTGAATGATTTCAATAAATAGAAGTGGTGTAGATGTTCTTTGTGATTCAGGCAAGCTTGTGGGGGTCTCTAGATTGTGTCCAGTTCGTGTTGGTGGTCTGCATTAAAGATTGAGCTCGTAATTGAAGATTTACCTCTCAGTGATGGTGTTCTTCCTAGTCTTGGCTGACAAGATGTTTTACACATGTTGCGGATGATCTTGAAGATGTTTTACGAAGCAAGCCATGTTCCTCTAAGAAGATTGAAGTCCCAAATATGCATAGCCGATAGGGTAGTGAAGCGCATGAAATTTTTGTAATAAGTCAAGTTGTATTATTGTAATTGCTCTGTAATAAAATAAATGTATGTTGTGCCGACTTTGATGATCATTCCAAAGTTGATGTCATGTATAAATAAGAGTTGCGAAGTCATTCAAAAGCATCCAGGGGGTTATGATGAGAAAGTGATAGAGAGGAGAGGAGCGAAAAGGAGAGCAAAAGTGTTGAGCTTAAATGGAATTGTCTCAAGCATAATGAAGATGCTATTCTCTAGTTCAAGTATGTAATACTTATATTATTCTGTAGACAGTGTGTCTCCTATAGACAGTGGGCCTCTTGTGAGTAGTGTGCTCAGGAAGTGAGCCCTAATTGGCAAGTGCCATTTTTCTTCTTATTCTTTTAACAGAGACTACAATCTTGGGTTAGTCACCCCGTGGTTTTTCCCTTAACTGGGTTTTCCACGTTATAATCTTGGTGTCATATGTGTTGAATGTGTTTCTTCTCTTGAGTTATTGCATTATGCTTCCATGATTAAATCTTTATTATGCTATTGAATATAAGAAGGCTTTAAGAATTAAAAAACAAAAGTTTTTGGTGACAACTAATTCCCCACCTCTCAGTTGTCTGCCCTAAAACCAACAGAGAGGAGTTGCATTAGATCATAGCAGAGGATAAAGATTCAAGATCTGAAGAAAATAATGAAGAATATTCCTTTTTGGATGTGGGTGCCCACACCAGTGTCCTCCTGATTACTATTGTTGAAAACTCTGAAGTAGGTTGTAGACTACATCACCTTACAATTCTAGATCTACAGAAAAAGCTTCCTGTTGGACTAGGGTGCCCGTACTAGTGTCCCCGAAGTTTCTATTTTCTGGAATCCAAATCTTGGTATGTTTCAAATCTGCATTTAGTGCCTTCCTATGCGAGCATTTGCCATGTTTCATCTGTTTGTTTACAATTTCATATAATTAGGGTTTAATAAATTAATCAACAAATTCCAAATTTCCTTATCATTCCAAGTGACACCAAACCTGTAGTTGACTCCTCTTGTAAAAGTTGTGACTTGACTCTGTTTAATGCCCTTGAATGTTATATGTCAAAGGAGGATTTAATCACACTATCGAACGTTATTATCATCCCTCTTTTCCTACATAACGGTATCTATGAAGGAGATGACAAGGTCAAGCAACTAAAGATGTAGAATTTGAAGGCCAAGTTTGAAACCCTAAAGATGTCAGACGATGAAAATATTGCAAGATACATGTAGAGAGTGGATGAAGTTGTCAACTCCATCAATGGTCTTGGTGGAAAGATGGAGGAAAGTGAAGTAATAAAGAAGGTACTAAGAACTCTTCCAAAAACTTATAGTGCTAAATTTTTTGCTATTGAAGAAACTCAAGATTTGGATCAATATTCTAGGGATCAAATGTTTGGTACTCTAACTACTTTTAAGATAAGAGAATTTGGTCAAGATGATTCAAGAAAGGAAACTACTTTTAAGGCTAGCAAGATAGAAAAGAATGTTGAATCAAATTCAGATGCCTTTGATGAAGTGGAAGAAAATTTTATGAGAAGATTGAAAAAGGCCTATGGAAAATACAAATGTAAGTCACCTTTCAAATTCTTTAACTGTAGAAAGATAGGTCATTATTTTTAAAAATGTCTGATCAAAATTTGAAATCTGATGATGAGTCTAACTATCTTGATGATGAAAGAAATGAATGCTTGTTTATGGCTTTGAATGATGGAAATAATTATGAAAGGGGTATGAAGGAAATTGCTCCAAAAATAGAACTCAATATCAAAGGAGCTTTGACAACTTATTTTCATGCAAGAGAAGAGGAGAACCACTAGTTAATTGATAGTGGGTGTTCAAATCATATGACTAGTGATAAGAATCAATTTGTGAATCTTGAGAAGTATGATGGAGGTTTGTTAATTTTGGAGATGATCCATCTACTAAGATCTATGGAAAAGGTTCAATTAGTTTTGATGGAAAGCATAATATAGATGATGTTCTTTATGTCAAGGGTCTCTCGCATAATCTTCTAAGAGTAGGACAAATGTGTAGCAGAGGATATCACCTTGTATTTCAGGATGGTGGCTATTAAATCAGAGAAGAAAACTCTATAGCTTTGGTTGCTACAGGAACAAGGACAAAAGGAAATATATATCATCTCAAAGGTGCTAATGGTATGTGCTTCATGACTTAAACTAATGAATGTTGGTTATGGCATATAATAATGTGTCACATCAATTTTGGCAGTCTAGTGAGAATCAGCTCTACTCAAGTTGCGAGGGATTTGCCAAGAATTACAAAGCCTATCAATGCAACCTGCAAGGAATATCAGATTGGGAAGCAAACAAGGAAGAATTTCAAGATCACAGAGTATTCTACCATTGGACCTCTAGAGTTGGTGCATACATATCTGTGTGTAGGATGTTAGGAATTGCATGCAGAAGATATCAATTAAATACAAATAAAGATTAAACAGAGGAATGAAAATACATAGAAATAATAACAATGAGAGACAAGTGTTAACCTAGTTCACCCAAACTCAGGCTAGACCCACCAACAGAGAGTCCAATATTATTATCCAGCAAATCAAACCAATTAAAACCAGCAATTCTTGCAACTCAATACCACTGCAAATGCTACGATACAATATCAATGGAAAACCTAACCCTTAGCCATTTTATCAAGACTTATGTCGGTTAAAAGTGTGGAAAATTTAACCTCCAAGTCTGATTAGGCTTCATATAACAACATAGGAAGCTTTCAAGGTGAGATGTATTTCATGTTGTTAATTGATGATTACTCTAGAATGACTTGGGTAACTTTTCTCAAAGAAAAATCAAAAGCTCTAGATAAGTTTAAAGCATTTAAGGCTATGGTTGAAAATGAAATTTATCTGAAAGTCAAGTGTTTGAGGTCTGACAGAGGTAGTGAGTTCACCTCCAATGATTTTAATTGCTTTTGTGAAGATCATGGAATAAAGAGGCATTTGTTAGCCCCTAGGACTCCTCAGCATAATGGGGTGGTGAAAAGAAAGAATAGGATTGTTCAGGAAGCAGCAAGGACAATGTTGAAAGAAGCAAATCCACTGGATATCTATTAGAGAGAAGCTATTCACAATGCAGTCTACATACAAAAAAGAGTGCAAGAAAGGGTCAACAGTTCAAAGACTCCATATGAACTATGGTATGGAAGAACTCCTACTGTAAAATATTTTAGAGTGTTTGGAAGCAAGTGCTACATTAGGAGAGATGATGAAAACTTGGTAAATTTTGATACAAGATCTGATGAAGGAATCTTCCTTGGATATTCCACAAAGAGAAAGGCTTTAGGTATTATAAAAAGAGCCTAAAGAAGCTAGTTGAAAGTGCAAATGTCAAAGTGGATGAGGAACCATATCAAAGCTCAATACTGATAGTAGGATTCGAACCTGATGAGCTGCCTTGTAGAGAAGAAGAAAGAGAAGAAGAAAAGGAAAAGGAGAAGCAAGTTGATGAAGAAGATGCTTCGAAAAGGATTCCTAAGACCCCCAAGTATGTGCAGAAGAATCATTCTAAAGATTAGATCATTGGAGATAAGAACAAAGGTGTATTAACAAGAATTATTGTTATGGTAGATGAACAGGTAAATTTGTGCTTACTGTCTAAAATAAAACCCAAAACTATGACTGAAGCATGTAAAGATGAGCATTGGATCAAGGATATGAAAGATGAATTGATGCAAATTGAGAAGAATCAGACTTGGGAAGTTGTCCCAAGACCAGTAGGCAAAATGTGATAGGAACTAAATGGGTCTCTAGAACAAATTGAATGAGAATGGAGAAGTAGTTAGAAATAAGGCTAGGCTTGTGTGTATAGGATACTCACAAGTGGAAGGAATAGATTATGAGGAAACTTTGCTCTAGTGGTAAGATTGGAGGCCATTAGAATGTTCTTGGCGTTTGTAGCTAATAAGGACTTCAAAGTCTATCAGATGGATGTTAAATCTACATTCTTGAATGGGGAATTGGAAGAGGAAGTATACATTGAAAAGCTGGAAGGATTTTAGTTATCAGATGATCCAAATATGGTTTGCAGATTGAAGAAGGCATTGTATGGACTCAAACAGGCTCCTAGAGCTTGTTATACAAGGTTGGATAGGTACCTGTTGCAGCAAGGGTTCAAAAAGGACACTACAGATAGAAATTTATATTTCAAAGTTGAAGAAAATAAAATCTTGATTGTGGAGGTATATGTTGATGATATAATCTATGGAGGAAATGAAGGTATGTACAAGAGATTTACAGAAGAGATGCAAAAAGAATTTGAAATGTCAATATGTGGGGAAATAAATTTCTTCCTTGGGTTACAAATTGATCAATTAGAAAAAGGTATTTTCATTTCACAGTCAAAGTATACTAAGGAAATGTCGAAGAAGTTTGGAATGGAAGACTACAAACCAATGTGTACTCCCATGACTATTGGTTGTAAGTTAAGCAAAGATGATGAATCTTCTAAGGCTGATCAGATCAAGTATAGAGCAATAATTGGTGGACTGTTATACCTGACTGCTACTAGACCAGATATCATGCATGCAATTTACCTTGTGGCTAGATTTCAAGAAGATCCCAGAGAGTCACATGTTTCAGAAGTAAAGAGGATATTTAGATACTTGAAAGGCACTCCAAATTTTGGCTTATGGTATCCCAAGGATACTAATTTCTCCTTGAGTGCATATACAAATGCAGATTGGGCGGGATGTATAGATGATAGAAGACGTACAAGTGGTGGTGATTTCTTTATGGGAAGTAGACTTGTCTCATGGTTAAGTAAGAAGCAAGACTCAGTGTCATTATCTACTGCAAAGATAGAGTACATTGCAACATCTTGTTGCACACAAGTGTTATGGATGAAGCAGACATTGAAGGATATCAAAGTGTCATATGATGAACCTATTCCTATCTTATGTGATAATACAAGTGCTATCAACATTTCAAAGAATCCATTGATCCATTCAAGGAAAAAACATATTTCAATCTGGTATCACTTCCTAAGAGAGAAGGTTGCAGAGAATGAGGTGAGATTGGAGTATGTGCCTACCAAGGATCAAGTTGTAGACATCTTTACAAAGGTTGTTCCTAAGGATACTTTTGAGTATCTCTGGCAGAAGTTAGGGGTGATTTCCCCTCCTCCTTTTAACTAGATACATAAGTGTGTGCATATCTCTGGGAAGCATTTAAAGACACATTTTTGGTCATGGACTGATGTCGAAGCCTACCTCTTAAGGGGAGTAGGTAGTGATACTTTTGGTTGGTGTAATCAGCTGGAGCATATCTTATGTCCTTAAGGGGGAGAGTGTAGAAAAGTGAGAGTAGTGGAGATAGAGTAGGTACTTGATGGTGTTGTAGTTATTGCCCTTTGCCATTGATGTCAAAGGGGGAGAGAGTTAGAGTGACTAAAAAACCATAGTACAGGAAAGTGTGTGAAGAGTAAGAGTTGGTCTAGTCAGGGGAAGTACTACTGAGATGCTGATTGATTGCTTTAGGTCTTTATGGTTTTTCAAAGAGTTGGTGTTGCCATCAATGACAAAGGGGGATATTTTTGGGAGCTTGTTGGTTTTGTCATTGATGTCAATCTCTAGCAGATAGTTCACTTAGTTTCCAAACTTGCTTTTGAGAAAATTTGACTAAAAAAGTGTGCAGTGTGATAGAGGTATGTTCAATGATCTGCTCCGCATTTCTTCATAGTTGAAGATATGATTGTATGGTTTGGAAATCTTCATCATAGGCATTCAAAGGTGTTATATCTAGAGTTTCAAGTTCTGGATCGTGCAACAGTGGAAGATGTGTTTAATAGAGTGTTTGACTGTCAAGAAGGATGTCTGGGAGAAATGAAATTTCTCTGCATTCTTCCGCATTAAGGTTTCATGTCTTGTGGATCTAGGAAAGTGCTTATATTGTCATTATCTACCTTCCCTTGAAATTTCTAGTGTTGGGGTGCTCTACAAGTTTAGCTCTTGTGTTTGTGATTAGTAGAAGTGTGTTCTAATATGCATAATGAAGACATTCTTTGTTTCAAGTGGTTATGACAGTGTTGTAAAAGATCTTGATGATGGTGAATATTCTGGAGAGGTGTGTGAATGTTGTGGAGTGTCTCTCTCTACTCCACATGATGTTTTTGGACTTGGAGAAGTGTGGATGTGGTCATTAGCTCAGGTTTGGCTGACCTGGCTTACTAGCACCATTTGTGGAGGTACCTCGTGGATTGTGGATGTGATGAGAAGCTTGGTGATACAAATTTGAGTCCTAGTTAACCCTTGACATGGTCCACTTTCACTTCTTTCCATCGCAAAAGTGTTTAGTACCGACCTAATTGGTGTTGCACATTTGAGGTGCACACGCTTCATTAGGACCAACCTAATTGAGAAAGGTCTTGGTTGTAGATGGTATAAATGTAAGATGAATTTGAGTGGAGCAAGGTAGAGAAGATGATGTCAATGTGAATCAAGGGTAGTGAGTTGTGTGTGAGCTTAAATGCTTTTGACTCTGGATTGCAGTGAGTAGAAGGTGTCTACATTCTAGTGTGCTTGAAGTCGCTAGAGGCAATGAGCCAAACGTTGAGGATGGAAATAAGTGGAATTGGTGAATTTCTCCTATTGCTTTGAGATAGTGAATCTCTCTATAACAATCTTCTTCTTTCTACTCTCTTCTAGGTAGTAAGCCCTTGGCAGTGAGCCTTTCTTCTAGGTAGTGAGCCTATTTGATTTCAGTGTTTCTATTCATATATTTGTGAGCTAATCCTCACAGTGGATTTCCCTTCTTGGGTTTTCCATGTAAATCTAGTGTTCTTATGTGTTTGCATGTTGATGCTTCATATGTTTATATTCTACTAATGCATAATAAGTGCTTGATGTTTGGAATTGCTTTGGGGGTTTAATGTTTTAATACACAACTGATTCACCCCCCCTCTTAGTTGTCTTGTGCATTCTAACAAAGTGAAGACAAGAAAAAGAAAATTTTCTAAGGAGTGATTTGTCAGCAAATGTTGTGGTTCATGAACCATGTGGTTCGCCAATGGGAGGTTCGCCTGATGACCACTTTGCCGATAGAGGGCAGACGAAGATAAAGGGCAACATAAAGAAAATTTATAAGTGGCAAGTTAGAAAAAAGGAATGTTTTTTGATAGAAAGAAAAAATAACTAAGGCAGGAGTCTATCGGCAAACTAGAAGAGGAATAAACTAGTTAGATAGTTTGCAAATTTTGAGATTCACTGATAAGGTGATAAATGCGTGCTCTTCTCTAGGTTTTGAAATTGTGAGATTTGTTGATGGAAGTGAAGGAAAAAAGTTCTCAAATTTTAGTTTTTGCTAATAACAATTCAACAAGGCCCTTAGTTTGTAAACGTTAGGATTTGTCGACAAGGCAAATATGACAAAGGTAAAACCAGAATTTGGCTAAGGAAAAAGGAAAAGGTGTTCTTATCAGCAAACCGGCAGAAGGCAAAACTTTCCATAAGGTTTGAATATTTTGAAAGTTGTCGATAAGGTGATAGTGAATGAAAAAGACAAAGCAAGGCATAGTTTAGCAAAAGTAAAGTTTTCCAACAGAAAGAGAAAGAGAAGAATGAGGTGTTGCACATGGTTCAAAAAAGTTGATATTTACTGATAATGCAAAATAGTAGATAATGATGAAGAAATGCCAAGGTTCTAAAAAGATAGAATTCACTAACCAAAGGGCTAGTAGAGCCATTTTGAAAAAACAAAGTTTTGCTGACCAAGGAGAAAGAAGGATAAAGTTTGGCAAATTGAAGATTTGCTGATAAAGGCAAAAGATAAATAGTTCACCATAGGGCAAAGTTGATGACAAAGGGAAAAGGATGTGCCAAGCAACTAAGTTCGAAAAAAACAAATTTGCCAACCAAAGAGAATGGTTTAGCACATGAGGAATTTGTCGACAAGGGCCAAGTTTGTAAAAATTGAAACTTGTTGATAAAGAAGGATAGGATAAAGAAAGTAGAGAGGCGGCAATGGAATAAGTTTAAGAAAAAACAAATTTGTCAATAAGGCAAATACAAATGCTAGGGAAGAATGCCAAGCACACAGATGGGTACAATTAGAGTCAAATGGCTCAAAACTAAAAATTTGGACAAACACATTGGGAGTATTGTAATTTCTTTAAAATGATAATTCCCTGAAAGTATGCCATGATTGCAGGGATATACAAACTGATTTGTACCAAGAATTTAATGAGTTTACAGAATAGTGTTATGCAGGTGATTGACAGAGTGAAATTCTTTAATGCACAAAGGAAAAATTAGATAAGTCAAATGTTGAAGATGGAAGGGAAAGGATTAGAACCTTCCCTCTTTATTTTTCAAAGTACAAGAAGAGTGCAAGCAATCTTCCTCTGTCATTTTAAGAATTAATTGAGCATAAGTTTTCTCTTCCAATGTGCAAATTTTTTGAGAGATTGGAAATGGAATTTATAATAGTGTGGGTGCAGTCCTTGATAGGGCATAACACCTGGGAGAATGTAGTGAGTTGAAATGCTATATATGGAGGTGTTTGAATTGTAGAAAGGGTTGGTCAGTTGTGCAATTTTTTAGCAGGGTTGTGAACTCCAAAAGGCAAATTAGGAAAGGATATTTTTGCAATCTTTGTTTAACGTGAAACAGTCATGAAATTTATGTAATAGAATTTGCAAATATTTGTATCAAATTACTATTTTTCTCCATTGTTGTAGGTATTTTTCTTAGCAAACCATAATCGTAGTTATAGTTTGCTTTTGCCACATTTAGTGGTATGAATATAAGCTCTGATTTGAATGAATGTGACAGTTCTTAATCCATTTTCAAGTTTTGTAAATGGTCATTTAAGTATTGCATAGGGAAGAATATGGTATGGTGTTGGATCATTAAGCATTCTTAGTGATTTGGTATTGATTTCTTTGCATTTGATTTATCAAATAGGTAGTTATACTCTTTTGTGTGGTTGTTTTCCTTTGTTGAACATTAGAGTTTGCAGCCCAATGGATAGGCACCATTCTGAGTAGCCTTAGATCACCCAATCTTCAAAACAAAAAAACACATATTATTTGTAGAAGTAGTAGTAGTTTCTATTGTTAGAATGCATATGACAACTAAGAGCGGGTGTGAATCAGTTGTATGTTAAAACTTTAAACCCTCAAAACATCAACCACTTATAATGCATTAGTAGAATGTAAACATATGAAGTATCAATGCAAACACATCCAAACACATAAGAACACCATATTTACATGGGAAAACAAATTAGGGAAAAACCACGGTAAGGATTAGCTCACAATATATATGAATAAAAACACCAAAAATCAATAGGCTCACTGCCCAGAAGAGAGAAGAAAGAAGAAGTCTATTATAGAGAGATTCATTGTCTCAGAGCAATAGGAGAAATCTAGCACTAATGCTCTTTGCCATACACAACCTTTGGTTTAGTGCCTCCAGCAACTTTTGGTACACTGAAATGTAGACACCTTCTGCTCACTGCATTTTGGAGTCATAAGATTTTAAGTTCACACACAATTCACTACCTTTGATTCACATACACATCATCTTCTCTTCATTTCTCCATTCAACTTCATCTTATATTTATACCATCTATAACCAAGACCCGGTTATATGCACAAAGATGAGGGTCCAAAAAGTCGCCAAGGCCACTTTTTGGTCCCATACACACAAAAATGTGAGCGCATTATAACACACTCATGTTTTAGGCTCAATACATTTTTTTCTTAAAAAGTGCAAAAACCAGCCATTTCTCCCATTACCCATAACCAAAAGAGTTAGTTTGCAGAAAATACAAACAATATAGTGCGAGCACATTCAAGGAAGGTGAAACAAAGAAAGTACAAGAGAGAAATTGATGTTTTCACAATGCCACCTTGCCAAACCCGCTCCAAAAGACATCATGAAGCAAATGTTTAGGGTCTAGCAGCCGAAGAAGGTAGGGTTTGATTAATTTTTGTTATTTTGAAAAGAATTTTTGACTTTTGAAATGTTTGATTAGATTTTCATATTGCATTTATAGTTAATGAGGCAAGAGAAAACATAAATTCATCTGATGAGGGTCAAAACAACCCCCAAAACCCTCCAAACCCTCAAAACCCACCTTCACATCCTTATAATGTAAGGAATACTCAAGAAAACTACCTAGGGAAAATAGAAGAAAATAAAAAACATCTTAAAACTCTTATTAAAATGCTAAATAATCCAACTGCAAGCACTGATCATAGGAGACTTCTTGCAAAGTCATTATAGGAGATTCTTTCCCACAACGAATCGGTGATGAAACAAATCATCGAATTTCAAGACTATAGGGAGAGGTGTCGGCAATCCTATACCAACAAATTATCTTATGAACAAGTGAAGAATGAAAAAATTACAAAATCTCAATTATGTACACAATTTATTAATCCTAAAACTGGCCAAAGATTAGAAGAAACTTGCAAATGGTTCCCTATTCACTGGTGTAGGAATCAAGATATATCCCAAGACTTTTGGGATAGATGGTACATGGTCTTCAATGAGCATCCATACAACAATAATGAGGTGCCACAATATTTCTTGAGGAAACTCCATTGCAAGTTCATCCTTAAGAAGATTCCCAATTATTTTGACATTTGAGAGTTCCAGGGTAGAGGTGGTGGCTCTGCCCAAGATAGAGAGGGGGTTCAACTAGATGAAAACCATGTACCTAGACCCCTATTGAGGCCATAATATGTGTCACTCCCTTCGACTTTGAAGGAGAGTGTTGAGGTGGAGACATTACATTCATTGACTACTCTCACGTAGTCTTTAGTACAACACATCGATGATCTTACCCAAGTCGATGAGGATGAGAGTAGTAAGCTTCATTTGTCCCCACATTTGTGTAGTTCATGTTAGAACCTATGTGATTATGGGACGTAGGACTCACGGCATGACTCTCGGCAGGATGTGATGCAGGGGCAACTCATCCAATGATGGACACATCCATATTGGATGAGATTGTTCTCACTGATGATGTCTTACAACATACATTTGGTATTGACTCTTAGGTAATTTTTTAGAAGTTTCATCTTGATTTAATATATTCTTATTTAAAATTTGTAATTAATTTTATATGACTATCTATATTATAAGTAAAAAATAATGTATGTAATTATCTATACAATGAAATTCTAGGGTCAGAGTCTTCATCCTACCTCCATTAGCCATCCATTGGTGGGTTATGAGAGGATGTCACATCAGCAGGTATGTAATTTATCACATGATCATAATTATTGTACATATATCAATGGTAATATTATTTTGTGACAATTTGATGATTTCAATAGGGAGCTTCACTGACACCTCCATGGTTTCCTTGGTCCCCTAGATGCAAAACCACTTATACAGAGGTAAATTTAACCATTTCTAATCATAATGCATTTAAATATAGTTATGTATTTATTTTGGTCGAATAATCTTGAACTCTATTTTCAGATGTTGAATATTGAGACTCCTCCTCATCTTAATGAGTTAGTGTAGGTAGGCATTGTTGCAGCCATGATGTCTTCAAATCCTTTGACCGAGGTATGAGCCAATAACAAGAAAATGTCATAATTTTGTATTTCTTATTTTATCTCATTCCATTTGATGTACATAAATGATATTTATGTTTAGTCAATTTTGCTTCTTGATGCTTCTCGTAGGAGGTCACAACTTTAGCCTATCCAACTACAGATAAAGAGAGAGAAAAGATGATCGAGAGTGATCATCAGATAGCAGTAAGTGATTGATTACATATGTGATGTTATATATTTCAGGTTTTCTATATTAATGTGCATATTGTTTGATTGTATTAACAGGTGGAGCTACAAGAATGCTTGTCTAGGAGGTCTACTCAATGAAAGAGATAGGATGAGTCACTGATTTGCTCTCCATCTTCATGGTCAAGCAAGGGCAGCCGATTATTTGACGAAAGTCCATAGGAAACTAGTTTTTGGGACATTTTTGTATGCCTAGATGACTTTGTATACATACTTTTGTATGTTATCGATGTATATTTTTGTATATGCATATATAGCTTTGTTCGGACATGCCTATATGGCTTTGTATATAGACTAGATGTTATGTTCATGACATTATGTATATGACAGTTTATATTAAATATTTAATATGATGATCAATTATTGTTACAAGAATTTGGTTTTACACATGCCAATTGCATTTGCTTGAAAGTTTATAAATCATTTTCAAATAATCTATTTTGTGCATATCTTGCAATCATTGCATTCCATGAGACTGTGCATTTCTTTGAGGCATCATGTCAAACAATTCACACACCTTGTCTATGCTTCCACACTTTCCATACATGTCTACAAGGGTAGCTACAAATACAATATGTGAAAAAATTCTGATATCCTTTATGCTTTGATGGCTGTCCACACCATGTTCCCTAGATCCCATTTTGGCATAGTCAAGGAGGATGTTGGATAATGTTGTGTAATTTGGTTTTAGACTTGCCAATTGCATTTGGTTGAAATTTTCTTTTGTGCATCTGTGAAATTTTGTAAAGCCTTATGAAAATTCCATTTCGTGTATATCTTGCAATCATTGCATTCCATGAGACAATATTTCTTTGAGTCATCGTGTCAAACAATTCATGTTCCTTGTATATGCTTCCACACTTTGCATACATGTCTCATAGGGTAGTTGCAACTACAACATTTGACAAAATTCCTAGATATCCTTTATGTTTTGATGGATGTCTATATCGTGTTCCAAAGATACCATTTCTAAGGTTTTGGAATTTGGTTTTACATCCGCTAACTGTATTTGCTTGAAAATTTCTAAAGCCTTATCAAAAAATCCATTTTCTTCATATCTTGCAATCATTGCATTCCATGAGGTGACATTTCTTTGAGGCATCATGCCAAACCATTCATGTGCCTTGTCTATGCTTCCACACTTTGCATACATGCCTTCGAGGGCAATTGCAACTACAACATCTAAGAAAATTCCCATATCTTTTATCCTTTGATGGATGTCCATTTTGGCATAGGCAAGGAGGATACTGGCTAAGGTTGTGGAATTTGGCTTTACACCCACCAATTGTATTTTCTTGAAAGTTTATAAATCCTTATCAAAAAAATCCATTTTTTGCATATCTTGCAATCATTGCATTCCATGAAATGGCATTTCATTTCAAGGCATCATGTCAAACAGTTCATGTATCTTGTCTATGCTCCTACACTTTGCATACATGTCTATAAGGGAAGCTACATTTTGGTAGAGATAGGGAGGATGCTGGAAAAGGTTGTGGAATTTGGCTTTACATGTTCCAATTGCATTTTATTGAAAGTTTCTAAAGTCTTTTTAACAAATCCATTTTTTTCATATCTTGCAATCATTGCATTCCATGAGAGGACATCTCTTTGTGGTGTTGTATCAAATAGTCCATGTGCCTTCTCTATGCTTCCACACTTTGCATACATGTTTACAAGGGCAGCTACAATTACAACATGTGACAAAAAATCCTACATCATTTATGCTTTGACATGTTCTATCAAATAGTCTGCGTGCCTTGTTAATGCGTCCACACTTTGCATACATGTCTACAAGGGCTGTTGCAATTACAACATCTGACAAAATTCCTATATCTTTTATGCTTTGATGGTTGTCCATACCCTGTTTGCAATAATGGTATTCAACTTTAGGTCTCTAGATGTGATCCAAGACTAGTGATGAAGTCCTTTTGAAAAATTGAGTTCATACTAGGAGTTTTGATCAATAGTTTAAGCCTTAAGATGTATGATATCAAAACTATCTCTTGCATCATGGTGACATTTTTGGCACTACAACATGTCCTTATTTTCTAAGGTATGGATAACTAAAGATATCCTATATCTACATATAATACCATCTTGATGAGTGTTTCAAACAAGAAATGACTCCATAACTGCCCCTAAAACTATGGCAGTCCTTGACTAGCCTTCTATGACTGTCCATTTACTTTCTTTTTCTTTATTTCTTATAAAGGATTTTATGACTTGCTTCCAGTTTTTAGTTGGTTTCACATCTTCCACTACATGTTGAAAATTTTACATCTAATAGAATCTTGTACATTCTATTCTTGACCTCTTATAATTTTTTATACCTATAGAAACTCTCTAGACTAGGTTGCTCCCTAGTAGACTAGGCTACTAGCATAGGTGTTAGATAAGGACTGGGCTGCCCCTTTGTCCAAAATAAAACAAATCAACTTACATGACCTTCTAAATTCCTAGAAAACATCATCTTCTAATTCAAAGCAATTCAGTATTTTAAAACTTTAAATTTTACTATTGGAACTTTGGTACATTATTCACCTACATAAAGTTCCTAGTAAGGTTTCTCATGAAAGAAGTTGATGGACTTTGCTCTAGCTTTATGTTAATAATAGTTATCTGGTAGAATAGCAAACAATTTTAGTGAGCAATAGAAGGTAGCAATGAGTTTTATGTGTTGCATTTTAGCATGGAAACTTACATAAATATAATGCCGCTATTTTCCAACCTCAAGCCATTTTGAAGGATAACTCACAACTGCATAATTGTAGCTATGTCATTCTAAGTATTTATTATAGTGTAGGTACACTTGTATTGTTGTTGGAGGACACATGGTAATGACCATGAACATGGTGATATTATAGGAGATGCTTAGAGGTACTACAAGTAGCTAGAATTAATTAGGTGTTTGTCATACAAATATCAAAGACAACCCTAGTTAACTATCATGTATCATAGACATTATTGTCTTCCTAGAGGATACTTATACCCTGGTGTTACAAATGTGAAGTCTACGAGTATGGAGTGTAGAAGAGAGAAAGAAGAGGACTGTCATAATGAAGAGAAAATTATGTTGGTAATCAGAGAGTAGAAATCCTAAATTAAGAAGGGAAGATACCCCCATCAAGTCAAGAATGTCATTCCCACATAAAGACAACCCTAGCAAGGTCAATAGACCAACTATGACATATGACACTTATGGACAAGCATGCAATCATGAATTAGTCTTAATGTCAAGTATGTGACAGTCATCAGCAAGAAGATAATCACTTAGCTTTGGAACTGTTATCACTTAGCTTTGGGACTAGGAGGGTGAGATTGTTATATGATGAGAAAAGCTTCCATTTGGGGGGACCTAGCAATTAAAAAACTAGTCATATGATTGCTAGGACAATCATCAAGGTCCTAAGAGTATTTACTATTCATCATACCATTATTCACATTTTAGCACTGTTAACACATATTAGGATAGTGATGTCCCAACAAAATAGAGAAGGCTGTTATAAAGATCTTAGAACACTCATTTTATAAATGTATAGTTATATGCAAATGGTAGCAGTCATATGCCAAGCTTAGAATGGTCATATCAACCTAAGGACTACTTGATTGAATCCTTAGGGCAATGACAACATCATATATAATTTGTCATTCCGTTATGGTTTCAGTTATCTAGAAAAATGTCCAACCCAGACCACTTCTAAGGCTTCATTAAATGATCTAATATGTACAGAAAGATTTGTATGAGTAATTAATGGCGGTGAAAAATAAGGAACCAGTATAGTTAGAGTTCAAATCTTCTGACAATGCGTGGTACAACGTGTCTCTGGAATTAAAGAATGCACAATTGACTGTGCATTACCTTGAATTTTCAAAAGAAGAGGACCATGAGCTAGCTATAGAACAATTTAAAAGCATACAAGATTTGAGGTCAAAGTTTTGATTCTCATCCAAGCAACTTCAAGATCACTATTGTGGGAAAGTGAAGGAAGGCATGAGCATTTGCACTTCCTATTCTAGCGATGAGGAAATAAAGTTTTTTGACATTGTTGTGCAATAGGTCTGTTATATTTCTTAATCAATTAGAGTTAGTTTTTTTATAAATAATTTTGAATGTCAGTGCTAGGAGTGGGGCTGCTTTACATGGCTTTGTGTGTTAGGTATTATTTTTAGTTCTTTAAAAAAAGTTCTGCATTTTCTTTGTCTTTACTTTGTAGGAGATGATTTAAGCACTCTCATTGTGTAAGTTCAGTTATCTTGATCCTTTTAAATCTTCATGAAGCTTGTAGTTTTCATTAAATTTGGTGTTTGTTTGGTGGACAATATGCATTCAAATCAATCTATTTTCAATTTCATGTGCCAAGCGTCCCATTCATTCTAGGCAATAGGCTACCGACAAAGTCCCTTAAGATCCCTAAGACCAAAAAGCTGCCAAAATTTGATGGAGTAGTTCTTAGAATTCATGGTAGATGGGAATGCTTTGTTGGGACTTACAGGTGCAAGTGGGGTCTATCCATAATAACCTCTCTCAAGTTTGGTCAACTCAAGTCTATTTGACCGTGCCAAAATCAAATGCATTCTTACAAAATGCTTCAGTTTCATGTAGTGAAAAGGTGCTAGGAGTGACATTTTGTGTTCCATAGCTTGTGGGGATGAACAAACTTCGCCAACGTGTTGGGGTGAGTGGGTAAATTCTAGGGGAGGTCACATTTTGTGTGCCAAGGGTCCCAATCACTTGGGGCAACAAGCTACTGGTAAAGCCACTTAAGATCCTAAGAGCAAAAACTGCCAAACTTTGACGGAGCAGTTCTCAAAATTCATGGAAGCTAGTGTTAGGGTTTAGGAAGATTAGAGAAATAAATACTAACAATTATATGTAGATTAAATAACCCAAATATAACAATGAAGAACAACACAAAAGAGATCAACACAGAAATATAATGTGGTTCACCCAATATGGGCTACATCCACAGAAACTCAGCCATCCAATGATTTTAATATCCAGTGCAAAATATATTACAATCTCATAAATTCCACACCTACAACATACATCCCAACCACTTATATCAAGCTTTTTGGAAGCTTCTAGAATTAGGGTTTTACAATGTCATTTTCTTTTATTGGTTAACAAAAATTAACCCTGGTGAGGATGCGTTATGAGTGTATAGTACTTGCATGATCAGTTGCCACACACCAACAATCTCCCACTTGGAGACCGATCAGGTTCCACACCAAACAATCTCCCACTTGCAAACTAATCTTGGATGACATAGCTGCACTTGCAGCTCCCATTGGATTACAGGCTTGGCTAGTTTCTTTTGTCCACCATTATCAGTCATGAAGGCCAATGGAAACTGATGAGGAAATCAGTTTCTCCCATGTAACTGCCTTTGTGAACATATCTGCAGGATTCTCACTTGTGTGAATTTTCTCCAGCTTCAACTATCCATCCTCCAAAACTACCCAGATGAAGTGGTATCTGAGCTGTATGTGCTTAGTTTTTGAATGCAGAGCTGAATTCTTAGCAAGATGAATGGCAATCTAGCTATCAGTGTACAAAGGGCTATGTTCTTGTCATTTCCCCAATTCCTCCAGAAAATGTTGTAACCAAATCATCTTCTTGCTAGCTTCTGTAGCAGCAACATACTCAGCTTCAGTGGTTGAAAGTGCAACAATCATTTTCATCCTTAAAATCCAACTAGCTGCAGTACCTCCTATAGTAAAAACATACCCTGTAGTATCCTCCTACTATCAATACCACCCACCAGATCAAAGTCAATATATCCTTTTAGAGCAGAATTTGTTCCTCCAAAACATAGTTTCTTTGAAGTAATACCTCTCAAATATTAGAGAATCCATTTTACCGCATTCTAATGTTCCATTCCTAGATTGCTCATATACCTGCTCACAACTCCCACTGCATGTGCAATATCTAGCCTTGTATATACCATTGCATACATCAAGTTGCCAACTACTGATGCATATGGTATCTTAAAAAAAAATTCTTCCTCCTCTTGTGTCTTTGGACACATCACCTTAGTCAACTTAAAATGACTAGGTAGAGGTGTAGTAACTGCTTTTGCATTCTACATGTTAAACCTTTTCAACACCTTCTCTACATACTCACTTTGAGACAAAAATAATTTTCTGTTTCTCCTATCCCATGTGATCCTCATACCAAGGATTTGTTTTTCTACACCCAAATCCTTCATAGCAAATAAATTTGCTAAAAACTACTTAAGTTCATTAATATGCTGCATGTTAGACCCAGCAATAAGCATGCCATCAACATAAAGCAACATGATAATATAGTTGTCATTACCTAATTTCTTGAAATAAACACAATAATCAAAATGACATCTTTTGTAACCTTGTTCATCCATAAAACTATCAAATTTCAAATACCATTGCCAAGGTACTTGCTTCAGGCCATACAAACTCTTCTTTAACCTACACACAAATTCCTCCTTACCCTTGACCTCATATCCCTGTGGTTGCTGTATGTATATTTCCTCTTCCAAATCCCCATGGAGAAATGTTGTTTTCACATCTAGCTATTCAAGATGCAAGTCTTCCACAGCCACAAGACTTAGAATAGTTCTAATAGAAGTCATCTTTACAACTGGTGAAAATATTTCATCAAAATCTATACCTTTATTATGTGCAAAACCTTTTACCACGAGTCTATCCTTATATCTTTTCTTGCCCCCATCTTCTTCCTTCAACCTATAAACCCATTTATTTGGCAATGTTCTTTTACCCGCAGGCAATTAGACTAAGTCCCAAGTCTGATTCTGCAACAAGGAATCCATTTCCTCTTTCATGCCTAGCTCCCACTACTTTTTGGTATCTACTTGCATTGCTTCTTCATAACCTTCAGGTTCACCAGAATCAGTTAATAATATAGAATATAATGATGGAGAAAATATTTCTAGAGGCCTAGTTATCCTTGTAGAACGTCTAACACTTGCAAGAGTCTATGGGATAACTTGTTGTTCTTGAGCATCAGGTACCACTGGCCATTTATTTTCTAGAATCTCATCCAGCACCACATATTCCTTTTTAGCCTATTCATGCTTCTTTTCCTACAGCTAATCTTTATACATGACCTTCTCATTGAATATAACATCCCTGCTCCTAATGATTTTATGATTTTCATAATCCCATACCTGATAACCAAATTCATCTACTCCATATCTAATGAAGGTACATTTTTTAGACTTAGCCTCAAGCTTGGTTCTATTTTCAATATCAACATGGACAAAAGCTTCACAACCAAAGGTTTTCAGAAATGAATAGTTTACCCTTTTACCCGTCCATGCCTCCTCTAGAATACCACCATCCAAAGGATTTGAAGGTCCCCTATTTATTAAATAAACAACTGTATGTACAACATCTTCCTAAAAGTGTAAGGGTAGTCCAACATGCAATCTCATGCTCCTTGCACACTCCATAATGGTCCTATTCATCCTCCCAGACACACCATTTTCTTGTGGGGTTCCAGAAACCATTTTCTGCCTACGGATTCCATTATATGAATCTTAATTCTCAAATTCTCTATTACAATACTCACCTCCATTATCAGATCTGAAACACTTCAACTTTTTTCCTATCTCATTCTCAACCAAAGCTTTCCACTTTTTAAAAGTTTGAAATACTTCTAATTTTTGTTTTAGGAAATACACCCATGTTTTCCTAGTTGCATCATCAATAAAAGTAACATAATAGCAAGAGCCACCAAGAGAAGATACCTGAGCTGGTCCCCATACATCTGAATGCACAAGCTCTAATTTCTCACTCTTCTTCTCTTTCCCAACTTTGAGAAATCAGACTATTTTCTATTTTCCATAAAAATAATTTTTGTAGAACTCCAAGTCAATCTTCTTTAGAACTGGTAGCAAGTTTCTGGAGTGAAGGATCTTCATCCCTTTCTCACTCATGTGCCCAAATCTATGGTGCCACAATTCTGTTTCTATCCCTATAGTAAGTGCTATAACTTTCTCAGTAGCAACTATTTTTGTAGCAGCTAAGGTAGAATAAGTATTACCAGTACCCAAATATAATGTGCCTGCCTTTTCACCTTTAGCTACTAGTAATGCACCTTTAGTGACCTTCTAGACTTTGTCTAAAAAGGTAACTATGCATCCTTCACTCCCCAGTTGTCCTACAAAGATTAAATTCCTTCTCAAATTTGGAACATGCCTTACCTCCTATAGCAACCATTCATTTCCATTCTGCAACTTGATTTTTATCTTTCCTTTTCCAATAATCTGACAGGGTTCATCATCACCCAAATATACCTATCCAAAATTACCTTTAACATAATCTACAAAATATTTCCTATGGGGTGTGGCATGAAATAAAGCCCCTGAATCTATTACCCAGGAATCATTAGCATTATCTAAACACAAAATTAAAGCATCATGTAATTTATTACTTGCAACATTAGCTTCCTTATTGTCATCATGTTGTCCGTCTCCTTGTTTGCTCTTTCGAGACCAACAATCCTTCTTCAAGTGTCCTGGCATTCCACAGTGCTAGCAATCCATTCTTCCTCTAGATTTAGATCTGCCTTTCTTTGACTTCCCTTGTGACTTCCCATTTATTGGGATTTTTCCTCTCTCCTTTGTTCTTCCCTTGTTCTCTACAGTCAAAGCATTACCTAATGTTGAACTCTCACTTGTGATTTTCCATCACATTTCCTCGGTAAGGATAACACCAACAACATCAGCAAATTTCAAAGTATTTGAACTAGAGATAGAGTTACTTATAGCCATTACCAAGCTATTCCATCTTTCTGGCAAAGAACATAAAACTAAGAGCTCCCTCACCTCTTCATCAAATTTCACTTTTATAGAGGTTAACTGACTACTAATCATATTAAACTCATTTAAATGATCTGACACAGATCCACCTTCAATCATTTTCAGATTAAACAAATGCTTCATGAGAAATACCCTATTAGAGGCTGAGGATTTTACATACAATTTAGCCAAAGCTTTCATCAATTCATCTGTTGTCTTCACTTCTATTATATTGAATGCCACAAATGTTACCAAAAACAACTGAATGGTTCCCAATGCCTTTCTATCCAAAAGATCCCAATCCTCATCAATCATTGCTATCAGTTTCTTGGCTTTTCCTTCCAATGACCTCCATAAATCCTTCTGATAGAGATAATCCTCCATCTGCATCTTCCATAACTGATAGTTCTACCCATTGAATTTATCTACCTTCAATTTGCCCTCGTCTACCATTACTCCCACTTAACCGTAAGACTCCCACTCAACCGTGAGACCTTCCTATAGATGATAATCAAACACAACCCGCTCTGATACAAGTTTTTAGGGTTTAGGCAAATCAGAGTAATAAACACTAACAATTATATGTAGAATAAATAACCTAAATATAACAATGAAGAACAACACAAAAGAGATCAACACAAAAATTTAACGTGGTTCACCTAATATGGGCTACATCCATGAAAACTTAGCCATCCAATGATTTTATTATCTAGTGCAAAATATACATCCCACAAATTTCACAAATTTCACACCCACAACATACATCCCAGCTGCTTATATCAAGCTTTTTGGAAGCTTCTAGAATTAAGGTTTTTCAATGTCATTTTTCTACTTGCATGATCATTCACCACATACCAATAGCTAGGACCATTATGTTTGGACCTATAGGTGCATGTATGATCCATCCACAATAACCTTTCTTAGTTTTGGTCAACTCCAGTCTGTTTGACCGTGCTGAAATCAAATGCATTCTTGCAAAATGCTTCAGTTTCATGTAATGGAAAGGTGCTAGGAGTGACATTTTGCATTCCATAGGTCATGGGGCTCAATGGACTTTGCCAACACATTGGAGAGGGTGGATAAATACTAGGGGAGGTCTTGTTTCATGTGCCAAGCACCCAATCGTTCGAGGCAACAGGCTACTAGCAAAGTCCCTTAAGATCCCTAAGACCAAAAACTACCAAACTATGACAGAGTAGTTCTCAAAATTTGTGGCTGCTAGGAACATTCTGTTTGGACCTACAGGTACACATGGGATCTTTCCATAATAACCTCTCTTAGTTTTGATCAACTCCAGTCCGTTTGACCATGCCAAAATCAAATGCATTCTTGCAAAATGCTTTAATTTCATGCAGTGGAAAGGTGCTAGGAGTGACATTTTGCATTCCATAGCTCATGGGGCTGAATGGAATTCACCAACACATCAGGGTTGGTGAGTAAATACTAAGGGAGGTCTCATTTTATGTGCCAAGGGTACCAATTGTTCGGGGCAGCAGGCTACCGACAAAGTCACTTAAGATCCTAAGACCAAAAACTGCCAAACTTTGATGGAGTAGTTATTAGAATTTGTGGTAGCTTGGAACATTTTATTTGGACCTATAGGTGTACGTGGGGTCCATCCATAATAACCTCTCTTAGTTTTGGTCAACTCCATTCCATTTGACTGTGCCGAAATCAAATGTAATCTTGTAAAATATTTCAGTTTCATGTAGTACAACATTGTCAGGTTAGTATGTGGCAACTGATCATGCAAGTACTATACACAAGTTATGTATCCTTGTTGGGGTTTAGGTATTAATTTTTTTCCCTCTTTTTTGCACGATCAGAGTTGGTTGTTAATTTTTGTTAACTGACAAAAGAAAAATGACATTGCAAAAACCTAATTCTAGAATCTTTCGAAAAGCTTGTTATAACTGGCTGGGATGTATGTTACAGGGAAGTATTAATGAGATTGTAATATATTTTGCACTGGATAATAAAATCATTGGATGGCTAAGTTTCTGTGGATGTAGCCCATATTGGGTGAACCATGTTAAATTTTTGTGTTGATCTCTTTTGTGTTATTCCTCATTGTTATATTTGGGTTATTTAATCTACACATAATTGTTAGTGTTTATTACTTTGATCTGCCCTAACCCTAACAACTGGTATCAGAGCGGGTTGTGTTTGTTTATCATCTGCAGGAAGGTCTCATGATTGAGTAGGAGTCTCATGGTTAAGTGGGAGCAATGGCAGACGAGTGTAAATTGAAGGTAGATAAATTCAATGGGCAGAACTATCAATTATGGAAGATGTAGATGGAGGATTATCTCTATCAAAAGGAATTATGGAGGTTGTTGGAAGGAGTAGCCAAGAAATCGGCAGTAATGACTGATGAGGATTGGGAACTTCTGGATAGAAAGGCATTGGAAACCATTCGGCTGTGCCTGGCACCATCTGTGGCATTCAATATAACAGAAGCGAAGACAACAAGTGAACTAATGAAAGCTTTGGTCAAATTGTATGAAAAAACCTCAGCCTCTTATAAGGTATTTCTAATGAAGCATTTGTTTAATCTGAAAATGATTGAAGGTGGATCTGTGTCAGATCATTTAAATGAATTTAATATGATTACTAGTCAGTTAACTTCTATAAAAGTGAAATTTGATGAAGAGGTGAGAGCTCTCTTGGTTTTATGTTCTTTGCCAAAAAAGCTAAAATAGCTTGGTAATGGTTGTAACTCTATCTCTAGTTCAAATACTTTGAAATTTGATGATGTTGCGGGTGTTATCGAGGAAATGCAACGGAAAAGCACATATGAGACTTCAACATCTCGTAATGCTTTCACTGTAGAGAACATGGGAAGAACAAAGGAAAGAGGAAAAAGCCCTACAAATCATGGGAAGTCACAAGGAAAGTCAAAGAAAGGTAGATCTAAATCCAAAGGAAGAATGGATTGTTGGCACTATGGAAAGCTAGGACACTTGAAGAAGGATTGATGATATTATTGGCAAGAGACACTATATGGATTCATGATTGTTGTCATTGATGGAAACAAAGTTCATCCCACACATCTACAGGACATGGTGTGTCTCTACCGGAAGTCAGAGTGAAGAATGTTGTGGTCTGGTCAACAAGAACAGAGCATGTGGCAAGGTCCGACAGACAGGTCCGGATCTCTCAGAGGAAGTATCTTGGTGCAGTATGGATTTGGGGAAGTTAAGAGGACTACCTTGAGTGGTATATTCCAAGGATTTAGCCTCTGGTGATAGATGAGGAAAAAGATATGAATAGTTGAGTACCGGATTCCTGAGTGACAGTGTGAATAGAGGAAGAACTGACTGACAGAACATCAGACTACTTTTTAGATGTGTTACTGATGGTGTTAAAGGTTTTGAAGGCATGAATCATGTTTGGCCGACATGATTAATGATTTCTACAAGCATATACTTGATCCACATTACTTGATGTGTAAGGATTTAGCCAACAGAACAGAGTTTGTGAGAAGATTGACTGCTCCGGGTGCCGACTAGAAAGATAATGAAATCACTTGTGCGGATATATATATAGGATGGATTTAGTTGTGAGAAGTGTTGTGGTGAAATGATATATGTGAATAAAAGCAAAGCAGAGCAGAAGCAGTAAGGAAGGTCCGGTATGTGAAAGGAAAGCAGCATAAGAGAAGAAGAAAGATGAAGTGCAGCAGATTAGTGTACTGAGTTAACCGGAACTAAACTCCAGCATATGTGAATGCTTCCAATCAGTTCAAGTATTGTATAACATTCTTTTGTAGATAGTGTGTCTCCTTGTAGGCAATGTGCCTCCTTTGTGAGCAGTGTGCTCGGGCAATGAGCCCTAATTAGCAAGTGCCATTTTGTATTTCCTTATTCTTCTAACAGAGAATAATTTTTGGGTTAATCACCCCGTGGTTTTCTCCCTTAACAGGGTTTCCACGTCAAAAATATTGTGTCATGTGTTTTTCATTTCATGGTAATGTTTGCTTGTTTGAATTAATGCTGCATTGATTAATAAGAAAGTTTAGAAAGAAGAAATAATTAGGATAACTGATTCACCCCCCCTCTCAGTTATCAACAATTGGTATCAGAGCTAAGTTCCTCCTAACAGAGTCTAACAGCTCTAGGAAGATCTGGGAGTCCAAATGGATGCATATGGTTTAAGGGAGCAACTCAAGACTGCCCTTGAGGATCTTGAACAGTCAAACTCTAAAGTCAATGAATTAAAGGAAAGACTCAAACAGGCTGATGATTACATGAGAGAACTAAAAGACAAATTAAGTCTCTCTATGAAAAAGAGAAAGGAGCTGCTTCAGCAATTGGCAAGACAAGGTGAAGAAAATAATGCAAATGAAGAGCTGATTGAGAAAACCAAGTTATGTGAAAAGTTATCAAAAGAAATCATTATGGTAAGACATGAAATGGAATCAGGAGTTATAAAGTTTACCCAAGAAGTTGAAGAGAAAAGAAAAACTGAAGATAATCTAAGACAATCTCTCAAGCAGAAAATAGAAGACTACCACTAGATGGATAGAATTATCAGACATCTTGAATCTAATCTTGAAGATGCTAAAGATAATGAAGAAAAACTTGAGAATCAAATTGTCTCTCTAAAAAGAGATCTTCAAATAGCAAATGAGTATAAAGAGAAATTCAAGATAAGTTCTGCTCAACTTGAAGTTCTTCTTGAAAGTCAAAAGAAGGTAGATGACAAGTGTGGTTTGGGATATGAGAAAGGAGAAAGCTCCGGATCTGGTCAGAAGAATTTTGGATTAGAAAATCTAAGGAACGGGCCTAGAAGACCTCCGGTGAGACAGCCCAATGCTCAAAGATATCCATCCTTCAATGGATACTGCCACAGCTGCAATCACTTTGGTCACAAAGCTAATCAGTGTAGAAAGAGAATGAATCTGACAAATTCATTCTTCTCCAGATAATGTTTTAACTGCAAAAGGTATGGTCACAAATCTCATGAATACAGAAACATGCAAATGAACAAATCATTCAATGGTAGATGCTTTACATGCAATAGAATAGGTCATATGGCTAATCAATGCAGATCAAGAGGATATCAATCAAATATACAAGGAAATGTTGTTTGCCAAATCTGTAATAGATCTGGTCATATTGCAAAATTCTGTAGAAGCAAGAATCAAGAGAAAAGAGGTCTGGTATATCATAATCAGAATCAAGATAAGGGTAAACAAAAGGTGAATGTGGATGAAGTTAGGAATGAGATGAACAAGATTTGGGTGAAGAAAAGTTCAGAGAATGTAGAGATTGGATCCGTACCAGACTCTGGTGCTGATATTCCTTCCGAAAATTAAAAGGTGAGCTCTGGCTTAGGGGGAGACACAAAGAAAACCTTGTTCCCCCAGCTAGTTAAGTGGTGCCTGAAATTGGCACATGAGAAGCTACAAATCAAAGGGTTTCTAGAGAAACATGTAAAGAAGGTTAGGTAAAGATCTGAGAGATCTGCAAGAAAATTTAAAAAGTTCAATTCCTTCAGAATTGGTCCAGTTAAGCAAGTCTTCCGGTAAAATAGGTTTCTCACAAGATTGGCCTGGTATGAATCCAAATTGATATAGCTTGATCTGTGGATACATAAGATGATCAGAAGGACAAGTGGATATGATGATTCATCACTAACATCGATCACAATGGAATCATATTGATCTGGATGAGTTTCTTCCTCCCTGAACAAGGAAAACTAGGCAAACCAGAATAAATTAGGTTGCGCATTTATTACAGGGTGAAAATTAGGGCTTCTTGGAATAAAAGAGTTCATTTGTCTATCATTTACACACTTGTACACTCACATGTGAAGAAGAAAGAAAAGGAGCTCTGCAAACAACTTCTCCCAAAAGATCAAGGCAACTCTTCATACAACTCTATTCAGATTTCTTCGTGTGCCCTAACCTGCATAAAAGGTATTTATCATTCTTGATATCCTTCAGTAAGATTGTTTAATGATGGCTACTCTGAATATAGTAAAGATCTCTGATAGACCTCGGCCCTCATTTAAGAAACATCCATATAAATCCTTGGAGGTAGATTCCCTAGGTGCATTTTCCAGTGTTCTGCATGGTGTATTGCACACCGAAGATATTAGGGTTTATATACATGCAAATGTTGAAGAGTTTGGGGAATTCAAACTAAGAGATATCTATCACAAACAACTGTTAGATGATTCATTTGAGCTCAAACCCCAATACATAGGCCTCCGGAACAAGCACTTTGCACAATACATACATTTCCCCTGTTTTACAGAGGATGAATGGGTCAGGTACATTCTGAGCAGAATACATGACAACTTCATGTGGTTGAATGGACCATTCAAGATCACTACGGATGCCATCAGGGTAGTTATCAGATTACACTCATCCGGTGGGATTCCTATTCTTAAATATGTAAAGAACCAAATTGTGAGTGATGGTACCAGATCTAAGTTTGACAAAAGAGCAATGACAGTAGATGACATCACTAATCCAGATGTCAAGTTTGCTTCTATGATCATTGGATATAAGATATATCATTCTAGCAGAGAAAATTTTGTACTTGGAACTGCCATCTATACCGCTTATGAAATGTTAAGAAAGGATGCAGACTATGATCTTTGTCAGCTTCTCTTGAACCAACTCTTGGAGAATCTGTAAAAAATCAAGAAAGACAAAAAGAATTCATTCAAGTATGGAGGATTGATATTGTGCTTATTCTTCTACTTTATGAATGAGCTTCCCGGATCTAATGGCTGGGTATGGGAGAATGATAGACTGGTAGCTATCCAAATTAGAGATTATTTGCATGGACTTGGTGACAACAAAGCACAAAATATAGCTCTGTGGGGATACTTCAAGAACTTTTAGAGCATGATGCAAGCAAGAGAAAGAATTCCTCAGTCTCTTGTTGAAAAATACAAAGACACAGTATGCTTTATGGTAGAGATAGATCAGTGCCTAATGGAGGCAGTAGAACCAAGGACAGTCTGGATCATGCCCATGGGGTATGAAGTTAATGAACAGATTGTGGAGTTGCATGTTCAACACATGCTAAGCCAGTCTAAAGATCCAAAAGTAGAAAGGTTTGGAACCTTTGAGGAGCTGAGTATAAAAATCCATGTTGAACTCAGAGAACCAGAGATCAAAAGGAAGGTGAGAAAAGAAGTAGAAAATATTGCCCAAGGCCTTGGCATCTCAAAGGAGGCACTTGATGCCCATAAGAAAAGGATGGAAAGAGCTGAGGAAGAGAAGAAAGAGGCAAAAAAGAAAAGCAAGGAAAGTGCTCCGGTAGAAACCTCCACCCGGACTAGATCATCAAAAAGATCTACACCTGTCACAGCCAAAAACTCAAAACCGGAAGTCCAGGCATCTAGTAAAAGAGAGAAAAGATCAAAAACAAAAGCCTCAAGGGCTTATGCAAGTCAAAAGGATGAAGAGGAAACCGAATCAGATGAGGGGGTAAAGGAAATAAAGAAGCAGAAGAGGAAAGGATCCAATAAACCCTCCATAGGCCAAGACAAGGAAGAAATGGCAGAGGAATTTGTTGAGAAGCCCACCCTATCTCTAGAAAGTGTAATCAAATCAGTCACTGTGGATGGAAACCTTCAACCAATGGCTGAATTCTATGATGATTACAATGAGGCTGACCAAAAGATCCTGCATGAAGCTACAATTAGGTATCTAAACATTTACAATAAAGCTTTTATTGAAATTATCTCTCTAATTCCTAAGAGTCTAGAGAAGGAGTTGGAAATGAGAAAGACCAATGCCATGGCAAAAGATCTTGAGATCCGAGAACAGATAGCTATTCAGCTATATCCTTCAATTGATCCCAAGACAATGAACATGGTATTCAAAGACTGCAAGGATGAATTTAGGAGCAAAGTAAGGATGAATCAGCTTATGCTTGGTGAGACTGACAAGGTAGCCAAGGACACTGAAGAGATTCTCTGGAAAACCTTCAAAAGATTTAATCTCCCTATTATAGAGGACTTGGGTACTGATCCCTCCACTACAAATGTTGTAGAAGAAACTCCTGAGAAAATGTCAGAAGAGGTGGGCCCCGAACAGACTAACATTTCCCCTCCGGTTTCCCCTATAGTCTCCAGATCTAATGGAGAAGAAAAATCACAGGAGAAAGAAGCAAAGGTGAAGGAAAAAGAAGATGACAGTGCTAAGGTTGTAGAAGGAGAGAAGACTTCAGTAGAGAAAACCACAACTGCTAGTGGTGAAGGAGAGAAAACTCCTAAGGACAACTCCAAGACTGCAAAAGAGAAGAAACATCTGTCTCCGGCAAGAGACACTACACAAACTGTCCAAGAATTCCTGAACAAAGAAACAATGGAGATTGATGAACTGGAGCTTCTACAAGGTCCATTCAATTTTGATTCTCTTTCTCTAGTATAGAGAATGAAGATAGCTTCATTTGCAAATGCTAAGGCTAATGAAAAACTCCTAAAGTCTCATATGGAAGACTGTGAGTTGATAGAAGCTGCTTCCAGAGTGCTTGAAAAGATTATGCCATCGGTTCAGAAAGATTCCATAGCCTCCACTTCTGGTAATCTCAAAACTCTAGTCAGCAGTGTCAATACACATTTTGATTCACTAGAGAAGTCAGCAGAAGATAAGGTCCGGAAGGAATTTCTTGCAAAAAGACTATAAAAGGTACAAGGTCTGATAAGTAATGATAGGAGAAACATGAACATTGGGATAAAGAGCTTAGAAAATGCTCTTAAGGATGGCGGTGAAATATACAAATTTTGTATCTCTTGGTCCAAGGTAACAGTGGAAATTGAGAAGAAAATAAAAGAGCAAGAGGACAAACTACTAAGCTTGTCTCAAAGTTTTGATCCTCTTTCATTCTCTATAACAAATCAAGAATGTCAGACTAACGCAGTCTTGAGTGAAATCAAGAAATTGGAGAAGGAAAGGAAAAATAGAATAAGCAGGTTAAGTGAGCTTAAGGGGTTAATTGTCCCTAAGCTAGAGGCCATGCATGAGGCTATAACAAAAGCCCAAATTATAGCCCAGACCAATGATCCGATAGATCTAAAAGGGGCAGATGCATTTGCATTCCTGTTGAGTGGGCATATCTCAATTTTGGACAGGATTAAGCAGAGTTGGGCGACAGAAGTTGTACAGTTGAAGAACACTTTTGCAAACATATTTAAGTATAAGTAAGTACAACTTGTATATATATATACTTATGCGGCTAAGTATAGTATAATTTTTGAAAATTTTGGTGTGCGGACCCTACCCTTTGCCATTGATGTCAAAGGGGGAGTGAGGAGCAGTGAAAAATGAGGAATCCAACTAAGGGTTGGCTCCAGAAAATGTATATAAAGATAGAGCATCAGCCAAGGGGGAGCATAGTGTAAACACTTGGTCATTTTTCACTAAGTGTTGCCATCAATGCCAAAGGGGGAGACTGTTGGCAAGAGACACTATATGGATTCATGATTGTTGTCATTGATGGCAACAAAGTTCATCCCACACATCTGCAGGACATGGTGTGTCTCTATCGGAAGTCAGAGTGAAGAATACTGTGGTCTGGTAAACAAGAACAGAGCATGTGGCAAGGTCCGACAGACAGGTCTGGATCTCTCAGAGGAAGTATCTTGGTGCAGTGCAGATTTGGGGAAGTCAAGAGGACTACCTTGAGTGGTATATTCCAAGGATTTAGCCTCTGGTGATTGATGAGGAAAAAGATATGAATAGTTGAGTACCGGATTCCTGAGTGACAGTGTGAACAGAGGAAGAGCTGACTGACAGAACATCAGACTACTTTCCGGATGTGTTACTGATCGTGTTAAAGGTTTTGAAGGCATGAATCATGTTTGGCTGACATGATTAATGATTTCTACAAGCATATACTTGATCCGCATTACTTGATGTGTAAGGATTCAGCCAACATATTAGAGTTTGTGAGAAGATTGACTACTCCGGGTGCTGACTAGAAAGATAATGAAATCACTTGTGCGGATATATATATAGGATGGATTTAGTTGTGAGAAGTGTTGTGGTGAAATGATATATGCGAATAAAAGTACAGCAAAGTAGAAGCAGTAAGGTCCGGTATGTGAAAGGAAAGTAGCATAAGAGAAGAAGAAAGATGAAGTGCAGCAGATCAGTGTACTGAGCCTAACCGGAACTGAACTCTAGCATATGTGAATGCTTCCAATTAGTTCAAGTATTGTATAACATTCTTTTGTAGACAGTGTGTCTCCTTGTAGGTAGTGTGCCTCCTTTGTGAGTAGTGTGCTCAGGCAGTGAGCCCTAATTGGCAAGTGCCATTTTGTATTTCCTTATTCTTCTAACAGAGAATAATCTTTGGGTTAATCACCCCATGGTTTTCTCCCTTAACAGGGTTTCCACGTCAAAAATATTATGTCATGTGTTTTTCATTTCATGGTAATGTTTGCTTGTTTGAATTAATGCTGCATTGATTAATAAGAAAGTTCAGAAAGAAGAAATAATTAGGATAACTGATTCACCCCCCCTCTCAGTTATCAACAGGTATCGAAAGGGAAAACAAGGAGACGGACAACATGATGACAGTAAGGAAGCTAATGTTGCAAGTAATAAATTACAAGATGCTTTAATTCTATGTTTAGATAATGCTAATGATTCCTAGGTAATAGATTCAGGGGCTTCATTTCATGCCACACCCCATAGGAAATATTTTGTAGATTATGTTCAAGGTGATTTTGGACAGGTATATTTGGGTGATGATGAACCCTATCAGATTGTTGGAAAAGAAAATATAAAAATCAAGTTGCAGAATGGAAATGAATGGTTGCTATAGGAGGTAAGGCATGTTCCAAATTTGAGAAGGAATTTAATCTCTGCAGGACAATTGGGTAGTGAAGGATGTATAGTTACCTTTTCAGACAAAGTCTGGAAGGTCACTAAGGATGCATTAGTAGTAGCTAAAGGTGAAAAGGTAGGCACACTGTATTTGTGTACTGATAATACTTATTCTACCTTAACTGCTACTGAAACAGTTGCTACTAAAATAGTTATATCACTTGCTACAAGGACAGAAACAAAATTGTGGCACCATAGACTTGGGTACATGAGTGAGAAAGGGATGAAGATCCTTCACTCCAGAAAGTTGGTACCAGGGCTGAAAAAGATTGACTTAGAGTTCTGTGAAAATTGTATTTATGGAAAATAGAAAAGAGTCTAATTTCTCAAAGTTGGGAAAGAGAAGAAGAGTCAGAAATTAGAGCTTGTGCATTCAAATGTATGGGGACCAGCTCAGGTATCTTCTCTTGGTGGCTCTTGCTATTATGTTACTTTTATTGATGATGCAACTAGGAAAACATGGGTGTATTTCCTAAAACAAAAATTAGAAGTATTTCAAACTTTTAAAAAGTGGAAAGCTTTGGTTGAGAATGAGACAAGAAAAAGGTTGAAGTGTCTCAGATTTGATAATGGAGGTGAGTATTGCAATAGAGAATTTAAGAATTACTGTTCATATAATGGAATCTGTAGGCAGAAAAAAGTTCCTAGAACCCCACAAGAAAATAGTGTGTCTTAGAGGATGAATAGGACCATTATGGAGCGTGCAAGGAGCATGAGATTGCATGTTGGACTACCCTTACACTTTTGGGCAGATGCTATACATACCGCTATTTATTTAATAAATATGGGACCTTAATAATCCTTTGGATGGTGGCATTCCAGAGGAGGCATGGACAGGCAAAAAGGTAAACTATTCATTTCTGAAAACCTTTGGTTGTGAAACTTTAGTCCATGTTGATATTGAAAATAGAACCAAGCTTGAGGCTAAGTCTAAAAAATGTATCTTCATCGGATATGGAGTAGATGAATTTGGTTATCGGTTATGGGATTATGAAAATCGTAAAATCAGTAGGAGCAGAGATGTTATATTCAATGAGAAGGTCATGTATAAGGATTAGCTACAGGAAAAGAAGCATGAACAAGCCAAAAAGGGATATGTGGTGCTGGATGAGATTCCTAAAAATAAAATACTAGTGGTACTTGATGCTCAACAAGTTATCCCACAGACTCCTGCAAGTGTCAGATGTTCTACAAGGATAACTAGACCTCCTGAAAGGTTTTCTCCATCATTATATTCTATATTATTAACTGATTCTGGTGAACCTGAAGGTTATAAAGAAGTAATGCAAGTAGCTACCAAAAAGTAGTGGGAGCTAGGAATGAAAGAGGAAAATGGATTCCTTGTTGTAGAATCAGACTTGGGACTTAGTCCAATTGCCTACAGGTAAAAGAGCATTACCAAATAAATGGGTTTACAGGTTGAAGGAAGAAAATGGAGGCAAGAAAAGATATAATGCTAGACTCGTGGTAAAAGGTATTGCACAGAAAAAGGGTATAGATTTTGATGAAATATTTTCTCCAGTTGTAAAGATGACTTCTATTAGAACAATTCTAAGTCTTATGGCTACGAAAGACTTGCATCTTGAACAGGTAGATGTGAAAATAACTTTTTCTCCATGGGGATTTCGAAGAGGAAATATACATGCAGCAACCAGAGGGGTATGATGTCAAGGGTAAGGAGGATTTTGTGTGCAAGTTAAAGAAGAGTTTGTATGGCATGAAGCAAGCACCTCGGCAATGGTATTTGAAATTTGATAGTTTTATGGATGAACAAGATTACAAAAGATGTCATTCTGATTATTGTGTTTATTTCAAGAAATTAGGTAATGACAACTATATTATCATGTTGCTTTATGTTGATGGCATGCTTGTTGCTGGGTCTAACATGCATCATATTAATGAACTTAAGTAGTTTTTAGCAAATTCATTTGCTATGACTGATTTGGGTGTAGCAAAACAAATCCTTAGTATGAGGATCACATGGGATAGGACAAACAGAAAATTATTTTTGTCTCAAGGTGAGTATGTAGAGAAGGTGTTGAAAAGGTTTACCATGCAGAATGCAAAAGTAGTTAGTACACCTTTTCCTAGTCATTTTAAGTTGACTAAGGAGATGTGTCCAAAGACACAAGAGGATGAAGACAACATGTCTAAGATACCATATGCATCAGCAGTTGGCAGCTTGATGTATGCAATGGTATGCACAAGGCTAGATATTGCACATGCATTGGGAGTTGTAAGCAGGTATATGAGCAATCTGGGAATGGAAAATTGGAATGTTGTAAAATGGGTTCTTTGATATTTGAGAGGCACTACTTCAAAGAAACTATGTTTTAGAGGAACAAATTATGCTCTAAAAGGATATGTTGACTCTGATCTGGCGGGTGATATTGATAGTAGGAGGAGTACTACAGGGTATGTTTTTACTGTAGGAGGTACTACAGTCAGTTGAATTTCAAGACTACAAAAGGTTGTTGCGCTTTCAACCACTAAAGCTGAGTATGTTGCTGCTACGGAAGCTAGCAAGGAGATGATTTGGTTACAACATTTTCTAGAGGAATTGGGACAATGACAAGAAGATAGCCCTTTGTACACTAATAGCTAGAGTGCCATTCATCTTTCTAAGAACTCAGCTCTGCATTCAAAAACTAAGCACATACAGCTTAGATACCACTTCATCCAGTCAGTTTTGGAGGATGGGCAGTTGAAGCTAGAGAAAATTCACACAAGTCAGAATCTTGCAGATATGTTCACAAGGAAAGTTACATAGAAGAAGCTAATTTACTCATCAATTTCTATTGGCCTTCATGACTGATAATGGTGGACATAAGAAACTAGCTAGGCTTGAAATCTAGTGGGAGTTGCAAGTGCAGCAGTGTCGTCCAGGATCAGTCTCCAAGTGGGAGATTGGTGGTATGTGGGAACTGATCATGCAAGTACTATACACAAGTTATGTATTAGAGTCAGTTGTTAATTTTTGTTAACTAACAAAACAAAAATGATATTGCAAAACCCTAATTCTAGAAGCTTTCGAAAATCTTGTTATAAGCGGCTGGGATGTATGTTACAGCGAGGTATTCGCGAGATTGTAATATTTTTTGCACTGGATAATAAAATCATTGGATAGCTGAGTTTCTGTGGATGTAGCCCATATTGGGTGAACCACGTTAAATTTCTATGTTGATCTCTTTTGTGTTATTCCTCATTGTTATATTTGGGTTATTTAATCTGCATATAATTATTAGTGTTTATTGCTTTGATCTTCCATAACCCTAACAGTTAGGTGCCATATTTTTGTTCTACTCATTGTGGGGCTGAATTGACTATGCCAACACATTAGGGTGGGTGGGTAAATGTTAGGGGAGGTCTTGTTTCATGTGACAAGCATCCCAGTCATTTCAAGTTGTAAGCTACCAACAAACTAGAAAGTTACTAAGACTAAAATTTTGCATTTGCACAGGTTGTGGGGTTGAACCAACTATGCCAACCTATCTAGGTGGGTGGGTAAATGCCAGGGGAGGTCTTGTTTCATGCACCAAGTGTCTCAGTTGTTCTGAGTTGCAAGCTACTGACAAACATGAAAGGTACTAGGAGTGACATTTGCATTCCATAGCTCATAGGGCCAAACAGACTTCAACAATGCATCGGGGTGGATGGGTAAATGCCAGGGGAGGTCTTGTTTTGTGTGCCAAGGGGCACAGTCATTTCAGGTTGTAAGCTACCGACAAAGTCACTTTGCCGATATCTTATAGGCTAAAATGACTGGGATTCTTGGCACATGAAATGAGACCTCTCCTAACATTTACCTACCCACCCCATCACATTGGCGTAGTTAGTTCAGCCTCACGATGAACAGATCAAAAAATATAGCACCTAGCAAGGTTGTGCTACATGAAACTGAAGAATTTTGCAAGAATGCATTTGATTTTGACACGGTCAAATGGATTTGAGTTGAACAAACCTAAGAGAGGTTATTGTGGAAGGACCTCACATGCACTTGTAGGTCCAAATGGAACATTCCCAGCTACCATGAATTCTAATAACTGCTTCGTCAAAGTTTGGCAGTTTTTTGGTCTTAGGGATCTTAAGGGACTTTGCCAGTAGCCTAGTGCCCTGAATGATTTGGACCCTTGGCACATGAAATGAGACCTCCCTTGGCATTTACCCACCCACCCTGATGCACTAGTGAAGTTCGTTTGGCCCCACGAGCTACAGAATGTAAAATGTCACTCCTAGCACCTTTCAACTTTGTTGATAGCTTGCAGCTCAGAATGACTGAGACACTTGGCACATGAAACAAGACCTCCCCTAGCATTTAATCACCCACCAAGACATTTTAGCATAGTTGGATTGACCCCATGAGCTATGGAATGCAAAATATCACTCCTAACACCTTTCCACTACATGAAACTAAAGCATTTTGCAAGATTGCATTTGATTTCAGAACAGTTAAACAAACTGGAGTTAACCAAAACTGAGAGAGGTTATTATGGATGGACCCCACGTACACTTGTAGATCCAAACAGAATGTTCCTAGTTGCCATGAATTCCAAGAACTGCTCCGTCAAAGTTTGGTAGTTTTTGGTCTTAGGATCTTAAGTGACTTTGCTGATAGCCTGCTGCCCTAAACGATTGGGACCCTTGGCACATAAAATGAGACATCCCCTAACATTTACCCAACCTTGACGTGATAGCAAAGTCTATTTAGCCCCATGAGCTATGGAATGTAAAATTTCACTCCTAGCACCTTTCCACTGCATGAAACTGAAGCATTTTGCAAGAATGCATTTGATTTCGGCATGGTCAAACAGACTAGAGTTGACCAAACCCAAGAGAGATTATTGTGGATAGATCCCATGTGCACTTGTAGGTCCAAATGGAACATTCTTAGCTACTACAAATTCTGAGAACTGCTCCATCATAGTTTGGCATTTTTTGGTCTTAGGGATCTTAAGGGACTTTGCTGGTAGCCTACTGCCCCAAATGACTGGGGTGCTTGGCACATGAAATGAGACCCCCTTGGCATTTACCTACCCACCCAATGCGTTGGAAAATTTCATTCCACCCCATGACCTATGGAATGCAAAATGTCTCTCCTAGCACCTTTCCACTACATGAAACTGAAGCATTTTGGAACAATGCGTTCCTTGCCACCATAGCCAAATGAAATTGATGTGTTCCTTGCCACCTTTATACTCGTACACTATACTATCATGAAATGTAGACATAAACTGATACACTGAAATATTTTGAATAACCAAATCACACCTCTTTGCTTCTTTACCATCTTTTGTATTGTAGGCCATTGTTTTATACTTGTCAAACTCTACTTGTTCGTTTTCATCTGCATGTGTGCTTTCCATATGTTCACATATTGGCATATGTTGCAAGCCACCGCAATGCTAACATGTGCCATCCAAGCATAATTTCTTGTAGAATATTTGACATTCCTCTCTTTCAAATAAAATTGTTGATATGAAGTCTCTTGAAGATGTTGGTGGGGCATGTATGCCACAATCCTGCAAAACATTGTTAGTAGGCAAATCTAAACATATAGACCGATAAACATCAAAATGGTTAGAAAATTCAATATGTAATCTATAGCAACAAGTAGTGTGTGTGTGTGTCTAATTTATTTTGACATAGAAAGGTTTTAGCATTTCAAAATATCTTTGATAAATTTTAATTTGATGATACATCTCTTGAAATTTCTTGAAAAATTGTGTTTGGGTCACATCCAAAAAATGCTTTGGATGTGGCTCACGGTTTTGACAACCAATTCTCCTTCTCACAACATCTCTTGCATTAGGAGATACCCTTGTGTTATTTTTCCAAAATTCTTCAATGAGGGATCTCAAGGCTTCAACAACAACTTTGTCTTTCCACGGGAGTCTCCCAGAGAATGCCCACAATTCATTGGTGTTTGGGTCTTCAACTCTTTCACATCTTCCAACGACTCTCATTAGAATTTTTCTACTTATTTTTAATGCTTGACTTGTCTCTCTAATGAGGTGAGATTTGTTTGTTTGTTGGCTTACTATTGTCGATGTAATGACACATCATGTGACATTACTATCCTTGGTGCGTGAGGTGGAACCCATACTCTCACATGCACTCTGTTAGGAACCCATGTTTAACCCTTCTCTTTACTTTGTTAGTATATTACATTTGGATGCATATACTTTGTAAGTCATCCCATGAGTATATTGTATTATCCCACATTCATGGGAAGTAATAGTTGTTTAGATTAGACTTAGTATATAAGTACATGATGAGGCCAATGAAGGCATCCATGAATTTATTGTATTGAGCATGCACAAAGGAGGTTGCCCCATTGAAGTGGCCTGCGATCAATAGATTCCTTCTGTATTTATGCTATTTCTATTATTTCATGCATTTTTCATTATATTGTTGTAGGAGGTTTCTCTCATCTGGTATCAGAGCGCTTTCTTAGGCTCTATGGGTGGAATTTCTACCAATTTGTTTTTTCGCAGTGGCCTCCAAGCGCTATGATTATTACAGTAGTTTTTTTTTTGCATCTATATTGTTGATTTCAATTGCAGGTTCAGATCAGGGAATAATCCCTATCCGCTTAACTATGGGAAGTGCTTGGGCATAGCCCTAAAACTCATTGTGAGGAGTACCACAGGAACCCCGAAGTAGCTGGCCCATAGAGAGGACCTGCCAGTGAAAAGAGCAATGACCCCTATCTGATTGACTAATTCCCATCCGTGAGGTAAACCAAGAGCTATTGTTTGTGGCAAAGTGGTTATCAGTTTTACCTGAGTCATGGAGTGAGGGGTATTGCCCCAATACGCAAGTCGTTAGACAACATTGGTAGCCGAGTGAATCCCTTGACTCTTTAGGAAGCCAAACATACCTGGGGACCATATCTATTGATAGCTGATAAATCACAAATTGAATATGTCCAGAGCAGTTGGCCGATAGTTTCCAAAAAAAAAAATCTTCATTTCTTTAGCTCCATTCCCTCTCAAAATTCACTGGAACCCTTGAAATTCCATTCTGCATATTTCCTTCCTTGAGGACCCGATCCCAAATTCCACTTATCGAAGCTAGAAATCCCACATTTGTCTATTTTTAGGGTTTGCCATAACTTCTTTGATTCTCACCTTATAGCCTTCAAATTTTGCCACAGTGTTCATTTCATATTTCTGCTCCTTTGTCCCTCCTGGACAAATTTTCCCATTCTTTCACCCCGCTTCTAAAATCCCCATTTTCTTCTCCCCTTTCCCTTAGAAAGTGTCCAAAACCTAGTCCAACCCCAATTACCCATCAGAGTTTTTCCCAAATCCAAATTTTCCTTTACTAAAAAAGTTTTTGTTTTTGTTTTTCTACCCATTTCCAAAAAAAAAAAAAACCTAGTTATGGTTATCACCCGTGCAGGAGTAAAAAACATGGAGGATGAACTTGCCGCCCTCAAGACCAAACTCCAAGATCTGGATGAAAAAATTCTTGGCCTCAATCTTCAGCATTCAGCCATGAACAATAGACGGCAGCCAGAGTTTTCTACAGACACAAGGTTTTCTTATTTCGACAATTTTCTGGGCCGAAGCTTGATTTTCCTCGCTTCAATGGTGATGATCCGACTGGATGGATATATCAGGCAGAACAATATTTCAATCTGCATAATACTTTTGATGTCAACAAAGTACCACTTGCATCCTTTCATTTGGAACATGAAGCCCTTAATGGTTTCGTTGGTACATCAAGGCTCATGACGAGCCAAAATGGACATATTTTTACAAACTCATTTTGCAATGATTTGGCCCTAGTGCTTTTGATGACTTCATAGGAGCACTCACAAAATTGCGCCAAACAAGCACTATGAGAGAATATCAAACATAATTTGAAAAATTGGCCAATCACACAAAGGGATTGTCTAATAATTCTTCAGGAGTTGTTTTGTCATTGGTCTGAAGGATGCATTTTGCTATGAGGTTAAAATGTTCTATCCAAGCACAATGATGGAAGCCTTAGGGTTGTCTAAGTTGGTGGAGGATAAGATCACAGCTCAACAACGCTCCAGATCTAATTTTATTCCATTCAGAAATATGGATTCCCAAAGACCTCAAATAATACCAGCTCCTAGAACAACTCCTATCAAGCATTTGACTGAAGCAAAGATGCGTGCACGTAGAGAAAAAGGGCTTTGTTATAGTTATGATGAGAAATTCACTTGGGGACATAGATGTGTTGAGAAAAAGCTCTATCTCTTGGATGTGGTTTCTCTGCCTGAAACTGAAGTTTATGCAGATGCTTAGGATACAGTAGCTGATTAGGTTGAAACTCAACAATCGCCTATTGACCCTACTTCTCAGAAAGACCACCCAGAAATCTCTCTCCATGCCTTAGAAGGAGTCACCACCCCACAAACCATGCGGGTCAAGGGTTACTTCATGAAGCTCCCTCTTACAATACTCATTGATTCTGGTAGCACTCATAACTTCATTGACCCTCGAATAGCCAAACAAGCTGATTGTTTTGTTCATCCTTGGTCTAGATTTGAAGTCATGATTACCAATGGGGGCACATTACCTTGCAAAGGGAAGTGTTGCAATGTGTGTATCTCTATTAGAGATTATAACCTATGCTCCAACATGTTTGCCTTACCCTTAGGTGGATGTGATGTGGTTTTGGGTGCCCAATGGTTATGCACACTTGGACCCATCTTATGGGATTTTGTTGAACTTTGGATGCAGTTTTTAGACAATGGGCATAAACACACATTGAAGGGCTTACAACCACAGTCTCTCAGCATCATAACTTCACATCACATGGAAAAAATTCTTAAGAAGAATTCACATGGTGTCATCACTCAGCTTCATTCCATTCAGATGCAACCACCCATGGTCTCCACTACTCCTTCGGATATAGAATGAATGATGACTATTTTGCATGTAGTACAAAAGTGGCAGCCATACCTACTAGGGAATCATTTTTGTATCCGAATTGCTCACCAAAGTCTAAAAGATTTCCTAGAACAATGAGTCTCCTCCCCAGCACAATAGAAATGGATCAGCAAACTCATGGGTTATGACAATGAGATCACTTACAAGAAGGGTAAGGACAATATTGTGGTGGATTCTCTTTCTCGCACATGTAATGACCAAGCTTCTCTTTTATCTATTTCTATGCCTATTCGAAATTGGTTGGAATCTGTCCAGCAGGTTGTCTTCTATGAACTCTATGTTTCTCCATCAGTAGGGCACTTTGGGTTCCTCAAAACTTATGAGTGGGCATGGCGTAACTTCTTTTGGAAGGGAATGAAAAGTGAAATTCAATAGATGGTGGATAAATCTGATACCTGCCAACACAACAAGGGTGAAATGACACTCCTTGGATTGCTTGAGCCCTTGCCCATCCCTACATGGATTTGGACAGATATTTCTATGAATTTCATTGAGGGGCTCCCTAAATCTGGAGGGAAGATAGTGATCTTGGTTGTGGGTGATCACCTCTCAAAATATAGTCATTTTTATGCCCTCGGCCATCCCTATACCACCTCCTCAGTCACAAAAATTTTCATGGACCAAATCTTTTGTCTTCATGGCATCCCTTCTTCCATTGTCTTAGATCATGATGCAACATTCATCAGTCATTTTTTGACAGAACTATTTCACCACACTAGCACCAAATTGAAGATGAGTTCTGGGTATCACCCACAAACAGATGGTCAGACTGAAATTATCATCAAATGTTCAGAACTTATCTTCGTTGCTTCACCTCAGAACAACTTCATTAGGCAAAGTGACTCACTCTCTCTGAATGGTGGTACAATACCTCCTACCACACTGCATCTAACATGACTCCATATGAAGCAGTCTATGGTCAGGCACCGCCAGCGCTCCTTCCATACTCTCCCAGCAGTTCATGAGTTCAGGTAGTCGACACGGTTCTCTACACCCAGGATTAGATTGGGCATCATAAGATGGCTCCAAAGTTCTATGCGCCATATAAGGTTCTTCAGAAGATTGGAGTACAAACTATTTTACCACAACTGGATAATGAAGGATCCATCCTTTTGGAGCTAGAGGCAATCCTTGACAAGCACACTCATCATCTTCACTCCTGATCCATCATAGCGGTATTAATTATGTGGCATGGAATGCACCCAGAGATTGCTACATGGGAACCAGTCCTTCAAATTCAACAATAATTTCCACATCTTATGCTTTAAGGACAAATCATTTCTATGAGGGAGGGGATGTTAGGAACCCGTGTTTAACCCTTCTCTTTACTTTGTTAGTTTATTACATTTGGACACATATGCTTTGTAAGTCATCCCGTGAGTATATTGTATTATCCCACATTCATGGGAAGTAATAGTTGTTTAGATTAGACTTAGTATATAAGTACGTGTTGAGGCCAATGAAGGCATCCATGAATTTATTGTATTGAGCTTAGTCAAAGGAGGTTGCCCCCTCAAAGTGGCCTGCGATCAATAAATTCCTTCTGTGTTTCTGCTATTTCTGTTATTTTGTGCATTTTTCATTATATTGTTGCAGGAGGTTCCTCTCACACTCATTAGATTCTTGACAAATGATTTTTCAATTGAGGCATCCAATGTTCTTAGGCCAAGAATCTTCATAGTGAGCCTAAATTTTAGATTTCTCATCAATTCAACAAATAGTTGACATCTTCCGGTTTCATTTAAATTCTCAAAGAATAATTTTGATATTTTTTTCACGTATCTTTGGCAAGTGTTCTTGGGAATCTTATCCTACATGGGCTTCAACACATTCTCATCGATATCGATTAGAAGCTTAGGCTTCCTATGTAAAATTCTAGGAGGCATTTTCATTGGTAAAGTTGACTCAACATTAGGAATTTCTTCAATATTTACCTGAGATGGGATAGGTGATGTACCTTCAATTGGAGATGAAAAAGATGAAAAGGCTTGAAGTTGAGATGGAGAAGATGGTGTACCTTCAACTTGATGTGTGAATGATGGCATGCCACCAACTTGAGAAGAAAATGAAGATGTACCTTCAACATCACCTATGAAAGACAGAGTGTCTCCAATTCGAGAAGATAATGATGGTGTTCCTTCAACTTGACCTGTGGACGATGGAGTGCCTCCAACTTGGAGATTCAGTTTTCTCATTGAATAGAGGTTTTGGATTCATTCCATTTGTGCTGCCAATTCCAACTCTCTCTTAGATTCATTATATGTGTCATGTTCCTCTTCAATTGGCAATGGTGGAATGTCTTTTTGTATGGTTGACAATTTCCTACTTTCACGAATTCACCTCATTCTTTCTCTTTTTCTCTCATTCTCAGCTTCACGCTCTTCTGGTGTTAGAGTCTTTGCTCATTTCCTCGGCATGATGATGATTTCTATAATCATGATGAATAAGATAATGATAATTAGAACTTTGAGGGGGCTTTTCCAACAAAAGCTAAAATTGGAGAAGGAAGCAACAACTCTTGACAATTCCCAATAATAAAAATTGTAGACAATTATTTTAGAATAGAGTAGTTTGGGAAGATTGTAACAAAAGACTTATTCTTCCTTTATCAACCCTCATTGGAGCCTATCCTTGCAAAATTTGGTACATGTACACATGTCTTGAGTCATAACAACAAATCCTTATATATGTAATTTGTCTCATAATAGCATATCCTAATTCATAACAGTAGATTTATAACAGTTGATTCATAACAACAGATTCATAACAGTAGATTCATAATAGCTGATTCATAATAGTAGAGCCTATCCTTTATCAACTGTCTTGTTATGGTTCTACAAGTCTTATTTTTGAAAAGACAGATTCATAATAGCATATCCTAATTCATAACAGTAGATTTATAACAGTTGAATCATAACAACAGATTCATAACAGTAGATTCATAACAGCTGATTCATAATAGTAGAGCCTATCCTTTATCAACTGTCTTGTTATGGTTCTACAAGTCTTATTTTTAAAAAAGTTAGGGTTAGGGTAGAATAACAAGGTGCAGAAATTTAGGGAAAAGTTTTGTCTCATAATAGCATATCCTAATTCATAATAGTAGATTTATAATAGTTGATTCATAACAACATATTCATAATAGTAGATTCATAACAGCTAATTCATAATAGTAGAGCCTATCCTTTATCAACTGTCTTGTTATGGTTCTACAAGTCTTATTTTTTAAAAAGTTAGGGTTAGGGTAGAATAACAAGGTGCAGAAATTTAGGGAAAAGTTTTGTTTCATGATGACCTACTTGTAAAGGAGGATCTTTTGTGAGTTTTAGCACTATCCTATCAACCATGACTCTCATGAAGTTGTTTATAATGCCTTATCCAAATATCTTTGATATTTTTCCATAGGTATCAATAAGGTCAAGGTACATCATTATTGCAAGGTTTCCAAGATAAATTATCACAAGTAATACATAACCATCACCCTAATATGCAAAGGTATTGTACCATGATGAAAAGATAGCCGCCACTATCATAAAAATTATTGGAGTTATTTAAGATTATCATGATATACTTGAATGAAGATCATCATTTCATGTAAAACAAGTTGTCCTAAACTATATTTTGAGTATATCCCATATGTGAACATTATCATATACAATGATAGACAAATTGCTTATGGAGGTGATGTTGAGGGAAAAGACTATCAAATTGCACTATGACTATTACAAACAACCACATAGACTATCACATCATAAACATAGAAGACTATCATGAAACTCTAGATCACTATTAAGGTTAGATATTCAAAATATGCAATAGGCTCTCACTACCCTATTCACATGAAATATTACTACATCAAATGCAAAGGTATTGTCACTTTGGGAGAAGACAATCATAGTTTGTAAGCTGAACAAATGCACACTATCAATAACAGTCATGTTGAGTTCTACTCATTTCATATTGTTTATTATGTATCATGAAAAGACAACCATAAGAATAAATCCCTCATAGATTGTATCAAATCCTAAGAACATTACCAATTATATGCAAAATAACTAGTGACCTAAGAACACCTAGAAACAAACTACTTGCTAGTCTATCATGCCTGGGTTTATGGATAGTTATTTTTCTACTAATTTTGGATGATTATGAGGATATCAATGTATGGTCAGCTATATTGTATGGTACTCCTTAGGATTACAAGGTAAGAGATGACAATGATGAAAATGACTAATTATATACATATTAGAATTGTCAAGCACCTTAAATGGACTATCAACACAACTAGGACTATCATGACAGTCAATAGGAACATCAAACCCTATGAAGATACTTTCATATCTTGTCAAGGTGTAAAGAAGGGGTTTTCAGGGAATCATAAATGTATAGGACAATTGTCGTAACCTTAGGAATATCACATGATATTGTTCGAACAGTAGTCCAAAATAAGAATGATCAAACCCTAGGACTTTCATAAGTAAATTGGTATATTACAAGGGCAATCACAAGATCATTGAAGGATAAATGGTGAGATAGGTTATTAAAGAAGAATATAATGATAAGAAGATGAGAAGGAATAAGATCTAATGAATTTCTAAGGAAGAAGTTCTCATGACAACAAATAGAAGATCTAAGGAAGAAGTTCTCATGACAACAAATAGAATGTTTCTATCAAGTAAATGTGTTTATTAAAAATAGATCAGCTCTAAAATCAACTCTTGAGGATACAAATTGGTTATGTCATGTGGTCAGTATGATCAATGAACCTTTAAGGACTTGAACTTGTTACATACTAAGATTTGTGGATTGTTCAAGATCTTGTTGAAGAGTTTGATCGTAAATTGATAAGATAGTGATAGAAGCCTATGTGGTAACCATACAATTGCAAGATGGTTGGTGAAGAACTCTCTATTGCATCATGAGCTAAGTGAGTTTCTAGAGCATGTATGGTAGTACAAGGGCACATGTGGTAGTGTCAGAGTGCATGTAGTGACAATTAAGAACATGTATATGTTCTAGAGAATGTTTTGAGGTATCACAAGTGATAAGAAGCAATTGAGAGTTTGTCTTTGTTATCGCAAGCCATAGTTTGATATTGGTTGCAGTGTAGGAAGACATACATACACAGTTCATGTGTTTTGGTCAACAAATTTTGACTAAGTATGAAGACAAGTATGACAAACAAGCTAAGTATCAAGTGTACCTTTGTAAGAACTGAAAGTGTTGAATTATCACAATCAATCAATACAAATCAGTCAATTGGTAGTAAAGAAGACATTGAGTATGATGGCACACCTAGTCCCAATGATGAGCATGAGTTGAATGGCCAAGAGGATGATAGCGATAACTCATTACTATATGAGAACCAAACATATATAAGATTTGCAACATCAATAGCACTATATTTTAAATGTTAATACAACTGGTTACATTAGAGAAAATGATGATAATACTTTGTTATAGGGAGGCATCAATGACATAGATTAAATTCAAGATACAACAAATTCTATTAGTGATTCAAGATACAACAAAATCATATATATATATATATATATATATATATATATATATATATATATATATTAATGATTCTAATTCTATTAATACACACAATGATGACTTTTTTAACTTAGATAGTTCCACATTTAGTGATTGTGAGTGTTCTAAAGAACATAAAGAGAATTAAATTGGACATAAAGACCATACCTTAGAATTTGATATTCGAGTTGACCAATCCTCCAAAATTTGGCTTCAAAATCCTCAAATTATTCTTTTTTGCATGTTTGAATATGAATTATATATAACTCTAGAATAGAATTAGTGAAATTTATGGAAAAACAAACATATATCATCAAATTCAATCTATATCAATGCTAATTAGCTTTGAAACAATATGAAACATGAAACTTTTAGTTTAAATAATCATTTTTTTGCCAAAACATGCAAAATCAGTTCTTCTACGTTGAAAAAACAAAAAAGTTGGTGGATTGATAAAAAAATGATTCTTAATGTTGAAATAAGGGTAGACAACTGAGATGGGGGGGTCAATCAGTTGTCACAAAAACTTTTATCACTTGTAACAATTTACCTTCTTTATCACTTATTGACAAATTAATGATATAACCATGAAAGCATAAATCAACAACACATGAGCAGAAACAAAATCAACACACATAACACCATGATTTTTACGTGGAAACCCGATCAAGGGAAAAACCACGGTGGGGGTTAACCCACAAGAAATTATACTATGTTAAAAGTATTACAAATGGGGAAGGCACATGCCTTCAGGTTGCACTGCCCAGAGCTCACTGCTCCAAGAGGCTCACTGCCTATAGCAATGACAAGAAGATTATAGATTGTTTGAATTGATGAATAGCATCTACCAATGCAGAAGTTCAGTTTCAGTTAAGCACATAATACCAATCTTACATGCTTCATTCTTATTCTGCAATGTTTCACTCTTAGGCCATAATCTAAGCTTGGATCTTTATCTTCGCACTTCTTTCTACCTTTTTCACACTTACTCCATCACACCTTCACACACACACTTCAAAACACTCAAATCCATCAGCTATATATTCCACATCAAGAAATTCAATCAATTGTAGTCGGCTTCAAGAGAACTTAGAACATTTGTTAAGAACTGTGTTCTGTTGGCTGAATCCATGCATAGTTAATAATGTGGACCAAAAACTTGTGTTCTCAAATCATCAATCATGTTAGCTAATACCACTGATTACCACAAATTGCTTAACCAACAACTTTTCTTCATCCAGACCAAGATCAAATACTAGGTCGGCCTGTTCTTCTTCTGACTGTACTAACTAACTAGAACCCAATACTCAGATCCTTATAACTTTTGAATCCTTCATCATCGGATGCTAAATTCCTAAATTTAGATAGTCTTGACAATCCTTATTACTCCCTCAGATCCGTAAATTCACTGTGATTTACCACCAGAGAGATCTGGACCAAAATACTGGACTCTATCACATGCTCTATTTCTGACTACCCGAAATTAGACAAATCTTCATTCTGACTTCTGGCATGAATAAATTATGTTATGCAGATGTGTAGGATAGACTTAGTTTCCATCAATGACAACACATGTCATGTGTAGTAGTGTCTCTTGCCAACAATCTCCCCCTTTGGCATTGATGGCAACATTTAGTGAAAAATGACTAAGTGTCGGAACAACTCCTCCTTTGCTGAATTCCTCATTTTTCACTACTCTTCACTCCCCCTTTGACATCAATGGAAAAAGGGTGGGGTCCACAAACCAAAATTTACACAAAAATTCTACATACTAGGCCACATATGTACAAAACAATCCTTAAGTCCTATTTGCATAGACTTAAGTATATCACCAAAAATGTTCTTCAATTGTGCCAACTCACTATCCGAGCTCTCCTTTATGGTGTTCAAAATTGAGATGTGGCCACTGAAAAGAAATGCTTGTGACTCTATCATCTGTAGATCAATGGGATCACTTGACTGAGTTCTAGTTGGGGCTTCGGTCAGGGTATTGGACATTGCTTTCATTTTAGGGGAAATTAGTCCCCTGAGCTCACTCAACCTTACCTCTATGCTCTCCTTTTCTTTTGTCAATTTCTTTATATCTTCAATCAAGCTGATTGCCTGACTCTTCTTGCTTGCCACTGATGTTGTTGTCACAGGATCAAAAGATTTGGATACACTAGATAGTTTTTGTTTTGACACTTTTATTTTATCCTCAATATCCTCTATAACTTTAGGACAAGATAAGCAAAATTTTTATACATTTCCTCCTTCTGTAAGAGCATTTTGAATACTCTTTACACTGGAATCCAATGCCATTCTATCTACTCCAATCAACCCTTTTAGAGTATCAAATATTTCATCATTGAATTCCTTTTGAACTTTGACCTCTGCATACTTTTCAAGAGATTCAAAATGGGTACTTACAGAGTTTATCAAGTTCTTTAAATGTCTGGAGGGGGATGCTAAATAGTCCTTCTAAAAAGTGGGTATGATCTTCTCCAAGATCCCTGATGCCAGACTAAGTAGCTTGTTGTCTTCTATGTGAGACTTCAGTATATCTTCTCTTGCTTTGGCTTGAGCTATAGAAGCCAACTTTATCTTTTGCACCGGAGATAAGGTATTAAAATTTATTGGACCTTGAATTATGTCCTGATCTTCTTAAATTTGTTTGTCTCTTTCCAAAATTTCCTTCACTGCTTTTGCAGTGTCTCTTGCCCAAAATGATGGTGTATCTATCTGATCCTTATCGGTACTATCAACTAGATTGTCCTACTTGGACTCTCCATCAACCTTTACAATCTCTTCTTCATTTTCATTTTTCTCCTTGGCCTTTTCTACTTCTTGGTCCTTACTTTCTTCAAATCCATGCTCTTTATTCTTCAATGAATCATCTTGAATTTGATCATCTGCTTCAACATTCATCTATGTATCATCTTTGCAAGATTAATCTGGAGGAGTTTGAATACCTCCTGTATCATTTGTTTCATCTATCATCTTTTCATCTTCCTTGTTTGTTGCTTCCTCTTCCAGAATAGAGGAGTCATCTAATCCAATTTGTTGCTCATTCTTCTACTGATTTTCATCATCTGGAACTAATGTGTCGTCAATAGGTTCATTTGAAACTACAAAGAACTTGTTTTTGTCCAATGCTTTCCTCAGAATTTGTTTAGTTTCTTGGACAACTTCTTCTATCTCTCCAATCATCAGTTTGTTTATTCTTTTCTTACTCCTGAATTCATTTTTGACCTCTTTAAAGATTTTATCTACTTCTCTGCTGGAGGTCACTAGACATAGAGTGGTTAACACATGCTCCCTCAGCTCCATATCTTTTGTCTTAGCAGCTTCTTTCCTAATTTCTAAAATATCTCTCAACCCTTTTGGAACTTCTGACAAAATTTCTACCAGTGCTCGATTGAATACATTCAAGTATTTGATAGTGGCTTCTTCCAAAAGTCTTTTGTCAGCATCATTGTAAAGATCATAAAACTTAATTATTGGTTTGAGATTACCATCAATAGTGATTATTTTAATAATGTCTTCCACAACATGAGTTGGTTTTTCAACATCAGGCTCTGATTTCTGCTTCTTATTTGTCATCTTGCTTCTGAATGCTTCTCTTTAGACACTTTGACTGCTTTTGTGCTTATGGCCTTTAGCTCTTTAAGCTCATCATCTAAATTTGTCTTTTCTTCATCCTCCTTTTTCAAACTATCATATGGCCTTTTTGCCATTACTTTTGTTCTTTCCTTTTCTTTACCGGATGATTTGTCTTCCAGTTTCTTAGGATTGGCACGTTTTGGGGGAACAAGGGCAGCAGTAGAGCTCCTAGTGGTCCTTGGTGTGGAGGAGGATTCTACTGGAACACTTGCTTGTTTCTTATCCTACTTCTCCCTCTCAGCCTTTTCAGTTCTTTCCCTAAATTGCCTCACAGCTTCCTTGGTGAGGCCTAGATTCTCGGCCAACTGCTCAACTTCTTTCCTTACTTTCCTATTAGTTTCAGGATTTATGAGCTCAACATGCAGTTTCACACTCAGGTCCTCATATGTCCCAAATCTTTCAACTATTGTGTCCTTTGGCTTGCTCAAAAGGTGTTGAGCATACATATTCAAAATTTTCTCATCTACCTCATACCCCATGGGCATGATCCAAATAGTTCTGAGTTCTACTACTTCCATTAAGCATTGATCAGTGTCCACCATGAAACAAATTTCATTCTTGTACTTCTCAACAACTGATTTAGGGATTCTTTCCCTAGAATGCATCATATTTTAAAAATTCTTGAAGTATCCTAAGATTGCAATTTTCTATGCTTTATATTCACCAATGCTGTGTAGATGATCTCTTATCTAAATAGCAACTGGTTCATCATTAGTCCAGTGCACACCCTTTACTCCAGGTAACTCATTCATGAAGTAGAAAAATAGACATAGAATCAATGTACCATATTTAAAGGTGTTTTTCTTGTCTTTCTTGATCTTGTTCAAGTTCTCAATTAGTTGGTTTTGCAATAACTCACACAAGTCATATTTTGCATTTTATTTTAACATTTGGTATGCAACATATATGGTTGTTCTAGAAACAGAGTTCTCCCTGCTAGAGTGATAAATTTTGTAACCACTTACCAATCAAGAAAACTTAACATCCAGATCACTAATGTCATTGATAGTCATTGCCCTTTTGTCAAATTTGGTACCGGTTGCATCAGTCACAGTTTGATTCTTTACAACCTTCAACATTGATAGTCCACCAGATGAGTTTAACCCTGTCACGACTTTGATGGTGTCCTTGGTGATCTTGAAAGGTTTCATTAACCATATAAACTCATCATCCATTTGGCTTAAAACAAACTAGACCCATTCATCTTCATCTAAGGTTGGAAACCCCATAATCTGAATGAAATGTTTATCGTGCAATGCTTTATAATTAGGTTTAAGACCTTGAATTTCATCCTTTAGATGATTCTCAAACAAATATACAAACCTTGAGTCCCCAAATTCATCTATGCTCACATGAATATAGACCTTAATATATTCAACATGCAATACACCATATGGAACACTTGAAAATGCACCTAACGGGTCTACTTCTACTTATTTGTGTGGATGCTTCTTGAATTTGGGTCGGGGCCTTTTAGTGATATCAACAACCAAAGGTGTAGCCATTGCAAAAGATTACAAGTTCAAAGCTTCACAAAAAAATACCTTTTTCATAGAATTAGAGTTAGCTGATGAATTTGCCAATATCACTTCAAATCCTTGAAATCTTAGCTCAAGTGTTCTTCTGCTTGCTCTCCTCCAATGTAAAGTGATCCAAATGATGAAAGGATTACCTTTTATGCTCCGCAAAACCTAATTCTCCATTGTAATAAATGCCTTGCCCTAATATATCTGGTTACACTATTTCTGTATACAGTTAAACTTTAATTGCTCCACAATCAATTATATTTGCTTCTTTTCTTCCAAAATTTGTTTTAACAGATCTGAAATAGGCTTTTCTATCTTCATTCATTGTTCCAGATTTAGGTACCCACTTACTGGCTGGGGGAATTTGATTTTCAATGCAACTCCCCCTGAGCCATATCTCTTGATTCAATTCTTGGAGGAATTATCAGCACCAGATTCTGGTGCAGACCCATTGTCAACATTTATTTCACCTTTCTTTACCCATGTTTTTTTCATTTCATTCTAGACCTCATTCACATCAATTTTACCCTTGCCCTTGTCTTGCCTCTGTTCATCCAGTTTTTTGTTTACTGGACCTTTTCTATCATCATTCCTACTTCTGCAGAATCTTGCAACATGACCGGATCGGTTACAATTGAAGCACACAATATTTCTTTGCCCATTTGATTGATTTCCTCTTGATTTGCACTGATTAGTCATATGTCCAAATCTATTGCATGCAAATCCACTGAAGGAATTGCCATTTCCTCTATTGTTAGAGTTATTCATTATCATACTTCTAGATTCATTGGATCTATGACCATACCTCTTACATTTGAAGCATTGACCGGAGAAGGATGGACCACTTTGATTTATTCTGCTTCTGTACTGAGTAGTTCTATGACCAAATTTATTGCAATTGAAACAATTTCCATTGAAAGATGGATACCTTTGATCATTAGGCTGTCTTACTCAAGGTCTTCTAGGTCTATTTCTCCCATTCCTTGATTGAGAGTATCTTTGTTCGGATCCAAAGCTTTCACCTTTCTCATACCTAAGACCATGCTTATCATTAGCCCTCTTATGACTCTCAAGTAGCAATTCTAATTTAGCAAATCTTATCTTGAACTTCTCCTTGTATTCATTTGCAACTTCTAGGTCATGTTTGAGAATAACAATTTGCCTTTCAAGTTCTTCCTCATTGTCTCTGCTTTCATGTAGATCAAACTCTAGATGGCTAGCCATTCTATCCAATTTGTAGCATTCTTCTAATCTTTCTTTCAGAGATTGATTTAGTTTTTCTTTAGTCTTCTTCCTTTCTTCAATTTCCTTGGTTACCCTCATCACCTCGGATTCCATCTCATGCTTTAGGACAACAACTTCTTTAGCTAACTTCTCACATTCCCTTGTCTTTTCTTTTAGGGCCTTATCCTTGTCATTGTCTTCATTTAGATTTCCTTATTGAAGAAGTAGCTCCTTCCTCTTTTCATTAGATTTACTCAATTTTCCTTTTAAGGTCTCAATGAAGTCTTCGACAACCTTAAGGTTCTCTTGAAGTTCTTCAACTTCTGATCAAGATCTTCTAAAGCAAGTTTAAGTTGTTCTTGGAGGTTGTATAGATCCATTTTAATACCTTCCCAGATCTTCCTCAAGCTGTTAAACTTCTTCCAATGAACCTTGCTCTGATACCAATTGTTGAAATAAGGGCAGACAATTGAGAGGGGGGGTGAATCAGCTGTCATAAAAACTTTTATCACTTGCAGCAATTTACCTTCTTTATCACTTATTGACAAATTAATGTGTAATGTCAGAAATTGTCCTCCTATATGGAATGGTACAATTTCCCTTAGTTTATCTCCTCACTCTTGGTGAGCTTTCAACCTTTTCTTTTCAGCCTTCCCAAAACCCTGATTGACTAAGTCTAGGAGCAGTCTATTAACTTTTTGAGGTAACTTATTGATAGAACCCATAAAGATATTTGAAACTTGGTTCCCTGGGACCCACAAAAATGTAGATTTGAGCTGAAATTAGGGGCTAGGACTTGGGCGCCCATGCCCTAGTCCTCCCCCATTTCACAGGGATTTTGAATTTTTGTGGGGTGTCGGTTCCCGCCGAGTGCCTCAGGATTCCATTTTCAAATTCTTGAATTTTCGCACGATATTGAGACGTTATTTCAAAATTTGAATTCCCTAAAGCTAGATATGAAAAGACATTTGCAAATCATTTTATCACACACAATTCTTATGCAAGCTTGATGCTAAAACTCTTCTGCAATTGCCATTGAAGATTAGTGACTTGTTGAAGCTCTTCAAAGTATTCTTTATTTTCTATCTTGGAGACAATGGATGAAGATTAGGAATCAAGATCTGTAGTCTATCTTGTTCTTCCTAGGGTTTGTACACCCTTTGCATGATCAAGAGAAGGGTTGAAGCCTCCAACAACAAGCTTGGAGATCCTCTACAGACATTGTTGATTCACCTTCTTGTTCAAGCAAGTCTTCATCTATCTCATCTCCTTGAGGTGAAGTTGTATGTGTTTATTGATGCAAAGAAAGTTGTTGATCTTCCCTTGATTGAGACATCTAGGGTTTGATTTTATGCATAACACATTGTTAGGTTTGTACACACTTATGCAAATCTTTATCTCTGGCTATTGTTGAGGTAGAAATACCGAAGACGGGGCTTGACTGAGGCAAGCTCCTATATAGCCACAATAATTTCCTTCCTTTGTATGTGCAGATCATATTTCACAGGTTCCGATGAAAAGGAGCTACAAGAAGAAAGATATTATGGGTATAGTGACAACAGACTTTCAGATTTTCAGATTCTGAGACTTGCGGGACATTGGAGCGGGTGCCCTAGTCCAACCAAGGGTTATTTCCAGGATCCAGAAGCCTTTCTCAGACACCCTGTACAGAAGATTTTCCTATTTGAGAACTTTCAGGACACTGGAGCGGGTGCCCTAGTCCATGTAGCCCTCAAAATCTAGGTACACTATCTCTGGAACTCTATCTCTAAAGTTTTGTGATTAGTTTTACTAGTTGCTTCATCAGTTTTTGTATATTTCTAGTTTAAGGCATAATTAGTGTTTTACTTGGTTGAAAGGAAAACACTTGATAAAATCTTGATTAGGGCCTTAGGTTTTATAACCACGTGAGCATAAGGGATAGACAAAGTGATTAGAAGCTTCTTTACAAGCTTGGATTTTGTCCTCCCAATGCTTAGTGGTGGAATTGTGGTAGTTGACCTAGCTTAATTTAACTATCAAATTTCACCCTAAACATTTTGGTGAACCTGAGCTTTAAAGAATTTGCATCCTTTTATACTTTAGATTTGAAATAATTTTATGTTCTAGAGCATAATTGGATTGAGAAAACCTCTTTAGTGAAATTGCATATGTTAAATTGTGGATTACATTCTTTATTGTTTCACTAAAAGAGTTGGAAATTAGCATTTATTGTTGGATATTGTATTTCATTTGCAAAGGCCATCATTGTGCATTTAAATCTTGGTTTAAATAGAGCATGTTAAAATGTCAGATTATTTTTTGCAAGATTTTCATGCTTATGATGAGTCGTTTAGTCATGATGACTTTGATATGTTAGATGAAGCCCTTGAGGACTTTATCTCGATTGAACATTCCACTACAGCCTCCAAGCCATCATTGTTTCAAAGATTTGTAAATTCAATTTATGTGCCTAAACCTAAAGAAGAGATTGAAAAACCAAAAATTGTGGTCACTCTATGTGAAAATGTGGCTCAACCACCCTCTAACCCTGTGCTTGTGGTTAAAGGTCTTTCATCCTCTTCTCAATCTCCTGATCACATATATGATTGTGCAAAACAAATTGCGAAAGAAAATTTACAACAAACCAATCATAATATGGTTGCTCATGGATATAACACTTGGAATAACAAACAAAGTACACAACAAATTAATGTTACGATATCTTTACCATCTTCTCAACCTATGCTTCCTCAAGCACCTCGTTTAACATATAAAGGTGGTAAAGACTATGATCTTGTAGAGCAGCTTTGCGCTACTCCTACAAATATATCTCTTTGGGAACTTATACAAACTTCACCTACTTACCATGGAATGCTACAAGAAGCTTTACAAAAGGTGATTGTTCCTCATGCTGTTAAACCAAATGATGTTGCTGCTTTACTAGATTCTATGCATGTAATGAAAATAGACATTTTATTTCAACAACATGAATTACCATCTCTCTAGGTTCAGAAGCAGTATGATCCTTTGGTTATCTTTATTACAATAAAAAAAACATCGGTTAAGAGAGTTATGATTGATAATGGATCAGCCCTTAGTGTTTGTGGCATTGTTTTATTACACAAGGTTAAAGTTGATGTATTTTCCATCAAACCAGAATCTTTAAGTATTCGTGGATTTGATAATGTTGGATGATAATCTGTGGGCACTATAACTCTACCTATACAAGTTGGACCTATGATGGTGTCTACCTTGATTCATGTCATGCCTTGTTCTCTATCTTATAACATGATTTTAGGTAGACCTTGGATACATGCATTGGGAGCAGTTCCTTCTACTTTACACCATTCCATTAAGTTTATATTTAAAGGTAAACTGCATACTATCCATTTGGATCTTAAACCTGATAATTGTTTGCAGTTGGAAGTGCATAAGCATGTTGTTGGTCCTAAGAGTTTAAACAATCTGAAAGATAAATTGATAGCTCCTCTTGCCTTTAGAAATGTTATGCAAGAGTCCAAACAATCGAATGCATTTGTTGGTGATGACTGGGGTTTGTTAGATTTTGCATCTTCCTCCATAGGAGAATATAAACTTAAAAACCCCATCCCTGAAACATCAAATGTTGCATTGATCACATCGCATGTTTCAAATGATAAACATAAGACTTATTTGGTGACAAATAAGGATAATACTCTAAGTTATACTACTAATTATGAGACTTATGAAACTCCACCTTCATCTAAAGAAATGGTCTCCCTCTATGGCAGAGGATTCCGGATCCTTTACAAAAATTGTGACTATGTAGGTAATGGTTGTGGCATAAATCAACAAGGAATCAAATTCCCTATAGAATCCACTTCGTAATATTACTCAAGTGGCATTGGATATAATCCTTTTAAGGAATCCAAGGCCTACAAATGCCCTACTCTAAATGTGAATACAATATCAACACTTAGTTTCATATTACCTGAGATGATTGACACCAATTGTCCTCCAGGATCACTTCCATTAGATATGTTTACGGTGGATGAAGCTATAATGGACTTCTTAGGTGCTTATGATGGTATTCATCGTTATCACCATAAACATGGCCTAACTTATTGTTTAAACAATGATGCATATTTTGGAAAGACAACTAGCACAATAACTGCTACAGTAGAGCAAAATGAAGAACTTGAAGAATAATTACAATCCTACAATCCCCCTGACCATAGTACTCTCCTTAATGGAAAGACTATCGATGTTGTTATGGATAAGGATAATCCTAAAAAAGTTATCCCTATTGGTTATTGTTTAGATGCAGAAGAAAAAGAAGAAATGACTAAACTATTGAATGAATTCTAAGAATTGTTCACTTGGAATTATTAAGACATGCTTGGTATAGATCCTCAGATTGTAACGCACAATATTGTCTTGAAACCAGATGCTAAGCCATTCAAACAAAAGATTCGTAAGATGAATCCTAAGATTGCTTTGCTTGTCAAAATTGAAATAGAAAAACTCTTACAAGCTGGTTTTATTTGACCTATTGATTACTCTTTGTGGATATCAAATATTGTTTCTATTGCTAAACCTGATGGCCGTATAAGAATGTGTACAAATTTCTAGGATTTAAATTTGGCATCTTTGAAAGATGATTTTCCCCTCCTTAATATCGATATGATTGTTGATTCCATAGCTAGACATGAGTTGCTATCATTTATAGATGGATTTTCAAGATATAATCAAATCCTCACAAATCCTCTTGATCAGTATAAAACAGCCTTTATAACACCTTGGGATACATTTTGTTGGGTAGTCATGCCATTTGGACTTAAGAATGCAGGAGCTACTTACCAACGTGTGATGACTCTTATATTTCATGATTATATGTACAATATTCTAGAAGATTATATTGACAACATCCTAGTGAAGTCTATCCATCATAAGGATCATGTGACAAATCTTCAACAGATATTTGAGCGCATAAGAAAATATAGTATGCGATTGAATCCCCGTAAGTGTGTTTTCGACATAAATAGTGGAAAGTTACTTGGGTTTATTGTTTCAATTCGAGGTATAGAAGTTGACATGAAAAAGATAGATGTGATTGTTAATATGCCAATACCCAAGAACATATCTCAACTTCATAGTTTGCAGGGAAAGATACAAGCCATTCACCAATTTGTTTCACAACTCGCTGATAGGACTCGCCCCTTTACGCAACTACTGAAGAAAGATTCTCATTTCCAATGGGATGTTGAATGTCAAGAAGCTTTTGATGATTTAAAGGATTACTTAGCTAATTTGCCTATTTTGCAACCTATTGTTTCTGATAAACCATTTCTATTACACATTTCAACATCTAACAATGCCCTAGCAGCTTTGTTAGCACAACATAATGCTAAAGGCAAAGAATGTGTTGTCTATTACATCAGTCATACTTTGCTCAATTATAAAGTGTGATAAACAGTCATAGAGAAGAATTTCTTAGCTTTAGTGTTTACGACTCAAAAGCTTAGACATTATCTCTTAAATGTTGAAGTGCATGTAATGGTAAAATTTGATCCTTTGAAACATCTCTTTGCAAGAACAGATTTATCAGGTCATATCGCTAAATGGGTTATGTTGTTAACAGAATTCGATCTCAAATTTATCTTACAAAAAGAAATTAAAGGGCATGTGATAGCTGATCAGTTAGCTGACGCTCCCTCACCCTTTGCTATACAGAATGTCGATGCTTTTCCTAATGAATAGATTTTAACAATCTCTGCAGATAAAAAATGGGAATTATATTTCAACAGATCAAAATGTCGAACTGGCTCTGGAGCTGGTGTTATATTAATACCTCCTATTGGTAAGCTAATCCCCTTATCTTACCACTTAGATTTCTTATGTACAAACAATATAGATGAATACAAAGCTCTTATCGCTGGACTTCACATAGCCTTGGCTCTGAATATCAAGAATATTACAATATACGGTGATTCTCAGTTGCTTGTTAAACAAATCACGGGATCCTATTAGACTAAACATGATAAGTTATCTCAGTATCTTGAGTTTGTATTATCTCTTTTAAAATAATTCAAATCATATTCGATCGATACCATTCCCAGGAAAGATAACCAGCATGCGGATGCAATGGCAAGCGCAGCTTCCCTTATATCCCCTGATGGTTCTCTTGAGGAATTTACCTTCATGGTTCATAATCTTAAGACACCGCTAATTGAAAGCCCTATAGTTGCGTATTTGGAACTCTATGGTAATACATACACTGATGAATGGTTCTCCTACATATTCAATTATTTATGTGATGGAACCATTCCAGACTCAACATCTAAGAATGCCTGACTCCGCTTACATAAACTAGCGGCGCGATACATTATATTATCAAATGTCTTGTATCGATGAAGCTATAATGGTGTTTTACTCTGATGTTTAAGTAATGTAGAGATTCTGATAGCTTTAGAAGAAGCTCACTCTGGTACCTGTGGAGGGCATTTCCATGGAAAATCATTGGTGCAAAAATTGTTACATATGGGGTACTATTGGCAGCATATGGAGCAAGATTCCTTTTCTTACATCAAGAAATGCCCGCAATGTCAACAACATAAACACCTCATCCATGCTCTTGTTCAAGAGCTTTGTGCCCAGGTGTCACCATGGCCATTTTCTATCTGGGGCTTGGATCTCGTAGGTAAAATTTCCCTACCCTCCTCTCAAGGACACACGTTTATCATTACTGCTACTGATTATTTTACAAAATGGGTCGAAGCGGTCCCTTTACGATCTATGACCGCTGATGTAATTTATTGATTCATACAAGATAACATAATTTCTCAATTTGGAATACCTTCTTCCTTGGTTTCAGTCCATGGTACACCATTTAAGAACAAGGACATGAAAAAGTTCCTCGAAAAATATCATATACAACATCGCTTCTCTACACCTTATTACTCTCAATCCAACAGCTAAGCAGAAGCTTCAAACAAGGTTATTAGATAGATTCTAAGGAAAACTATTAATAAATATCAAAAAGATTGGCATACGCAATTATCTTATGCACTATGGGCTTATAGAACAAGTTTTCAAACAACTACAGGTAACACACCGTATAATATTGTCTATGGCGCATATGTGATAATGCCCTTGGATTTAGAAATTCCTTCCTTGTGAATTTCCCTAAGAGATATCATGGATGATAACATAGAATGAGAGAAAAGATTACAGGAACTTGAGATGCTTGATGAAAGGCGTATTAATGCTCTTTAACATCTCAAGGCTTATCAAAAAGGTGTGCAACGAGCCTATAATGTACAAGTCATATAACGTTCATTTAATGTTGGGGACTTGGTTCTTTATGAAAATCAACGCAATGTAAACGTACCACCTGGTGAAAAAGGTAAGTTCAGCCCTAATTGGCTTGGACCATACATAATCACTAAAACCTTTAGATCTGGAGTGTATAAATTAGCCGATGAGCAAGCTATGCTGCTTAAAGAACCTTTTATTGTCGCACACCTCAAAATATTTTATGCTTAAAGATCTAATGTTAAATGTTCATAAGCTAATTTAGTGCATAGATTAGCTTCAATTTTGACAAGATAGTATTGTTTTGTCTTAATTCATTTGGCATTATATCTCTATTCAATTGATCATTGTTGCATCATGTTTAAGTAATAATTGCTTAGATCACTTTTGTATTAATTGAATATAGGATGGAAGTTAAAGAGCTATGTGTAAGATAATTAATCATTGTGTTTGTTACTACATGTTCTTTTTAGAATTGTTAGTATACCACAATAGTAATTAATTATAGCATTTAGACATCATCACTAGTTGCATTTTTACAAAAAATCACATGTGATAGATCAAAAGCCATTACACATAGATAAAAAGAAGTAAACATCATATATATATCTCAGTTTCATGTATACATCTGAGTCGACTATCCCTCAAAACAAAATGGGATGTCGTAGTGCATAAAGTCTATGAATCACATAGCTGAACCTCAATCGCCAGTACCCTCAGGCCCTCGTGGTGTGCGAGTGACATCAGCCTAACCATGCGTGTCTACGGATCATGAATGACTCCTAAAGATGCTTCACGATCGTAACCCCCTGATCTTGCCTCTCATCTCTATCATCTGCTCATGTGCCTCCTAGTACATCCTCTAGTACCGGTCTCTCGTAGCCTAAACTTTGTCTCTGTCAGCTCTTGCCTGCTGGACCTCCCACAGTAAGAACTCACTAATAGCTAGCTCTCCCTCTAATGTAGGAACCACTACCATCTACTCTCGTTGTGCCCTGACTTTAGCCTCAGCATGCTCAGCTCTCTGTCAAAAGTCCTCTCTCTCTTGTGCATATTTCTCTAGCATGGCCTCTATAGCAGTCATGTATCTAACGATAGGGATAAATATCTTAGCATGACGACCAGCTGATGATCATGGCGAATAGCCTGCCTGCACCCACTGCTTTGAGGCATCTATCAGTATGATGTCTCCTATGACATGACTCACAAAGTCTTGTCATGCATCAGTCCCAACTATGAAACAGAGGATGAGATAGATGTTAGACTCCCATAAAAATCATAAATAATAAACTATACAAAACATAAAATAAAAAATATAACCTTAAATGGATCTCCATCTCGCTAGGATGGATCTCATATCACCGATGGTGTGATTAGTTCTGCTGTCTGATCTGTAGCTGGGGGCATAGACCTACTACTCTCCCCTCGCTCTATCTGACTAGGCCTCACACCAGCTGCGGGAGTAGGACCATGAGCCTTAGACCGCGGTCTTGACTCGGTCTCCTCATCAGTATCTATCTCTTGTTGGCTCTGTCGTGATCTCAATTTAAAGACATGTTGTAATGGGACCTCCTCAGACTCATCCTCATTCTCCTCCATACCCTCCTCGAGATTGTAGTATCCCACGAAGTCACTGACGTTGTCCTCCACCCCTGTGTCACTCACATGACCAGCCCAAGGTTGGACGTCTCCTATAGGATGCTCAAGTGGAAAGATAGGTATAGGCTGTGTTGTGTGCCACTAGGTCTAATATGCTCAAGTACACCTAACATCATATGTGCCCAATACCGGCTCTACATCCTCAGGACCCTCGTTGTTGCTAAGTGGTACATCTGCTATTGTAGGTCATTGGACAGTATTGGCTTTAACTGTACTCTTAGCTACATGTACATAACTTGGACGAATTGTGGGAACATCATATACCTATTCAAACTATCGTGCCACCCTGTCAAAGTAGAACCAATATATAGCATGATTGAGGTGACTGACCATCAGCCGATCCCTCTACATCCGAGCTAGCTGCCTCTACTTGCTAGGCCATCTGATGTAGCCACGATATGGTCTCTAGATGATCTCACCAAGCTGTAATCTATCAAATACTACTCTCTAGTATAATAGGTTGTCGTGCCTCCAACACCTGACAAGTGGATAGGCATAGACACGCAGATGGGTACATGCTGCCTCTATAGGAAAACCCACTAGTCATGTGCACCTAATGTGCTCAAAGGCCCAAACCTGTAGCAATCTATAGACCATCAGACTCTGCATCTCGTAGTGGACATATCACCCTAAGTCGTGATATAGGTGCACAAGCATACTATGCCCCCATGTGTAGATAGTTTGATGCTCCTCCATTACTCTGATAGTGTGAACGAGACCCCTATGGAGGTGTGTGCCTCATCCATCTGGTGTGATAGCTAGTACGATCATGACAATCATAATCCTCTATACTAAGGGAATGTCTTGGCATCCCTACTCTAGTCAATAGAGCTGAATGTGTCCTTGCTTTGCCTGTGAAATAGTGTGACCCAAGAAATACAGCTGACTCTCATGAGTATACTCCACTAAACGATGTCCAACAACCCTCACTATCTCTCCTCGGATCGGTAGTCGAAGGATCCTAAATACATCCTCCAGTGTGATGGTAATCTCACCTGTCGATAAGTGGAATGTGGATGTATCTGCATCCCATCTCTCCATCAATGCCATAAGCATTGTGCAGTGGAATCTAATTGTGGGCATCTTAAATGCCCACCATAGGCCCACTGTCTGTAAATGCTCTCTCTGTGGTAGTCAAAGCGCTAGTACGCTCTCGCAGAAATGCCATCAGATGACCACCTATGTGCTCATGCATCTCAGGGACATCATGCAGATTAGAAAGAAAGAAAGAGTATCAGAATCCCCACTAGAAACCAAAATAAGCTAACACGAACTGAACAGAATGCATGTGCCTAGGGCATGTGTCCTCTATGGACCAAGGCACCCCATGGAGACTAGGGCACCCAGAGGGACATTGGCACCCCTGTGGGACTAGGGCACCCTAGAGGGACTCTGACACCCTAAGTGGACCTAGGTGCCCCTATCTAGGAACCCTGTCCACCTTCCCCCTTGGTACAGACATTGATAAACGTGAAAACAATGAAAGATAACAGAAGGATGGAATCAAGACCCTACATTAGCCTCAAAGCATCTCTCTTCCACTCGGGCTCAGAGCATCTCTAGTTGTGGTGGATGATATGGACATCGGCTCGGCATGGTTGTTTTCCTATTCTCCTTCTCTCTCTCTGCAATGATAAGAAACAAGAATGAGTTAAGTGATAAGTGACAACTCCCTTTTACATAAGGTAAGTGAGTGAGAAATTTTATCCCTAACTAGGTGCAAAAGTGTGCTCTTTCACTCTTGAGCCCTTTCCTTGAGCTATCAAACTCTAATTTCAGTGCCGTTTGTTACATTGGAATCTTGGTTCCGCTCTCTTTCTTCCCCAATGTGACGTTTGAGTATTGTTTCTTCAAATGACCCTCACAACACATTTTCCTTGAAATCGACGCGTGGATATCTCCTTATTTCTACTCTTAGACTAAGAAAGCAGAAACAAGGGGGGCATATATCTCCCTTGATTTCCTCCCTACCTCATCACTTAACCCCCTTAGCATTTTTTTGATACTGACTCATTGGTGGTGCTTGCAGGATGATTTGATTTTGATTTCTCTAACAAGTGTTCCTTTGCATGATGCGGTTCCTAAATTTGTGGTCTTGCACGATTACAGAATTGGGGGCTTCTTTGTTCTTGGTGACAATGCTTCAACTTCCTCTATAGTATCCTTTTGGGTATCCTTTTCATGATTGATGCATTTTACTTTCCTTTAGTTGCATATGCATGTACTGTCATATGGCCGCTAAAGTGGGGGCTAAATGTAATGTCAGAAATTGTCCTCCTATATGGAATGGTACAATTTCCCTCGGTTTAGCTCCTCACTCTTGGTGACCTTTTAACCTTTTCTTTTTAGCCTTCTTGAAACCCTGATTGACTAAGTCTAGGAGTAGTCTATTCACTTTTTGAGGTAACTTATTGATAGAACCCAAAAAGAGATTTGAAACTTGGGTCCCTAGGACCCCCAAAAATGTAGATCTGAGCTGAAATTGGGAGCTAGGACTTAGGTGCCCGCACCCTACTCCTCCTCTATTTCACGATATTTTGAATTTTGGTAGGGTGTCAGTTCCTGCCAAGTGCCTCGGGATTTCATTTTCAAATTCTGGGTTTTTGTGCGATATCGAGACGTTATTTCAAAATTTGAATTCCCTAAAGCTAGATATAAAAAGACATTTACAAATCATTTTATCACACACAATTCTTATGCAAGCTTGATGCCAAAACTCTGTTGCAATTGCCATTGAAGATCAGTGACTTGTTGAAGATCTTTGAAGTATTCTTTATTTTCTATCTTGGAGACAATGGATGAAGATTAGGAATCAAGATCTAGAGTCTATCTTGTTCTTCCTAGGATTTGTACACCCTTTGCATGATTGGGAGAAGGGTTGAAGCCTCCAACAACAAGCTTGGAGATCCTCCGCGGGTATTGTTGATTTGCTTTCTTGTTCATGCAAGTCTTCATTTATCTCATCTCCTTGAGGTGAAGTTGTATGTGTTTATTGAAGCAAAGCAAGTTGTTGATCTTCCCTTGATTGAGACATCTAGGGTTTGATTTTATGCATAACACATTGTTGGGTTTGTACACACTTCTACAAATCTTTATCTCTAGCTATTGTTGAGGTAGAAATACTGAAGATGTGGCTTGACTGAGGGAAGCTCCTATATAGCTACAACAATTTCCTTCCTTTGTATGTGCAGATCATGTTTCACAGGTTCTGGCAAAAAGGAGCTACAGGAAGAAGGATATTATAGGTACAGTCATGACAAACTTTTGGATTTTGGGATTCTGAGACTTGCGGGACATTAGAGCGGGCGTCCTAGTCCAACCAGGGTTTATTTCTGGGATTTGAAAGCCTTTCGATAGTCTCAGACACCGTATGCAGAAGATTTTCCTATTCAAGAACTTTCAGGACACTAGAGCGGGTACCCTAGTCCATGTAGCCCTCAAAATCTGGGCACACTATCTCTAGAACTCTATCTCTACACTTTTGTGACCAGTTTTACCAGTTGCTTCATCAGTTTCTATATATTTTTGGTTTAAGGCATAATTAGGGTTTTACTTGGCTGAAAGGAAAATACTTGATAAAATCTTGATTAGGGCCTTAGGTTTCATAAGCATACGAGCATAAGGGTTAGACAAAGTGATTAGAAGCTTGTTTACAAGCTTGGCTTTTGTCCTCCCAATGCTTAGCGGTGGAATTGTGGTAGTTGATCTAGCTTAATTTAACTGTCAAATTTCACCCTAAACATAATGATATAACCATGAACGCATAAATCAACTAAACATGAGAAGAAACAAAATCAACACACATAACACCATGATTTTTATGCAAAAACCCAATCAATGGAAAAACTACGATTGGGGTTAACTCACAAAAAAATATACTCTTTTAAAAGTATTACAAATGGGGATGGCACATGCCTTCAGGGTGCACTATCCAGAGCTCACTGCTCCAAGAGGCTCATTGCCTATAGAGATGATAAGAAGATTACAGATTGTTTAAACTAATGAATAGCATCTACCAATGTAGAAGTTTAGTTTTGGTTAAGCACAGAATACTGATCTTACACACTTCATTCTTATTCTGCCCTGTTTCACTCTTAGGCCATAATCTGAGCTTGGATCTTTATCTTCACACTTCTTTCTACCTTTTTCACACTTAGTCCATCACACCTTCACACACACACACACACACACTTCAAAATACTCAAATCCATCAGCTATATATATCCGCATCAAGAAATTTAATCAATTGTAGTCAGCTTCAAGAGAACTTAGAACATTTGTTAAGAACTCTATTCCGTCGGCTGAATCCATGCACAATTAATAACGTGGACCAAAAACTTGTGTTCTCAAATCATCAATCATGTCAGCCAATACCATGTTGATTACCACAAATTGCTTAACCAACAACTTTTCTTCATACGGACCAAGATCAAATATTAGGTCAGCCTCTTCTTCTTCTGACTATACTGACTAACTAGAACCCAATACTCAGATGCTTATAACTTTTGTATCCTTCATCACCAGAGGCTAAATTCCTAGATTTAGATAGTCCTGACAATCCTTATTACTCCCTCTTGGATCCATAGGACACTATGATTTACCACCAGAGAGATCCGGGCCAAGATATTGGACTCTGTCACATGCTCTATTTTTGACTACCCAGACCTAGACAAATCTTCATTCTGACTTTCGGTATGAATAAATTATGTTATGCGGATGTGTAGGATAGACTTAGTTGCCATCAATGACAACACCTGTCATGCATAGTAGTGTCTTTTTCCAACACTTAATATGTCAAACAACATGAAAAAGTGTTTTCTTGTCTAATAGAATGCATGAAAATTAGGGAATAACAGACATGTGGGGTCTGAATCATGGATCCCACATGGTTTTTTCCCTTTTTTTTTGCTTCCCATAATGTGAGCGCATTTTGGGAAGCATGAAAACATTAAGCTTTCATGCATGCAAACAAGTAAATTTAGTGTTTTCTCTCTATGTATAAGTATATATTTATAAGACATATCTATGCAAACCTTTATGTATAAGTATATATCTATCCCTCTATCTCCCTCTCTCTCTCTCTCTCTAAACCCCTAAACCCTAAATAATGCCCCTAAACCTTAATTTCCCTATCTCTCCCTCTCTAAACTCCTAACCCCTAAACCCTAAACTTGATCAACCCTAAACCTGCTCAACCCTAAACCCCTATCTCCTTATCTCTATCATCCCTCTACCTCATAATCTCTCTTCCTATGTCTCTAGCCATGTCCCTCACCCTGTATCTCTTTATCTCTCCCCTTGATCTCCACTATATCTCCATATCAGTCCTCTCTTTCTAAACCGTAACCTAAACCTCTAAACCTTAACCCATAACCCCTAAACCATAAACCCTAAACCCTAAATAATTCCCCTAAACCCTAAACCATAACCCTTATCCCTAAACCCTAAAACCAAGAAACCCTAAACCCTAAACCCCAAATCCCTAAACCATAAACCTTGGAAGCAACCCTAAACCTCTATCTCCCTATCTCTCCCAATGTCTATTGGTTCCCTCACTCTATCTCTCCCTAAACCCTAACCCCTAAACCCTAAACCCTAAACCCAAGCAGCACTAAACCCCTAACCCCTAAACCCTAACCCCTAAACCCTAAACCCTAAACCTGAGTAACCCTAAACCCCTAAACTCTAACCCCTAAACCCTAAACCCTAAACCTAAGCAACCCTAAACCCTAAACCCTAAACTTGAGAAATCCTAAACTCATAAACCTCTAATAATGCCCTTGACCCCTAAACCCTAAACTCAAGCAACCAGGGTAAACCCCTAAACCATAAATAATTCCCATTTAACCCTAACCCCTAAACCCTAAACTTGAGAAACCCTAAACTCATAAACCCTAAATAATGCCCCTAAAGGTTTGAGCAACCCTAAACTCATAAACCCAAAATAATGCCCTTGAACCTAAGCAACCCTAAATCTCTCTCTCTCTCTCTCTCTCTCTCTCTCTCTCCAAAACCCCTAAACCCTAAATAATGCCCCTAAATCCTAACCCCTAAACCATAAACCATAAACTCGAGTAACCTTAAACCCCTAAACCCTAAATAATTCCCCTAAACCCTAAACTCATAAACCTGACCAACCCTCTCTCTCTCTCTCCCCTATCTCTTGCCTCCATCTCCATCCTCTCTCCCTCTCCCTCCCTCTCCCTCTCCCTTATCGACAAATAACATGGAAACAAGAAAACTAGGACATGCAAAGAGGGATGAGGATATAAATTGGGATGATTAAATTGAAACAAGATAATTTATGAAATTTCATTAGATGGGAAGAATGATGGGGAGAGGTAGAGATGGGAGGGAAGTAAAGAGTGAGAGAGAGAGGGTAGGAGGTAGAGATGGGAGGGAAGGAGAGAGTGAGAGAGAGTCAGAGGTAGACGGGGGAAGGAAGAAGAGAGTGAGAGAGAGGGTAGGAGGTAGAGAGGGGAGGGAAGTAGAGAGTGAGAAAGGGTACAAGATAGAGAGGGGAGGGAAGTAGAGAGTGGGAGAGAGGGTAGGAGGTAGAGAGGGGAAGGAAGAAGAGAGTGAGAGAGAGGGTAGGAGGTAGAGAGGGGAGGGAAGTAGAGAGTGAGAGAGGGTAGGAGGTAGAGAGGGGAGGGAAGTAGAGAGTGAGAGAGAGCATAGGAGGTAGAGGAGAGGGAACAAGAGAGTGAGAGTGAAGGTAGGATGTAGAGAGTGGAGGAAAGAAGAGAGTGAGAGAGAGGGTAGGAGGTAGAGAGGGGAGGGAAGTAGAGAGTGGGAGAGAGGGTAGGAAGTAGAGAGGGGAGGGAAGTAGAGAGTGAGAGATGGTAGGAGGTAGAGAGGGGAGGGAAGAAGAGAGTGAGAGAGAGGGTAGGAGGTAGATAGGGGAGGGAAGTAGAGAGTGAGAGAGGGTAGGAGGTAGAGAGGGGAGAGAAGTAGAGAATGAGAGAGAGGGTAGGAGGTAGAGAGGGGAGGGAAGCAGAGAGTGAAAGAAAAGGTATGAGGTAGAGATGGGAGGGAAGTAGAGAATTAGAGAGAGGGTAGGAGGTAGAGAAGGGAGGGAAGTAGAGACTGAGAGAGAGGGTAGGAGGTAGAGAGTGGAGGGAAGAAGAGAGTGAGAGAGAGAGGGTAGGAGATAGAGAGGGGAGGGAAGTAGAGATTTCTAGAGAGGGTAGGAGGTAGAGAGAGGAGGAAATAAGATAGTGAGAGAGAGGGTAGGAGGTAGAGAGGAGAGGGAAGTAGAGAGTGAGAGAGGGTAGGAGGTAGAGAGGGGAGGGAAGTAGAGAGTGAGAGAGAGGGTAGGGGGTAGAGAGGGGGGGAAGAAGAGAGTGAGAGAGAAGGTAGGAAGTAGAGAGGCGAGGGAAGCAAATACTCTAAAAGAGGGTAGGAGGTAAAGAGGGGAGGGAAGTAGAGAGTGAGAGAGAGGGTAAGAGGTAGAGAGGGGAGGGAAGAAGAGAGTGAGAGAGAAGGTAGGAGGTAGAGAGGGGAGGGAAGCAGAGACTCAGAGAGAGGGTAGGAGGTAGAGAGGGGAGGGAAGTAGAGAGAGAGGGAGACGATAGGAGGCAGAGAAGGGAGAGATGTAGAGAGTGAGAGAGATGGTAGGATGTAGGGAGTGGAGGGAAGTAGAGAGAGAGAGGAAGGAAGTAGAGGTGAGAAAGAGAGAGGAGGAGAGGGAGAGAGGAAAGAAGGGAGTGATTTAGCTCAGCATAACGCAAGCACGTTATATGCTTAGGCTTGGTAATTACTGAGCCTAAGGCTTGGATTTGCCTCAAGGACTTCCAACCCAAAGGGTTGTGTGATAGGTGAAAGTCAGGTGTGGAAGATCAGACATAGTCATGAAACCCTAACCCTACCATCATCAAGGAATCTAACCTAAATGAAATTAAAAGAACAATGCAATTCAAGCATAACATCACCTAGACCGTGCGATTCCTTGTTTGAGAGAGAGATGTGGACTGCTTCTTCAACAATAAGCAATTACAAAGCTGAAAGCTGCCATTGATGGATGATAAAAGCTCAAATGCTCAAATGCTCAAGATGATAATGTAGGTGCTATATGATTGCTGGATTACTAGATTGCTGGATTGCTGGATGTCTAAATTGCTGGATTGCTGGATGTCTAGATTGCTGGCTGTCTCATATGGAATGAAAGGGTGTTTATATAGAACTCAACCAAGATCAATCAACGGTGGAGATTCAGAGGCTATGTGAATGGCTAAGATTGAAAGTTACTAAATTTAGGTCTAGTTAGTTGTGCATGTGAAAGATTTTAAATGAAAGTTGTCTTACAACACATGATGAATGGGAAATGGACAAGTGTTGAAATGTGATAAATGATGAGGGCTTAATTCAAATAAAGTATTTGAATTAGTTTGGATATGAGTTGGATATTAATTAAATAAATAAAATTTATTTAATTAATAGGATAAATGCATAAAATGAGATAAGACATGATGTGGAATTAATTAAATAAATACAATTTATTTAATTAATTGGCTAAGTGAATGGGAGAAGGATTTAATTAAATAAATAAAATTTATTTAATTAATTGGCTAATGGATTAGTGATTTAACAAGGTGTTGCTAGACATGGACAAATTTAGGTGTCTACATTTTGCCCCTCTTTGATACAATGTTCGATAGAGCGTTGTGTCAAAGAAGATGTGAGATGCGTTCGATAAACAAGTTATGCCCCAGTGTAACTGGCAGGTGATGCCCCCTTGAGAGGTAAGCCAGGCGAACCAGGAAGGGCTGGGTTGGCTCTCGATAGAAGAAAAGGCAGAAAAGAGGGTAGACGCGAAGGAAAGGGGGGTTGCATGGAAGAAAATAGGCTGTGGCATGGAAGAATTAGGGTTTGGAGAAGGGCTATAAGTAGGTGCTTCAAGGGCAAATAGGCTCATTTGTGCTCATTTGTGCTTAGAAACTTAGAGAAATCTAGAGCTCCTGAGAGTGAGAGTGGCAGAGCTAGCAGGATGGTTATTCCACGCAGAGATCATCGTGCGGAGTGAGTGAGGACACATGGACTACCAGAGGGAGCAGGTGCACCGGTATGTTTCAAAACTTTTCCCAAAAGCGTGCATTTAATAGCCTAAAAGCGTAATTAATTCACACACGTCACCAAAAGCGACTAGGTTAGGACAGAGCACATATAGGTCGCTTATGTAGGAATAGAGATCGCTTAGAGTAGTTCAGCTCGCATATGGGCGCGGGTAGGTCGCTTATGGAAATGAGGTCGCATCCTGTCGGCAGGAAAAATGCAGTCGAAATGCGCGTATGGAGGGAAACTAGTCGCTTATAATCAAATAGCAGTCGCATAAGGTAGTTTAGCTCGCTTAGGCCTAGAAACAACGCGCATAAGGTAAATGACTCGCGTCTAAGGCTAGAACAAGCGCATATAGTGATTGGGCTCGCTTATAAGGATAATAGAGGCGCATTTAGTAAAAGAGATCACTTTTAGGAAAAAGAAGACCGCATATAGCATATAGCACGCCTAGAAAGCAAGGATCAACGCTTGTAGAAGTAGAGCTCACCTTTAGTGAAACAGTAAGCACATAATGCAAAAGAGCTCGCATATAGGCAAAACAGAGGCGCATGTAGTGAAATGGGTTGCGTTTGGTCAAAATAGTCGCTAAGAAGCTAGGAGAAAGCGCATATGGTAAAGTGGACCGCATATGGTAGGTGTAGGAGAAAATAGCAGATAGATAGGCAAATTTTGAGATGAATGGCTAACGGCATGGACTGACAAGGGTAAATGGATGATGTAGGATGTACTACCACCATTGCTATCACGGGAGCCCCATCCGAGAGATTTGCAGCTGGTGAGACGGTTGGATGCAGAGGAGCTACTGGTGTTGGAGATCTTGGGCTTAGAGCATGTGTCACGATTAGAGCCAGTTCAGGCACATCGAGCGCTGATGACTGCGATGGTGGAGCGATGGATGAGCGAGCACAGTTCATTCTTATTACTGACAGGAGAGGTGACTATCACCTTAGAGGATGTATTCCAGATATTGAGGATTCTGATAGATGGGGACCGTGTAGATTATGATCCGGAGATGGGCCCAGCGGCATTCAGGAGATTGTTTGGCACACCAGACATCGGAGTAGAGGGTTCAGAGATTCCGATGGGGAGGATGGAGGAGCTCTGCGACAGATTATAGCGGGTGGTAGTGGCTATCATTAGATGGCTAGTAGGTGATAGGAGAGCCAGAGGTTTTCTTGTAGGATGGGGGACAGTGATGGAGGGCATGTTCTCCTATGGCACGAGATATGCATGGGCAGAGTGCGTGTTGGGGCAGCTCTATCATTACTTGCATGATTGTGCATACATGTTTGGAGCCAGTATGTCAGCAAGAGTGACAGTTTTGCATGTATGGGCATATGAGCACATTCCGGTGACGAGACCAGAGGGATGGGTTGCTAGAGCAGCAAGAGAGCCATTTGCACGGATGTATAGAGGAGCCTTGACTTATCGACAGCGCCGAGGGGTGGTATACTGGCGGCGGAGATTAGATGAGATAGATAGATTTGTATGGAGGCCATGGCTAGGATGTGAGCAGTGGGAGGAGGAGGATGCCGAGCTTGCCTATGCTAGACAGGCGAGGTACATTTTTGGACACGGTATGTATATTATAGAGTGCTATTTGCCAGAGAGAGCCCTGAGACAGTTCGGAGAGGCACAGGCAGTACCTGTAGGGGATGCCATTTTTGGGAGGATGAGGCAGGAGGTGTTCGATTGGGGTCCAGAGGTTGTGGTAGACACAGCCGTGGCAGAGAGAGATGGACTGCAGCCAGCAGCATGGCAGTGGAGACAGGGTCCTGCAGATCCAGGTACATTGCCAGAGTACGATGTATACTGGGCGACAGCTAGGCCGACTCGGTTGACACGAGATGGGGAGATTGGAGAGATTGGGATGGAGAGACTAGTACGGAGACGACGACGACGGGCTCCACCAACACAGGCAGTAGTGCCAGCTGCACCAGGGATACAGATGCCAGGGGAGGCGCCAGGTCAGCCTGCGATATTAGCACAGCCACAGGCACAGATCGGAGCAGGAGATGATGTGGGTATTCAGCAGTTGCAGAGACGGATCAGAGAGGAGAGGAGATGGAGGCAGCGGGCACAGATGAGGCTGAGGAGAGTGGAGATGGATAGGCATCAGGCCGTGATTAGTCTGTGGCATGCTAGAGCACAGGCACAGACTTATCAGGCTCAGCTACAGTTGGGAGCTCAGAGAGGAGATGGATAGGATGACGGTGCTCTCGCTAGAGTTACAGGAGAGAGGGATACAGCTAGGCAGCATGAGCAGATGATGAGGCTTGAGCGAGATACTGCAGTACAGTAGGAGCAGGCCATGAGAGCAGAGAGAGATGGTCTGCGAGCTGAGAGAGATAGGGCAGTGCAGCAGCTGCAGGGGATGACTAGTGAGCAAGATAGAGCAGTGGCTGCCTTGGGTACTGATGGAGCTACCATGTAGTTGGCCACACAGTTGACAGCGGTACAGGCTGAGCTTCGGAGAGTGCAGGGTGAGGCTGAGTATTACAAAGGCTTATATTATGGAGCTGTGCCGGCAGAGCAGAGACAGCCTAGCTTCAGGAGCAGGTCAGGGGCTTCGAGCTCACGGAGGTCAGGTGGATCTCGATCAGTAGCTTTAGTGATGGGGCCACTGAGAGATGAGGGACCAGGTACAGGACTTGTTGGTGGTGGTGGTCAGGGTGAGGGAGCTGGCAGTAGTCGCTAGGGCATACCTTGGTGACATTGTATCATGATGAGGCCTAGAGCCATTGTTGTAGATTCATTCTTTTCAGGGCTCAGCTTGTGTTGTAGACACTTGTATTTTGACACACATGTATATATATATGGCAGTTTTGGTGATCTATATGATGTTATAATGGTTGTGATGTTGATATTATGATGGCTATGCATGTTATGTGTATGGATTATATATGGATTATGGATGGATGTTTATGAAAATGGTAATGGAATAGAAAATGTTTGAATATGTAAAAGGTAATGATATGAATAGATGTATGCATATAGGTAGATGGTAATGAAAGAGATAGATATAATGGACTTATGTATGGCTAACACTTGTTTTGTAGGAGCGGGAAATGGAGAAAGGATGATGGAGATGATTGATCTTGGCTGAGGATGATGGAACGAATGGATAAATAGAATGAATAAGATAGGATGATGATGGGCAGCTTTCAAGTAATTGCTCAAAATGAAAAGAAATGTAGTCCTTATGTTTGATATAGCATATGGATGTTATACACCAGGGTATAAGAAACCAAGGTGTCAAGGTATCCAATGCGTAACTAGCATGTCACAATCTTGTCTGAACGCATGTGGTCAAGATGTGGAGCCAACATGCACAAGATATGAATAACAGCTAGTGTTGAACTGTGACGCTACAAACAATGGTTTGAGCTTATCTCCACTACACATAATGATAGCTTGCGGGTTATATGTATGGAGTTAGTCTTGACATAGAATAGTCTCCAGTGCATAAGAGACTGTTTAGCTTCTCAGATGCTAGAGATATTGATATGTAAGATGCTAATCCCAACACGTACAAGATACCAAGACGCATAGGAAGAGAATAAGATCATCCCGCAAACACGGCATACGAAAGCTATATGACCATGCCCCAGTCCTTACTTCATCGCAACATACCAAGATATAAAGAGATCAAGGCAGTCTTGACTAGGTATAGAAAATGGACAAAAGATAAATCAAAAGATAAAACAAAAGATACTGTCATCAAGTTCTCTTGCCAATTTTGGGTGCTCTTGGATAGATTAAGCTGGCGCCTTGTTAAAAGGAAAGTTACATCTTGTTGAAGGCTAAAGTTGTTGATAAACAGCTATAGCAAATGTTGGCTTAAGGCATGCAGACAAATAGCTTCTGGCTGACCTTTGATTGGTTAAAGTGCGTGAGCTTGCAATAGACACGTGGATTGCTTCCTGTTTGAGCTGATCAAAGAGAAGAAGATGGATGATGCATGAAGATGAAGAAGATGGGGGGATCATCTGTGCTTGAGTACTGGAAAATTCCTTCGTATTCCAGACTACCTACATACCCTGTATCCACGGGATCAAAGCACATTTACGATGAAGATGAGACATGATGAATATGTAGTTCTGGGTTTTATTGATGATGTAAGTGATGAAAGATAGAAGAATGTGAGCTGAAAGATTGAAGGATGTTTAGAAGAAAAGATGACAGATGAATGATGAATGGGGCTATCGTATTAGCCTGAATCAGAGTACTTCCTTCGCATCTCAAATTGCCTACATACCCTTTATCCACGGGATCAAGGCGTCAACGATAGAGCTAGATGTAGTTCTTATTAATATGGCTAATCGATTGGGTGTTTGATCAAGCGATGTTTGTTGCAATTGTTGGATAAATGTGGATGGATTGCGAAGGTATGAGTCTTGGTTGCAAGTCGTTAGGTCATATTTGTCGGTGGACATGTGCCATGGCTGAAGTTGATAAAGTGTGCTGTGTTGGAAGCTGAGTTGTTTGATGTGTTATGAGCTAGAGATAACAGGATCCACTTCCAAATAAGACTCAACAAATGCCCCCAGTGCGGGATGAGGTTTATTATGCAGAAGCGACAATGCAGAAAAGATGTAGCCAAGATGCTAAGGTGCCAAAAGATATAGATATCACGACAATGTCTCAAGTATGATAGCTAGCATTGGCAAAGGATGAAGATGAAAGGCTATGTGTGAGATTGCGATAGGGCTTATGGCCGATACAAGATGCAGTGGGGAAAATGATCAAACGAACCAAACAAATGAGGGAAGCTGGTCACTACACATAGCGCCTGTTTGCTAGGTTTTCACTATGGTACTTATCCAAGGCGCCTGTTTACCAGGTTTTCACCAAAGGACGGATTATTTATTGGATGTTTTTATTTTTTATTTTTTTATTTTGTTATTTTTTTTTTTGATTTTTTGGGGGATAGCTGAGATTCATGGATAAAACTTCTTGAGATGAACGCTGTTGACAGGTTCATCCAAGGGAATGCCTTCAGGTGTTGACAAAGTGTATGCACCGGATCCATAGACTGCTGTGATAATGAAAGGACCAAGCCAATTTGGTTCAAACTTGCCCTGTTTCTCTCGATGTTGTTGATTCCTTTGGTTTTCTTTAAGGACAAGGTCGCCAACCTGAAATCTGTGTTCTCTGATCTTTTTGTTGTAGCTGCGGCGTAGCCGGTTTTGATAGACTTGAAGATGGTTCAATGCTGTAAGGCGGCGTTCATCTAAGAGCTCAAGATCATCGAGTCTGGACACTCAATATTCTTCATCTGAGATAGTATGTTGCAAGGATATGCGCAAAGAGGGGATCTCAACCTCGATAGGCAAAATAGCTTCAGTGCCATAGACGAGAGCATAGGGTGTGGCGCCAGTAGGAGTTCTGACACTTGTTCTATATGCCCATAAAGCAGGATGCAGTTGTAGATATCAATCTCGACCAGCTTCATTAACAGTCTTTTTGAGGATTTTGATGATTGTCTTATTAGAGGCTTCAGCTTGACCATTGCTCTGAGGATAATAAGGCGTAGAGAACCTATGTTGAATATGGAACTTATTGCAAAGATCTCTAACCTCTTGGTTCTTGAAAGGCCGGCCATTGTCTGTGACAATAGCTTGAGGAACTCCATAACGGCAGATAATGTAATGTAAGATGAATTTAGCTATTTGTTTACCTGTGATGTAGGTCATTGGTATGGCTTCTACCCACTTCATGAAATACTCAGTGGCAGTGATAATAAACTTATGACCATTTGATGAAGTCGGATGGATTTTACCCACAAGATCAAGTCCCCATTGCGAAAAAGGCCATGGAGTGACAATAGGCTGAAGCTCATGTGCTGGTGCATGTATTAGATCTCCATGTTTCTGACATTGTAAACATCACTTTGCAAAGTGTTAGGCATCTTTTTCCATAGTTGGCCAATAGTATCCTGCTCGCAGAAGTTTCTTAACAAGGCCAGGGCCAGCGGAATGCGAACCGCAGACACCTTCATGTACTTCACGTAAGGTCATTTTTGTGTCCTCAGAATCAAGACATCTAAGAAGGATACCATCAAGACTCCGGTGATAAAGGGTGTCTCCTAAGATAGTGTAACGAGAGGCTCGACGGATAAAAGTTTACGCTGGGTGTTGGATAGTTGAAGAGGCAAAGTGTGATTACGGAGATACTCGTATATATCTTTGTACCACAACGAGTTGGGACCAACAATCTCACATATGAACTCAGACTGTGGAACTTCAAATGCTGGGATCAAAAGCTGTTCGACCAAGAATTCACATTTATGGATGTTAGATGGCATGTCTAAAAGAGATCCAATCATAGCCATGGCATCTACTGCTCTGTTTTGTAGTCTTGGAATTTGCTCGAAGGTAATGTCCTCAAAATATTGCTTGAAATCGTCCACCATTAGCTTGTATGGAAGAAGCTTCTCGTCTTTTGTTTGATATTCATTTAAGACCTGTTTGATAACCAGCTGAGAATCAGCAAAGACTTGTAACTGTTTGATAGCCCATTGTACTGCCATGCGCAAACCTGTTATTAAAGCTTCATACTCAGCTATGTTGTTGGTACATGGGAATGCTATTCTGTATGATTTAGGTATGCAGTCTCCCTGGGGAGTGACAAACAAGATACCTGCTCCAGATCCGTGTTGAGTGTATGATCCATCAAAGTATAGCTACCATCGTGCTGGAGAGCTTAAATTAAACAATCCTTCATCAGGGAATTCTGGGTATATTGGCTGAATGTCTGTGATAGGTGCTGCAGCTAATTGATCAGCAATGACTTGTCCTTTGATAGCTTTACGGTTCACATATTGTATGTCAAATTCACTCAAGATCATAACCCATTTTGCTAATCTCCCTGTGAGGAGTGCTTTTGAAAGGAGATACTTGAGGGGATCCACATTAGAGATGAGCTTTGTTGTTTGGTTCAACATATAGTGTCGCAACTTTTGGGAAGCAAACACTAATGCTAAACAAGCTTTTTCCATGAACGAGTAATTGAGTTCATATCCCACAAGAGTTCTGCTAATGTAGTAGATGGCTTGTTCTTTTCCTGAGTCATCATGTTGAGCTAGAAGGGCACCCAATGCTGCGGTTGTTGATGATATATAGAGCAGTAATGGACGATCAAGTACAAGAGGTATTAACACAGGAGGTGTTGCCAAGTATTCCTTTATCTTATCAAAAGCCTGTTGAGACTTTTCATCCCAATTAAAAGGTTCACCCTTACGAAGAAGATGCTGAAAAGGATGACATTTATCTGCGAGTTGTGAGATAAATCGGTGGATAGATTGTAGCCTACCCTGTAAACTGCGGAGCTGTTTGAGATTCGTTGGTGGAGGCATTTCTATGATAGCTTTTACCTTAGCTGGGTCCACTTCTATCCCTCGTCGAGACACAATATATCCCAATAGTTTTCCTGATGTTACGCCAAATACACACTTCTTTGGGTTTAGTCTGACTTGGTATTTTTCTAATCGATCAAAAATTTGTGCCAACACTTGTAGATGTCCTTCCCTTGTCTTAGATTTTCCCAGGATGTCATCAACATAGTCTTCCATGATAGTATGAAAAAGGTCATGAAAAATAACTGTCATGGCTCGTTGATATGTAGCTCCAGTGTTTTTGAGACCAAAAGGCATTACAACCCAGCAATATGTGCCCCATGGACAAATAAAAGATGTTTTATCTTGGTCTTCCTCTGCTATTCTGATTTGATTATAACTTGAAAATCCATCCATCAAAGATAGCATTTCATGTCCTGCTGTAAGATCAACAATGTTGTCTATGCTTGGTAATGGAAAATCATCTTTAGGACATGCTTTGTTAAGATCTCTAAAGTCTGTGCAGCAGCGAACTCGTCCATCTGGTTTTGCTATAGGTACCAAGTTTGAAACCCATTCTAGATAATCAATAGGCTTTATGAACTTTGCTTCTAACAGTTTCTGAATTTCTGCTTTGACCAATAAGGCAACTTGTGGATGCATTTTGCGCAATTTTTGTTTGACAGGCTTTGCATCAGGGAATACTGCTAAATGATGTACCACAAGTGAAGGATCTAGTCCTGGCATGTCTGCATAAGTCCATGCAAAATTTATAGCTCTTCTCAGAAAAAATGCTGTGAAGTTCTTTCGTTCTTGCTCTGATAGTGATGCTGCCAAAAAAGTGATCTTCAGATTCTGTTATGTTCCCAAGTTCATGTCTTGTGATTTTTCAACTAGCACAGTTGATTTCTCATGGTAATTAGTGGCAACAGGAAGATCAAATCCCTCATCCTCGGGTGCCTCAGAGAGGTTTTCACCTTCGGATACGTCCTTTATTTTTACTTTTTCACGGTCAAGAGGCGCCTTGCAGTTTTCACCTAGTGACCTATTTTGTTGAATTTTATTTATTTCACTTTTGCGACTGAAGGATTTGATACTTCCGCCAAAATATGCTAGTTTAGGTAATTCCATCATGAAACCTGCTTTATGATCACCCAGTGGAATACCTTGTCTCAAACCCATGAATTCTGCAATGGCTTCGTCATTTTCAAATGTATCTAATATCGGTGCCCCCTGTTGGTCCCAATCGATGAGGTCAGGATATATGAATGAAAGGCTAATGGAGGGATCGTGATGGCTAGAAGAGGTTGAGGAAAACATGAAGATGAAATGTTCTTGAAAAAGGTCGGTGATATGAAGGGAGGAGTCATCAAGGATATCCGAGTTAGAAGTCTCTCCTACTGAGGAAGGTCCAATGTCAATATCGGAAATACACTTAATGTCTTTGGGTCATGGTACCTCTGGTTGGTAACCAAGGCCTTGCTTATTAAACTTCTTAGAAACAATAAGGGGCTCAATAGGTCCTTGTTCCTGTGATCCCAAGCCTCCATGTCCTTTATAGCCCATGTTCTTTATGATACGAAACCCGTTGTTGTAGCGCTCTACTTCAAGTTGGACTTGGTCATTTTCATCAAAGAATATCCAAGAGTTGATGTCCTCAATGTCTTCGTCATCCAAGAAACCACCTTTAATGAATACAGTAGGGGGAGCTTTGATAACAGCGGAGGATGAAGTGGGCTTAGATGTAGAGGGCTTACCGTGGGATTTAGGAGATAATGGAAGGGTACCAACGCAATAGGATTCCTGCAATTTGTATTCACCAGGGCCATGTTCGGTATATTTGATATGGAGGTTGGAAGCGGCTTTGCTAGATGAAGGTTTGAGGAGATCGGATGGGTCTACATAGGAGGATGACGGATATGCCTCGGTGTTGATAGGGATACGGTTTGGACTCTGATATTTAGCTTGAAAGGCACGGCAAAACTCAAATGGATTGGGATCAGCTTGAATGGTAACTTCAACACCCTTATGTGGAAATTTAAGGCATTGGTGATATGTAGATGGAACTGCTTTAAGGGTATGGATCCAAGGGCGACCGAGGATGATGTTGTAAGGCAGATCAATATCAAGAACTTGACAGCGAGTTTCTGTAATGACCGGCCCAACTTGAATAGGCAATAAGATGATCCCTTCGGTATCTCTTTCAGCGTCATCATATGCTCTGATAGTTATAACTTTGGAAGTGTCAACATCTTTCTCAGAATATCCCAATTGCTTGATAAGTTTCAAAGAACATATATTTAGACCAGCTCCCCCATCTATCAAGACTCGTTTGATACGGCGTTGGTTAACAAATACTTCAATATGGAGGGCCTCATTGTGTGACGGATGAATGGAGGGTTGAAGATCTTTGTCGGAAAAGGTCAAATGACAAGGGGCTGCAATGCTAGCAACCATAGATTGAAATTGTGTGATATTAATATTATTAGGCACCGAAGACTCTTGTAAGGCTTTATCAAGGATAGCTTTATGTGCGGGGGATATGCGGAGCAGCTCAAGGATAGATATGTGTGCGGGTGTTTTACCAAGGTGATCCAAGAGGTTATAGTCAGAGAGAGGTCAAGGAGGATGAGGAGGTGCTCCTTGGACGGTAACTCGACCTCTGCACGTGGTTACGGCACAATCAGGTGCTCCTTGGATGGTAATGGTAGAAATGCGAGCATGGTCAATGCGGCCAATAGTAGATGATGCATAGCTATAGGGAATAGCATTTCCAGCTTGAAGGTTATTTGTCTGATCATGAGATGGAAGTGGATTCTTGAAAGTCTCTAGATCATAGTTTGATGTGGATTGTTGAGCAGGTTGAGCTGTTGAAGGTGTGACGTTGATTAAACCTTGATCAATGCAGTCTTGGATAACATGTTTTAAGCACATACAACCATTTGTTTTGTGTCCTTTAACTTGATGGTAATCACAATACTCATTCTCTTTGTACCAAGGAGCTCGAAAGAGTGGTTCACCATTTGGTGGTGCATCGGGTAGAATAACGTCTCCAGCTTGAAGCAGCTTTCGAAGAATAACTTCCATGGGTTCCACTAATGGTGTAAATTGTCGGCGTGGATTAGAAGTTTGGCGTTGGTTTCTTCGTTGTGGAAAAGGCTGTCTGGGTGGAGAGGCTGCTTGAATGTTGATGGGAGCTCTCATAGTTTGAACATTCTTTGTATCAACAATACCGTCATTAACAACATTCTTGTTCTTGTTCCAAAAGCGAGACTTATCATTGGAATTTTGGGGAGAATCTTTGTTATCACGAAAGATCTTGATAGTTCCTTTGGCAATTAAGGCTCGTTCAATAATAACTCCTTTGGAAACTAGTTCGTCAAAGGTGCTAGCACTTTGCAATTGTAGTTGGAATGACATCTCAGGATGAAGATTTTGAACAAAGATGTCAAGCTGTTGTTTCTCAAGGATTTCCCATGATAATTTGCTAGCCATATTACGCCATTGTTGGGTAAATGAGGAAAAGGTTTCACCATTGCGTTGTTTGTTGTTGACAAGGTCATTCATGTTTACCTCATGTTCAATGTTGAAGGCAAAATGTGATCGAAACTTGTTTGCCAATTCTGAAAAAGTCTTAATTCCTAGAGGTAAATGGGAAAACCATTCGAGAGCTTGTCCTGCTAAGCTTCGAGGAAATAGTCTCAAAAGATATGTATCATCATAGGCAACATCGAGACATGCCACGAAAAAGGCTCGAAGATGGTCGTCCGGATTTCCTTTCCCTTTGTACTTATCAAATTGTGGGATTTCAAAGTGTGGTGGAAAAGGTATCATATTAAGAGACTTGTCAAATGGATAAGCGCATATGTTTTCGAGAGAGAAAGGTTTCTTGCCTTCTCCTACCCTTTCATCGATCATCTGTTGGATATCGGCTGAAGATAGCTGCTGTTGTTGCAAAGGGGGTGGAGTATGATATGAGACATATTGTGGTTGCGGTTGTGGTATATGTGGAGTTGTGACTATTTGTTGTGGTTGTGGGATATATAAAGCTGTGACTGTTTGTTGGGGTTGTGTGCCCACAATGTATGTCAAAGGAGTGGTATGTGACATGTATGTGTTAGAGGATTGCTGTCCTTGAGACACAAGTGGCAAGTGGGTGTGCATCACATGAGAAGTGGATGTTGGATTGATAGTAGCAGATGGTTGGGAAGTTGGGATTGAATTCATGACATGGTAAGTGACGGAGGGATTGGTAGATATGACAGAAGGATGAACATTGGGATTGGTATTTTGGACAATATAAGGATTGGTATATGTCATGTGTTGGGTGATATTAGAGAAGCCTTGGGTAGCATAAGATGGATTGATGGTGTGTGAAGGATTGGAAGAAGAGGACAGCATGGATGTAAGTTGATCAACATAAGCGATCTTATTGTTTGGATTGGCTTGAGAAATGAGGGGATCACTCATGTCAATGAGACTAACGTTGGGATTATAGGATAGCATGGAGGAATAAGCAGTTGGTGTATGAGATGTGGTAGATTGTAATGGGTGTGAAGCATGGACAACATGTGTTGTTGGAATGGTTTGAGAGGTATGCACACCATAAGACATGGGAATTGCTTGTGATGCTCGAAGTGTTTGTGCTTGTGTTGCATGGACAACTTGTGTTACTTGAGGCATGGAAACAGTCATGGTAGAAGGAGAGATATGTTGAGGGACATGAAAAGGTGGAATGTTGAGATTTTGTGACATGAGAGGGAGCACATTGGTAGGCACTATCAATGGTTCTAAAGTATGCTCTGATCGTGGTAACTCAAATGAAGTAACAATAGGCAATGAGGATGATGTTTGCGAGGTAATAGGAGATGATGTGATTATAGTAGATGGTCTATTTGCAACAACAGCAGTAGTGTTGGGATCTTGCTCTCTAATAGTGGATATATCAAAGTCTTTAGGTAGTTTAGCACCCATGCGAGCAAGTTGGAGAAAACAGCGATCAGGCTCAGATATCATGAGTTTCTCAACTTGGTCCCATAGATAGGTATCTTGGAATTCTAATGAGTCGTCTTGAGATTGTTCTTCAAAAGTTTCCAAGGATGGTGGAGGTTGCATTTGTTGTGAAGATGATTCACCCCTAGTGTACCCTTGAGGTATAAACATATGAGAAGGCATACCAGTTGTGAATTGAGTTGCGTCCTTAAGAGGTGTTGTGAATTGTTTCATCTCAGCTTGCAATTTGGCATCCATTTCAGCTTTCAATTTGGCTTCTATTTCAGCTCGATATTGACTCCTAGTTTGAGGCATGATGTTGATGATTTAAGCTTGCCAAAGTTTTGAGACCCAAAAGATGATAGCTGGTCGATTGGTTGTTGTTTTGGTTTGCTGGTTTTGCTAGTTTGCTTGGTTGGTTTGGTTTGGCTGAGTTGTTGTTGGTTGTCCCTAGAGGTATCTTAATCACTCAAGGGAAAGATTGTTTGTTGTTGATGTTTGTTGGAGCTAAAGCTAAAAGAGATTGTTTGCTGAAGCTAAAGCTGAAGGATGTTTGTTAGCTGAAGCTAAAACTGAAGGTTGTTTGCTGATTGAAATGATTGGGTTGATGTCTGATTTGGTGGTTGGGGTCTCAAAAGATGGAAAAGCTCATGAATTGTGATTGATTGATAAGCTCAAAATAGGAGACAAAGTCTAGGTATTTGCTGTTGATCAAAGAGAAGTCTGAAAGCTGATGTTTGAGACCTAAGCAAGCTGGTCCTGAGGCTAATTCAGCTGATGCACTGAGATTTGTAGGGATTTTAGCTACAGGCGACTGATGATAACTCAAAGGTGACTCAAAGGATGCTAAAGGTGATTAATGATAGCTCAGATGCGACCTGGTTTAGTTTTGACAGAAACTGACAGTGCTAACCAGAAGCGAATGCTATGCCAGAGGCGATGACTGTTGGTTCAAAGGCAATTTTCTGTTGATCAGAGGCGACTCAGATATCCCTAAAGGTGACAGTCTATTGTTTAGAGGTGAGCTTGTTCAGGAATCAGGCGAATAACTACGGCTTAAAGGCGATTTGGCTCAGACAAGATGCGATGAGTTATGACTCAGATGCGACTTGGTTCAGGAACTAGGCGATTAGCTGTGGTTCAAAAGTGATTATATTCAATCAAAAGGTGATCAACTGTGGTTTAAAAGTGACTCTGTTTAGGCAATATGCGGGCAGGTGTTGTTTAAAAGCGACGTAGTTTAGGTAATATGCGAGTCACTACAGTTCAGAAGCGATGTCTGTGGTCTGTGCGAGCAGTTTAGGTTCAAAAGCAACTGTGTTTGTGTAATAGTGGTCTGATTTTGTAGTTTTTCAGCAAGAAAACAATGATAACAGTCACTCACACTCACAACAAGCACAAACTGATACAACCTAGGCTAGGATAGGACAGTATCTATTGAATCCCCTAGCTGCGCCTATTCAAAGTGGGTAGCTCCAGGATCTTGGTAACACCGGCTCCTCCTTACATTTGCACACACTTCTCACGCATACCAAGATCTGGGATTCTTATAAGGCTTGACCCTCTCCAAACCTTTAGATTGTCCCTGCTACCTTGGCTAAGAACCGCATGAATCGGGGCTGCTTCAAGGGTTTTGCCCTCTGCGTCAACAGATAGAAGGTTTTTGGCTACTACACAAAGTTGCTAATAAGGGCATCCGTTCGGGTGGCTACACGTGCGGCAGCGCTACTCTCCATTATGGAGTCTCCCAGCCTCCAAGGGTTGCGCCTTGGAGGGTTTTGGGGGAGGTTGGCTATCGGTATAACACAACTGCACCCATTGTTTGTGGCTTTCGACACAAACACTTTTCTTATATAGCGGTTCGGAAGGACTTGGCTTTAGCCCATTACCGCTTGGGTCGTATCCCTTCTCACACTGGGAAGGCAGGCCCTCTAAAGATAATGACAAGTTCTCATACACCCAAGATCCATTTGATAGGCAAGGGGAGAGGATACTTTTGTAATTAAATTTGGGTTACAATCAGGCACATGCAAGCAATCAAAAAGATGAATCAAGCACGGAGCAAACAGTAGTTCATTTTAAGCACCAAGCCCAAATATGCCTAATTTAGTGAAAAAAACCACAAATCTTGGACCGATCAAACCTGCAACAGATATGTCAGTAGTTTGATAACCTCCTTTCTTGGACAAATCGATAAGATGCTGCGCAAATACCCAGTTAATAGCCAAAAATCAAACTGGAACTGAAACAGGCTTGAAAACAACAGAACTTACCAGATGCGATTCACTGCTGATAAAAAATGACCTCTATTATATCAGAGGTGAAAGACTGCAGATCATATGCGATGCAGAAAAACACAGGATGCGACGCCTGTCAGCTCATAAGCGACGCAGATTGGCCAGAAGCGATCGGTTGAGGGCCAAATGCGAACAGTATCTGCAAAAACACAGCCGACAAACAAAACCCTGGTGTAGCAGGTGATCATTATCAGTCCATAAGCGATACCAATGAATTCAAAAGCGGCTTCTGTTGACTCATATGCGATCCCAATATACCCAAAAGTGACCTGTTGCAGGACGAAAGCGACCTGTATCTGCAAGTAAAAGCTAAAACCCTAACCTACACAGGCGATCACTATTAGCTCATAAGCGACATAGATCAGTGTAAAGGTGGGTGCTATTGGATCAAAAGCGACACGAATATATGCAAAGGCGGCCACTGTTATGTCAAAAGCGACCTGATTATGTGTATAAGCGGCGGCTGTTAGATCAAAAGCGGTGAGTACTGTCAAAGCAGCCGCAAACTTAACAAGCGAACATTTTAAAATCAAAAGCGATACTTTTTACCTCAAGCGACGACTGTTTGTTCAAAGGTGATCCAGAGAGGAAAATGCAGCCTGTGCCAGCTTAAAAGCGACGCAGAAATTGAGAAGCGGTAGATTTTCGTTCAAAAGCGACCAGAATTTTCTGCGAGCACCTGCAAAATCTGATCTTCAAAGAAACAACTCCAAAAAAAAATGAAGTTAATCAGGGACGTGAGTCCCACCGGGCGTGCCAAAATGTGATAGGTGAAAGTCAGGTGTGGAAGATCAGACATAGTCATGAAACCCTAACCCTACCATCATCAAGGAATCTAACCTAAATGAAATCAAAAGAACAATGCAATTCAAGCATAACATCACCTAGACCGTGTGATTCCTTGTTTGAGAGAGAGAGATGTGGACTGCTTCTTCAACAATAAGCAATTACAAAGCTGAAAGCTGCCATTGATGGATGATAAAAGCTCAAATGCTCAAATGCTCAAGATGATAATGTAGGTGCTATATGATTGCTGGATTACTAGATTGCTGGATTGCTGGATGTCTAAATTGCTGGATTGCTGGATGTCTAGATTGCTGGCTGTCTCATATGGAATGAAAGGGTGTTTATATAGAACTCAACCAAGATCAATCAACGGTGGAGATTCAGAGGCTATGTGAATGGCTAAGATTGAAAGTTACTAAATTTAGGTCTAGTTAGTTGTGCATGTGAAAGATTTTAAATGAAAGTTGTCTTACAACACATGATGAATGGGAAATGGACAAGTGTTGAAATGTGATAAATGATGAAGGCTTAATTCAAATAAAGTATTTGAATTAGTTGGGATATGAGTTGGATATTAATTAAATAAATAAAATTTATTTAAATAATAGGATAAATGCATAAAATGAGATAAGACATGATGTGGAATTAATTAAATAAATACAATTTATTTAATTAATTGGCTAAGTGAATGGGAGAAGGATTTAATTAAATAAATAAAATTTATTTAATTAATTGGCTAATGGATTAGTGATTTAACAAGGTGTTGCTAGACATGGACAAATTTAGGTGTCTACAGGTTGGACTGTGTTTAGGTCATCCAAGGACGTGTTTTTCCAATTTCTAACAAAATTTACATAATCTGGAGCATGCTTCCCATTAGGATTGCACTTTTTTCAATGAAAAGTCAAAAAAATTACCACCATAATCTTAAGCTCTCTATTATCTATCTAACCATATAATTGTTTTCACATTTTGAGTATATTAAGGGTTTCATCTTTAATTTATTTTGTTAGTGCATTCATTTTTTGTCAAAAAATAGTGTCTAGTATTTTTGACCTTTTTTAACCGTTCATCAAAATTTCAAATAAGTTACATTTTTAGAAACTAAACTCCATTCTACATGTGTTTAAAAAAAAATTATTTTCGATTAGTTTTCAAAAATTTTAGGGGGTAGGACGCTCAATTTTCTATTTTTCAAGATGTGTCCACTTTGAAATTTACTAAACAATCAATTATTCATAAAAAAATTATCAGTAAAATCAGGGATAAACTACATGGTGTTAGCTAATTTCTCACCAAAGAGATTTTTGAAATACTAAAAAAAAGTTAACATTTTAGGGGGGAGTACACAAAATGCTATGTTATTTTTTTGAGAAAAATAGGACCAATTTGTGTGCTCCCCCTTTTTTAACCCCTTAATCTCAACCATTTTTTAAAAAAAATAGTAGTTTAGAAACTAGATTCGGAGCACTACAACTCTTGTTTTTGTTGTATCTTCAGATTTTAAATGTAACTATCTTCAATTTCTCATCCAACAATAATGTTTCTTTATTTTAGACAAAAAAAGTGGCATCTTAAGACCCCCTTTTGGTCCCTCATCTTTGTGCACTTACCCACATATTTCAATTAGGTCTGTCCTAATGAAGCGTGTGCATTAAACACACAACATTACATAGGTTGGCACTAAACACTTCTGCGATGGAAAGAAGTGAAAGTGGACCATATCAAGGGATAACTAGGACACAAATTTGTATCATCAAGCTGCTTATCACATCAACAATCCACGAGGTACCTCTATAAATAATGTTAGCATGCTAGGTCAACCAAGCTTGAGCTAACGATCACATCCATGCTTCTCCAAGTCTAAAAACTTATGTGGACTAGAGAGAGACACTCCATAGCACTCACACACCTTCTCAGAACATTCAACATCATCAAAATTCTTTGCCATACTTCTATAACCAACTGAATCAAAAAATGTTTTCATTATACACATCAGGACCCGCTGTTACTGATCTCCAACACAAGAACTAAACTTGCAGAGCATCCCAACACTAGAAACTTCAAGGGAAGATTGATGTAGACTATATAAGCACATTCGCAGATCTACATGTCATGAAATCTCAATGTGAAGAAATGCGGAGAAATCTCATTTCTCCCAAACAATCTTCTTCATAGTCAAATACTCCATCCATCACATCTTCTACTTCTGCATGATCCATAACCTGAAACTCGAGATATAATACCTCTTAACACCTCTGACCAACACTTCCAAATCATATAATCATATCTTCAGTTAGGAAGAAATTCAGAGCATAATATTGATGGTAACTCTATAATACTACATATCTTTTTATCAAATTTTCTCAAAAGAACTTCTAAACCAAGTGAACCATTTGCTGGGACTTGACATCAATGACAACACCAGAAAGTTTCTAACAATCTCCCCCTTTGTCATTGATGGAAACACCAACTCTTTTGAAAAACCATCAAGACCAAAAGTAGCTCTTAGTCCCCATGACATAAACAACTCTTACTCTTCACACACTTGTCTGTAGAATGGTTTTTCAATCTCTTTGACTCTCTCTCCCCCTTTAACATCATTGGCAAAGGAAAACAACACCAGAAAGTATATGTTTCATTTTTACTGCTCTCACTTTTCTTCACTCTACCTCTTAAGATCATAGGATGTACTCCATCTGACTATATCAACTAATAGTATCTCTACCTACTCCCCTTGAGAGGTAGCCTTCAACATCAGTCTAGGTTCATAAAAATGTATCTTGAAATACTTCTTGGACAGAGGCATACATTTATGCATCTAGTTAAGAGGAGGGGTAATAACTCCTAACTTCTATTGGAGATACTCAAAAGTATCCTTAAGGAGAGCCTTTGTAAATATGTCTACAACTTGATCCTTGGTAGGAACATACTCCAACTTCACCTCATTCTCTGCAACCTTTTCTCTTAAGAAGTGATACCAGATTGAAATATGCTTTGTCCTTGAATGCAGTACCAATTTTTTTGAAATGTTGATAGCACTTGTATTGTCAGATGGGATAGGAAGAGGTTCATCATATGTCACTTTGAGATCCTTCAATGTCTACTTCATCCATAACACTTGTGTGCAACAAGATGTTGTTGTAATATATTCTGCCTATGCAATAGATAATGATACTGAGTCCCACTTCTTACATAGCTAAGAGATAAGTCTTCTTCCTAGAAAGAAAGTACCACCACTTGTACTTCTTATGTCATTTGTACATCCTACCCAATATGCATATGTATATGCACTCAAGGAGAAATCAATATCCTTGGGATACCATAGGCTAAACTCTAGAGTACCTTTCAGGTATCTGAATATCCTCTTTACTGCTACAACATGTGACTCTTTGGGATCAGCTTGGAATCTAGCTACAAGACAAGCTTGGGATCAACATGTGACTCTTTGGGATCAGCTTGGAATCTAGCTACATGGGATATTTGTAACCCAAGGAAGGAGTTCATTTCCCCACTCATTAACATTTCAAATTCCTTTTGCATTTCTTCTAAAAATCTCTTGGACATATGTTCATTTCCTCCAAAGATTATATCATCTACATACACTTCTACAATCAAGATTTGATTTTCTTCAACTTTGAAGTATATATTGCTATTTACAGTGCCATTTTTGAATCCTTGTTGTAGCAGGTACCTATCCAACCTTGTATACCAAGCTCTAGGAGCCTGTTTGAGTCCATATAATGCCTTCTTCAATCTACAGACCATATTTGGATCATATTATAATTGAAAGCCTTCTAGTTGCTCAATATATACTTCCTCTTCCAATTCTCCATTTAGGAATGCAAACTTCACATCCATCTGATAAACTTTGAAGTCCTTATGAACTGCAAAGGCCAGGAACAATCTAATGGCCTCCAATCTTGCCACTGGAGGAAATGGTTCCTCATAATCTAGTCCTTCCACTTGTGAGTAGCCTTTACACACCAGCCTGGCCTTATTTCTAACTTATTCCCCATACTCATTCAATTTGTTCCAGAAGACCCATTTGGTTTCTATCACATTCTTGTTTGCTAGTCTTGGGACAACTTCCCAAGTTTGATTCTTCTCAATCTGCATCAATTCCTCTTCCATAGCCTTGATCTAGTGCTCATTCTTGCATGCTTCAGTCACTATTTTGGGTTCTATTTGAGACAACAAGCACAAATTTATATGTTCATCTTCCATACCAATACTTCTCCTTGTTAGAACACCTTTGTTCTTGTCTCTAATGATCTGATCTTCATAATGATTCTTCTGTACATACTTGGGAGTCTTGGGAATCTTCTCCAAAGCATCTTTTTCATTTACTTGCTCCTCCTTTTTCTTTTGTTCCTCTCTTTCTACTCCTCTACAATGGTTCTCATTTGATTCATATCCTTCTAATAGCACTGACCTTTGGTATGGTTCTTCATCCATTTTTACATTTGCACTTTCCACTAATCTCTTCAGTCTCTTGTTGTAGCACCTGTAAGCCTTTCTCTTTGTAGAATATCCAAGGAAGATTCCTTCATCTGACCTTGTATCAAACTTTCCCAAGTTCTCTTCATCTCTCCTAATGTATCTTTTACTTCCAAACACTCTAAAGTATTTTACAGTAGGAGTTCTTCCATATCATAGTTCATATGGAGTCTTTAAGCTGTTGACCCTGGTTTGCACTATGTTTTGTATGTAAACTATATTGTGGATGGTTTCTCTCCAATAGATATCTGGTAGATTTTCTTCTTTCATCATTGTCCTTGCTTCTTCCTAAACCATCCTATTCTTCCTTTCCACAACTCTATTCTGTTGGGGAGTCTTACGTGTTGTCAAATGCCTTTTTATTCCATGATCTTCACAAAAGCAATTACACTCATTAGAGGTGAACTCACCACCTCTATCAGACCTTAAACACTTGACTTTCAGATGAATTTCATTTTCAACCATAGCCTTAAAATATTTAAACTAATCTAGAGCTTCTGATTTTTCTTTGAGAAAAGTTACCCAAGCCATTCTAGAGAAATCATCAATCAATAACATGAAATACTTATCACCTTGAAAGCTTCCTACTCTTGTAGGTCTGCATAGATCTATATGCACTAACTCCAGAGGTCTGGTGGTAGAATATTCTTTGATCTTGAAATTCTTCCTTGTTTTCTTCTGAATCTGACATTCCTTGTAGGTTGCATTGATAAGCTCTGTAATCCTTAGAAAATCTCTCAAGGCTTGAGCAGAGTTGATCTTCACTAAATTGTCAAAGTTAAGGTGACCCATTCTTCTATGTCATAGCCAACTTTCATTAATTTGACTCATAAGGCACACACTTTTAGCACCTCTGAGTTGATAAATATTTCCTTTTGTCCTTGTTCCTGTAGCAATCAGAGTTCTGGAGTCTTCTTTTCTGATTTCATAGACACCATCCTGAAACACAAGATTATATCCTCTGCTACACATTTGTCCTACACTAAGAAGATTGTGTTGGAGGCCCCTAAAATAAAGGACATCATCTGTATTGTTCTTGCCATCAAAATTGATTGAACCTCTTCCACAAATCTTAGCAAATGCATCATCTCCAAACTTAACAAACCCTCCATCCAACTTCTCAAGCTTCACAAACTTATTATTATCATCTTTCATATGATTTGAACATCCACTATCAATTCACCAGAGATCTTCCTCCTCTCTTGCATGAAAATAAGTAACCAATGCTCATTTAATGTGGTGTCCTATCTCTAGAGAAATGTCCTTCATACATCTGCTAGGATTAGTAGAATCAGTTCCAATATTCAAAGCCATAAACAAGCACTCATTACCAACATCATCTAGATAGTCAAACTCATCATCAGATATGCTATCATCTTCTTTAACACAATAACTTTTCTTGAATGATTTACCTTTGTTCTCCTTGTATTTGTCATTAGAGATTTTGATTGGACATTTAGAAGCATAATGACCTATATTTCTATAGCTAAAACATTTGAAAGGTAACTTACCTCTATATTTTCTAGAGTCCTTTTTCAACCTAGTCACAAAATTTGCTTCCACTTCATCAAGGTCATCTAAATCAGATTCAACATTCTTTTCTATCTTTCTAGCCTTAAAAGCAGTTTCTTTTCTTGCATCATCTTGACCAAATTCTCTTTTCTCAAAAGTAGTTAGAGTACCAAACATTTTATCCCTAGCATAATTATCCAAATTTTGAGTCTCTTCAATAGCATAAACTTTAGCACTATAAGATTTAGGAAGAGTTCTTAGTACCTTCTTTGACACTTCTTTTTCCTCCAACTCTCCACCAAGACCATTGATGGAATTGACAATTTCATCCACTCTCTATGTGTAGCTTGCAATATTTTCATCCTCTGACATCCTTATGTTGGCAAGAGACACCACTTCGCATGACAGGTGTTGTCATTGATGGAAACTAAGACTATTCCACTCATCTGCATAACATAATTTATTCATACTAGAAGTCAGAATCATAATTTATCTAAGTCTAGGTAGCCAAAGACAAAGCATGTGACAAGGTCTGATATCTTGGTCCGGATCTCTCTGGTAGTAAATAAGAGTATGCTGCAGATCTAAAGGAGTCATAAGGATTGTCAGGGCAATCTAAATCCAGAATTTTAACCTCGAGTGATGAAGGACTCAAAAGTTATTTGCATCTGAGTATGGGGTTACAGTTTGATAGTGCAAACAACAGAAGAATAGGCTGACCTTGTAATTGATCTTGGTTCTAGATAAATGGAATTTGTCAGATGAATGATTTGTGATGATCAGTGATAGTGGCTGACATGATTGATGATTTGTGAATGATAGTTTTGGTTTGCATTACAAGTTATGCATGGATTTAGCTAACAGAGCAAAGTCTTCAACAAATTTCTAAGTGTTCTTGAAGCTGACTGAAAAGTGATTGAATATCATGATGTAGATATATATAGATGATGGATTTAAGTGATTTGGGTGTGGGTGTGATGCGACTATGGAATAAGTACAAAAAGGGTAGAGATCTAAGGTTTAGATGTTAGCAGAACAGTAAACAGTGCAAAGTTAGGATGTGTATCAAGTTAGTATTCTGTACTTAACTAGAACCGAATGCTTGCATTGGTGGATGCTAATTATCAATTCAAAATATTCTTTCTATAGGTAGTAAGCCTTCTGTAGGCAGTGAGCCTTCTTTTGACTAGTGAGCTCTGGGCAGTGAGCCCAAATGCATGTGCATTCCCAATTGTAATACTTTTAACAGAGTATAATCTTTGTGGGTTAACCACCACTGTAGTTTTCCCCTTAACTAGGTTTCCATGTCAAAAATTTTGGTGACAAATGTGTTATTTCTACTTCTACTCATGTGTTGTTGATTCTTCCTTTTCATGATAACATTATTAATCTATTAATGAAGTAGTAAAGAGGAATTAACTACTGCAAGTTTTAAAGTTTTAAGACAACTGATTCACACCCCCTCTCAGTTGTCACCTCTAATTCCAACAATTGGTATCAGAGCAAGGTTCCTTAAAAGAATCCTAACAGCTTGAGGAAAGATCTTGGAAGGAGTTTTCAATGGGTTCACTCAAAGATCAACTTTGGTTGGCACTAGAAGATCTTGATCAGTCGAAATCAGAAGTAGCTAACTTGAAAGATAAGCTCAAAGATGTCGATCATACCATTGAAATGTTAAAAGATAAATTAAAGAAATCAATGGAAAAAGGGAAGGAACTACTTCATCAGCTAGCTGATCTTACTGAAGAAAATGGCACGAATGAGGCTTTGGAAGAAAATAAAAAGGATTGTGAGAAGCTGACAAAAGAATTTTCTATTCTAAAGCATGAGATGGAGTCTGGGGTAATGAGACTAACCAAAGAAATTGAACAAAGGAACAAGACTGAAGAAGACCTAAATCAAACTTTAAAAGAAAGAACTGATGAATGCTACAGATTGGATAGTATAGCTGGCCATCTAAAGTCTGATCTACAAGAAAGCAGAGAGAATGAAAGAGATATTGAAAGGCAAATTGCCATTCTTAGACATGACCTAGAAGTTGCAAATGAATACAAGGAGAAGTTCAAGTTAAGCTCAGCCAAACTTGAAGCACTACTTGAAATTTAGAAAAGGGGTGATGACAAGTATGGTCTTGGATATGAGAAAGGTGAAAGCTCCAGATCCGGACAAAGAAATTTTCAACCAAGGAATGGGAGAAACAGGCCTATAAGACCTCCAGTAAGACAACCTAATGGTCAAAGATATCTATCATTCAATGGAAATTGCTTCAAATGCAATAAATTTGGTCATAAGGCTACTCAGTGTAGAGGTAGAGTAAATCAAAATGGTCCATCCTTCTCCGGTCAATGCTTCAAATGTAAGAGGTATTGTCATAGATCAAATGAATGTAGAAGTATGATAATGAATAACTCTAAAGGAAATGGTAACTCTTTTAATGGTTACTGCTTTACTTGCAATGGATTTGGACACATGGCTAATCAATGCAGATCAAGAGGAAATCAAGTATATAAGAAAAGAAATGTTGTGTTTTAATTGCAATAGATCTAGTCATATTGTAAGGTTTTGCAGAAGTAGGAATAATGGAAGAAGAGGTCCGGCAAACAAAAAACTGGATGAACAGACACAAGACAAAGGCAAGGGAAAAATTGATGTGAATGAGATCCAGGATGAAATGAGAAAGACATGGGTCAAGAAAAGTGTTGTGAATAATAATAATGGGTCCACACCAAAATCCGGTGTTGATAATTCCACCAAGAATTGAATTTGGAGCTCTAGCTTAGGGGGATCTGCACTGAAAATCAAATTCCCCCAGCCAGTAAGATGGTGCCTAGATCTAGCACAATGAGAGAAGATATTTTAAATTGTTTTAGAACTTTTGAAATAATTTTTGGAAGAAAAGAAGTGGATTTAATGATTTGTGGAGCAATTAAAAGTCAACTATGTACAAAAATAGAGCAACTGGATATGTTAGGGAAGATCATTTATTACAAAGACAAATTAAGTCTTGAGGAGCATAAAAGGGTTGCTCATTCTTCCTTTGAATCACTTTGCATTAGAAGAAAACAAAAAGAAAGGAAGTGAGGGAGTTCTAAGTTGAGAATATTCAAGAGTTGAAGTGTGAAGAGAAGTTCCAACCAAAACCCTAACCTATAGAACAAGGTACTTCTATTTTCTGTGAAATCTCTTGAAATTTCAATCTCTGCAAATGGATACAACTCTAGTTGTTGATGTAATTGAAAGGCCCCAACCAATATTTAAGAAGCACCCATACAAGTCACTTGAAGTGGAACTATTAGGTGCATTTTCTAGTGTCCCATATGGCGTAGTGCATGTTGAGGATATTAGGGCATACATCCACTATAGCATTGATGAATTTGGAAACCTAAAACTCTTGGATTTGTTTAACAACTACCTAAGGGATGATAGCTATAAATTGAAACCAAAATACAAATCCCTAGAAAGCAAATATTTTCTACAAGTCATTAAATTTCTGACATTTGATGAGAATGAGTGGGTTCAATATATCTTGAGTTCATATGGCTATTGAAACCATTCAAGATTACAAAGGACGTTATTAAGATCATAACTGTGTTAAATTTAACTGGTTGATTACCCATGATGAAAGATGTGAAAAACCAAACTGTTATCGACACAAATGGTGCGAAGTTTGACAAGAGAGTAATGACCATTAATGATTAGAACCGGATGTCAAGTTTTCATCCATGGTGATTGGCTACAAGGTCTACCACTCCAGCAGGGAAAAGTCTGTCTCTAGAACTACAATATATGTAGCCTATCAAATGTTAAAGGAGAATGTTGATTATGACCTATGTGAGCCGCTACAAAATTAGTTGATTAAGAATCTAAGCAAAATAAAGAGAGATAAGAAAAATACCTTCAAGTATGGTTCCTTCATTATATGTTTGTTCTTCTATTTTATGAATGAAGTTCCTGGAGTTCAAGGTGTAAACTAGACAAATGACAGGCCAGTTGCATGCCAAATAAGAAATCATCTACTCAGCCTTGGTGATTCCCAAGCTCAAAAGAAAGCCATTTGGGGTTACTTCAAAAAATTTCAAAGTATGATGCATACAAGAGAGAGAATCCCTAAGTCAGTTGTGGAGAAACATGAGAATGAAACATACTTTATGGTTGACATTGATCAGTACCTGATGGAGGCTGTGGAACCTAGAACCATATGGATTATGCTAATGGGCTATGAGGTTGATGAGAAATTTTTGGAAATGTATGCTCAACATCTCCTGAGAAAATCGAAAGACACATCTGTGGAAAGGTTTGGAACATATAAGGAGCTAAGTCTAAAATTGCATGTGGAGCTCAGACAGCTAGAGACCAAAAGGAAAGTGCAGAAGCAAGTTGAAAAGTATGCTGAGAGCATTGGACTAACCAAGAAAGCAGTAAATAAAAATAGAGAAAGAATTGAAAAGGCTGAAAAGGAAAGGCAGGACAAGAAATAAGAAGATGCTCTAGTGGAACCATCCTCCACTTCAAAGACTACTAGGAGCTCTGCTACTGCTTCTGTTTCACCTAAACTTACAAAACCAGAAGACGGATCATATGGTGAAGGAAGTAAAAGGAAGAAAACAAAGGCCTCAAGAATGCATGTGAACTCAAAAGATGATGAGGAGATGGAGATAGATGAAGATGTTAAAGAGATAAAATCCAAGAAAGCCAAGACTTCAAAGGCTTCTGAGGACCAGCCTTCTGAAAGAAAAAATGCAAGTAAAAAGAAAGAAACTGGTAAGGTTGCTATGACAATTAATGAAATTGTAAAAGCAATTATTGTTCATGGAAATCTAAGGCCTATCAAAGATTATTATGATAATTTTGATCAGGCAAATAAGAAAATTTTGGAAGATGCCACCATCATGTACTTGAAGAAATTCAATAGAGCATTACTAGAAATTTTACAAGAACTTCCTAAAAGTTTAAGGAAAATACTGGAGATGAGGAAGGAAGTAGCCAAGGCTAAAGATCTAGAACTTAGAGAATATGTCCTCTCCACTTTGTGTCTAGTAATGTCCAAAAAGGAAGCATATAAAATACTCAAAAAGATAAAAGATGATTTTAGAAGAAAGGTAAGGATAAACAAGCTAATGCTTGGGGAAACTAAGGAAATTGCAAAAGAAATAGAGAAAATTTTGAGGAAGTCCCTGGATAAAGATAAATATCATGTTGTCTCTGAGGAACAAGTTGAGGAAGGTAATCCTACAGTTCCAGAACTAGAAACCTTAAAAAAAGAAACTAGAAAATGAAATGATGACCAAGATGATACTCTAGATCCTTCGGAGCAAACCTATGAGGAGACAGATGATGGGATTGATTCATCAATTCTAGATGTTGAAAAAGTAAGCATCAATAAGCAACAAACTGAAATTGATGACTCCTCTGTTCCGGAAGAGGAGAAAATAAACAAAGAAGACACATAGATGGTGGACAAAATTGATGATGCAGGAGATACTCTAACTCCACCTAATCAATCTGGAAAAGAATATAATATTGCTACTACACAAAGCCCTCTAGAATAGGTAGCAAGTGGTGAAGTCAAAGAAAAGATTCCCACTCTAGATGGTACAGAGAAAGGTAAAGCAGAGGAAGAGAAAGAAGAAGGTAAGGAAGATAAAATAGAAGAAGATGGTGCAAATGTTGATACATCTAAACAAATTAGTCCTGATACCAACATTGACAAATCTCAAGGAAAGGAAGGTGGTTCAGGAATTGTGGCAAGAGACACTACAGATGTAGTAAAAAGTCTCTTGAGTAAAGAAATGCTTGAGTTTGATTAACCAGAGTTGTTTCAAGGACCGATCAACCTGGATACTTTCTCTCCGATCCAATTGATGAAGATAGCATCTTTCACACAAGCCAAGGCAAGAGAAAAGGTATTGAAATCTTACTTAGAGGACAATGAGCTGCTAGGCCTTGCATCTGGTATATTGAAGAAAATAATGCCAACATTTTAGAAGAATCCATCTGATTTTTCCTCTAGAAATCTAAAAAGCCTTGTAAATTCTGTAAGTACTCATTTCAAGTCCTTTAAAAAATTTGCAAAAGTTAAAGTTCAAAATGAATTTAATAGAAAAAGATTTGATGCACTTAAAGGCATGATTGGGATAGATAGAGTAGTGCTAGATAACAGTATAAAGAGTACTCAAAATGCTCTTTCAGAAGGAGGCAGTATATATAAATTTTGTTTATCTACTCCTAAAGTCATAGAGGATATAGAAGATAAAGTAAAAGACTCCAAATAGAAATTGTCAAGTATATCCCAAGCTTTTGATCCATTGACAGTATTAGTGGCAAGTAAGGAATGTCAAGCAATTAGTCTATTGGAAGAAATAAAGAAGTCGACAAGAGAAAAGGAGAACATTGAAGCAAGAATGGGTGAGCTCTGGGGACTGATTTCCACTAAGATAGAAGCAATATTCAATGATGTGACATAAGCCCAAATTGCTGCACAAATAGGTGATCCCATTGACCTCTAGAAGGCTGAAGCACAAGAATTTTTGTTTAATGGCCACATTATAACCTTGAATAGTATGAAGAAGAGTTGGGATACAGAGTTGGCCCAGCTGAAGAATATTTTTGGAGATGTACTTAAGTATATGTAAAATTAACTTAAGGAATGATTATACATATGCGACATTATATTCAACTTTTCTTTTGGGTGAATTTTGGTTTGCGGTTCCATCCTTTGCCATTGATGTCAAAGGGGGAGTGAAGAGTAGTGAAAAATGAGGAATCCAGCAAAGGGGGAGTTCCAGAATTAGTAGAGAGCATAAGAGTATAGAGTAAGGGGGAGTAACACTTAGTCATTTTTCACTAAGTGTTACCATCAATGCCAAAGGGGGAGATTGTTGGTAAGAGACACCGCTTTGCATGACAGGTGTTGTGATTGATGACAACTAAGACTACTCCACTCATCCTCATAACATAATTTGTTCATACCAAAAGTCAGAATCAGAATTTATCTAAGTTTGGGTAGCCAGAGACAGAGCATGTGACAAGGTCCGGTATCTTGGTCTGAATCTCTCTGGTGGTAAATCAGAGTATGTTACGGATTTGAAGGAGTCATAAGGATTGTTAGGGCAATCTAAATCAAGAATTTTAACCTCGAGTGATGAAGGACTCAAAAGTTATTTGCATCTAAGTATGGGGTTATAGTTTGATAGTGCAGACAACAGAAGAACAGGCCAACCTTGTAATTGATCTTGGTTCTAGATAAATGGAAGTTGTCAAGTGAATGATTTGTGATGATCAGTGATAGTGGCTGACATGATTGATGATTTGTGAATGATAGCTTTGGTTTAGGTTACAAGTTATGCACAGATTTAGCTGATAGAGTAGAGTCTTCAACAAAGTTCTAAGTTTTCTTGAAGCCAACTAAAAAGTGATTGAATATCATGATGCAAATATATATAGATGATGGATTTAAGTGATTTGGGTGTGGGCATGATGTGACTATGGGATAAGTGTGAAAAGGGTAGAGATCTAAGATAACAGTAAATAGGGTAGAGTGAGGATGAAGTGTATCAAGTCAGTATTCTATGCTTAACCAGAACTGAATCCTTGCATTGGTGGATGCTAATTATCAGTTCAAAATCTTCTTTCTATAGGCAGTAAGCCTTCTGTAGGTAGTGAGCCTTCTTTTAAGTAGTGATCTCTAGGTAGTGAGCCCGAATGCATGTGCATTCCCAAATGTAATACTTTTAATAGAGTATAATCTTTGTGGGTTAACCCCCACTGTAGTTTTTCCCTTAACTGGGTTTCCACATCAAAAATCTTGGTTCAAATGTGTTATTTCTACTTCTGCTCATATGTTTTCTTGCTTTTCATGATAACATTATTAATCTATTAATGAAGTAGTAAAGAGGAATTAATTGCTGCAAGTTTTAAAGTTTTAAGACAACTAATTCATCCCCTCCCTCTCAGTTGTCACCTCTAATTAAAACACCTTAGGGATTTAAACTTGGACTTTAGAATCTGCAACTTTTCTTGCTTGACCTTGTCATCTCCTTCATAGGTTCTTTCTAGCTTCTTCCATATCTCATGAGCAATTTTGTAACTTGTTAGGGGAAATTATGCGTGAATATCAAAAGACATCAATAACACCCATAACTCAATGGAATATAGAAATAAAGAAGATCTAAAATGATGAACAATACCTCAATAAACCACTTTACCTCATGGATTCCATTGGTAGCCTATCGCAAATGATCTTGTGTTCGAATATGCCCTCAGAAGGTGCACCTCCTTGCTATTCCAAGATGTCAAGTGAGAATGAGCTTCACAACAATGGTAATGGTGATATAGTAACAAGTTGATCGCAAGCGAATGTAATTTCTACAGAGTAACAATACTGAAAGCTTGGATGATTGAAATGGTAGAAGAGGGTTCAATTTATAGACTCATGAGAGAAGAGATCAATGGTTGAGAGAGAATAATAAGATCGACGATTGAGAAAGAATGAGAGACTATGCACAAAGAGAAAGAAGACAAGTGTCACACAAAAACTATTTTGAGTCATCTGTTTTTCTATTTATTGAAGATAAGATATGGTATCATAAAATAGAAAGATTTTTTCTATTTCAGGAGTTTTGGAATCAATTAGATGACTCATGGTTTGCTTTTGCATGTTTTGAGAGGAATTAAATAATAAATATTTAATTTTGTGTGCATGAAGAGGAAGAATTATTTTTATAAGATTTGGAAGATTCCTGTGAATTTAGAAGATAAGAAAGCAAATTAAATAAATAAATTTATTTAATTGTGTGTGCATGACTTGGAAGAATAAATAAAATATTTGATTGTATTTTATTTTTGAGAGATTGAGAGGATTTAAATAAATTTGATTGATTTATTTAAATTTAGAAGAAGAACTATCTTAATTAAATAATTACGAATTATATAATTGTTTGGAAGAATTAAATAAAATAAAGGATTTTATTTAATTATTGACTTTAGAAGAGGTAATTAAATATTTTGATATTTAATTAACTTAGAAGAATATGAATCGAATAAATAAATAAATTTATTTATTGATAGAGGAATAGAATGGAATAAATATTAAAAATATTTATTTAGATAGAGTCGCGTCATTTTTAGGTGTATACATTTTGCCCCTCTTTGATGCAATGCAGTTTACGACGTTGCCTCAAAGAATAAGAATTTCTAATAATGATACATGCCCCAGTTTGCCCCTAGTATAGGTTACAACGACAGGATGCCCCCTCGGGAAATTGAACGGGAAGAAGGGAGAAGGACGTGAGATGGACAATCTCACAATGAAGAAGGTGAAAAGTAGGTTAGAACGAAGAAAAACATGTCATGGTTTGGAGAAACGTGAAGAAACGGGCCCTAGGAAGTAGTCACGGTTGCCACATAGCTAGTTAGGGTACACTTGCTATATATAGGAGCTCGGTCCACAATCCTATTCATTTGCACACTTGGCTTTTGTTGATTGGTCCTTGAGAGTTTAGAAGAGCACTAGAGCATAGAGCAGTCGAGATAGATATGGATATTCCACGCGAGGAGTACCGCTTTGAGTGAGTTTGATGATTTGATCGGCCAGCTGATGCAGGACCACTGGTATGTAGTTCAAAAAAACTCACTTAGGGTCATTTATTAGCACAATAAATGCTAGGCAAAGTTTAACTAGGACAGATGCGCCGATTTGCATTTTGGCACATATGCACTCCAAAACTGTGCATATGATATTGTTCAGTGCATTTATAGTATGAAACGACACATATACAAGGTCTACGCATATACGGTATGGGTCAGCACATGCATCAAGAATCAGTGCATTTGATATGGGAAGCAGTGCATACATAAGTGCTACACATATATGGTATGGGTCAGTGCATCCATGACAAAACCATGCTTTTGATATGGGGTTGCGTATGTACTCAAATTGGCGGCACATTTGCCAGAAGTGGTGCATTTACTATGAAATGGTGCATGTACCTTCTGGTTTGGTGCATTTGCTTTAGGATAGTCAGTTGACTTAACAAAATTGACTTGATTGGCATCTTGCTCGATGCGTCAATCGATAAGCGATCTCTGAGATTACAAGAATCTAGTCAAGAGATGTTGTATGCTGTCTTAATCAATTTTGATATGTTAAGTAAATGATATGCTATTGTAGATAGTTTTGAGTAGTTATGCAGATTTGGTTCACGCATTTGCTTTGCCTAATTGCAGGAGGACATTCGAGATGTTCTTATGTCATGGGAGTAGTTTCCCTTACCATTGTTGCAGCGGTATATGTTGACGGAGATAGATCAAGAGGCTCTTGGTGCTATGGGTTTGGATTATGTTTGCTTCATGCCTGAGGTTCGTGCAAACCTCAGTTTGCTGACTACTGCTTTGGAGCAATTTCACAATGAGGATGGAACCTTTCACCTTCCTACTGGTGAGATGGCGATTACATTAGAGGATGTGTACAGGATTATGCACTTGCTGATAGAGGGTGAGTTGGTAGAGTACAATCCACAGCGAGATGCAGGACTGGCTGAGTGCAGATGAGTCTTTGATGACGTAGAGCTGGAGGGTTAGGTGATTACCTGGTAGGACATTCATGATTACTATGATTACTTCCTAGGGATAGTGGCTAGGTTGATTGGGGTGTTGTCTACCCCAATAGGAGGTCACATGGATTCCTAATTGGTTGGGGTCAGGTCATGGAGTAGATGATTACAGAGGGCACCCAGTTTGCATGGGGTATCTGTGTTTTGGCACACTTGTATCAAGATATGCATCAAGTGGTATACCATAGGGGTGCTAGTATGTTGGTAGGTGTCTCACTTTTATAGTTCTGGCTATGGGAGCATATTGCCATCACCTAGCTGATATGTGTATTTTCTAGGAAGAGGGGCGAGCCCTATAGTTATGGATATGCAGGAGTGATTTACCAGCACAAGTTGGGGAAGCTTGAGTACTGGATGCATGCGCTGGATAATGTGGATACCGTTATCTGGCACCCCTACCTGGAGTGTGAGCACTGGGATGATGAGGATGATGAGATGTTATACTGCTTTCAGATGCGGTGGCTCATTGGCAAGACACGACACATTATGGAGAGACAGATCGTTACCAAGGTGCGGAGATAGTTTGGCAGGAGACAGGGCATGCCCCAAGGATAGGCCCGCTTTGCAAGGACACATGCAGAGAGATTTAGATGGGGTCCAGTTGATTCTTAAGAGGAGGCACTAGTAGAGTTCCGGTAGACTCCCTATGTTTCTTGGCTAATGAAGAGAGAGATTATAGATGTAGGGATGACTCCGGATTATGAGGAGTGGTTCACCTCGCATCCTTTTCTGAGATACTCAGGGCCTAGAGAGCTGGTTCCTCAGTTGGATGAGGAGGACTCAAATGACAAGGATGGGGCAGGTAGGAGGAGGGGGAGATGGAGGAGGAGGAGAGGAGGATGGGGAGATGGAGATGATGGTGGGGATGGAGGAGGAGGAGGAGGAGGGAGACAGAGATAGAGGAGGAGAGCTAGGGAGGGTCCCTCCCAGTAGCAACAGGTAGTGCAGCCAAAGGTTGCACCACAGGTATAGGTTGGTTAGTAGATTGGCTAGTAGGGATAGAAGCCACCACCACAGCAGGTGCCCCGGTAGGTAGCCTAGCAGCAGGCTCCTTAGGCCCCTCTACCTGGCTGGCAGCAATAGGCTATTGTGACACTGCAGGGTCAGATCTAATAGTTTAGGGCACATCTCCAATCGGTAGAGTCTCAGAGAGAGTCAAATGCTCAAGTTTAACTAGGGTTGCCATAGAGTGAGATGTAGTAGAGGCGAGGGTGTGGGGCCTGAGACTAAAGAGAGATGCGGCTATAGCAGCCTTAGGTACAGATGGAGCCACCATATTTTTGGTGACACAGGTGCAGCAGGGACATGCCCAGATTCAGCAGCTGCAGACATAGCTCACACAGGTACATGACGATCTTGCTAGGGCCCAAGCTCAGATGCAGTACTATAGGGGATTGTACTATGGTGCCATACTAGCATATCAGAGGGCACCTAGCTTCAGGTGCTAGTCAGTGGTAGGTACTTCTTAGAGAGCAGGGGGTCATGATCTATAGCTTCAGTGAGGGGCCCACAGTAGTCAGGGGCCAGCAGAGGAGGGGATGGAGAGGGCAGTGTTGTGAGTAGTAGCTCACGGCAGTAGGGCTAGCTCACAGTTGCATTTGTACAAATTTTGGCTTATGCATATACTTTTTTGATGGCTCAAATAGCTGGATATGCATATACTTGTATCATTTTTGTATTGAGATATGTATCATTATTTATGTGATGTATACACTGTATATGACATTGACTCAGAGATGGTTGATATTATACACTTGGACATGTTTTATTTGATATTTATATGATGATGATGTAGCTATTAATGTTCTCTATATGTAGTTGTTTATGCTATATGTTATGGATGCATTCTATCTTTATGGTGTTTTATATGTGATGTACATGTTTATTATGTCTATATGATGCTACATGATGGATGCACATTATTTTTGATTCTATGACTCTAATATGATTATGATCTAATGCAAGCTTAAGATGATTTTTGATATGCACCTAATATGTAAATGCAAATGGTACCTATATGATTATGCAGTTCATCTGATGAGATTTATCTATGTTTTTTATTTTTCTGCCAATATTATGTTATGATGCAAGTGTATATGAATGATCTGATGTACTTATTATGTATGCAAATGATTTAATCACGTTAATGACTATCTCATGTGATATGATATGCAATTTATGCTATGTTTTTGCTATATCCAAATGTACTCAATTGACACAGAAATGACACAATGATAGATAGAAGACTGACTGATGGAAGAATGACTCGATAAAAGGACTTACAAGCCTTTATGTTTATTGATACTCTACATTTTGGATCTTTTATTGCATGGGATATGGATGCAAATGGATGCGATGTGGATGTGAAATGGTTTGCCATCTTGAGTTTGCAAGTATTTTGAAGTGCTTATTTCATCTTTGGGCATTTTAAAATGTTGTAAGAAGATACAAGCATCTAGGTATAATTGAACCGAGATGACCTAAGTATCACTTACATGGATTTTGATATAGCAAGCTAATAAAAGCATCTAGTCAAAATTGAATCTAGATGACCTAAGTATTTCTTGTGTAGCAACAGACAAGGATTGCCCCCGCTCATGTTAGACCTTTGATGTCCTCGATGATCTTTTGCCAATCATGTCATTAGACAAGGCTTCACATTACTATAGATTAATCCACAAACAACAAACATAGAAAATGATTATGCCCCCATCATAGCATCTCTAGTTTTTAACATCCTCGAGCAGCATAGGGAGACATAATAACAAAAATCAAGACTCTGTAAGTTAACCTAATCAAACACAAAACATTCTTGCATTTAGATGTGTCATTCTTGCCATAATTTAGATGGAATCAGTTTGAATGTTTTAGGTACTTGTTTGCTTTGCGTTGGATAGGTTGATGTCTTGCGTCAAGATTTCTGTTTGGAAGCATGCTTTTGCTTGTGCTTGTATGCATGCCTGGTAAAATAGACCCTAAGGGACTGACCTAGTGCCTCAGAGACGCATTGCTAAATGGTCTTGCCTACGTGACGATGGAGAGGCAACGTAGTTCGGGATTGACCCTGTGATACCAACAACAAACACCATGCTAGGCTGACACTGTGGATAGGATAATGGATGGGACTTTAGCTGGTAAGGTGACAAATGAGATAAAGTATCAAGCCCATGATAGGTTATCATTAGGTTGCACAAGGTGTTTTATTATGGAATGGATATGGATTGGACAAGAAATGATGGTAGGAAGAATGGACACAGGGTGATTGGTTTCCCAAAGAAGGAGAAGGTAGTTCATCACAAGTAATGCCTATTTACCAGGTTTTCACCACTTGCTTTTATTTGCACGAAAGCTAGAAGTACACATGATGCCTGTTTGCCAAGTTTTCATCATGGTACCTATCCAAGGCGCTTGTTTGCCATGTTTTCACCAAAGGATGATTTTTTTGTTGTTTTTCCATTTTTTTTATTCTTCTTTTTTTTTTGAATTTTTTGCCCCCTTTACATCGGGGTTCTCTTAGGTATAGAACCGGTGAAGATGCATACCATTGATTGGGTCATTGAATAGCTTACCCTTTGATGTTGCTAATTGATATGCCCCTGATCCGTATGCAACAATGATGACATAAGGACCAAGCCAATTGGGCTCAAACTTATCTTTCTTTTCCCGATCTTGTTGATTGTGGGGATTTTCCTTAAGCACTAGATCACCAACATTGAAGACCCTTGGATGAACCTTGTGATTGTAACTTCGTGACATCCTTTGTTGATACGCTTTGAGATAGTTAAAGGCATGTTGCCTTTTCTCTTCCAACAGTTCTAACTCTTGCAGTCTGGAAACTCTGTAGTCTTCATCAGTAATGAGACCCTTTAACGACACCTATAAGGATGGTAACTCAACCTTGATTGGAAAAATGGCTTCTGATCCATAGACAAGGACATATAGGGTAGCACCTATGGGAGTGGGTATATTGGTTCGATAGGCCCACAGAGCGGGATTGAGTTGTATGTGCCAATCACGGCCAACATCGTTGACAGTCTTCTTGAGGATTTTCAAGATTGTTTTGTTGGATGCCTCTGCCTGGCCATTGCCTTGTGGATAGTAGGGGGTGGAGAAATGGTGTTAGATTTTGAATTTGTCACAAAGCTCTTAGACATCCTGGTTCTTGAAAGGTCTTCTATTATCCATGACAATGGATGAGGGAATTCCGTATCTACAGATGAGGTAATTGAGGATGAATGAGGAAATGTGTTTGCCTGTGACATTTGGTGAGGGGAATGACTTCAATCCACTTGGTAAAATATTTAGTGGCGGTTATTATGAACTTGTGGCCGTTGGATGATGGCGGGTGAATTTTGCCCACAAGGTCAAGTCCCCATTGACAAAAGGGCCAAGGTGTTGTTAAAGGTCGTAACTCTTGAGCTGGTGCATGTATCAAGTTTCCATGTATCTAGCACTACTTGCATCTCTTCACAAACTCATATGAATCCGTTTCCATGTTTGGCCGATAATATCTCAAACGCATGAGTTCCTTAGCTAAAGAAGGACTGCTAGAGTGTGTTCTGCAAATTCTGTCGTGTACGTCTCGTAAGGTGGTTTGAGATTCTTCCCGTTCTAAACATCAGATCAAAGTACCATCCAGACCTCGGTGGTATAGGGTATCAACAATAATGGTATAACAAGAGGTTTGGTGAATGAAAGTTTGGCATTGGTTATAAGATAAGTTAGGTGGTAGGGTGTTATCCTTGAGGTAAGTGTAAATCTTACCATACCAAGGTGAATCAGATATGACTAATAGGCATATGGAGTGGGTTTCAGGAAGATCATAAGCTGGTTGTATAACTGTCTCAACCAAGAACTCATACCGTGACTCATTCTCTAGGATCTCAAGGAGTGAGGCAATGGTTGCCATAGCATCTGCCACTTTGTTTTCAATGTGAGGTATTTGCTCAAAGGAGATGATCAAAAAGTACTCTTTAAATTCATTGACCATCTGCTTGTATGGGATTAACTTGTCATCTTTGGTCTGATAGTCATCATTAACTTGATTGATTACCAGTTGAGAATCACCATAGATATGTAGCTCTTTGATTTTCCATTCTGTTGCCAATTTGAGGCCAATGACCAAGGCTTCATACTCTGTGACATTGTTTGTGCATGGGAATAATAGACAATAAGACTTAGGTATGGTGTCGCCACGAGGAGTGACCAACAAAATTCTTGCCCCCGATCCATGGTTTGTATAGGACCCATCAAAGTAGAGTTTCCATGAGTGTGTTGTGATACTAAAGATGGATTCATCTGGAAACTTGAATGTCATTGGTGTGGTATCCTGTAATGGTGTTTCTACTAACTAATCAATAATGATTTGTCCTTTGATAGCTGTCCTTTCTACATACTCAATGTCATATTCACTTAGGAGCATTACCCACTTAGCTAGGCGACCTGTGAGAGCTACTTTGCTTAATAGGTACTTCAATGGATCTATCTTTGCAATAAGCTTGACTGAATGTGCTAGCATGTAATGTTGTAGGTTTTGGGAATCAAAAACCATAGCAAGACACGATCTTTCTATCTGAGAGTATTGCAGTTCGTAGCCCACTAATGTGTGACTGATATAGTATATAGCCCTTTCTTTGCCTTCATGATTTTGTTGTGCTAATAGGGTGCCTAGAGCTGTCTATGTAGCAGATATGTAAAGTAATAGTAGCTTACCTTGGATAGGCAGCATGAGAATAGGAGGGTTCATGAGATACTCCTTTAGTTTGCCAAATTCTTTTTCGCACTTCTCATCCCATCTAAATGGAATTTTTTTATGCAAGAGATGACTGAAACGTTGGCACTTGTCTGCTAGTTGTGATATGAACCAATGGATTGCTTGTAACTTACCCTGTAGCGACCACAATTGAGTGATGTTCTTAGGTGGTGGCACTTCCATGATGGCCTTGACTTTGGTAGGATCAACTTCTATCCCATTTTCTGATACAATGAAGCCTAGGAGATTACCGGATGTGACTCCAAACACACACTTCTTTGGGTTCAACCTAACTTTGAATTGTTCTAGTCTCTGAAAGACTTTCTCTAGTACATCAAGGTGGGATTCTCTTGTGAGTGATTTTGCAAGGATATCATCTACGTAGTCCTCCATTGTTACATGCATCTTGTCAAGGAAGATAGTTGTCATAGCATGTTGATATGTTGCTACTGCAATCTTTAACCCAAATGGCATGACATTCCAGTAGAAGGTACCCCCTGGACAAGTGAAATCTATTTTATGTTGGTCTTCTGGTTCTATCCTAATTTGATTGTACCCAGAGAAACCATCCATGAGAGAAAGCATGGTGTGTCCTGCTGTCAAGTCGACTATGATATCAATATTAGGCAACAGAAAGTCATCCTTGCGGCAAGATTTGTTAAGATCTCAGAAATCATTACATAGTCTGACTCTTCCATCAGGTTTGGAGACTGGCACTGTGTTGGATACCCACTCTAGATAGTCTATTGCTTTGATGAATCCTACATCCAGTAGTTTCTTGAGTTCTTCTTTCACTAGTAGTGCAATGTGTGGATGCATCTTTCTGAGCTTCTGCTTGACTAGTTTGACCCCTGGATCTAGTGGAAGATGATGTAGAATCAAATCTAGATCTAAACTAAGCATGTCTGCATATGACCAAGCAAAGTTGACTTGCTTTCTCTTGAAGAATGGTATGTGGTGCAGGAGCACCCTCACATCAGGGTTTATTTGATCTTCAAGATGTTTGATGAGGTCCTTGAGACCATTAAAAGTTGTAATATGGCTTGTAGTCATGCTTATAGTGGACTATGTCCAAAAAGCTAGTATCTATTTTCTTGTTGAAGTTGTAGTCCTCAAGAGGACAGTATTGTGGCAAAAAGGCAGTCATTAAAGTCATTTAAGTTTTTAATGTTTGTAATCTTTTAGAATCATACCAAAGGTTTAGAAGTAGGTTATAACCTTGTTCAAAGGTTAGAAAGCATTGTTAAAACATAAAAAAAAACATTGTCAAAGACAAAAACAGCCGGTGAAGTCCAAGAATAGATAGTTTCTAAAACTGTCATCTAGTATTGCAGTTAGAAAGCAAGTAAAATTCGATGGTTGAGGAGTTTTTTTGGAATCCCAAACAACTCCAAGCTTGGTGGAAGGCTATTTGAAGCCAAAGATAACTCATTGTATTCATTCCATTCGGAGGATTAGGAAGAAATGATAAAAAGAAGATTGTTTTTGTTGTTTTACTATTTTTTCTATTTTCAGTCATTGCTTTTTGCCGTACTGTATGACTATACGGCACTGTCATGATCTCCTTTTGTGTTGCATGTGTAGAGGGGTGAGATGACTTCCAAATGCAATTAGTTTGGAGTCTTGGCAATAGATAATAATGAAGATATGCATGTTTTCCCAAAACTGCTTTGTGGTGACTGTTTTCTAAATTTGCACTTTGCAATAGTCTGTACCTTTCAATTGTACGGCGTTGTCATGGGGGGTTGAATGTTTGGAGGTGAAGGATGAAGTGTTAGCTTGGGTTTGAGCATGGTTTGAGACCTTGATAATATACTAGATGAAAGATATCATTTGTTTCTCACAAACTAATTATTTTTAGAAATTGTTGTCTCCTTCACCAATACACTGTTTCCTGCAAGAAGCCATACCTGTACGGCCTGGTGGGGGTTTGAATCTTGGATGGTTGATTAGGGTAGAAAGTTATTTGCCCCTTGCAAGTAGTTTGAAGGCTTGACACTACATTAGGAGGGAGAAATTGATTGTTTCCTATTGACTATCCCAAAACCCTGAGTAGGGTATCTCTGAGTAGCCGATGGGTATTCCTTCTTTTTATTGATCTTTCCTTGTTTCTAATCAATGGAAGGGGATGTGAAATAGGTTGTCCATAGCCTTGTGAAGGTTGCAGGGATAGGAGATTAGTATGGTGAGTGTGGGCATGTGAGAAACCCCTGCAAATTCATGTGTTAGAGGATGAGAGGAGGACAACAGTCTGTCAAGAAGGTAATAGTTTTGTCTATCAAATTGTTGTTTTGTCATTGAAGGCAATCAAGTGTTAGGTATATTAAGTTGGTTGGTTATTTGGCATTGAAGTTGTGTTAATGGAGATCACCCCAAGGAGGGTACCCTGACTGTCTCCTTAGAGTTAGAAGTGTGTGGCTGTCTTTTATAAACAGTGTTGAAGATTGTTGTCCTGCATAGTGGTTGGATAGAGTCTCGATTGGGTCTTGGTTGGAATTAGGAGTCTTGGTGAGAGGTGTCAGGAAGTCCCTCACGTTGGTGTGGAGAATGTGTGTTGTTTTGAGTTAGAACCCTACCTTAAGAGAAGTTTAATCTCTGTCAAGAAGAAAATAGTGAAAGGTTCCATTGAAGTATTGAACCATGAAATTGCTGACCATGATGCTCTGCATCAGTATGGACTTGGTCTTCTCTGGTGGAGATAAAGATTTTGCAAAGTGAATGATCTTAGGATTATCCTCTATTCCATTATTGATAGGTTCTATAGGTTCCACAACAATCTGCAACTTCTCCTGATGCATGTCGGTGGGGAGAGTATCAAGCCTTCCATCATCAGGTGCCACAATTGGGTTTTCACCATCGGATGTGTCCTTTCTTTTTACAATTTTGGGATCTGATACTACCGTAGAGTAGTTTTCACCATCAGATCCATTTTTGCTTTTTATGTTTTTTCAACTAGAAGGCTTGGCACCCTCTCCAAAGTAAGACATGGTGTTGAGTTCAATTGCGAAGCCAGCTTTATTATCTCCTGCTAGTAGGTGGTCCCTGAGTTCCATGTAGTCAATATAGGCATCATCATTTTGGAACATGTCTAGTTGCGGGGTGCCTTGTAAACCCCAATCGATAAGTTTAGGATGCACAAGGGGAAGGGAATTGAAAGATAGATCTAATTCGTTGATAGTTTGATTGGAAACATGGTTAGGATTCTGATTGGTAGGGATAGGATCTGAGATGGTACTTTCCTCCAGATTGTTTATTGTGATGGAACTCTGACCTAACTCATAAGTTGTGCTCTCAGGAGTTAGCAAATCAGCCTCTAATGGTCTATGCGTTAGTGTTTGTCCCTCATGGTAGGGGCTATATGTTTGAATGGTGTCAACTCCTTTGTCTTCATAGGAGTAATCTACGAGTTCCTCCCACTCATACTCATTGGAATCTGTCCCTGTCTTCTTGTAGAGCATGGATCTGTTCCACTAAACAAGCATTGGCCTTAGCTTTGCCTTTGTCCTTGTATCCCAACCCTTTTGTATTTCTTGCTAGTGAGGATGAAGAGGGTTGCATGGGTTTTATTATTCCTTCTTTTCTTAGGCCAATGGGAGCTTGTCTGTCATAACCCATTCTGTGTAGGATAGACTCACCACGCCCATAGATTTATGTTGGGACCTATTGTGATGTTCACAACATGCCCCATTTTACTCTTTAGTAAAATAAGGACCCCTGCTATGGCTTTTGTTTTTTGCTTTTCGGCTGTTGTTTTGCTTGGTGGTAAAGGGAAAAAGAGGTTAAAATTGCAAACCTTGTTAAAAATAGAGAAAAAAATGCATTTTAGTGCCAGTGCATAGTATGGTTGGATTCCTTATGTAAAATGAGCTAGGGTTGCTTTTTGAACCATCTTAAAATTCACCATATTTTGCAAGTTATGAGCATTTTGGTAAAATGTACAAGGGAAGTGTTTGTTGTTTGCATATACAAGTCTGTTTGTATATCAGGTTGCATATACAAGGCCCTTTGTATGCGAGTTTGCTTGTATACAAAGACCTTTGTATATCACTTTCCATATACAAAGTCATTTGTATATGCAAATGTCATTTTATACTTGGTCGCATGAGTAGTCGTGTTCATATACAAAGTTGTTTGTATGTCTTGTTTGCCTTGTATGCATTTGTTAATGTTATATTTGTACATACGAGGTGGACCCGAAATAGTTAAGAGTTGAAATGAATGTTTGGATAGGTCCATTGCATGTATGTTTTTGTTTGTATGTATCTAACAAACATTTGATATATACATTTGCAATGTGCAAGCTGCGGACCCAAAGGATTATGAAAAGGAGTTAAACTGATGTATGTTTGGCACTTGTATGTTTTTACATACAAACAAAATATACAAGTCAAGAGATACATACAACATTCATGTGCATCGGGTAGACCTGAAGAGAAAATTAAAAGGGGTTAAGTCCTTGTATATTTCGTGCTTTGTATGTTTCGACATACAAAGCCGATATGCAATGACTTATACATTGTGGCGGACCCGAAAGGTTATTAGAATTAGTTAAATCATTGTATAACTCCGCAATGTATATTACGAAATATACATTGCGTTATATACAAGAAATGGAACCCAAATGTTATAGATTAAAGTTAAGTGCTTATATGTTCTCCGCAATGTATATTTCATTGCATACATTGCATTTTATACATCATTCATATGCAAGCCACAGATTTGAAAAGACTATCAAATGGGGAGCAATCGTTGTATAATTCCAACTTGTATATCAAAGATACATTGTTTTACATACAAGCTGGATTCGAAATAAAAGTCCAATACAGAAAATTCTTTGTATGCATATGCATTTGTATGTTACGATATACAAGACAGAATTCAAACAGTTTGAAATCCGATTAATGCGATGTATCACGTCCGGCTTGTATATCAGAAGATACAAGGAATTAAATAAGCAAAAAGGGCAGGAAAGCGAAGCGATAGGATTTTTTAATCCATTTTTGGACCCCAAATGAATGTTTTGGTCAACGATAGTTGACCCAACTGGTTTTAACGATGTATATGCATTTTCCATGGTTTTCTGAGCCCGATGGCTGTGTTTGTGCATTTGGAACATGTTTTAATACAAATGTTTAGTTCTCCCTGCTAATTTATTGGACAATGGTGCTTATTTCCTATTTGTTTATTGCAGATCATTGGAGCGGCTTGGAGTAGCTGAGAAGATGTAGAGTTGCCAACCCAGGCGGCGTGCAGGTGAACACAAAGGCAGGGTTTTAAATGACGATGACGTCCTAGGCAGTGGGCCGGATCTTGAGAGGCCAAACCTACTAGGGGAAGGCGATGAAGCTTTCAATGTGAGAGAGTTTGCAGATGGAGACTTTATTGTGGGAGAGGCACCCTGTCTGGGTACGCTCCTCGAATTATTGGCGGGATTCATTTCTCACCGTTTGGTGCTGCATCTATTGGCTGCGGACCGTCGATCTCCTAGGGTTTTGGGCACGATATTGGGGGAAATTAGAGCCATATATATTGAGCCCCCTGTACTAAGAGAGGAGAGGGAGGAGGAGAGAGAGGTCATTCATACAATATCAGACCTGTAGCAATTTCATGTAAGAGATCAGATTATTGAGACTAGTGAGGATTGGATTGTTGAAATAATCAAGGTCCTTTCCTCAGATCACTGTAAATGTACCTATTCTACGAACATACTATAAGAAGATGAAGGTCTAGATTACATCCTGATTGTAAACCTTAAGTAATCTTCAAGTTGATTTCTAGATATGTACTGGTGAATGATGTGTTCTATAGAAGTGCTTTCATTTCATTGCATGTTGTTGTTGACTTTCCCCTTGAAGATTTGCACTGAATCATGTGGATTTGTGGACTGTCCTGGTGAAGTATGATTTTAGTTTTCTTCTCTTCATTTCTGTATGGGAACATGTATGTGGATCAGTGATCTTAGTCAAGTAATTTTAGGAATCTCACTTTTCCCAACCTTTTTTTTTAATTTTAATTTCATAGAAATTACTTTCATAACTGCACATCATGATAAATATTAAGTAGAATAGAAAATATGCTGACATCCCATAGATAACTAAATATCATTAGCATATTTTGAGCTAAATGCATGTAGTATTGAAAATGTCATGCAGAGAATCACAAATAAGGGCAGAACTCATGCAAATATCAACTTAGGCACATCCTTTGGGGATATATGCTATGTAGAGTAACTTCCCTATATAGCATTGTTGCAGAAGCATAATCTACTGATCTATGTAAGACCCCAAAATGGAAAACAACAACACACATCAACCTTTGAGTAACATCAACAGATTATGAACTAACCATCAGAGACTTGGGATCATGAATTCCATGAATTCATTGTATCTTTCAAGATAAACAGGGGTTGTTGTGTAACTTTTGTTTTGTGTGCTTGGTTGTGACTAACATCACCATCAACAGGAGCTTAGGTGGTTCTTGTTGTGTGTTATCTTCCTTTGTGTAGAGCCATGATAATACATCTCTCTTCTGTTTCATCCGATAGGGTTCCCCATTTTATGAAGGGACTTGTGGGAGATTTGGAAGGAGTAGAAGGTTTTGGAAAAGGTGTAGGTCGCCCAAAGGATTTTGGAGATAGAGGTAGTTCTTTCCTCTTCATCATAGGACATAATGGTGATCTTTTTCTGAGGATTCTCTACAGTTTCAGAGAACCCCAATGTAAGGACTAGCTTGAGCGTGCAAATATTTAAACCAGCTCCTCCATCAATAAGAACCCTTTTGATACAGTGTCTATGAATGAATGTGACGATATGCAAGGGCGTGTTATGCGGTTGAGACACTAAAAGATCATCATGTTTGGTAAATGAGATGGTGCCTGAGGACGTTAGATTTCCTACAATGGATTGAAACTTCTCTAGGGCTAGGTTCATGGGCACAGTTGTTTCCACTAGGGTTTTATCGATAATTTCCTTGTGGGAAGGAGACAGATGCAACAACTCTAAGATATATATGTGGGAAGGAGTTTTCTGAAGTTGGTCTATGACACTATATGTATGAGGATTAGACAGAGAAGGTGACGGCCTAGAGGAAGCATGTTTAACGTGACCTTACCACTGTGGGTGATAATGCTGCAATCAGTTTTGTTAGGTCCTGATTGTTGGTTGGATGTGACCATATTGACTTGTGGGATGTGTTTTGATATGTTGTTGATGGTATAATCAAATAGTAGGCTTGTGTAGTTTGCATTTTTGTTTGCATCATTTTGGTTATGCCTGTTGTGGTTGTTATTGTTGTTGTTGTTGTTGTTGTTGTTGTATGGCCTGTCGTGATTGAGAAGTGGATCCTTGTATGCCACATGTGTTTCGTTAGAGGTATGTTGTTGAGTGCCTGCCTAATTTTGGTCAAGTATGTCATGAATGACATGTTTGAGATGGATATAGTTGTTGGTCATGTGGCCTCTTCCTCTGTGATATTCACAAAAATCTATATCTTTCTAGTAGTGAGGTTTTATTTGAGGTTCATAATCACTAGTTGGTGGAAGAGTGATCTCATTGTTAGCCAATAGTTTCCTTAATGCAAATTCTTGGGACTCCCCTAGTGGTGTGAAATTTCACCTAGGGTTGGAGTTGAACCATAGCTTTGGCTCATGAGAGAATGTTTTGTCTTGTGTAGCATTGTTTGTTTCTCCTTTGAGAGTGAAGATTGGTTGTTGTTTGGGAGCTGCCAATTTGGCATCAACTAATCCATCATTGATGACATTTTTGTTCTTTGTCCAAAATTTTGACTTGTGCATGGTGTAGATAGAGTTAGGGGTATCCTTGTACAACTTTATTTTCCCCTTGGCGATCATAGCTTTCTTGATAAATAATCCCATTTCAATGAATTTTAAAAATGAGGTAGGGTATTGAATTTGTATTTGGTAGCTTAGATCAGAGTTAAGGTTTTGGACAAACATATCCATCATTTTCTTCTTAGGTATGTCATATGAGCATTGCTAGCAAGTTGTCTCCACCTTTGTAAGAAAGAGGTGAAGGATTCGTCACCTTTTTGTTTTGTATTGCATAGATCAAGCATAGAGACTTCATGTTCAATGTTATAGGAGAAATGTGTGACGAACCTGTTTACTAACTCATCAAAAGTTTTGATACCCAGTGTAAGTCATGAGAACCATTCCATGGCTTGACCAACTAGAGATCTAGGGAATAGTCTCATTAAGAAAGTTTCATTGTGAGATACTTCCATACATGCGGTGTTAAATTCCCTAATGTCATCTCTAGGGTCTCCTTTTCCTTTGTATTTTTCAAACTTAGGCACTTCGAATTGAAAGGGAAAGGGTACCATGTTCAAGCTTTTGTCAAAGGGATACAGTGCAATGTCTTCCAAGGAATACGTTTTAGTGGGCGGCCCTACTTTGAGATCTACCATTTGTTGTGTTAGGTCCTTCATTTGTTTCTTCATTTCTTCCATAGGTATGTTTGGGTATACAACTTTCTTTCCTTTGTCCTTAATAGTTTGAATTTCATGAGTTTCTTCTATAGTTTCTTTTAGTTTGTTGAGATCAAAGTCTGAGGGGAGTTGAAGTCCTAGATTTGCAAGATATAGGAAATACTTGTGAGGGTCCTCAAGGAACATGTTTTCTATCATGTGTTGAAATTTCTGATCTTGGAGGGTTCCTTGGTATTCTTCCCTAGATATTTCCACATCACTATCATGAGGGGTGACCATGGGGTTAGATGATCCGGCCATTTCAAGTTGTTTTTGGTATTGAGATCTAGTTAAAACCATGCAAGGCGACGTGGGAGGAGGTGGGATGAAACTAGAGACTTTGGTTAAGTGTTGTTGGAGATTGTTGAGGAGAGGATACTTGCGAGGAGATTTGAACAAGGGACTCTTTTGATCAATGATTCCAAGTTGGCCGACACAAGACGATAGCCACAAGTAAGGGTATTTGGTACTCGTTTACTATGTAGAGATTAGTATGGCACCAAGACCACTAGCGAGGTTCTATGACCTACTAGGTTTACTTGAATCTGGAATGATCTGAAAAAGGTCCTACACTAATCTGACATGGAACTCTAACTTTGTTTTGGAAAGCCCTGGTAGAAGGTGGATGAGATGACCAACGAAAGAGAGGTATGCTATGAAAATGGATGGAAAAGGTGACTACATGGTAAATCTGATCTTATAAACTAGAGTAAGGCTGAAATGGGTACCTAGAAAGTTTGAAAATCTTCTCTGAAAATATGTGGAAATACTCACTGTTAGGGATGCGCAGGAACAAATGCGCTGAAATAGAGGACAAATGCATAGAAAGTCAAGACAAAAACATAGTTTTGGTAAAATTTAAAGGTGCATTAACAGGTGACAGATGCGTAGAGAGTTGGAATGTATGCACAACAAGTTGAGGTATATGCGCAGCTCTGTAGGATAGATGCGCAACTCTGGTTTTCTTGACTGTTTTTGCAATTTTTGGCACGTTTTTTTATGTTTTTGGTTTCTTGGTTGTAAGTTGGTGTTTTTGATCAAATTTTCTCAATTATGGCAAGTAAAACATAGCAAACACAAAGAAATTTTCCTAATTTTGATCCTTTTTGTAATTTTATGGACTCTTTTTGACACAAAAATAAGTACAATCCTAGTTGGCAAAGAAAATATTTGTTGAGTCCCCTAGCTATGCCTATTCAAAGTGGATAACTTTAGGATCTTGGTAGCATTGGTTCCTCTCCATGGCACACACTACTCATGCATACCAATATCCAGGTTTCCTAAGGCTCATACCCCCACTGAACCTTAAGATTGTCCCTACTATCTCTACTAAGAACCACATGAATCAAGGTGGCTTCAAAGGTCCCACCTTTTGCACCAACAAATAGAAGGATTTTGGCTTACTAAAACAAAGGATGACTAGTAAGGGCAACCATTCAAGTGGTTATATGTGCGGCAGTGCAACTCTCTGTTATGGAGTCTCCTAGCCTTCAAGGGTTACGCCTTGAAGGATTTTGGGGGAGGTTGGCTATTGGTATAACACAACAGCACTGGCTCCAAACACAATTTCTTTATAGTGGATTGGCAGGGCTTGGCTTTAGCCTATTACCACTTAAGGTCATTTCCCAAGGATGGAAGGATATTCGAGGGCAGGCCTCTCTAGAGGTTCAACACATGCAAAAATGATACGTCTAGCAATTTGGTCACCCAAGATAGGGGAGAGCATAGGCCTGGTATCATTCCCTAAAACATGAAAGATAGTTGTTCTTTTCCCCTAGTTAAAAAGAAAAAGACTATATGAGCTATCTACTTGGGCACACATGCAAGTTGTTAACTTTGAAAATCAAGATAACAATGGTTCAATTTTATCCTCCTAGAATTGTGACTAGATTCAATTTGTTGATGCAACAAGATTCAAGTTACTCCCTCCTAGTTAGAACTAGATGTGATTTTACATGAGCATCCGATTACTATCCATTAGAAAAGATGATGTGTTCTAACAATGCAACTAGAATGACTAAACTAGCTCCTAATCCTACAAGCAGATGAGAGAATATTCCTGCAAAAAAGTGTCAACATTAGCAGAAAGTATAAAAAATATCCTAAAAACTACTGCTCCGAATAGATGCACAGTTTCAAAGCCTGAATGCACAGAACTAGAGATTAGAAGCATTGAAAAATCAAAAGCACAGAAACATAAAGCAAAAGCATTGAAATAGAAAGCATATGCACTAGAATATCAGATACGCTGTAACAGAAGATGTATGCACAGGAACAGAGGTCATATGCACTGAAATATCATATGCACCAGAACATAGCTCATATGTGCGGTAGAATGGGTTAGATGTGTTGAATCCTTCTGTGTACGTAACCTTTGCATAGAAAACTCAGTTTTGGGTTAAATCGGGGCAGGGCCCCATGGTGGGTGCTAGAAATGTTAGGGGAAATTATGCGTGAATATCAAAAGACATCAATAACACCCATAACTCAATGGAATATAGAAATAAAGAAGATCTAAAATGATGAACAATACCTCAATAAACCTTTTTACCTCATGGCTTCCATTGGTGGCCTATCGCAAATGATCTTGTGTTCGAATATGCCCTCAGAAGGTGCACCTCCTTGCTATTCCAATATGTCAAGTGAGAATGGCCATGATAGTTGATTGCAATGAAGATGAGCTTCACAACAACGGTAATGGTGATATAGTAACAAGTTGATCGCAAGTGAATGGAATTTTTGTAGAGTAACAATATGTTGGTAAACAAATTTGCTGCTTTAAAATAACCTTCGTGAATAACTCTGTTTCACCCTTGGATCAACAACAACCTTCTCACAACACTTGAAGAATCGCAAGACTATGTCGGTTCCTCTCTACGTTTGAGAGGGGTAGCTCCCTTATATGATAGGGGTATATGGATTTTCTGGGGTTATAAGAATAAAAAAAATTGAATAACGAAAACTAATGAAGAAATGAGAAATAATCTTATTGATTCAAGTTCCACACATTCAAGTTGAGATTACAAAACTTGACATGATAATCTTTTCCACATGCAACATTTAAATGAAAGTAAATGGTTATCATTGATGAAACATATGACTATCAACAACAACACATAAGATTGAATTGAACACACATCCAAAACATTTCTCTATTTCTTTCTTACTTGAATATTACTATTCGAGTCCATACAATGCTTTGCAAAAAAGTGGAACCCCTTTAATTGAATTACAATGTTGTATTTATAGGTGAGGTTAGTAACCACTTAAGGTAACTACCATAACCAACTTTTGTAACTACTTGGTATAACTACCTTTATAAGTGTACTAACTTTGAACAACTAACTTTCTTTTGTAAATATAGTCACTTAGAGTAACTACCTAACTTAGGCACTTAAAATAACTACTTTGTAAGAAAGAGATAGGATGAACCTAACTTTACAATTAAAGATAGAAAACTAGACTCGAACAGGAGAAACTCAATCATGAAAATTATTTACAAAAAAAGCCAAAATCATGACTTGAGCTACACACAAACACATCAAAAATGAGAACTATACAATATGAAATAATGCATTTATTCCATGCCTATTGAAGGTGTCGTTGATGGAGCTACTGATTCTAGAGACTGATTCTGTTAACCAGATTCTTTTTCTTTGAACATTGTAAAAAGTTTGATAGCTGGAGTAACAGATTTTCCCTTAGGAATTACAATGTTACCTATCCTCATCTTCCAGGTCTTTAGGTTCCTATAGATGTTGCTCAACTCTGACACCATACTCGGTATTTCAGAAACATAAATCTTCAAAGGAGTATAGATATCAATCAATTTGTCCATTGCATTATCATTGAAGACTTCTTTGTTGAAAAGTTGTTGATCAACCATGTTCTAAAAATTATCTTGGATTAATTGTGAATCTCCCATCAATGATGCACTCAGGAGGATGCTTGTGAGCTGATCTTGGAGTTTTACACATACTTGATCACAAGCAAGTATAAGTTTTTCTTGCTCTATTGAAACTTGGTCAGTGATTACCAATTTCCAACTTATGCTTTCCACCCAAATTTCTAAGTAGTTTTCCTCTGTACCAGGTAGGATCTTCTCTGCTACAAGGATGTTGACATCAATCTCCATCATCTTCCTGAAATCATTCATGATATCTTTCAACGCTACTTCTTCTTTTCTAACACTTTTCAAGTCTTTTTCAACAGCCTCCTTTTTTATTAAGGCCTCATCATGAACAACTTTTGCCTTAACAAAGAAATCAAATGCAATGGACTTGACTTTGTTCACCCAACTCTCAGTGGCTTTCCCATAAACTTGATATTTCTGGAGGTTATCAATAGTACTTCTTTCAATCTCTCCTTCTTGGCCCAAGATGATTGATTGGTGATCAACATTGAGTGGCATGGTAGAAGTGTCAACTATGGACTTCAAGTAGGAAGACAAATTCTGCACTTGTTGCTTTAGTTGATCCTTTGACTACTTCTCTTTCTCAGTCCTTTCTACTAACTTTGCGGCTACTACATTGAAGTTTTGTATGTCAGCTTCATGAGTAGATGGACCCATAACAATTTTTTTCATAACAAAATCTGCAGGAGTGGCTTCATTTACATCTTTTTCAGAGATGGACCAAGCTGTCTCTAAACACATATTTCCTGAGTTTGAATCAATCTTTATTCTCGAACTTACCTTGATCCTTGTCAGTTTCTCATATCTCCTAAAAAGATTAGATATTGTGTCAAATTTAGGAACAACTAACACATTTAACCTTCTCTTTTTCACTAGACTTTGTTCAAACCATGGGAAGGAAAGATTTTCTAAGAGCTCTTGTACATTACTTTGTTGGAGATTTTGTTGTTCAGGTACTAGTGAGGTTGCTTGCTTTCTAACTTCTCCTGCTTGATATACTGGATTCCTTAGGGAAGAAGGTTCCATAGTTGAAGTAGGGTGTTGTAGTTCATGATGAGGAGATTCAATGATGATTGAAGGTGACATAGTTGGTATGCCCTCATCAAACCTTGAATGATCCAGGACTTCTACTAATTCTTGTTCCTTTTCTTCTCCTGAAGTAGAGCCTACTTCTTTATCCCTTGATCTTGATTTCTTGTTCTTTTGTCTGGGTTCATCTCCCCATGTATTTTGGAGATTATTTCTTCTTGGGGGATCTTCATCTCCGCCACTTCCTTGAGTATTTTGATTAGGAAGAATATCCATAACTAGTGTATGAGAAGGAACTGATGAAGTAGAACTGTCTTGGTGGTCACTTCTTCTTCTTGATGTCTCTTTTCTACTTGTTGGTTTTGTAGCAGTCATTTGAGCTATCTTCTTTCTGATCCAAGCTTTTAACTTCTTGATCACAAAACTAGTTCTTTCTCTGACATCTCTAACCTCCAGATCTGCCCAATTAATAGCAGGAAGAGGTTGGGCCTAGAATTCTTTAAAATAGAAGGGATCAACCAGATCTAATACATCATCTTCAATACCTTCAATGATCCATTCCAACTTGAAATCATAGATTTGTTTTAGGGTGACTCTTGTCCAATCTCTTTTTCTGACTTTGAATTCATCTTCACAGTCTTCCCAAAAGTCTTCAATATTAGGGAAATGAAGATACCCAGGACCAAGCTTCAGATTATTCTTGACATAGTCTTTGCTATCAAAGGGGAACCTCATCTGGTAAGTGTACAAATTGATCTTAGCTAGAGCCTTGTCCAGATTTTCTGCTCTTGAGTTAGACTCACATCTATAATGACCAAGGCAAATAGGAAAGCAAACTCCTTTGTTCTTCCTATTTCTACATTTCTTTTGAACTGACACCAGTTGTCTACAAAGTTCGATCAGGACAAGCTTATCATCCACATATCTTGGCAACTTAGAAGGATAGCCATTGAATCCTCCTACTCAATGGTAGGTGAATCTCAGAAACTAAATGAGGTAACTTCTGTACTTCTTTATCAATAGTGTGGTCTATTGTTATATCCTCATAGCTATATTTCTTGAAGTAACCTCATTGTTACTATTATAAAGGCATCATTCAATCATCTAAAATACACAAAACTTTCCTCTAACTGCAGCTACTTGTAGATTTCATAAACCTGTGTCTCCTAATTCAGAGGACCAGTGGTACTTAAACCTAGCTATGATCTCAAATTAGCAATTGCATATACCAAGTAGGATGACATGTGGAAGCATTGGCTTATCTTAAAGTGAACCAACTAATCATGTATGCAATCACTGATAAGATGGCCCCAATCAATGAACTATTTCCTAGCTGATATGATCATGATGAAAAGATGCAACAACATCTCGAATTTAGTTGAGTCTAGGCTACCTGTCAATCTGTGGAGTAGGGCAATCAAATAGAAGATCTCTTTGATGAAAAGAGATTGATGAAGTGTCTTGGGAAGCTAAGATTTCCCACCTCTTAGTTTCACCATCCATTCTTTAGCCAAGTTGTTTAAACATTTGCTTCTATTGTCACTGACATATGTGTAGGCTTTTTGCTTATCAACACGAATGAATTTCTCTTTGTATGGTAGCCGGAGAATGATGGTGATAGAAATCCCATCAAGCTTGGCCATTAGGTGCCCATCAATAGTTTTGATCTCTCTAGCTTTAGAATTATATCTCTTCGTACATTCTATCACCAACTTCGGGCACTGGACTGATATAGGAAAGCATGCTACATTCACTAGGCCACTTTCTGCTATTCTTTGGGACAACTTTGACCAATCTGCTTATGTCAATGACTTCCTATTTTTTTGCAGATCAATATGGTCCATTTTAGTGTCAAATACCTCCTAAAGCATGGTGTCAATCATCATAGCATATTCATAGTCTTGAGATTTATACTTCATGATGTTACTCTACCAATTTTACACTGTCTTTATTAAGATAATCAGAAAACCCATATACTTATTGTAGCTTCTTAAATTGGCATGCGCAGGGATGGTACAGGCAAATAGCCATTGAACTTGGCTTTATAACTGTTAGTTACTTTTGCTAGATAGACTGAAAAGCCTTTACAATGAATATCATGCAACCTTTGTATTCTGTAAGACCACATCTTTGATGCATCCTTAAAAATAGTTTCAACACCTAGTCTAGGCTTGTACAATTTGCATACAAGTCTACCTGAGTGTTTTCAACTATAATATCTAGCAAATCTTTCATTCCAAACCTCTCATTTTGACACAGGTTGTGGTCTGGGTTCACTACAGCTGGCTGTATTTGCTTGGGAATTTATAAAGTCTTTTCAACAAAACCATTTTATGCATAACCCTTAATCATGGCATATCATGAGGTGATATCTCTTGAAAGGAAACAACTCACGTGCCATGTATTTACTTGCACATTTTCATACAAGCTTACCAAAGCAGCTGCATCATCTAAATCTCCAATTCTTGCATAGGTGGCGAGGGTGGAAGTCTTTAAAGAATCTTCAACAAATGCAATTTGTACATAAACTGCGATTATTGAATTCCAGGAGAGCACGTTTCTTTGAGGTAGTTTGTCAAATTTTTACGTTTCTTGTATTGGCTCATACATGTCTTCTAAGGTAGGTGCAACTATAACATATGACAAAAATCCCTTACATTGTGCTTTGATAAAGGCTGTTAACATGTCTTAAAGCTCCCATCTTTGTATAGGCTGTGTGGACGTTGGTGTAGGTTGTAGAGCTTGGGCTTTATGGCACCAGTTACATTTGCTTCAAAGTTTCTTAGACCTTTTCAATGAAACCTTTTCCCACATATCCTTTAATCATTGCATTCTAGTTGATGACATTCTTTTGAAGTATATTCTATGCAAAGGTCCACGAGCTTTGTCTTTTGTTTCCTATTCTGAAAATGTATTCACCAGAGCAGTTCAAACCATAACACTTAAGCACGATATTCCCCTTCAACAGAGTGGGTTGTGGAATGTGGCTTCACACCTGCCGATTGTATTTACTTGAAAGTTTCAAAATCTTTCTCAACAGATCTATTTTTCATCCTGCTTCAAAAGCTCCCATTTTGACATGGCTGGGAGGAGATGCTAGCAACGGTCCTTGAAGGTTTCTGGATCTATTTTGTTCATATCCTGCGATCTTTGCATGAGATGATGTTGAAACAATGATGCTTAGTCTGGTTCATAGATGCCGACAATGGTTGTGGAGTTCTACTAACCACTCCTAAATAAAGACTTTGAAATCATTTTCAACCAGTCTACATAACCGCTTCCTCACATGCTGAATATCGGGCATTGGGGATGAAATGAAGACTTCGGATGTTTGTTTAAGTTATGACGAGGCACTTTTTCAAAAAGCTCTCAGGGATCGTTAGTGGTTATGAAATGAATGACAATGCCTGATGATTAAAACAATGGGTTCATTCATCGGCAGTAAAAATTAGTTTGATAATTGATAAAACATGCCGATGGAAACATGAAGCCAACAGTTGGCTCTAACTGGGGACGAGGACTGTAAATGACATAGGATGAACCTAGAATCTTAACTGGTAAAGATCAGTGCATGATCTATTGGGAAATAGAGTCAATGAAAGGGAGAGAATACTGGAACAACTCAAAAGTGCATGGACAAGCCAAAAATGAAACAAGGAGAAAACAAAACGGGAGGAAGAAACACACCCAAAACTCCTAACTAATCTATCTACAAAGATAGGAAGCAATCTGTCTCACTGATTAAAATGCTTTAAATGTTGCCCATTGTAGGGAAGGGGCAATGGTGTTCCACCCATGTATGCAAGATAGAAAGAATTCTCTCCACACACTTCTCTGATCTGGAACGGTCCTCTCCAGAGAGAGTCAAATTTACCATGAAGACCCGTCGGCTCCTTTTTCTTATCCCACAGTAATACAAGATCACCAACCTTGAATGATCTTACTCTGGCATTCCTGTCAAATAGTTCTTTCACTTGATTTTTATGTTCCTTGATCCTATCAACAACTTCATCTCTTTGCTCTTCTAACTTAGTGAGATAAGCGATCCTCTTCTCTAGTGTGTCTTTGAACTCTTGGTTCTCAAGTACATCTTGTAGTTTTAGTGCAGATATCTCCAAGGGTATTGGAAATTTGGCTTCTATACCAAAGAGTATCTCAAACGGTGACAATCTAGTGGCTCTCTTCTTGGTCATGCAATCAGCCCATAATGCTTCATACAAATGTTTATGCCAAGTCCTCTAATTTTTGCCAACTAATTTTTAGAGAATGGTGACAATATTCTTATTACTAGCCTCAGCTTGACTATTCCCCTAAGGATAATAATCAGATGCATGAGAAAGAATGATCCCATATTTATAATAGAAAGATGATATCTCATGAGAAGAGAAGTTAGTGGCATTGTCGGTGACAATCTTATTGGGTACCCCAAATCTCACTAGAATGTTTTGTTTGATAAAATTGCAAACCACTTCGGAGGTGGTTTTCTTTACTGGGATGGCCTCAATCCATTTAGTAAAATAATATGTTACCACAAGAACATGAGTGTGGCCTACGCTGGAGTGCAGATTGATAGGACCTATAAAATCAAGACCCCATTACTGGAATGGTTCTTCAATGACCACTGGTTTGAGTGGCATAGCTACAAGTTGTACTTTACCTTTAAACTGTTGACATGAATCACATTTCTTGAACCATTCATCTACATCATGGAACATGCTAGGCTAGTAATAACAATTCCTCATAAATTTAAATGCAGTGACTGAAGAGGAGAAATGTCCCCCACATGCTTCATTGTGGAAACTCTGGAGTAACTTCTTTTGCTGCTCTTTATTTACACATCTCAAGAATGTACCATCGATCCCTTTGTTATAGAGAATGTTACCCGAAATAATATATTTTGTAGCTTTTAACTTGATAGTTCTTTTTTCATTTGGAGTTAGATGAGTCAAGCATTCTCCATATGTAAGAAAGTATGCTATATTCAAGAACCATTCATCTGTCAATCCTACAAACAAAACTTGAGGCAGCTCGTCATTCTTTTCTGGAGATTCTCCAACTATGCCATTTTCAGCTATGAGCTTACATAAGCCTCTCCCTCATACCAATTTGATTGGCTTAATATCAATATCATATTCTTGAACTTTGGCAATCCAAGAAGCCCTTATATTGGCACCTATTTCTTGCTGGGTAAGAATGGTTTTGATTGAGGTGTCTGATACGAAAACCTTGGAATGTGAATTGAGGATATAAAACCTGAAATGTTTTACTACCTTGACCACTACATAAGCATGCTTCTCTGCTAGAGAATAATTTAGTTCATGCTTTTTCAGAGGAACACTCATAAATGCAATAGGTGCTTCTATATGATCATCATTTTGTTGTGTCAAGATAGCAGATAAAGTATGTTCCGAAGCATAACAATATATAATGAAGTCTTCGGAAAATTAGGATGAACTAAAACTGGAGCATTTGCAATTCCATTTTTAATGTCTTAGAATGCCCTTTTGCCTTGTTCGGTCCATTTGAAGACTACTTATCTCTCATCATGTTTACAATGTGGTGAGTTAATTCAGAGAAATTTGGTATGAATCTCCTCAAGAAATTGATTTGGCCAAAGAAGGACCTCACTCCAAGTTTGCTTGATGGTAATGGCAACTTCTAGATAGCTTCAACTCATTCAGGATCAATTCAAATCCCATCTTTAGATACAATGTGCCCTAGTAGTTTTCCTTCAGTAACCCCAAAAATGGACTTCTTGGGGTTTAGAGAGATTCCTTGTTTGCGGCAATAATGTAAGACCATCTCCAGATGTTGAATATGGTCTTCTCTTTTTCTTGAAAAGACTGTGAGATCATCTAAGTACACTACAATAATCTTGTTTTTCATGTCACCAAAGGAGAGGTCCATTGCATGTTGGAACATTGCACTAGCATTGATCAAACTGAATGGCATTCGATTATAAGCCAAGGTTCCCCAGGGTATTGTAAAAGTAGTTTTATGTTGATCCTCTAGGGCAACTTGTATCTGATTATACCTAGAAAACCCATCAAGTAATGACATCATTTCATATCCAACAATGGTTTGCAAAACATGGTCCATCATGGGTAAAGGGTAGTTGTCTTTCAAAGATGCTTGGTTAAGATTGCAAAAATCAACGCAAATCCTTATTTCACCATTCTTTTTCCTCACAAGCACTATGTTTGCTACCCAAGTTGAATGATGAATAGGATATATAATTCTTTCCTTTAACATCTTATAAATATTTGCAAATCATCATAACACCATGTGAACACGTCCTTGTACTGGATCAACAGGGTGATGAGCTTCTTTCTTTCATCTGATGAACATGCTTTACCGATGCAAACAATTTTAGGATCATCTTCAGTGCCTATATTCACCTTATCATATTGAGAAAGATTGGGATCGTTCTCTTGAGCCTTATTCTTCAAATAACGATCATGTTTATCAAATAGGCTCTCTAGAGTGATGGTATTCCCCTTTAATTGCAACACTTCATCTTCCATAGAAGTCTCACTTCCTTCAAATAACAAATTGACAAAAGTACCGGCCTTCTCCAAAAAAGACACGATCTGTTTATCATCATCAAAAACCTACCAATGTTTATCATTATTACGCATGCTTGGTTGGTACACCAATTCAATCTTATATTGATCTTTATTAAACTCTGGATGTGGAAGTAAAAGAGCCACAAAAATAGCAAGGTAGTCATCTTTAGAATTAAGAGTTCAAGGAATCGTCTCTATGGAGAAAGCGTCAAAGAACTCTGTTTGATCCCATACTAAGTTTCGGTATCTTCTCAACTTGTCGTTCTTTGTTTGACACTAATTTCTTACTTGATTGATGACTAATTCTGTGTCTCTGAGCACTCTCAACATTTTGATTCCTTTTTCTTTGGCAGTCTCGAGGCCTAAAAGGAGCACCTCATATTCTGCCATATTATTAGTGTTGTCGAAAACCAATTTGAAAGCCATAGGAAACTTCTCCCCTATAGGTGAAATCAGAACAATTCCAACCCATAAGCTGGAAGCAAAAAAGCAACCATTGAATTCTATAGTCCAAAGACTAGAAAACATGTCAGGAGAGATAACTTCAGGGGCTACCTCTTTTTCCTGCATGAGCATATATGTGCCTGGTCTTGTTTCTTCATATAGTATTTCTGCCCTAGGATCGTCTGATTTTAGGATTGTATACTTTACTTTTGGTTTTGGATTTAGCCTGACTTTCTTTCCATTTATTGGGATCAAGGTGTGGGACCAATCTAACTGTATTTCTACCTAAATCCTTACAGAAACTTCTACTAAGCAGCATGCCATAACTTGTGGGAATGTCAGCAACTAGGATTGTAAGTTTCAGTTTCTTTTGGGGGAAAGCGGCTAAAGTGACTTGTGCATCTTTCAGTTGACCTACTAATGGGACAATTTTAGACTCCATTGAGTAGACTTTGCCTGAGGGTTTATTTAATGACAAGCCGTGAGCATGAGCAACTTTAGCAGGCATAACATTGTCAAAAGCACCAGAATCTATTATGTAGTTGCTTAGTTTACAACCAGCTATATATAAAGAGACATAGAATGGGTCAGGCTTATCTGGGAGAACAACATTTACCAGCGGGGCATCATTTTGTGGAGATTCACCGAAGAGATCATCATGTGAAATTTTTTCATGCTCTGAGTCATTTGATTGTTAATATACTGAAGAAGAAGGATTAGATTTTCCTTTAACAATATGCAACAATCTCTCCAACTGATGAGCATTTGACTTTAAGTAGTCAAGTTGAGAAATTTGCACCTTTTTTTTCTTGCAATTCTCTATGAAATCAAATGCCTCATCAGGCAAGGGAGATGAACCACCAAGAGAGGGACTTTGTGTATCCTTACCTTTCGTAGCTGTAAGAAGTTGATTCTCTGGAGGATGTTTTCTTGTTAGAATTTTTAGAGTATTTTCTAGAACTTTATGGGTAGATTCAACTTTGGCTTTTCCTTCATTCTTCTGATACTAATTTCTTACAGAGACATTACAAGAATGATTGTTAATATCATGAACCTCTTCTCTTTCATTATCAAACTCATACTCAAGAAATCTGATTGTGGGTTGGCCATAGGTCTCATTTGTCTCATCTTCTTGAGAGACATACTCTTCTATTGTCTCACTTGATAGATTCATCTGCATGAACCTTGCCATTTCAGGACAACTGCTACCATCATGATTAATAATCAGATGAAAATCACACATAGCCGCAGTTTGTTTCTAACTGGAAGAAGGATGTTCAATAGCTAGTCTTTTTGCTGGAGGAGGAAGCCTAGGTGGCTTGTTCTGTTGATACGGTACATAAATTCTCCTTGGTATATCTTCATATAGTGGAGGTAGATTATGCGGAAGTTGTTTCTTAAGTAGGAGTAAATCATTGGCTAGCTTCTAAATCATCAGGTCTGTAGTGGATGGATTAGAAGACTGTGCCTTCCCTTTTTGCAAGTCTTTATTCCATTTTCTGGCAATCAATAAATCATCTTCAATTTCAATGGCCATGGTCTAGACAGCTTCCAAATCAGCCACTTGTGCTCTTCTTAAATGAAAACTTATATCTAGAGGTTGTGCATTTAGAAAGAAACACTTTTGATTCTATGCAGTTGGTCTTTTAGCATTTTCAATTCTATTCACCAACTTGTTAAAATGAGCCACAAACTCTCACATCAGCTCGTGAATCTCTTTCTTCATTTGAGTAAGTTGTGCTAATAATGCATGCTCATCTTTAGTACTTTTGAAATGATCTTCAAACTTTTGGCACATAGTCACCCATGAGTTTATAGTTCTGGCAGGCAAATGTTTAAACCATTCTCCTACTCCTTCAGTCAAAGATTCTACAAACAACCGGACAGAAACATCTTCGTGCATAACACCTAGAACACCACATGTGGCAAAGAAGGCATTAATGTACTCATCTATAGAAACTTTTCCATCTCCAGTGAATTTGGGTAAAACTTTCCTAGATCCATGTGGTAAGTCATGCAATTGATTACCCAAGGAGAGGGGGGCAATAGCTGCTCCCCAAGGTACATGCTAAGCCATTTGTAGTGGTGGAGTTGGTGAAAGATTTATGACAATAGGAACTGCAGTCCCGTGCAAGGTTAATGCTTGGTAAGTGGAAGAGGAGAGAGAGGTTCTAGTAGAACTTCTTGCAGGTAAAGGAGGTCTACTAAAAGATTTAATATTCCTTTTTGGGGGAATAAAAGATTGAGAAAAGTCAAGACTTGCTAGCTTTTCAAAATCAGGATCTAGGATACCCTTTTCACGGTCTCCTCTGGTATATCTCTTGGCAGCCAGTTTGATTTTGAGCAAGATTCATAGGGTGATACTCCTGAATAGGTCAAATAAGTGAGCCAACTTGTCTATCCCTTCTTGGAGTTATTTGAATAGGAACACGTATGTTAGCTATTTCCAATTCTTCTTTTGCGATGCCTTGAGCTATTAACCGAGCACGAACATGAATTTCTGTTCCTATATCTTCTTCTTCATCAAGTACTACGTCTATTTCTTGATATTGGTGATTTGACCTCCTATATCTCCAAGCCAATACTTGTAACTCATTAATTATATCTTCTTTCTCGAGGTCCAACCAATTAACATTAGGTTGTAAAACGGGTCCAGCTCTAAGTTGCAGTACCATATTTATTGATCACAAATATTTTCTTTGAACACATTAAGGCAACTTTATCCAAACAAAAGAAGTGTCTTTGAATAGTCCCCAGTAGAGTGGCCAAAAATTTGTTGGTAAATAGATTTGTTGCTTTAAAATAACCTTCGTGAATAACTCTGTTTCACCCTTGGATCAGTAACAACCTGCTCACAACAGTTGAAGAATCGCAGGACTATGTCTATTCCTCTCTACGTTTGAGAGGGGTAGCTCCCTCGTATGATAGGGGTATATGGATTTTCTGGGGTTTTAAGAATAAAACAAATTGAATAATGAAAACTAATGAAGAAATGAGAAATAATCTTATTGATTCAAGTTCCACACATTCAAGTTGAGATACCAAAACATGACATGATAATCTTTTCCACATGTAACGTTTAAAGGAAAGCAAATGGTTATCATTGATGAAACATACGACTATCAAAAACAACACACAAGATTGAATTGAACACACATCCAAAACATTTGTCTATTTCTTTCTTACTTGAATAATACTATTCAAATCCTTCATACAATGCTTTGCGAAAAAGTGGAACCCCTTTAATTGAATTACAATGTTGTATTTATAGGTGAGGTTGGTAACCACTTAAGGTAACTACCATAACCACTTTTTGTAACTACTTGGTATAACTACCTTTATAAGTGTACTAACTTTGAACAACTAACTTTCTTTTGTAAAGATAGTCACTTAGAGTAACTACCTAACTTAGGCACTTAAAATAACTACTTTGTAAGAAAGACATAGGATGAACCTAACTTTACAATTAAAGATAGAAAACTAGACTCGAATAGGAGAAACTCAATCATGAAAATTATTTACAAAACAAGCCAAAATCATGACTTGAGCTACACACAAACAAATAAAAAATGAGAACTATACAATATGCAATAATGCATTTATTCCATGCTTGTCGAAGGTGCCATTGATGGAGCTGTTGATTCTGGAGACTAATTCTGTTGACCGGATTCTTTTTCTTTGAACATCCTGAAAAGTTTGATAGCTGGAGTAACAAATTTTCTCTTAGGAATTAGGATGTTAGCTATCCTCATCTTCCAGGTCTTTAGGTTCCTGTAGATGTTGCTCAACTCTGACATCATACTCGGTATTTGGGAAACATAAATCTTCAAAGGAGTATTGATATCAATCAATTTATCCATTGCATTATCATTGAAGACTTCTTTGTTGAAAAGTTGTTGATCAACCATGTTCTTAAAATAATCTTGGATTACTTGCAAATCTCCCATCAATGATGCACTTGGGAGGATGGCTATGAGCTGATCCTGGAGTTTTACACATACTTGATCACAAGCAAGTATAAGTTTTTCTTGCTCTGTTGAAACTTGGTCGATGATTACCAATTTCCAACTTATGCTTTACACCCAAATTTCTAAGTAGTTTTCCTTTGTACTAGGTAGGATCTTCTTTGCTACAAGGATGTTGACATCAATCTCCATCATCTTCCTAAAATCATTCATGATATCTTTCCAAGCTGCTTCTTCTTTTCTAACACTTTTCAAGTCTTTTTCAATAGCCTCCATTTTTATTAAGGCCTCATCATGAACAACTTTTGCCTTAACAAAGAAATCAAATGCAATGGACTTAACTTTGTTCACCCGACTCTTAGTGGCTTTCCCACAAACTTGATATTTCTAGAGGTTATCAATAGTACTTCTTTCAATCTCTCCTTCTTGGCCCAAGATGATTGATTGGTGATCAACATTGAGTGGCATGGTAGAAGTGTCAACTATGGACTTCAAGTAGGAAGACAAATTCTACACTTGTTGCTTCAGCTCATCCTTTGATTGCTTCTCTTTCTCAGTCCTTTCTACTAACTTTACAGCTACTACATTGAATTCTTGTATGTCAGCTTCATGAGTAGATGGACCCATATCAATTTTTGTCATAACAAAATCTGCAAGAGTGGCTTCATTTACATCTTTTTCAGAGATGGGCCGAGCTGTCTCTAGACACATATTTCTTGAGTCTGGATCAGTCTTTATTCTTGAAGTTACCTTGATCTTTTTTGGTTTCTCAGATCTCTTGAAAAGATTAGATACTGTGTCAAATTAAGGAACAACTAACTCCTCCAACCTTCTCTTTTTCACTAGACTTTGTTCTAACCATGGGAAGGAAATATTTTCTTAGAGCTCTTGTACATTACTTTGTTGGAGACTTTGTTGTTCAAGTACTAGTGAGGTTGCTTGCTTTCTAACTTCTCTTGCTTGATATACTAGATTCCTTGGGGAAGAAGGTTCCATAGTGGAAGTAGGGTGTTGTACTTCATGATGAGAAGATTCAATGAGGATTGAAGGTGACATAGTTGGTATGCCCTCATCAAACCTTGAATCATCGAGGACTTCTATTGATTCTTGTTCTTTTTCTTCTCCTGAAGTAGAGACTACTTCTTATCCCTTAATCTTGATTTCTTCTTCTTTTGTCTGGGTTCATCTCCACATGTGTTTTGGAGATTATTTCTTCTTGGGGGATCTTCATCTCCACCGCTTCCTTGAGTATTTTGATGAGGAAGAATATCCATAACTGGTGTATGAGAAGGAACTGATGAAGTAGAACTATCTTGGTGGTCACTTCTTCTTCTTGATGTCTCCTTTCTACTTGTTGGTTTTGTAGCAATCATTTGAGCTATCTTCTTTCTGATCCAAGCTTCTAACTTCTTGATCACAAAATTGGTTCTTTCTCTGACATCTCTAACCTCTGGATGTTCCCAATTGATAGTAGGAAGAGGTTGAGCCTAGATTTCTCTAAAATAGAAGGGATCAACTAGATCTAGTCCATCATCTTCAATACCTTCAATGATCCATTCCAACTTGAAATCATAGATTCGTTTCAGGGTGAATCTCATCCAATCTCTTTTTCTGACTTCAAATTCATCTTCACAGTCTTCCCAAAAGTCTTCAATATTAGGGAAATGTAGATACCCAGGACCAAGCTTCAGATTATTCTTAACATAGTCTTTCCTATCAAAGGGGAAGCTCATCTAGTACATGTACAAATTGATCTTAGCTAGAGCCTTCTCCAGATTTTCTGCTCTTAAGCTAGACTCACATCTATAATGACCGAGGCAAATAGGGAAGGCAACTTCTTTATTCTTCCTATCTCTGCATTTCTTTTGAACTAACACCAGCTATCTACAAAGTTTGATTAGGACAAGCTTATCGTCCACATATCCTAGCAACTTAGAAGGATAGCCATCGAATCCTCCTACTCAAAGGTAGGTGAGTCTCAGAAACTGAATGAAGTAACTTCCGTACTTCTTTATCAATAGTGTGACCTCTTTTGATATCCTAATAGCTGTATTTCTTTAAAGTAGCCTCACTGCTAGCATTGTAAAGGCATCATTTAGTCATCTGAAATACACAAAACTTTCCTCTAACTACAACTGCTTGTAGAACTCATAAATCTGTGTCTCCTGATTCAAAGCACTAGTGGTATTTAAACCTGGCCATAATCTCAAATTAGCAATTGCATATACCAAGTAGGATGACATGTGGAAGCGTTGGCTTGTCTTAAAGTGAACCAACTAATCATGTATGCAATCATTGATAAGATGGCCCCAATCAATGAACTATTTCCCGGCTGATATGATCATGATGAAAAGATACATCAACATCTCGAATTCAGTTTAGTCTTGGCTACCTATCAATCTGTGGAGTAGGGAAATCAAATAGAAGATCTCTTTGATAAAAAGAGAGTGATGAAGTGTCTTGGGAAGCTGAGATTGTCCACCTCTCAGTTTCACCATCCATTCTTTAGCCAAGTTGTTTAAACATTTGCTTCTATTGTCACTGAAATATTTGTTGGCTTTTTGCTTATCAACACGAATGAATTTCTCTTTGTATGGCAGCTAAAAAATGATGGTGATAGAAATCCCATCGAGCTTGGCCATCAGGTGCCCGCCAATAGTTCTGATCTCTCTAGCTTCAGAATTGTATCTCTTCACATATTCTATACTCTGGGCACTGGACTTCTATAGGAAAGCATACTGCATTCACTAGGCCACTTTTTGCTATTCTTCGGGACAACTTTGACTAATCTCCTTCTGTCAATGACTTCCTGATTTCATATAGATCAATATGGCCCATTTTAGTGTTGCATACCTCCCAAAGTATGGTGTCAATCATCGAAGCATATTCATAGTCTTAAGATTTATACTTCATGATGTTACTCTGCCAATTTTACACTGTCTTTATTGAGATAATCAGAAAACCCATATACTTAATGTAGCTTCTTAAATTGGCATGTGCGGGGATGGTGTAGGCAAATAGCCATAGAACTTGGCTTTATAACTATTAGTTGCTTTTGCTAGAAAGATTGAAAAGCCTTTACAATGAATAGCATGCAACCTTTGTATTTTGTAAGACCGCATTGCTTTGATACATCCTTAAAAACAGTTTCAACACCTGGTCTAGGCTTGTACGATTTGCATACAAGTCTACCTAAGTGTTTTCAACTATAATATCTGGCAAATCTTTCATTCCAAAGCTCTCATTTTGACACAGGTTGTGGTCTGGGTTCACTACAGCCAGCTATATTTTCTTGGGAGTTTATAAAGTCTTTTCAACAAAACCATTTTATGCATAACCCTTAATCATGGTATACCGTGAGGTGATATGTCTTGAAAGGAAACAACTCACACGCCATTTCTTTACTTGCACATTTTGCATGTAGGCTTACCAGAGTAGCTGCATCATCTAAAGCTCCAATTCTTTCATAGGTGGCGAGGGTGGAAGTCTTTAAAGAATCTTCAACAAATGTAATTTGTACATAAACTACGATTATTGAATTCTAGGAGAGCACGTTTCTTTGAGGGAATTTGTCAAATGTTTACATTTCTTGTATTGGCTCATACATGTCTTCTAAGGCAGGTGCAACTATAATATATGACAAAAATCCCTTACATTGTGCTTTGATAAAGGCTGTTAACATGTCTTAAAGCTCCCATCTTTGTATAGGCTACGTGGACATTGGTGCAGGTTGTAGAGCTTGGGCTTTATGCCACCAGTTGCATTTGCTTCAAAGTTTCTTAGACCTTTTCAATGAAACTGTTTCCCGCATATCCTTCAATCATTACATTCTAGTTGATGACATCCCTTTGAAGTATATTCTATGCAAAGGTCCACGGGCTTTGTCTTTTGTTTCCTATTATGAAAATGTGTTCACCAGAGTAGTTCAAACCATAACACTTAGCACGATATTCCCCTTCAACAGAGTAGGTTGTGGAACACGGTGGTGCAGGAGCACCTAAAATAAAATCTTGGAACAAGAAGACACAAATGATCATAGGAGGAGCCCATGGAACCCATCAAGTCAAATGGAACATCCTAGAACCAATTATGACATGTTATAATGGGCAAAACGATGTAATGATCAAATGTCCTGAGGGTCCTGGTAAGGACCCTAGGACCAAAAATAATGTAAGTTGGGCCAATAGTGCCTCTAGAGTCAAATAAAAGTCAAAAATAGGTGTCTAAGGCTAGGAATGAGGTATAATGATCCTAAGAAGATCAAACATGATGATTTGGTAGGATAAAATTTCATTAAACCAAAGTTTAAAATTCAAATTTTTGTGATAAGCTTTTAGGCGAGAAAATCATTTTGATTAGTTTTTGGTGGTTGACCCAACTCCAACAGATGGGAATTGGTTGTGGAAGTTGAGACAAAGGTTATGTAAGCCTGTCTAAGGCATGAGATGGTACGGTGGAGTCATCTTGGAGGCTGGGTTGTACGGTTTAACAGAAATAACAGAGTTTTTCATCTAATTCCTATTTTTCCTTGCATTTTTTATAATCTTTTGATCTATGGTCGCATGGAAAATGTCTTGAGCCTTCATTGAATAAGTATTAGACCTATTTTTTGCTTTGAGAAGGTTTCTAGGCTAGTTTTATTTCTGTTCATATTGACTGTTGCAAAGAACAGCAGGTTGTCCTGTGAGTTTTGAGAGGTTAAAATGCCTCACAGGACCTTTCCATGAATGTAGGATCCTGGTTCTCATGGAATAGGTCCTTGATTGCATGTATAATATGTTTTCTAACCCTGACAAGGTAGGAGGAGTGCAAGTGAGGAGGTGATCACTGTTGGAAGTCTAGTTTGCATGTGAAAAGAGCATGGAATGATGGCACAGTTATAGCAGCAGGAGATCTGCCTTAACAAGGTAATAGTTTTATGTTTGATGTTGTTTAATATGGTCAAGGAGATGGTGTTAGATATTTGAATAATGTCTAGAAGTGATTGGAAGTGGGAGATCTAGTAAACCCTAGGTTTTGGGTCCTAGAAATGGGGGTTTGGTGTTTAAACACTTGAATGAACAAACCACTGCTAAAACCTTGAAAATCCTCTATTTTAGATCCTTCCCTAATACTGTTTCAACGTTTGGAGTGAGCATGACAAGTATCTAATAAGGTTCCTTTGTAAAGTGGGCAAATTAGGCCTTGTAGGAAGGCAGCAGGGTGTCAGGACAGTCAAGTTTGGTCTGAAACAATAGTACATGAATCTTGGGTATGTTATAGAACTTGATAAAGGGTATTTAGATCAGTCATTAGTTTGGGAAGTGCTTTGGGAAAGTTTAGAGAAAAGTGCAGTTTAGTCGCTGAACAAGGCTACTAGGATTAGGCTTGGTTAAGGGGAGTTGTTAAGAACCAGTCAAATTGGTTTATGAAACCTTTTGAATCTTGTTGATTGTGGTATATTGAGACCCTAGAAGGTGGAAGATTGTGTCTTAGAAGTTGGAAACAAGTTTGAGCCCTTTGGTGGAGTTTAGGGCAAGAGGAAGACTAGTGAAGTCTTATTGGTTGAAGTCCACAAGCTATTTAAACCTTTTGATCTTGCTAGATTATCATTGGAGACCTGACACCTCTGCATCATGTGGCTTCACACCTGCCAATTATATTTACTTGAAAGTTTCTAAATCTTTCTCAATAGATCCATTGTTCATCCTGCTTCAAAATCTCCCATTTTGACACGGGCTAGGATGAGATGCTAGTAATGGTCCTTGAAGGTTTCTGAATCTTTTTCAACATATCTATTTTTTTCATATCCTACAATCTTTTCATGAGACGATGTTGAAACGATGATGCTTAGTCTAGTTCACAAATGCCAGCAATGGTTGTGGAGTTCTGTTAACCGCTCCTATATAAAGACTTTGAAAGCCTCTTCAACTGGTCTGCATAACTACTTCCTCACATGTCGAATATCAAGCATCATGAGTGAAATGAAGAGTTTGGATGTTTGTTTAAGTTATGACGAGGCACTTTTTCAAAAATCTCTTAGGGATCGTTAGTGGTTATGAAATGAATGACAATGCCTGATGATTAAAACAATGGGTTCATTCATCGACAATAAAAATTAGTTTGATAATTGATAAAACATGTCGATGGAAACATGAAGCCAACACAATAAGTTAAAAGCTTGGATGATTGAAATGGTAGAATAGGGTTCAATTTATAGACTCATGAGAGAAGAGATCAACGGTTGAGAGAGAATAAGAAGATCGATGGTTGAGAAAGAATGAGAGAATGTGCGCGAAGAGAAAGAAGACAAGTATCACACAAAAACTATTTTGAGTCATCTATTTTTCTATTTATTGAAGATAAGATATTCTCTCATAAAATAGAAAGGTTTTTTCTATTTCAGGAGTTTTGGAATCAATTAGTTGACTCATGGTTTGCTTTTGCATGTTTTGAGAGGAATTAAATAATAAATTATTTAATTTTGTGTGCATGAAGAGGAAGAATTATTTTTAGAAGATTTCGAAGATTCCTGGGAATTTAGAAGATAAGAAAGCAAATTAAATAAATAAATTTATTTAATTGTGTGTGCATGACTTGGAAGAATAAATAAAATATTTGATTGTATTTTATTTTTGAGAGATTGAGAGGATTTAAATAAATTTGATTGATTTATATAAATTTAGAAGAAGAACTAGCTTAATTAAATAATTAGGAATTATTTAATTGTTTGCAAGAATTAAATTTAAATAAAGGATTTTATTTAATTATTGACTTTAGAAGAGGTAATTAAATATTTTGATATTTAATTAACTTAGAAGAATATGAATCGAATAAATAAATAAATTTATTTATTGATAGAGGAATAGAATGGAATAAATATTAAAAATATTTATTTAGACAGAGTCACGTCATTTTTAGGTGTATACATTTTTCTTGAAGCTGACTGAAAAGTGATTGAATATTATGATGCAGATATATATAGCTGATGGATTTAAGTGATTTGGGTGTCGGCATGATACGACTATGGGATAAGTGCGAAAAGGGTAGAGACCTAAGGTTCAGATGTTGGCAAGATAGTAAACAAGGCAGAGTGAGGATGAAGTGTATCAAGTCAGTATTTTGTGCTTAACCAGAACTAAATCCTTGCATTGGTGGATGCTAATTATCAGTTCAAAATCTTCTTTCTATAGGTAGTAAGCCTTCTGTAGGCAGTGAGCCTTGTTTTGAGTAGTGAGATCTGGGCAGTGAGCCTGAATGCATGTGCATTCCCAATTGTAATACTTTTAACAGAGTATAATCTTTGTGGGTTAACCCCCACCGTGGTTTTTCCCTTAACTGGGTTTCCACATCAAAAATCTTGGTATCAAATGTGTTATTTCTACTTCTGCTCATATGTTGTTGATTCTTGCTTTTCATGATAACATTATTAATCTATTAATGAAGTAGTAAAGAGGAATTAACTGCTGCAAGTTTTAAAGTTTTAAGACAACTAATTCACCCCCCCTCTCAATTGTCACCTCTAATTCCAACACCTTAGGGATTTAAACTTGGACTTTAGAATATGCAACTTTTCTTGCTTAACCTTGTCATCTCCTTCATAGGTTCTTTCTAGCTTCTTCCATATCTCATGAGCAATTTTCTAACTCATTACCTTCACTAATTCAGAATCAGAGAGACTATTTAGAAGAGCACTCCTTGCCTTTCCATTGTTCTAATATTATTTAATCTCATCTTCATCCTTTGGACCATATTTAGGTATAGTATATTTTCTGTCAACTATCTTCCATACACCATATCCTAGTAACACAAGAAAGCTTGCCATCCTAGTTTTCCAAAAAGCATAATTTGTTCCATCAAACACTAGTACCTCCATACCTTTCCTATGTGTCATTCGGATCTACCCTAAGTGGTTAAGCTTCTTCAAGGAACTTGGCTATATAATAATTGTTAGAATGCACAAGACAACTGAGAGGGGGTGTGAATCAGTTGTATGTTAAAACTTTAAATCCTCAAAACATCAACCACTTATAATGCATTAGCCGAATATAAACATATGAAGTATCAATGCAAACACATCCAAACACATAAGAATACTAGATTTACATGGAAAACCCAATAAGGGAAAAACCACGGTGAGGATTAGCTCACAGTATATATGAATAACAATACCAAAAATCAATAGGCTCACTGCCCAAAAGAAAGGCTCACTGCCAGAGAAAGGCTCACTTCCAAGGGCTCACAAGAAAGAAGAAGTTTGTTATAGAGAGATTCATTATCTCAGAGCAATAGGAGAAATCCACCACTGATGCTCTTTGGGTCATCCCACAATAATCGGTTACACTTTTTGGCCAAACTTGACATTGAAATCAACATTTTGAACTAAATCTTCACTTTTTGACACCTATAGCCCCTAAACCATTAGGAATTTAAAGATGATGTGAACTAATGATTTGTGAGATTTTGTTTGTAGATTCTAAATATATTTCTTTTTAAAATTTGGAGTTAAATTGTAAAAGTTTTTGTGTCTCCTTTGATAACTAGTTTTTAATAGTAAACAACATTTTTTAAAGTGATGTGTATTCTGTCGCACATAACTTTTTTTTCTATGAAGGATAAAATTCTTATTCTTTTGAATTTAGATTGGTAACACTTGTAGACACCCAAAATTGACCTAGTTATCATTAGTTTCAAAATATCGCATTAGCTATCATTTGCATTTGTCTAACACACTTGAGCAATTTCCCAATCACTTATTTCTTCTATTAATTAAATAAATTTTATATTTATTTAATTAATTCATTATCTATTTCTTCTATTTTCTCTATTCTATAATTAAATAATCTTTAATTATTTAATTATCTCTATTTCTATCTATTTTAATTAAATAAATCTTATTTATTTAATTAAAAATCCCTTCATAATCCCATTTTTCAATTAATTAAATAAATTTTATTTATTTAATTAATTTCCCTTATCATTTATCTTTATTTATCTTCATAAGCCGACATGTGTGCCTCTTTTTATTTAAAAACATGTGTGGTACTACATCTTTTATTTAATATCTTTCACATGTAGTACTTTTTATGTACACGGTCACACATAAGCCTTATCTTTCCTCCACTTGTCATCCACACATTCACCTATGATTATCAATTCATCCCAACCATTCACATAGCCACCAAATCTCCACCATTGATGGATTTTGGTTGAGGTCTATATAAACACCCTTTTATTCCATACTACATCTATCCATCATTTCCATATAGCGTCTACATTATCATCTTGAGCATATTGAGCACTTTAGCATCCATTTAGCATATTATCATTATCATCCATCCATAATGGTAGCTTTTATCTTCATAATTGTTCATTGTTGAGAAGTAATCTACATCATAAACAAGGAATCATACAATCTAGGTGATTTTGTTCTTGAATTGCATGCTTTTGATTTCACTTGGATTCGATTCTTTGATGGTGGTAGGATTAGGTTTTCAATTATATGCTTGATCTTATTGACCTAATTTTTACCTCACATTTTAGCATGCCCAGTGGGACTCACGTCCTTGATTAACTTTGCTATTTGAAGTTGTTTTTTTTGAAGATCAGATTTTTTGAGCACTTATAGCATCGCGGTCACTTTTAAGCAAAAATCAGTCACCTACAGAACTTTCATATCACTTTTAAGGTACCGGTCGTCGTTTTTAGCACTTTTCAGATCACTTTTAATCCAATAGTGATCACATCTACCAGTATTCACATCATTTTTAATTTGAAATGGATCACTTTTGGTTGTTCAAGTTGCTTCCTGCAATTAGGGTTTTTGCTAACATTTGAATTTTGCAGGGTTTTCGCGTCACTTTTGAGCATTAACAGTTCACATCTAGGGTTTTTGCATCGCTTATGAATAGTAAGAATTCACTTTCAGCAAAATTCAAATCACTTGTGAGTAGCAGTCCGTCATCTCTGGTAATTGTGTATCGCTTTCAGTTTTATCATTCATAGTTGGGTTTTCTTGGTTATTAATCATCTCTTTATGTAGCATCTTATTGATTGTCCAAGAAAAAGAGGTTGTGAAACTACTAACATATCTATTGCAGCTCTGATTAGTCCAAGACATTGCATTTATCACTAATTTAGGAACATTTAGATTTGGTGCTTAAAAAGAATCATTATTTTCTCTGTGCTTGATTTATCTTTTTTGGATTGCTTGTTGTGCATGTTTGTAAACCAAATTTAATAGAAAAAGTATCCTCTCCCCTTGCCTATCAAATGGATCTTGGGTGCATGAGAACTTGTTATTATCTTTAGAGGGCCCGCCTTCCTGGTGTGAGAAGGGGTATGACCCAAGCAGTAACAGGCTAAAGCCAAGTCCTTTCGAATCACTATATAAGAAAAGTGTTTGTGTCGAAAGCCATAAACAACAGGTGTTGCTATGTTATACTGACAACCAACCTGTCCCAAAACCCTCCAAGGCGTAACCCTTGAAGGATGGGAGACTCCATAACGGAGAGTAGTGCTACCTCATGTATAACCACCCGATCAGATCCCCTTACTAGCAACCTTGTGTAGTAGCCAAAATCCTTCTATTTGTTGATGCAAAAGGTAGGACCTTTGAAGCCGCCCTAATTCTCATGGTTCTTAGTAGAGATAGTAGGGAATATCCTAAGGTTTGGTGGGGGGACAAGCCTTGGGAAACCTAGATCTTAGTATGCATGAGAAGTGAGTGCCATGGAGGGGAGCTGGTGCTACCAAGATCCTGAAGCTATCTGCTTTGAATAGGCACGGTAAGGGGACTCAACAAATATAGTCCTTTCCTAGCCTAGGTTGTACAATTTTGTGATTGTTGTGAGTGTGAGTGACTGAAATTACTATTTTCTGGTCAAAAATAGAATGCAAACACACCCTCTGGCAGACATAGACCACTTTTGAACCATAACTGTTTGCCTTTAGCCAAACCAGATCACCTTTAAACAACAGTTATTTTCTTCTGGCAAAATTTGCATCCCCTTTAAACAATAGTTATTCACTTCTGGAAGAATTTGTATTGCTTTTAAATGATAGTCCTTCACTTTTGGCATAATCTACGTCACTTTTAGCCTGCGACTAATTGCCTTTGACAAAACTAGTCGCCTCTGGTTAACACTGTAGCCTGTCACTTGTAGCAAAACTAGATTGCTTTTGAGCTATTAGTAATCTCTTTTGGCATATTTCCCATCACTTCTGAGCTATTTCTTGTCGCTTCTAGTCAGATATTAGCAATCAGTATCAACTCAGCCAAATTAGTTGCATTTTTAGACTTTCTTAGCCTTGTCATCAGCTTTCAAACAATCCTTTGATTATTTACAATAGCCTGAGCATTGTCTTCTATCTTGAACATATCAAACCATTGGACTTTTTGAGATTTCATCCTTTTGAGACCCCAAAACAACAACCAACTAGCAAAACCAACAAACAACATTGTCCTTTTGGCTTTACTTAGCCATAGTAAAACCAACAAACAACATTGTCCTTTTGGCTTTACTTAGCCATAGTAAAACCAACAAACAACCAACAACCAGCCTTTCCCTTGAGCATGTGAGCTACCCTCTAGGGAAGTTTATCCAACAACAAAAACCAACAAACAACAACAACCAAGCAACCAACAAACTAGCAAAACAAATCAACACCAAAAAATTAGCAAACCATCACCTTTTGGGTCTAAACCTTGACAAGCTAAGTCCAATTCAAAATATCAACCATCATGCCTCAAACTAGGAGCCAATATAGAGCTGAAATGGAAGTAAAATTACGAGCTGAGATGGAAGCCAAACTGCAACAATCCTAATCAATGTCCCTTAAATATGCAACTCAATTCACAACTGGCATGCCTTCTTACATGTTTGTGCCCAAAGGATGCACTGCTGGACCGTCATCTTCACAACAAGTGCAACCCCAAACATTTTCAGAGATCTATGAAGAACAGTCCCAAGATGATTTATCAAAATTTCAAGACACGCACACATATGGGACCAAGTTGAAAAGCTTGTTTTATCTGATCCTAATTGCTACTTCTTTGCAATTAGCTTGTATGGAAGCCAAATTACCAAGTGACTTTGATATATCTGTTATTCGAGAACAAGATCCAAACACTCTCACTGTTGTTGTAAAGGGACCATCCACTATAGCCACACCATCTCATACCATGTCCATGCTACAAAATCCACCTTCCAACCCATCTCTTTCATTGCCTATTGTTACCCCATCAAACCTCCCATGCTCAGAGTACACTCTAGAACCTTTGATAACTCCAACTGAGGTACTTCGCTACCTTTCACAAAATCTAAGCTTTCCATCTTTTCATGTTCCACAACATACTCCTCCTACCATGACCATATCTTGACCTCAAGTATCACAAGCTATCCATGTTCCACAAGTGCCAATTCCCCAAATATCGCAAGCCATCCCCATATCACAAAATCCACAAGTTTCGTAAGCTATCCAAACACCACAAACCATACAAGTCTTGCAGCCATTGCAATCCCCTACTCCTATTGCATCACATGTGGAAACCACACCTCACACTCATATTCCTATAACCTCTAATATGGTCTCCACGATTTCCACGAATCCCTCCAACACACCATATAACCCCAATGTTAGTCTCATTGACATGAGTGACCCACCTATTGTATCACAAGCCAATCCTAGCACCGATGTCTCTTATGTTGATCAACTTACATCACTTTCGCCACCTTCATATAATCCTTCACAAACCATCAATCCATCTTATGCAACCCAAGGATTACCCATCGTCACCCAACACATGACATATACAAATCCTCAGGTCATTCAAAACACAAACGCAAATGTTCATCCTTCTTCCGCATCCACTAATCCTTCCATCACTTACCATATTACAAATCCAACTCTGAATTCACAACCGTTGACCAACGTCAATCCATCCTCTACTTCCCATGTGATGCAAACTCTTGGCACTAATCCATCGTACTATACCCAACCACCACTTGTGTCTCAAGGATAACAATCCTCAACCACAATGTGTCACAAACCAATCCCTTGACATATACTATGACCATGCAACCTCAGTAAATGGTCATGTCCTCATACATTCTGCAACAACAACCACAATATACACCATTTTACATTTCACCTCCGAACCACCAACCCCCTTTGCAATAACAGCAATTATCTCAAGAGGATGTTGAACAAATGATTAACAAGGTAGTAGGACAAAACAAGAAGACATTTTCCTTAGGAGATATATGTGCTTATCCATTTGATAGGTCACTTCACATGACACCTTTTCCACCACACTTTGAAATTCCACAATTTGACAAATACAAAGGGAAAGGAAATATAGATGACCATCTTAGAGCATTCTATGTTGCATGTCTCGATGTCGGTCAAGATGATACATATCTTTTGAGACTATTCCCCTGAAGCTTAGCAGGACAAGCTCTTGAATGGTTCTCTCATTTACCCTTGGGAATTAAGACTTTTGCAGAACTAGCAAACAAATTTTGATCCCATTTCACTTTTAACATTGAACATGAGGTGAACATGAATGAACTTGTCAACAACAAACAATGTAATGGTGAAGCTTTCTCCTCATTCACTCAATGATGGCGTAACATGGCTAGCAAACTATCATGGCAAATACCTGAGAAACAGCAGCTTGATATCTTTGTCCAAAATCTTCATCCTAAGCTTTCATTCCAACTACAATTACAAAGTGCTAGCACCTTTGACGAACTTATCTCCAAAGGAACCATCATTGAGCATGCTTTAATAGCTAAGGGCACTATTAACATGTTCAGAGATAACAAAGACAATCCTCAAAACACCAATGATAAATCCTACTTTTGGAACAAGAACAACAATGTCATTAATGATGGTGTTGTGGATGCAAAGAACATACAAATAGTGAAAGATCCCATTAACATCCAAGCTGCATCTACAACAAACCAACCTTTTCAATGAAATTGACCAAGAACAAATCCAACACCTCGATGATAATTTACTCTTTTAGCGGAACCTATGGAGGTAATCTTTCAAAAACTTGTCCAAGCAGGAGATATCACATTATTGGATGCACCACCCAATGGTGAACTAGTCTTCAAAGCTCCTTGGTATAAAGAGAACAAGTATTGTGAATACCATAGAGTCAAAGGACATAAAACAAATGGTTGTATGCACTTAAAACATGTCATTCAAGATTGCATTGATCAAGGTCTAATTAAAATCACACCGCCAACATCACAACCTACACATCAACCGACATCGAACTATGATCTAGATGCTTTCAGGAATCCACTTCCATCTCATGACAAGATGAGTAACCCTCATATTGGGAATGCTATCCATTACAACTATGAGTCATCCACGATTGGCCGCATTGACCAAGCCCGCATTTCTACCATTATTATCCAAGGAAAAGCACCCAATTGCGCTATAACTACAAGAAGAGGCCGCATTACCATTCAAGGAGCACCTATCAATCCTCCTCGACCATCTTCTAGCTATAATATTCTTGATCATCTTGGCAAAACACCTGTACATATCTCCATCCTAAAATTGCTTCATATATCCCCCACCCATAAATCTATCCTTGATAAAGCATTGCAAGAATCTTCGATGCCTAATGATATCGATACTACACAATTCCAATCTATGGTAGCCAGCATTGCAGCCCCTTGCCATCTTACTTTCTTTGACAAAGATCTTCAACCATCCATCAACCCATCACATAATGAATCCCTCCACATAGAAGTGTTTGTAAACCCATGCCATATCAAATGAATTTTAGTGGATGGTGGAGCTGGTCTCAATATATGTTCCTTAAAACTAATAAAACAATTGGGATATTCTGAGAAAGATGTTGACACTTCCAAGGTCATTACTATCAAAGCATACGATGATGGTGAGAGAGATACTGAAGGAATTATCTGTTTTCCTATCCAAGTTGGTCATGTCACTACTGACACTCGTTGTCAAGTCCTTGATATTGAGCTTCCCTATAACATCATTCTTGGTCATCCATGGATCGATGCCCTCAAAGCAATTCCTTCTACATACTATCAATGTCTTAAATTTCTGCATAATGGTGTTGAAGTTACTATCCATGCCGATCCCAATCCATTTGAGTTTTGTCATGCCTTTCAAGATAAATATCACAGCCTTAACTGTATTCCTATCAATACCGAAGCATATCCATCTTCATCCTATGTAGACCCATCTGCCCTACGCAAGCCCTCATCTAGCAAACCTACTCCAAATCTCCGTATCAAGTACACTGAACATGGTCCATGTGAGTACACATTGCAAGAATCTTGTTGTGTTGGAACTCTTCCCTTATCTCCCAAATCTCATGGCAAACCTTCTACATCCAAGGCATCTTCATCTGCAACCATTATAAAAGTTCCACCAACAATATCCATCAAAGGTGGATTCCTTGATGATGAAGACATTGATGACATTAACTCTTGGATATTCTATGATGAGAACAATCAAGTCCAACTTGAAGTGGAGAGATATAACAATGGGTTCCACATCATTAAGAACATGGTGGATTGGGATCATAGGAACAAGGACCTATTGAACCCATTGTTGTGTCTAATAAGCTTAATAAACAAGGCCTTGGCTTTCAGACAGAGGTACCACCTTCCAAAGACATTGAGTGCATTTCTGATATGGAAGCTGGACCTTCTTCGGTAGGAGAGACTTCTAATTTAGATACCATTGATGACTCCTCCCTCCATATCACCAACCTTTTTCAAGAAATCTCCATCTTCATGATCTCTACCACTTCCTCTAACTATAACCCTTCATCCATTACCCTTTAACTCGTATATCCTGACCTCGTCGATTGGGACCAATAGGGGGCACCGATATTGGACACATTTGAAAATGATGAAGCTAACGAAAAATTCATGAGATTACGACAAGGCATTCCATTGGGTGATCACAAAGCAGGTTTCATGATGGACCTCCCTAAACTAGCATATTTTGGTGGAAGTATCAAATCCTTTAGTCAGAAAAGTGAAATAAATAGAATAAAAAAAGATAGGTCACTAGGTGAAAACTAAAAGGCGCCTCTTGACCATGCAAAAGTAAAAATAAAGATGTATTTGAGGGTGAAAACTTCTCTGAGGCACCCAAGGATGGGGGATTTGATCTTCTGGTCACCATTGATTATCATGAAAAATCTCAAGACATGAACTTAGGCACAGAACAGAATCTGAAGATCACATATTTGGCAACATCACTATCAGAGTAGGAAAGAAGAAATTTCACAGCGTTCTTCATAAAAAGAGCTATCAATTTTGCATGGACTTATGCTAACATGCTGGGTCTAGATCCATCACTTGTGGTAAATCATCTAGCAGTATCTCCTAATGCAAAACCTGTCAAATAAAAATTGCACAAAATGCACCTGCAAATAGCTCTTTTGGTTAAGGCAAAGATTCAGAAGTTGTTAGAAGCAAAGTTCATAAGGCCTATTGATTATCCAGAATGGGTTTCAAACTTGGTGACTATGGCAAAACCTGATGGACGAGTTCGTTGTTGCACAAATTTCAGAGATCTTAACAAAGCATGCCTTAAAGATGACTTTCCACTACCAAGCATAGACAACATTGTAGATCTCACAGCTGGACATGAAATGCTATCCTTGACGGATGGATTATCAAGATATAACCAAATCAGAATAGCAGAGGAAGATCAAGACAAAACATCATTCATTTGTCCATGGGGTACATACTGCTAGGTTGTAATGCCTTTTGGTCTCAAGAATGCTGGAGCAACTTATCAATGAGCCATGATAGTTATCTTCCATGACCTTTTCCACACTATCATGGAAGATTATATTGATGATATTCTAGGAAAATCTAAGACAAGAGAAGAACATCTACATGTACTAACACAAATCTTTGATCGACTAGAGTAGTATCAAGTCAGGTTGAACCCAAAGAAATGTGTATTTGGTGTAACATCTAGTAAATTATTGGGATACATTGTATCTCGATGAGGAATAGAAGCGGACCCTGACAAAGTAAAAGCTATCATGGAAATGCCTCCACCATCAAATCTGAAGTAGCTTCGTAGTCTACAAGGAAGGTTACAATCCATTCACAAGTTTATTTCACAACTGGCAGACAAGTGTCATCCTTTTCAACATCTCCTTTGGAAGGGTGAACCTTTTAAGTGGGATGAAAAATGTCAACAGGCCTTCGACAAAATCAAGGAATATCTAGCAACACTTGTTATGTTAGTACCTTCTATATTGGATTGACCACTATTGCTCTATATATCTTCAACATCAGTAGCATTGGGTGCCCTTTTAGCTCAACATGATGATTCAGGAAAAGAACAAGCTGTTTACTACATCAACAGAACTCTTGTGGGATATGAACTTAACTATTCACCTACAGAAAAAGCATGTTTAGCATTGGTGTTTACTTCCCAAAAGTTGCGACATTATATGTTGAACCAAACAACAAAGCTCATATCTAATGTGGATCCACTCAAATATCTTCTCTCTAAAGAAATCCTTATAGGAAGATTAGTAAAATGGGTTATGATCTTAAGTGAATTTGACATACAATATGTGGATTGTAAGGCCATAAAAGGATAAGTTATCATTGATCAGCTAGCTACAGCACCTATCACAGATATTCATCCAATATGTCTAGAGTTCCCTGATAAAGAATTGTTCAATCTAACTTCACCAACGTTGTGGCAACTATATTTTGATGGATCTTACACACAACATGGATTAGGAGCAAGGATATTGTTTGTCACCCCTCAAGGAGATTGTATCTCGAAGTCATATAGAATTGCATTTCCATGTACCAATAACATAGTAGAATATGAAGCTTTAATCATAGGATTACCCATGGTAATACAATGGGCTATTAAATAGTTATAGGTCTTTGGTAATTCCCAATTAGTCATCAAATAGGTTTTAGATGACTATCAAACAAAATATGAGAAGATCCTTCCATACAAGGTAATGGTTGATGATTTCAAGAAGTACTTTGACAGTATCACCTTTGAACAGATCCCAAGGATACAAAACAAAGCAGCAGATGCCATGGCTATGATTCGATCTCTTCTATACATGCCATCTAATACACATTTGAAGTACCGGCAGTCTGAGCTTATATGTGAGATTGTTGGTCCCAATTTGCCTTGGTACGAGGATATATACGAGTATATCCGTAATCAAACCTTCCCATTTCAACTATCTAATACCCAATGAAAAACCTTTATCCATCGAGCCTCTTGCTACACTATCCTAGGAGACACCCTATATCACTGGAGTCTTGATGGTATCCTTCTTAGATGTCTTGATTCTGATGAAGCAAAGGTTGCCTTACGTGAAATACATGAAGGTGTATGTGGATCACATTCCGCTGGCCCTGGCCTTGTTAAGAAACTTCTATGAGCTGGATACTATTGGCCAACTATGGAGAAAGATGCACAACAATTTGCAAAGAGATGTCTACAATGTCAAAAACATGGGGATCTAATATATGCACCAGCACATGAACTTCAACCTATCACTACTCCTTGGCCCTTCTCATAGTGGGGACTTGATCTCATAAGTAAAACCCATCCCACCTCATCAAATGGTCATAAGTTCATTATTACTACCACTAAGTACTTCACAAAGTGGGTGGAAGCAATACCAATGACTTACAATACTGGCAAGCAAATATCCAAGTTCATTTTACACTATGTCATTTGCCGATATGGAGTTCCTCAAGCCATTGTCACTGATAATGGTCATCCTTTCAAGAACAAAGAGGTTAGAGATCTTTGCAACAAGTTCCATATCAAACATAGATTCTCTACACCTTACTATCCTCAAAGTAATGTCCAAGCTAAGGCTTCTAACAAAACAATCATCAAGATCCTTAAAAAGATAGTTAATGACGCTGGTCATGATTGGCATTTACAACTTAATCCTGCATTATGGGCTTATAGAACTAGTGTCAGAACTCCCACTGGTGCTACACCTTATGCTCTTGTGTATGGCACTAAAGCTATTTTACCTATTAAGGTTGAGATCCCCTCATTGCGAGCATCCCTACATCATACTATCTCAAATGAAGAATATAGAGTATCCAGACTCCATGATCTTGAGCTATTAGATGAACGTCGTCTTACATCACTTAATCATCTCCAAGTCTATCAAAATTGTCTATGATGCAACTACAACAAAAAGATCAAAGAATGAAGATTTCAAGTTGGAGATCTTGTCCTTAAAGAAAATCAAAGGAATCAGCAACATCATGAGAAATAGGGCAAGTTTGAACCTAATTGGCTTGGTCCTTTTGTCATCATATCAGTTTATGGATCAGGAGCATACACTCTCAACACCTGAAGGCATTCCCTTGGATGAAACAATCAATAGCATTCATCTCAAGAAGTTCTACCCATGAGTCTTAGCATATCCCAACACACAAAAAAAAATCCATCCAATAGTGAAAACCACTTTGTGGCACTTTGGATGACAAAAACAAAATGTAGTACATGATAAATAATTTATCCTCTAGTGAAAACCTGGTAAACAGGTGCCTTGGATAAGTACCATAGTGAAAACTTGGCAAATAGACGCTATGTGTAGAGACCATCTTCCATCATTTACTTCATTTGTTTGATCATAGCATTCCATGACATCATCCACTATCTTGCATAGATAATCCATATCATAATCCAATATCTTCCCTATCCATACATCATAAGCCATTATCCCTTCTACATCCATAATAAAAGCCTTTTCTCCCTTACCTCTACTATCCTAGCTCTCGTAGTTTGGACTTCATTGAGGTTAAGATATCATTTGGCACCTTAGCACACTATTCGTATAAACACATTCATTGTAGCATCTTCCTAACAATCTTCATCCCACACTGGGGGCACTTGTTGAACCTTATTTGGAAGTGGATACTCATAGCTCTATCTCATATCAAAACATAGCAAACATCCAAACCAAAACACAGTGAACTTTCAAAACACAACCAAATATCCCAAAAATCATAAAAAAAATCAAAACATCACAAAAATCCGAGCAATAAAGTTGATTCCTTGACATCAACCACCAACACAATAAACAAGAACTACATCTTATCTCTATCATTCAAAGCCTTGATCCCATGGATATAGGGTATGTAGGTAATCTGAGATGCGAAGGAAGCACTCTGATTCAAGCATAGACAATAGCCCCTCTTTCATCATCCATCTTTCATCTTTCTTCTGATCACCCTCCAATCTTTCATCTCCCTTTTCGTCTATCTTTCATCACTTACATCATCAATAAATCCAGAACTATATATTCATCATGTCTCATCATCATCATAAATGTGCTTTGATCCTATGGACATAGGGTATGTAGGCAGTCTAGAATACGAAGGAAGTATCTAGTATGCAAGCACAAATGATCCACCCATCTTCATCTTCTTTCGTCTTCCATCTTCTTCTCTTTGACTAGCTTAAGTAAGAAGCAAACTATGCACATCAAAGAAAGCTCAAGAACTTTAACCAATCAGGGATAAGCCAAAAAGCTATTTGTCCACATGCCTTATGCCAACATTTGCTATAGCATTTTATCAACATCTTTAGCCTTCAATAGGATGCAGCTTTCCTCTCAACAAGGCACCATCTTAAATCCATCCAAGAGCACTTAAATTTGGCAAGAGAATGTGATGAGAGTATCTTTTATTTTATCTTTTCATTTATCTTTTGTCTCTCTCCTATGCCTAATCAAGACTGCCTTGATCTATCTATATCTTGGTACGTTGCGATGAAGTACGGAATGGGGCATGGTCATATTGCTTTTGTATACTGTGTTTGTGGGATGATCTTATTTTCTTCCTATGTTTATTGGTATCTTGTATGTGTTGGGATTAGCATCTTGTATATCAATTTCTTTTGCACCTGAGAAGCTAAACAACCTCTTATGTATTGAGACTATTCTATGCTAAGACTAGCTCCATACATATAACCAGCAAGGTGTCAGTATGTGTAGTGGAGATAAGCTCAAACCTTTGCTTGTAGCGTCAAAGTCCATCTCGAAAAACTAGCTGCTATTCATATCATGTCAACATCTTGACTTCATACATTTAGACAAGATTGTAGTATGCTAGTTATGCATTGGATACCTTGACACCTTGGTCTTCTATACCTTGGTACATAACATCCATATGCTATATCAAACATAAGGATTGCATTTCTTTACTTTAGAGCAATTACTTTAAAAAGTTGTCATATCATTAATCCATTCCATCATCCTATATAGTCCTCAACCAAGATCAATCATCTTTCCTTCACCATCCTTTATGCTTCCCTTGTCTTCAACCTAGAAAACAAGTGTGTTAGGCATATAAAGGTCCATATCATTATCATTATCATATACATATTTGCATTATCATAACCTCATTATTATCCATATCATTATCATAACCATTATGTGCATTTTTATTATCATAATACCATTTACATGACACATTTACATTATTACCATTTACATACTCATATCATTTGCATAAACATCCATATAAACCATGAAAATACAACAATGTATAACATCATAACATAAGTGTATCCATCATCATTACAATATCACATAGATAATCATAGCCATCATATATATAAATGAGTCAGTATACAAGTGTCTACATATGCAACATGAGCTATCCATGAGCCATCAAAACTATATGTACAAACTGGCTCATAGGCCTCATCATGATACATAATATACAAAGAAGCCCTAGTGACTACTGGCACCTCCCTCACCTTGTCCACCACCACTGGGTCCTACACTTGGTCTACCATCTCTAGGAGGCCCTATAATTGAAGCTACAGACCGTGATCCTCCTGTCCTCTATGAAGTTGAAGCCCATGACCTGCTCCTATAGCTAGGTTGCCTTTGCTCTGCCGGCACTGCTCCATGATACAAGCCTATGTAATACTCAACCTCACCCTAGGCTCTCCTCAGCTCTCCCTGTGACTGTGTCAACTGCGTAGCTAGATACATAGTGGCCCCATCTGTCCCCAATGCAGCTACTGCTCTATCAATCTCCACCCTCCTTAGCCTTATATGAGCATGATGTCTCCATTTCCTCTCCTCTCTAATCCTCCACCTCAGCTGCTGAATCCCAACATCATCATCTCCTAGCCCATGTCCCTGTGGCTGTGCAAGCACTGGGCCTGTCCCTATCCCTGAATCTCTGGCACCACTGATACTACTACCTATACTGGTGGAGCTCATCTCTGCCTCCATCTAACTAGCCTCTCCATACCAATCTCCCCTATCTCCCCAGGCCTCATCAACTGAGTTGGCCTAGCTGTAGCCAAGTGTGCATCATAATCTGGTAAAGTCCCTGGATCTATAGGACCCTATCTCCACTGCCACATAACTAGCTGTAGTCCCTCTCTCTCCACCAAAGACATATCAACCACTATCTCTGGCCCCCAATCAAAAACCTCTTGCCGAGTCCTCCCAAAAATGGCATCACCTACTAGTATTGCTTGTGGTACTCCGAACTATCTCAACACCCTCTTGGGTAAATAGCACTCTATAATATATATCCTGCAACCAAAAATGTATCTAGCTTGCCTAGCATAAACAAGCTTCGCATCCTCCTCCTCCCATCTCTGACAACCAAGCCATGGCCTCCATATAAACCTATCGACCTCATCCAAAGTCCTCCTCTAGTATACTATCCCCCTGTGCTATCAATTGGTAAGAGCTCCCCTATAATCCTTGCATATGACTCTCCCACTACCCTAGCCACCCATCCATCTGGCCTCGTCACTAGAATATGTTCATAAGCCCATACATGCAACACTGTGACTCCCACAGACATGCTAGCTCCAAACATCTATGCATAATCATGCAAATAATGATACAGCTATCCAAGTACACACTCAACCCATGCATATCTCGTCCCATATGAGAACATCCCCTCCATCACAATCCCCCATCTGACTAGAAATCCTCTCACTCATCTGTCTCCCACCAGTCATCTAATAATAGCTACCACTACCCATTGTAACCTATTGTAGAGCTCCTCCATCCTAGCCATTAGAATCTCTGAGCCCTCAACCCCAATGTCTGGAGTCTGGAACAATCACTTGAATGCAACTAGACCCAAGTCAAGATCATAATCTACTCTATCCCCATCAATCAGGATGCACAGAATCTGGAACACATCCTCCAATGTAATCGTCGCCTCTCCCATCGGCAACAAGAATGAACTGTGCTTGCTCCTCCATCGCTCAACCATCACTGTCATCAGTCCTCAGTGTGCTTGCACTGGCTCTAATCTCAACACATGCTCTAAACTAATGATATCTAAAAATAGTCACTCCTCTGCATTCAATGCTCTAACCAATTGCAAGGATGTGGCTCTCGTGACAATAATGGTGGTAGTATGTCCTGCATCATTTCGCTAACCATATCAGTCTCTTGTGCTAAACATTGCCTATCTTTACTTAAAGTGACCCACTTTTCTACATGCACTACCTTTTTGACTATAAGTGAGGCATTTTATTGCAAGCTCACATTTTTTGCTTATAAGCGACTCATTTCCTATATGCGTGCTACTGCTAGTTAAAAGTGACCTAAAACATAATATGCACTCACTTTGTGCCTATAAGCAGCCTGCATTTACCATATGCATATTTCACTTTTTTACTTGACCTAGCTGACCAGAAGCGACCTTATTTTACCTTAAGCAACTAGTTTGCACCTATAAGCGACCTATATTACTATAAGTGACCGCTTTTCCTATACAAGCGACCTAAACTTCCTATCTTAAAACCTGCTCGCTTCTGGTGACGTGTGTGCATTTATTACGCTTTTAACATTAAAAAATCACTCATTTAGTAAAAAAATTTACATACTAGTATGCCTACTCTTGTTGGTCGCCCATGTGTCCTCACTCGCTCAGCCTGATGATCACTGTGTGGAATCACCATCCTGATAGTTCTCTAACACTCGAAGCACCAACACTCTAAGGAGCTCTAGATTTTCTAAAGACAACAAGCACAAATGAGCCTATTTGCCCTTGAGGGACCTACTTATAGCCCCTTTCCAAAACCCTACTTCTTCTAGCCCAAAGCCTATTTTCTTCTAAACCCATCCTAATTACTCCCACCCAACCCCTATTTTCTTCGTGTCAACTTTGTTTCTAGCCTTTCATCTTATTGCAAGCCAACCTAGCCCTTCCTAGTTCACCTAGCTTACCTCTTGAGGGGGCATCACCTGCCAGTTACACTGGGGCATAACCTTGTTTATCGAGCGAATCATCATATCTTCTTTGACATAATGTTCTAACGAACATTATATCATAGAGGGACAAAATGTAGACACCCAAAATTGACCTAGTTATCATTAGTATCAAAATATCGCATTAGCTATCATCTGCATTTGTCTAACACACTTGAGCAATTTCCCAATCACTTATTTCTTCTATTAATTAAATAAATTTTATATTTATTTAATTAATTCATTATCTATTTCTTCTATTTTCTCTATTCTATAATTAAATAATCTTTAATTATTTAATTATCTCTATTTCTATCTATTTTAATTAAATAAATCTTATTTATTTAATTAAAAATCCCTTCATAATCCTATTTTCCAATTAATTAAATAAATTTTATTTATTTAATTAATTTCCCTTATCATTTATCTTTATTTATATTCATAAGCCGACATGTGTGCCTCTTATATTTAAAAACATGTGTGGTACTACATCTTTTATTTATATCTTTCACATGCAGTACTTTTTATGTACACAGTCACACATAAGCCTTATCTTCCCTCCACTTGTCATCCACACATTCACCTATGATTATCAATTCATCCCAACCATTCACATAGCCACCAAATCTCCACTATTGATTGATTTTGGTTGAGGTCTATATAAACACCCTTTCATTCCATACTACATCTATCCATCATTTCCATATAGCATCTACATTATCATCTTGAGCATATTGAGCACTTTAGCATCTATTTACCATATTATCATTATCATCCATCCATCATGGCAACTTTTATCTTCATAATTGTTCATTGTTGAGAAGCAATCCACATCATAACAAGGAATCATACAATCTAGGTGATTTTGTTCTTGAATTGGATGCTTTTGATTTCACTTGGATTTGATTCTTTGATGGTGGTAGGATTAGGTTTTTAATTATATGCTTGATCTTATTAACCTAATTTTTACCTATCACAACACTGATATCTAGAGGATCCATTTGCTTTCATAATGTTTTGTTGAATATTTTTTTAATTATGTTTTGAAGTCAAACCAATTATAATTTAGACATAGGCGTATTCTATCCAACATAACTTTTTTTGTATGTATCAGAATTCAATTTTTGTTTGGTTGGAATAAGGACATCAATACCTAGAGGACATGTATTTTTTAGAAGTTTTTTTCTCTATTTTCCTATTATTTCGTATGTGTGAAACAAAGACCTTGATGTTCATTGAAAAACCTACATTCACAAGAAATAAAAAATAAATATAATAATCAAATTAAATATATTTAAAATTATACTTTTTGGGAAGCTTATAATAAGGAATACATACCTACAAGACTTAAATTTTAAATAAATTCATTGGATCCCCCAAAAGGTAAATGAAAAGTAGTTTTTTTATTAGCATTTTGATAGGTGTAGAGGAGACTCCATTATAGGTATGGTTTAAAACTAGCGGGGTTCTATCCAAGGGGGTTTGAATCTAAGGGGGTTTGATCAAAGCCTCTTCAATTAAAATCCTTTAAATGGAACCTTTCAAGGCTTAAATCATTATATTTTCTAAAAATATGTGATTTCAACAAAAATTAGGATGTCCTAGAAAGAGTAACCCATTATTGTGGCAGTACCCCTTTGCCATCTACAACCTTTGGCTCACTACCTTCAACAACTTCTGGCACACTGAAATGTAGACACCTACTCACTGCATTCCATAGTCATAAGCTTTTAAGTTCACACATAATTTACTTTCCTTGATTCACATATGCATCATCTTCTCTTCATTTCTCCATTCAACTTTATCTTATATTTATACCATCTATAACCAAGACCTATTTCAATTAGGTTGGTCCTAATGAAGCGTGTGCATTACACACATGCAACATTACATAGGTCAGCACTAAACACTTTTGTGGTGGAAAGAAGTGAAAGTGGACCATATCAAGAGATAACCAAGACACAAATTTGTATCATCAAGCTACTTATCACATCCACAATCCATGAGGTACCTCCACAAATAATGTTAGCATGCCAGATCAGCCAAGCCTGAGCTAACAATCACATCCATGCTTCTCCAAGTCTAAAACATTATGCAGACTAGAGAGAGACACTCCATAGCACTCACACACCTTCTCAAAACATTTAGCATCATCAAAATTCTTTGCCATACTGCCGCAACCATCTAAATCAAATAATGTCTTCATTATACACATCAAGACACACTGTTACTGATCACCAATGCAAGAACTAAACTTGTGGAGCATCCCAACACTGGAAACTTTAAAGGAAGATTGATGTAGTTTGTATAAGCACATTTCTAGATCTGCAGGTCATGAAATCTCAAGGCAGAGAAATGTGAAGCAATCTAATTTCTCCCAGAGAGTCTTCTTCACATTCAAATACTCTATCAAACACATCTTCTACTTCCGCATGATACAAAACCTAAAACTCATGATATAATACCTCTTAACACCTCTAATCAACACTTCCAAACCGCATAAGCATATCTTCAATTAGGATGAAATGTGGAGCATAATACTGATGATACCTCTGTCATATTGCACATCTTTTTACCAAATTTTCTCAAAAGGACTTTGAAACCAAGTGAACCATCTATTGGGAGTTGACATCAATGACAACACCAACAAGTTTCTAATATTTATGCATCCTCACAGTGTAGGATTTCTTTTATTAGCTATATAGGGGTCTTGTAACAACCAACTATTCTTAGTTTAGTGATAAATTTGGGACTAAGAAATCAATTTAGGCTTGGTTGTTCAAATATTTTTAGTTGTTCATCTAGTTTTTGTGTTAATTCCAACTTAGGTATATCCCTTGGAATATCCCACCAGAGTCCAAGCTGAGCTCAAAGAGCATAGGAGTCTACCCACCCCTATAGTTGGCCAAAATCGCCTATTACTTGTTGATAAACCTCATTCTATCACCTTGAAGACAATCCCTGGCCTAGGTGATTTAGAAATGTTTGAGTTTTGTGTTTTATTCATTTTGGGAACCAACACAGTACACTCTAAAAATTGAGATCTCTTTCTATAACTTCTAATGATTGAAAATATAATAAACATCCTATATTGCTTTTCCTACTTATGGGAATAATTCTTTTAAAAGTTGCCTTATAACCAAAATCCAAGGCAATAATTCTTAGGACCAATAGGCAATAATTCTTTAAACTTCGATTTAAGATTTAATAATTCTTTTAAAAGAGGAAGATAGGCATAATTTCTTTGCCACTGAGCAATCCAGTCTCTGAGGTCCTAAGAATTTCTATTTATGTTCAACTTGAAGAGAAATAAGTGTGGAGGTTGAAGTGGAGGATTGCTACTTAAATTTGACAAAGTAGCCATTGAGGCTCGAGATGGGTAAGGATTGACAGACATTTCTCTTCGCAATATATTTTGAGGAAGACTAGATGAACTAGGAGTATTAGGATGGTAGTCAATATATGTTTTTTTATTGGTATGAGCATGTTGTGGATTATGACTAGGACTATCCCTAATAATAGAGTAACTATGTGTTGATGTCAAGGATCTCCTTCCTGGTTCAAGGTCAACAACTTGCTCAAAGATAGTTCATTGGGTATTGGTTAACATATCAATGGTAGATATTCTCCTGCATTAAACATGAGGAGTATTAGAGAGAAGAGAGGAATATGGGACATATAGATCTCTAAATGGGTTTTTCTCCATTGATCAAACTTTCAATTACAAGGAAACCAATATCAAACCCAGTGTGATCAATATTGCGACCAAAATCAGGAAAGGCTCTATTCCCTTTAGGATATGATACTCTTGTAAGAAATTTGGAATGAGGAAAAATTGTATTAAGAAACCTATAGATACACCGACCCCCAATTGTAGCATGATCTAATGCTAGTTGAAGATCAACTCCTTTAATCTGAAGTAGAAGATAAAAAGATGAGGAGATGTGTTCATCTTCTAGGGAAATGGTAAAATTTGGTTGGACTAAGCATTTCCAATCTCCCTTTTGACCATTTAATATTCCTCTAAATTGGGTAATAACAACTTGATCCCAAACCTGACATTTGGTATCAATTAAAGTAGCAAAATACTCTACACCTATATCATAGTTGAACTGAGGGTGGATAATTAGGTCTACATAAGAAAAATGGACATGAAAATAACCTTTCTCTCTCCATCTCAGGACATTTTTGGGTCTTACAAATGACAAATAGATAGGTCTAATTCCTTCTCCCTTAACTTGTAAATTAAGTTCAGATAGATGTACTAAAGTATGCATCCTAGCTTTAATTCCCTTCTCAAGATAAAGATTAGAAATAGAAATCTCAGGAAACTTAAAATTGCCTTTCTTGTCTATTGTAAATTTAGTGTCCTCTATTATATCATGCAATGGAATAACAAAGGAAGAAGAACTTGCAATCATAAAATCTCTTGATGCTATTATAAATGAAGAATAATCCTTAATTGAAATTTAGGAAAGCCTTCTCTGGTACACTTCTGCTGACTTACTTATGCCCATAAATGCCTCCCTAGATTTAATCATGACTTACTACTATGGTTTTCCCAAATCCAAGCTAACTTACACTTAATCATTCAAGATTAACTTATCAATTCATAAATCATAGAGAGAATTTTATGAAAATAAGCCAAACTTGGCTTTGATACCATTTTATTCAGAGTGCAAGAAAGATAGAGTTGAAGTTACATTGAAGTTTACACATGACATGATACTTAAACTAATAGGGATTTAAGTCTTTTCCTAAACAGAATTATGATTATCCAAATCGATAGAAACACAATATAAGAGCATACATCTGAGACCTCTAGAATATCTAGACCTAATAAAACTCCAAATCTGAATGTCTCACAATGAGGTGGAGCCATGCCTTTATAGCCAATAGATCTAAACTTTTACCTCAAAGCTATAGATTTGGTTTGAAATCTGACCATACAAAACTGACACCTAGAAAATCTACAAGGAAAGAGGATGCACTAAGTGAGAAGACAACTGTTAAGTAATCTATCATGAACACTAAAATTAGTGCTAGATAAGAAGAATCACTTTTTAGAAACCGTATAGTGAGAACGACCCACTTTACACCCAAAAGGAGATATAGGGATCATGCTTTTTAAGACAAGGTTGCATCCTGTTCTCAGATCCTAACGTGGATGACATCATGACACTAATAGACCCATGTGCTAGTCTATTCTAAATGGTGTTGGTGGTAGAAAATCATCAAGAATAGGATCAAAAGCTCTATCCAGGTCATCATCCCTTACCCGGAAAACATAAAAAACTCATGTAATTTCTTTAGGATAAGCAATATCTATCTCAATTCATACAACCAATAATGTAGGTCACAAAGCTAGTTCCATTTCATCAATTACTACTTTTAGAAACCAGTTATAGAATAGAGGATAATATTCCACTCGAGGAATGCGATAATATCTGGGATGAACTAGAAATTCTATCATACCTTCCGATATGGCCCAAGCAAAATTCCCATGGACATGATTAAAAAATTCATTCATGTCTAAAGGCAAGACTATCCCTAATTGTCCAGAAAAGAAATATACAAAATATTCAAATTCATGTTGAAGAATTATAATGCTATTGATAAAACCATATCTAGCACATTTTAACAAATTATTTTTTATCTTTACAGTCTAGACCATTGGTATTAATGAAATGATGTCGATATCAAAAGAAAACCCATTTCTCACAGTACAAGCAATGTTGACTTCTTCTCATCCAAAATTGGTCAAAAACTCTTCTTGTTCTTCTAATTAGAGGATGTCTCTATCATAATGATCAGATATCAAATTTCTAAGTTTTTGGAGCCATTCATTAAGGAAGTAAACTTGGAGAATTGGCTCAATTATTTTAGGAGGTAATTGGGGTACTATCATGATATTACCTTTATAGACACTTAAAAATGTCTTGAGCCTGTGAACACCATTTCAACACCTGATTCATCCCAATTTCACATTCTACTATTAATTAAATAATTTTTAATTATTTAATTAATTCACTTTTCTCCTTTTTGCCTTTAATTAAATAAATTTTATTTATTTAATTACTTAGCTATTTTCTTCCAAAATTATTCTATAATTAAATAATTAATTAATTGTTTAATTATACATTATTCCAATGTCCACTTCACTCTATTAATTTAAATAAATACATATTTATTTAAATTATAGGTCTCACCCTAATTAAATAGGTTCCACTTATTTAATTAAACCCCATCACATTATCCCCCTTCTCAAATAAATAAAATAAATGTACACAATTTATTTAATTTAAAAACACCTTACACCTCTCCATTTCTTCAAATTAAAAATTACCCTTTGTCCTTTAGTGACTGGGAAACCCTAATCAATCTACACCCTTCATCATATCAAAGTCAAACATGCAATCACAGCCCTCCATTCAAACCCTACTCCTCTATAAAATCACTCTCTTAGCCTCATTTCCCACTTCCCACTTGCATGATTTGAGCACTCTCTCTGATTTTTCCATCAACACACTCTTGAGCTTCTCATTATATTTGCAGGTCTACAAATCTTAGAGGAAAGTACTACAAAATCTTAGAGAAACAATGGAGGATTTACACTAGTAGTCTAGGGTTTCATGCTTTATGTTTGCATTTGTTTGATCTTAGGTTATTTAGTACTACATTGGGTTGTTAGGGCATACATTGTACTATTTGTAGGTTTTAGAATGATTTTTACCCTAGCTACATTTGGTGAACCTGACGTGAATCTTGCAAATCTAATGTTATTTTATCAATTTTTGGGAGTCAACTTTTGCATGTGACCTCCTAGCCTAAAACGGACCTCGTTGTTGCATCCGGGTGGCCTCGCACGTGAAGATTGACATAAAATACTCCATATTTCTAAAACTAGAAAATTTTTGAAATTTTTTTACTTTGGCCCCTATTGCAAAGTCGTATCATACAGATCCATACGGCTCTGTATAGCTTGCACAGGAGCAATTTTTGTTGTTGTAGACTTCGCTTATCCATTTCTAGTTTCATGTGCAGGTTTTAGGTTTTCTTTTACAAATGGGGGTTTATTTTTGACTCTGTTGATCACCTAAAAAGTCCTAACTCCTTGCCAACCTATGTTTTCTACCTATAGATTTTCTGTCGCCGCTGATCTGGCTGCCTCCTGAAAACCCTTTCTTCACAGCCGACTGCCTGTTTCAAACCCTACCATACTCGGTCGCCTCCCTACTCTTCTTGCTTAGCCTCTGTTTAATCCCCTCGGCCGACCCTCCAAACCCTAGCTATGTCCAGGATTTCCCATCACTGCCGATCAGAAACTGCAGTCATCTCTACTCATAAAAACCTATCGCTGCTTTGGAAAACCCCTCCATCACTCATAGACTAGTTGCCACCCTACCAAAAACATAGTCACAACCTTAATACCCTCTGTCATCACTCACTGCACATTCCTCTGCTTGACCTTTGTTAACTTTTGCTGCCACAGTTTAGTCGACGCCCTCTTCACAGCTCCATTGTAGGTTTGCACCTCGCTATTGCTACTTGTCCAAACACAGTCGGGCTGCTTGTCCAAACATTGGTTACCATCCACAAAACCTAGTGGACACTAATAAACCACTCGCTGAAACTTCCTACTATTGCTTGGAAAACCCTAACCACTACCTACTTTCACCATTGGTCGCCATCACCACCATTAGTCATGACTTAGTTCTTGCGCCCTTGTCGCCACCGTAGTAGGCGACCAGTCCCTTTCTGCCACTTTTAAACCCTTTTCTCTGCCATCTTAGAGCTCAATCTCTACCTACTACAGAACCCCCACTGATGACTTAAGTATCAGTTGGCTTTTCATTTGTTTTTGTAGGGTGCCTTTGGTTGGTAGTGCCCAATCACATTAGTGACTGAGGGTAGGGGGAAGGGAGGTTTGTGCGCCCCCTTTTCCCCTTTCTTTAAAAAAAAAAATTGTTGGACTTCGCCCCTAGTCATATGGATGACCAGGGGCCTAACTAAGCCTTGAACACCAAACTTAACTATGCATATGACCACATTCTTTTAACCACTAGTGGTTAATTTTTAAACTGCAAGACCTACTTTGCTCTCCTACATGCCCTAATAGCGCATTTTTTTTCTTTTCCTCATAACTTCGTCATATGGGGTCAAAAATTTGCAAAAAAGGACACATTGGAAAGGTGACTCAGCCAACTTCACTGTGGTATAGGTTTCATTAGGTGAATGCATCATTTAATTAGACTTTTTTCTAGTCAAAGTCAACCTTTGTTTTGAACTTCAAACACATGTAACTTTTGCAAAATTGATCTGTTTTTCACAATTTGGTTTTTAAAACTGCATAGAATCTCTTAAATTTTATGTTCATAACATCCATTCTACTATAGCTATTTATCATGATTAGATTTTATCAAATTTCCTCATTTCAACATAACACATTTCTATGCAAGTTTACTTGTTTCCTTCTTGTTTTGGGTGGCTTCTAGGTGCATCTAAGGAGTTGTAGTAGCGTTTGGATTAGTCACAATAGTACTTAGATTGGAAAGCAAAAATTTTAGGTGCACTCCATTTATCTTTCATCTCTTTCATTTCTTCATAGTCATTGTTTGCAAACACACTTCAATTTGGGCATAAAAAGAACATTTGTTTTCTCACACATTTGGATTTGGGTCTTAAAAGAAACTCTTGTCTTCATACACACATTCAAATTGAGCATAAAATGAACCATTGTCTTCCTTCACACATTTTGACTTGGGATTAAAAAGAAAAAGTGTCTTCATTGCTTGGTGAACTTGAATGTGATCGAAGGTGTGTATTCTCTTCTCATGCACTTCGTGTGACCTTGAGAATCAAAAACACCTCTTATCCATTCAATTTCACACTACACATTTCATTTTTTTAATGGAAATTAACAAGTACGAGTGTGAATCAAGTGTGCATGTGTATGCTTTCTCCTCACACCACAAGGTGATCTTAGAGATCAAAAACACCCACTTGATTTTCTTTTGTCATACCCTTCCTAGGAGGCCTGCTTGGAGACACACCACTCCAAGGGACAACCTCAACTCTAGCATTCTAGCAAAGTATAAAAAGTGAGGTGTGAATCGAAAGACACCCTCTTTGGAAGTCAAAATCTTGTCACTCTTTACTAGGCCCCAAAAAAATTTATACCTTTAGGAAATGAAGGTGAAGGATGGGTTACCCCTTTCTCCTGGCTGTGTGGCATTATTTCACTTTCATTTCACAGAATTGGCCCCCTGTACCTTGAGTATATTGGGGATATCCTTAGTCAACTTGTGCAACCTAGATTAATACTTATTTGTCCACACCTACTTGACTAGTCTTAGGGTTGTTGATGTGTCTTCAAGTGCTTTCTTAATCACATTCAAAATTTCAAAGTCAAAATTTTTTTATGTGTCTTGCGTGTGTGTTTCATGTGTATACATGTGAAATTATTTGTTTGCAAATTGCCACATCAAACTATCAACACAAACACATAAGTACATCATTCTAAACATTCTTTCTATCACATTCATCCTTGTCATTTCATCCTAATCAAAATCTTAATCATCCTTGTCATTGTTGATAACTAAGAGGGGGTGAATCAGTTATCTTAACTAATTTAACTTTTTGTTCTTCTTTAACAACTAGTGCAACATCAAAACAAATAAACATCCATAACCATGAAAGCATAAACAAAATCAATACACATACAACTATGATTTTGACGTGGAAAACCCTGTTAAGGGAAAAACCACAGGGTGACTAACCCAAGATTGTATTCTCTATTAAAAAATAGAAGTACAAAATGGTACTTGCCACTTAGGGCTCACTGCCTGAGCACACTGCTCACAAGAGGCTCACTGCCTACAAGAGACTCACTATCTACAAGGTATAAAGAAAGTAACAAGATACTTGAACCGATGAGAAGCATCCACATATGCTGAGGTTTAGTTCTAGTTAGGCTTAATACACTGATCTACTGCACTTCATTCTTCCTCTTCTTTGGTGCTACTGTCCTATCACATACCGGACCTGTATTACTGCTTCCACACTGCTCTCTACTTTTCTTCGCACTTCACAACACACTGTACACACCTTCTCATTGAAAGCCATCTGGTATATATATCCACACAAAGGATTTTAACATCTTTCTAGTTGGTATTTAGAATACTCAATATTTTCCCAAACTCTGGTTTGTCAGCTAAATCCTTGCTTACCAAGTGATGCGTATCAAAGAGATGCTTATATAAGTCATCAATCATGTCGACCAATCATGAATGATCCCTTAAGAAACTTGATTACCATCAATATCTCATCTAGATTAAGGTTTGAAGCTCTGCCGATCAGTTCTTCCTCAGTCTACTCTGTCAAACAGGAACCTAAAACTTAGGTGTTCATATCTTTTCACTCTTACATCACCAGAGGCTCAATCTCTGGAATATATTAGTCATGATACTCCTCTCGACTTCCCCAAGTCTGCACTATACTGAGATACTTCCTCTGAGAGATCCAGACCTGATTGTTAGACCTTGCTACAGGCTCTGTTCTTGGTCACCGGACCAAAATACTCTTCAATCTAACTTTTGGTATAGACACATCATGTCCTGCGGATGTGTGGGATGGACTTTGTTGCCATCAATGACAACACTCATGAAGCCACATAGTGTCTCTTGCCAACAATCTCCCCCTTTGGCATTGATGGCAACACTTAGTGAAAAATGACTCACTACACTCCCCCTTAGCTGATGCTCTGTTCTAATGTACATTTTACCGGAGCTCCCCCTTAGCTAGATTCCACATTTTTCATTGCTACTCACTCCCCCTTTGACATCAATGGCAAAGGGTAGAATCCACACACCAAAATTCCCAAAAATCCAACTAGACTTAGCCGCATAATTATATATACATGTTATACTTACATAAACTGAAGTATATCTACAAAAGTTGTCTTCAACTGGACAAATTCTATTGCCCAACTCTGCTTCATCCTGTCCAAAATTGAGATGTGACCACTCAACAGGAATGCAAAAGCCTCTGCCCTCTTTAGATCCATTGGATCACTGGTCCGGGCTGTGGTCTGAGCATTAGTTAGGGCCTCATGTATGGCCTCTAATTTAGGGATAATTATCCCTCTAAGTTCACTTAACCTGCTTATTTTATTTTTCTTCTCCTTCTCAAGCGTCTTTATTTCATTTATGACTGCAATAGTCTGACACTCTTGATTTATTATGGAAGAGGTGAGAGGATAAAAACTTTGAGATAAACTTGACGGTTTGCTCTCTTGTTCTTCCACCTTCTTGGTGATGTCTACTGTTACGGTGGACCAAGATAGAAAAAATTTGTATAGATCTCTACCATCTTTAAGAGCATTCTCTAGGCTCTTTATTCCAATATCCAAATTTCTCCTATCATTTGTTATAAGTCCTAGTACCTCAGAGAATCTCTTACCCAAAAATTCTTTCCAGACTTTCTCTTCTGCTACTTTCTCTAAAGAATCAAAATGTGTATTAACAGAGTTAACAAGAGATTTTAGATTACCAGATGTGGTGGCCAAAGGATCCTTTTGGAAGGATGGCATGATTTTCTCTAGCACACCAGATGCAATCTCTATTAGCTCACAATCTTCCATGTGAGACTTCAGAAGCTTTTCTTTTGCTTTGGCTTGACCAAAAGATGCTACCTTCATTGTCTAGACCGGAGAGAGGGAATCAAAATTGAAAGGTCCTTGAAGTAGCTCCGATTCATCTAATTCCATCATTTCTTTTGTCAAGAAGTCTTTGACTGCTTCTGTTGTGTCTCTTGTTGGAGACAAAGTTTTCTTCCCTTCTGCAGCCTCAACACTGTCACTTGTGCTCTTCTCTGTTTGACCTTCTTCTCCTTTACTTCTTCTTCTTGATTGATTCTCTCTTCTTTTCTTTCTTCTCCTTCAGTTCTAGAGTCAGTAGGGGGATCCAGAAGAGAGATCTTTACTTCTTCAGGGACTTCCTCTTCCAGAGCAGAGGAATCCAAGTCCTGAGTCTTTTCCTCACCTATGTCCTTTGGCTCTTCTCCATTTTTGACAGTAGATTCTCCTTCGTCATCCATGGTAGAGGGTTCATCACCTAAGTCCTCTATAATAGGAAGATTGAATCTTTTAAAAGAATTCTGAAGGATATCTTCTATTTCTTTTGCCACTTTGTCAGTTTCTCCAAGCATAAGCTAATTCATTCTAGCTTTGTTCCAGAACTCATCCTTGCAATCTTTGAAGATCATATTCATTTGTTTCAAAGTGATTGAAGGATAGAGCTGAATAGCTATCTGTTCCCAGATCTCAAGGTCCTTTGCCTTACCATTGTTCTTCCTTATTTCTAGTTCCTTCTCTAGGCTTTTGGGAATTAGAGATATCATTTCAATAAATGCCTTATTATAGATATTCAGATACCTAACTGTATCTTCTTGCAAGATCTTCTAGTCAGCTTCATTATATTCATCATAGAACTTAGTCATTGGTTTTAGGTTCCCATCCACAGTGACTAATTTGATGATATCATCAATGTGGATAGTAGGTTTTTCAACAAATTCTTCTGTCTTTTCTTGCTTACCTTGACCAGTAGAGAATTTACTGGATGTTTTCTTCTTCTTCTTCATTTTCTTTACTTCCTCATCTATCTCTGTCTCTTCATCATCCTTGAGACTTGTATAGGACCTTGTTGCCTTTTTCTTTGTTCTTTTCTCTCCCTTTTCAGATGTTTGGGCTTCCGATTTTGATGCTTTTTGGCTCTTAGAGGTGGTAGGTGTAGATCTTTTGGAGGATCTAGTCCAGGAGGGGGCTTGCACCGAGGCACTTTCTTTTTCTATTTCTTGTCTTTCTTTCTCTACCCTTTCCATCTTCTCTCTGTTTGCATCAAGTGCCTCCTTTGAAATTCCATGCCTCTTGGTGAATTCTTCTACTTCCCTCCTTACTTTTCTCTTGATCTCAGGCTGTCTTAGTTCAACATGAACTTTTACACTCAGTTCTTGAAAGGTTCCAAACCTTTCTGCCTTAGGATCCTTGGGTTAACTTAGCATGTGTTCAACATGTAGCTCTACAATTTTCTCATCTACTTCATACCTCATTGGCATGATCCAGACTATCCTTGGCTCCACTGCCTCCATTAGGCATTGATCAGTGTCTATCATAAAGCACACTGTATCCTTGTATTTCTCAACCAATGATTGGGGGATTGTTTCTCTGGCCTGCATCAAGCTTTGGAAGTTTTTGAAGTAACCCCACAGTGCTGTATTTTGTGCCTTGGCATCACCAAGCCCATACAAATTATCCATGATTTGTATGGCAATAGGTCTATCATTTTGCCATATCCAGCCACTAGATCCGGGTAGCTCATTCATGTAATAGAAGAATAGACAGAGTATCAAGCCACCATATTTGAAAGAATTCTTCTTAGCCTTTTTTTATCTTCTATAGATTCTCAAAAAGTTGTTTCAGAAGGAGATCACAAAGATGATAGTCAGCATTCTTTCTTAACATTTCATAAGCAGTGTAAATTATTGTTCTGGATACATAATTCTCTCTACTGGAGTGATATATCTTGTAGCCAATTATCATGGCGGCAAACTTGATATCTGGATCTATGATATCCTCAATTGTCATTGCTCTTTTATCAAATTTAGATCCGGTAGCCTCACTCATAGTTTGGTTTTTGACTAATTTGAGAGTAGGTAACCCACCGGATGAGTGCAATCTGGTCACCGCCCTAATGGCATCCTTTGTGATCTTAAATGGCCTCATCAACCATATGAAATTGTCATGCACTCTGCTTAGAATATACCGGACCCATTCATCTTCTGCAAAATAGGGGAAATGAATGCACTGTCCAAAATGCTTGTCCCGAATGGATTTGTACTGAGGTTTGAGTTTAAATGATTCATCTATTAGCTACTTATGATATATATCCATCAGCTTGGATTCCCTGAATTCCTCAATATTTGCATGAATGTATGCCCTAACGTCTTCAACATGCAAAACCCCATACAGAATACTAGAGAATACACCTAAAGGATCTACTTCTAGAGATTTATAAGGATGTTTCTTGAATTTTGGGTGCGGCCTATCAATGATTTTTACAACATTCCGAGTAGCCATCTTTCAATAGATTCAGAGAGAGATTTACAAGAGTGAAGAGTACCTTTTTACACCTCTAGGGTTCATGAAAAGAGTTGAAAAGATCACCGGTTGACTTAAATTCTGCAATTGATCCTTGAGAGAGATGAAGCAAACTTGTTTGCAGAGCTCTTCTTATCTTTTTCACTAATGATAATGTGCAAATGACGAGCAAACCCTAATTTCATTTTGTAATAAATGCATAACTTAAGTTATTCCGGTTGCCTTATCATGAGAGAGATTTTTCTGGATCACTGAGATGTACTTAGAACTATTTTTAGTGATGAATTTCAATGTCTCTACTTTCCTTGAATCATCCCCTTTATCTATAGATCAAGATTTTCAGTTTAGAATCACACCAGATCAAATTGTGAAAATCCATCTTTTATCAGAAAACTATCATACCAGATCAATCTTAGAAGATTAGACTCTTCAAATCTTTTTGCGGACCTTCCATATCTTTACCAAGGCTTCTTTAGATGTTTCTCTGAGAACCCTTTAATCCGCAACTTTTCTTGTGCCAATTTCAGGCACCAATTATTTGGCTGGGGAAATTTGTTTTCCTTCTTGACTCCCCCTGAGCTAGAGCTCATCTTATTTAGTTTCTGGAAGGAATATTAGCACCAGATTCTGGTGCGGATCCATCCCCAAGATTTTTTGCACTTCTTTTTACCCAAATCTTGTTCATCTCCCTTTGAACTTCATCTGCATTCACTTTTCCTTTTCCTTTGTCTTGATTTTGATTTTGATGCACCGGACCCCTTTTATCCTAATTCTTATTTATGTAGAATTTGGCAATATGACCGGATCTATTGCAATTGTAGCAAACAACATTTCTTTGCATATTTGACTGATATCCTCTTGATCTACATTGATTAGCCATATGTCCCATTCTATTGCATGCAAAGCATCTACCATTGAATGAATTGTTTATTTGCATATTTCTACACTCATGAGATTTGTGACCATACCTTTTGCAATTAAAACACTAATTAGAGAAGGATGAATTAGTCTGACTCATTCTTATTCTACACTGATTTGCTTTATGACCAAAGTTATTGCAATTGTGGCAGTATCCATTGAAGGATGGATATCTTTGAGCATTTGGTTGCCTTACTAGAGGTCTTCTAGGCCCGTTCCTTGGATTTCCTAATCCAGAGTTTTTCTGACCGGATCCAGAGCTTTCACCTTTCTCATACCCCAAGCCTTGCTTGTCATCTACCCTCTTTTGGCTTTCAAGAAGAACTTCAAGCTGAGCAGAGCTTATCTTGAATTTCTTTTTGTATTCATTTGCTATTTGAAGATCCCTTTTTAGGGTATCAATCTGATTCTCAAGTTGTTCTTCATTATCTCTAGCTTCTTCAAGATCAAATTCCAAATGCCTGATTATTCTATCCATTTTGTGGTAGTCTTCTGACTTCTCCTTGAGAGATTGTTTTAGATTATCTTTAGTCTTTCTTTTCTCTTCAATTTCTTGGGTGAATTTCATAACCCCTGATTCCATTTCATGTCTTACCATAATGACCTCTTTTGATAGCTTCTCACATAATTTGTTCTTCTCATTCAAATCTTCATTAGTATCATTGGCTTCACTTTGACTTGCTAGTTGCTAAAGAAGTTCCTTTCTTTTTCTCATAGAGATACTTAGTTTATCCTTTAGTTCATTTATGAAATCATCAGCTTGTTTGAGTCTTTCCCTCAAGTTGTTTACTTCAAAGTGAGATTGCTCAAGATCATCAAGAGCAGACTGAAGTTATTCCCTCATACCATACATATCCATTGGAATTCCTAGATCTTCCTCAAGCTGTTAGGCTCTGTTTGGAGGAACTTAGCTCTGATACCAATTGATGATAACTGAGAGGGGGGGTGAATCATTTATCTTAATTAATTTAACTTTCTGTTCTTCTTTAACAACTAGTGCAACATCAAAACAAATAAGCATCCATAACCATGAAAGAAGAAACAAAATCAATACAGATAACACTATGATTTTGACATGGAAAACCCTGTTAAGGGGAAAACCACAGGGTGACTTACCCAAGATTGTATTCTCTGTTAAAAGAATAGAAGTACAAAATGGCACTTGCCAATTAGGGCTCACTGTCTGAGCACACTGCTCACAAGAGGCTCACTACCTACAAGAGACTCACTGTCGACAAGGTATAAAGAAAGTAACAAGATACTTGAACTGATGATAAGCATCCACATATGTTGAGGTTCAGTTTTGGTTAGGCTCAATACATTGATCTACTACACTTCATTCTTCCTCTTCTTTGGTGCTGCTGTCCTGTCACATACCAGACCTGTATTACTGCTTCCACACTTCTCTTTACTTTTCTTCGCAATTCACAACACACTGCACACACCTTCTCATCAAAATCCATCTGGTATATATATATCCACATAAAGGATTTCAACATCTTTCTAGTCGGCATTCAGAATACTCAATATTTTCCCAAACTCTAGTCTGTCGGCTGAATCCTTGCTTACCAAGTGATGCGTATCAAAGAGATGCTTATAGAAGTCATCAATCATGTCGGCCAATCATGAATGATCCCTTAAGAAACTTGATTACCATCAATATCTTATCCGGATTAAGGTTTGAAGCTCTGCCAGTCAGTTCTTCCTTAGTCTACTTTGTCAAACAGGAACCTAACACTTAGGTGTTCATATCTTTTCACTCTTACATCCCCAGAGGCTCAATTTATGGAATATATTAGTCATGATACTCCTCTTAACTTTCCCAAGTCTGCACTATACTGAGATACTTCCTCTAAGAGATCTAGACCTGATTGTCAGACCTTGTCGCAGGCTCTGTTCTTGGTCACCAGACCAAAATACTCTTCAATCTGACTTCTGGTATAGACACATCATGCCCTATGGATGTGTGGGATGGACTTTGTTGCCATCAATGACAACACTCATGAAGCCACACAGTGTCTCTTGCCAACAGTCATTTCACCTAATCCACATCTTAATCATCCTAATCATATCTTAATCATTCCACATCATCATCGTAGTTAGTCACTTACCAAAATGGTCTTGATCCTTAGCAAGCCTATGCCAATCCAAATCCTAAGTTCATACATAGAAGAGCTCCTCCTCCTAGTCCCAATCATGATGACAATCCTAAACCTAAGCTCATACTTAGAGGAGGCCCTCCCTCTAATCCTAGTGATGAGAACAATCCAAAGCCCAAACTTATACTTTGAGGAGTTCCTCCTCCTAATCCCAATCATGAAGACAATTCAAAACCTAAGCTCATACTTAGAGGAGGCCCTCCCTCTAATCCTAATGATGAGAACAATCCAAAGCCCAAGATTATACTTGGAGGAGGCCCTCCCTCTAATCCTAATGATGAGATATATTCAAGTCCCAAACTTATACTTTGAGGAGGCCCTTCCCCTAGTTCCAATAATGAGATAAATCCTAAGCCCAAAATCATACTTCAAGGAGGTCCTCACTCTAATCCCAATAATGAGACAAATACTAGACCCAAAATCATACTTTGAGGGGCCCCTCCTCCTACTTCCAATGATGACAAGAACTATGTGGCATACCTTAAGGAACGAGATGAAATACAAAGATGCAAACACATGTGTGACACCATGCCAATGATAGAGAACAAGGTCCTAGCACCCCAACTACATGACCTTATCCAAACACTTTACCAAGTACCATAACCCCTAGACCAACAAATCATGCAACAATTCCAATCCATCATTCAAAAATTTCAACAAATACAATCACCTCAAATACAACACCTCCTAGCTCAAGCCCAACAATTCATAGCCACTTGTCAAATCCAAAAAACACAACCACATCATTCACATCATTCGTATGTGTCATCCCCCTCCATTTCATACCAAACAAATTCATCCACCTATCAAATCAACCTTACATCAACCTATCCCACTTCTTTCCATCTCAATGCCACATCAACATGTCAATTCATTCCACAAAAAGAACATGTGATCCCAAGTCACCCCTTGAAACAAGATCAAATTCCCTCAAGTTCTAATGCCACCTTTCACAAGGGAAACATCAAGCTATCTCATGTATCCTATAAGTATCTTCCATTACCATCCAATCACATGCCAATCCAAGATCCTCCTAGTTCTACCCCAACACCACCATGCAATCCACTTGTCAATCCATCAACTCCATGTCATAAGTTCAAATATTACAAAAGAAAATCCAAATCCACCAATCCATCCAATCCCTTTGACCTTCCATCCAAGAAAAGTCAAAAAACTAATCCTACAACACCTTCCATCCCTTTTGTCCCTGCACCATGGGACCTCTCCACTCCACCTAACCCTAGTCCTAAGCCAACACCATCCATCCCTTTTATTCCTCCACCATGGGACTTATCCATTCCTAATACTAATCCATCTCATTCCATTAGCCCTCCACCTAATCCTAATCATAAGCCAAAACCATCTACCCTCATTATCCATCCATTATATTATTCATTCATCCATACACTTGCAAAGGATTAGATCCATTGGCTACTAGAAAGGAATAAGCCATCCCCATGTCAAGCATCTATCCTTGAGCCTACCAAAGAACCTTCAAATGTCATGCCTAGTCTCTCAAATCCATCATGTAGTCCACTACACATTAAGCCTATCCAAGAGTCATCCACTTCCATTCCAAACCAAGAGTTAGGTCAAGGGTCTAGTCCTAAGCATGTGGAACCATTAGCCTCCAATCCAAGTCAATATCAAATCCCCTCCATCCAACTCATCCATAAAACATTAATGCTATCCATAATCAAGCTCCCATCTATGATCAAGATCCCCTCTATGATCAAGAAGGCCATGATGATCCTCTTAATCAACTCTATGCATTCCATGGTCAAGACCTTATCACTCCACCTAGTTCTATCCATGATTCAACAACATCCACCTCCCTTGATGAGACATGTGACTCCCAAGCAAACATAGAAGATCAAACCAATAGCTTGGATCTTAATGCGCATAATGATTATCAAGATCCTAATGATCCTTCCACATCCTCCATTGATCCTATTTCAAATCCACCATCGTATCCTATTGGTCTATCCACCTTTATCCATGAATGTCAGAAAGCAACAACATTTAGCTACCACCTCACCTTCTCCATCTAATAATGAACTCAAGTCTAGGTCCAAAAACACACCTAGTCCCATTGTCCATCACATACTCCAAAACATGAACTATCAAGGTAAAGGCTTAGAACTTTATGGACAAGGTATTTTGGAGCCTATCCATCTCAACATTCCTACACGCTCATATGGAATTGGATACACACTCCAAGGTAAAAAATCTCATGATGTTTATACTACCTCCATTCCTCATAATTCCACCTCCTTCCATCACAAATCCTATCATATTCCCAAAACATGTGTCGTCATTCCACCTCCATCATCCTACAAATGTCAAAAGCATGTGACCATACACCTTCCACCATCCACTTGACCTCCACTACTGCCAACTCCTAATATCCCTCCATCCACTTTACCACCACTTCTCCCAACACCAAATTCATCCATTTACACATTCCCTCACATTCCTAATCATGACCAATCAATATGCACATCATCTAAACAGGAAGCTTCCTCCATGTCCATGGGGTTCAAATACAAAAAGTTAGATGCCTCCATTCATAAAGCTAAAAATCCTAAGGATCCTCATACCTTAGGACATCAAATAAATAAGTGAAATCTCAATCCATCTAAAAATCTATCCAGGTCCATACCTTCAAAAGACAAGGTCAAAACTAAAATGGTTTGAGTTCCTAAGAAAAAAGAAGAAAGAAAGTCAAAAGAAGCATCCACATCTCAAAAATCCCAACTATCTACTTCCATCCAAAAATCCCACTCCATTCCAAAATTTCAAATTCCTTCATCCCACATCAAAAGAAAATATCATAAAAATCCTAAGTACATGTGGGTACATAAATGCTTACATCATCCATCCCCTAAGAAAACATCGCCATTACTTCCTACACCTACTTCCAATCAAAAGCTTCAAAGTTTCTCACGGTGTGTGCAACTGTTGGTCATGATTCCTTTTCATATCTCCATCTCCCCATCCTTCATCCATTATCCTACATATTTCACCTATCACCTTCCTTGGTCCATGCTTTTACATTAGTCTTTCATCCATCCTTTTCATAAGTCCTACATAATCCACTATCCTTCCATCCATAATCCATACCATAATCCATTATCTACCTTATCCATCTCACTTTCATACAATCCCCCTACCAACATCTATGAGCATAATGACATTTGAAATGGTCCATGCAATGACATACATCTCTAATGGGACTATCACCTTTCATGGAACTAGACACCTAAGTCCCTCCTTTCCATATCTACCTATCCCATTCAAAAATCAAAAAAGTCAAAAAAAAAATTCAAAATAGTAAAGAGAAATCCCTTCATCCAACAGTGAAAACCACCCTTGGTGGAACCTTGGATAAGTACCATGATGAAAACCTGGAAAAAAAGTGTCATGTGTAGGTTGATCTTCTATGTCACTTACACTTGGGGGCACATTGTCTCATCCAAACTTATCATTTCCAACCTATCATTTTCAAACTACCATTTCCATACCATTACCATGTCCTACCTACTATCCTTATCCATTGCACCCACATACCTATCCTATTGAGTCCATTCATCTCCCTTCTTCCTTTTTATCTTGATAAAGACATGGGGGAAAAATGTTGACAATTATTTTGGACATCTCTTGATATACCTCATCCTTTCCAAACCAATCCTATCATCATCCTATCATCATAAGCTTTGTCATGAGAAATGCTAAGTATTGCACCTAGAATGGGGCATGTTATTCCTATGCAACATAGTATTTGGAGATCACATCGTTGCTCTCTTACGCATACATCCTTTCCATCCACTATTGCCTATCAGTTTATCTATCCATCCTTCATCCTTGCACCTAGACTTGGTTTTTCCCTTGTCATTGGTATCTAGCACAAAGTCTATTCAAATTGCAATCCAATGCCATCCCCAAAAAATTCAAAAATACAAAAAAAAAAAAAATGTTTCAAAATCCAAAAAAAATCAAAACATGTCAGAATCCAAAAAAATCAAATATCCAACAAAAATCCAAGCAATAAAATCAATTCAATCATCATTTCTATTCACATCAATTCAATTCTCACTTCTTCAAAATCAATTCATCAATTCAAATCAATCAATCAATTCAACAAATTCTTCCAATCAATCAATCAATTCAACAAATTCTTCCAATCAATCAAATCAATTCATCATCATTATTCATTCTATCCAATCATCAAATCAATTCATCAATTAATCAATCAGCCAATTCTTCAATCAATTAATTCTTTAATCATCAAAATCCTTAAGCCAAATCAAATCAATCAAAATTCGAAGTAATAAAATCAAATGCAAGTCATCCTCAATCCATACCAATCAAGCTAATCAATCTTGCCAAATTATCCAATTACATGAATGGTCTTGATCCTAATCTTGACGTAAACCAAATCAATAATCAATCAATCAATCATTAATCAAATCTTGGTGTTGATTCGCATGGCCAACAACACAAGTATCAATCAATCATATCAATTGTCTTATACAAGATGTTGCATTGTCGAAACTAGACGAGGTGTCTTATACAACACATCACTATAGACAATCTTCATCAATTCCTACATGTCTTTCAAACAGACCAGGGCATAGTCAAAACCAAGGTTTATGCCTTAGATGACATGTTTCATCTTTCAAACAACATCAATCATCACATACCAAACATCCTACACCTCATGGAATTCTCGAAACTAGACCACATGTCTTATACAAGATGTCACAATCTTATCACTTGCCTTAAACATGTGGGAACATTGTCAAAACCAGATTGGATGTCTTATACAACCTACTTGCCATCCTAAAACCAGGCATCATTCAATCTATCATACTCAATCAAATAAACACAAACGCACTCAACATATGATCTACATGGATGTTGACTCTGAGTATCATCTGTCTTACTTGCTTTGCAGTCTCATTCTTATGCTTCTCAAGGTAGTCCCTAAGTGATGAAAAGAAGCAAGGATAGGGCAAGACCTTTTTCTTTGATTTATGTTTGTGGTTTGTCTTGGCAAAATGATTAGGGCAACTAGGTTTCTTGCGTGTGATCATGATTCCATTGGGTGTGACTCAAAGACATCCTATGCATGGGAAAGGATAAATGTTTCCTTGCATAAGGACTTGCATACCTCAAGGTCATCTCATCACATGTTCTAACAAAGCACCACGATTACTAGTTTGAGTTAAGCATTTCTTGTCTGTCACGTGCCTGTTTCACAAAGGACCACATTGTACACTTTGGCCTATGACTTGCCACTGTGTCTGTAGTCCCTTGACATAGTAAGTTCTATGATGATAAGCAGAAATTGAAAGTGAGAAGCTCAAAAATCTATCAAAGCAAAATCTCCTTCCATTCTTCTATGCAATCTTCATTCCTCCACCATCGCTCTCTTGCATCTTCATTTCTTTTATTCATTCTACCATTAGGCATACTTTTCGGGGAATTTCCCAAATTTTTATAAAATTTGAAAAATTTCCTGAGGGGGCATAAGGCCATCATGCCTCATCTGGGGCACACCAGGGCATGTCTAGAGTTCATTTCTCAAATTTCCTTTGACACAATGCCAGAATCGACATTGTATCAAAAAGGTGAAAAATGTAGACACTTAAAAATGTCCCGAGCCTGCGAAGGCCATTTCAACACTCGATTCATCCCAATTTCACATTCTACTATTCATTAAATAATTTTTAATTATTTAATTAATTCACTTTTCCCCTTTTTTCCTTTAATTAAATAAATTTTATTTATTTAATTACTCAGCTATTTTCTTCCAAAATTCTTCTATAATTAAATAATTATTTAATTATTCATTATTCCAATGTCCACTTCACCCGACTAATTTAAATAAAAACATATTTAATGAAATTATAGGTCTTGCCTAATTAAATAGGTTCCAATTATTTAATTAAACCCCATCACATTATCCCCCATAGTTTATTTAATTTAAAAACACCTTACACCTCACCATTTCTTCAAATTAAAAATTGTCCTTTGTCCTTTAGTGACTGGAAAACCCTAATCAATCTACACCCTTCATCATATCAAAAGTCAAACATGCAATCACAACCCTCCATTCAAACCCTACTCCTCTATAAAATCACTCTCTCAGCCTCATTTCTCACTTCCCACTTGCATGATTTGAGCATTCTCTCTGATTTTGGCGTCAACACACTCTTGAGTTTCTCATTGTATTTGTAGGTCTGCAAATTTGAGAGCAAAGTACTACAAAATCTTAGAGAAACAATGGAAGATTTACACAGTAGTCTAGGGTTTCATGCTTTATGTTTTCATTTGTTTGATCTTATGTTATTTAGTACTCCAATGGGTTGTTAGGGCATGCATTGTACTGTTTGTAGGTTTTAGAATGTTTTTCCCTGACATTAAATACGTTTCTTGTCTTTTGCCAAATTGTTATAGAATGGTGAAACATAGTTTAGACATCCCAAGAATCTCTAAATCTATTTTATATTGGAAAGAAAATCTGGAAATTCTTGGAGTCTTTTGAGAATATGAGGTTGAAGCCTAATCTTACCATCCCTTAATGTTAATCCAAGGAAATCAATTTCCTTTTTACCAATCACCATTTTTTGGCTGATAGGCATGTTGGCAAGAGACATTGCTATGCATGACAGGTGTTGTCATTGATGGAAACTAAGTCTATCTTACTCATCTGCATTACATAACTTGTTCATACCGGAAGTCAGAGTGAAGATTTGTCCAAGTCCGGGTAGTTAGAAAAAGAGCATGTGACAGGGTCCAGTATCTTGGTCCGGATCTCTCCGGCAGTAAATCATAGTGTGCTGCAGATCTAAGGGAGTAATAAGGATTGTCAGGACTATCTAAATCCAGAAATTTAGCCTCCGATGATGAAGGATTCAAAAGTTATAAGCATCTAAGTATCGGGTTCCGGTTAGTCAGTACAATCAGAAGAAGAACATGTCAACCTAGTATTTGATCTTGGTCCGGATGAAGAAAATTTGTTGGTTAAGAAATTTGTGATAATTAGTGTTATTGGCCAACATGATTGATGATTTGAGAACACAAGTTTTTGGTCCACGTTGTTGTTTGAGCATGGATTCAACCGACAGAGCAGAGTTCTTAATAAATGTTCTAAGTTTTCTTGAAACCAACTATAGTTGATTAAATTTCTTGATGCGGATATATATAGCCAATGGATTCAAGTGTTTTGTGGAGTGATTGTGATGTGATGATGGAGTAAGTGCAAAAAATGGCAGAAAGAAGTGTGAAGGTGAAGATCTAAGCTTGGATTATGGCCGAAGAGTAAAACAGGGCAGAGTAAGGATGAAGTGTGTAAGATTAGTATTCTATGCTTAACCAGAACTACATTTTTTCATTGGTAGATGCTATTCATCACTTCAAACATTCTATAATCTTCTTGTAATCATTTATGTAGGTAGTGACCCTCTTGGAACAGTGAGCACTGGGTAGTATGCCCTAAAGGCATGTGCCTTCCCCATTTCTAATAATTTTAATAGAGTATAAATTCTTGTGGGTTAACCCCCACCATGGTTTTTCCCTTAACTAAGTTTTCACATAAAAATTATTGTGTTATGTGTGTTGATTTGTTTCTACTCATGTGCTATTGATTCATGCTTTCATGGTTATAACATTCATCTGTTAATAAGTGGTAAATGAAGTTTAAGTTGCAAGAAAAGATAAAAGTTTTGTGACAACTGATTCACACCCCCTCTCAGTTGTCTGCCCTATTTTCAACAATTGGTATCAAAGCCAAGTTCCTTGGAAGAAGCCTAACAGCTTGAGAAGATTTGTGAAGGAGTTTCAATGGGTTCGCTCAGAGAACTGATTGTGACAGGTTGTCATTGATGTCAAAAGTGTGTTAAGTTGATGCTGCAAAGTTGCCATAGTTGTTGCAGGACATCAGGAGGAGATAGTTGTTTATTGTTTTGTCAGTTTACAGAGATGTGGAGTTGGTTTGGTGTAATACTTAAGACAAGGTTGTCAGGTTGTACTCAAGACAAGATATGAGATGTGATCTTGATTCATGGTTTACCTTGTTTACAAAGATTGTCTTCACAATCATGTTGGATAGTGGGATCTTGCTTACAGTGACATCATGTTAGTTACAAGTGACAGTGGCTTGATACAAATAGCATTGATAATGGTCATCATCCATGGTTGAGGAGAATTCAGATGAGTTAAATTTATCTCATTAGTTTGACACATAAGGAAACAAGTAGAAGACATGTATATTCAAGTTTATGAAAGGAGATTTGTTCTTGCACATTGATGGTGATGAAATCATAGTATCTTGGTTGCTCTTGGTTAAGATGCTTCATTGTATTGTCTTAAAATCAAATCAGGAGTATAATGCTAATCTCATCATGCTTTGAAAATGCTTAAGATCCATATTCACCTTAATTGTTGCTTAATTGTTCTAATTGGTAAGTGACTTGTTAATGCAAGTCATATCACTTATGTTTACCTCCTAAAGGGTCTTTGAGACATAAGCTTTACTGGCCGCTTCACCTATTTCCACCTCCTGCACCAGTTAATAAAGTCTTTGATTGAAAGAGCACGAATTGCTCATAGAAAAGCATCAAATGTTTTTTTAAGGAAAATAACATAGAGATATTTGAAAGGAAAGCATGCTTTATGGAATACATTGAGGGAGCCCGAAAATTGAAGATCACCATTTTATTTATGAAAGACATTAAAATTGCCTTTTTTTGAGGAGCTCGTCATAAGTGGGATGTATAAGTCTTAAAAGGAAAAAGGTATCTTTTTCATTAGAATGCTTTATTTATATAAAGCATATGAGCGGGCATGAATTTATGGATTAGCCATAAAAGGTTTAGAAATTTTTAATTTCTATTTTATTTGCTTTTTAAAATTAAAAAAAAAGCATGAGATCTAAAATGGAAAGTATATGAGTGTCTTAAAGAGTTTTTCAAGGAGTTTTTAAAGGAAATAGTTGATGCTTTTTTAAAGCAATTTTTTGGAAAATCTTTTTTATTTTCTCTCCCATACCATTGAAGAAATTAGTGAAAATTGATTTATTGAAGGATCATTTTGCATAGAAGATGAACAAAATTTTTTGTAAGGGAAATATTTATGGAGATTGGAGATTATTTTTGAAAGGATTGTTTTGAGAGAATATAAAAGAAAAATATAATGCAGAGTGATTATATTTTTGAGAAGAGAACAAAATGTTTTTTGAAGAAATGTTTTTATGAGATCTTGAAAAAGAAATATCAGATGATTTTATTGCAGATTAGTGAAGTTATTTTTGCAGAGATTTTGAAAGATTTTTTTGAAGAAGACAAAGGAGATTTTTTGGACTTCTTTCATGATTTTGTTAATACAAGGGCAGATTGAAAAATAAATTGTTGAAGACATTCAATTTGATGAAAATTGAAGTGAAGATGAAGGGTTTTGTAAAGAGGATAATGAAAATTTGTTTGAAGGATTTTGTAGGCAGAGAAGATAATCAGATTGAAGGGTTTTGTGATTTGGAGAATATGAAAGGTCATGAAATTGATTTTACAGAATGCAGGGAGGAATCTTATATTTATTGGCTTCACATGAATATTGATACAGTGTTGTTGAGTGGATCAAGATACATGATTAATTTTGAATATCTAAGTTTATGATTTGGGTTGATGAAAAGAATGGCCATTTGACAAACACATGAGAGAGAAGAAATGTTTTGTATTGAAACAGAGAAACTGTCTAAATTCTTGTTTTCAGCTTGTTCTGTATTAGGGGTTGGTGCTCCTTGAAGCTGGTGCTTCTAAACATTGTTGCCAGTGAGGCACATAGTATGCCAGTGAGGCTTGTAGGTCAGTGAGACCTCTCAATTGTCAGTGAGACATAATATTCAGCCAGTGAGGCTTTGTAAGAAGTTTTTAAAGTTAAGCCAGTGAGGCACTTCATGAGTGGTTTTTCTACCTCGAGAGGGTTTTCCACTCCAGAAATTTATGTGTTATAATTTGTCTCTATGTGTGCATATTTGTGTTTTGTTGATAAGTTTTTGGTTCACATCTTTCACTATCAGTCTTGTGCATATGAGCTCAATAGATCATTAATGTCTTTCTTTCTACTTGTCTTGTAAAGTTTGCAAAAAGTCAAGAATTTACACAACACTGATTCACCCTCCTCTCAGTGTTGTCATTGACTCCAATTGGTATCAGATCCTAGGTTCCCTTTTGAAGCTTAATCAACTTGGGTAGGTCCTGTGTGTGGAGTTCAATGGGTAAGTGTAGAAGAAATAAGAGCATGAAAAATGTCAAAATTCTTTTTGGTCAAAAGACACAAAAATCCCTATCTTTATCAAATTTAGATGTTGATAGATATGTCTCACAAGTTGAGTCAAGTATTGTATTAGAAGAAAAGATTTTAGATGCTCCTTTGTTTGATGGTTTAAATTTCTCAGTTTGGTGTATGAGAATGCAGATTTACTTATCCTCTTTAGGATATGGTGTTTTGATGTCAATTGAGAATGGGTATTATGTTACTGCAAATGACAAAGAAGCTCTTGAATGTAATTATATTGCAAAGAAAGCTATATTGTCTACTCTACCTAATGATGTTTCTTGTGAAGTTATGCACTATGAAATAGTACAAGATATATGGAAGAAGTTGATAAAAATTTATGCTCCTGAAAAAGAAGACAACTTATTATCTAAGAAGAGTGATAATGATAAAAAACTCTCACATGAAGGACATGAGACTCAATCAGATTTAGAAGAAGAAGATCACATTATAAGTGATGATGAACAAGAATTTGAAGTTGATATAGAAGGAGAGCTCATATGTGCTCTAAGTGAACTCATGAAATATAAAAAGGAGAACCAAAAATTACAATTGCAGCTACACCAAGAAAAAGACCTCAAAGACAAAGCACTCTATGAACTTGAAGAGGCAAGAAGTCAAACTGTGAGTTTAAAAACACAAATTGATGATTTAGAAAAATTGATTACAAGCCTAAAGATTGAGATTGAAGAGGCCAAGAGAATGATAGATTTTGCTAAGTCTGAAAATGAAGTAAAATCTTTTGAATGCATAAAACTTGAAGCTGAAATTATTACCTTGAGAAAAAATATTGAAAGTCTCAAAGTTTTGTCAAAGAGAAATAATGAGTTTGAAAAGAGCACCACCAAGTTATATGAGATGTTGGGAAAGCAAAAACTATATGGAGACACTACTGGACTTGGATATGAAGAAGGAGAGTGTTCCAAAGTTAGAGAAACACCTAGAAGAAAAATTGATCAGCCTGCTGCTCCTGAAAGAAAAGTGCACATTCAAAGAAGGATTTTCAGAAAACCTGCTCCTATAAGACAAGCATACATATACAGGTATAACTATTCATTTAATGGTTATTGTTATACTTGTAATCACTTTGGACACAAGGTAATTAATTGCAGAAGAAATCAATTTGCTTCAATAAGAAATACTAATGTTGTATGTTTCAAGTGTCACTCTCCTGGTCACAAAGCATACAGTTGTAGAATGTATGGAGGAATAGCATCATCTAGTTTGATAGATTTGAAAAAGAATAAGGTTGAAAATATTTGGATGAAGAAACATGAACAGAAGAAAACTCCTGTGAAAGTTTGGAAGCAAAAAGATAGTAAAGAAAAATTAGATTCTAAGTTTGTGCATCTTGCACAAGTCACTTCATCAGTTGCATAATAGATAGCATGAAGTTAGGGGGAGTTGTTCTTGTTTCATCAATTATCCCCAAAAGGTTTCAGGAGGTGCATGTCAATGAAATACGTGATCAATGGTTCATGATGTCATAATGCATACATGTTGTTGATAAGATGTTCAATAGTTCTCTGCACAAAAAGTTTATTGATGTTGAGTGATTTTGATCCTTTTATATCTTGTTCATATCTTGTTGAGTTGTCATGATGTTGTAATTCAAAGTGTGCTTGATATGTTTCAGAAAATGTGAAGTGTTGTTGTAGGAAGAACTTGGTGTTTAGTCTTGATGGGTTGATTAGAATGATAAAGTCAAGAGGCAGGAGTTCTTGTTAAGGTGTGTTTATGTATATATCAGAATTGATTTTTTGGTGTGAAAAGTGTCTTGTGTAGAATAGGAGGATAGTCTTCATTTATTCAGATGGTCTTCACTCTTTGTCATGTCAGAAAAAGTGTTAGAATAGTTTGGTTGTAGGATAATAGTTCATTGACAAGGACATCTCCTGTGTGATATTCATCATGGATTGTGATTCATTCTGATTGGTGAAAAGTGCAGTCATTGCATGAATTTCAAGTTCATATCAAAGAAGTCAAATTAATGGTGATATCCTGCATTTCATCAGAGGAAGTTAAAGGTATGTTTTGAATCAGCAATAGTAGATGGTAATGTTAAAAAAAGTTTGTCATATGTTGGCTTCAGGATTGTTATCATCATAAATCATTACTTGTTGAAAGGTTAACATGATCTTATGCCTTCAAAGTGTTCATAATTCAATATGATTATAATGGTTATGATCATGCTATAACAACTTTAAGTGGAGTTGTTCTCAAGGGAAGTTAATCAGAGGATTGAGTTGTCACTATTATGGGAGATTTGAAAAGAGATATGTTTTCTTCATCCTCATATTGATATTTCTTGTCAGGACAGTTGCCAGTGACATTTATGAGTAGTGATTTGTTTGTGTACTTCAACATAGGGGGAGTAAATAGATTTGTGTCTTTGTCATTAGATGTCAAAAAGGGGGACAAAGAAAAATTGCATTAGGTAGTTTTGTCATCAATGACAAAGGGGGAGATTGATGGTGACAGGTTGTCATTGATGTCAAAAGTGTGTTCAGTTGATGTTGCAAAGTTGCCATAGTTGTTGCAGGACATCAGGAGGAGATAGTTGTTTATTGTTTTGTCAGTTTACAGAGATGTGGAGTTGGTTTGGTGTAATACTCAAGACAAGGTTGTCAGGTTATACTCAAGACAAGATATGACATGTGATCTTGATTCATGGTTTACCTTGTTTACAAAGATTGTCTTCACAATCATGTTGGACAGTGGGATCTTGCTTACAGTGACATCATGTTAGTTACAAGTGATAGTGGCTTGATACAAATAGAATTGATAATGGTCATCATCCATGGTTGAGGAGAATTCAAATGAGTTAAATTTATCTCATTAGTTTGACACATAAGGAAACAAGTAGAGGACATGTATATTCAAGTTTATGAAAGGAGATTTGTTCTTGCACATTGATGGTGATAAAATCATAGTATCTTGGTTGCTCTTGGTCGGGATGCTTCATTGTATTGTCTTCAAATCAAATCAGAAGTATAAAGCTAATCTCATCATGCTTTGAAAATGATTATGATCCATATTCACCTTAATTGTTGCTTAATTGTTCTAATTGGTAAGTGACTTGTTAATGCAAGTCATATCACTTATGTTTACCTCCTAAAGGGTCTTTGAGACATAAGCTTTACCGGCCGCTTCACCTATTTCCACCTCCTGCACCGGTTAATAAAGTCTTTGATTGAAAGAGCATGAATTGCTCATAGAAAAGCATCAAATGTTTTTTTAAGGAAAATAACATAGAGATATTCAAAAGGAAAGCATGCTTTATGGAATACATTGAGGGAGCCCAAAAATTGAAGATCACCATTTTATTTATGAAAGACATTAAAATTGCCTTTTTTTGAGGAGCTCGTCATAAGTGGGATGTATAAGTCTTAAAAGGAAAAAGGTATCTTTTTCATTAGAATTCTTTATTTATATAAAGCATATGAGCGGGCATGAATTTATGGATTAGCCATAAAAGGTTTAGAAATTTTTAATTTCTATTTTATTTGCTTTTTAAAATTAAAAAAAAAGCATGAGATCTAAAATGGAAAGTATATGAGTGTCTTAAGGAGTTTTTCAAGGAGTTTTTAAAGGAAATAGTTGATGCTTTTTTGAAGCAATTTTTTGGAAAATCTTTTTTATTTTCTCTCCCATACCATTGAAGAAATTAGTGAAAATTGATTTATTGAAGGATCATTTTGCATAGAAGATGAACAAAAATTTTTGTAAGGGAAATATTTATGGAGATTGGAGATTGTTTTTGAAAGGATTGTTTTGAGAGAATATAAAAGAAAAATATAATGCAGAGTGATTATATTTTTGAGAAGAGAACAAAATGTTTTTTGAAGAAATGTTTTTATGAGATCTTGAAAAAGAAATATCAGATGATTTTATTGCAGATTAGTGAAGTTATTTTTGAAGAAGACAAAGGAGATTTTTTGGACTTCTTTCATGATTTTGTTTATGCAGGGCAGATGAAAGAATACAAGGGCAGATTGAAAAATAAATTGTTGAAGACATTCAATTTGATGAAAATTGAAGTGAAGATGAAAGGTTTTGTAAAGAGGATAATGAAAATTTGTTTGAAGGATTTTGCAGGCAGAGAAGATAATCAAATTGAAGGGTTTTGTGATTTGGAGAATATGAAAGGTCATGAAATTGATTTTACAGAATGCAGGGAGGAATCTTATATTTATTGGCTTCACATGAATATTGATACAGTGTTGTTGAGTGGATCAAGATACATGATTAATTTTGAATATCTGAGTTTATGATTTGGGTTGATGAAAAGAATGGCCATTTGACAGACACATGAGAGAGAAGAAATGTTTTGTATTGAAACAGAGAAACCCTCTAAATTCTTATTTTCAGCTTGTTCTGTATTAGGGGTTGTGCTCCTTGAAGCTGGTGCTTCTAAACATTGTTTCTAGTGTGGCACACATTATGCTAGTGAGGATTGTAGGTCAGTGAGACCTCTCAATTGTCAGTGAGACATAATATTCAGCCAGTGAGGCTTTGTAAGAAGTTTTTAAAGTTAAGCCAGTGAGGCAATTCATGAGTGGTTTTTCTACCCCGAGAGGGTTTTCCACTCCAGAAATTTATGTGTTATAATTTGTCTCTATGTGTGCATATTTGTGTTTTGTTGATAAGTTTTTGGTTCACATCTTTCACTATCAGTCTTGTGCATATGAGCTCAATAGATCATTAATGTCTTTCTTTCTACTTGTCTTGTAAAGTTTGCAAAAAGTCAAGAATTAACACAACACTGATTCACCCCCCCTCTCAGTGTTGTCATTGACTCCTACAAGAACAACTTCAATTGGCTTTAGAAGATCTTGATCAGTCCAAAGTAGAAGTAAATGAACTGAAAGTGAACCTTAAATATGTTGATGATTGCATTGAGATGTTAAAAGAAAAACTAAAAAAACATATGGAAAAGAGGAAGGAGCTACTTTAGTAGCTAGCTAATTCTACTAAAGAAAATGGCATGAATGAGGATTTGGAAGAAAAGACAAAGGAATGTGAGAAGTTGACAAAAGAAGTTTCTATTCTAAAAGATTGAGATGGAATATGGGGTGATGAATCTAACCAAAGAAATTGAGGAAAGGAAGAAGACTGAAGAAAACCTGGATCAAACTCTGAAGGAAAGAATAGAAGAATGTTGCAAAATGGACAGAACAATTGGTCACCTACAATCTAATCTACAAGAATGCAGATATAATGAGGAGGAACTTGAAAGGAGAATTGTCATTCTCAGACATGACCTAGAAGTTGCAAATGAATACAAGGAGAAGTTCAAGATAAGATCAGCTAAACTTGAAGTGTTGCTTGAGAGTCAAAAGAAGGCTGATGATAAGCATGGTCTTGGGTATGAGAAAGGTGAAATCTCCGGGTCCAAACAAAGAAATTCTCAATCAAGGAATGGGAGAAATAGACCTAGAAGACCTCCGGTAAGACAACCTAATGCTCAAAGGTATCCATCTTTCAATGGAAATTGTTTCAATTGCAATAAATTTGGTCATAGAGCTACTCAGTACAGAAGCAGAATAAATCAAAGTGGCCCATCCTTCTCCGGTCAATGCTTCAAGTGTTAGAGGTATGGTCATAGATCCAATGAATGTAGAAGTATGATAATGAATAACTCTAACAATAGAGGAAATGACAATTCTTTCAATGGCAAATGCTTTGCATGCAATAGATTTGGACATATGGCTAATCAGTGCAGATCAAGAGGAAATCAATCAAATGGGCAAAGAAATGTTGTATGCTTCAATTGTAATCGATCCGGTCATATTGCAAGATTCTACAGAAGTAGGAATAATGAAAGAAGAGGTTTGGTAAACAAAAAATTGGATGAGCAGAGTCAAGACATAGGCAAGGGCAAAATTGATGAGATCCATAAAGAAATGAATAAAATGTGGGTGAATAAAGATACAAATAATTAAGGTGATCGATCTGTACCAGAATTTAGTGCTGATAATTCCTTTGGCAATTGAATCAGGAGCTCTGGCTTAGGGGGAGCTGCATTGAAAAATCAAATTCCCCTAGCCAGTAAGTAGGTGCCTAAATATGGCATGATAAGAGTAGATAATTTGGGTTATTATAGATCTTTTGAAAGGATTTCTAGAAGAAAAGAAGTGGATATGGTGATTTGCAGAGTGATTCATGAGAAATTGCATCAAGAAACAAAGTAACCAGATGAATTTAGGGTAGAGCATTCATTATAATGAAGAATTAGGTCTTGTGGAGCATAAAAAGTCATTCATTCAATCATTTGGATCACTTTGCATTCAAAGAGAGTGAGCAAAAGAGTACCTGAGCTAAGATTTCAAGGATTTGAAGTGCGACTAGCAAATTCATCAGCTAACCCTAATTCCATGGAAGAAAAAGGTATTTTTTTGTAAAGCTTTGAACCTGTGATCTTTTGCAATGGTTACACCATTGGTTGTTGATATTACTGAAAGGCCCTGACCCAAATTCAAGAAGCATCCACACAAATTAGTAGAAGTCGACCCATTAGGTGCATTTTCAAATGTTTCATATGGTGTATTGCATGTTGAAGATATTAGCGCCTATATTCATGCTAGCATAGATGAATTTGGGGACTCAAGGTTTGTAGATTTGTTCAAGAATCATCTAAGGGATGAATTTCATAGTCTTAAACTTGAGTATAAGGCACTGCATGATAAACATTTCATTAAGATTATAGGGTTTCCATCCTTCAATGAAGATGAGAGGGTCCAGTATGTGCTGAGTCGAAGGCATGATGAGTTTATATGGTTGTTGAAACCATTCAAAATCACCAAGGATGCCATCAAGGCTGTGATAAGGTTAAACTCATCCGGTGGACTGCCAATGTTGAAAGTAGTAAAGAATCAAACAGTAACTAATGCTACTAGTTCAAGGTTTGACAAAAGGGCAATGACAATCAATGACATTATTGATTCGGATGTCAAATTTGCTTCAATGGTGATTGGATACAAGATTTATCACTCTAACAGGGAGAACTCTATTTCTAGAATGGCCATATATGCTGCATACCAAATGTTAAAGGAAAATGCAGATTATGACTTGTGTGAGTTACTACAGAACCAACTGATGGAAAATCTGAATAAGGTTAAGAAGGATAAAAAGAATACCTTCAAATATGGTACAATAGTCTTATGTTTGTTCTTCAATTTCATGAATGAGTTACCCAACAAGAAAAGCATGTGTTGGACCAATGATAAACCTGTTGCAATATAGATAAGGGAGCACTTGAACATTATTGGAGACTCTAATGCTCAAAGGATTACTCTTTGGGGTTTCTTTAAAAAATTTCAGAACATGATGCATTCAAGGGAGAGAATTCCTACATCTGTGGTTGAAAAATACAAGGATACAGTCTGCTTTATGGTGGATACAGATCAGTGTTTAATGGAATCTATTGAACCAATAATAGTATGGATCATGCCCATGGGGTATGAGGTTGATGAGCAAGTATTGGATATGTATGCTCAACACCTTTTCAGCAAGCCAAAGGACACAATAGTTGAAAGATTTGGGACATATAAGGAGCTAAGTGTGAAACTATATGTTGAGCTCAGAGAATCTAAAATCAAGAGGAATGTTCAAAAGCAAGTATAAATGTATGCTGAAAGCATTGGCATAACTAAGGAAGTTGTGAAGCGGAATAGAGAAAGGATAGAAAAAGCTGAGAAGGAGAAGCATGATAAGAAACAAGGAAGTGCTCTGGTAGTATCATCCTCTACATCAAGGACTACTAGGATCTCTACTATTGCCCTTGTTCCCCCAAAACCTGCCAAACCTAAGAAACCATAAGGTAAATCATCTAGAAAAGAAGAGAAAAGGGTGAAAACTAAGGCCTCTCAGAGATATAAAAGCATAAAAAATGATGAAGAAGAAACTGATTTTGATGTTGAGATCAAAGAATTGAAGGCCTCAGGTACACAAGTAGCCAAGGTATGTAAGGAGAAGCTCTCCGAAAGAAAAAGGGCAAGCAAGAGGCAAAAGACTGAAACATATGTTGAAAAGCCTACTCTTTCTATGGATGACATCATCAAATCAGTCATTGTAGATGGAAACTTAAGGCCAATGACTGAATTTTATGTTGATTCTAGTGATGTTGATAAGAGGATTCTAGAGGAAACAACATTTAGATATGTAAATATCTACAATAAGGCTTTAATTGAAATAACTTCTAAAATTCCAAAAGGTCTTGTAGATATTCTAGAGTTAAGAAAAGAAAATTCAAAAAGTAAAGACATTGAGCTTAGGGAGCATATATTGATAAAATTGTGCCCTTAGATTACTCCAGAACAAATGAACATGATATTCAAGGAAGTGAAAGATGACTTCAGGAGTAAGAAAAGAATGAATAAACTCATGCTTGGTGAAATTGATGAGATAGTCAAAGATACTCAGGAGATTCTTCTGAGTGCATTGAAAATGCATAATCTTCCCATTATTGAAGAAGAGATTGATGATGGGATTGATTCCTCAATTCCAGATGTTGAAGAATTGAAGATCAATGAGCAACAAACTGAGATAGATGACTCCTCTATTCTGAAAGAGGAAGCAACAAACAAAGAAGATGAAAAGATGACAGATAAAACTGATGATGCAGGAGGTATTCAAACTCCTCTTGATCAATCTGGCAAAGATGATATAGAGATGAATGTTGAAACAGATGCTCAAAATGAAGATGATTCATTGAAGAATAAAAAATAGGAAATAGAAGAAGCTAAGGACCAAGAAGTAGAAAAGGCCAAGGACAAAAATGAAAAAGAAGAAGAGATTGCAAAGGTTGATGAAGAGCCCAAGCAGGACAATTCAGTTAACAGTACCGATAAGGATCAAATAGATACATCAGCATCTTGGGCAAGAGACACTATAGAAGCAGTGAAAGAGATTTTGGAAAATGATAAACTAGTTGTAGAAGAGTTGAAAGTTCCAATCAATTTGGACAATATTTCACCAATTTAGAAGATAAAGTAGGCCTCTCTCGCACAAGCTAAGGCCAAAGAAGATATTTTGAAGTCTCACATAGAAGACAGTGAGCTACTTGGTTTGGCATCAGGGACTTTGGAGAAAATCATGCCAACTTACCAGAAGGACTCATCAGCATCCCCCTCTGGTTAGTTGAAGAATTTGATAAATTCTGTAAGTACTCATTTTGAGTCCCTTGAAAACTCTGTAGAGGTCAAGGTTAAAAATGAATTCAATGATAAAAGATTTGATTCTCTGAAAGGGATGATTGCATTAGATAGAATTGTGCTGGACACTAGTGTAAAGAGTATTCAAAATGCTCTTACAGAAGGAGGGGATGTATATAAATTCTGTTTATCTTGTCATAAAGCTATAGAGGACATTGAAACAAAAATAAAAGAGTCTAAGGAAAAGCTATCAAGTGTATCCCAATCTTTTCATCCTCTGACAGTGTTAGTGATGAGCCAAGAATGTCAAACAATCAGCTTGATTGAAGAAATAAAGAAATTTATGAAGGAAAATGACAACATTGAGACAAGGATGTGTGAGCTCCAGGGACTGATTTCCCCCAAGTTGGAAGCAATGTTCAATACCATGACAGAAGCCCAAGCTGCTGCTAAATCAAGTGATCCTACTGACTTGCGGAAAGCAGAGTCTGAAGCATTCTTATTCAGTGGTCACATCTTAGTTTTGAACAACATGAAGAAGAGTTGGGACAATGAGTTGGCACTGTTGAAGAATGTCTTTGCTGATGTGTTCAAACTTATGTAAATAAGTCATAGGGTTGTTTGTATATATGCCCATGTACATAAAATTTTTGAATGAATTTTGGTATACGGATCCCACCCTTTTCCATTGATGTCAAAGGGGGAGTGAAGATTAGTGAAAAATGAGGAATCTAGCAAAGGAGGAGCACTCAAGAATAGTGAAAAGCATAAGTAAGGGGGAGTTGTTCTGACACTTAGTCATTTTTCAGTAAATATTGCCATCAATGCCAAAGGGGGAGATTGTTGGCAAGAGACACTGCTACGCATGACAGATTTTGTCATTGATGCAACTAAGTCTATCTTACTCATCCACATTACATAGCTTGTTCATACCGGAAGTCAGAGTGAAGATTTGTCCAAGTCTGGGTAGTCAGAAAAAGAGCATGTGATAGGGTCCAGTATCTTGGTCCGGATCTCTCCAGTAGTAAATCATAGTGTGATGTGGATCTGAGGGAGTAATAAGGATTGTCAAGACTATCTAAATCCATAAATTTAGCCTCTGGTGATGAAGGATTCAAAAGTTATAAGCATCTAAGTATCTGGTTCTAGTTAGTTAGTACAGTTAGAAGAAGCACAAACCAACCTAGTATTTGATCTTGTTCTGGATGAAGAAAAGTTGTTGGTTAAGCAATTTGTGATAATCAGTGGTATTGGCCGACATGATTGATGATTTGAGAACATAGGTTTTTGGTTCGCATTGTTGTTTGAGCATGGATTTAGCCGACAGAGCAGGGTTCTTAATAAATGTTCTAAGTTTTCTTGAAGCCAACTACAGTTGATTGAATTTCTTGATGCAGATATATATAGCCAATGGATTCAAGTGTTTTGTGGAGTGATTGTGATGTGATGATGGAGTAAGTACAAAAAAGGGAAGAAAGAAGTGTGAAGGTGAAGATCTAAGCTCAGATTATGGCCAAAGAGTAAAACAGGGCAGAGTAAGGATGAAGTGTGTAAGATCAGTATTCTATGCTTAACCAGAACTACATTTCTGCATTGGTAGATGCTATTCATTAGTTCAAACATTGTGTAATCTTCTTGTAATCATTTCTGTAGGCAGTGAACCTCTTGGAACAGTGAGCTCTGGGTAGTACGCCCTGAAGGTATGTACCTTCCCCATTTGTAATACTTTTAATAGAGTATAAATTGTTGTGGGTTAACCCCCACCATGGTTTTTCCCTTAACTGAGTTTCCACGTAAAAATTATGATGTTATGTGTGTTGATTTGTTTCTGTTAGGGGAATTATGCATAATTATCAATGATATCAATAATACCCATAACTCAATGAAATATAGAAATAAAGAAGATCTAAAATGATGAACAATACATCAATGGCTTCCATTGGTGGCCTATCGCAAATGATCTTGTCTATGCATATGTCCTCAGAAGGTGCACTTCTTTGCTATTCCAAGATGTCAAGTGGGAATGCCCATGATAGTTGATTGCAATGAAGATGAGCTTCACAACAATGGTAATGGTGATATGGTAACAAGTTGATTGCAAGAAAATGGAATTCCTATAGAGTAATGATACTGAAATCTTGGATGAATGAAATGGAAGAAGAGGGTTCAATTTATAGACTTATGAGAGAGAAGATCAATGGTATAGAAAGAACGAGAAGATCAATGGTTGAGAAAGGTTGAGAGAACGTGCATGAGTAGAAAGAAGACAAGTGTCACACAAAAGCTATTTTGAGTTAACTATTTTTTCTTTTATTGCAGATAAGATATGTTGTCATAAATTAGAAAGCTTTTTTTCTATTTTAGGAGTTTTTGATAAAGACAAGGTAGAATCAATTAATTAAATCATGATTTGCTTTTGCATGATTTGAGAGGAATTAAATAATAAATTATTTAATTATGTGTGCATGAAGAAGATTTATTTTTAGAAGATTTGGAAGAATAAATAAAATATTTGATTATATTTTATTTTTGAGAGATTAAGAGGATTTAAATAAATTAGATTTATTTATTTAAATTTCAAAGAAGAAATGATTTAATTAAATAATTAAGAATTATTTATTTGTTTGGAAGAATTTGGAAGAATTAAATTAAATAAAGGATTTTATTTAATTTTGACTTTAAAAGAGGTAATTAAATATTTTTATATTTAATTAATTTAGAGGAAAAATAAATTTGTTTATTTATTTATTGATAGAAGAATTAGAATGGGATAAATATTAAGAATATTTATTTAGACCGAGTTGTGTCATTTTTAGGCATATACATTTTGCCCCTTTTTGATGCAATGCAGTTTATAGTGTTACTTCAAAGAATAAGAATTTTTGATAATGATACATGCCCCAGTTTTCCCCTAGTACAAGTTTAATCAACAGGATGATGCCCCCTTAGGAGATTGGCTGGGAAGAAGAGAGAAGGATGTGAGACGGACAATCTCACGATGAAGAAGGTGAAAAACATGTTAGAATGAAGAAAAAAATAGGTCACGGTTTGGAGAAACAGGAAGAAACGGGCCTGGGAAGTAGTCATGGTCACCACACAGCTAGTTAGGATACACATGCTATATATAGGAGTTGGGTCCACAATCCTAGTCATTTGCAGACATGGCTTTTGTTGACAGGTCCTTGAGAGCTTAGGAGAGCACAGGAGCATAGAGCAGTTGAGACAGATATGGATATTCCATGTGAGGAGCATCGCTTTGAGCAAGTTTGATGGTTTGATCAGCCAGCTGAGGCAGGACCACTGGTATGTATCTCAAAAAATCTCACCTCGATTCATTTATTAGCACAATAAATGCCATGGAAAGTTAGCTAGGATAGATGCACAGGTTCGCAGTTCGGCGCATATGCCATGTGGAACTGCGCATATGATATTCTACGGTGCATTTAGGATATGAAACTACACATGCACGTTTGCTGCACATATACGGTATGAGTCGGCACATACACCAAGAATGTGCGCATATGGTATGGGAAACTATGCATACGTAGAAGTTGCGCATACATGATAAGAAGTTACACTTTTGATATGAAGTTGTACTTTTACTCAATTTGGCGGTACATTTACCAGAAGTGGTGTATTTACTATGAAATGGCAGATGCCCCTTCTAGGTCTGCACATATGCTTGAGATAGTCAGTTTATTTAACAAAATTGACTTGATTGGCATCTTGCTCGATGCGTCAATCGATAAGTGATCTCTGAGATCAGGAATCTAGTCAAGAGATGTTGTATGCTATTTTAATCAATTTGTTATGTTAAGTAAGTGATATGATGTTATAGATATGTTGAGCAGTTATGTAGTTTAGGTTGATGCATTGCTTTGCATGCTTGCAGGAGGACATTCGGGATGTGTTTATGTCATAGGAGCAATTTCCTTTGTCATCATTGCAGTGCTATACGCTCACTAAGATAGATCAAGATGCTCTTGGCATGATGGGACTTGACTATGTTTGCTTCATGCCTGAGGTTCACATGAACCTCGGTTTACTAACTATTGTTGTGGAGTGATTTCACAGTGAGGATGGGACCTTTCACTTGCCAACCGATGAGATGAAAATTACTCTTGAGGATGTCTATAGGATTCTGCATTTGCTGATACAAGGTGAGCTTGTACACTATGATCCTCAGCAGGATGCAGGATTGGCAGAGTGTAGGCAAGTTTTTTATGACCCTGAGTTAGAGGGTCATGTTATCTCTTGGCAGGATATTCATGACTATTATGACTACTTCCTAGGGATAGTGGCAGGGCTCATCGGAGGCATTGTATGCCCCGATAGGAGGTCGCATGGGTTCCTTATTGGTTGGGGACGGATTATGGAGAGGATGATTACAGAGGGCACCCGCTATGCATGGGGTGTCTGTGTCTTGGCTCACCTATACCATGATATGCATTAGGTGGTATACCACATGGGTGCTAGTTTGTCAGTAGGGGTCTCACTATTACAATTTTGGCTATGGGAGCATATTGCAATCACTCAGCTGATATGTGTCTTTTCTAGGCAGAGGGGTGAACCCTACAGCTATGTATATGCAAGTGTGATTTCCCAACACAAGCTAGGAAAGCTAGAGTACTAGAGACATGCACTAGACAATGTTGATAGAGTTGTCTGGCCCTACTTAGAGTGTGAACCTTGAGATGACAAGGATGATGAGCTACCCTATTACTTTCAGACTTGGTGGCTCATTGGTAGGACACGACATATACTGGAGAGACAGATTGTTAACAGGGTTCTAAGATAGTTTGGCAAGAGACAGGGTAGGCCACGAGGACAAGCTTGGTTCATGAGGACACATGTAGAGAGGTTCAGATGGGGTCCAGTTTCTTCCTACGAGGATGCCTTGGTAGAGTTTCAATAGACACCCTATGTGGCTTGGCTGATGAGGAGAGAGGTTATAGATGCAGGGATGACTCCTAATTATGAGGAGTGGTTCACAACTCATTCTTTTCTAAGATACGTAGGACCTGGAGAGTTCGTTCCATGCATAGATGAGGAGGATTAAGATGATGAGGATGGGGCTAGTGGGAGGAGGATATGGAGGATGGGTAGAGGAGATGGGGGAGATGGAGGAGGTGATAGAGGAGGTGGCAGAGGAGGTAGACAGAGGCAAAGGAGGAGAGTTGGGGAGGGACCCTCCTAGCAGTAGTAAATAGTGTAGCCACAGGCTGCACAGCAGGGACAGATGTCACCACCACAATAGGTGCCCCAGCAAGTAGCCCAACAGCAAGTTCCTCAGGCTCCTCAGCCTGATTTGCAGCAGCAGGCCATTGCTACATTGCAGGGTCAGATCTGATGGCTTAGGGCACATTCTCGGAGGGGGTCAGATGCACGAGTCTTAGTTGGGGTCACCGTAGAGTGTGATGTAGCAGAGACGAGGGTGCAAGCCTTGAGACTAGAGAGAGATGCGGCCTTATCAGCCTTGGGGATAGATGAGGCCACTACATTTTTGGTTACACAAGTGCAACAGGGATAGGTCAAGGTTCAACAGCTGCAGAGACAACTGGCACAAGTACAAGGCGAGCTTGCTAGGGCACAAGCTCAGATGCAGTATTATAGAGGATTGTACTATGGGGCGGTGCTGACAGACTAGTGTGCACTGAGTTACAGGAGCCAGTCTATGGCTTCACAGAGGGCAGGGGGTTCACAGTCAGGAGCTTCGGTGAGGGGCCCACAACAGTTAGACACCAGCAGAGGAGGGGATGGAGAAAGCAGTGCTAGGAGAAGTGGCTCATGGCAGTAGGTCTAGCCCATAGTTGCACCTGTATAGATTTTGGCTTATGCATACACTCTTTGATGGCTCAGATAGCCTAATATGTATATACCTGTATCATTTTTGTACAGAGACATGTATCACTATTTATGTGGTGTATACACTGTATATGACATTGACTCAGAGATGGACTTTGATCTTGTACATTTGGACATGTTTTATTTGATATTTATATGATGATGCAGCTATTGATGATCTATATATGTAGTTGTTTATGCTATATGTCATGGATGCATTCTATCTTTATGATGTTTTATATGTGATGCACATGTTTATTATGTCTATATGATGCTATGTGATGTTCTACATGATAATGCAGTTTAATGTTTTCTACACTATGATGCTTTATGAGATATGATTCTAATGCAGAATTAGATGATTTCATGATGATCTGATGCACTTTTATGTATGTAGATGCGAATGTTATCTATGTGATTATGTAGTTTATGCGATGATATTTATCTATGTTTTTGAGTTTTCTGTTGACACTATGTAATGATTGCAAAACGTATATGGATGATCTAATGGACTTATTATGTATGCAAATGATTTAATCATGTTAATGACTATCTCATGTGATATGATGTGCAACCTATGCTATGTTTTTACTATGTCCACATGTACTCAATTGACACAGAAATGACACAATGATGGATAGAAGACTGACTGATGGAAGAATGACTCGATAGAAAGTGTTTACAAGCTTTTATTTGTATTGATACTCTGCATAGGAATTTTTTTTTATTGCATGGGATATGGATGCAAATGGATTGTCATCTTGATTTTGCAAGTATTTTGAAGTGCTTATTTCATCATTGGGCATTTTAAAATGTTGTAAGAAAATACAAGCATCTAGTTATATTTGAATCGAGATGACCTAAGTATCGCTTATATGGATTTTGATTTAGCAAGGTAGTACAAGCATCTAGGTATAATTGAACCGAGATGACCTAAGTATTTCTTTCATATCAATAGACAAGGATTGCCCTCGTTCATGTTAGACCTTTGAAGTCCTCGATGATCTTTTTCTGATCATGTCATTAGACAAGGCTTCACATTACTAAAGATTAATCCACATACAACAAAAAAAGAAAATTATTATGCCCCCATCATAGCATCTCTAGTTTTTGACATCCTCGAGTAGCATAGGAAGACATAATAACAAAAATTAAGACTCTGTGAGTTAACCTGATCACAAACACAAAACATTTTTGCATTAGATGTGTTTTCTTGCAATAATTTAGATAGAATATGTTTGAGTGTGTTAGGTTCACGTTTGCTTTGTTTTGGATAGGTTGATGTCTTGCATCAAGATTTCTACTTGAAAGTGGGTTTTCCTTGTGCTTGCACACCTAGTAAAATGGACCCTAAGGGACTGACCTAGTGCCTCGAGGGCGCATTGAAAATGACCTTGCCTATGTGACGACACAGAGGCAATGTAGTTTAGGGACTTGGACCTGTTGGCAAGACACATTGTGTGGCTTCATGAATGTTGTCATTGATGGCAACAAAGTCTTTCCCACACATCCGTAGCACATAGTATGTCTCCACCGAAAGACAGATTGAAGAGTATTTTGGTCCGGTGAGTAAGAATAGAGCATGCAGCAAGATCTGACAATTAGGTCCGGATCTCTTAGAGGGTGTAACTCAGCAAAGTGTGGACTTGGGAAAGTCAAGAGGAGTATCATGACTACTATATTCCAGAGATTGAACCTCCGATGATGAATAAGTGAAAAGATATGAGCATCTAAGTGTTGGGTTCTTGACAGGCAGAGTAGACTAAAGATGAACTGATCGGCAGAGCATCAGACTTTAATCCGGATGAGAAATTGATGGTGATCAAGCTATTTGAGGGATCATACATGGTTGGATGACATTATTGATGACTTCTATGTCTATGTCTTTGATACGTATCACACATTAAGCATGGATTCAGCTGACAGATAAGTATCTTGGAAATATCTTGAGTATTCCGGTTGCCGACTAGATAGATGTTGAAATCCTTGATGTGGATATATATACCAAATGGATTTCAGTATGAAGTAGTGTGTGTGATGATATAGTGTGTGAGAAAAGGTAGAGATAAGTGTGGAAGCAATAATACAAGTCCAGTATGTGATAAAACAACAGCACTAAAGTAGAGGAAGAATGAAGTGCATTAGATCAATGTATTGAGCCTAACTGGAACTGAACCTCAACGTATGTGGATGCCTCTCTTTAGTTCAAACACCTGGTTACCTTCTATAAATATTGTAGACAGTAAGTCTCTTGTAGGCAGTGTGCCTCTTGTAGGCAGTGTGCTCGGGCAGTGACCCCTAATTGGCAAGTGCCATTTTGTACTTTTTATTCTTTTAACAGAGAATACAATCTTGGAGTAGTCACCCCATGGTTTTTCCCTTAATAGGGTTTTCCACTTAAAAATTACTGTGTTATGTGTGTTGATTTTATTTATGTTCTTATGGTTATGTATGCTTATATGGTTTGATACTGCACTAATTGTTAACAAGGAAAGAAAGTTAAAATATTTAAGATAATTGATTCACCCCCCCCTCTCAGTTATCCACCTTGTTTCCAACATTTGGTATCAGAGCTAAGTTTCTCCAAACAGAGCCTAACAGCTTGAGGAAGATCTGGGAATCTCAATGGATATGTATGGTATGAAGGAACAACTTCAGTCTGTCCTAGATGATCTTGAGCAATCTCATTCTGAAGTCAATAACTTGAGAGGAAGACTCAAACAAGCTGATGATTTCATAAATGAGATAAAAGAAAAACTAAGCATCTCTGTGAAAAAGAGAAAGGAACTACTTCAGAAATTAGCAAGTCAAAGTGAAGCCAATGATACTAATGAAGATCAAAATGAGAAAAACAAGCTATGTGAGAAGCTATCAAAAGAAGTCATCATGGTAAGAAATGAGATGGAATTAGGGGTTATGAGATTCACCCAAGAAATTGAAGAGAAAAGAAAAATTGAAGATAATTTAAAACAATCTCTCAAGGAGAAGTCAGAGGACTGCCACAAAATAGATAGAATAATCAGGCATCTGAAATCCGATCTTGAAGAAGCTAGAGATAATGAAGAACAACTTGACAATCAAATAGACACTCTCAAACAAGATCTTCAAATAGCAAATGAATACAAAAAGAAATTCAAGATAAGCTTTGCTCAACTTGAAGTTCTTCTTGAAAGCCAAAAGAGGGTAGATGACAAGCATGGCTTGGGATATGAGAAAGGTGAAAGCTTCAGATCTGGTCAGAAGAACTCTAGATCAATAAATCCAAGGAAAAAGTCGAGAAGACCTCCGGTAAGACAACCAAATGCTCAAAGATATCCATCTGTCAATGGATATTGCTACAGTTGCAACAACTTTAGTCATAAAGCAACTTAGTGCAGAAGAAGAATGAATCAGTCTAATTCATCCTTCTCTGGACAGTGTTTCAACTGTAAAAAGGTATGGTCACAAATCTCATGAATGCAGAAATATGCAAATAAACAATTCATTCAATGGTAGATGCTTTACATGCAATAGAATGGGACAAATGGCCAATCAAAGTAGATCAAGAGGATATCAGTCAAATATGCAAAGAAATGTTGTTTGCTACAATTGCAATAGATTCAGTCATATTACCAAATTTTGTAGAAGTAAGAATTAGGATAAAAAGGGTCCGGTGCATCATAATCAAAATCAAGATAAAGGAAAAGGTAAAATGAATGTAGATGAAGTTCAAAGGGAGATGAATAAGATTTGGGTGAAGAAGAGTACATAAAATGTTGGGGATGGATCCGCACCAGAATCTGGTGTTGATATTCCTTCTGGAAACTAAGCAGATGAGCTCTGGCTCAGGGGGAGTCACAAAGGAAAATAAATTTCCCCTCAGCCAGTCAATTGGTGCCTAAATTTGGCACATGGAATGTTGTGGATTAAAGGGTTCTCAAAGAAATATCTAAATAACCCTCTGTAAAAATATGAAAGATCCGCAAGGACTTTTGAAGAGTTTAATCATCCAAGTCTGATCTGGTTTGATAGCCATCTGGTAAAAGCAAGATTCTCATAGTTAGATCCGGTATGACTCAAAATTGAAATATCTTAACCTGCAGATAAATGGAATGACTAGAGGAAAGGAGATACATTGTCAATTATCACTAAAATTGATTCTAAGTGCACCTCAGAGATTTAGAAAGATCTCTCTCAGAACAAGGCAACTGGAATACCTTAAGTTGTGCATTTATTGCAATAGGAAATTAGGGTTTGCATAGAGATAAAAGGATTCTTTTATTCATCATTTGCACATTTGCATTTGAGAAGAAGAAAGGAAGATCTCTACATCAAGATTGTTACAACCTTCTCAAAGATCAACTGCAGAATTTGATTCAACTAGCGATCTATTCTGGCTCATATTGTGAAGCCTAGAAGCGTAAAAAGGTATTTCCATTTTTTAATATCTCTCTCTGAATCCTTTGCAAAGATGGCTACTCCAAATGTTGTTAAGATCACTGATAGACTGCACCCAAAGTTCAAGAAACACCCTTACAAATCCCTAGAAGTTGATCCCTTAGGCACCTTCTCTAGTATTCCACATGGGGTTCTACACATAGAAGATGTTAGGGTGTACATACATGCAAATATTGAGGAATTTGGGGAATCCAAGCTGATGGATATCTATCATACACAATTAATAGATGAAATGTTTGAACTTAAACCTCAATACAAGGCCCTCTGGGATAAGCATTTTGGACATTGCATCCACTTTTCCTGTTTTGCAGAAGATGAATGGGTCTGGTATGTTCGTAGCAGAATACATGACAACTTCATATGGTTGATGAAGCCCTTCAAGATAAAAAAAGATGCTATTAGGGTAGTAACTAGATTGCACTCATCTAGTGGGTTGCCTGCTCTCAAATATGTCAAGAACCAGACAGTAAGTGAGGCTAACAGATCTAAGTTTGAGAAAAGAGCAATGACAATAGAGGATATCACAGATCCAGATATAAAGTTTGCCTCTATGATAATTGGTTACAAAATCTATCATTCCAGCAAGGAGAATTCTATGTCTGGAACTGCAATATATACTACATATCAGATGCTAAGGGAAAATACAGGTTATGATCTATGCGATCTTCTCCTAAACCAACTGTAAGAAAACTTGTAGAAGATCAAGAAGGACAAGAAGAACTCATTCAAGTATGGTGGCTTAATACTGTGTCTATTCTTTTACTATATGAATGAGCTACCCGGATCAAGTGGTTGGGTATGGTAAAATGACAGACTGGTTGCCATACAAATTAGAGCCTGCATGTATGGGCTTGGTGATGCCAAGGCTCAAAGTACAACACTCTGGGGATACTTCAAGAACTTCCAACGTATGATGCAGGCCAGAGAAAGAATTCCTCAATGTCTAGTTGAAAAATACAAGGATATAGTGTGTTTCATGGTAGACACTGATCAATACCTAATGGAGGCAGTTGAGCCCAGAATAGTATGGATAATGCCAATGGGCTATGAAGTAGATGAGAAAATTTTGGAGCTACATGTTCAACACCTACTGAGTCAGCCAAAGGACCCTGAGGCAGAAATATTTGGAACCTTTGAAGAATTAAGTGTAAAGATACATATAGAATTGAGACAACTAGAGATAAAAATAAAAGTGGGAAGGGAAGTAGAGGAAATTGCCAAAAGATATGGCATATCAAAAGAAGTAGTTGATGTAAATAGGGAGAAAATAGAAAAAACTGAGAAAGAGAGACAAGAAGCAGAAAAGGAAAGCATTCCGGTGCAAGCCTCCTCCCGGACTAGATCCTCCAAGAGCTCTGCACCTGCCACCTCTAAGAGCTCAAGAGCCTCAAAACTAGAAGCCAAGACATCCAGAAAGGGAAAAAAGAGAACAAAAACAAAGGCCACAAGGTCCTACATAAGCCAAAAGGATGATGAAGAAACAGTGTCAGATGAGGAAGTTAAGAAAATGAAGAAGAAGAAAACTTCTGAGGAATCCTCTGCTGGTAAAAACAAAGAAGAAGAGGTAGAAAAATTTGTTCAAAGGCCTACTCTCTCTCTCTCTATTGATGATGTCATCAAGGTAGTCACTGTGGATGGGAATATGCAACCAATGACTAAATTTTATGATGAATATAGTGACGCTGACAAGAAGATCTTGGAAGATGCTACAGTCAGGTACCTAAACATTTATAATAAAGCATTCATTGAAATCATCTCTCTAATTCCCAAAAGTCTAGAGAAGGAACTTGAACTGAGAAAGGAGAATGCTAAGGCTAAGGACCTAGAGATCCAAGAGTAGATTGCTATTCAACTCTATCCTTCCATTAATTCAAAACAAATGAACATGATCTTTAAGGACTGCAAGGATGAGTTCCGGAGCAAAGCAAGAATGAACATACTTGTGCTTGGAGAGACTGTTCAAGTGGCAAGAGAAATAGAAGACATCCTTCGAAATGCCTTTCAAAGATTCAATCTTCCTATTATAGAGGAAATAAATGAAGAACCCTCTACCATGGATGTCGAAGGATTAAGTGCATCAAAAGAAGAATCTACTGAGAAAAATGTAGAAGAGTCAAAAGAGGTAGATGAGGAGAAGTCTAAGGACTTGGATTCCTCTATTCTAGAAGAGAAAGTCCATCAAGAAGTCAACACCGGTCCTTCGGATCCCCCTGCAGACTCAGGTACTAAAGGAGAAAGAAGAGAAGAGGAGAAATTGAGTCAAGAAGAAGAGGTAAATGGAAGAAAAGAAGAACAAACAGAGAAGATCTCTGATGACAGTTCTGAGGTTGCAAAAGGAAAGAGGACTCAGTCTCTGGCAAGAGACACTATAGAGGCAGTAAAGAACTTCTTGAACAAGGAAATGATAGAGATAGATGAACTAGAATTATTTCAAGTACCACTAAATTTTGAATCCCTTTCTCCGGTCCAGATAATGAAGATAGCATCTTTTTCTCAAGCTAAAGAAAAAGAGAAGCTTCTCAAGTCTCACATGGAAGACTGTGAGCTGATAGAGATTGCATCTAGGATGCTAGAGAAGATCATGTCATCCTTCCAAAAGGATCCTTCGGCCTCTCCATCTGGTAACCTGAAATCTTTGGTTAACTCTGTTAGTACCCACTTTGATTCTTTGGAGAAATCAGCAAAAGAGAAAGTCCATAAAGAATTTTTTGGGAAAGAGATTCACTGAAATACAGAGACTCATAACTAATGATAGGAGGACCTTGGATATTGGGATAAAGAGCCTAGACAATGCTCTTAAAGATGGTAGAGAAATGTATAAATTTTGTCTATCCTGGTCTAAAGTGACATAGGATATTGAAAATAAGGTGAAAGAATAAGAAGATAAACTGACAAGTTTATCTCAGAATTTTGATCCCCTCACCACTTCTATAATGAATCAAGAGTGCCAGGCCATCACCATTATAAATGAAATAAAGAGGCTTGAAAAGGAGAAGAAGAATATAATAAGTAGGATGAGTGCACTTAGAGGGATAATTATCCCTAAGTTAAAGGTCATGCATGAGGCCTTAACTGATGCTCAGACCACAGCTCAGACCAGTGATCTGGTAGACTTAAGAAGGCCAGAAACTTATGCATTCTTGTTGAGTGGTCACATTTCAATTTTGGACAGGATGAAGCAGAGTTGGGCGACATAATTTGTATAGTTGAAGACCACCTTTGTGGATATACTTAAGTTTATGTAAGTATCACATGTATATATACTTATGCGGCTATGTATATGTTGATTTTTCCAAATTTTGGTGTGCGGATTTTGCCCTTTGCCATTGATGTCAAAGGGGGAGTGAAAAATTTGGAATCTAGCTAAGGGGGAGCTCCGGTAAAATAGTGCATAAGATAGAGCATTAGCCAAGGGGGAGTTTGCTACGACACTTAGTCATTTTTCACTAAGTGTTGCCATCAATGCCAAAAGGGGAGATTATTGGCAAGAGACACTGTGTGGCTTCATGAATGTTGTCATTGATGGCAACAAAGTCTTTCCCACACATCCACAACACATATTATGTCTCCACTGGAAGACAGATTGAAGAGTATTTTGGTCCGGTGAGTAAGAACAAAGCATGTAGCAAGATCTGACAATTAGGTTTGGATCTCTTAGAGGGTGTAACTTAGCAAAGTGCAGACATGGGAAAGTCAAGAGGAGTGCCATGACTACTATATTCCAGAGATTGAACCTCTGGTGATGAATGAGTGAAAAGATATGAGCATCTAAATGTTGGGTTCCTGACAGGCAGAGTAGACTGAGGATGAACTGACCGACAGAGCATCAGACTTTAATCCGGATGAGAAATTAATGGTGATCAAGCTATTTGAGGGATCATACATGGTTAGCCGACATGATTGATGACTTCTATCTCTATGTCTTTGATACGCATCGCACATTAAGCATGGATTCAGCCGACAGATCAATATCTTAGAAATATCTTAAGTATTCCAGTTGCTGACTACATAGATGTTGAAATCCTTGATGCGGATATATATACCAAATGGATTTCAGTATGAAGTAGTGTGTGTGATGATATAGTGTGCGAGAAAAGGCAGAGAGAAGTGTGGAAGCAGTAATACAAGCCCGGTATGTGATAGAACAACAACACTAAAGCAGAGGAAGAATGAAGTGCATTAGATCAGTGTATTAAGCCTAACTGGAACTGAACCTCAGCATATGTGGATGCCTCTCTTCAGTTCAAACACTTGGTTACCTTCTATAAACATTGTAGACAGTGAGTCTCTTGTAGGCAGTGTGCCTCTTGTGAGTAGTGTGCTCGGGCAGTGAGCCCTAATTGGCGAGTGTCATTTTGTACTTTTTATTCTTTTAACAGAGAATACAATATTGGGTTAGTCACCCTGTGGTTTTTCCCTTAACAGGGTTTTCCACGTAAAAATTACTGTGTTATGTGTGTTGATTTTATTTCTACTCTTATGGTTATGTATGCTTATATGGTTTGATGCTGCACTAATTGTTAACAAGGAAAGAAAGTTAAAATATTTAAGATAACTGATTCACGCCCCCTCTCAGTTATCCACCTTGTTTCCAACAGGACCATGGATGGACTAGAGGATAGATGACAAGATATGGGATGGATGGGAAGGTGGAGCCTCGGGGGAACATTGAAAATGGCCCTGCCTACATGATGACACAGAGGTAACGTAGTTCGGGGTCGACCCTATTATACTGACAATAGACGCTATGCTAGGCTAGTACTATGGATATGATACTGGATAAGACAAGGTGATAAAAGAGATAAAGTATCAAGCCATGATAGGTTATCATTAGGTTGCAGAAGGTGTTTTATTATGGAACAGATATGGATCAGATGAGAAATGATGGTAGGAAGAATGGACACAAGGTGACTAGTTTCCCAAAGATGGAGAAGGCGGTTCATCACAAGTAGCACCTGTTTACTAGGTTTTCACCACTTGCTTTTATTTGCATGAAAGATAGAAGTACACATGATGCCTGTTTACTAGGTTTTCATCATTGTACCTATCCAAGGTGCTTGTTTGCCAAGTTTTCACCAGATTTTTTTGTTGTTTTGCTATTTTTTTGATTTTGTTGATTTTTATTTTTATTTTTTGATTTTTTGATTTTTTAAAAAGTTTTAGCCCCCCTTACATTCAGGTTCTCTTAGGTATAGAACCGGTGAAGATGCATACTATTGATTGAGTCATCGAACAACTCACCCTCTGATGTTTCTAACTGATATGCCCTCGATCCATATGTAACAATGATGACATAAGGACCAAGCCAGTTGGGCTCAAACTTACCTTTCTATTCCCGATCTTATTGGTTGTGGGGATTTTCCTTAAGTACTAGATCACCCATGTTGAAGACCCTTGGATAGACCCTGTGATTGTAACTTTGTAACATCCTTTGTTGATATGCTTTGAGATGGTTAAAGGCCTGCTGCCTTCTCTCTTCCAATAGTTCTAACTCTTGTAGTTTGAAGACTCTGTAGTCTTCATCAATAATGAGATCTTTTAACGACACTCTTTGGGATGATAACTCGACCTCGATAGGCAAAATGGCTTCTGATCCATAGACAAGGGTGTAAGGGGTAGCACCTGTGGGAGTGTGTGTACTAGTTCAATAGGTCCACAGAGCAGGATTCAGTTGTATGTGCCAATCACGGCCAGCATCATTGACAGTCTTCTTGAGGATTTTCAAAATTGTTTTGTTGGATGCCTCCACCTGGCCATTTTCTTGTGGATAGTAGGGGTTGGAGGAATGGTGTTGGATTTTAAATTTGTCACAAAGCTCTTGGACATCCTAGTTCTTGAAAGGTCTTCCATTATTCGTGACAATGGATGAGGGAATTCTGTATCTACAGATGAGGTAATTGAGGATGAATGAGGCAATCTGTTTGCCTATGACATTGGTGAGGGGAATGGCTTCAATCCACTTGGGAAAATATTCTATGGTGGTTATTATGACCTTGTGGCCATTGGATGATGGAGGGTGAATTTTACCCACAAGGTCGAGTCCCCATTGACAAAAGGGCCAAGGTGTTGTTAAAGGTCATAACTCTTGAGTTTGTGCATGTATCAGGTTTCCATGTATCTGGCACTGCTTGCATTTCTTCACAAACTGATATGAATATGTTTCCATGTTTGGCCAGTAATATCCCAAACGCATGAGTTTCTTAGCTAAAGAAGGACTACTAGAGTGTGTTCCACAAATTCCTTCGTGTACGTCTCATAAGGTGGTTTGAGATTCTTCCCATTCTAAACATCAGAGTAAAGTACCATCTAGACATCGGTGGTATAGGGTATCAGTGATAATGGTGTAATGGGAGGTTTGCTGAATTAAGGTTTGACGTTGGTTAGGAGATAAGTCAGGTAGTAGGGTGTTATCCTTGAGGTAAGTGTAAATCTTACCATACCAAGGTGAATCAGATCTGAGTAATAGGCATATGGAGTGGGTTTCAGGAAGATCATAAGCTAGTTGCAGAACTATCTCAACCAAGAACTCATACCATAAGTCATTCTCTGGGATCTCGAGGAGCGAGGAAATGGTTGCCATGACATTTACTACCTTGTTTTTAATGCGAGGTATCTTCTTAAAGGAGATGATCAGAAAGTACTCTTTAAAGTCATCGACCATACGCTTGTATGGGATTAACTTGTCATCTTTGGTTTGATAGTCATCATTGACTTGATTGATTACTAGTTTGGAGTCACCATAGACATGTAGCTCTTTGATTTTCCATTTTGTTGCTAGTTTGAGACCAATGACAAAGGCTTCATACTCTGTGACATTATTCATCCATGGGAATAGTAGACGATAAGACTTAGGTATGGTGTCGCCATGAGGAGTGACCAACAAGATTCCTGCCCCCGATCCATGGTTTGTATAGGACCCATCAAAGTAGAGTTTCCATGAGTGTGTTGTAATATTGAAGATGACTTCATCAGGAAGCTCGAATGTCATTGGTGTGGTATCCTGTAATGGTGCTTCTACTAACTGATCGGCAATGATTTGACCTTTGATAGCCTTCTGTTCTACATACTCAATGTCATATTCGCTTAGGAGCACTACCCACTTAGCTAGGCAACCTGTGAGAGTTGCTTTGCTTAATAGGTATTTCAGTGGATCTATCTTTGCAGTAAGCTTGATTGAATGTGCTAGCATGTAATGTCATAGTTTTGGGAAGCAAAAACCACAGTAAGACAAGATCTTTCTATCTAAGAATATTGCAGTTCATAGCCCACCAATGTGTGACTGATATAGTATATAGCCCTTTCTTTGCCTTCATAATCCTGTTGTGCTAATAGGTCACCCAAAGTTGTTTATGTAGAAGATATGTAAAGTAATAGCGGCTTACCTTGGATAGGCAGCATTAGAATAGGGGGATTCATGAGATATTCTTTTAGTTTGCCAAATGCTTCTTTGCACTTCTCATCCCATCTGAATGGAATGTATTTATGTAAGAGATGATTGAAAGGTTGGCACTTGTCTGCTAGTTGTGATATGAACCGGTGGATTTCTTGTAACTTTCCTTGTAGAGACCACAATTGAGTGATGTTCTTTGGCGGTGGCATTTCTATGATAGCCTTGACTTTGGCAGGGTCAACTTCTATCCCATTTGTTGATACAATGAAGCCTAGGAGCTTGCCGGAGGTGACTCCAAACACACATTTCTTTAGGTTCAACCTGACTTTGAATTGTTCTAGTCTCTGAATGACCTTCTCTAGTATATCCATGTGGGATTCTCTTTTTAGTGACTTTGCAAGGATATCATCTACATAGTCCTCCATTGTGATGTGCATCATGTCATGGAAGATAGTGGTCATAACATGTTGATATGTTGCTACTGCATTCTTTAACCCAAATGGCATGACATTCTAGCAAAAGGTTCCCTAGGGACAAGTGAAAGCTATTTTATGTTGGTCTTTTAGTGCTATCCTGATTTGATTATACCTAGAGAAGCCATCCATTAGAGAAAGCATAGTGTATCCTACTGTCGAGTCAACTATGATATCAATATTAGGCAATGAAAAGTCATCCTTGCGGAAAGCTTTGTTTAGATCTCAGAAATCATTGCATAGTCTGACTCTGCCATCAAGTTTGGATACTGGCACTATGCTTGATACCCACTCTAGATAGTCTATTGCCCTGATGAAGCCTACATCCAGTAGTTTCTTGAGTTCCTCTTTTACTAGCAATGTAATGTGTGGATGCATTTTTCTGAGCTTCTGCTTCACTAGTTTGACCCCTAGATCTAGTGGAAGATGATGTAAAATCAAATCTAGATCTAAACCAGGCATATCTACGTATGACCAAACAAATTTGACTTGCTTTCTCTTGAAGAATGGTACAAACTTGGTCTTCTCTAGTGGAGATAGAGATTTTGCAAAGTGAATGATCTTAGGATTATCCTTTGTTCCAATGTTGACAGGTTCTGTAGGTTCCACAACAATCTGTAACTTCTCCTGATACATGTCAGTGGGGAGAGTGTCAAGCCTTCCATCATCTGGTGCCTCAAAGAGGTTTTCACCATTTAATGCATCCTTTCTTTTTACTATTTTGGGGTCTGATACTGCCATAGAGTGGTTTTTAGCTTCAGATCCATTTTTGATTTTTATGTTTTTGTGACTGGAAGGCTTGGTACCCTCTCCAAAGTAAGCCATGGTGTTGAGTTCAATTACGAAGCTAGCTTTATGATCTCCTGTGGGTAGATGGTCCCTAAGTTCCATGTAGTTAATAGAGGCATCATCATTTTGGAACATGTCTAGTTGCCGCATGCCTTGTAAATCCCAGTCGATGAGTTCAGGATGCACAAGGGAAGGGAATCATAAGATAGATCTGATTCGTTGATAGTTTGAATGATACTTGGTTAGGATTCAGATTGGTAGGGATAGGATCCGAGATGGTACTTTCCTTCAGATTGTTTATTGTGATGGAACTCTGACCTTCCTCAAAATTCTTACTCTCAGGAGTTGGAGAATTAGACTCTAATGGTCTATGCATTAGCATTTGTCCCTCACAGTAGGGGCTATAGGTTTGAATGGTGTCAACTCCTTTGTCATCATAGGAGTGCTCTGTGAGTTCATCCCACTCATACTCATTAGAGTCTGTGTCACTGTCTTCTTGTAGAGCATGGATTTGTTCCACAAAACAAGCATTGGCCTTAGCTTTGCCTTTGTCCTTGAATCCCAACCCTTTTGTATTTCTTGCTAGTGAAGATGAAGAGGGTTGGATGGGTTTATTATTCCTTCTTTTCTTAGGCTAATGGGACCTTGTCCATCATAACCCATTCTATGTAGGATAGACTCACCACACCCATAGATTTTCGTTGGGAACTTAGGTGGTTCTTGTTTTGTGTTATCTTCCTTTGTGTAGAACCATTGTAAGACATCTCTTTCTTCTATTTCATCTGATAGGGTCCCTCATTTGATAAATGGAGCTATGGGAACTTTGGGAGGAGCAGATGGCTTTGGAAAAGGTGTAGGTCGTCCAAAGGATCTTGGAGATAGAGGCAGTTTGGCTAAGTTGAGATTGTACTTGATGGAGTATTCCCCTACCCCTATTTCTTTGATTGTGATTTTCTGCTCTTTATGCTTGGATGAGGAAGCTTCAGTGGTAAAATCATGTTGTGAGATGAGGGATGTAGAAGCTCTATTATTGGGAATGATGCAATCAAGTTTTGTGCAAATAGTGTTGCAGTGTTGGAAGGGATCAAGATCACCTTGGATGGTGATCTATTTTCCATTATGAGGAAATTTGATGCATTGGTGGTAGGTAGAAGGCACAACTTGCATGGCATGAATCCAAGGTCTACCTAAGAGGATATTATAGGCTAGCTCCCTGTCTAGAACTTGGTAAACAACATCCTTTATCACTAATCCAACTTGTATTGGTAACACCACTATTCTTTTAGTAGTTCTTTCCTCTTCATCATAGGCCTTAATGGTGATCTTTTTCCTAGGATCCACTACAGCTTTAGAGAACCCCAATGTAAGGACTAGCTAGAGCGTGCAAATATTTAAACCGACTCCTCCATCAATAAGAACTCTTTTGATACGGTGTCTATGAATGAAGGCGATGATATGCAAGGGTGTGTTATGAGGCTGACACTGAAAGATCATCTCGTTCGGTAAACGAGATGGTGCTTGAGGAGATTAGAGTTCCTACCATGGCTTTAAACTTCTCTTGGGCCAAGTTCATGGGCACAATTGTTTCCACTAGGGCTTTATCAAGAATTTCCTTGTGGGAAGGAGACAGACGCAACAACTATATGATAGATATGTGGGCTGGAGTTTTCCAAAGTTTGTCTATGACACTGTACGTATGGGCATTAGATGGAGAAGGTGATGACCCTAGAGGAAGCGTGTTTAAGGTGACCTTACCACTATGGGTGATGATGTTACAATCAGTTTTGTTGGGTCCTGTTTGTTGGTTGGATGTGACCACATTGACTTGTGGGATGTGTTCTGATATGCAGTTGACAGTATAATGGAATGGCACACTCGTGTAGTTTGCATTGTTGTTTTTGCTATTTTGATTCTGCCTATTATGATTGTCATTGTTGTTGTTGTTGTATGGCCTATCGTGATTGAGGAGTGGATCCTTATATGCCACATGTGTCTCATTAGAGGTATGTTGTTGAGTGCCTACCTGATTTTAGTCAAGTATGTCTTGAATGACATGTTTGAGATGGATACAATTGTTGGTCATGTGGCCTCTTCCTCTATGATATTCACAAAAATCTGTATCTTTCCAGTAGTGAGGTTTTATTTGAGGTTCATAGTCGCTAGTTGGTGGAAAAGTGATCTGATTGTTGGCCAATAGCTTTCTTAATGCAGACTCTTGGGACTCCCCTAGTGGTGTGAATTTTTGCCTAGGGTTGGACTTGAACCATGGCTTTAGCTCATGAGAGAGGGTTTTGTTTTACATAGTATTGTTTTCTTCTCCTTTGAGAGTGAAGATTGGTTGTTGTTTGGGAGCTACCACTTTGGCATTAACTACTCCATCATTGATGACATTTTTATTCTTTGTCCAAAATTTTGACTTGTCTATGGTGTAATTAGAGTTAGGGGTGTCCTTGTACAACTTTACTTGCCCCTTGGTGATCATAGCCTTCTCGATAAATAATCCCATCTCAATGACTTTCAAAAATGAGGTAGGGCATTGAATTTGGATTTGGTAGCTAAGATCGGGGTTAAGGTTGTGGACAAACATCTTTGTCATTTGCTTCTCAGGTATGTCATATGGGCACTTGCTCTCTAGTTGTCTCCACCTTTGTAAGAAAGAGATGAAGAATTCACTACCTTTTTGCTTTGTATTGCATAGGTCAAGCATGGAGACTTCATGTTTAATGTCATATGAGAAGTGTGTCACAAACTTGTTTACTAACTCATCAAAAGTTTTGATACCCAGTGGAAGTCGCAAGAACCATTCCATGGCTTGACCACCTAGAGATCTAGGGAATAGCCTCATTAAGAAAGTTTCTTTGTGAGCTACGTCCATGCATGTGGTGTTGAATTCCCTAATGTGATCTCTTGGGTCTCCTTTTCCTTTGTACTTTTCAAACTTAGGCACTTCAAACCGAAAGGGGAAGGGTACCATGTTCAAGCTATTGTCAAAGAGATACGGTGCGATGTCTTCCAAGGAATAAGTTTTAGTGGGCGGCCCTACTTTCAGATCTACCATTTTTTGTGTTAGGTCCTTGATTTGTTTCCTCATCTCTTCCATAGGTATGTTTGGGTCTACGACTTTCTTTCCTTTGTCCTCAATAGTGTGATTTTCATGAGTTTCATCTACGGTCTCTTTCAGTTTGTTGAGATCAAAGTCCGAGGGGAGTTTAAGTCCTAGATTTGCAAGATGAAGAAAGTACTTGTGAGGGTCCTCATGGAGCAGGTTTTCTAGCATGCATTGAAATTTATGATCTTGGAGGGTTCCTTGGTATTCTTCATGAGAGATTTCCTCATCACTATCGTGAGGGGTGACAATGCGGTTGGATGATCCAGCCATTTCAAGTTGTTTTTGGTATTGAGATCTAGTTAAAACCATGCGAGGCGATGTGGGAAGAGGTGGGATGAAACTGGAGATTTTGGTAAGGTGTTGTTGGAGATTGTTGAGAAGAGGATACTTGTGACAAGATTTGAACAAGGGACTCTTTTGATCAATGATTCTAAGTAAGTTGGCAGACACAAGGCGATAGCCACAAGTAAGGGTATCCGGTACCCATTTACTGTGTAGAGACTAGTCTTGCACCAAGACCACTAGAGAAGTTCTATGACCTACTAGGTTTACTTGAATATGAAATTATCTAAAAAGGGTCTTGCACCAATCTGATATGGAACTCTGACTTTTGTTTTGGAAAGACCTGGTAGAAGGTGGATGAGATGACTAATGAAAAGAGAGGGTAGGGTATGGAAACATATGGGAAAGGTGACTACACGGTAGATCTAGTCTCATAAACTGGAGTAAGGATGAAATGGGTATCTGGAAAACTTGAAATTTTTCTCTGAAAAAATGTGGAAATGCTCACTGTCATGGATGCGTAGAAATAGAAGCACTGAAATAGAGGATAAATGCGTAGAAAGTTGAGACAAAAGCGTGGTTCTAATAAAATTTAAAGGCATAGTAATAGGTGACAGATGCACAGCAAGTCAGAATGTATGCACAATAGGTCAAGGTATATGCGTAACTCTGCAAGACAGATGCGCAGCTCTGCAAGACAGATGCGCAGCTCTGCAGGACAAATGCGTAGCTCTAGTTTTCTTGACTACTTTTTGCAATTTTTGGCACATTTTTTGATGTTTTTGGTTTCTTGGTTGTAAGTTGGTATTTTTGATCTAATTTTCTCAATTATGGCAAGTAAAACACAACACAAAGAAGTTTTCATGATTTTTTGATCTTTTTTTTGTATTTTTATGCACTCTTTTTGGCACAAAAATAAGTACAATCCTAGGCTGGTAAAGACAATATTTGTTAAGTCCCCTAGCTGTGCATATTCAAAGTGGATAGCTTTAGGATCTTGGTAGTAGCGGCTCCCCTCCATGACACTCACTTCTCATACATACCAAGATCTAGGTTTCCTAAGGCTCGTACCCCCACCGAACCTTATGATTGTCCCTGCTATCTCTACTAAGAACCACATGAATCAGGACAGCTTCAAAGGTCCCACCTTTTGCACCAACAAATAGAAGGATTTGGGGCTACTAAAAAAAAAGATGACTAGTAAGGGCAACCGTTCGAGTGGTTATACATGCGGCAGTGCTACTCTCTATTATGGAGTCTCCCAGCCTTCAAGGGTTATGCCTTGAGGGGTTTTAGGGGAGGTTAGTTGTTGGTATAACACAACAACACTCATTGCTTGAAGGTTTTACTCCAAACACAATTTATTTATAGTGGCTCAACAGGGCTTGGCTTTAGCCTGTTACCACTTAAGGTCGTTCCCACTTGGACAAGAGGATATCCAAGGGCAGGCCTCTCTAAGGGTTTAACACATGCAAAAATGATATGTCTAGCATTTTGGTCACCCAAGATAGGGGAGAGCATAGGCCTAGCATCATTCCCAAAAACACGAAAGGCAGTTGTTCTTTTCCCCTAGTTAAAATGAAAAAGACTATATGAGCTATCTACTTGGGCACACACGTAAGTTGTTAACTTTGAAAATCAAGATAGCAATGGTTCAGTTTTATCTTCCTAGCATTGTGACTAGATTCAATTTGTTAATGCAACAAGATTCAAGTTACTCCCTTCCTAGTTAGATCTAGATGTGATTTTGCATGAGCATCTAATTACTATCCTTTTAGAAAATACGATGTGTGTTAACAATGCAACTAGAATGACTAGACCAGCCCCTAATCCTGCAAGTAGATTAGAGAATATCCCTGCGAAAAGTGTCAGCATTAGCCAAAACAACAAGAAATATCCTAAAAACCACTGTTCAGAATAGATGCACAACTTCAAAGACTAAATGTGTAGAAATAGAGTTCAGAAGCACAGAAACAGAGTTTAAAAGCACAAGAACATAGAGCATATGTGTAGGAATATCAGATGTACCATAACAGAAGATGTATGTGCAGCTTTAGAGGTCAGATGTGCCAAAAGATCATATGCACTGGAACAGAGCTCAGATGCATGATAGAATTGCTCAGATGCACCGAATCCTCCTGTGTACGGAACCTTTACACAAAAAACTCAGTTTTTGGGTTAAATTGGGATAGGGCCCCATGGTGGGCGCCAAAAATGTTAGGGGAAATTATGCGTAAATATCAATGATATCAATAATACCCATAACTCAATGAAATATAGAAATAAAGAAGATCTAAAATGATGAACAATACCTCAACAAACCTCTTTACCTCATGGCTTCCATTGCTGGCCTATCACAAATGATCTTGTCTATGCATATGTCCTCAGAAGGTGCACTTCTTTGCTATTCCAAGATGTCAAGTGGGAATGACCATGATTGTTGATTACAATGAAGATGAGCTTCACAACAATGGTAATGGTGATATGGTAACAAGTTGATCGCAAGCAAATAGAATTCCTATAGAGTAACGATACTGAAAGCTTGGATGAATGAAATGGATGAAGAGGGTTCAATTTATAGACTTATGAGAGAGAAGATCAACGGTATAGAAAGAATGAGAAGATCAATGGTTGAAAAAGGTTGAGAGAACATGCACGAGTAGAAAGAAGACAAGTGTCACACAAAATCTATTTTGAGTTAACTATTTTTTTCTTTTATTGCAAATAAGATATGTTGTCATAAATTAAAAAGCTTTTTTTCTATTTTAGGAGTTTTTGATAAAAACAAGGTAGAATCAATTAATTAACTCATGATTTGCTTTTGCATGATTTGAGAGGAATTAAAAAATAAATTATTTAATTCTGTGTGCATGAAGAAGAAGATTTATTTTTAGAATATTTGGAAGATTTTTGAAGACTTAGAAGATAAGAAAGTAAAGTAAATAAATAAATTTATTTAATTGTGTGTGTAGGATTTGGAAGAATAAATAAAATATTTTATTATATTTTATTTTTGAGAGATTGAGAGGATTTAAATAAATTTGATTGATTTATTTAAATTTGGAAGAAGAAATGATTTAATTAAATAATTAAGAATTATTTAATTGTTTGGAAGAATTTGGAAGAATTAAATTAAATAAAGGATTTTATTTAATTTTGACTTTAGAAGAGGTAATTAAATATTTTGATATTTAATTAATTTAGAGGAATGTGAATTGAATAAATAAATTTGTTTATTTATTTATTGATAGAAGAATTAGAATGGGATAAATATTAAGAATATTTATTTAGACCGAGTCGTGTCATTTTTAGGTGTATATAGTTTCTGCTCATGTGTTATTGATTCATGCTTTCATGGTTATAACATTCATCTGTTAATAAGTGGTAAAGGAAGTTTAAGTTGCAAGAAAAGATAAAAGTTTTGAGACAACTGATTCACCCCCCCTCTCAGTTGTCTGCCCTATTTTCAACAAGGCATATTCCATTTTTTTATGATGGCTTCATATAAATCCTGTAGATGATGCAAATGTTCTGGAATATCTTCAAAAAAACACAAGGATTTCATCAATATAAACTGCACATAACTCTTTAAGGTGTCTCAAAGCTTTATCCATCCTCCTTTACAAGTAAGTTGGGGTTGTTTTTAAACCAAATGGAATAACACACCATTCATACAATCCTTGAGGAACTGAAAATGCAGTTTTAAACCTATCTGCTTCTTTTACCTTTATTTGCCAAAATCCTAACTTGCAATCAAATATTGAAAATATCTTTTTTATTTGCATCTCTTTTGATTAATCTTTTTTGAATGGAATTAGATAATTGAATGGCAGAATTATATCATTAAGAGCTTTATAGTTTATGTAGACACCTAAAAATGACTTGCCCTGCAAACCACTTTCTCGCATCTTCACATCACTAACTCATCCTTTCCCAATTAATTAAATAAATTCAATTTATTTAATTAATCTATCCTAAGCCATCTCTAATCATCTACCCTTGGCCATTTATCCCAAATCATCTGCTTGTGATAAATTATTTCATCTAATTTATCACTAAACCTTACAACAATATTCCTCATTAATTAAATAAATATGTCTAATATTTATTTAGTTAATTTGTCCATCTCCCTAATCATGATTAATTAGATAAATCATATTTATTTAATTAATCTAACCTATCCTACCACCTAAACCTAGCCTAGTTGATTAAATATAATTTATTTAATTAGTTACCCTAGCCTACATGACCCCTAGACCTAAATTAATTAAATAAATCATTATTTAATTAATTTTAATCCTCCATTATCCCACTACCTAATTTTCTACAGCCACATTAATTAAGTTAATCCCTTGATTAACTTAGTCAAACCTCACTTAACACTCTCTCCCACACCCCACAAATAAAAAATTACCTTTTAATCAAAAGGGTCACATGACCCTTCCAACTCACCTTTCCATTTCCATGTAAGAGCTCTTCTCCATGCAAAGAGCTCACACATGTGATTCCCAAAAGAGCACATGTGTCACATGTCTCCACATTCTCCCATAAACTTGAATTTTTAATTCAACACTCCTCCATGCAAATGAATTTTTAATTCATTGACATGTCATTTTCCATCTCTTACCAAGATGAATTTTTAATTCATTGACATGTCATTTTCCACCTCTTCCCAAGATGAATTTTTAATTCATCTTTAATCCTGCTCATCCTTTTCAAGGTGAATTTAAAATTCACTTTTAATATCAACCCTCCATCTTTGTTGATGAGATTTCCACCTTTGATCTCATCCTCTCATCTCAACCCTTGATTCCAACTTTGAATCTCAACCCTTGGATCAAGATCCTCTCCAGTTTGCCTATAAATCAAGGCCAACCCAAGCCATTTTCATAACTTCCTCATCCTATCATAACTATGCCCAAATTTCTATCAAATCTTCTCATCATGCCATCATAATCCCAAAATCATTCTAGCCTCTCTATCCGTATCAAATCTCCATCCAAATTCTTATCAAATCCCTCTCAAATATTCATCATTGTGTTGAGAAAAAGAAGCAATCCACATTCCAATCAACAACACTTGGGTAAAGCTAGGATCGCATGGGTGCAAGCTCCTCCACCTTATCAAGGAGTGGGAGATCTTTGAAGGTATAAACATAGTGTTTTTGTACATTTTGTTTATCTAATCTCTTGTGTTGCATTTCTTCCATCTTCATTTAGCACACCCGCTGGGACCCCTTGGTCCTAAACTAACCTCCACTTGAATTTTGTGAAAGTATTTTGATGACAGGTCTGGAATAGTGCCATATATTCACGTAGTAGTGCCATATCCTTGCGGATTAGTGTCATATCACTCTGTTTTAGTGCCATATCCCTCTATATCAGTGCCATCTAGATTAGCACCATTGACATAGTATTGAAATGTTTTTGTCATAACAACCCTTTTTATCTAATTTTTGACTCTTGCAGGTGCTTTTGCAGTGTTCTTGTTTGTTGTCTAACAAGGTTGTTGAAGGTTTTGAGGTGATTTGCTTACATTATCTAGCATATTTTGAAAACACTAAAAACTTGAGTTGTCTTTGGAAAAATGTTATGGGCTAACCTTGTTTCTCACTAGCAAACCATTGTGTTTACCCTTGGATGGACCTTACAGGAGTCTTACATCACTATTTCATCATTTTGGAAAGATTTGTTTTTTGTTTTTGTGCAAGTCTATGATTTTCTACAGATCAACACCATCCACACCAAGAACAATGCCATCTACCTCTGTGACACAAAGGCCACATGTATAATCTTTATTTTCATGCTATCTACTTCTATCCTAGTGCCATCTCCTACTTTAGTGTCATCTTCAACTTTAGCACCATCTGTGTCTAGTTTAGCATCATCCTCTGCTTTACCACCATCCATCCATCCCTTAGTGCCATCCTCTACTTTAGCAGCATCCTGAATCTTCTTTGTTGGCCTCTGTTTCATAGTCAACCTCTATATTAGCACCATCCATCTCTATTTTATCATATACCCCTCTGTTTAAGTGCTATTTAGCTCTATTTTAGTGCCATATCCCTCTGTGTCAGCGCCATCTTCCTCTGTATCACCGCCATTTTTCTGATAGCTTTTTGAAGTTTGTGTAGGCATCTAACATCTCCTTGCACGTATCAAAAACACATGTCAAAGCATATTTTATCAAACTACTAACTTGTTTGTGTAGAATTGCTTGCCAAAGCATCTTTTTATCACTAGCTTTTAGGCACATTAAAGTTAGTTTAGTTGGGAATTAATATTTGTTTGCTTTGTCTTGTTCACCTATAGACATATGCTCTCCCCTCGCACCTTAGGGCGATCTTGGGGATCAAAAGTCTATTTGTGAACTTTTATTGCTTTTAAGTGTTATCCCAAAGGGGTCACCTTTTGTGTATGCTCTCCACTTGTGCCTCGTGCAATCTTGGGTGATCAAAAGCAAGGGTGGTTTCTTCTTAGGAGGTTTTCTTGGGGATTTCATCACCCCAAGGGACAACCTTAAACACATGTACTAGCGGGGTATATCAAAGGGGGGAGAGTGAAATTTGTACCTCAATCTAGTTACATTGTCATTGGGACAACTTTGGGGCCCTGGGTGATTATGGACACAAGGTGAAGTGGTGCTTTCTTGACCGTTTGTACCACATCCCTTCAAGGGACTAGTGTTCACAGTTTGTGCCTCACATACCCTTGGGTATATAGAGGACTCCCTAGAAGCTTTTTCAATCCTAGCTCTAGGCCATATGAGATTGTGATGTACCAGATACCTATAGGGACGGGGAAGTTACTCATCACACAAGCCACATTGATTTTATCACCAAGTGCATATACCCTCTAGAAATGAACATGCATACCATGTATGCTCTCCCCTCATGACATAACAATGATCTTGGGTGATAAAAAAGGTTAGCTCCTCCTCATGGGACTTGCATGTCACGCCTACATAAAGGCAGCGAGATGAGCTCATAATCTTGTATACACCCACTTGAATAAATCTAGGAATGTTTTTGTGAATGGTGTGTCTTCCATGTGAGAACCCATGAAATCAAAGAATCAATTTTATGCATTAAAGTCATCCATTGTGTCTTTCTTGTTTGCATTATCTCTTGCCAAGATCTTGGAGCCAAAAAAATCAAACATTCCATCAAAATCCTACAACTTTCAAACCATCAACAGCCTTTCAGCGCCATATGCTCACTGTTTAGTGTTATTCTATTATGTTATAGCACCATCCCTTTAGCACCATTTGTCCACCAATCAACACCATCTGCTCATCCTTCAGCACCTTTGGTTTTTGTTTTAGTGACTGTGGAGACTATTTTAGCACATTTTTCCTTCATGTCCAAAAATCAAAATTTCCCATCAAAACTATCAATTTTACAAGCCCATTAAAACTTGTGGTTTTTCCCTTTTAGGGTTTCCACTTTTAAATGTGTGTTATTTGTCTCTTCTTGATGATTTGTCACTTTGTGTTTAGCATGTCATCTTTGACAGTTTATTATGCTTTGTTTAACATGTCTATATGATACACTCAACATCCATTTAATATGATGTTTGAAGTGTTAGTGTAGGTTTTTTATTCCTTTCATAAGATTTTTCCTAGACATTATTAAGCTTACTTAGGTTAATAAAGTGGATTTAATTAGGTGAGTGGGTTATGAGGTGTCACCCTCCTACATGTGAGCATCCATTAGCTATCTTGGGAAGATACTTTGCTATCTTTAGTCTGATAGATGGTTGCTCCTCATTGGTTGGTGTTGCCACCTCCTCCCTCTACCTGGTCTATATAAACTCACTACCTAGCTTACAACTTCCATTCTATTTTGTTCTATTTTGTGAGAAATCTAATCAGACTATTCTGATATGATCTATTTTGCAATCTTCTTTTTGTGCTTGCCTTTAGCTTTCTAGATTTTGGGTTCTCATTTCATAACAAAATCTAACATGGTATTAGAGCGGGTGAATGCCTTTGGTTAGTCATTTAGAAGATCTAGGATTTGAGATCATGGTTGTTTTTGAATGTTGTGTATGTTCTTCTCTTGCATCTGATGATGACCTGGAGAATAAAAAAAACCTGATAGAAATACCAGTTTTCAGGGAGGGTTTTGTATGTGGCTTTGTGTTGAAGGTAGCTTTAGGAGATTCTTGGAGTATTTTTGAGCTCACCATTGAGTTTAGAGCTGCTAGAAAAGTCAGAATAGCCCTTTGTTTTGTTCAGATTGGACACCAGAAGTAATTTTTATGAGGATTTGAAGCTCATATTTGACATTTGACTTGTATATTCTATGTTTTGATCAATCTTGCACATTGTAGAATGCCTTTTCTTGTCTTAGGTAGCTGATTCAGCCTTTGCATGTCATTTTTTGGTTGCTGGGGTAATTTTTTGTTGCTAAAGGCATTTTTTTTACATTAGAGTCATATCTTTTGTACATCAAAAAGAAAAACACCTTATGGGTTTTGTTCACAGCATTGAAACACCATCTAGGTGTCTGTTATATTTTTATATGCATCTTATATAGTTTTCAGAAACGACATCCAAAAGCTACAATAGATCCCCTCTCCATTGGCATTTTGGAAATTACAGTTCAACTTCTGAAGGCCATAACTCGAGCTCCCAACCTCCGATTTGCGAGATTTTTTTTATTATTTTGGCTAATTTTTTGTTCTCTACATTCTAGCGTAGACAATTTATGATTTTGGTGTATGGAGTTTTCATAAATTTTGTTTTCTCATCAGATCTGATAGGCAGTTTCAATTTTTAGAACTTCAAATGGCTATAACTTTCACATATGATCTCGGATTGAGGTCATTCTTGTTTTGAAATTTAATATTTTTCTGAGAACTACACATTGGTGCTATTTTGTGATTTTGATTATGAAATATTTCTGTACTTTCAGTATTTGGGTCCATTTTGAACATTGTAAAACTTTGGAAAACTCTACTCTAGCATCGTAAACACATAGATCTAAGGCCATTTTTATTCATGGAGGTTGATGTGCACATTCATCAGTACATGCACTATTTATTTTTTTTGCATGCATTAGGTTTGCATTTTCTCTGCACTTCATTTCAGTTCTAGATCATTTCTGAATCAATTGTTGCTTCATAGATTCCAGAGTTGTACTAGTTTGCGAGTTTTCTAGTGTTCCTTGGCATTGGGTCTACTGTTTCTTTTTCATGATTCTGACCTGAGTCCTTGAGTGACTCTAATATGGTTTCTAGCTAGCAGAAGTATCTTTCCTTGCTTGCTAGATTGAGGATTCTAGTGTTACTCCATAAGTGTGCTTCCAGTGCTTTTTGTTGCAGCAGGTTATCTCATTATGGGGGGGGAGGGGGTTGTATGATCTCTCTTATCATCCTTTGTGTGGATAGGGGTGTTGCCACAATAATGGGTTACACTTTCTGGGACATCTTGATTTTTGCTGAAATCACATATTTTTAGAAAATATAATGATTTAAGCCTTGAAATGTTCCATTTAAAGGATTTTAATTGAAGAGGGTTTGATCAAACCCCCTTAGATAGAACCCTGCTAATTTTAAACCATACCTATAATAGAGTCTCCTCTACACCTATCAAAATGCTGATAAAAAAATCACTTTTGATTTACCTTTTGGGGGATCAAATGAATTAATTTAAAGTTTATGTTTTGTAAGTATGTAGTCCTTATTATAAGCTTTCCAAAAAGTATAATTTTAAATATATTTAATTTGATTATTAGATTTATTTTTTATTTCTTGTGAATGTAGGTTTTTCATCGAACATCAAGTTCTTTGTTCTACACACATGGAAAATTAATAAATTAGTGAAACAAATTCTGAAATATATCTATGCCCTAGGTATTGATGTCCTTGTTTCAACAAAAAAAAAATTAATTAATTTCGATACATACATAAAAATTTATGTTTTACGGAATGCGCCTATGTCTAAATTATAATTGGTTTGACTTCAAAACTTAATTACAAAACAAATATTCAACAAAACATTATAAAACTAAATGCATGCCCTATATATTGATGTTACCAATCTAAATTCAAAAGAATCAAAATTTTATCCGTTGTAGAAAAAAAGTTATGTGCTACAGAATACACATCACTTTAAAATAATGTTGTTTACTATTAATAACTAGTTATCAAAGGAGATGCACAAAATTTTACAATTTAACTCCAATTTTTTTTTTAAAAATATATTTAGAATCTACAAACAAAATCTCACAAATCACTAGTTCGCATCATCTTCAAATTCCTAATGGTTTAATAGCTATAGGTGTGAGAAAGTGAAGATTTAGTTCAAAATGTTGATTTCAATGTCAAGTTTGGCCAAAAAATGTAACCCATTATTATGGGACAACCCATAGAGATCGATTGGATTTGTGATGGATATCATTGTTGTATTTCATCTCTTTTGTGGAGGAATTTTGTCCCACTGGGTTTTCTCCTTTTCTCCGTTTGTGAGAGATTTAATTTGCATTTGTACATGGGTACCTAACATGGCCTAGTAGTTGGGACCCATCTTTGCATCTTTTTGCATATTTGCATAGTAATCTTCTCTCCTAAGTTGCACTTAAGGGGAGGTGTTAGTGTGAATAGGGTTACTTTGCTATCTAGCTCTTTCTTAGCTTGTTCTCTGCTATAGCTCTTTTCACACTAGGTTAAGTTTACTTAGGGACTTTCTGAATTTATCCCACATTGGTTGTGTATTGAGTCTCTTGGGTGGAATATCCTTTATATATCCGCCTCTTGCTCTCATATGAGCAACCCCATTCTATTGTATTGTTTTGCATTCTCTTGAGTTGAATACAATTTATTTAGCTCATGTGATTTCTATCGTGAGCTTTCTTCCTTCATATTCCTTTTAGGAATGGGAAGACATTCTTCATACACCTTTGGTTTTGTTTCTTCCCAAGTGGAGAAATGTTGTTTGGCGAGTGTGGATCATCTTCTCCATCCAGTTCTGAGCATCCACCATTGACACATATACTTCACTTCTGGGGGGCTTCTTAGTCCTCTTCTCTCTCTCTCTATTCTGGGGGGTGTTCTCTCTCTATTTTTTTGGGGGGGGGATTCTTCTCTTTTGGAGGGATATCATTGTACATGGGTAACTCATTAGGCTTCATCTGTCGAGACCCATCTTTTCACCCACCTAAACTATGCTTAAGGGGGGTGTTCGTGTAGGTTTTTTATTCCTTTCATAAGGTTTTTCCTACACATATTATTAAGCTTACTTAGGCTAATACAGTGTGTTTAATTAGGTGAGTGGGTTATGAGGTGTCACCTTCCTACATGTGAGCATCCATTAGCTATCTTGGGAAGATACTTTGCTATCTTTAGTCCAATAGATGGTTGCTCCTCATTGGTCGGTGTTGCCACCTCCTCCCTCTCCCTAATCTATATAAACTCACTACCTAGCTTGTAATTTCCATTCTATTTTTTTCTATTTTGTGAGCAACCTAATCAAACTATTCTGATATGATCTATTTTGAAATCTTCTTTTTGTGCTTGCCTTTAGCTTTTTAGATTTTGGGTTCTCAATTCATAACAAAATCTAACATGAAGTGTTTCACAATGGATTTCTATGCATCATAAACAAGTGAGTTCATAACTCAAAAATTTGGTTCCTCATTAGATCACTGATTTACCACCCTTCTTAATGGTCCTGTATTCCAACAAAATCTTCATCCTCATTGTGTTGAGAAAAAGAAGCAAGCCACATTCCTATCAACAACACTTGGGTAAAGCTAGGAGCTCATGGGTGCAAGATCCTCCACCTTATTAGGGAGCAAGAGATCTTTGAAGGTATAAACATAGTATTTTTATGCATTTTATTATCTAATCTCCTTTGTTGCATTTCTTCCATCTTTAGTTTATACAAAACCTTTTCTTACCTCTTTCTTGTTCTACTCTTTTGTTTACTAGGAATGCTGGACATGAGAAGGGGCTTTTTCTTTCTCTAATGAATCCTCCTTTGAAGAGCCCAATCAAATGTTCATCCATTAATTTTACTTCTATTGGGATGAATAGATATGTTGGTTCATGTGGGATCATACTTTGGCATTCTAATTTGATATTGATCTCACATTCTTCATGTTCTACTTTCCAAAATTGGGATGGATTCATGCTACAACAATCCTTTTCAAAAGTTTCTTTTATGGAATAGAAAGGATCTGCTTGTTTAGTATTGTTGGCTTGAAGATAGTGATCTTTGATCTCTTTAATCCATTATTTATCTCTCCCTTTCTTATTTTCTTTCTTGTCTTCAAATCTATATGTAGCAAGCTTAAGAATAGGGATTTTTACTTGGACATCATCATGTCTTAAGGACATCACTGTCTTTCTTAGGATGAAAGGTTGATACTTTGTAAGATATAAATAACCAAGCAATACATAATTATCCATTTCATTAAATTCTATGAATTTTGTAATGAATATATGTCCATTGATCCTAATATGGACATCTTGTGCATACTAGCCTAATTTTAACTGGTGTCTAGTTATAGAGTATCCTTTGGGAATGTCTAGCCTTAATTTCTAGAAATGTTCAGGAATAGCTTTTGTTTTCACAAATGACCTTGCAAAACCTGAATCAACAAAAGCATCATAATCTAATGGCTTATAACTAGGAAAAATCATACTAGTTCTGATATATACATAATTATTTACAAGGTAGACAAATGTTGCTTTTTCTAAAACTTTTGTTGGTGAAGTGTCATCAGAAGATGTTGAACTCTCTTCTGATTTGTTGTCTGCTTTGAACAAAACATCATGAATCTCCCCTACTAATTGATTAAGTTGTCGAAGCTTAGTTTTATTGTCTTTAACCAGACAGGTGACATTTGCTACATCCTTCATGACCATGTCTAGTTTTTCAAGATAACAATTTGGTCATCTAGAGAATCATTGTCAGTGTCAGAATGGTGATGTGATCAGGAAGATTGTTTAGAAGAGTGTCCTTTTTGTTACCATACAGGAGCCTTATAAAAAAAATTCTTCTTATATGATTTTAGTTTTTTTCTATTCTCTATTTTTCTTCATTAAAGTCGTTTATTCTCTGGATGTGTCTCTTCCCTACAATTCTCCTTTGTTCTCTGGATTCTATACCCTTATAGGGATCTCAATTTTTATCTTCTTGCAAAAAATTTTCAACATCTTTAAGCTTTTGTTTGAACATGGTTTCTACATAGTTTGCATCTTCATCATCAGAACTTTCCTCATCTAAAGAAAACATAATTTTCTTATGTTTTCCTTTCACCATATTATAAGAGTCTGACATCTCAATAAGCTCATAATATTGGGTCTCAAGTTGGGAATAAGCTTTGCAAGAAGATAGAATATCCCAATTAATACTTTCTGGACTATGTTAGAAAGAAACATATTGGGAAGCTCCTGTAGAGGGAATTTGTTTTTCTTTTTTTGGATAATCAGTTGCATAATGAGGTCCTTTATAGATAAAACATTTTACATGTCTCAAAACCTTTTTATTTTCCTTTTTTAGAAGATATGGAGGAAGATTAGAACCTTTCTTCTTAAATTGCCTTTTATGAATTGGGGCAATCCTATATCTTATCTTTCTTCTAAAGTCTTTGGCTCCAGACAATCTTGTATCCTTTAACCAAATCTTTTTATTTTTGTAGCATTTTTTGCATCCACAATTGGCATGACATCTATTTTTACCAAAAAAATTAGTTCCACAAATTTATGAAGAGTGTCATGTGGAGGTTTGTTGAGCACCTAGAATACTGAGAGGCGGCGTGAATCAATATTCTATTAAACCTTTTACTTATTAAACCATTAATCCATTTGCCACATTTTATAACATCAAAGAAAATTAAACACAGAAGAAGAAACCACAAAGCATCACACCTAAACACCAAGATTTTATGTGGAAATCCCAAAACTGGGAAAAACCACGATGAGCATTAGCTCACAATATGTAGTATCAATACTGAATTACAAGAGGCTCACTTCCTTAGAGCTCACTATCCAGGGCTCACTGCCAAAATAGGCCCACTACCTAGAGAAAGAAAGAAGAAAGAAGGATGGCTCACTACCAGGTTGAACTGTTTAGATTGCATCTACACATGCATGGTCACAGCTCCAATGAAGTTTAGAAATACTGTCTCAAAACTCTTCATCTTTGACTGCTCTATTTCACTTCTCTGCTTTTACATGTGAACAAGATCTATCTTCTTCTTCTCTTATCACCTTCACAAAATCATAATCTTTCACATTTTACACATGCCTTTTTATTAGCATCATTCATTGTGCAAACACCAAATTTGAGCTCATATATATATATGCAACCCTTAAAAATTTTACGTTAGGTCGGCATACACAAATGAAGCTTATTGTTAATAAACTTGTAGTTTGTCTACCAAATATACTTACCAAAATGCATAGTAGACCCAAATAACATTTGAATACATTCTCATGTGTCAGCCTCAACTATTCCACCACTTAGGATTAAGTTCTAAACAATAGAATTTACCACATACAAATTAAACTTATCATGTTAGCCTCAAACACAGACTGTTATTGACTCAGTGTATCTATCAGACTACTTATTTCACTGTAGATCACAACATTTGCTCAAAATCACATCAAAGACTCCTTAGAAATCATAGATCATAACTCCAGAATTGTAAAGAAAAATATCCTTTTGTGGTAAAACACGGACCACAAGAACACATGCCCTGTCACAATTAAGTTTTGCCAAACCAAGTAGTGATACTTAGACACTCAGAACTATCTTTCTGGTGGATCTTAGAACCTGTAACTCTAGATTTAGACACTTTATACAAGTGTTTACTACACCTCAAAACCACATAACAAGATATGCAACTCCAGAGAAATGCAAACTAAATCAATTGAGTGTTCTACTCTAAATAGCACTGTATTCTACTCTACTGGACTTAGGTTGTTTGAAGATATGCTTCTGGTAATTATCAAGAGCTAAAATCTTAGATATAAGATCACCTAAGGAATGCAAATAACATACTACAACGACATGATCTAATCTTCAACTATAGACCAATGCCAGCTATTACACTGTCTCTCTATCGTTATCTCTTGTATACTACCAACACTTAACTAAAATGACTAAGTCTTCTTCACCGGACCAAAATCTTTATCCCAACATTATTCCTTTTCTTGTTTCCATCAATGAGAACACCTTCAAACATCAAGCTCAATCAAATTTCCAACAATCTCCCCCTTTGGCATTGATGGCAACACTTGATGTGAAAAACTATTATATTTCTCCCCCTTACTCTTTTTACACTGCTCCCCCTAACTTCATTCTTCTCTTTTTATTTTTCAGTTATTTTCTTTTTGTATTTTTCACATGCTCCATTCTCCCCCTTTGACATCAATGGATAAGGTGTATGATACAAAAATATGTACAAGTTACCAAAACTTCAAAAATGGTTTGTATTGTCCACATATTTACAAGTGAATTCAAATTGCTTACTATTTTTCAGGTAGAATCTCTTTGTAGATCTTCTTCCAATGTACTACATCTTCATCCCATCTATCCTTAGCATGCCTCAAAACTTGTATGTTCCAATTGATTAGAGACACCAGTTCTTCTCCTTTTTCACTAGTAGTAGGGGTCTCAGTAGTTTACTTCGTTTTGTCTGCGTCTACTACCAGTGTAGTCATAGAACCAATCTTGAAACTTACTATCTCCCGAAACTGTGTCATTCTGTGTTTTATAACCTCCTTCTAGGTTTTCAACTTATGAATGATAGAGTGAATGGTCTCAACTTCTTCTCTCTGATTGCTAATGGAATCCTTCACTAGATCATAGCTTCTTGAGATATTCATTATTTGAGCTTCCCATTCATCTATTTTCTCCTTTATGTCCTTCATCTTTTCAGACCATGTAAGACAAAATTTATATAATTCATTGGCCTCTTTGATAGTAGTCTTAGTATATTCTATACTCTTTTCCAATAGAATTTTATCTTGAGAATATTTTTCATTTAGCTCCACTAGCCTTTTGTTGTCAATCTCTGCCCTTACCTTCTTCTCTGTTGCTTGTTCAAGGGACTCAAAATGAGATTTGATTGATTCCATAAGCTTTTTCAATTGTATAGTGGGGGCTAAGGATGCATCTTTTTCTATTCCAGGCATGATCTTCTCAAAAAAAGTTGTTGCATCTTCAATTAGCTCACTATCCTCTGTATGAAATTTTAGGATCTCCTCCTGTGCAGTGGTTTGGAAAATTGTCCCAAGTCTTAATTTCTGTAATGAGGGCATAGTGGCAAGGTTAATTGGTCCTTGCAATAGCTCAAGTGCAGTCAAAATCTAAGCTTCCTTCTGCTTCTCCAAAAACTCTCTTAAAGAGTCAGCAGTGTCTCTCTTATCTTCAACATGGGACTCCTCCACATCATTTTTCTCTGAAGGATTTTCTTGAGTAGCCTCTTGTTCATTTTCCTCTACAACCAGAGTAGGATTGACACTCATCTGTTCAATGGCTTCTTTCCTCTACTCACTTTGCTCCTCAGAGACATTTTCTTCAAGTGTTACCTTTTCTTCCTTAGACTTCTTTTCTCCCTCAACCTCTTTCATTTCCTCTTCATTTCCTGTGTTTATCAGAGGAGTAGCTATACTTTGTTCCATGTTTTGTTCCACATTTATCTCCAGAATGGCATTATCAACACCAATATTATGTTCCTCTTTGTCAATGTCAACAATAGTTGGAATTTGCAGCTCATGTAACACTTTTAGTGTTATCTCTTCGGTCTCCTTGACCAGTTTCTCAATGTCACTAGACATCAGAGCATTGACTCTCTTCCTGGTTCTAAATTCATCATCGAGCTTCTTAGTGACTTTAACCTTTTCTTGTCTTGTGATGTTTGGCCAAAGTTTCAACAAGACATATTCCTTTATCTCAACATCTTTGGCCATGGCCCTTCTTTTCTTGTTGTCATGATGCTGGCTAAACTATCTGGTAACTCATCTATAACTTCAATTAATGTTTTACTAAACATATCCAAATATCTTACAATTCTACTATCTCAATTATTACCTTATCTGCATTTGATCTTTCATCATACATATCAGCAATGGGTTTCAAAGTTCCATGCTGAGCAAATACATTGACTGTGGCTTCCAAGTTATTGTTGCTTCATCTCCTTTGGTCTCAATCTTCTCACCTTTCTTTTTCTTTTTGTCCTTAACCTTTTTTGAAGGCTTTTCCTTTTTCCCAGAGGTGGCTTCATCTGTTTTCACCCTTTTTGCCTTGATTTCCTCATCTGTCTTTGTTTCCTCTTCTTCCTCTCCTTCACCAAGGCTCACATATACCCTTTTGTGGCCTTTGACTTCTTTATTTTCTTCTTCTCAGGAAATTCTTTCACAACATCTACAGGCTTTACCTTTTCTTTCTCAACCTCAATAGAGGGTTTGGATGTCTTAGAGGTAGCTGCTGCTGAGGATGACGCTCTTGTTCTTCTCCCAGAGATAGACGCATGCTTTTCTTTCTCAGATTTATCCTCTTTCTTCTCCAGATCCTTTGAAGATTGCCCCTCTAGAGCACCAGATGTCTCAGCTACCTCAGATTGGGCTCTAGCTTCCTTGACTTGCTCTTTTATGAAGCCTTTTCTTATTGCATAATACTCAACCAATTTATTTACATTTCTCTTGATATCTAGTTGCTTCAATTCCATATGAACTTTGATAGATAATTCTTCAAATGTCCCAAATCTTTCCTCCTTAGGATCTCTTGGTTTTCTCAACATCAGGTATGCCAAACCAGTTAGGATGTCCTCTGTGACTTCATATCCCATGGTTGAGACACATACAATTTTGGGTTCTACATCCTCCATGAGGCATTTATCTTTGTCCACCATAAATACAATGTCCTTTTCATATTTCATTACTATCTTTTTAGGGATCCTGGCCCTAGCCTGCATTTTCTTTTGGAAATTCCTAAATTATCTCCATAAAGCTACATTTTGTTTATCAGAATTTCCCAAACTCTACAGATGATTTCTGATTTGTACTGCTACTGGTGAGTGACCAAGACAACCAATATTATCCATACCTGGTAACTCCTTCAGAAAATAGAAAAATAGGAAGATGGTCAGAGTTCCATACTTGAAGGGATATTTTGTGTCTTTTGTTCTTTTTAGGTTCTCCATCAGTTGTTGCCGGAGCAACTCACATAGGTCATAGTCTGTATTGTTCTTAACCATATCATATGTTGTATATATGGCTATTATAGAGACCAATTTCTCCCTATTGGAGAAGTAGACCTTGTAACCAATAACCATTGATGCAAATCTAACCACTGGATTCTCAATATCATTTACAGTTAGTGCCCTCTTATAAATTTTTGCACCTGTCAATTGCATTACTATATTGTTCTTCATAGTCTTCAAGACTAGAACCTTTCTGATGGAGCACATGTCATTTACTTCTTTGATGGCATCCTTTGTTATCATATAGGGCACATTAAGCCAAAAGAACTCATCATGAATCCTGCTCAAAACATACCTAACCCAAGCATCATCCAAGAATACCAAAAAATCTAACCAAGTATCTAGATTCTTCTCATGCAGAGCATTGTATTCTTATTTCAATTCGAGATTGTTATTAGTCAACTCATCCAAGTATATTTGCCCTAACTTCATATGATCATATTCTTCCAAGTTTACGTGTATGTATGCCTTAATGTCTTCAATGTGCATAACACCATGCTGAACCTCAAAAAATGCACCATTCGGATCAATTTCTAGGGATTTGAATGGGTGTTTCTTGAATTTGGGTCAAGGTAGGTCTCTGGAATCTCTACTACTTGAGGAGTAGACATCTTTACTGACTCAACACAGAAAATTTTCAAGAGAGAGAGTTGCAAATACCTTTTGTTTCTGGTTATGGTTTCTTCGCACCAATCATTGAATACTTGGATTCACCTTAGCTTCACTTCTCAGATCTCCTTAGACACTTGAGGGTTTGAATGCAATGTGATTTCATTTCAAATGAATTCCCTTTTATCTCTTTTTCATCAAAACATAATCATCATAAATGCTGGATTCAAAAAGCTGTCAAACTCTTACTCTATCACCCATAGTCGATCTAAATTACTCCTCAATCCATCGAATTGGATTCTTTTCTACCAGAATCTTCTTCAAAAGTTCTGTTATCTTATTTTCTAGCTTATACTTTCATGCTGAATGTCAGCACCACTTTTTTGGCTAGGGGAACATGATTTTTCATTTAAGCTCCCCCTTGATCCAGAGGTCTCAATTTACTTCTTGGAGGAAGTACCTACACCAGAGTCTGGTGCGGACTCATCCTTGACTTCATGTGCTTCCTTCTTAACCCAAATCTTGTTCATCTCCTTGATCTCTGTTAGATATGCCTTTTGTATTGGTTTCTTCATCTCTTCGTGATTATCCTTCTTCATATTCTTGCTTCTGCAAAATCTTGCAATATGTCTAGGCCTATTGTAATTGAAGCATACAACATTTCTCTGAACATTATTCATTTCATTTGTCCTTGATCTGTATTGGTTAGCCTTGTGTCCAAATCTATTGTATGCAAAGCAATTCCCATTGAAAGATTGAGCATTCCTTCCAATATTATAGTTGTTCCTTATCTAATTTCTGCATCCACTAGCTCTATGACCAAAACTCTTGCGTATAAAGCAGTTACCTTTGAAAGTTTGAGCATTCCTTCTATTGTTGTAACCATTCCTTATATGACTTTTGCATTCATTAACTTTGTGACCTACTTTATTGCAAGTGAAACACTGACCAGATAATGATGGAACATTTTGATTCACTCTACTCCTACATTGAGTAGCCTTATGACCAAACTTATTGCATGAATTACAATAACTGTAGACACCTAAAAGTGTCCATCCTTCGCAAAACCCTAATCACTTTCACATTCTCCTGATTTTCCGTAATTTGCTTCCATGGTTAATTAATTAATTATTTAATCATTCATGTCCTAATATCCCTTTTCACTCGGTTAATTAAATAAATTCCATTTGTTTAATTAAGGTTCACATGTCCCCTTCACTTGATTTATTCAAATAAATAAATCAATCCCATAAAAAATCCCTTTTCACATGTCCCCTTCCTCAAATGAATTAAATTAACTAATCAAGTTTATTTAATTTAAACATTTCCCATCTCATCATATTTGTGATTTTTAAATTCAATTTTGGCCTCTTGTGATGAGAAAACCCTAACTCATCCTAGCCCTCCATTTGGCCCTAAATTCAACATGCAATCTGGGCCCTTCATTCAAATCAGCACCTCTTTAAAACATCTCATTTGGCTCCATTTTAACCTCTTAGAAGACATTTTCTTAGCTCTAAATTTGTTGTAACTCTCCAACATCTTACCATTCTCATGAGCTTCTCAAGATTATGCAAAAAAATGCAAATTTGAGAACAATGGAAGATTTAGGAGGACAATGGAGATAAGACAAACACTAGCTTAGATTTTAGTTGTTTTTCATGCTTGTTTGACTGTTATCTAGGTTAGATTACTCTTCATTGGGAGCTAGGGTTAGTTGTGTTTTCATTTTCACATGATTGAAATCCTAAACCCTAGCACAAAATGGTGAACCTGACGTGAAAGGATCATTTTTTTAGTCAACTTCTGAAATCTAATTTCATAGGTGACCTCTTGAGCTCAAATAGACCTCACTGTTGAGTCTAGGAGGCCCTTTCGGCAAAAAATGACATAAAATTTGACTGATTTTGCTCACTGTAAATTTTTGAAATTTTGTGAAATTTTATTTATTTTACCAGTCCGTACTGTATGGATTCGTACGGTATAGACCAGCCATATTGATCCATACGGCATTGGGTGGCTGTGGTTGTAGGTCTATCTTTTTTTTGGTCTGCAGATGTAATGTTTTGGTTGCAGGGTTAAAAATTTTGCATTCCTGGTTGATTGTGTTAAACCCTAGTCGACCCTCTTTTCTGTCGCCCTCCGTCCGCTCGCTGTTCACCGCTCTCTGTAGATGGTTGCCACCATTTTTTGGTCTTTGCTAAGGATGAACCCAAGACTTAGCCTGTCACTATTTTGTTCAAATCCTACAACCACCGTTTGAAACCCTCTCAGCCTCTGCTAGCCTTTGACAGGCCTGTCGCTGCCCGAGATTTGTAGGACGCCACCTCTCTCAAATCCTAGCTCCATCTGACTGCATTTTAAACTCATAGTCGACACCACTATTTATTCCTTAACACCTATGTTTAGTATTCATGTGCCTCTTGCTAAAATTGCCGCTGCCGCCTTTAATGTTTAGTCATAGCTCCTCCAAAACCCATGGTCGCAATTGTTTCGTTTGGTCGCCACTCGTAATATACTCTCCCGCCACCCATTTTGCTACCGACCATCCTCTTAACGCCTGAGGTCACCTTTCATCAAAATCTAATATGCTGCTAAGTACTCACTGTTGCCCCATTTGAACCTTGTTATCACCTAAAACATCACCTGTCGCTACCTTTGAATCTTCTCCGACCTCCCTAGTGCCACCTAACTCCATTCCAATCACCGCCTCTGCTAGTATCGCCACCCGCCATCCCTTATTTCCCCTAGGGTTTTGATGTTTCGACCTAGGTTGTCACCGTGCAGTCAGAGACAGGGTTAAAAAAAAATCCCTAAACATTAGTTGTTGGCGCTTATAGTGCTTTCTGTTGGGCTTTAAGCCTCGGGCACTTCTCTTTGTTAATTTCCTTTTTTATTTTTTCACTTTCATTGGTCCCTGGTCATATTGACGACTAGGGGTGGTCTCTAATATAAGATGTCAACATAAATGCTCACAACTAACCGCCAAAAACCAAAAAGTAGTATGTGAACATCTCAACATTAAACCACTAACAGTCAGGTGACAGTCAGCCCCCCTTTGCCTCCACATGCCTAAACAGGCTATTTTTTTCAAATTTTCACAACTTTTGCAAAATAGGTCAAAATCACATGAAACAAGTTGCGTTCTGGAGAAAACTCACCCAATTTAGCAATGGTAAGGTCTATTTCAGGTAATGACACCATTTTATCAATCAATTTTCTGGTCAAAGTCAAACTCACTTTCAAACTTTGACTGCTCATAACTTGTGCAAATTTGCTCCATTTTTGAAGAAATATTTTTTTGAAACTGCATGGAATTTGCTAAACAATCTATTTATGTTATTTATTTCACTATGACTAATCAGATTTTTCAATTTTTTAACAGATTCCTTTTTTGACCATTTTGACCTTGTGGTTTGTAAAACGAGGCATTCACTCAATATTTCTTATTTTTTGCATTATCATGGGGATTTACTGTTACTAACATTTGATTTGCAACATGTGGCATTTGTGGGTTGAAGACTATAAACTAAAACTACTAACACATTTTGATGCAGGGTTCCTTCATTTTCATGTGCATGTGTTTTATTATCATAAGAAAACTTTGATTTGGGCAATAAAATGAACATAATCTTGTTGTTCTCACACTTAGCTTGGGCTTTAAAATGAATCAGTGTTTGCTTTGTTTGATGATGTGTTTGTGTTTTGAGGTGCGTATGCTCTTCCCTCGCACGTCATGTAATCTTGGGAATCAAAAGTATCTCTCAACACTTGCATAATCACACCATTCATTCATTGGAATTAGATGATGTCACCGTCATATTTGAAATAGGGTATATTTGTGAAGAGGGTGATATTCGTAAGATGACTGATGTTTGAAATATGACCCTCCGTGAGACAACTGAAGGGATTTGACAGGTAGATATCGGTTCTAATGTAAATTTGACGTTCGCACATCATGGACCAAGCGATTATCAGGGGATAATCCTATATCAGGGTGATCTAATCTAAGATGATTGATGTTTGAAATATGAACCCCCACCCTTACTTGGTATATTAGGTTTGACCAAACTTTGACTCAGCCTAACTCTCTTCCCTTAGACAATTTTGGGGTGATCTAAAAGGCAAACTTGCTTGGAATTTTGTGCACTTTCCAACCATGAGGTTAATAATGTGAACTACAGACTTTGGCAACTGATCTCATCATGGTGACAAATCCACCCTCTCGTAGGGTTACATGGATGACTAATTTTACCAAACCACCCAAAGCAGAAAACAAACAAGCCAAAGTAGTGAGAAATGTTGGGTCCCTGTTTGTCATGACAAAATGGGGCGTGTTGTATAACCACACAACACTATCCAACCAATCAATACCTCCAACTTATCCATCCCCCAACCTTTGTCATGCTAACTTTGATCAAGGGAACACTAATCTATCACACCTTATATCTGAAATCCAAAGCTTATATCAACAACCATTTCCCCACGTGAATCCCCAATCCCCCATTCCCCATCCTCCAATCCTCCCATCTCAATATCCCCCCAACCTTATCAAACTTAATCCATCATCTTATGTATCTCCCAATCCACCAACCCCCATCACCCATACACCATCTAACCCTCCATTAAATCCTCCTAAGCCTATGACATCCAAAGAATCCTTGTGGGATTTCCTCCAAAGAACATCAAAAAATGAAAGCAAAGCAATGGAATCCCCCAAATCCTCCACCCCTCCAACACCACCACCCAATCCAATGCCTATCCTTGAACCCATCGAAGAACCATCACTACCTAAACCCATCACCCAACTATCCAATCCCAATCCTAATCCTACACCATCCACCCTTACTATTTGTATATGCCTAAAAATGACACGACTATCTAAATAAATATTCTTAATATTTATTCCATCTTTATTCATCTATCAATAAATAAATAAACAAATTTATTTATTTGATTCATATTCTTCCAACAATTAAATAAAATCCTTTATTTAATTAAATTCCTCCAAGTAATTAAATAATTCCCAATTATTTAATTAAATCAAATCATTCTTCCAAATTTGAATAAATCAAATCAAATTTATTTAAATCCTTTCAATCTCTAAAAATAAAATACAATCAAATATTTTATTTATTCTTCCAAAATCATGCACAACAATTAAGTAAATTTATTTATTTAATTTGCTTTCTTATCTTCTAAATTAAATAATTCCAATTATTTAATTGTTTCTTCCAATGATATCTTCTCTAAATTTAAATAAATCAAATATTTATTTAAGTTGTCTATTTCTTCTAAATTGAGTTATCTCTAAATATAATTCAATCTTTGTGCACATGCAATTAAATATTCCTAATATTTAATAAAGTAAAATATCTTCTTATTCTCATGCAAATCCCTTCTTGTTTTAAATCACTTAACTGATTATTATATTCTTTTAATTTCTTTAACTCATTCTTCTATTCTTAGCAAATCCTCTCATGCAAAAGAAAACAAGACACATGTCTTCTTCTTATTCGTGCACATTCCTCAACCGTTCTATACTGTTGATCTTCTCATTCTTTCTATACCATTGATCTCTTCTCTTCTAAGTCTATAAATTGAACTATATTCCTCTATTTCTATAATCTAAGCTTTAAGTATTGTTACCCTGCAGGAATTACAGTGCGCCTTTGGCACCAATTCCTTCATTGCTTGTGATCAAACTTGTTACTACACACTACTGTCAATGTTGTGAATCTCATCTTCATGGCAAAACTATCATAGCCATTCCCAATTGACATTCTTGAAGCATAGAAAGGAAGTGCAGTCTCTAAGGGCCCTTTTTCATACATGCAAGATCGATTGTGATAGGTGATCAATGGAAGTTTTGAATTAAGGAGGTTTGCTTTACTGTTGTTCATTATTTATTTGAATCTCTTTTGTTCACCATTTCATTGAGTTTTGGGTATCTTGATATTTTATATTATTGACTATTCATTTGAATCCAATTTTCCCTTAACATTTTTGGTGCCCACCGTGGGGCCTAGCCCCAAATTTAACCCAAAAACTAAGTTTTTGTGTTTTAGAAAGTCATACACTGGAGGAAATCATGCATCTGATACATCCTAACATGCATATATTATCTGTTACGGCGCATTCGTTCCTACAGTGCACACATACTCTGTTACAGTGAATTTACCACCAGCTACAACACATTTACCACCAGCTACAGTGCATCAGTCAAAATGGTGCATACACACTATTTTCCAGTGCTTTTGACCTCTATCTTAGCGCATGTGTACTGCAGCACTTCTATTCTCTATTTCTAATCATTCAGACTCTGAAGCGGTGCATCTATTTTAGGCAGTGATTTTTAGGGTTTTCCTTGAAGTTTTTGCTCATGCTGATGTCTTTGCAGGAACTCTCTTGATCTGTTTTGTAGGCTAGGTACTAGTTTAGATTCATATAGTTGCACTTGTTAGCTCACACTTCAATTTCTAATGGAAAAGTAAAATGGATGCTCATGCAAATCTCACATAGTCTTAACTAGGAAAGTGGTAATTGAATCATTGCTATCTTGCATATCATTGAATCATTGCTATATTACTATCTTTTCAAAGTTAACAACTCATTGCTATCTGGATAAAATTGAACTCATCATTGCTATCTGGGTAAAACTAAACCATTACTATCTCCTCGACCATCACTTCAAAGTTAACAATTCATGCTACGTGGATAAAATTGAACTCATCATTGCTATTTTGGTAAAACTAAACCATTGCTATCTCCTCGAACATCACTTCAAAGTTAACAACTCGTGCTACATTGATAAAATTGAACTCATCATTGCTATCTCGGTAAAATTGGACCATTGCTATCTTGCTATCACTTCAAAGTTTTGTGCTTGCCCAAGTAGATAGCTCATCTAGTTTTTCTCATTTTAACTAGGGGAAAAGAACCACTGTATTCTATGTTTTGGGAATGATACCAGGCATATGCTCTCCCCTATCTTGGGTGACCAAAATGCCAGACATATCATTTTTGCATGTGTTTTTCCTTTAGAGGGGCCTACTCTTACATACCGTTCATCCAAGTAGGAATGACCCTAAGTGGTAATAGGCTAGACACCAAGCCCTTCCAAGCCACTATAAATAAATTGTGTTTGGACTAAAAGCTTCAAACAACGAGTGAAGTTGTGTTATACCAACAGCCAACCTCCCCCAAAACCCTCCAAGGTGCAACCCTTGCAGGCTAGGAGACTCCATAATGGAGAGTAGTGCTGCCGCATGTATAACCACTCAAATGGTTGCCTTCATTAAACACCTTTGTTCTAGTGGCCAAAAACCCTTGTAATCCATTTGAAGCCTAGCATTGTACTTATTTTTCCTTTTAGTCCAAAAAGAGTCAAAAAATCACAAAAAAATAAAAAACCATCAAAATATTCTTTGTGTTTGCTGTCTTCTTGCCATAATTTTAGAAAATTAGATCAAAAAGACCTTCTTGCAAACAAAGTACCAAAAACATCAAAATTTTTTCAAAAAATTGCAAAACATACTAAGAAAAACTAGAGCGGGGCATCCATCCTCTATTGCTGCACATTTGTGCCGACCTGTGGCTAATCTGTACTAACTTGCAACGCTTTTAGTACCTGTTGCAACACATTTGATTTTTACTAGTGCGGCACTTCTGTGCCGACTTCCAGCGCATTTACCAATTACTGCAGTGCTTCTGTTTTGGCATATACATGATAGTGAGGACTCGTACAATCTTTGAGAGAAAAAATTTGTCAGTTCTAGGTACCCATTTCAATCTAGTTTCAAGTTCCGAGATCAGGTCTTACCTTGCAGTCTTTTTTCCATCCATTTCATGTCATAGTCTCTCTTTCGTTGGTCATCCCATTCACCTTCTATCATGTCTTCCTAGTCCAAAGTCAAAATATCCCATATCAGGTCAGCATAGGCCTCTTTTTTGTATCACTTCGAATTGAAGTAACCCTAGTAGGTCACAGGACCTCACTAGTGGTCTTGGTGCACGACTAGTCCCTAACAGTAAGATAGGTATCGAGTACTCTTACTAGTGACTATCGTCTTGTATCAGCCATCTTACTTGGAGTCATTGATCGAAAGAGTCCCTTGTCCAAATCTGGTCATAAGTATCCTATTCTTAACAGTCTCCATCGGCATCTTGCCAAAATCTTTGATTTCATCCCACCTCGTCCTCATCACCTTGCATGGTTCTTACTAGATCTCAATACAAAAAGCAACTTGAAATGGTCGGATCATCCAACCACATCATCACCCCTCATGATAGTGATGAAGAAATCTCTCACGAAGAGTATCAGGGAGCCCTCCAAGATCGGAAGTTCCAATGCTTGCTAGAGAAAGTGCTACATGACAACCCTCACAAGTATTTTTATCATCTCACAAATCTAGGAATTAAGCTCCCCACCGATTTTGATCTAAGCAAAATCTAAGAAACTGTGGAGGACGATCATGAAAAAGGAAAGAAAGCCATAGGCCTAAGCACTCCTATGGAAGAAATGAAGAAACAAATTGAGGGTCTAAAGCAACAAATGACAGATTTAAAAATAGGTACAAACACCAAAACCTACTCCTTGGAAGATATTGCACCGTACCCCTTTGATAAAAGTTTGGACATGACACCGTTTCCCTATCGATTCAAAGTTCCTAAGTTTGACAAATACAAAGGGAAAGGGGACCCTAGAGATCACATTAGGGAATTCAACGTGGTATGCATGGAAGTAGCTCACAATGAGACCTACTTAATGAGACTATTCCCTAGATCCCTAGGTAGTCAAGCCATGGAGTGGTTCTCACAGCTTCCACCCGGCATCAAAACTTTTGATGAGTTAGTCAACAAATTCATCACACACTTCTCTTACAATATTAAACATGAAGTTTCCATGCTCAATCTATGCAACACCAAGCAAAAGAGTGGCGAATCATTCACCTCCTTCCTACAAAGGTGGAGACAACTAGCAAGTAAATGTTCATATGATGTACTAGAGAAACAATTAATGGAGATGTTTGTCCATAACCTCAACACCGATCTTAGCTATCAAATACAAATTCAATGTACCTCATTTTCAAAGGTCATTGAGATGGGATTGTTCATCGAAAAAGCTATGATCGCCAAGGGACAAATCAAGTTATACAAGGACACACCTACTTCCAGCTACACGACTGACAAATCAAAGTTTTGGACCAAGAATAAAAATGTCATCAACGATGGAGTAGTTGATGCCAAGGTGGCGGCTCCCAAACAACAGCCAATATTCACTCTCAAAGGAGAGGCAAGCAATGTTACACCCAACAAAACATTCTCTTGAGAGCCAAGACCATGGTTCAACTCAAATCTAAGGTGAAAGTTCACACCACTGGGTGAGTTCCAAGAATCTGCACTAAGGAAGCTATTGGCCAGCAATGAAATCTCTCTACCGCCAACAAGTGATTACGAGCCTCAAATCAAACCTCACTATTGGAAAGACACTGACTATTGTGAGTATCATAGAGGAAGAGGCCATACAACCAACAATTGTATCTATCTCAAACATGTTATTCAAGATGTACTTGATCAAAATCAAGGAGGAACCCAACAACATACCTCTAATGAGACACATGTGGCTTACAAGGACCCACTTCTCAATCATGACAGGTCGTACAACAACAACAACAATAACAACAGCAACAACAACAACAATCGCAATAGGCAAAATCAGAATAGTGGGAATAATAATGCCAGCTACGCAAGTGTGCCATTTGACTATACCATCAATTGTATATTAGAGCATGTCCCATAGATTAATTTGGTCACGCCCAACCAGCACTCAAAGCCTAACCGAAATGATTGCAGTATCATTACAATCATTACATAGTGTCAAAACAAGAAAAAAACAAAAACATAGATAAGTGCATTACATAAATTGCATAAACCATATAGATACCATTTGCATGCACGCACATTAGAGACATATCAAGTAAAGCACCTAAGTCTGCATTAGGTCATATAGCATCACATAGCATCATATGAAACTTTGCATTAGATAAACATCACATAACATCAAGTAAACATCTAAGTCTGCATTAGACAAACACATGCATCACATCACACAATAACAATGCATCATAACTCATACATATAGAGAGCATCAAAATAGTTACATCATCATATAAATATCATAAATATGTCCAAATGTATAAAATCAAGTGGTCCATCTCTGAGTCAATGTCATATACAATAAGTACATCCCAAGGATGGTGATACATGTCTCAAAATACAAAGTGGTACATGAGTATATCCAGCTATCTGAGCCATCAAAAAAGGTACATAGGATCTAAAATATGCACAGACATCTACTATCCTTGCTACTGTGAACCGCTGCTACTGGCAGTGTCCTCTATCAGACCCAGACTACTGTGGACCCATCACAGAGGCCCTTGACCTTGATCCACCTGCTCTCTAAGAAGCCATAGACAGGCTCCTGTAGCTCAGGGCCCTCTGACTAACTAGCACAACACCATGGTATAAACCTCGATAGTACTGTGTCTGAGCCTGTGCTCTGGCAAGCTCACCTTGCACCTGCGCTAACTACCCCTGCACCTGCGCTAACTACCCCTGCACCTACGCCAACTATGTTTGTGCCTGTGCTAGCTGTATCTGTGCCTGTACTAGCTGTACCTGAGCCTGGTGCACCTGCCCAACTAAAAAGCTGCTCATCACATCTGTCCCAAGGGCTGCCACTACGGTATCCCGCTCTACTTGGAAAATTCGTATCCACGCCTCTACCATATCTCTCTCTAGTAAGCCCTGAGATAAACTCTATGTCTGTCTCTCACCAGGCCTCAATGGTCCTGAGTTATGGCCACAGCTGCCTAACCTGTCCTCTTAGTGTAGCTATAGCCCTCTCTTGGATATTTGCTTGTGCTGGACCCTGCGGCGCCTGTGCCTATCCCTGCCCCTATGGCTGGGGTACCTACTGTTGTGCCACCTGCTGAGATGGTGGCATCTATACCTGTTGTGCCTGCTACTGTGCCTACTGTGGTGCCTACTGTGTGACCTGTGGTGGCACTACCTGCTAAGCATGGGAAGGTCCCTCCCCAGCTCTTCGCCTCTGTCTAGGCCTACCTCTATCATCTCCACCACCCCTCCTCCTCCATCATCTCCACCATCTCAGCTGCCTCCCCATCCTCCTTTCCCCCTCCTCCTCATAATCCTGGGTCATTCCAGCATCTGCAATCCCCCTCCTCATATCCCAAGTGACGTAAGGCGTCTGCTGAAACTCTACCAGTGCCTCCTCATAGGATGCCATTAGCCCCCATCTATACCTCCCAGCATGAGTCCTCGCAAATCAGGCCTGCCCCTGTGGCATGCCTTGCCTCCTCCCAAACTATCTCTGTACTCAACTGATAATCTACCTCTCTAGGATAAACTATGTCTGTCTTATCAGCCACCGCATCTGATAGCAGTAGGGTAGCTCATCTACCTCATCCTCCCAAGGCTCACAGCCTAGATATGGCCGCCAATAGACCACATCTACTCCATCCAAAGCATGCCATCAATACTCGAGCTTCCCCAGCCTATGCTGGGAAATCACTCCTGCGTAGCCATAGCTGTATGGCTTTCCTCTCTACCTATCAAAAACACGTATCAATCTGGTGATTGCTATGTGCTCCCATAGCCAAAACTGTAGCAAAGACACACCTGCAGATAGACTCGTAACCCTGTGATATACCACCTGATGCATGTCATGGTCTAGGTGCGCTAGTACACAGACACCCCAAGCTCCATCCATTATATTGTTCTTCAACCCATACACTCATGAAGGATGTCATCCACTGGCTATTAGCAAGGAATCAAACACCCTCTTGCAAACCAACACCCATCGAATCTCCTATCACATCCATCCAAGCATCCACCACATCTATCGAAATCACTTCCACTTCTACCCAAACACACGAGCTATGTCAAGAATCAAATCCAAAGACTGTTGAAACATCAACCCCTTCTAATCAAGATCTAACCATCCCATCTAATCCCATCCCCAATCCCCTCCCATCTATTGGTCAACTTATTGATCCCACCCCTTCTTCTACCACCCCTTTACCATCCACCATTAATCCTTCACCTCCATCTACCAATCCCATCCCAAATCCATCCTCCTATTCACTCAGACAAAGCACTTTCATCAGTGGTGACTCCCTCGTAGGAGGTGAACTTCCATCCACCACCTATCCTTCTCCAACAAATAACAGACTCATATCTTGTTTCTAAAGCATGAAATATCCCATTGCATATCGCATGCTCCAAAATATGAACTATCAAGGAAAAGGCTTAGGCCTTCATGAACAAGGCATCTTGGAGTCCATCCACACCACATTCCATCCATCCTCACATGGCCTTGGCTATACATCCCAAGGAAAACAATCTAAACATGTTGATACCATCCACCAACCTTCCAAAATCCATTCATCCAATCCCAAACATGGTGCATCTCATCACACTCCCAAATCATATGTCACCATCCCTCCTCCATCATCCTATCATTTGTAAAAGCATGTGACCATCCATCTCCCTCCATCAAATTTACCTCCACTACTTCCAACTCCAAATATCCCTATCAAATCCACTTTACCTCCTAGCCTACCAATGCCAAACACCCCTATCCACAAATCCTCTCATTCTCCTATCCTCCCAACTTTTAACATCCCTATCCTTAAATCCCCTCATCCATTTATCCATAAATCTACTTTTAACCCCTCCACCCATAAATCCCCTAAAATCCCCAATCAAGACCAACAAAAGCACACATCATCCAAACATGAAGCTTCCATAAAATCCATGGGATTCAAAAGTAATAATTTGAATGCCTCAACTCATAAAGCACAAAAGCCTAAAGATGTCATCCCTTCCAATCAAAATGAAAAATCCAAAAGGCTATCAAAACCCCCACCATCAAAAGAAAAAGCAAAAACAAAAATGGTGTGGGTCCCTAAGCAAAGATCAATCAAAACAAATGAGGCATCCACCTCCCAATCCACTCCAAAATCCTAAACATCTTGCTCCCCATCTAAAAATCCCATAAATCCTAAGTCTATTTGGGTCCCTAAAACCCCAAATCAACCATCTAAAAATCCCCTATCCTGATCCCCATTACTCCCAACTCCACATCCAAAATACAAGCTTCCAAATACATCACGGTGTGTGCAACCATTGGTCTTGGTTCCCCTCCACCACATGACATTCCCACATACCTTCATCTCTCTATCTTTCATCCACTATCCTATATATCTCCCCCATCACATCCCTATGGTCCACGCTTTTACATAATCCACATCATAATCCATATCATAATCCACATCATAATCACATCATAATCCACATCATAATCCACATCATAATCCACATCATAATCCACATCATAATGCACATCATAATCCACATCATAATGCACATCATAACCCACTATCCACCATCCATGCCATCTTCTCCTATCTACCAACATCCATGCAATTGTCATCCATAATACTATCCAACATGGGACCATCTTCACCTTGCTATGAAATAGACGTTAGAGTCCCTAGTCCATAAAAAAAGCAAAAAAATCAAAAATCAAGAAAATAGTAAAGAGAAAAATCCATCCAATGGTGAAAACCACTCCTTGTGGCACCTTGGGCAAGCACCATGATGATAACCCCTTGTGGGCATCATGTGTAAGTCCCTTTCCCATCCATTTGTACCCTACACTTGGGGGCAAAATCATCCACATCCATAACATCCTTTTGCATATCATATCCATGTATCCTTATCCTATCATATTCCTATCTACTATCCCCCTATTTATCCTATCATTTCCCATCCATCCCACCTACTATATTTCCCTCCTTAGATCTTGATAAAGACAAGGGGCAAAATATCAAAAACATGCTTTGGACACCTCTCAACATACTCCCTATTCAAGTAGATCCTCCATCCATCTACTACAAAGTCCATTCACCAAACATAAGTCTATCATGTATGGGGCATATGATTCCTTGTAACTTAAGCCCTTGGAGAAAATCCTAAAATCCCCCATCCTTACAACTCATGTATCCCTCCCCAATCCTTTATCCCCCCATCCTATCCCTTATCCGCATGTATCTATCTATCTATCAAAAATATTTGATCCATTTTCCTTTCATCACCAATCCCCCAATCCAAGCCCATCACCTTCACCCCTAGACTTGGTGTTCCCTTGTCATTGGTATCTAGTGCAAAGGCTATCCAAATGCAATCCAATACAACCATCTCATAATAAACCATGCCCTTTTGAAAATCTCAAAAATCCAAAAAAATTAAAAAATCCATAAAATCCCAAAAAATATCCCTCACAAAATCAACATTGTTCCATCAACATCTCATCATCTTCCAACATCCTCACAATAACACATCATCTTCCAGCATCATCACATCTATCCTCAATCACCCCACATCATCATCACAAATCAGAACTACATATCATCACCACTTGCATCTTGATGTCCCTTGATCCCGTGGATACAGGGTATGTAGGCAGTCTGGAATACAAAGGAAGTTTCCAATACTCAGGTACATAAGATGCACCCATCCAACCCACTTCGATGGTCCCTATCCCCTAAGCTTACACTAGATCCAAGCATCACATTACCTATCAAAGAAATCATCCCTTAACAAAAATCACCAACTATCAAATCAACATCAACCACAACTTGTCACCATAATATCTTGAGCCAATCTTACGACATCAAATAGGCATCATCCATTCATCAATCGATTCCTGTCTTAGGATATATTGTTCCTATGATAGGAAGAATCTATCCTATCATCATCCAGCTTGGCAAGAGATAGAATGGCTACTTGTTTGGTTCGTTGGTCTTTTTGTTTTTGATTTTTTTATCTTTTATCCTATTCGAAGATCACATCAAAACTACCTTGATATCACTATATCATGGTATGTGGCGAAAACATCTAGAATGGGGCATAGTCTTTCTTTTGTATGATGTGCTTGTGGGTTGGTTTCATTACTCCAAGCTAGTATTCGTATCTTGTGGATCATAGGGTCAGTTCTAGCATGTTGATCTCCATGTGCATCTAAGGTTCATCATACCTTTTGTGTATTAAGGGCTTATGCTATGAGTCCCCTTCCCTCATCTAGACAAGGTTGTACTATCTTGGGCATGCATGGGATCACCCTCTTGTTTGTGTGTCTAGTCCGTACAAATGTTGGATAAACATCATCACCCTAGTCTTCTATACCTTGGTGAAAATATCCACTTTGCTATATCAAACCTGGGATTGCTCTAAATCATTTTTCAGCACAATGATCATCCACCAATCAATCTCCCAACATCATAATTCTTTCATCTCACCCCTTATCCTTCAACCAGTTCAACCAATCTATTTCATCCATTTTGAGAGCACACCCATGTTCTTGCAACCCACATGTCCTCTCGAGGGGGCATCCCCCTTACCAATCATCCCTAAACCTTACCCTCTTCTTCTAAGCCAAAATCTTTTTTATCCAATCGAACTCTATGTTTTAACTTCTTTGAAATAGTGTTACTTAGCCGCAACACCATTTCAAAGAGGGGCAAATGTAGACACATAAAATTGACTTGCTTCGCAAAACCAATTCCCCGTATCTCTACACCACTAATTTTCTATAATATTAATTAAATAAATTCATTTTATTTAATTAATTTCTCCCTAATCATCTACCTTTGACCATTTACCCATCCTTGGTGATCAATTAATTCATTTAATTTATCACTATACCTTACAACTATATCCTCATTGATTAAATAAATATTCTCAATATTTATTTAGTTAATTTTGTCCATTTCCCTAATCCTTGTTAATTAGATAAATCATGCTTATCTAATTAATCTACCCTACTAATCAACCTAAACCTAGCCTAGTTGATTAAATAGCAATTATTTAATTAGCTACCCTAGCCTACCTATCCCCTAGACCTAAATTAATTAAGTTAAACACTTAATTAACCTTGCTTAGCCCATCCTCCCACACACCTTTGAATAAAAATCAATTTTTTATTCAAACGGTTAAATCTTCCTTCCAACTCATTTATAACCCTCTTACACATGTAAGTGTACATGTGTCCTTCAACCTTCACATCTCCACATAAAAGTGAATTTTTAATTCACACTCCCCCATGAGATGAATTTTTAATTCACTTGCCATATCCACTCTTCCCAAAAATGAATTTTTAATTCATTTTTATCCTCAGCACCTTTCCCCATGTGAATTTAAAATTCATAAATAATGAGAGCCCTCCAATCCCATTGACCAAATCTCAACCATTGATCTCCCTCATCCACTCCTCTTGTGACACTTGTCACAAGGCTATGACTTCAATCCTAACCCTAACTCTCAAGCATTTCTAGCCCTTGATCTCATCTTTTAATCCTTACCCTCCATCCATTTTCCAAAAATCTAGAAATGAGACCTTGCTCTAAGCCATGTTTAACAACTTCTTGCATCCTTACTATGCCAAAATCTCTCCAAAATCTTCTTATCCCAACATCATAATGCCAAAATAATTCCTCATCCCCATCTCAATCTCCATCTAAATCCAAATCCCTCATCCTATTGTGTTGAATCTCAAGAGCAATCCACATTCATCTACTTGGGTAAAATCTAAGGAGTTTGGGTGCAACTCCTTCCGCCCTATCAAGGATTTGTGACTCATTGTGAAAGGTCACTTGTTTTATGTTTTCTCCTTTCCTTTTGGCTTCATAGATCACACCATGTCTTGTTCATTTCATTCTAGATCTCAATCACATCAATTTTGCCCTGGCCTTTGTCTTGTCTCTGCTCATCCAATTTTCTGTTTACTAGACCTCTTCTTTCATTATTCCTACTTCTGTAGAATCTTGCAATATGACCAAATCTATTGCAATTAAAGCATACAACATTTCTTTGCTTATATACTTGATTTCCTCTTTATCTACACTGATTAGCCATGTGTCCAAATCCATTGCAAGTAAAGCAGTAACCATTGAAAGAGTTGTCATTTTCTCTAGAGTTATTCATTATCATACTTTTGCATTCATTTGATCTATGACCATACCTCTTACACTTGAAGTAGTGACTGGAGATGGATGGACCATTTTGATTTACTCTGCTTCTGTATTGAGTAGCTTTATGACCAAATTTATTACAATTAAAACAATTTCCATTCAATGATGGATATCTTGAGCGTTAGGCTATCTTACCGAAGGTCTTCTAGGTCCATTTCTCCCATTTCTTGGTTGAAAATTTATTTGTCTAGATTGGGAGCTTTCACCTTTCTCATATCCAAGACCATGCTTGTCATCAGCCTTTTTCTGTCCTTCAAGCAGTGCTTCAAGTTTAGCTAAGCTTATCTTGAACTTCTCCTTGTATTCATTTGCAACTTCTAGGTCATGTCTGAGAATGACAATTTTCCTTTCAAGTTCTCTCTCATTGTCTCTACTTTCTTGTAGATTAGACTCTAGGAGGCCAGCTGTTCCATCTAATCTGCAACATTCTTCAGTTCTTTCTTTTAGATTTTGATTTAGGTCTTCTTCAGTTTTCTTTCTATCTTCAATTTCTTTGGTTAGCCTCATCACCTCAGATTCCATCTCATGTTTTAGGACAACAACTTCTTTGGCTAACTTCTCACATTCCTTTGTCTTCTCTTTCAGAGCCTCATCCTTGTTGTTTTCATAATGATTTCCCAGTTGAAGAGGTTGTTCCTTCCTCTTCTCATTAGATTTTCTTAATTTTTCTTTTAAAGTCTCAATGAAGTCTTCAGCATTTTTAAGGTTCTCTTAAAGCTCTTGGACTTCTGCTCTAGACTGCTCAAGATCTTCTAAAGCAAGATTAAGTTGCCCTTGGAGGTTATATTCATCCATTTTACTGCCTTCCCAGGTCTTACTCAAGCTATTAAACTTTTTCAATGGAACCTTGCTTTGATACCAATTGTTGGAATTAGAGGTGACAACTGAGAGGGGGGGTGAATTAGTTGTCTTAAAACTTTAATTCTTGCAGCAATTAATTCCTCTTTACTACTTCATTAATAGATTAATAATGTTATCATGAAAAGAAAGAATCAACAACACATGAGCAGAAGTAGAAATAATACATTTGACACCAAGATTTTTGACATGGAAACCTAACTAAGGGAAAAACCATGGTGGGGGTTAACCCACAAAGATTATACTCTGTTAAAAGTATTACAATGGTGAATGCACATGCATTCAAGCTCACTGCTCAAAGGAAGGCTCACTACCTACAGAAAGAAGATTACAATGAGTTTGAACTGATAATTAGCATCTACCAATGCAAGGATTCAGTTATGGTTAAGCACAAAATACTAAATTGTACACTTTATCCTCACTCTATCCTATTTACTATTCTACTAACATCTAAACCTTAAATCTCTGCCCTTTTCACACTTATTCCATAGTCACATCACACACACAAATCACTTAAATCCATCAGCTTTATATATATCCGCATCATGATATTCAATCACTTTTCAGTCGACTTCAAGAACACTTAGAACTTTTTTGAGGACTCTGCTCTGTCAGCTAAATCCATGCATACCTTGTAACATGGACCAAAACTATCATTCACAAATCATCAATCATGTCAGCTACTATCAGTGATCATCACAAATCGTTCCCCTGACAACTTCCATTTATCCAGAACCAAGATCAATTACAAGGTCAGCTTGTTCTTTTGTTGTCTGCACTGTCAAACTGTAACCCCATACTTAGATGCAAATAACTTTTGAATCCTTCATCATCAGAGGTTAAAATTCTAGATTTAGATTGCCCTGAAAATCCTTATGACTCCTTCAAATCCACAACAAACTCTGATTTACCACCAGAGAGATCTAGACCAAGATACTGGACCCTGTCACATGCTCTATCTCTAGCTACCCAGACTTAGATAAATTCTAATTCTGACTTCTGGTATGAACAAATTATGTTATACGGATGAGTGGAATAGTCTTATTTTCCATTAATGACAACACATGTCATGTGAAGCAATGTCTCTTGCCAACAGGTCCTAATACCACAAGAAGACATACAATGATATGAACACATGTGTTATTCCATGCCAATCCTAGAAAACAAGGTTCTAGCACCCCAAGCCTATTCGCAAGCCCATCCAAGTCCACCTTGGCAGAAAGACAAAATGCCTTCATATTTCAATTCTACCTTTGACAAGGGAAACATAAGTCTACCTCATCCATCCCATAAGTACATGCTACCACCGCACTCCTAATCCAAGTCCACATCATCTACCCTCATCATCCATCCACTATGTTGTCCTTCCACACATGCCCTTTCAAAGGATGTGATCCATTGGCTACTAGCAAGGGATAGATCATCCCCATGTCAGAAACCCATTCATGAGCCTGTCAAAGAACCTTCAAATACCATGTCCATCCCTCAAACCCCATCATGTGGTCCACAAACCATCAAACCTATCTGAGAGTCATCTACTTCCACTCAAAGTCACGAGCTATGTTAAGAGCATCATCCTAAGCATGAGGAAACATTACCCCCTCATCCACATCAAGATCAAACTCCTTCCATTCCACCCATCCATAACACACTTGCTCCTATCCATGACCAAGCTCCCATATTTGATCAAGAGATACTCCACCTATCCATGATCCACCAACATCCACTCCCCATGATGAGATATGTGCCTCCCAAGAATACATAAACATGGAAGATAAAACCAATAACTTGGATCTACATGAACATAATAAAGATCCTAATCATCCTTCCACATCCACCATCGACCACATTTCAAATCTATCATATCCACTTGGTCTATTCGCTTTCGTTCATAAGTGTTCTTCCTTAAGAACACAAACAACATTTGTCCACTTCACCTTCTCCATCAAATAACGAACTTGTGTCTAGTGTCCAACTGCACCATGTCCCATTGTCCATTGCATGCTCCAAAACATGAATTATCAAGTTAAAGGCTTAGGCCTTCATGAACAAGGAATTTTGGAGCCCATCCATGTCAATATCCCTCCTTGCTCATATGACCTTGGATACACACCCCAAGGTCAACAATCTAACGATGTTGGTACTTCATCCATGGCCACCACTTTCCATCGCACTTCCCATCATACACCCAAAACATATGTTGCCATTCAACCTCCTCCATCCTACAAATGCCAAAAGCATGTGACCATACACTTGCCACCATCCAATTTGCCTCCACTTCTTCCAATGCCTAATTTCCCTCCATCCACTTTTCCATCATTGCTTCTAACACCTAATAGTCCTATCATTCACAAAACCCCTTACATTCCTAATCATGACCAACAAATGCACACATTGTGTAAACGTGAAGCTTCAACTCATTCCACTAAACCCATGGGATTAAAAAAACAAACATTTGAATGCCTCCTTTCAAAAATCCAAACATCCTAAGGGTCCTATTACCTTAGGAAATCAATCCAAAAATTCAAAGCAATGTACATTCAAAAATCCATCCAAGCCCATACCTCCAAAAAGCAAAGTCTACTAAAATGGTATGGGTATCTAAACAAAAATCAAACAAGTCAAATGAGGCATCCACCTCTCAAAAATCCCAACCATCCTCTTCCATCCATTCCATTCAAAAATATTAAATTTCTCTATCCCACATGAAAAGAAAAAGTCATACAATTACTAAGTCTATGTGGGTCCCAAAATGCTTACACCATCCATCTGCTAAGCAAACATCACCATTGCTTCCTACACCACCATCCAATCAAAAGCTTCAATGTCTATCACGGTGTGTACAACCGTTGGTCATGAATCCTTTCCATACCTCCATCATCCCATCATTCATTCATTTTCGTACAGATTTCACTCCTCATCTCCCTATGGTCCATGCTTTGGCATAAGTTATTCATACATCCTTACATAAATCCCACATAATCCACATCATAATCCACTATCTGCCCTACATAATCCACATCATAATCCACTATCGTTCCCTACATAATCCACATCATAATCCACTATCATCCCCTCCATAATATGCTATCTATCTAATACATTTTCATTTCATACAATTCCCCTACCAACATCAATGAGCATAATGACATTTGACATGGTCTGTTTGTGACGACATCCATCTCTCATGGGACTATCACCTTTCATGGCACTAGACATTTGAGTCCCTCTCATCCATATTCCACCTATCCCATTCAAAAAGTCAAAAAGGTCAAAAAAGAAAAAAAGGGAAAAAATCAAAAAAGTAAAGAGAAATTCCTTCATCCAATGGTGAAAACCTGGTAAACAGGCACCTTGGATAAGTACCATGATGAAAACCTAGAAAACATGCATCATGTGTAAGTTGATCTTCCCTATCACTTACACTTGGGGGCACATAGTCTCATGCTCCTATCATTCATCATCATACCATTTCCATATTATGTCCATATCATCCTTAGCCATCACATACACAAACCTATCCCATCGAGTCCATCCATCCACCCTTCCTCTTTTGATCTTGATAAAGAAATGGGGGCAAAATGTTGACACATGTTTTGGATGTCTCTTAACATACATTAGCTCTCCAAACCAAGCAAATCCTTCATTATCCTATCATCATCCTTCATCATAAGCTTTGTCATATCAAATCCCAAGTATTAGACCAATAATGGGGCATGTTATTCCTATGCGACATAGCCTTGGAGATCACATCCTTGCCCTCTTACACATACATCCTTATTGCCTATCAATTTATCCATCCTACATTCATTCCCTTGCACCTCGACTTGTTTTTTCCCTTGTCATTGGTATCTAGCACAAAGGCTATCAAAATTGTCATCCAATCCCATTCCCCAAAACAGTCCAAAAATACAAAAAAATCAAATATTTTCAAAAACACCAAAAAATCAAATATTCCCAAAATCTAAAAACATCCAAATATTTTCAAAAACACCAAAAAATCAAATATTTCCAAAATCCAAAAAAATCAAAATATGTCAAAAATCCAAAAAAAATAAAACATGTCAAAATCCAAAAATCAAAACATTTCAAAAATCCAAAATCAATCAAAACATTTCAAAAATCTGAAAAAATCAAAATATTTCAAAATCCAAAAAAATCAAAACATTCAAAAACACCAAAAAAAAATTGAAATATTCCCAAAAACCTCAAAAAAAAACAAAACATTCTCAAAATACAAAAAAAATCAAGTATCCTACAAAAGTCCAAGCAATCAAATCACTCAACTCTTCAATCCACCACATCATTCCAACCAAATCAATTCTTCCAATCATTCAATTCCTCAACTACATGACTCAATAAAATTTCTCAATCAATCCATTCAAACATCCTAATCAATCATGTCATCATATCAATCAAATCAGTTCTTCAAATCATCCACAGTCCACATGGTTGAACTACGTTGCCTCTGAGCTTTCATGTAGGCAAGGCCATCTCTAATGAGCCCCCGAGGCATTAGGTCTATCCCTTAGGGCCTATCTTATCAACCATCACAATAAGTTGTCCCTTAACGAGATGGACACTTTGATCAGATAGTCAATCTTTCATAGCAACACTCACTTCAAACCAATCCCAAACATCAACAAGACAAGCTATTCAAATTAGTCAAATCAATCAATCACCTTGTGATAATCATATTTCAATATTAGTATCAACCATCACATACCTTCCACAGAATGGGGCATCATCGAAACCAAGATTCTGTTCCTTATACGACATGCGTCATTTATCATCCATCATCAATCAAACCCTGGTGTTGCTCGTATGACCAACAACACTAGTGTCATTCAATCAATCACTTGCCTTAGACAGGTATGGGCATTGTCAAAACCAGACCAAGCATATTATATGAATCACAATCAATCAAACACATATCACTTGGCAAATGATCTACTGGCTATTGGTCTAGTTTGTCTTATCTTTTACTGGATTGTTTTTGCAGTCTCGTTCTTATGCTTCTCAAGGAAATCCTTAAGTGATGAAGAGAAGCGAGGATAGAGCGGGACCTTTTTCTTTGATTGTTGTTTGCAATTTGTCTTGGCAAAATGACTGGGGCAACTTGGTGCCTTGCGTGTGATCGGGATTCTATTGGGTGTGAATCAAAGACATCCTATGCATTGGAAAGAATAATTGCTTCCTTGCATCAGGACTTGCACACCTCACAGTTATCTCATCACATGTTCTGACAAGGTATCACAATTACTAGTCTAAGTCAGGGCATTCCTTGTCTATAATGTGCCTATTCCACAAGGGAGTACACTTTCCACTTTGACCTTTGACATGCCACGGTGATTGTCGTCCTTTGACGTAATAAGTTCTATGATGATAAGTAGAAAAATTACAAATGAGAAGCTCAAAAATCAATCAATGCAAGATCTCATTCCCATTCTTCTAGCCAATCTTCATTCCCCCACCATCTCTCTCTCACATATCATCCATTTCCTCTATCCATTCCCCAACCAATCCCTTTCATTTCGAGAGCCTATCCATGTTTGTCCAACCCGCCTATGCTCTCGAGGGGGCATCATCATCCTATCCTTCCTTCATCATCCTTTTCCTCTATCCATTTCCTTGGCTTCTTTGAAATGATGTTACTCGACATAAATCTCATCATCTCAAACATCATCTCAAAGAGGGGCAAAATGTAGACACCTAAAAGTGTCCATCCCTCGCCAAACCCTAATCACTTCCGCATTCTCCTGATTTTCCCTAATTTGCTTCCATGGTTAAATAATTGATTTTAATTAATTAATTAATTGTTTAATCATTCATGTCCTAATATCCCTTTTCACTCACTTAATTAAATATATTCCATTTGATTAATTAAGGTTCACATGCCCCCTTCACTTGATTTATTCAAATAAATAAATCAATCCCATAAAAAATCCCCTTCCTCAAATGAATTAAATAAACTAATCAAGTTTATTTAATTTAAACATTTCCCATCTCATCATATTTGTGAATTTTAAATTCACTTTTGTCCTCTTGTGATGAGAAAACCCTAACTCATCCTAGCCCTCCATTTGGCCCTAAAGTCAACATGCAATCTGGGCCCTTCATTCAAATCAACTCCTCTTTAAAACACCTCATTTGGCTCCATTTTCACCTCTTAGAAGACATTTTCTTAGCTCTAAATCTACTGTAACTCTCCAACATCTTGCCATTCTCATGAGCTTCTCAAGATTATGCAAAAATCTACAAATCTGAAAACAACAATGGAAGATTTAGGAGGACAATGGAGATAAGATAAACACTAGCTTAGATTTTAGTTGTTTTTCATGCTTGTTTGACTATTATCTAGGTTAGATTGCTCTTCATTTGGAGCTAGGGTTAGTTGTGTTTTCATTTCTACATGATTGAAATCCTAAACCCTAGCACAATAACCATTAAAAGAAGGGTACCTTTGAGCATTTGGTTGCCTGATCGGTGGTCTTCTAGGTCCGTTCCTTTGATTCTAGATCTATTTGCCTTTGTCCTTTTTGATCTCAACACTCTTTTCTTGTTCGGCTTTAGAATTTTCACCTTTCTCAAATCCCAAGCCTTCTTTGTCATTAGGACTCTTCTAACTTGCAAGTATTCTATCAAGTTGGGCATCACTCAATCTGAATTTATCTTCTAGAATCCATGCCTGTTTCAGATCATCTTTCAAATCCACAACTTCTTGTTCAAGCTTTGTACAGTCTTTAGATTTTCTTTTCACCAACTGATTTAGATCTTCTTCTACTTTTGCTCTTTTTACAACTTCCACTTTCAGATCATTCAAGGTTTCATTTGTAGATATCAATTGTTCACTAACCTCCTTATATGTTTCTTTGAACTTCATGACTTCCTTGACATTATCTTTTAGATCCTTATTTTCTAATTTAACCTTTTCAAGATCTTCAAAGGCAACCTTGAGTTCTTCTTCACTGACAAGCATGCAATCTTTTTCTATGGTTTCAGTTGAATCAATTTCTTCAGGAGGAGTAGAATACTTTTTTCCTGCCATGTGTTCAATCTCCAAGATCTTCCTCAAGATGTTAGAATTCTTCCAAGGAACCAAGCTCTGATACCAATTGTTGAACACCCAGAATATTGAGAGGAGGGGGTGAATCAATATTGTATTAAACCTTTTACTTATTAAACCACTAATCTATTTGTCATATTTGATAACAACAAAGCAAATTAAACACATAAGAAGCAACCACAAAGCATCACACATAAACACCAGGATTTTTACATGGAAAACCCAAAACTGGTAAAAACCATGTTAAGTGTTAGCTCACAATAATTATGTAGTATCAATATCAAATTACATGAGGCTCACTGGCTTAGGGCTCACTGCCCCAAGAAATGCTCACTGCAAGAAAGGCTCAATGCCAAAACAGACTCACTGCCTAGAGAAAGAAAGAATAAAGAAGGATGGCTCACTACTAGGTTAAACTATTTGGATTGTATCTACACATGCATGGTCATAGCTCCAATCAAGTTCAGAAATACTATCTCAAAACTCTTCATCTTTGACTACTCTCACTAGTAGAATTTCACAAATAAATGACTAAGTGACTAAAACTTCTAGTCACAACAACTAAAAATGACTAAATTCTACTAATTTTTTGCAACTCAACTATAAATGAGTAAATAAATGACTAAATTGGTCATTGACTAAAAAATTATTTAGTCACAGAAATAAAAATGACTAAATAGTTAGTCACACAAATACAAATTAGATAAAATTTTAAAAAACTTTTGGGGAAATTATTGGTGGGATGTATTGGCATGATTCATTATTCGCGTTCATTGCAGAATTCCTCCTTCATTAGTTGTGAAGAAGAACATCCCTGATATCAGTGGCACCAAGCTCAATGAGCAGATCATTGTTGCTCAAGGGCACCAGAGCTCACAATTACAAGGCAACGGATGTGCACCATCTAGAAGCCCACAAACCCACCATAGCTATGGTCTATCACCATCACACTCTTCACTTGCAGGCACTCTAACATGCTCTTCACACACTCAGCTTGGAATATCTCCAACTGTTTAGAGCTGCTTGTGGTGGACTCACCAAAAAATAAAAGGTCAGGAATGTAGAGATCAAAGTACTTTCCTAGAGCTACTTCACACTAAGGCGTTTTGAGTTATAGAAGCTACTTGCATGGGAGATAAAGAGGAGAGGACCTGGAGACTTCTGAAAAGGCAAGCAAGGAATTCAGAGTTTGCTACAATGAATTTGAAGTTGGCAAGGCCCTCTACAATGAAGTCAGATTTGGGGATGCCCTCTACAGTGAATTCAGAGGTAACTTGAAACACTCATTACATTTATAAACACAAAATCTATAGCTTTGTTATTGGCAACTTACAGTAGTTACAATCTACTGCTCTTAATAATGTTTTTTTACAATCTTACCACTATTCTACTTCATAATGTGTTTGAGCTAAATATAATAAAATTTGGGTGTCAGTGCCAAAATAGAATTTCCTCAAACAATTTTGATACATTTTCACTGCAAGCGCAAAGTGTCCTTGTGCAAAGTAAACATGTACTAGATTTACCCACACATCATGCATCTGAACAAAGATGTTTCCTGCTGTAGCTTCTTGTACCTATGTAAAAATTTCCTTTGCAATATCAAATTGACCCCTTTCAGCTAGCACAATGGTTGTCCCATTTGCAGCATAAACATTTCCTAGTCTCTGTGCCAACACTTTACAATATAGTTCTCTAGCCTTCTCAATATGTTGTGCCTCCACCTTTGGATCCCTCCTCTCATTGCAAAAAGCTATAAAATAATTCCAATTTCCAAGTGAAATGTCAACATAAGAATTCTTTGCATCTCATTCACTTTGTGCATCTTTAATTGTTTCTTTTGCTTTAAGCTAGTCATCTATTTTTAGTTCCATTTTTCCAAGCATAGATAAAGAATTTGATGAGTTTTTATCCACCTTAAGTGCATCCTCAATCAATTCTAGGCTTAGTTGGATCTCATTCCAAGCCTGAGCCATGGCTGCAAGACATAGATATGCATCCACATAATCAGTAAACTTGAACAATATTAGTCTGTATAAAAGATTTTCTTTTTCAGTATCATGTAGCTATTCAAACAACCTAGAAAGATTAAATAGTTTCATGACTTTATCCCATGGTACCTCAAGTGAAACACCACCTTCTTCTAGTCGATGGAAGAATTCCATATCCTTAAAGAGCACAGGAAAAACTGTAGAATTGGCACGAGAGCTTTTCTTTATGAATTCAACCCAAATGTCATTTCCTAATGCCTCCATAAAAGTTTATTGAGCCAACTCTAGTTCGTCACGCTCAAAATGAAGAACCCCAATGTTGTTTAATAATTGAATGGGTACTTCTTCTCTACTCTTCTTTAGAAGAGACTTTGTTATCTTAAGAGAATCTAAGGCTGCACTGGGGTCTGATGATATTAATAACTCACCCATCTTGATAAATGCATGGGCATCATGTGGATCTATGCGAGTTGCCTTTCTTAAAATTTCCAAAGCCTTCTCTGCCTACCCTTGTTGAGCATATATATGGCCTACAACTTTTAAGCTCTCACAGTTCTTAGGGTGGACCTCCATAACCTTTTCAAAATTTGAGAGAGAACTCTTAAGATCTCCTAGCTTCAATTGAACCTCTCCACAAAATCTTGTGGCCTCTAGCTTTCCTTGACTGATGCCATGTAATAGCAGCCAATGGTGTCATAATCACCTTTACTATGATAAGATTGTGTAATATTATAATATGAATGAGATCATGAGAGGGTGGTCAGTTGAAACAAGAGCTATCTTAGTCAACTGTTCCACAAGAAAATGTTTCCCTGTGAAGAAAAAATGGTTTGCTAAATGATTCAATGCCATTCCACAGTACGGGTATAATTCAAAGGCTCTACGCATCTTTTCCATTCCTTCATGAAAACTACCTTTTTCGCTAACTATGAGAATCCTAAAATTAAAAATTTCACAAAACTGACCACATAGATTTTTCCCCATTTCAAACAACAAAATTGCCCAAAAAAAAAGTGTTTAAAACCTACAAAAAATGTAAATAAAATCACATTGATTTTCATGCCAAACAAAACCATGAGACCATAACTTGTTTCTTACTATTATACTTTGATAGATTTTTTCCAACCATCTATAGCTTGTTTGTAATCACCTATTTTAGGCTTTTAGCCATAGCAGCAAGGCAGTGAACTGTTTGATAGAATGCTTTGGTAGACATGTATGAAAAATGTGGTAGCATAGAGAAGGCAATGAACTTTGGAAAAAATGGCTCAAAGAAATGTGGTCTCATGGTGATGGAATGCTATGACGAATTCCATGGACAATGAATTGTTATGGATTGTCATGGCATTCCATCACCATGAGACCACATTTCTTTGAGGAATTTTTTTAACTAGTTCACTACCTTGTCTATGCTATTGCTTACTATTATGCTTTGATAGATTTTTTCCAAGCATCCATAGCTTGTTTGAAAGCACTTGTTTTAGGCTTTTAGCCATAGCAACAAGGCAGTGAACTGTTTGAAAAACTACTCAAAGAAATGTGGTCTCATGGAATGCCATGACAAGCAAATGCAATTGGCAACTGCTCCTACTTGTTAGTTATGCAATGTGAAGTAATTGCATAACTACTTAGGTTGAATTTGAAAAAACTATATTGTAATTGAAAATTTGTTATCTATCAGCATATAGTTATTAGTTATGCAATGTGAAGTAATGCTTTGAGTTTGAAAGATGTGCAATGCAATGTAATCAACAATTTGAATATAAACTACAAAAATCTATTTTTTACAATTCATTAGTTAAACTCTCTATTTTATTTGCTCTCTATAACTCTATTTCTATGGAATTGTCTTTCAATTAAAAAAATAGTTTTTGTCTCTTATTCTACATTTTTTTTACATTTTTTTAAAAATCTAATTTTTTAAAAAAATCTTGAACTTTTGGTTTGCCAATTTTCCCCCAAAAGGTTTTTGTTACTATGTTTAGAACATTACAAATGGATCAACGTCGAAGGTTTTCTATGGATCAATACCATGCATTTGATGAGAGAGTAGCCAATAGAAGGGACATGGACAAATAGCCATGTCCATGTAAAGACTATCTTGGTGGAAAGGTGAGAAAAAAAACCTAATTTATCGACATATGATAAGATATGGGCATAGTGGTATAAGCCCTTGGGATTACAATTATTATTAAGATATGATAGAATTGCAGAGTGTGAGAGATGAAAAGGCAACAAACATAGATGAAGTGGTACAAAACATAGATGAAGAGGTAGCAATGTTAGACGAAGGGTTTAAAGTTGATAGAATGTTGAATGAGGGTCTAGACGATGATTGGGCCAAGTCGATGGAGTATACTTTAAAGCCTGTGTATGCTAATTGCAAGTTAAGTCATTTGACAACAATCCTTTAAATTTTTAACTTGCAAGTGGTGCATGGTTGGACAAATGAGAGTGTAGATCAGTTATTGGCATTCTTAAGTTTGTTGTTACCACTTGACTCCACATTGCAAACAAAATGAAGTCAATGTAAAAAGAAAATCACTAAGCTAGGATTAGGGTATGAAAACATCCACACATGTGTGAATGATTGTGTATTATTTCACAATAATCTTGCAAGTGAAAGTGAATGTCTGAAATGTCATGAAGCGAGGTATAGACAAGGGTTGAAATCAGTTGTGGTTCCTAGAAAGGTTCTTCGTCACTTTCCAATAATCCCATGATTACTCCGAATGTATAGGTATAGAGATATTGCTGAACTTATGCAATAGCATGCCCAAAATAAGAGCACCAATGGAAAACAATGACATGTGCATGATTCTAAGATGTGGATGGAATTTAATAACAGATGGCCTAATTTTTCTCAAGATCCTCGTAATATAAGGTTGGGTTTGGCTCTAGATGGGGTGAACCCATTATTAGATCAAAGTACTAAATGGTCAACTTGTCCAGTGTTTTTAATAAATTATAACTTGCCTCCATGGTTAGCAATTAAACCATTTTTCTTAATGCTATCAGTGATTATACCAAGAAAGAAAAGTGTGACTTTATATACAATCGATGCTTATCTAGAGTCATTATATGATGAGATAATGGAATTGTTGAAAGGAATTGAAGCAATTCAATCTTTAAGGGATGTTCATTCAATCAAATTCACTTTAAGAGCTTCCTTATTGTTTACGATTCATGATCTTCCTGCATGTGGCACATTGTCTGGTCTCAGTGTTCATGGATACCATGGATGTCCTACTTGCAACTTTAAGGATTTTATGAGGCACTCAAGAAGTTTGCTTAAGTGTATTTATTATGGATATCGTACTTACCTTAAAATGGATCATCCATATATCGTCGACAAAAAACACGTTTCAATGGTCAAGAAGAGAATCATGAAGCACCATTGCTAATAACAGGGGATTACATTGTTGAGAATGGACAAAAAAGAATGTCATTTATTGAAAATGATGGGATTGCTGGTAGTAGATATGATCCATGTAGTGAAAGTGGGGTAAAACAATTGTGCATATTCTATAAGTTATCATACTTTAAGGATATAGCCATTAGGCATATTGTTGAGTTTATGCATACTAAGAAAAATATAGCCTATGCTAATATAGAAACTCTTTTTGGTGCTTTTGATACTATTTCATCATGTGAAGACTTTCAACAACTAAAGATTCGTCAAAATCTTTGGGTTGAAAAATATGTTGATGAAAAATATAGAAAACCTAGTGCTCCTTATGTCTGGACAAAGGATCAACGTGTACAATTCTTACAGTTGTTGTGTCAGACTCGCTTTCCCACTAGATATGTAAGTAGTAGTATTAGAAGCCAAACTGACATTAATGGCTTAAGAGGCCTCAAGACCCATGACTATCATGTCATAATCAAGAATATTTTACCTATTGTGGTAAATATAGCAAGTTTGGTAAAGGGGCCAAGATTGGTAGTTATAAGGTTGGGCCTAATATTAAAGAGAATGAGTTTACATGTATTAGATCCTTTGAACTTTCATAGTTGGAGGGAGGAGGTTGTTGAAGTCCTTTGTCTATTGGAATGGGAATTTCCACCAACAATCTTTAACATTTCTATGCATCTTTTGATACATCTAGAATATGAACTAGAGCATTGTAGCCCAGTAAGAATGAGATGGATGTGTCCTATAGAATGATATATGAAGGTTTTGAAAAAAAGTGTTCATACTAGGGAAAAACTAGAAGACAACATGTCTAAGGGATATTCAATGCAAGAGGCCATGGGATTTTGCATAGAATATTTGAAGGATTTAAAAAATGTCAATTGATGTGTATGGGATGATGATGAAGATGAAAGAGTTGTAGGTGAAGTATTAGAAGGCAATGAATGTCGCTTCAAGCTATCACATCAAGAAAGAAGTGTGATACATGCCTATATTCTTCAAAACACAACTTCATTCGATAAGTGGCATAGGTAAAAAATATTTTACACAATAATTTATTTACTCAATTGCATTTACACATTTATATTATTAATCTTACTATTCGTACATTAATATTCTATGTAGAAAATATGAAGAAGAGAATCAAACTTGGATGCAACATTGACCTCAAAAGCGCAGACATCATGATTTGATTGGAGGTGATTCTTTTCCAAAATTTTAAGAATAGATTGCTAATGCAGTCAGTGATGCAAAAGAAAAAGGTCAAGATGTAACAATGGAGGAAAGTGAGATTTCACAATCTCCACATATATGGGTTATCCGTTTTATTGGAATGTGGGCCTATGGTAGTCATTTAAGAGTGGAAGAAAAAGACAAAGGAAAGACAAATTGTGATTGTGTTGTTAGTGCTAAATTTCTTCACGAAATTGAGAAGAAATTTTATGTTGGATTCATCAAGGAAATTATTCAAGTGGATTTTGGTGAAAATAATCCTATATTATTAAAATGTAAGTGGATTCAACCATCTGCAGTACAATTTGATGAGTATGGATTTGTACATGCAAATACAGGGCAATTTTAATTAGAGATGGATGAGCCATATGTTTCCCATCTTTAAATTAACCAATCATTTCTAATTGATGATGTAAGAAGCCTGAGATGTTCGTATGTCATTGAAACAGAGTCTCGTTTCAAACAAAAATTCATGGAAGTTGTCAATATAATGCCTGATGGGCAATATGTTAATTTACAAGAAACATTCAAAGAAGTGGATGAAGATGATGATAGAGTGTTTGAAGAAGATATTTTGATTACCAATGAAGAAATTGGGAGAGAGAATGAGCAGCATGTCACAGATTAGGATGAGGAAGAAAATCAAGAAGATGCAGACATGAGTGATCAGGATTCTGATCTTGCTAGCAATACAGATGATTATGATGATGTTTTGTCACCTTAACTAGCTTGTCACCTTAAGAGGTTAGCTTCTCACCTAGATGATAGTTTTAGTTTGTAATACAGCCTTTAGCCTCCACATGCATTGGAAATGCTTGTGTGAAGGAAACAATAATGAACATCTATGATTTAATAATACATATAGATATCTTAACATTAGGTGAACTAAGCCTCCTCATTACAAACAAAGAAATGATCTCTTAGATATCTTAACCAGAATTCAAGTAATAGATTAAATATTCTTCTCCATTGATTTCTTCAAATAGATATTACAATTTAACAGAAGTCTCCTCATATATGTTTCTATAAATGCCTATGATGATGATATCAGAATTCGGTCTTGGTTTCTCTTTTATAAGAGAAGAAACAAGCTTCAGACCGTTACAAAATATGGCATCTTTTCAAAATTCATGCCTCTTCATATAAACTAAACATTAGTTTTTCTTAACACATAATTAAGAGAAAACAAAGAAAGTAGACAATATTGATTGGAAGCCCCCAATACTTGCAATACACTTTTAGTCCATTAACCAACATAGGAGACCCATGATCATCCCGATCTAGCAAAGTCTCCTTCTCCAAGATAGAGTGGTTGAAGGCTTGGTTCTTCCACTGCAACATCTTCAAGGCCCTATTCTTCTAAAGGAGCCAAATACTTTTGCTGCCATTGGTATACTATGTAGTCATGAGACCATTTGTATTCTTGAATCTTTAATATATTTGTTAGGTGATTCTTCCATTTGTTGTTGAGTAACCCTCTGGTATCTATAATGAATTTAGAATATCTGGTATCCAAGGCTATTATTCCATCCATGATCAAATTGAGGCTTTGGACATTCATTTCAACATCCTTTTGTACATGAGCAATGCAATCAGGAACCTTTTTGGCAAAATTCCTTTCTCCATTCACTAAGATTTTTCAATTGGTCATCATCCTTTAATATCCTTGGCACAAACCACTACTTTAATGTATGAAATGATTCCATCCTTGTTTTAATCTTTTGATCTTCTTCATTTATATACTGAGATTCATCTATAACTATCTTAACCATCTACTCAGTTGGCTTCAAAGCTGAAAGAGCTTCCACAGTTCTCTGTAATACCCTGCATAAAGTCATCAAGGTATGATTAATTGGCTGCCACTTCTTGACAAGAGGATCCAATATAACTGCACGGGCTTTCATCTGGTCAATTGCTTGGGATAATGAAGTGTAGCAATCATACACACTTTCCAATTTGTCCTCAATTAGTTTGATCTTGGGATCCAAGATTTTTTCCAAGACATTAATGATCTAGTCCCTCACTCCCTCGACCTTGGTTTCATTATTGGCTTTTTTCAACTCTTCGATCTCCTGTCTTAGTACATTCATTTGGTTAGAGGATGCACTATCTATATCAGTTGATTGGGTAGTAGGAGGTTGATACAATACTATTTCTTTACTCTATGAGGGCCCTGCTCCTTTCAATTGCTCTTTTAGTGTTACATTTTCTATGAATAGTTTATTTACCTCATCATTTAAAAATTTATGTTCCTTTTCATATTCTATCAATTTGTTTTCCATTGCCTTAATAGAAGCTTGAGTGAACATGACCGAGTGCAATGTCAAGGTTGTAGCTTCTAAAGGAGATGTGTCTTGCAATGTTTTTCCCATAGTCATTCCTCTCATCTCTTGTACCACATCTAACAACCTTGGTTTTTGTGTATTTATTTGCTTGGCCCAAAATGCCAACATCTCAATCTTAGGGTTGTACCCTGTATGACTTATCCCCTCATCAGAATCAAATTCAACAATCATCATTGGGTCTTCTTGTGCTCTTACTTTGTCAAGTACGAATATCTTATTTAGTTCCATACCTAGGATAATGAGTATATTACTCTTCAGAACCATATCCCTAGCTTCTTGTGGGCTAATATCAACATTATCAATTCTCAATTCATTGAAAGTCTGGGCTACAATATGATCATGCTGAGACTCTTCAACACCCATCTTGTTTATCTCTACCCTTTCTTCAAATTCTCTCATTTTTGTTTTAACCTAGAAATCCTTAAATTTAGGGGTCTTAATGAAATCATCATCTTCAATAAATCTGAGAGTTATAATTTTCCTTTCATCATCCTGCATTTCCATTTCTCCCTGCATATGGATATCAATTCTAGCCTCTGGTTTATGAGCTTCAGTTTCATGGGTTGGTTGATCTACCTCAACATCATCCTTCAAATTCCTCAGTACACTAGCCACTTCTTTTGTATCTCCCACTTCTTCGCTCATTGCATAGGAGACCAATCCTTATGGCTCCCGTGTCTTCTGTTTCTTAGGAAGTCGATGTTTAGGAGGTGATTCTTGAGGAACATGACATACTAAAATAGTGTCAGGAGATGGCTCTGAAATTATAGTACCACTTGGCCTTTTGGGAGATAATTTGGTGGGCATCTCCTCCTCTACTGCAGACTTATTATACAATTCCTCAAACTTATTGTTAGGAATTGCATGTAGAAGATATCAATTAAATACAAATAAAGAGTAAAAAGAGGAATGAAAATACACAGAAATAATAACAACGAGAGACAATTTTTAACATGGTTCACCCAAACTCGGGCTACATCCACCAACAGAGAATCCAATATTATTATCCAGCAAATCAAACCGATTACAACTAGCAATCCTTGCAACTCAATACCACTGCAAATGCTACAATACAATATCAACAAAAACCCTAACCCTTAGTCATTTTATCAAGACTTATGTCAGTTACAAAATAGGGTTTTTTATGTCAGCCAATAGAAAAAATAACTCCCGACACCTTTATAAAATAATAGTCAATTTTTTCTTTGGGGGCTCTGCCCCCCTACACTCCCCGTTAAATAATTTGGGGGGAAACTACACTGATAAAAGTGGGGAAAATTTAACCTCTAAGTTTGATGAGGCTCCATATAACAACACTTATCAATTATCAAATTTATCCTCTTAAGAGGATCTTCTTCTTTTACAAAATACCCCAAGAATTCACTGTTCTTCTTCTTCATTCCTTGCTCAAGCTTCATCATGATCTCCCATTTTCTTGTCCTCTGATATACCTCTTGGGGAGTGAAGTACTTTATAATCACATCCTCTTCATAATCCACTTGATGAGTGATTGTGGCCTTTGTGAGGAGGTTTGGTCTTATAAAATTCATATGGCCCTTAGGGTCAAAAACCCTTTCACTTCCAGGCCTCAGAGAATATCTTGTCTTAAGGTAATGTTGTAATTCTTCAAGGGTGTCAGATCCAACATATAATTTTTCATATGTTGTCAAGTTAGGTAGAAATGTACCCTTCTTTTGTTTGTGCATGACATCCTTTTCCATCCACAACATCTACCACATAAATTTGAAAAAGGCTAGCCAAAGAGGAACAAATTTTGACCATATATGTGGGGCCTGTGGGCACCCATAATTCCTGATTATTGTGACATCTTGTAGAAAAAACCAATCACCAAAGTTATGAGTATGACGTTGTTCTGGTTTCAAAGCTAAGGGCCTCAATAGTTGTAGTATAGGTGTGTGTAATCTTGGTGATGAGTGGCCAAGAACTCTCATAACTCTGTTCACAAAGTCATCATGGAACACTACATAATCAGAGTTTTTGCATTTGGTATCCCATATATAACACCATCATTGCATAGGCAATGACTTCCCTTGTAGATCAATCCTACCCAAGCACATCCTTTCTATCCATCTATCTTTGTTCTAGTACAATATCAAGTGACACAGTAAAGAATATTTCCTAAATATTAAGGGGCCCTATTCTCTCTGAATTGTAGGAAGCCTTCATGTAATGCCTTCTCAAGATATGAGGCAAAGTCATATTCAATGTTTGTCTCAGGGTTCTAAATTCTCATAGCCATCATCATCAAACTAACTAAATTTTTCTTCTGCATCTATCCCAAGTACTTGACACAAAGCAAAGTGGGTTTTGTTGAAATTAGTCTAAAAATCTTCTACATCAAATGGTTCGGTGGCAGAGGGGGAGATAGGTATCACCTTGTTGTTTACACCCATTTTCATGTATATGGGGAGTTCATCACTTCTGTGTGTTCTCCTTAACCTGGTATATTCTTCCCCACTCTTTTGCAAGTCAACCTTAGTGAGGGCCTATTTGTTTAGATTGAAGCATTCAATGATTGTAGCTTTTGTTAATATTACCAAGGATGACCCATCTATTATCCTCATGGTCCTGGTAGTAGGGTGGTAATTCTGGGCTAAAACTCTAATGAACTCCACATCTATGAAGACATTCGGGACAATTAGCTTAGCTAAGTTTAATGTCCATGGATTTGATACTAGAGATCTCCCTTCCCTCTTTTGATAGAAATACCAAAACAATTCCCACCCTAAAACAGGGATAAGGGCATCCCTACAACCATGAGTTGTATCCTGGAAAACCTTCTTGTATCCTCTCTCAGTCAAGTTAGGCAAGATATCTAAGATAGATTGTTGTAATGATCTCTTTTTACCATTAGGCTCTTCCTTCTTAGTCTTAGGTTCTTTCTTTTTAGGTAGCATGATATCTAATGTAAACCTCTACTCAAGATTTATAAGTGTTTAAATGTAGGATTTCAAACAATTCTATGCTTGTAAAGTTGCTTTAGTAAGTTTACTGTAGTTACCTGGTATGTGATAGTTGCAGAACTTCACCCTATTGAACTCCTCGCTTCCCGCATGACAATCCTTGCAAATGAATGCCAAAACAATGTCAAGTTCTCAATTTTAATGGCTTATGAGTTCAGTCATGTTGTCATTAATATCAACCTTATGCTCATATTTCAAGTTTGAATGTGCGCCATTGATTTTCACAAGATCTAAGGGCTGCTAAGAGTTATACATTTAATAACACAACTAGTAATAATGCCCTAACAGTCTATATCACAACACCACCACCTCTTTCTTTAACTGATGCAAGATAGCGGGATGTATACCGCTATACAACAAGCTTCCTTATGCTTCATCATAGGGCAGCGAGACTCTTACCTCTATACCGCATGTCTTAGAAGTCTTCTTCGTGGTACTGTGGTTCTTACCGCACTACTGCTCTTTATTATCTCCTTCCTTACGAGGTGGCGGGTTGTTCTCCACTATACCACAAGCTTCCTTATGCTCCATCGCGGGACAGCGGGACTCTTACTGCTATACTACATGTCTTAGTAGTCTTCTTCACAGTACTGCGATTCTTACCATGCTACCACTCTTTATTATCTCCTTCCTTGCGGGGTGGCGGGTTGTTCCCCGCTATACCGCACTGTCCACTTTTCCTTGCAGTGGTACTAAGATTATAATGTAATTAAGCTCTTTATACCACTCAACCGCACCTTTATTATAATACACCCATGGTATTGTGGTGAATAATTTTATGTTGTCTGTTATATACCGCCAGCCCACTAAGGGTTCAAATTGTTTCTATGGGATTGCGATAAAGGACTTTTATGGATGTAAAATAGATAGACATGTTTTTTGTTCAATATATATGATGAATTTTTGGCTTTGTATAGGTCTTTCAGTGTCAGTCAGACCTAAAAAATTTATATGTTTATTTACAGTGGGGAGGCTCAATCAAAAATAAAAAGGAATATAAGGGTCAAGGCTTAGGTCATGGAGCTCAAGGTTAGTTGTGATGATGGAACAAGGCAAAATTTTAAGGTTCTAACACACCTCATGATGAACTAGACTATGTTTTCCCTTCATCCTTCTTGTGTTATGTTTTTATGAGTTCTTTTCTTGTGAATATATCCCTAAGGAAAATTTGTCTAATACATGTAATTGTAAACATCTTCTTGGTTTTTGACTGCAAATTTGTTTTAATCTATAAACTGAATTCTATTTTAAGTTTCCATTTACAGTTATCAGTGGATTGGAAAGTCAACAGTTATCAACTTATGAACTCAATAAAGTTTTACTGATTAGAGTTGTTGATTTATACATTATTGTTTATTTCGACTTCAGGAAATGAAGACAAGGGCTGTACGGTGCAAATTAGATGGCAATGATCACAATGTTGAAACTTCAGTGATAGATTATGAGCACCATCGTAGAGAAAAATTTGCTAGGAATAATGAATATTTATTAAGTCTTGGTTTGACAAACAGGCAAGTTGTAAATCCACTAAGTAGTATATTATTTGTTTAGTAGTGTTTAATGAAATTTTATAGGCAAGAGATTTATGTATATAAGACATAATATGATATTTTTTTTTGTTTTATAAGCAACAAAAAGAGTGCAAAGAAAATGCGGAGAAAAACAAAAGGAAAGAAAAGATACAGTATCACCATCTCGTAGAATCCATCGCTTTTGTGGTTCAGCAAATGCAGTTGGTGAAAACAATAGTTGTGTTGTGCCTTGCACACACAACCCATTTTACCAAATGGAGACCCCCTCTTTTGCTTTGGCTTGGAGTCTCATCCTTTGTTACTTGTGATGATGAGAAGGTGAATTTGAGCTTAGAGTGCATGATTTGTTCCAGATTTGGGTATTTTGCATGTTTAGAATCATTTGATGTCTTGCATGATTGATTTGGAAGTGTCTTGAGTGGTCTTGTGCTTAAAAGATAGCCATTTGTTGCCTTTTGTGCCAAAGTTGGGTGTTACTGCATTTTGCTTCAAAATCCCATGTCACTGGATATTGCCTTTGAAATTGCTTTTGCAAGATGTGTCATGTTGAAATTCCTAGTTTCTAGGTCTTAGAGTTGCAAAATCATGTCAAATTCCACAAGATTTCACTAAGGGGTTCACATACTTTCATTCTGTCACATGGTCCTGAAGCCCTGATTTGGCTAAGTTAGAAACCCTAAAAATCTTGAAAAATGGCTAAGTCTGAAACCCTAAAAATCCTAAAAAATGGCTAAGTCTAAAATCTGGTGGAACCTCAAAATTCTAGAATTTGCATATGGAATCCTATGGATCTGGAACCCATCTCAAACATCCTGAAAGTATATACTTTCACCTTGAGAAGTTCAAAAACTAGTGCTAAAAATACCTCCTACTGCAAAAAGTGCTAAAAATGCCTCTCACTGACTTGGTGCTAAAAATTGCATTCACTAACTTGCACTAAAATCAGTCGCTACCGACTTTTGCGCTAAAAATGGTCACCACTAACTTTTGTGCAAAAATTATCATCCACTGACTTTAGTATTAAATTCACCTCCAACTAACTTCCTTCCACACTACTACTAAGTCGGTTGGCACCAAAATCCTCGCTGGCTACACTTAGAACAGTTAGCGCTAAAATGGTCGACCACAGACTTGCGCTGGATTCACCTCCGATGGACTTTCGTGGGATTCACCTCCGATGGACTTGCACGAGATTCACCTCCAATAGACTTGCGCGGGATTCACCTCTGACCGACCTTAAAACTATGATAGGCCAGTCAGACCCAAAAGTAGCACAAAAAGATGTTTAGCGCTAAAAATAGACCTCACGAACCTGTGCTAAATTTGACCTTCACCGACTTTAGTCTGAGACACCTAAAATCAGCACTTTTTGACATTTTGGCTTAGAAATTGGGTTTTTAAGGTGTAAATTGGATTTTCTTGATGGATTTGAATTGCACAATCATTTGTCATATCATGATGAACATTTTTACCATGGTTGTGTTGATCTTCGACACATTTAATGATAATTAATGCCACTACACATGAAAAGTCTGTAACCCCCAAAAATGTCACTTTTTACATAAAAGGCTAGGAAAACATTAAATGAAAGTTCCCAAATGGATCGTAATGATTGCAAAAGATTCCTAGATCAATATATTGGCCAAATGGGTACATGAAAGTGGTGAAAAATGTAGAAAATCATGCAAAATCACTAGATTTGTGAAGAGGACTATAAGGAAGTAACATCAAGTTTGAGTTGTTTTTTACCGATCCATGACTGCAAATGGATATGTTTCGATCCAAATTAATGAAAAATGACTTGTTAAGATGAAATTGATGCTTTGCATTGTGAATTGCAGGTCTTGGAGGACACAAGAGTTTGTTGGAGCCGTCTTGGAAGGATGTACACACAGATATGCAGTGCTGACCTAGAAGTGTAGAAACTTCATTTTATCAATCAAATTGCTACTACACCTACAAGAGGAAGTTAGTATGATGTCTGAGATGATGGAAATAAGTCCTCGAAGCTTGAAGACACTGAAGGTCATACCTACATCACTGTTGTTCCTGCACATCTAGTCCAATGCATAAGACATGTTCACGCTTGTTAATAGCTGCCCCAGTAGTCCAATAATCAAGAATCAGTCCAGCAAGCATCTAGTTGGACTTGCCTTCACTAAAAATGTGCCACATACTCCTCTTGATCTAGTCGGCACTTGAAATCCCATGAATCCACATCAACTCTTATTTCCAAGTGTCATGTGACTCTATTTTGGCTTTATTAGGCCTTGAAAATTGACTTTTCATCATATACAACCAAATGGGTATCCATTTTGTCCAGATTCAATGTATTTGCAAGCCATTTTTTGTCTTTTTCCTACAAGACAAAGGTAAATCTAAAAATGTAACAAATTGATATATCTCATTAAATGCCATGTAATTTGGATTGTTGGTGTTGACTTAATCTTCACCGTCCATTGAAAAACTCGGTATGGTGCCTTGTCTATAAAAGGGCCATCATTCTCTCATTGTAGCAAGTAAGATTTGATACTGAATTGCTGAGACTGCCAAATTGTGATCAATATAAAGCAAGTTTTGCAAGTTGCTAGTAATTTGTGTTCTTGTGTTATCCTCTTTGGTTTTCATGGTTCATATCAATCTGAATTTAATTAGTTGTGCTTTTGCAATGATGGGTAAATGTTAAGATATCTGATGAATCTTTTGGTCCATAGTATTAGTGCTTGCTGATTGTAAGGTGCTGTGTATAGTTAGCCTGGCCCTTGTCATCGAATGCAGTTTAGTTGCATTCCACTAGTTAAGCTGCACCATTATCTGGGTGTTTAATGAGTGAATACAATTTGAAAATCATAAGGATCCTTTGAAGATTGCATCATTTCTTGCAACATTGTGGGTTTCCTATCCTGGTGAAACAAGGAATGGTTTATTAAAAGTATTTGTCTATCTGCAACATTTTACCTAGTTGTGACTGTCACGTAGGATCTCTTATCCCTTCTCTCTCTCTCTCTCTCTCTCTCTCTCTCTCTCTCTCTCTCTCTCTCTCTCTCTCTCTCTCCCTTTCTTTTACATTTTCTTTACATCAAGTTTGGTACATTTAGGATATGAGCAACATTACATTGATCATCTACTGAAATTTTAGGCTTCACAGTCTGAACCATCTAGGGTTTCTACATATACATTGCTACCATCTTTCATAAACCTTGTATTTCATGTAAGACCCCTTGTTGGCATAGCTAGGCATACCACTGAGTCATTCCATGCAAAGCTAAGACCTAGCTGTATTATCCTTGGGGTAGTCCTATCATGGATAAGATACCTTTGTCAAGAGAGGTGTGATACCAACAATCATACCTACATTGTTGTGTGCTAAAACCACCATCAACAGAATTGGTGATAGAGGGAGGAGAGACCAAAGCCATTGCAGAACAAGGACATTATTGAAAAAGGTCAGGCCAAATAAAGAGATTGCTAAATCAAGACATTGCTCCATTCAGTTCTCACCCTTTTCCTTCTAACGCCATCAACAGAATTGGCGCTAGAAGGAGGGCATGAACCAAGATTTTATGCAGGCTTTCAGTTTTATTGGTTCATTGAACATGCTGAAATGAAGTGAATATACATGAAATTCTGATCCAATGGATACACATAAGGGTTTCAGTCATGAGACTCCTTCATTCTTCAGAACACTGTCACATCAGTCATATCATGAAGAGAATTTCAAAGTTGACATCCCACTTTTCAAAGAAGTGTCAGATATGTAAATCAGGGTGAAGTATACTCCATTTACCTTGCTAGATTTTAGTTCACCACAAGTCAGCACTATACATCCTGGAGAATTGCATGATAAGATTGACTGTTTAACTTTCCTCCAAAGATTAGATCTGCACTTAAAAGGATTGCTTCCTATTTTTGAAGTATACAACCCTAAAGTAAGATATAAATATGATAGACATATTCAGAGCAAGACCTTACAAGGAGTTGCAAAACAGATGGATGCATATGCATGTGATCATTTCCCAATTGAGAACATCCAAATAGATGAGGCTGTAGAGGCTATAAATCCAACACTCATAGTTGATCACAGTCAAAAGGGTAGTCTGCATATGAAAAAATTCAAGTTGTCCATCAAAATACATACCAAAATGAGAATGATGATGATAGGAAGTGCATGTGGTTTGCAAGTCACTCAACTAATGAAGATGAGGTCCCTGCCTAGTTAAAGCTTGGTTTTTAGCCACTAGATCCAGACCATTCAGTCACAAAATATGTTGTTCCAGCTTGGTTAAAATATGATTTACAGTCACAAGACAACAAACAGAGCAATATACAAGGTCAAATTTCTGCTACTAAAGATGTTGATGAGAGGAATGATCCATCAAACCTGATGAGCAGTCATGTTAAGAATGCTGATCAACAACCAGATGCTTCATAGACATCAAGTTCTAAACCTAAATTTGCTGCTAAAGAGGTACAGGACAATAGTTCCTTGCAGGTAGCTGATAATTCTGAGTTTAAACAATAGTTAGATCAAATTGGATGTGTGCAAGAACAAGAAGAAATCAGTCTTCCAAATGAAGAACAGTCATGGACAGCAATGCAAAAAATTGTTCCAATTGATGTAATTGAGCCACAATTAAATTGCCCAAAGGAAAATGATCAGGATTACGAGTATATCAGCACAATGCATTACCATGTTCAGTCATATCAAGCCAATACAGTTGCTGCAGAAGAGTCTCAAGATGATTCAAATGAAGAAAAGTAGGAAAATGCATCACTCCAAGACAACATTTACATTATGAATTTTGTTATGCAAGAAGAAAGATACTTTGTTGTTACTGCAGACAATGGATGTGCAGTCCAAATAGGAAGGTTGTTGATTGATACAAAGGAAGTTTTTTCAGAGCATGTGACTGATATGGATGAAGTAGATTCAAATATATCATGTGTTCCACATGTTGATCCTGTTCACACCTACAATAAAGAAAATCTCCACATGGTTGATGTAGACCAAGTAGTGCCAGAAGAGAGTAAAAATCTGCAATCTAAGAATAAAAATTAGACAGTCATGCAAAGTGATGGTTTAGAAGCTTTTTCATGTCAATCACTTGATCACATCATTGATTTGGTGTCAACAATGAGCAAGGATATGTTGCTACATGGAAATTCACTGCACATGTCAGATTTTGCTTTAGCCAATTCATGCAGAATTCATCCAGATGATCCACATTCTCAAGAAAGTTGTCCAGATTTCCTATTTTCTTGGGAGATTGCTACGACATTCAATGATCCAGAGGTATCTGGTGCACATGATATGACCCAAAATGAACTCAGACCTCCTGAAGGTGCACAAGTCAGTGGTACAATGCAGCAAGATGATGAACTTCCATCTCTAGTACTACAAATCAGGTTGTATCTTCCCTCTTCTCACTTGGTTTTGAAAGTTGTCAATTTGATTATGGTGATTTAGGTAAGACAACTTACATTTGGATTGATCATGGCTCTAATGAATTGCCCCAACTGCTAATTATGCATAACTAGTACCCTAAACATGAACATAGTATGCCCTCAACTTACTTTTTAGAGTACAAAGATGAATTTGCCAGACTTAGGACATTGACCTACACCTTGTTTCTTCTATATGCCCTAATAAATAAATCACAGGGGACTGTAAATACTTGCTGCCCAAAGTTTTTGTACATAGTCTTGCTTGTTTCTAGTTAGGTTTGAGTTAGTTTCTTGTTGTTCTAGTTTAATTTCTACTTTATGTTGCTTCTTTTTCTTAGTTGTCGGTTGCTACTTTCTGCTTGTTTTGCTTTTGTTAGAGTAGTTTGCTTTGTTAGATTAGTTACTTTTTCCTTGGTTTGCTTTTGTTTCCTGCGCTTGTTTTGCCAGGTTTCTCCACTTCTTGAATGTGGTGGCAGTTGTGCAGTCCTCTAGGAGGCCCTCTTTGGGTAAGTAATCTGGAGGATTTCTTTGAGAAACCTTAGTTTTTCACTCAGGTCTTCTTGTGGGTTCTATTATTATTCTTAGAGGGTATGATGCTTGTTCATGGGAAGAGAGTCATTAGTTTGGTTCACTTGAAGTATTTTCTAACCATATATCTTTCACACTCTTAAGTAGTCCTGAGGTACCTAAGTGAGTCAAGGTGATCTTACATTAAGTAAAAAATCCAAAGTCCACCTTTGCCACCATTGGGAGTCCACACCCACCTGGCTAAGTTATCACAAAGGTATCGATACTACATTGTACTCTACCAAATTTAAGCTCAATGAAATATCAATCAAATCAAAGAAAGAAATACAAAGAAAATCACACTTGCACACACCATAACTCAGCTAGATGGACAATCAAGTAAACTCTACTAGGGCTATGGATGCTTGACTGGCAGTGGGACTCTTCTTGAGTGGAATTCTGAGACAAACCCACCGGGGCTATAGACATTCGTTGGCAGCGGAGCAATGTCTAGGTAGTTCATGAGGTGTGTACTAATCACATAACTTAATGTAAAGGATCTTAGATGAGCTTAGTCGCTAAAGGATGGGAATTAATGCAATGGCACACACTTAGGTTTTTAGGATATGGATAGTTGTACTGAGTTAGTGATCTCTACTTCTTTGATATTATATCATGTTGTCATGTTTGATATGTGGGAAACACAGAGATTTTGGGTTTGAAACTAACATTTATCTTTGAAATGCTCTAGAGCATTTCCCAATAGAGTTGCCATTTGTTGTGCCTTGCACACACACCCCATTTTACCAAATGGAGACCCCCTCTTTTGCTTTGGCTTGGAGGCTCAAACTTTGTTACTTGCGATGATGAGAAGGTGAATTTGTGCTTAGAGTGCATGATTTGTTCCAGATTTTAGTATTTTACATGTTTGGAATCATTTGATGTCTTGCATGACTGATTTGGAAGTGACTTGAGTGGTCTTGTCCTTAAAATATAGTCATTTGTTGCCTTTTGCACTAAAGTTGGGTGTTACTACATTTTTCTCCAAAATCCCATGTCATTGGATATTGCCTTTGAAATTATTTTTGCAGGATGTGTCATGTTGAAATTCCTAGTTTCTAGGTCTTAGAGTTGTAAAATCATGTCAAATTCTAGAAGATTTCACTAAGGGATTCACATACTTTTATTCTATCACATGGCCCTGAAGTCCTAATTTGGCTGTCTGAAACCCTGAAAATCCTAAAAAATGGCTAAGTCTGAAATCTGGTGGAACCTCAAAATTCTAGAATCTGCATATTTCTTATACTTAAATATATTTTTAAATATACTTTCACAATGAGAAGTTCAAAAACTGGCACTAAAAATGGCTCTCATTGACTTTGCACTAAAAACTGCATTCACTAACTTGCGCTAAAATCAGTTGCTACTGACTTTTGCGCTAAAAATGGTCACCACTAACTTTTACACGAAAATCATTGTCCACTGACTTTAGCACTAAATTCACCTCTGACCAACTTCCTTACACACTACCGCTAAGTTGGTTGGCACCAAAATCCCCACTAGCTACACTTAGAACAGTTAGCACTAAAATGGTCGACCACGGACTTGTGCGGGATTCACCTCCGATGGACTTGCGCAGGATTCACCTCCGACGGACTTGTGCAGGATTCGCCTCTAACTGACCTTAAAACTGTGATAGGTTAGTTAGACCCAAAAGTAGTGCAAAAAGATGTTTAGCGCTAAAAATAAACCTCACAGACCTACGCTAAATTTTATCTTCACCGACTTTAGTCTGAGGCACCTAAAATCAATACTTTTTGACATTTCGGCTTAGAAATTAGGTTTTTGAAGGTGTAAATTAGAATTTTCTTGATGGATTTGAATTGCACAATCATTTTTCATATCATGATGAACATTTTTACCATGTTTGTGTTGATTTTGGGCATGTTTAATGACAATTAATGCCACTACACATGAAAAGTATGTACCCCCAAAAATCTTGCTTTTTGCAAGAAAGGCTAGGAAAACATGAAATAAAAGTTCCCAAATGGATCCTAATGACTGTAAAAACTTCCTAGATCAATATATTGGCCAAATGGGTACTTTAAAATGGTGAAAAATGTAGAAAATCATGCAAAATCACTAGATTTATGAAGAGGACTATAAAGAAGTAACATTAATTTTGAGTTATTTTTGACTGATCCATGACTGCAAATGGACATGTTTTGATCCAAATTGATGAAAAATGACTTTTTAAGATGAAATTGATTCTTTGCATTGTGAATTGCAGGTCTTGGAGTACACAGGAGTTTGTTGGAGCTGTCTTGGAAGGATGCACACACAGATATGCAGTGCTGACCCAGAAGTGCAGAAACTTCATTTTATCAACCAAATTGCTACTACACCTGCAAGAGGAAGTCAGTATGATGTCTGAGATGATGGAAATAAGTCCCTAGAGCTTGAAGACACTGAAGATCATACCTACATCATTGTTGTTCCTGTAGATCCAGTTCAATGCATAAGACATGTTCAAGCTTGTTCATAGCTACCCCAGTAGTCCAGTCATCAAGAATCAGTCCAGCAAGCATCTAGTTGGACTTGCCTTCACTAAAAGTGTGCCACATACTCCTCTTGATCTAGTCGACACTTCAAATCCTATGAATCCACATCAGCTCATATTTCCAAATGTTATGTCACTCTATTTTGGATTTATTATGCCTTGAAAATTGACTTTTCATCGTATACAACCAAATGGGTATCCATTTTGTCCAGATTTAGTGTATTTGCAAGCTATTTTTTTGTCTTTTTCCTATAAGACAAAGGCAAATCTAAAAATGTAACAAACTGATATATCTCATTAAATGCCATGTAATCTGGACCATTGGTGTTGAGTTAAACTCCACCGTCCATTGAAAAACTCGGTATGGTGTCTTGTCTATAAAAGGACCATCATTCTCTCATTGTAGCAAGTAAGATTTGATACTGAATTGCTTAGACTCTGCCAAATTGTGATCAATAATAAAACAAGTTTTGCAGGTTGCTGGGAATTTGTGTTCTTGTGTTATCCTCTTTGGTTTTTATGGTTCATATCAATCTGAATTAAATTAGTTGTGATTTTGCAATGATGGGTAAATGTTAAGATATCTGATGAATACTTTGGTCCATACTATTAGTACTTGCTGATTGTAAGTTGCTGTGTATAGTTAGCTTGGGCCTTGTCATCGAATGCAGTTCAACTACATTCCACTAGTTAAGTTGCATCATTGTTTGGGTGTTTAATGAGTGAATACAATTTGAAAATCATAAGGATCCTTTGAAGATTGAATCATTTATTGCAACATTGTGGGTTTCCTATCCTGGTGAAACAAGGAATGGTTTATTAAAAATATTTGTCTATATACAACATTTTACCTAGTTGTGACTGTCATTTAGGATCTTTTATCCCTTCTCTCCCTCCCTTTCTTTTGCATTTTCTTTACATCAAGTTTGGTAGATTTAGGATTTGAGCAACATTACATTGATCATCTACTGAAATTTTAGACTTCACAGTCTGAACCATCTAGGGTTTCTGCATATACATTGCTATCATATTTCATAAATCCTACATTTCATGTAAGACCCCTTGTTGGCATAGCTAGACATACCACTGAGTCATTCCATGCAAAGCTAAGACCTAGTTGTATTATCCTTAGGGAAGCCCTATCATGGATAGGATACTTTTTTCAAGAGAGGTGTGATACCAACAGTCATACTTGCATTGTTGTGTGCTAAAACCACCATCAACAAGTTGCAGTGATGATCATGTGCAATCTGATATAGCATATGCTGATGTGTAGCCTGATATAGCACATGGTGATTGCAGCCTAATATAGCACATGGTGATCATGTGCAGCCTGATATAGCACATGGTGATCATGTGTAGCCTGATATAACACATGGTGATGTGTAATGTTGTGATGATCGCTTAGCACAAAGTCTAAGAGAGATTATTGAAAAGCATTAGAGCAAAGGAATAGTAGGTATGCAGATGATTTATTTAAGATTAAAGGATGTGTTTGAAGTGAAATCTGTGGAGACTGGTACTCATGATCTACCTACTCATGCCACACCTAATGTGGCCAAGGAGCATGAAGTTCTAGTTAATGAAAGTCAGAAGAGAGATCGCTTGCATCTGATGTGCCTCAAAGTGCACCTATTGAATCTAGAACTTCTGATGGAACTAGTGGATCAGCCAAAAATACTGGTAGTGGTTTAATAGAAGATGTGGATGCTTTTGTCAAAAGATAAAGATTGAGTCAAGATTTGTACATATCTACAGAGAGGAATGCAAAAGAAAGAAAATTAGAAGGCAAAAAGCCATTCTTGCTTGAGGTATTGAGAGATGGTAGCCCATTGGGCCAAATGCTACAAAGTGGGCCTCCAAGTTAGGTGTAAGATGTAGGGTCCATTTGGATATTTGCAAATCAAGTTTTACAGAGCAAGATCCATGATTTGTGGAAAATGATATACAAAAAAATGGAAAATACTTTTGAGACTACTGGTGGACAAATCTCTAGAAAATATTACAAGTAAAGGATGAGAATTTTGATGAATAATTTTAGATACAATTGCAGAAAAACAATCATGGAGGGAAAAGAGAGGTTAGACTCCACTCTATGTCCCAAATAGTGGGAGGCATTGAAAGAAAGTATGCATTCTGAAGAATATTTGACAAAGTGTAACAGAGGCAAGAGATCAAGAGATAATGTGTGTTGGGAATTAAGGTGTCTCAACCTTGGTATTTCCTTGTATTATTTATGTTTGTATATATTAATTCATTGCCTATGGTGTAAGTAAATTGTAAATTCCATATTGTCATTTTGTGGGATGTGGCACGGTGATGTGTCATCCTACATGGAAGATGACAACTTGTAATTTTGTCCTCACATGAGGAGATAGGTGTCCCACTTTGTGGTAGGAGTATTTTTCCATGTGTCAGCATCTTCCATATTGTGTAAGGGAATGTTTGACCAAAACGGTTATGACGGATTCCTATGACAAAGTTATGACATGTAAGTGTCACAAATAGAAGCTTGTAAGATAGGTGAAGACATGTGTTATGAAGCATCTTTGAAAAAGGCATATTTGGGTGCCCCAAGGTGGACTATGACATGTTGTAAGAGAATATGCTTTATAGCCTATGTATGATAGATTATCTTACAGCTGTAAGTTATAACCGCTATGACAGATTCTATGATGGTCGTAAGTGTCATAACAACATCTGTCATAGCCCATTTTTGAAATAGGCGACCTCTTTGGGATGGGAGTTGTGGATTAGGAACATTCTACAATGTTGACCAAGTGTCCTTAGGCATGGGTTTTGGGCCATGAGGCCAAGTTGGATGCCCATTCCAAGATAGGTCCAATATTGCCTTGTATTTTCTATATAAACAAGTGCTCGGAGCAGGAGTTGTATCATAGGTTTATAGGTATTGTTATGCTTCCAGCTTGACTCCAGATATGAGTGTCAAAGACCATTGAAGCTTGCATTGCAAGTGTATTGTAAACAACTTTCAGATTTGTTAATACATTGTGTAGGTTTCTGAGTGTGGGGTTTTTCACCGGATAAAGGTTTTCCCCACCATAAATCTTTGTCTCTCTTCTTTCTGGTTCATGTGTATTGCTGCTATATCTCTGTTAGATGTTCTATGTTGCTGTAGTTGTAAAGATTAATTTGAATTTCCATAGCCCTCTCCTCTTTAGATTAGTGTAGGAAGTGATTTCTACACACCTAGCTTCCTTTCAGTTGGTATCATAGCCTGGCCAGTTTTGGTCTTAGCTATTGGGTAGGGTTTTTTTGAGTTGATCTTAAGTTGAGTGGGAGTCTATGCAAAGTATTCTAAATTCTATTGCAGAAAGAAGATGGCAAGCACATCAGGAAGGTTTGAAGTGGAGAAATTCAATGGCACTAATTTCGAGCTGTGGAAGCTCAAGATGGAAGACATGCTTGTTGACTAAGACCTTTGGCAAAAAGTTAATGGAAATAAACTAGTTGTAATGTCACAAGATGAGTGGGATCTCAAGGATCAGAAGGCTAAGGGTCTCATAAGACTTAGTCTTATTGATTCTATGTTGTTAAATGTCCATGAGAAGAAAACTGCAACCTTGCTTTGGAAGAAGTTAGGAGATGTGTATTAAACCAAATCCCTGGTTAATAAACTTTTTCTAAGAAAGAAGTTGTATTCTCTTCGAATGGAGGATGGAGAATCCGTTGCCGAACATATGAATGCTTTTAACATGCTAGTTGGATAATTGACATCTATTGGTGTGAAGATGGAGGAGGAGGATCGATGTATGACCTTTCTTTGTTCTTTGCCGGACTCATGGGATCACCTTGTCATGGCTATTGGAAGCACCACATCCACATTCAAAATGCATGAAGTGGTTTCTTCATTACTATCTGAAGAGATGCGGAGAAAGTCTTCTGATGCAGCCAAAGAGGCTGTTGCAGTTCATGGAAGACCCAAGGAGAAAGGGAAAAGAAGGACAAGAAAGATGAGCAGGGTAGATCCAAATCTCATAGAAAGTCCAAGGCTATCTATTGGAACTGTGGTAAATCTGGACATTTCTAAAAGGAATGCAAAGAAGAAAAGAAAAAATAGAAGAAGACCCCAGATTTAGATTCTGACAAATCACAAGATTATGGTGATGCTTTCATCATAGCCCTGGAAACCCATGCATCTGATGATGTGTGGCTGATTGACTCTGGTGCATCATTCCACATGACCCCACATCGAGACTAGTTTACTAAGTATGAGGAGTTCGATGGTGGAAAGGTGTACTTGGGTGACGACTCTCATATAAAGATTGTTGGTCATGGAAGAGTCTCTATCTAATTCCTTGATGGTCAAGCGAAGGGGATCTCTAGGGTTATGCATATCCCAGGCTTAGCATGGAACCTACTTTCTGTAATTAGTTTGAATGATGCAGGTGTGTAAGTTGTCTTTTTGAAAGAAGGATGCAAGATGACTAGAGGAGCTATGGTGCTACTAAGGGTACTAGGAGAGGTACTCTATTTCAGCTGGAGGCATGCATTTCACAATGCAATAGTTCTTTTGACTCAAGAAAGAGGGCAGCATTCACTTCATCCCCACCATCTGAACGAGAAGTTAAGAGATCTGTTGTTTCTAGTTCTGATGTTTGTAATCATGCCTTGGAAGTTAAACTTCCTACTAAAAAGACAATGTTATGGCATAAGAGATTTGGCCAAATTGGTGAGAAGGGTCTGCATACCCTGAAAAATAAAAAATTTGTTGAGGGGTTAGATGATTGTAATCTTGAGTTTGACTTTTGTGAACATTTCATATATGGGAAACAAAACCGTGTTTAGTTTTATTCGAGTTCTCACAAGGCTTCTGGTGTGTTGGACCTTGTTCATTCTGATGTATTTGGTCCTGTTAATGTTCCTTCGTTATCAAAATCTATATATTTTGTATCTTTTATAGATGACTACAGTAGAAGGACATGGATTTATTTTCATAAAACCAAATCTGAAGTCTATAGTAAGTTTAAGGAGTTTAAGGCCTTTTCTGAAAATCAAACTGGTAAAAAGATTAAGCGTTTGAGAACTGACAATGGTGGTGAGTTCTGTTCTACATAATTCAATAAATATTGCAAGGAACTTGGGATTGAAAGACATAAGACAACTCCATACATCCCATAGTAAAATGGAGTTGCAAAGATGATGAACAAGAGACTAATGGAGAAGGCTAGGAGTATGCTTAGTGGAGCTGTCCTAGAACAAAAGTTTTGGGATGAGGCTATTGCCACTACTTTCTATCTTGTTAATAGATCTCCTACATCAGCTCTTGTTGGAAAGACACCCATGGAGGTGTGGTCTGGTAGAAAGCCTTCAATAAGGCATCTTCGTGTTTTTGGTTGTGACACATATGCACATGTGCCTAGGGAGAAGTGGTCAAAATTGGAGAACAAGGCTGTTAAGTGTATCTTCATTGGCTATGGTGTCTGTGTGAAAGGATACAAGCTTTGGGACCTTGTGGCTGAAAAAGTGTTGTATATAAGAAGTGTCATCTTCAGAGAGCTTACACCTTCTTCCATTATTTTACAACCAGAAGAAAAAGAAAAGAAAGAGGATGTTGTTTAGTTTCCTCCTACCCCTGAGAAGACTAGACATAAAGACAATGTTGGACCTCATGATGAGGAGATCTCTAGCATCTCTAAAAGCTTAGATGAAGAAGTTGAACCTCAACCTCAGCTCTTGAGGAGGTCTACATGGATAAGAAAGCAACCTGAAAGGTTTGGTTTTACATTGCTTGATTCTAGTTGTACTTTTGCTTTGCTTACTAACATTGATGAACCTAGAACTGTATCAGAGGATATGGACATAAAAGATGTAGGTTCCTGGAAGGAGGCCATGGAAGATGAAATGGCTTCTTTGGAAAAGAATCAAACTTGGGACTTGGTGCCTTTGCCTCCTGGATGGAAACATGTTGGATGCAAATGGGTTTTCAAGAAGAAATTTGGTGTAGATGGTAGTGTTAAGAAGTATAAGGCTAGATTGGTTGCGAAGGGGTATTCACAAGTGGAGGGTATAGATTATGGTGAGATCTTCTCTCCCATTGCAAAGCTAACATTCATTCGATTCATGTTGTCTCTTGCAGTAGCTTATGACTTAGAGGTAGAACAAATGGATGTGAAGATAACTTTCCTTCATGGTGATTTGGAGGAAGAAATCTACATGTCACAGCCAGAGCATTACATGGTGAAAGGTAAAGAAAATTTGGTTTGCAAGCTTAAGAAGTCTTTGTATGGTTTGAAACAGTTCCTTAGGAGATGGTACTTGAAGTTTGATGCCTTTGTGTTGTCAATTAGATTTGTGAGATCAAAATTGGATCAATGTGTGTATTATAAGTTTGATGGTGATCATATTCTCATTGTTGCACTGTATGTTGATAATATGTTGTTCATTGGGAAGGGTAAGAATATGATTTCTAATTTCAAATCTCAGTTGTCAGCATAGTTTGAAATGAAAGATTTAGGGGCAGCCAAGTACATTCTAGGAATGGAAATCAAAAGAGATAGAACCAACAGAAAACTTTGGTTAAGCCAGAGTAAGTATGTGAAGACCATGTTGGATAGGTTCAGCATGGCAGATTGTAGACCATTGTGTGTTCCCATTTGTTTGGGGACAAAGTTGTCTGTTGAGGATTGTCCAAAATCTCCCAATGAGGTGGAGGACATGAGCAGAGTACCTTATGCTAGTGTCGTTGGTAGTTTGATGTATGCTATGGTCTACACAAGACCAGACATTGCCCAAGCAGTGGGAGTCCTTAGTCGATTTATGGCTAATCTTGGACAGGTTCATTGGGATGCAGTTAAGCGAGTGTTTAAATATTTGAGGGGTACTTTTGAGTATTCCATATGCTATCATGGTAATGTTACAGGACCTTTGCATTCTATTGATATTCATGGATTTGTGGATTTAGATTGGGTAGGTGACATTGACAGCAGGAGATCCACCATTACTTATGTGTTTACACTGTTTGGTGGTGCTATTAGTTGGATGAGTAAGTGAAAACCTGTTGTTGTTTTGCCCATGACAGAAGCTGAGTATATGGCAGCAACTCATGCTTAAAAGGAAGCCATTTGGCTTAAGAGATTCTGTTTAGATATTGGTGTTGATGCAGGTTAGATCACGATCAGTTGTGACAGTCAGAGTGCAATATGCCTTGTGAAGAATCCAACTTTCCATGCTAGAACAAAGCACATTGATGTTCAGTTTCACTTCATGCGAGACATGTTTGAGGATGGAAAGGTAAATTTGGAGAAGGTAGATACTTCAAAGAATGTTGCAGATGCATTGACAAAACCAGTAGGCACAAAGAAGTTCAGATGGTGTTCGGAGTCTACGGGCCTCTTGGCCTATAGCAGTTAAATCCTGTTATTTTATTGGCTCTTACAAGGTGTTCGACAAGTGGGAAAATGTTGGGAATTAAGGTCTCTCCACCTTGGTAATTCCTTACATTATTTATGTTTGTATATATTAATTCATTGCCTATGTTGTAAATAAATTGTAAATTCCATATTGTCATTTTGTGGGATGTGGCACGGTGATGTGTCATCCTACATGGAAGATGACAACTTGTAATTTTGTCCTCACATGAGGAGATAGGTGTCCCACTTTGTAGTAGGAGAATTTTGCCATGTGTTGGTATCTTCCATGTTATGTAAGGGAATGTTTGACCGAAACGGTTATGACGGATTCTTATGACGAAGTTATGACATGTAAGAGTAAGAAATAGAAGCTTGTAAGACAGGTGAAGACATGTGTCATGAAGCATCTTTGAAAAAGGCATATTTAGGTACCCCAAGGTGGACTATGACATTTTGTAAGAGAATATGCTATTTATAGCCTGTCTATGATAGATTCTCTTACAGCTGTAAGTTGCAACCGCTATGACAGATTCTATGATGGTCAAAGTGTTGTAAGAGCATCTGTCATAGCCCATTTTGGAAATAGGCGACCTCTTTGGGATGGGAGCTATGGACAAGTGTCAAGTACATTCTACAATTTTGACCAAGTGTGCATAGGCATGGGTTTTGCGCCATTAGGCCAAGTTGGACGCCCATTCTAAGATACGCCCAATATTGCCTTGTATTTTCTATATAAACAGGTGCTTGGAGAGGGAGTTGTATCACAGGTTTATATGTACTGTTATGCTACTAGATTGACTCTAGATATGAGTGTCAAAGACCATTGAAGCTTGCATTGCAAGTGTGTTGTAAACAACTTTCAGATTTGTTAATACATTGTGCAGGTTTTTGAGTGTATCAGACTTCCCAACTTGTCTTCTAAATGGATTTCCCAAACATATTCAAGGACCCTTGAATGAATTAGGTCTCTAAGGCTCCTACTTTTAAAATATGGTTCAAATCTTCACAAAGGTGTAGAGAGGCATCTAACAAGATTAAATCCACCCCTTGGATTCCATAAAATCATAAACCTGTACTAAGCCCCAACTCCCAGTAGCCCTTCAAACAGCAAAATTTAGGCATAACTCCTTCATAACAGTTCATACCCAGATACTAAAGAGTGATTTGGGTACCCATTTGGAAGTTGTAGAACATATCAAAAAATCTCTTATCTATGTTTTGGAAGGTCACCCTCAAAAACTGATTGTACCCTATTTTAAGGGGTAAATTAGCCCTCTTTTCCAAAGGAAGTACCCACAAAACTTGGTGTCAAACACAAACAACTGCAAAAAGTCTTCAATCTAGTTTCCAAACCTCCAATTTTCACACTCTTATGCCATGGAACGGTCTCTATGTGCGCTAACTCTAAAACCCTTGGTTTCAAGCAATTTACATGAGGGTTTATTGGTTTTGATGGTCCTAGACATTTTCTCCACTACCCATTTCTTCAAACACCTTGGGATATGTTTGCATATTCTTGTCAAATCATTAGGTAAGTGTTATCATTGATATTTTATCAATTTCCCCTTAAGGTTCCTTATTTCTACATAGAAAAACACTTCAAATCCTCTCAAAACCCTGCTCTATAAACCATACAATCACTCCCCTCTGCATTGGAATCCATCATGAATATATAAAGTAACAAATGGGTCATTCCACCCAAAATATAGTGATCATAGAGGGTGGAATGCCCTAGTTTTCCATATCTGCCCTCAAAACCCTGTTATGACAGTCAAGGAGCAGTTTTTAGAAAAATGAAGATATCAAACTCAAAACATAATGAAAAAACCTCTAAGTGGATTCAAAAGATAGGTGACAAGATTATCTAATAGTCCATATGCATTAGGAGCCTTGACAGTTCTGTACAAGTGAATGGTATGGACTATAACAGTCAAAAAGGCAGGAAAAACGTGGTTATAGCAAGTAAAACTAAGTTTTCATTCACAAAACGTTCTTCCAAATTCTTGTCCCCTCTTCCTTCATCATTGGAGAGTGTTAATACATCAATTCAAACTATTTTCAACTGATGCAAGAAAATTCTTGGTGAGACATTCATTGGTTTTCCCTATTACAAGCATTTATCACTTAATGACAATGTTACAACTTTAAGGCAACTTTACATAATTTGTCATTTCTCTACATTAAACCCCTCCCAAATACTTACATACATGACAAAATGGTCTTGTTGACCTTATTTAAACAAAATGACATTAGAAAACCAAAATGGACTCAAAACTCTTTGAAGACTAGACCTTGTATCCTGATGTAACTTCAATAGTTCAAATTTGCCACTAAGGGTTGGGGTGCTCCTGTACCATGCAACCCCACTAAAAAGAATTCATGCCACATGAATTGGGCCTTGTACCAGTCTCTCCAAACTTTAAGCACTCTCCTCTAATCTTCAGACTCTTGCCATTGGTTCATATGTTGTATTGTTCCAATCTACCTTATATCTTTGATTGTGGCTGCATATAGCTGGGTGTTCACCTATGTGTTCAGACTTGGAAATGGTCCTCTACCTGCTCCTAATTACATCCCTATACCTATACCTACAAGAAAACACTTTTTAGTATCCCCTTGAATTGATTTCACCTTTATCTTATCTTTACCATGGTGACTGTTCTCAATTCTTTGTCCACACTATCCTTTCACCTCTGTCACCAGTCTCACTGTCTGATCAACCTTTTGTGCCATCATACTACCCTTTGAACCCACTGTGCTCATTGTACCAAAAGATACCACTTGTCCCTTAGTCTTATACTCTATCAAAGGGCACACCATTGTACCAATCATGATATTTGTACTCCAATCTACTACCAACTCATCCTTTATACCTGATTTATTCTTCACATCTGCTACTGTGGCACTCTCAACTTCTTGCTTAGCATTTACAAGTCCTTTCTTCCCAAACATAACAATCTTGGATTTACCCTTTCCTTTCTCATTGTCCTACAGAGATGTTAACCTAAATGTTTTTCCATCCTTCTTGATGAGATAGGTGTTTTCTCTACCATCATACATTGTTTTCCTATCAAATTGCCATGGTCTCCGCAATAGCAAGTGGCAACAATCCATAGGTAAGACATCTCATAGGACCCTATCTTTGTACTCTCCAATCTGAAAGATGACATATGCTTGTTCATTTACCAAAAGTGATTGACTATCATTAACCCAAGATGCTTTGTATGGTGTTGCATGAGGTAATTTATCTAATTTCAGTTTCTCTATCATCTCCCTAGACACCATATTATCTTGTGAACCTGAATCAATAACAACTTTGCATACTTTACCTTTGCATTTGCATGTAGTTTTGAATATGCTCCTTCTTTGACTCATATCTTCTTCCTTAGGTATTTGCAACAATGTCCTTCTTAACATTAGAGCCTCTCCTGATTCTGGATTAGCATCCATTGGAGTATTTGAACTTTCACATTCTTCTTCATGTACCATTTGAACTCTTATGTCATTTCTCCTTTCTCCACCACTTGAAGTGGAACCTTGCTTCTCAGGACACTTAAATGTTGGGTGCCCAAACTCATTGCAATGATAACATCTTCCTAAAAATGTGTTTGAACTCCTAACTCCTCCAAATCTGCCTCTTGTGCCTCTCCATCCACCTCTGAAATCAGATTGCTCTTTTCCTTTATTGGTCTCTTCTTGATTCTCATTGGCTTGTCTTGTTGTAGGGGCTGATCCTCTCCCTCTTATATTGTTGCCTCTTACTCTCATGGACTTATCTTGTCTCCTTTTCATCTTCTCCTCAATCTTAATTGCCATTTGATAACATTCTTCTACACTTATAGGGTTAGCCAAAACCAATTCATCAAGTATGTTCAATCTCAAACCACCCAAATATATAGCAATCTTTTCAGTTTCATTCTCATGATGACCAGACCTCATGCTTAACTTATAAAATTCCTCAGTGTATGATTTCACATCCATTTCTTTTTGTCTTAAAAATTGAAGCTTTTTAAACATTTGAACTTCATAGTCCTTGGGTAAGAACTTACCTTTGATTTTTGCCACCATCTTGTCCCATGAAGAAATCTTGGACTTTCCTTGCTTTCTCCTCTTTGATTGTAGATAATCCCACCATAATAAAGCATGACCCTCAAGCTTGGTCTTTGTAATCTTTACTCTCTGCTCCTCTAGCACACCTTCACATTCAAAATGATTATCTAAAGTTGCAATCCAATCAAGTAACTCTTCATCTTTAAGACTTCCTCCATACTTTTTCACATCTATTTTTACCTTCTTGTCTTCTTTTACTACCTTCAGCAACTTGGCCATTCTCTGATCTTCAGGATCTAACTCTTCATCTACATCTTCAAATTCTTTCCCATCCTCTTCTTCATCTATTTCACTCTCTTCTACTTCTCTTCTTTTGTTTGTCTCTAAGGCTGTAAGCCTAGCTTGAAGGTTTTTTGTAAGTTCTTTCATCTCCCTCATCTCTCTAGCATGCTTCTCCTTCATCTCTTGCAACTCTCTAGCAGTACCAACACTCTTTGGAGGCATCTTGATGACTTGTTTCTTTCAACTTCTTCACAAACCTGCAAAACCAATCACAAGATCTATTCCCTAATGCTCTAATACCAATTTGATGTAGAGGAAAGAAGGCAATCACTTGACTTGTATCAAACTTCCCAACTTGTCTTCTAAATGGATTTCCCAAACCTATTCAAGAACCCTTTAATGAATTAGGTCTCTAAGGCTCCTACTTGTAAAAGATGGTTCAAACCTTCACAAAGGTGTAGAGAGGCATATAACAAGATTAAATCCACCCCTTGAACACAATTGATACACTCACAAACCCCTTGGATTCCTTCAAAACCATAAACATGTACTAAGCCGCAACTCCTAGTAGCCCTTCACACAACAAAATTTAGGCATAACTCCCTCATAACACTTCATACCCAGATACCAAAGAGTGATTTGGAGACCCATTTGGAAGTTTTAGAACATATCAAAATATCTCTTAACTGTGTTTTGGAAGGTCACCCTCAAAAATTGATTGTACGCTATTTTTAGGGGCAAATTAACCCTCTTTTCCAAAGGAAGTACCCACAAAACTTGGTATCAAACACAAACAACTGCAAACAGTCTTCAATCTAGTTTCCAAACCTCCAATTTTCATAATCTTATTCCATGGTATGGTCTCTATGTGCCCTAACTCTAAAACCCTTGGTTTTAAGTAATTTACATGAGGGTTTATTGGTTTTGATGGTCCTGGACATTTTATCCACTACCCATTTCTTCAAACACCTTGGGATATGTCTATATATGTTTGTCAAATCATTAGGTAAGTGTTACCATTGATATTTTATCAATTTCCCGTTAAGGTTCCTTATTTCTACATAGAAAAACACTTCAAATCCTCTCAAAACCCTACTCTATAAACCATGCAATCACTCCCCTTTGCATTGGAATCCATCATGAATATGTAAAGGAAGAAATAGGGTCATTCCACCCAAAATACAGTGATCACAGAGGGTGGAATGACCTAGTTTTCCATCTCTGCCCTCAAAACCTTGTTATGACAGTCAAGGGGCAGTTTTTAGAAAAATGAAGATATCAAACTCAAAACACAATGAAAAAAAGTCTAAGTGGATTCAAAAGAAAGGTGACAAGATTATATAATAGCCCATATGCATTAGGAGCCTTGACAGTGCCGTACAAGTGAATGGTATGGACTGTAACAGTAAAAAAGGTAGGAAAAACATGGTTACAACAAGTAAAACTGAGTTTTCATTCACAAAATATTTTTCCAAATTCATGTCCCCTCTTCCTTCATCATTGGAGAGTGTTAATACATCAATTCAAACTATTTTCAACTAATGCAACCAACTTCTTGGTGAGAGATTCATTGGTTTTCCCTATTACAAGCATTTTATCACTTAATGGCAATGTTACAACTTTAAGGCAACTTTACATAATTTGTCATTTCTCTACATTACACCCCTCCCAAAGACTTAAATACATGGCAAAATGGTATTGTTGACCTTATTTAAAAAAAATGACGTTAGAAAACCAAAATGGACTCAAAACTCTTTGAAGACTAGACCTTGTATCCTGATGTAACTTCAATAGTTCAAATTTGCCACTAAGGGTTGGGGTGGTCCTGTACCAATAAACTACAAGAAGGGGATAAAGTTATGGTGTTGGATCCATTTGATGGTGTTGCTATGGGCATTGGGCAGATTCAGTCACTATCTATGGTACATTGAGTCAAATTGAAAGGAACATGAGATTAAAATGTAAATATTTTAAAGGTCACAAGTAACATACCCCTTGCTTATGAAGACAAAATAGATGGAGTTGTCCATCTGAAAGAGAAAGAAGGGACCTTCACATGATGGCCACTAAAATATTTGAAAAAAATGACATAGTTGATGTTTATCATGTACTAGTTGTTAGACAGGTTGGTCCACTACTTTATGCAATAGTTTGAATGTGTTGTTCAAGGATCTTAGTGTTTTTGGTTTATTTTGGAGTTGTATAAGTAAAAAACCTATGATAATCTACAGATGAAAGTCTAAATTTTGTATACTTATGGGTGACTGTTCTATAATAGAGAGATAATGAGTGCATAGTGGTAAGATGTTCATGGTGAGTGGAAATGGTCAATGGTTCCTAGGGATATAGGCATAGTAAGCATGGTTTCAGTGGTATGAGCAAAGGAACATAGGATTGCAGTGTTAGCATTAAAAGACAAGTATATGAAAGTTGTAGGGCAATCATCTAGAAAGCAAGTATGCACAATTCAGTCACCACAATGAGCGAAGACCAAGGACACTAAATATGACTGCCTACCAAGTGTCCAATGTAATAGAGGTAGGGTAAGCGAACGGTTTAGACTCAAAAAGAGGCTTTTGAAGATGCATTACTGAAGGAAGAATTTGATTCTATGCCCTAAGAGGACCAGATATCTTCAAACTCAATAAACACATGTCCCATAAGCAATGTTGATGACAGTACAAGACACAAGAATACAGTGATGTTTCATTAAAGAAGCCTGATCTAGTCCATGTTTCACATTATGAATATCCTATCACAGACCTGACAACATATGATAGTGCATTTCCTTTGGTTGCAGTCAAGAAGGACAAGTGCTAGATTGATGGGGCATATTAGATGACCTATGGCAGTAGTTAGGCTAGTTGAGAATTAGTTACTAACAGTTCACTTTTTGGCAAAGCACTATAAACTTAGAGACGTTTCAACTTTCTTGTCATTTCTGTGCATTGTAACTCAGATTTTTAGTCTTGTGACTGAAAATAAACATTGTAATACTCTATTTCTAAGCATTTTTCAAGCAAGATAGATATTTCAGACTTGTGCAAGCTATAAGAACACCTTTCTTTTAATAAAGTTCAGATGTTTTTCCTTCTCAATGGTTGTCTTTATATTGTGTGCAATTGATGATTGATGTGTATTTCTGTGTTTTATGTTTAAATCCTCAAATATGAGTCAATTAAAATGACTAAATATACTACTAATTGATGTTAATTAATAATTAAATTGACTAAATATACTACCAATTGATAGAAATAAGTGAATAATGAATAAATATGACTAAATATACTACCAATTGATAGAAATCAATGAACAATAAATAAATATGACTAAATATACTACCAACTGACAGAAATCAGTGAATAGTGAATAAATATGACTAAATATATGACCAGTGTTAAATCAGTGAATAAAAATGACTAAATATACTACCAAATTGATCAAAATAATGATTAAAATTAATGACTAAATACACTACCAATGGACATAAATCAGTGAATAAAAATGACTAAATAAGTGACCAGTTAACAACAATCAATGACTAAATTAATGAATAAATATATCAGTGAAAAAAATGACTAAATAAGTGACCAGATTATAGCAATCAATGACTAAATATACTACCAAATCGATCAATTGAAACAACCAATAAATGACTAAAAATGGTTTAGTCATCATTTTGGTAGCGTTATAAATGACTGGCAATAAACTGCTAATGGTCACGTGACCATGTTTGGTCATTTATAAGCATTTTTTAGTAGTTTTTTCAGTCATATATTGTGGTTTCTCTACTAGTGTCTATTTCACTACTCTACTTTTACATGGGAACATGATCTCTCTTCTTCTATTCTTATCGCCTTCACAAAATCACAATCTTTCACATTTTACACACACACCTTTTTATTGACATCATTCATTGTCCAAACATTGAATTTGATCTCATATATATATCTGCAACCCTTAAAATCTTTACATTAGGTCGACATACAGAGATGAAGCATATTGTTAATAAACTTGTAGTTTGTTGGCCAAATCTACTTACCAAAATGCATAGCTCACCCAAATAACATTTGAAATACCTTCTCATGTGTCAGCCTCAACTATACCACCCCTCAGGATTAAGTTCTAAACAATAGAACTTACCGTATACAAATTAAACTTATCATGTTGGCCTCAAACATAGACTATTACTGACTCAGTCTATCTGTTAGACTACATATTTCACTATGGATCACAATACTTGCTCAAAATCACATCAGAGACTCCGTAGACATCATAGATCATAACTCCAAAACCGCAAAGTAAAATATCCTTTTGCGATAAAATGCGGATCACAAGAACACATGCCCTGTCACAGTCAAGTTCTACCAAACCACGTAGTGATACTTAGGCACTCACAACTATCTTCCTAGTGGATCTCAGAACCTATAACTCTAGATTTAGACACATCATACAAGTGTTTACAACACTTCAAAACTGCATAACAAGATATGCAACTCTGGAGGAATGCAAACCAAATCAACTGAGTGTTCTGCTCTAAATAGCACTGTATTCTACTCTGTCAGACTTAGGTTGTTTGAAGATATGCTTCTGGTACTTATCAAGAGACAAAATCTTGGATATAAGATCATCTAAGGACTGTAAATAACATACTAGAACCACATGATCTGATCTTCTACTATAGGCCAATGCTAGCTATTACACTGTCTCCTTGTCGATGTCTCTTGTATACTGCCAACACTTAACTGAAATGACTAAGTCTTCTTCACCAGACCAAAATCTTTGTCCCAATCTTATTCCTTTTCTTGTTTCCATAAATGACAACACCTTCAAACATCAAGCTCAATCAAATTGCCAACAAAGGTTGTCTACAATATTCTTTCATATTGCAAGAAGAATTAAATTTATCATTACCATCAAGAACTCTTTGAAGACACAATTTGTTTAATTTATGACCAATCAGAAATTTCATCTCAACAAATGTTGTTTCTTCATCTATCTTTTTCTTCTTATTCATAATTACTCTTCTGCAAATTCTCCCATTCCACAAGGAAGAAAATTTAAGAAATGTCTTTTAGCTACCTCATTATTTTGCAGGCGGGCAATGAATATATACTTTTCAAAAATCAAAGCATATTGTTGATAATAAGCCAAATTCGTTCACTTCATACTATAGAAAAATCTAGTGGCTAATTTGACATGATTCTTAGAGTTGGAAATTTCTCATATTAATGCTTAGTAATCTATATATGGCTCTCTCGAGGAAGTGGGTGGTATCATTGGCTACGAGCCTATTGATGATAGTTCAGGCCTTGATGATGTTTAGGAAAAATTGGATGATAAAGAGTCCCCTCCTACTAGTTTTTCTTTAGTTGCTTAGTGATTTTATTTTTTTGGCTTGGACATTTGATATTTGTCATCTTTGTTTCTATACTATGTCTCACATAGACTTTGTGGGTGTGCCTCTCTACCACCCATTTTTTAATATTATACTATTATCTTTTTAATGTTTAAAAAGTAATAAATACAATATTCATAAAAAATCAACAGAGTCTATTCCTTTAAAAGGAACAAATTTATTACAATACTTTTGAATAGGATTATTGACTTTTTCCAAGTTACAATTAATTATTTTATACAAATTCTACTATAAACTTGCAACTTTTGACAAAACTCTTATTTTTATAAGTAATAATTATTTATATAATCTTTTAAATCTGTAAATAGTAAAATGTATACCTTTTCTTAAAATTAAAATCATAAAAAGAAATTTAACGTCAAATTAACCTCTAAAACACCTTGAATGTAATCCTTGATAGATTTAAACAGATTTTATTCTTTTTTCAACATGGAACATTATTGATACATTACCAAACCAACAATGAACAAACTAAAAATATACAATAGCTTTAAGAACGTAAGCGACAAGAAGAAAATCAAATTGAAAATTAAATAAGAGAATTAAAATGCAAAATAAAGCATGGAGATATTTCCTTCTTGCATTTAGTTTCTATAGAAACTCTTAATAAAACTAAGAAAAATGAACAACAAAAGAAATACAATATAACATTATTCAAGAGAGGATTGTTGTATATTAATTTAACAAAGGATGATTACAATATATATAGCCTTAAGAGGCATAATCATTTTTTACAAACTTGGATATAAAATTGACAACAAATTGATTTATTTATAAACATGTAACCACTAAACTTGGACATTGTTAAGGTTCATACTGTAACAAACTTCCACAACTAAAACTCTTATTGACAACACTAAAGATAACTACCACCACACACGCTCATTCAATTATTCATTACTCTAACACTCTACCTTAATGAAGAAGTGATTTTTCTTGGATAGTGCTAGCATACCCATATTACAAACTTTCTCTTTCATTCCTTTATCCAAGAACCCACTAAACTATCAAATGAACACATCACTATCACACCCCATTTTTGAACTCCTTGCATGTTTGAACTAATTTCAATTTTTTCTTGAATATTTGTGTGAAACTTAAATAATTTGATAATTTTTTCATAATATCTGGACTACTTTATTTTATGAAAGTCAAACAATTTGACTTGACCTTGAAAGATGATTTGAAAAGTTAATATTCTTGTATTCACAAAAATTTAATTATTTGTTGATCGTCAAGTATTTATGTGATTTTTAACTTCTTCTAGAAAAATGTTAGGATGATATGATAGAAAGGTTATACATTTTCTTTATAAATGTGTTGCCTAAATTTATTCATCAATTCTATTCATGACTTGCAGAATATTATTATTTTATGATTTATCATTATAATATATCGGACTAACTACCTTGTCATTAGAATGAGGTGAACTCAAGATAAGTTATTCCCCCTCTCGGTTGAGGAGGGAGAGTATCATCAAGGAGAGGTTTGCAGATCAAGAGAAAACAACACTTTGTACCATGATGTCGAGAACTAAATAAGCAAACACCAATGGTTTGAATTGTTATGCCTTGTGTCAATTAGTCATCTGAGTCCAGTTGCACTATGTCATAATGCATTAATAAGTATTCTCTTAAGTCTTTGATTTCCTATTTTGTTAATGACAAGTAACCTCATCGACATTTTAAGATAACACTATTTCTTGAATGGTTTTGATATTGATTTAAAAGTCTATATGACTCTTCCAACTCACCTTTCCATTTCCATGTAAGAGCTCTTCTCCATACAAAGAGCTCACACATGTGATTCCCAAAAGAGCACATGTGTCACATGTCTCCACATCCTCCCATAAACTTGAATTTTTAATTCATTGACATGTCATTTTCCACCTCTTCCCAAGATGAATTTTTAATTCATCTTTAATTCTCCTCATCCTTTTCAAGGTGAATTTAAAATTCACTTTTAATATCAACCCTCCATCTTTTTTGATGAGATCTCTACCTTTGATCTCATCCTCTCATCTCAACCCTTGATTCCAACTTTCAATCTCAACTGTTGGATCAAGATCCTCTCCAATTTTCCTATAAATACAAGGCCAACCCAAGCCATTTTCATAACTTCCTCATCCTATCATAACTATGCCCAAATTTCTATCAAATCTTCTCATCATGCCATCATAATGCCAAAATCATTCTAGCATCTCTATCCATATCAATTCTCCATCCAAATTCTTATCCAATCCCTCTCAAATATGTTGATGGTTTTTGTCATTGATGTCAAAAATGTAGTTTGTCATTGGTTGTAGTGATGGTATGCATTGTAGTAGTGATGACACAAACATCCAGTGATGGTAATGCCTTTTGCCTTGTAGTAGTGATGACACAAAGACACAAACTCCAAAGGCACAATGTAGATTGTTGATACAAATCTATATTTCATTGTAGTTCACTATAGTAATGCCTTTGCACAGTACATGTCATGTCTTGTACAATGATCTCATGTCATCTTTTTTCTAGTAACTCATGTCATGTCTCTTACAGTGATCTCAGGATGTATTCATTCTTATGACAGAGTTGAGAGTTGAGGTCTGTAACTGATGATAAAATGGTGTTAGTTTTCTTCTTGAGAAGACATACAGTTAGCAGGTATAAAGTTAGTCATCTATGGAAGCCTTAAAATAGGATATGACAAACAAGATATGAAATCCATCAAAGTTTAAAGGAAAGACACTCTTCTCAAGGTATTGTAGTTGCAAGTGCCCTTGTAGACATGTATGCAAAATGTAGTAGAATTGTCAAGGCAATTGAAAATTTATTGACAAAATGCCTCAAAGAAATGTGGTCAGGATGAGGGTTTCTTTTTAATGGCTTGATTAGGGTTTATGAAAATTTTAAGAACCTAACCTAAAGGTCCTACATCTAAAACCCTAAAAATAATGTATAAACCCTAAGTGTTCAATAGAACTTAAGTGTTAAAAAGGACTATCAATGGGCTCCTTTTGGTTCTATTTGCTTGGTGACTTGGTATTACCGGTTAGGGCTCACTTCAGTGATGAATTGAGCCATAATTTCCATTGGGAAAATGGTCCCCCTTACCTATGGTGATCAGCTAAGCCAACATAGGAAAGGTGTTCGAAGCGGTAAAAACATATCAATGGTCTATATTTGATATTTGCTGGACACGAAAGGTAAGATTGAGGGCTATTATTTAAACTCTTTTTAAATCCCAACAGCCACCATGTGAGCTTGGAACTTGATGGGAATTTGGATATCGATGCCCTAACTGCAGGTTTGCAGTTCCATAACTAATTTCAAATCGAGCGAAGGAGATTTTTTTGATTGAATATATTAAGCATCCTTAAGAATGAAGGTTGGTTGTTGAAGATGTGATTTTAGAAGACCTTACTCTTAGTTCTTTCATGTTGGTGAAGTTGATGCACATAGAAAGTTTTTTTATATAGCAATTTATGAGCTAATGTCTCATATCAGTAATGTGTGTATTGCATATCTTTTTCCAGAGGGTCATTGATGTCTATAATTTTCATTGATGTTATGTTGTGAGAAGGTGATGTGTATGGATGTCAGTGTGTGAGAAGATGATGTGTATGTAGTTTATGCAAGTACTTTGTTTGAAGGTTAATTTTGTATGATGTTGTTAATCTTTGATAGGGGGTTTGTATGCAAAAGAGTCATCAAGTGTTTGTGATTAGTTCATTGATATAGATAAGTCAATATGTTTACAAGAGTGTTTTGAATCCCTTTCATTGATCTTAGACATATCAATTTGGTCTTGCTTTATATGCAGTTTTTGTAAAGGCAGTGTAGCAGATTTATATGAGGAGTTATAAGGGGTGAAGTTGAATTGATTTGAAGGTTGGGGCATATTGAAAACAAATTAGTACTCTATACTATTGTTTCTTTTATTTTCTCACTAGATTTGGTGCTCCTAAATTGGAGTTGGTACTCCTAAAATTGTATTCAGTGAGAATTTGGGTCAATGAGACAATAATGAAATGTGTGGAGAGGATTCTATAGTGGTTTTTCCCTTTTAGGGTTTCCACTTTAAAACTTGTGTTATGTGTCTCTTCCTGATGATTTGTCACTTTGTGTTTAGCATGTCATCTTTGATAGTTTATTATGCTTTGTTTAACATGTCTATATGATACACTCAACATCCAGTTTATATGATGTTTGAAGTGTTTTAGAATGGATTTCTATGCATCATAAACAAGTGAGTTCATAACTCAAAAATTTGGTTCCTCATTAGATCATTGATTCACCACCCCCCTCTCAGTGGTCCTCTATTCCAACAAGTGGTATCAGAGCCAAGTTCCTTACACAAGTTTAATCAACTTAGGAGATCCTAGTAGTGGAATACTTATCATGGCTAATAAGGAGGGATACTCTACTTCCAAAGCACCTCTCTTTGATGGATCTAGTTTTTCCTTTTAGAAATTTATAATGGAGTCTTACTTATCATCTCTAGGATATAATGTTTGGGCAGCAGTAGAGAAAGAGTACACTGCAACTACAACACCTTCCACTGCAGATGAAAAAAGGGCCTATGAGTGCAATGAAAAGGCCAAAAATGTCATTTGTTGTGGCTTGACAAATGATATCCTAGTCAAGATTATGGATTGTAAATCTACAAAGGCTGTTTGGGATAAACTGTTGGGAATTAAGGTGTCTCAACCTTGGTAATTCCTTGTATTATTTCATTGTATTTATTTATTTATTGCCTATTGTATAATTTGGATTCAAATCCTATGTTGTCATATTGTGGAAGTTGGCACGGTGATGTGTCATCCTACATGGCATATGACCACATGTAATTTTGTCCTCACATGAGGAGATAGGCGTCCCACTTAGTGGTAGGAATATTTTACCATGTGTCAGTATCTTGGATGTTGTGTAAGGGAATGTTGACCATAACGGTCATGACAAATTCCTATGATGAAGTTATGACATGTAAGAGTCGGAAATAGAAGCTTGTAAGATAGGTGAAGACATGTGTCGAGAAGCATCTTTGAAAAAGGCATCTTTGGGCGCCCCAAGGTAGACTATGACATGTTGTAAGAGAATATGCTATTTATAGCCTGTGTATGACAGATTCTATGATGGTCGTAAGAGTCGTAAGAGCATCTATCATAGCCCATTTTAGAAATAGGGGACCTCTTTGGGATGGGGTGTGTGGACAAGTGTCAGATACATCTTACAATGTTGACCAAGTGTCCATAGGCATGCGTTTTGGGCCATGAGGCCAAGTTGGACGCCCATTCCAAGATAGAGGCTATCTTGTCTTGTATTTTCTATATAAACATGTGCTTTAAGGAGTTGTATTATGTGATTGATAAGTACTGTTATGCTACCGGCTTAACTCTAGACACGAGTGTCAAAGACTATTAAGAACTTGCATTGCAAGTGTATTGTAAACCATATTCAATTTTTATAATACATTGTGCAAGTTTTCAAGTGTGGGGTTTTTCACCCGATAAGGGTTTTCCCCGTGTTATATCTTGTCTCTCTTCTTCTGTCTTCTTTCTTGTTCTATGTGTATTGCTGCAATATCTCTGTTCTATGTTTCATGTTGCTGTAATTGTAAAGATTAAATTGAATTTGCATCGCCCTCCCCTCATTAGATTAGTGTAGGAAGCGATTTTTACACACCTAGCTTCCTTTCAGTTGGTATCAGAGCTTGATCACATTTGGTCCTAGTTGTTGGGTAGGGGTTTTTTGAGCTGATCTTAAGTTGAGTGGGAGTCTGTATAGAGTATTCTAAATCTTATTGTAGAGAGGAGATGGAAAGCACATCAGGAAGGCTAGAGGTGGAAAAATTCAATGGCACTAATTTCGAGCTGTGGAAGCTCAAGATGGAAGACATGCTTGTTGATCAAGACCTATGGGAAACTATTGATGGCACAAAACCTATGGCAATGTCACAACCTGATTGGAAGGCTAAGGGTCTCATAAGACGTAGTCTTGTTGATTCTGTCTTGTTAAATGTCCATGAGGAGAAAACTACAAACTTTCTTTGGAAGAAGTTGGGAGATGTGTATCAAGCCAAATCCCTGGTTAACAAACTTTTTCTGAGAAAGAAGTTATATTCTCTTTGAATGGAGGATAGAGGATCTATTGCAGATCATATGAATGCTTTCAACATGTTGGTTGCACAATTGACATCCATTGGTGTGAGGATGAGGAGGAGGATCACTGTATGACCTTGCTTTGTTCTTTGTTGGACTTGTGGGATCATCTTGTCAAGGCTATTGGAAGCACCACATCCACATTCAAAATGGATGAAGTGGTTTCTTCATTGTTGTCTGAAGAGATGCAGAGAAAATCTTCTGAGGCAGCTAAAGAGGCTCTTACAGTTTGTGGAAGACCCAAGGAGAAAGGGAAAAAGAAGGACAAGAAAGATGAGAAGGGTAGATCCAAATCTAGTGGGAGATCCAAATCTCCTGGAAAGTCCAAGGCTCTCTATTGGAACTGTGGAAAAACTGGGCATTTCTGAAAGGAATACAAAGAGGAAAAGAAAAAGAAGAAGAAGAACCCAGATTTAGATTCTGACAAGTCACAAGATGATGGTGATGCTTTCATCGCAGACCTAGAAACCCATGCATCTGATGATGTGTGGATGATTGATTCTGGTGCATCATTCCACATGACCTCACATCGAGACTAGTTTACTAAGTATGAGGAGTTCGATGGTAGAAGGGTGTACTTGGGTGATGACTCTTATCTGAAGATTGTTGGTCGTGGAAGAGTCTCTATCTGATTCCCTGATGGATGAGTGAAAGGGACCTCTAGGGTTATGCACATCCCAGGCTTAGTATGGAACCTACTTTTTGTAAGTATGTTAAATGATGTAGGTGTGCAGGTTGTCTTTTCGAAAGAAGGATGCAAGATGACTAGAGAAGCTGTGGTGCTTGCTAAGAGTATGAGGAGAGGTACTTTGTTTCAACTAGAGGCATGCATTTTGCAATGCAATAGTTCTTCTGACTCAAGGAAGAGTGCAGCAGTCACTTCATCCCCACCATCTGAACCAGCAGTGAAGAAATCTGTTGTATCTAGTCCTAATGGTTGTATTCATGCTTTGGAAGTTAAGATTCCTGTTGAAAAGACAATGTTATGGCATAAGAGATTTGGCCACATTGGTGAGAAGGGTCTTAGAACCCTGAAAAATAAAAACCTCGTTGAGGGGTTAGATGATTGTAATCTTGAGTTTGACTTTTGTGAACATTTCATATATGGAAAATAAAACCGTGTTTAGCTTTATTTGAGTTCTCATAAGTCTTCTGGTGTGTTGGACCTTGTTCATTATGATGTATTTGGTCCTGTTAATGTTCGTTCATTATCAAAATCTATATATTTTGTATCTTTCATAGATGACTGCAGTAGAAGGACATGGATTTATTTTCTCAGAAGAAACTATGAAGTCTATAGTACGTTTAAGGAGTTTAAAGCCTTTGCTGAAAATTAGACTGGTAAAAGGATTAAATGCTTGAGAACTGACAACGGTGGTGAGTTCTGTTCTACAAAATTCAATAAATATTGCAAGGAGCTTGGGATTGAAAGACATAAGACAACTCCTTATACCCCGCAAAAAAATGGAGTTGCAGAGAGGATGAACGTGACACTAATGGAGAAGGCTAGGAGTATGCTTAGTGGAGCTAACCTAGAACAAAAGCTTTGGGCTGAAGCTGTTGCCACTGCTTGCTATCTAGTAAACAAATCTCCTACATCAGCTCTTGTTGGTAAGACACCCATGGAGGTGTGGTTTGGTAGAAAGCCTTCAATAACGCATCTTCGTGTTTTTGGTTGTGAGGCATATGCACATGTGCCTAGGGAGAAGCGATCAAAATTGGAGAACAAGGCTGTTAAGTGTATCTTCATTGGCTATGGTGTCGATGTGAAAGGATACAAGCTTTAGGATCCTGTGGCTGAAAAAGTGTTGTAAAGAAGAAGTGTCATCTTCAGAGAGCTAACACCTTCTTCCACTATTTTACAGCCAAAAGAAAAAGAAAAGAAAGAGGATGTTGTTCAGTTTCCTTTTACCCCTAAGAAGACTGAATAGAAAGACAATGTTGGACCTGAAAATGAGGAGAGCTCTAGCAGCTCTGAAAGTTTAGAAGATGAAGTAGAACCTCCACATCGACCTTTGAGGAGGTAAAGATGAATGAGGAAGTAGCCTGAGAGGTTTGGTTATACATTCCTTGATTCCAGTTGTGCTTTTGCTTTTCTTACTAATAGTGATGAACCTAGAACTGTGTCAAAGGCTATGGATATGAAAGATGTGTTGCCAAGAGACACTGCTAGACATGATATATGTTGTCATTGATGGAAACTAAGATCATTTGCATAACACAATTTGTTTATATCGAAAGTCAGATTTAGAACTTGTCTAAGTTTGGTCAGTTAGGAATAGAGCAACAACAGGGTCTGGCATTTTGTTCTGGATCTATCCGATGGGAAGTTATGATGAGTTGCAGATCTAAGGAAGTCATATGCATTATCAAGATAGTCTAACTCTAGATTTTTGTCCTTCGGTGATGAAGGACTCAAAAGATATTAGCCTCTGAGTATCAAGTTCTAGTTTGTCAGAGCAGACAGAAGAAGCACAAGCCGACCTTGCAGAAGATCTTGATTCCAGATGTATGGAAGTTATTTGTTGGACAAATGATAATGATCAATGACAGTGGCTGACATGATTAATGATTTTCAAGAGCAAGTTTTGGTCCGCACCTTAAGTTATACATAGATCTAGCTAACAGAGCAGAGCATTCATAAAAGTTCTAAGTGTTGTTGAAGCCGACTGATAGAATGATTGTAGATCATATTGCGGATATATATAGCCGATAAAATTGGATGACTTAGTGTGTGTGGTTTATGCAAATAAGGTGAATGTGAGAAGAGAAGAAATCCAAAGTGTGAATGAAGGCAGAATAGTAAGAAGAGTAGAGCAAAGATGAAATGTGTAAGATCAGTTTTTGTACTTAACCAAAACTGAAATTCTTGCATAAGTAGATGCTATTAATCAGTTCAAATCTCTATCATTCTCTTGTAATGTTTCCATAGGCAATGAGCCTCCATTTGAGCAGTGATATTGAATGTATGTACATTCCCATTTGTAAAAATACTTTTAACATGGTATTAATATTTATGGGTTAACCCCCACTGTGGTTTTTCCCTTAACTGGGTTTCCACGTCAAAATCTTGGTGTCGAATGTGTCATCTATGTTTTCTATTCATATTTTATTGATTGGTGCTGACATGTTTATATCATTAAATTAATTATAACTGAAAAGGAAGATTGAGAGAGAAAAGATTGTAAAAGTGTGACAACTGATTCACCCCCCTCTCAGTTGTCCAGTCCTAAACCAACAATTGGTATCAGAGTGAGGTTCCTCTGGAAAAGTTTAACAGCTTAAGGAAGATCTGGGAAGACAGTAAAAATGGATGAATACAATTTTCAAGGACAACTAAATCTCACCCTAGATGATCTTGAGCAGTCCAAGGTAGAAGTCCAAGAACTACAAGATAATCTCAAAAAGGTTGAAGACTTCATTGAAATCTTAAAAGAAAAGTTGAGAAAATCTAATGCGAAAGGAAAGGAGCAACCTCTTCAATTGGAAGACAAGGCCCTAAAAGAAAAGACAAAAGAATGTGAAAAGTTAGTTAAATAAGTTGTCCTAAAACATGAATTGGAAACTGGGGTGATGAGACTGACCAGGAAAATTGAAGATAGGAAGAAAACTGAAGAAGAGATGAAGCAAAATCTGAAAGAGAGGACTGAAGAATGCTGTAAAATGGATGGAATAGCTGGTCTCCTAGAATCTAATCTACAAGAAAGCAAAAACAATGAGAGAGAACTTGAGAGATAGATTATCACTCTCAGACATGACCTAGAAATTACAAATGAGTATAAGGAGAAGTTCAAAATAAGCTATGCTAAACTTGAAGCATTAATTGAAGAATAGAAAAAGGACAATGACAAGTGTAATCTTAGATATGAGAAAGGTGGAAGCTCTGGATCTGGACAAATAAATTTTCAACCAAGGAATAAATGGAACATAACTAGAAAACCTTCAGTAAGACAGCCTAATGCTCAAAGATATCCATCATTTAATGGAAATTATTTCAATTTCAATAAATTTGGTCATAGAGCTATTCAGTGCAGAAGTAGAGAAAATCAAAATGGTCCATCCTTATCTGGTCAATTCTTCAAATGCAAGAAGTATGGTCACAAATCCAATGAATGTAGAAGTATGATAATGAACAACTCAAATGGAAATTCTTTCAATGGCTACTGATTTGCTTGCAATGGATTTGGACACATGGCTAATCAGTGTAGGTCAAGATGAAATCAAGTATGCTTTAACTGCAATAAATCTGGTCATGTTGCAAGATTCTGCAGAAATAGGAACAATGGAAGAAGAGGTCTAGTAAACAAAAAACCAGGTGAGCAGAGACAAGACAGAGGCAAAAGGAAAATTGATGTGAATGAGATGCATAGTGAAATGAACAAGATTTAGACAAAGAAAGATACAATAAACAATAGTGATGGGTCCACACCGGAATCCAGTGTTGACAATTCCTCCAGGAATTAAGTCAGAAACTCTAGCTTAGGGGGAGCTACATTGAACATCAAATTTCCCCAATTAGTAAGTGGGTGCCTGAGCTAGGCACAATAAAAGAGAATATTCTGAATTGATTCAGAACCTTTGGAAGGATTTCTAGAAGAAAAAATGTTGATATGAAATCTTATGGAGTGATTCATGAAGATCTGTCAAAAATAATGTAACTGGATACAATTAGGGCAACACATTTATTACAAAGGCAAATTAGGTGATGCAAAGCTTTAAAAGGTCACTTGGTCACTCATTTGAATCACCTTGCTTTTGAAGAAAAAAAGAAGAAGAGTATTTGAGCTACAAATCCAGAGATTGAGGCAAAGAGCGAATTCAACCGACAATTGATCAACCCCAACCCCGCGAAAGAAAAAGGTACCTCTCTATAAAGCTTTGAATCTAAAATCTATTGAGATGGCTACTGCTCATGTTGTTGACATTATTGAAAGGACTCAACCAAAATTTAAGAAGCATCCTCACAAATCTATTGAAGTCAACCCGCTAGGTGCTTTTTCAAGTGTTCCGTATGGTGTGTTGCATGTAGATGACATTAGGGTTTATATTCATGCAAATATAGATGAGTTTGGAGATTCAAGGTATGTAGACTTATTTGAGAAACAACTCATGGATGAAAATCATGAACTTAAACCTAAGTATAAGGCCCTACAGGATAAACACTTTATTCAGATTATGGGGTTTCCAACATTTGATGAGGATGAATGGGTCCGATACATCCTGAGTCGGATGCATGATGAATTCATTTGGTTGTTAAAACCATTCAAGATTACCAGGGATACTATTAGAAATGTAACTAGTTTAAACTCAACTGGAGGATTGCCCATGCTGAAAGTCGTGAAAAACCAGATTGATGCTACCAGAGCTAAGTTTGACAGAAGGGCAATGACCATTAACGATATTATAGAACCAGATGTCAAATTTGCGTCCATGGTGATTGGGTACAAGATTTACCACTCAAACAGAGAAAATTCTATTTTTGGAATAGCCAAATATGCTGTATATAAGATGCTAAAGGAAAATGTTGATTATGACTTGTGTGAACTACTATAGAATCAATTGATTGAAAATTTGAACAAGATCAAGAAAGATAAGAAAAACACTTTCAAGTATGGTATATTGATTCTATATCTATTCTTTTACTTTATTAATGAGGTACGTAGGGTAAAAGGTGTACACTGGACTAAGGATGAGCTAGTTGCCATTCAAATCAGAAATCATCTTCGCAGCATTGGTGATTTCAAAGCTCAGAAAACTACAATATGGGGTTACTTCAAGAATTTTCAAAGTATGATGCACTCAAGGGAAAGAATTCCTAATTCAATTGTTGACAAGAACAAGAATGAAATATGCTTCATGGTTGATATTGAAATACTTTTAACAAGGTATTAATATTTGTGGGTTAACTCCCACCGTAGTTTTTCCCTTAACTGGGTTTCCACATCAAAATCTTGGTGTCGAATGTGTTATCTATGTTTTCTATTCATATGTTATTGATTGATGTTGAAATGTTTATATCATTAAATTGATTATAACTGAAAAGGAAGATTGAGAGAGAAAAGATCGTAAAAGTGTGACAACTAATTCACCCCCCCTCTCAGTTGTCCAGTCCTAAACCAATAAGATGCAGGTTCCTAGAAGGAGGCCATGGAGGATGAGATGGCTTCCTTGGAAAATAATCAAACTTGGGACTTGGTACCTTTGCCTCTTAGACAGAAACCCATTGGATGCAAATGGGTGTTCAAGAAGAAATTTGTTGTAGATGGCAGTGTTGAGAAGTATAAGGCTAGATTGGTTGCGAAGGGGTATTCACAAGTGGAGGGTATAGATTATGGTGAGATCTTCTCTCCTGTTGTAAAGCTGAAATCCATTTGATTCTTGTTGTCTCTTGCAACAACTTATGACTTAGAGGTGGAGCAGATGGATGTGAAGATAGATTTCCTTCATGGTGATTTAGAGGAAGAGATTTACATGTCACAACCAGAGCATTACATGGTGAAAGGTAAAGAAAATTTGGTTGGCAAGTTAAATAAGTCTTTGTATGGATTGAATCAGTCTCCTAGGATGTGGTACTTGAAGTTTGATGCCTTTGTGTTGTCAATTAGATTTGTGAGATCGAAATCGGATCACTGTGTGTATTATAAGTATGACGGTGATCGTATTCTCATTGTTGCATTATATGTTGATGATATGTTTCTTATTGGGAAGGGTAAGAATATGATTTTTTATTTTAAGTCTCATTTGGAAGGATAGTTTGAAATGAAAGATTTAGGGGTAGCCAGATATATTCTTGGAATAGAAATCAAAAGAGACAAAACTAATAGAAAACTTTCGTTAAGCCAGAGTGAGTATGTGAAGACCGTGTTGGATAGGTTCAGCATGGCAGATTGTAGACCATTGTGTGTTCCTATTTCTTTGGGGATAAAGTTATCTATTAGTGATTGTCAAAATCTCCTAGTTGTTGCAAGTATGAGGTTAAGTAGTGTTGTCAATGATGTCAACATACTCATATTGCATTGGTAAGAAGGTTTGGATGAGCTGTGTGTTGAGGATATTGAGAAAAGTAGTCTCAATCAGGGACAGTGAAGAATAGTGATAAGAAGAAGGCAAATGTACTCAATAGGTTGAGGATCAGAGGATGTGGATTAAAGAGTTTGTAGATATGAGTCTTGAGATGATCCAGTTAAGATTTCAGAGGTCCGCATGAAGATATGAAAAAGTTGTGATTGGTCAAGTAGAACCAGTTCCGGGAGATGCTCCGGAGGAACAGAGTGTCACAAAAAGGTCCAGTGAGATCCAAAGGTGCATTATCAGACTCTGCAGATTGGAAGGAGTGTTTGGGATGTCCTTGTGATGTTGCATCTCGGTTTGTACAAAGTTTGGAGGTCCGGAAGAACCTTTTTCAGTTTGACAGTCGCGACAGACTATGTTCTTGAAGTTCTGGATGAAGAGGAGAAGAGATTCCAGTGAGTAGAGGAAGTGCGGATGTACCTGGTTAATCAGGAAAGCTTGTGAAGGTTCTTGGATCATGTTGAGGTTATGTTGTCGGTCCGCATTGGTGGTAGAGCCCAGAATTGAAGATATTCTTCCGGATGAAGTTCTTGTTCAGACTAGCCGACCAGATGAGTTGTTCATCTTGCAAATGTTCTTGTGGTGGCTGACCAGATGTATTAATCATCTTGCGAATGTCCTTATGGTTGATTGCCAACTTAGATGATTGTTCCTAAGTTGATGTCTTGTATAAATAAAGGTTTGTGAGTTCATTTGAAAGTGTGTTGAGTAGCGGATGAGTGTGGTATAGCGAAAGAGTGAAGGGTAGAGTAGAAGTACCTCAGGCTTAAATGGAACTGATCCAGACATGGTAAAGATGTCAATCTCTAGTTCAAGTTTGTGATTCTTATCACTTTGTAGATAATGTGTCTCTTGTAGGCAGTGTGCCTCTTTGTGAGCAGTGTGCTCAGGCAGTGAGCCCTAATTGGCATGTGCCATTCATTTTTCTTATTCTTCTAACAGAGAATAATCCTTGGGTTAATCACCCCATGGTTTTTACCTTAACCGGGTTTTCTACATCAAAATCTTGGTGTCCAATGTGTTGATGTTTATCTGCTCCTGTGTTTCTGCATTACGTTTTCATGGATGGTTAATTGATATGCTATTAACTAACAAAGAAGAATCAAGCGTTTGAAGTAGAAGCAAGTTTCTGTACAACTGATTCACCCCCCCTCTCAGTTGTGTGCCCTAGATCTAACAATTGGTATTAGAGCCAAGTTCCTTTGAAAGGAGCTTAACTGCTTGAGGAGATCCAGGATGTCATCATACAAGAAGGATAGTCTGAAGTTCGATGGAACCAACGTCACTCTCTGGAAAAGTCGCATGAAATGTCATTTGGAGTGTATGGGAAAAGCATACTTAACCATGGTCTCAAAACCATATGTTCCTCCACAGGGTGGTCTGACAACTCTGAATGAAATCACAAATGCTGTAAACAATCTGCGGACCAAGGAAGCTCTTCTAAGCTCATTGAATTACTCAGATCTCTCAAATGTTATTGACCTACCAACTGCATATGAGATCTAGACTAAACTGGACCTTCTGTATGAAGGAGATGAGTTTGTCAATAGTGCAAGGTTGTAAAGTCTGAAAGAGAAATTTGAAAGATTGAAGATGAGAGATGATGAAAATATCACTACCTTTATGCCAAGAGTGAATGAGCTAGTGTGTGGAATCAGGAATGCTGGTGGAGTTCTAGATGAAAATGAAATTATTTGCAAAATTCTCAGATCCCTTCCTACTGCCTACAAAATCAAGGTTGCTGCCATTGATGAATTCAGAGCCCATACAACTGTCACAAGAGAGCAACTAGCTGGCAAACTAGCTGCATATGAAATGACTGAGTTTGGGGATGATCCCCCCAAGACTGAATCTGCATTCAAAGCCAGTGCCTATGTGAAAGGCAAACAAAGATTTGATCCGGGAGAGAACTCTTCAAGGAAACTGTCATGGTATGATCAAGCAAGGAAAGACATGGAAGAGGAAGAAGCAGAAACAACTCAACTTGAAGCCCTCATTGCAAAGAGACTGCCAAGAGGGTTTGGTAAGTATGAAGGAAAACTACCCTTTAAGTGCTTCAACTACAATAAGATTGGTCATTTTGCTTCAAGATGTCCGGAAAGATCTACAAGGTCTAATACTAACAGACAAAGGTTTCAAAAGAACTGCTATTATGTTAATGAAGAAGATGACAATGAAGGAGTAACAAATGATGAATCAGAAATAGGAAGCAAATCTGGAAATGAATGGGTGTTTATTGCCATCAAGAAAGAAGAACCAATATCCTCTAAATCTGTTAATCATAAGGTTGTAGAAAGAGCTTTGGCTGCCCAAGTTGAAGAAAAGGATGATTGGGTTATTGACAGTGGATGCTCTCACCACATGACAGGTGACAAGAACAAGTTCTTAGATTTAGAAAGGTATGAAGGAGGAATGGTAAAGTTTGGTGACAATTTTGTAGGTAGAATCAGAGGTAGGGGAACTATTTCTTTTGATGGAAAGAGTAAAACTGGTAATGTACTGTATGTTGAAGGATTGAAGCATAATCTTCTCAGTGTTGGACAGTTAGTAGACAAAGGTTATGATCTCCAGTTCAAAAATGGAAGATGCAGGATCTTTGAAAGCTTTGGAACTGAGATTGCATCCGGTACTCAAACAAAAGGTAATATCTTCCATCTGGTTGGTTCAAATAAAAGTTGTTTGTTTGTTTAAGTTGATCAGAGTTGGCTATGGCATAGAAGGATGTGTCATGTAAATTTTGATAACATCATCAAGATAAGCAATATTCAGGCTGTAAGAGATCTTCCAAAATTGGTAAAACCTACAAATAGTTTGTGCAAAGAATGTCAGCTAGGTAAACAGAGCAGAGTCTCTTTCAAAAGCAAAGATTAGTCCTCTACCAGATTATTGGAATTAGTTCATACTGATCTATGTGGTCCAACACGAATCAAAAGTATGCAAGGTGATAGATATTTCATGTTACTGATTGATGATCATTCCCGGATGATGTGGGTTACCTTTCTGAAAGAGAAATCAGAAGCCTTTGAAAAGTTCAAAATCTTCAAGGCTATGGTAGAGAATCAGACCGGATTGAAACTGAAGTGTCTAAGGTCTGATAGAGGTGGTGAATTCACATCTGATGAATTCATAGACTTTTGTGAGAAGCATGGCATAAAGAGATAGTTGTCTGCTCCTAGGACTCCATAGCAGAATGGAGTAGTTGAGAGAAAGAACCAGACCATCCAGGAAGCTTCTAGGACAATGATGATGGAAGAAAATGTTCCTCAGATGTTTTGGAGAGAAGCTGTCAGCACTGTAGTTTACACTCTTAACTGAGTTCAAATCAGGAACAATACCGGTAAGACTCCTTATGAACTTTGGTTTGGTATAACTCCTACTGTGAGATATTTCAGAGTATTTGGTAGCAAGTGTTACATCAAAAGAGATGAAGATCTAGGAAAGTTTGATGCTAGAAGTGATGAAGGAATTTTCTTGGGTTACTCCACTCAAAGCAAAGCATACCGGTGTTACAATAAGAGACTGAAAAAGATGATAGAAAGTACAAATGTGAAGGTTGATGAAGGAATTGAGAAACCCTCAAGGTTTTATGAATATGATGAAGATGATCAGGATGGTGCTCTGATTCAAGGAACTCAATCCCTTCCTGAAAGTCAGATTCAGACTGATCCGGTAAATTAGGAAGAAGAGGTTTGTCTAAATGAACCTGATCAAGAAACAACAGTGCAAGAGACTCCCAAAGTTCAAAGGTATGTAACTTTAAATCACTCTGAAGATTAGATCATAGGTGACAAAAGCAAAGGGGTACAAACAAGGAGGAAAATTGCTCAAAATTTAGATGAATGTTGTTTGATTTCAAAGATTGAACATAAGACAATAAATGAAGCATGCAATGATGAAAATTGGACAAAAGCAATTGAAGAAGAGTTCATGCAAATTGAGAAAAATCACACTTGGGATCTTGTTCCCAGACCTAGAAATAAGAATGTGATTGGAACCAAATCGGTCTTCCGGAACAAACTAAATGAGGTTGGTGAAGTTATCAGAAACAAAGCCAGATTGGTCTACAAAGGCTACTCTCAAATAGAAGGAATTGATTTTGAAGAAACCTTTGCTCCGGTAGCAAGAATTGAAGCAGTCAGATTATTTCTTGCATATGCTGCCTTCAAAGACTTCAAGGTATATCAGATGGATGTCAAGTCTACCTTCCTAAATGGTGATTTGGAAGAAGAAGTATACATTGAACAACCAGATGGATTTCAATTGTCTGATAATGATGATATGGTCTGCAAGTTGAAGAAAGCATTGTATGGATTAAAGCAAGCCCCAAGAGCATGGTATGAAAGGTTGGATAAGCATCTTGTGTAGATTGGATTCAACAAAGGTACTGCTGACAGTAACTTATATTTCAAAATTGATCATGAAAATATTTTGATTGTTGAAGTGTTTGTGGATGATATCATTTTTGGAGGAAAAGATAGTATGTGTAAAACTTTTGCAAATCAGATGAAAAGTGAGTTTGAAATGTCTATGCTTGGTGAAATGAATTTCTTCTTGGGTCTACAAATTACTCAAACAAAGAAAGGGATCTTCATTTCTTAGACCAAATATGTGAAAGAATTGTTGAGGAAATTCGGTATGGAAGATTCAAAGCCAATGAACACTCCTATGGCAACCGGATGTAAGTTAAGCAAAGATGATGACTCTCCAAAGGCAGATCAGACAAAGTATAGATCAATGATTGGTGGATTGTTGTATCTCACTCAGACTAGACTAGATATAATGCAGGCTATTGGTCTTGTGGCAAGATTCCAGGCTGATCCTAGAGAATCTCATGTTATGGCAATCAAAAGAATTTTTAGGTACTTGAAAGGAATCATTGAGTATGGTCTATGGTACCCTAGAGATCTGGATTTCTCTCTTCATGCATATACAGATGCAGATTGGGCAGGAGATGTGGATGACCAGAAGAGCACTAGTGGTGGAGCATTCTTTTTGGGAAAGAGATTGGTTTCTTGGCTAAGCAAGAAACAAGATGCAATATCTCTGTCTACAACTGAAGCAGAATACATTGCAGTAGTAGGTAGTTGCACTCAAATCTTATGGATGAAGCAGATGCTAAGAGACATTAAAGTTAAATATGAGGAGCCTATCACAATTTTCTATGATAATTCAAGTGCAATTAATATTTCTAAGAATCTGGTATTGCATTCTAAGACTAAGCACATATCTATCAAGTTTCACTTTTTGAGAGAACAAGTGAACAAGGAAGAAGTCAGATTGGAGTATGTACCCTCCAAGGATCAGATTGCAGATATTTTTACTAAACCTCTTCCCAAGGACTCTTTTGAGTATCTTCGGGAGAAGTTAGGGGTCATGGCCCCTCTGGTGATGAACTAAGATGCACTGATGTGCATCAGTCCGGTGGATATCACAGTCATATCTTGTGATCCGGATTGATGATGGGGAGCTGCTACTAAGGGGGAGCAGCTGGTATGATTCTGATATGTTACAAGTGCAAGTATGAGCCCTTTTCCATTGATGTCAAAGGGGGAGAGAAGACATGTGAAAGACAAGTGGTTGATGATCAAAGGGGGAGCAATAAAAGAAGAGAAGACATGTGAAGAGTTGTTGCTGATAGGGGGAGCTGTGACAGAAAAGAGAAGTTCTTGTCTTGATGGTTTTTCACATCATATGTTGCCATCCATGACAAAGGGGGAGATTGTTGCAAGTATGAGGTTAACTAGTGTTGTCATTGATGTCAACATACTCATATTGCATTGGTAAGAAGGTTTGGATGTGCTGTGTGTTGAGGATATTCAGAAAAGTAGTCTCAATCAGGAACAATGAAGAACAGTGATAGGAAGAAGGCAAATGTACTCAATAGGTTAAGGATCAGAGGATGTGGATTAAAGGGTTTGTAGATATGAGTCTTGAGATGATCTAGTTAAGATTTCAGAGGTCCACATGAAGATATGAAAAAGTTGTGATTGGTCAAGTAGAACCAGTTCCGGGAGATGCTCCGGAGGAACAGAGTGTCACAAAAAGGTCCGGTGAGATCTGGAGGTGCATTATCAGACTCTGTGGATTGGAAGGAGTGTTTGGGATGTCCTTGTGATGTTGCATCTCAGTTTGTACAAAGTTTGGAGGTCTGGAAGAACCTTTTTCAGTTTGACAGTCGCGACAGACTGTGTTCTTGAAGTTCCAGATGAAGAGGAGAAGAGATTCTAGTGAGTAGAGGAAGTGCGGATGTACCTGGTTAATCAGGCAAGCTTGTGAAGGTTCTTGGATCATGTTGAGGTTATGTTGTCGGTCCACATTGGTGGTAGAGCCCAGAATTGAAGATATTCTTTCGGATGAAGTTCTTGTTCAGACTAGCCGACTGGATGAGTTGTTCATCTTGCAAATGTTCTTGTGGTGGCCGACCGGATGTATTAATCATCTTGCGAATGTCCTTATGGTTGATTGCCGACTTAGATGATTGTTCCTAAGTTGATGTCTTGTATAAATAAAGGTTTGTGAGTTCATTTCAAAGTGTGTTGAGCAACGGATGAGTGTGGTATAGCGAAAGAGCGAAGGGCAGAGCAGAAGTACCTCGGGCTTAAATGGAACTAATCCAAACATGTTAAAGATGTCAATCTCCAGTTCAAGTTTGTGATTCTTATCACTTTGTAGATAGTGTGTCTCTTGTAGGTAGTGTGCCTCTTTGTGAGCAATGTGCTCAGGCAGTGAGCCCTAATTGGCATGTGCCATTCATTTTTCTTATTCTTCTAACAGAGAATAATCCTTGGGTTAATCACCTCGTGGTTTTTCCCTTAACCAGGTTTTCCATGTCAAAATCTTGGTGTCCAATGTGTTGATGTTTATCTGCTCCTGTGTTTATGCATTATGTTTTCATGGATGGTTAATTGATATGCTATTAACTAACAAAGAAGAATCAAGTGTTTGAAGTAGAAGCAAGTTTTTGTACAACTGATTCACCCCCCTCTCAGTTGTGTGCCTTAGATCTAACACTAGTGAGGTGGAGGACATGAGCAGATTACCTTATTTTATTGTTGTTGGCAGTTTGATTTATGCTATGGTCTGCACAAGACCAGACATTGCCCAAGTAGTGGGAGTCCTTAGTCGATTTATGGCTAATCCTGGATGGGTACATTAGGATGCAGTTAAGTGAGTGTTCAGATATTTTAGTGGTACTTCCAAGTATTCCATATGCTATCATGGTAATGTTACAGGACCTCTACATTCTGTTGATATTTGTGGATTTGTTGATTCAAATTGGGCAGGTGACATTGAAAGCAGGAGATCCACCAGTGCTTATGTGTTTACACTATTTGGTGGTGCTATTAGTTGGATGAGTAAGCAACAACCTATGGTTGCTTTGTCCATGATAGAAGTTGAGTACATGGCAGAAACTCATGCTTGTAAGGAAGCCATTTGGTTTAAGAGATTGTGTTCAGATATTGGTGTTGATGCAAGATAGATTACCATTTATTGTGATAGTCAGAGTGTGATTTGCCTTGTGAAGAATCCAACTTTACATGCCAGTACAAAGAATATTGATGTACAGTTTCACTTCGTACATGACATGGTAGAGGATGGGAAGATAAATTTGAAGAAGGTAGATACTTTGAAGAATGTTGTAGATGCATTGACCCAGCTAGTGGGCACAAAGAAGTTCAGATGGTGTTCAGAGTCTATGGGCTTCTCGGCCTATAGCAGTTAAATCCTGTTATTCTATTGGCTCTTACAAGGTGTTCGACAAGTGCGAGAATGTTGGGAATTAAGGTGTCTCAACCTTGGTAATTCCTTGTATTATTTCATTGTATTTATTTGTTTATTGCCTATTGTATAATTTAGATACAAATCCTATGTTGTTATATTGTGGGAGTTGGCATTGTGATGTGTCATCGTACATGGCATATGACCACATAAAATTTTGTCCTCAAATGAGGAGATAGGCATCCCACTTAGTGGTAGGAATATTTTTCCATGTGTTGGCATCTTGGATGTTGTGTAAGGGAATGTTGATCGTAACGGTCATGACATATTCCTATGACGAAGTTATGACATGTAAGAGTCAAAAATAGAAGCTTGTAAGACAGGTGAAGACATGTGTCGAGAAGCATATTTGAAAAAGGCATCTTTGGGCACCCCAAGGTGGACTATGAAATGTTGTAAGAGAATATGCTATTTATAGCCTATGTATGATAGATTCTCTTATAGTTGTAAGTTATGACAGCTATGACAGATTCTATGACGGTCATAAGAGTCGTAAGAGAATCTGTCATAGTCCATTTTAGAAATAGGTGACCTCTTTGGGATGGGGTGTGTGGACAAGTGTCAGATACATCTTACAATGTTGATCAAATTTCCATAGGCATGGGTTTTGGGCCATGAGGCCAAGTTGGATGCCTATTCCAAGATAGAGGTTATTTTGCCTTGTATTTTCTATATAAACAAGTGCTTTGAGAAAGAGTTGTATTATGTGATTGACAGGTACTGTTATGCTACCAGATTGACTCCAGACATGACTGTCGAAGACTATTGAGAGCTTGCATTGCAAGTGTATTGTAAACCATATTCAATTTTGATAATACATTGTGCAGGGTTTTGAGTGTGGGGTTTTTCAACTGATAATGGTTTTCCCCATGTTATATCTTTTCTCTCTTCTTCTGTCTTCTTTCTGGTTCTATGTGTATTGCTGCAATATCTCTGTTCTATGTTTCATGTTTCTATATTTGTAAAGATTAAATTGAATTTGCATAGCCCTCCCCTCATTAGATTAGTGTAGGAAGTGATTTCCACACACCTAGCTTCCTTTCATAAACTAACTAGTATTTATCAAGGTGACGACAAAGTCAAAGAAGCCAAGTTACAAACATTTAGAGCCAAATTTGAAGGGCTAAAAATGAATGAAGAAGAGAAGGTTGTTGATTACCTTCTAAGGATACAAGAGATAGTCAATGCCATTAAGGTCTTGGTTAGTCCTTGGAAGAAAAAATAGTGGTAAAAAAGGTTCTAAGATCACTAACATCTAAGTATGACTCCAAGGTATCTGTTGTTGAAGAAAGAGATATAAATAAACATACCTTAGATGAGTTACATGGCACATTCACTGCTTATGAGATAAGAATTTGTAATAATGACTCAACAAACAAAGAAGCAACATTCAAAATAGTTAAGAAAGACAGATATGGATTCTAAATCTGAAGACTCGAATGAAAAAGTATCAAATTTTGTTAGAAGATTAAAAAAGAGGTGAGGAAAGTATAAGGGAAAGATTCTTTTCAAATGCTTTAACTATGGCAAAATAGGACATTTTGCTACCAAATGTCCTTATGCAAAGATTGAAAGTGATGTGTGTTGATGTATAAAATTGCACAGGTTCTAACACCAACATAGGAAGTTTCAAGAATGTGGAACTGTAAAAGCCCTCAAATCCATCTAAAAAGTAAAATGAAGTAATAATTCACTTAAATACAACATCATAAGAAACAAAAGTAAAATGATGTATATAATCTTCTTAATTACAACATTTAATCAAAAATAATAACTTCATCAAGAAGAATCAAGAGTCAATAAATCTTCACAAAGAAAATCTAATTGATATAAAATAAATAAGTCTTTAAATCTTACATATTCACGAGCTAAATCTAGGTAATATGCACTAAGAATCAATATACATAAATCCTTTGGCAACATGCCATAATACATCCAAATAGGTACAATAATAAGTACATCAATGAATAACAAATCAACACTCTCTAGCTGTACGAACCAAGTGGTCCACCACCTGCAACCCAAGAGATGAGAACATGGCTCAAGTGCTTTTCCACCCAACAATGAAGTATTTACACTTCCCCGGATCCCTTCATGACATGAAGGAAACCCAGCCCTAGACGAAACGTCTAGCTACCTGATAACAACTGCAAGAGGGAATACCCAATGCAATCCTGATGTCTAAAAGTGCAATTCTAATAATGAAAAGCAAATTATCTCACAATAGGCATGTGGCATATATATATAACGTTCTAGATAATTGAACATATTTTTCAATGGCATTCCAATTAGATCTAATCATTTCAAGTAGCCTGGTCAATTCCCAAAAAGAGGAAAACCATCTCTAATATATCCACATTGGCATCCAAGACCAAAAAGTAACCCAATAACATTCCTAGAAAATCTATTTCTTTTCCCAAGAAGCAAGAAAATATGCAAGTAATTAAATAATCCAAGGAATAAAGATCCAAAATCACCTATGACCACCTCTGATCCCTTTCCCATGCATCAATGAAGAAAGAACACTTTTCAATCAAGCAGTAATGAAGAGTCATCATAAAGCAATATATCAGATCATATTCTCAATTCGTATTTCTATGGTTTAAATAAATTGTAGTAATTAATGATTCTGCTTCATATCCAATTACTATTACATGAATCATGTAATAAAATCCAATGATGAGGTTGACTACTCTACTCTCTCAAAATGAGGTTTCATACATACTTATGCCAAATATTAATTCTATTTTTTCTCAAAGAAAATAGAATAAAACAACTAGTGTTCTCCCATAATTCAATTCCAATCCCTTTTTCTGAAACTCTAATCACAGAAACACACTTTACAATCAATTAATCCATATTCAGTCATAATTATTTGTACAAAAGCCATTCTAAGTTTTAGTTTCATCTTGTTCTCATAATAATGATATGAACTAATTCAATCCAATTATCTAACCAAAAAGTTTTACGATTCAATCAAAAATAACTTACTGTCAAAAATTATGACAAGAAGCCCAAAAATAGCCAAATAGTCTTCAAGAATAGTCATTCTAAAATATAAATCCACCTTACTATCATTCCTGAGACCGAAAGTTTTAAAAACTATAAAAACAATGAAAACAGTCCTCTTGTCGCAACTGCGACAGGGGCCGCTGCAGAAATAAAACATGAACAAAGATCATAGTTTAATCAATTTCTGAAAATGAATATAATAGACTTGGTTTTTTCATCATTCAAGGAAAATAATATAAATATCTACTGTCTCAAATTTAGTCAATCTAATGTTTTTAAACGAGTTTCCAATAGAGCCATAGGAACCAATTATTCAGCTACAGCCAGATAATAATTTCTGCTATAGGAAGTTCATAGGGTTTGCAATCATAAAGAAAACTAAAGGTTCTAATTCCTCAATCCACAAAGACAATAATGTATTAACCACAGTCAAGTAATACTACCGATCAAGTCAGAGGAAGAATAGTTTTGGTTATCTTTCAGAGTTTGATTTTCATCTATACAAAGGTTGATTTTCTAATCTCAATTCGATCTCAGCTAGCATAACAAGGAATTATAGTCAATTTAATATTTAACAGGGAATTTAAATAATAGAGAACTAGAGATTTCTCAAGAGTTTCCTAATCAGTTTAAATAATCCAAATCAGAAAATAATGACTGGGTTTCAGCATAGCACAAAGGTAAAAGAGAAAATACAGTCAAAGAGAATATCTATCAGCAATCTAGAGTTTACAATAGGTTTTAAATCATTTAGAAATCTAGATCTAAGAAAAGAATGGTTTTAGGTAGTCAAAAATAGAGGCAAAACGCAAGCCTGAAATACTATGTTTTAAACATGCATAAACAACCATTAATTAATGCTATTAAAAACCAAGAAAACTACCTAGTAACTTGCTTGCAAAAAGGTCGATTACATGTTGTGGTATCTACTGTTCTCTTTATCTTATCACTGCTCCAGAATGATTAAACTTCTTCTCTGCTGTTGAAAGATATTGATGCCAACCTTCTGTTGTTTTTCTCAGGCCAATAAAAGAAACACATTTATCTTTTGTTAAACTACTCACTAAATACTATAGATATCTTTAAATCCCTTATGGGTTTCGTTCTACACTTTCCCAGCTTTCCAGAACAATTTACAGTTTTTAATTTCGTTGAGATATGACCAAGATATCAGTGTTTTTCTATGACTATTTTTGACTGTTTCCGAAAACACCTTTCTCTTTTTTTTCTTTCCAGTTCTTCTCTACCTTCCATGCTCAGAAAAAATTAATCTCTCCCAATTTCATGCGTTTCCCTTCCTCTAACTCCTTCCTCCTTTTTTTATTCATAATTAAGACCTCTTCTTAATTTTAGCATTGGAAAGATTTAAGTTTAGAAAACTGAAGTTAAATTCTCAGTTTGCATGATCTTCCCACCAATCAAAATTGAGAAAAATACTATTTAAAAAAATATAACAATAATATCTTTTATAACTTACTATCGCATGGGTGACACAAAACAAAATATAATTCTTTAATTGAAACTCTAAATATAATAATGTTATTTATAATATTATTTAACTTATTTCTATTAAAATACACTATTTAAATAATAAAGAAGAGAATGCAAAACAATATTGCATACATATATCTTTATTTATTTCTTAGGAACATAATATCTTCCCAACATCTAAACAATATTTTATTATTTAATTTAAAATATAAAACAATTATTTAATATTTAATTTTAAAAAAATATGAACATACATATCCTCATTCAATATAAAATGCTATTTAAAATATAATTTTGAAAACAATTGACCACTCATTAATGCAATTAAATCTAATTTCATTATGCATATGCAACTACGTGAGTGTGTGATTGCATCAGGGTTAACCATCCCAAACAGTTCTTGCCAAGTGGCTAGAACATTTCTAGCTCAGCCATGCTCTCGTCTTTGACGAGTATTTGCATCCAATTGCACTCAATCTTGACGTCAATAGGTTAGTATATCAAAAATATAGCTGAAGCAAAACATCATAATCATACCAATAATACTTAATATTTAAATCAACTTTCTAATTTATGTAAATATATCATCATGATAATTACCTTTACACGTGTAACTTAATCGTAGTAAAACAATCATGGTAAATGTTCACTAATCTAGAATAATAATATTGTTCATAAAAATGAGATGTGACATCCTTCCCCACTAGGAAGAGACATCATCTCGATGTCTTATTATAATCACCATGAAATAAAAAGAGTAAACACACTCTTGTTATAAAAAGTAACACATCGTGCAATATGGTATCATAATAAGTATCTCAACTAGATTAAGGAAATTAAAGGTATTCTGAGTCTATGCAATGATTCGTTGTAAATAAAATTACCAATAATTCTTTTTCCTTTCTATTAGTTTTCATTTTCAACCTTGTTTATCACTATACTGATTTCTATTTCATATGCTAACTCAAGAGGCATATCTACCTTCTACATCACACATAACTGCTCATATAAAGATATCAACAATATGTTTAGTTTTGTCAAGCATTCCTACCCACATTAGACATCTGAACATTGCCATCCAAGGATGATAAACAAGCATCCCATGCAACTTGTTATCATTATCGGCTAGTACTTATCAACATTAAATAAAGGTAAGAGTTTCAGTAATAAATCCAAATATCAACACTAAAAAAAAAGAGAAAGTTCCCATCAACAAAAAGTTAGGATCATCAACACTAAAATAAAATCAACATTAAAATAGGATCATCAATACCAAAATGTTTAAAATTACAATATTAAATCATGATTTCAATCAGATGGTCAATCATAGAAAAATCAACATGTTTCCAACACTAAACTTCCAAAGAATCAACAATAAGGTAAGTAGATCAATATGTTTTCGACACTAAATCTAAAAGTTTAAAAAAAAAAAAAAAAGTTCGACATGATTCAACATTAAATAAAGAAGATCAACATTAAATAATTTCAACATTAAATCACAAAAGATCAAAATTACATATGTTGACTTGTTTTCAACACTAAATTAATGAAAATTCAAAGTCAACATTAAATTTCAAAAAGAACTTTTACTAAATTATATTCGGTTAAGCTTATGGTACTCAAGGTATTCATTAGTCCCAAGCATAAATAATAAGATTTTTAAATCAAAGATAATCAAATCTCAAAAGAGAAAGGAGTAACTTAAATGTAAAAGCCCTCAAATCCATCTAAAAATTAAAACAAAGTAAAATGAAGTAATAATTCACTTAAATACAACACCACAAGAAACAAAAGTAAAATGATGTATATAATCCGCTTAATTACAACATTTAATCAAAAACAATAACTTCATCAAGGAGAACCAAGAGTCAATAAATCTTCACAAAGAAAATCTCATCAATATTAAATAAATAAGTCTTTAAATCTTACATATTCACAAGCTAAATCTAGGTAATATGCACTAAGAATTAATATACATAAATCCTTTGGCAACATGCCATAATACATCCAAATAGGTACAATAACAAGTACATCAATGAATAACAAATCAACACTCTCCAGCTGCACGAACCAAGTGGTCCACCACCTGCAACCCGAGAGACGAGAACATGGCTCAAGTGCTTTTCCACCCAACAATGAAGTATTTACACTTCCCCGGATCCCTTCATGACATGAAGGAAACCCAGCCCTGCACGAAATGTCTAGCTACCTGATAACAACTGCAAGAGGGAATACCCAATGCAATCCTGATGTCTAAAAGTGCAATTCTAATAATGAAAAGCAAATTATCTCACAATAGGCATGTGGCATATATATATATAATGTTCTAGATAATTAAACATCTTTTTCAATGGCATTCCAATTAGATCTAATCATTTCAAGTAGCTTGGTCAATTCCCAAAAAGAGGAAAACCATCTCTAATATATCCACATTGGCATTCAAGACCAAAAAGTAACCCAATAACATTCCTAGAAAATCTATTTCTTTTCCCAAGAAGCAAGAAAATAAGTAGGTAATTAAATAATCCAAGGAATAAAGATCCAAAATCACCTATGACCACCTCTGATCCCTTTCCCATGCATCAATGAAAAAAGAACACTTTTCAATCAAGCAGTAATGAAGAGTCATCATAAAGCAATATATCAGATTATATTCTTAATTCGTATTTCTATGGTTTAAATAAATTGTAGTAATTAATGATTCTGCTTCATATCCAATTACTATTACATGAATCATGTAATAAAATCCAATGATGAGGTTGACTACTCTATTCTCTCAAAATGAGGTTTCATACATACTTATGCCAAATATTAATTCTATTTTTTCTCAAAGAAAATATAATAAAACAACTAGTGTTCTCCCATAATTCAATTCCAATCCCTTTTTCCGAAACTCTAATCACAGAAACACACTTTACAATCAATTAATCCATATTCATTCATAATTATTTGTACAAAAGCCATTCTAAGTTTTAGTTTCATCTTGTTCTCATAACAATGATATGAACTAATTCAATCCAATTATCTAACCAAAAAGTTTTACGATTCAATCAAAAATAACTTACTATCAAAAATTATGACAAGAAGCCCAAAAATAGCCAAACAGTCTTCAAGAATAGTCATTCTAAAATATAAATCCACCTTATTGTCATTCCTGAGACCGAAAGTTTTAAAAACTATAAAAACAATGAAAACAGTCCTCTTGTCTTAACTGCGACAGGGGCCGTTGCAGAAATAAAAGATGAACAAAGATCATAGTTTAATCAGTTTTTGAAAATGAATATAATAGACTTGGTTTTTTCATCATTCAAGGAAAATAATAAAAATATCTACTGTCTCAAATTTAGTCAATATAATGTTTTTAAATGAGTTTCCAATAGAGCCATAGGAACCAATTATTCAGCTACAACCAGATAATAATTTTTGCTATAGGAAGTTCATAGGGTTTGCAATCATAAAGAAAACTACAGGTTCTAATTCCTCAATCCACAAAGACAATAATGTATTAACCACAGTCAAGTAATACTACCGATCAAGTTAGAGGAAGAATAGTTTTGGTTATCATTCAGAGTCTGATTTTCATCTATACAAAGGTTGATTTTCTAATCTCAATTCGATCTCAGCTAGCATAACAAGGAATTACAGTCAATTTAATATTTAATAGGGAATATAAATAATAGAGAACCAGAGATTTCTCAAGAGTTTCCTAATCAGTTTAAATAATCCAAATCAGAAAACAATGACTGGGTTTCAGCATAGCACAAAGGTAAAAGAGAAAATACAATCAAAGAGAATATCTATCAGCGATCTAGAGTTTACAATAGGTTTTAAATCATTTAGAAATCTAGATCTGAGAAAAGAATGGTTTCAGGTAGTAAAAAACAGAGGCAAAACGTAAGCCTGAAATACTATGTTTTAAACATGCATAAACAACCATTAATTAATGCTATTAAAAACCAAGAAAACTACCTGGTAACTTGCTTGCAAAAAGGTCGATTACATGTTGTGGTATCTACTCTTCTCTTTATCTTATCACTGCTCTAGAATGATTAAACTTCTTCTCTGCTGTTGAAAGATATTGATGCAAACCTTTTGCTATTTTTCTCACGCCAATAAAAGAAACACGTTTATCTTTTGTTAAACTGCTCACTAAATACTACAGATATCTTTAAATCCCTTATGGGTTTTGTTCTACCTTTCCTAGTTTTCCGGAACAATTTACGGTTTTGAATTTCATTGAGATATGACCAAGATATCAGTGTTTTTCTATGACTATTTTTGACTGTTTCTGAAAATGCATTTCTCTTTTTTTTCTTTCCAGTTCTTCTCTACCTTCCATGCTCAGAAAAAATTAATCTCGCCCAATTTCATGCGTCTCCTGTAGCGCCCCTCCATTCTCACCTTGGATGTGCAGGTAGTTTGGCTAAAGAACCTAATGATGAGGATGGAACAAGAGCTTCTGTTAATACTTTTGGGAGCATGATGCATATTGTTATTATGCAGAGATTTATTTGGATAAGGTGATGCAGTAGTATGTTGTTAGGATAGGTGGAAAGGGTGGCATCATACCATTGGACGTATGGGTGACATACGAGTATGAGATATGATTGCTAGAGTCCTTTTCCTAGTGCTTTGGCTATTATGTACATGTGCTCTAACTTGTATGTTTGAGTGAACAGGTACCGGGCATCGACTCCACCTGAATTGACAGGTTTGAGCGTGCCTTGCACCTAATGGAAGTAGTTGACCGAAGATAGCACTTGGTCCCCACCCTAACCATCATCCTCAAAGAGGATGAGTACCTAGTTTGATACCTTGTCAAGTACTATCAGTGGCTAGTCAGTGTTGCTTGAAGTTTTGTCTTTTGACCTTGGTTAGTGGTTAAGTAATTGTTTTGGCTTTTGGTTTAATTTGTCTGATAATATGCCTTGGTTATCTTATGCATTAAAATGGATTGATAAATAATATATATAATCCTAGTTGATAATAAAATAAAATTATAGTGTAATATTATAATTAAGAAATAATAATAAAATAGTAAATAAATAGAATATTATAAAGTTGGTTATATAATTAATTATAATATGTGAGTGAGTGTGGGTAAATGGTTTTACCCATTTGTGTAAAATTATTTATTGTGTATATGTTTAAATTATGTTGGTTGTATATATTTTATTTATTTTTAATAAGGGTTAGTAGGTAGTTAGTTGGGGTAGTTGTAAATTTATTTTGTACGGGAGTGGGAAAAATAACTTCCCTCCCTTCATTATTTATTAAATGGGGATGTGGAAATTTTGACCTAGAGAATTTGGGGGCTTTTTAATCTTTTTGGAAATTACTTTATTGGGAACACTGTGCATTATAAATTTCCATGGAGTTTTTTTTTAAGAGGTGGCTGCAATATTTTAGACCCGAAGAACAGAAGTTAATTGAATGGTAAGTGCATTATATTTTATAGATTTTGTCACCAATTTTTACTTATGTTTTGTACACAATGAAATTTAAATTATTATCTTTTCATTGTTGTTTATAATTATATTTTGTTAGGGTTTAATATAGTGCTATAAAATAATATTTTATACTATCTTTTAAATTTACATCACTCTATTTTATTTACAAGTGTGGTACAATATTTTATATTTTATAAAGGTTATTTCCAACACTACATTTTATTTACTGTAAAGCTGGTATAAAATATACTATTAGGGTAAAATATACTATTTTATTAGGGTTTATTTCCAGTACTATATTGTCATGTCCCCATATTAAAGCCTTGTTTAAATTGAAGATTTAAACAATATATTTAATTACACATAAATATTAATAATTAAATATTAATAAGTTATATAATATATTATCATATTACATGAATATAAATATCAAATATTTTTATTATTATACTCATAGGATATTAATAGATATAAATATTATTATAATATATATTATTAATAGGAATTAATTAATTAAATAATATATATATTAGATATTAATATTATGTATGTGACTCTTTGAAGAGTCACCATTCTTCATAAGAGGCATAATGGAACATATATAATATAAATAGCAGCAACAAGGAAGGAAAGGGGATCAGATTTGGGGATATAAGAAAATAAGGAAGTCTAAAGTAAGCAAACAGAAGTCTTTAAATATGAAAGTCAGAAAGTATGGAATAACAGTAGCTTGCATTTAATTTAAGAGGAAGTATTTTTTTTTTTTAAACAAAAGTGGTCGAACCACTAAAATTTATTAATAAAAAGTAGTTACAAAATGCTAGGATTCAGAAAAGGCATACCGGCAGGAAAGAATCCGGTGAAGAAAACCTCCGGTTATAGCCTGAGTTTAACGAAATTTTACATATTTACCTCAAAAACATAGGTCGGAAGAACAAGACTAAAAACATGCTAGAAAATAATACAATTTTCAGAGAAATTACATAGTATCTGGCATGAACACAACCAAACGAAAAGGGACCGTTGAAGGCAAAAAAATAGGAGAAAGGACCCATCAATCTGCTATGTCGATAACCTACAAATCTTGATTCTCAACAAGCACATCTTCTTCTACAGCTTGAGGAGGGGGTGGCGGGGGAGGAGGCACATAATTCAACAGAAATAGTAGAGCATTAAACACTTCCACAGCCTTGTCTACCAGCTGGTTTCCCAATTCCTACCTGTGGCAATGGATTGAATTTTGAAATGAAATGATACAATTATTGCGGAGGCCATGTGAAAAGGCGTTGAAAAGACAATGTAACCCTAGCGTTCGAAATAAACACCTGCCATCAAAAAGCCCCCCGACAGGAGCAGACCCTTCATGCACATCATAATCAACTAGAGCAGAGTTAAATGCATCGACAGAAAAATGAACATTTTAAATAAAAGTAAACCCCAAAACCCTTACTCTGTCGCCAGATTACAAGAGATCCATTGCATTAGATAAAAAATGGGAAGCAACCTGCGAAGGATAGATAGCAACTGGTGTATGAAGGGCTGGTAAGTTACAGACCTGAATAATAACAGTGCCCACCGGTACCTTATATACCTTAAAAATTTCCTGCATAATGTTAGAATTAAAACAACCAAGAACAGGGCATTCCCAATTCCAGATAGGCCAGGAAATTCTATTGTTTTGGCGGATGGAACCCATACTAATCCGCTAAAAGCTGAAATAAACCAGAACTTGATACCTTCACAACTGCAAGAGCAAAAGGCAGAACTATATACCAAGATAGGATAAAAACAATGAAACTATAACCACTGTGAAAGCAGAAACAAAGCATATAACCAAAACGGAAAAGATGCCTCGTATAATTCATAAATAAGAGTAATAAGTGAAAAGCCAAATCCCTTGTGCGAGGTCTGCCAACCATCTGAATAAATAGGCAACAAGGTACGTACTGCCCATCGAAATAATGGTCACCACACTTAAAACAACATCAGCTAATCATCATAAAGGACCAAAAAAATGCTTCTCATAAAGATTGATATCTAAAGAATTTAACCAAAATATCATAACTTAAGTAATTGAATCTTTAGCCAAGATATCACTTATACTGGGTATCTGAAGAAAAGACTCTGAATTCCATTCAGTAACAACTTCATTAAGATTAAAAGCAATATTAGCTAAAAAATCAGCTAGTAGGTTACCTTCGTGATATGTATGCCTTATCTAGAATGAATGAAACTGTTGTAATAGATCTCTGCCTGGCTTAAGAATATATTCTATTTTCCAATTCAGAGACGAATTATTGGAAATAGATGAAACAATATTCAATGAATCCCCTTCCACGATGATATTATTAAAACCATATTTTAATGCTAAGTTCAATCCTGCTATTAAAGCTAAAGCCTCAGCTTCATTATTTGTTATTATGCTGAGTTTTACTGACAAAGCTCTGAGAATTGTTCCATGATGATCTCTAATAACACAACCAGCACTAGAGATTCTTGGATTACCTCTACTTGCTCCATCAAAGTTAAGCTTTACAAAGGAGTCAATAGGAGGGATCCATTTAATAACAGATTGATCAATCGAAGCTTCAGACTTAAAGCAAGCAATATTAGGCACCTTTAACTGCTTCCAACTCTTTAAAATTAGATCATCCCAGCTTGTAAAAATAAGAGAACTTGCCTTCTTAGATAAAAAAGATGCTAAAACTACTTCTGAAATAGATGTTTCAACTTTACCCAACACAATATGAAGAGGATTGCTTACTTTTTTAAAAATTCTTCTATTTCTTTCTAACCAGAGAGACCAGATGACAATGCTTGGCGAAACAATCCACAAAGAAGAAAAAGTAGCTTTAGAGAATAGTAAAGGCCAACTTTGAAAAACCTATAGTAAGGAACAAGGAAGGGGACCCGACCAGTTCAGTCTAGAAATAAGCCAAATCCAAACCTGTGAAGAGAAATCACAATTCAACAATAAATGATCTACAGATTCCTCCACCTCCTGACAAAAAGGACATAAGAAGGAATTTGCCACCCCAAGTTTAACTAATCTATCACTAGTGAGGATTCAGGAATGTAATGCTAACCATGAGAAGGCTCCTGCCTTGGGCAAACAAGAATCACGCCAGCAAAGCTTGTAAGGCCAAGAAGAATGAGAATCCTTACTAGTGATACTTAGATAACCTTGTTTAACTGTATAACGACCTGATTTTGAAGGGGCCCAGATTAATTTATCTTTTTCACTTGTGATAAATAGTCTGCGATCCTTCAAAATATTTTTAAGAAGAATCTTTTGCTCTTGAGGAATCATAAACTCATAAATTTTTTTCCATTTAACTGAATTGAATGCTGAATTAGGATCAATTTCATAATAATCTTTAACTTTTATACCCCAAACCTGACATAGCAAAGACTTAATCTCAAGAAGACCTGCTATTCTATCTAAAGGAGGATGATTGTTCCAGGAATCCTCCCAAAAAAGAGCAGAACTACCATCCTGAATGACCCAAGATAAATAAGGAGAAATAACTTCTCGACAGTGAACCAAAAAATTCCACATGTGGGAACCTGCCGTTGGATTCAGCATAGTAAATAATCTTTCAGGATTAAAGGAGTCTAGATAATTGGCATAAATCATTTTACCCCATTTGGAAGTTGATTTTTCATACAACTTCCAAACAAGTTTAGCTCCAAGAGCCTTGTTTTGAGTTGCAATATTATGTATTCCCGCTCCACCAAATTGTTTTAGAATACATATTTTATCCCAAGAGAGGAGGGGAATCTTCCGACCATGTAAATTAGTGCCATTCCAAAGAAATTTCCGTAACATGTTCACAATAAATGTTAGAATAGTTTTAGGAACCTTTAAAACCGATAGCAAATAAATTGGAATCGCTGATAAAACTGTTTTAACCATCAAAAGTTTGCCTGCCATAGTAAGCCATTTTCCCTTCCAAGAAGATATTTTAGCTTTAATACTTGAAATAAGCTTATTCCAAAACATGTTTTTAATTGAACCCAAAAAGAGAGGGATACCTAAATATCTTGAGGGCAAAGTGTCTATTTGAAAACCAAGATAGTTAGCTATCCTACTTTGCACCAAGTCATAAGAGAAGAAAAAGAAAATTTTAGATTTGCTATGGTTCACTTTTTGACCAGATACTAAACAATATTTAGAAATGACTTCCTTCAAAACTCTAGCTTCTTCCATTATCAGTTGTCCAAACAGCAGAGTATCATCTGCAAACAAGGTGTGCATTATGGAAAAAGGAATTCTAGGAATATTAATTCCTCTCCAAAAGCCCAGTGTATTCTGAGTTAATATAAGTCTACTCAACCCTTCAGCCATTAAGATAAATAGGAAAGGGGAAAGGGGATCTCCTTGTCTTATACCTTGAGAAGATTTAAAAAATTTAGATTGTGTACCATTAATCAATACTGAAAAGATGACACCAGTGATACAGGATTGGATCCATTTGTACCATTTAGGAGAAAAGCCAAACTTGAGAAGAACAAGGAATAAAAAATCCCAGGACACTCTATCATAATCTTTTAGCATATCAAGTTTAATCAACATTACCGGGAGTTTATGTTGATAAATTGAATGAATTACCTCATGAGCAATCAAAGCACCTTCTGAGGTTTCCTTGCTTGGGACAAAACCTCCTTGTTCATCAGAAACATTTTTTGGGATTAATGAAGCTAATCGTAATGTTATTGCTTTAGAAATGATCTTATAAAAAGTATTACATAGTGAAATGGGTCGGAAGTCAGCAAAAGAGGAAGGAGAAGTGATTTTAGGAATCAAGGCAATAAATGTTGAATTAATCTCTCGCAGAATAGTTCTATTTCTCTGAGCTTCTTCTACAGCCAGCCAAATATCCTTACCCACAAACTCCCAACATTTTTGAAAGAAAAGAGGAGTAAAACCATCTGGGCCAGGAGATTTATCTGGCTCTAAGGAGAAGACTACAACCTTAATTTCTTCCATGGTAAACTTTTTCATCAATTCCATGTTGTCGGTAGGAGAGATCAACGTAGGTATATGATCCAGAACTTCAGAAACAGCTGTGTTAGAGTTTTGATTTGAATCCTTAGAAAGTAATTTCTGGAAAAAATTAATTCCTTCTTTTTGGATGAGAGAATCATCCTGTAAGATATTACCCATAGAATCTTTAATGGAGAAAATAGTATTTCTATGCCTTCTTAACATGGTTGATACATGAAAAAACTTAGTATTACTGTCCCCTTCCTTTAGCCATACTTCCCTTGATTTCTGTTTCCAGAATATTTCTTCCTGAGATAAAATTTCCTCTAATTGAGCTTGAAGATTTTTTATATTTTCAAACATTACATTATCCATACCATTATCTATAATTGCTTCATTTAACTGTTGTAATTGAAGTTGAAGATCTACTTTTTGTGAGAAAGTGTTACCAAAAGAGGATTTATTCCAATCCATAATTTGTTTCTTTATATATTTTAATCGTTCATTAACCCAAAACATTCGAGAACCGTTTACAAAAGGAGCATTTTTCCACCAGGCTTCCAATAAGGATAAGAAATTTTTATCTCTAAACCACATAGCTCGGAATTTAAATGAGGACCTACTATATTTTTTCTTTAAAGGAACACCAAGTTGAACAGCAATAGGAAAGTGATCTGAAGTTGTAAAAGGAATAATAGAAGTACCGGAAATATTTGCCTCAAGACACCATTCAGAAGAAAAAAGAAACCTATCCAATCTTTCTGCGACATTTAAAAAGCCTTTCCTCCTATTTGACCATGTGAATTTCCCATTGAGTAACGGGCTATCCAACAATGTATTATCTGCTATGAACCCCTTAAAATCTTCAATTACCCTATGGGGTGGGGAAATTCCACCCAACTTTTCTGATAAACAAGATATAGTATTAAATATATGGGAAATAAATAAAAAAAGGAATATCAGCATTATAAATAAATATAATTAAATCCGCATTATATTTATATATTTAAATCTGCATTATATTTTTATATATATATATATTTCTGAGTCATAAGTAGGAAAGATATCATAGGGAGGAATTATTCAAGTAAAAATAAATAAATAAATATATATATATATATATATATATATATATATATATATATATATATATATACAATAATATTAATAGCATATATAACAATATAATATAGAGATATTATTAATATTATAACAAATACTATAATATATAAATATTAAGAATAGGCGAAAGAGAATAGAATCCAGTGAGCAGATTCAACAAGACAAGCAGCTAAAAAGGTACGTGCACTTTCCTTTATTAATAGGTTAGGTAATATAAATGTTGTAGATGAATAATATGAATATAAATAAATGAATACTGCTTATATCAGCATAATAATAATTGGAATATATTACCATCATTGATGTATATACATTCATTATGTATAAGTATGCATACAGAATAGGTATAATAATATGAGAATAAATAGGAGTGTAGAAATAAGGTAAATCTGCTTACATATATGAAAATGGATATAAATATGAATATGAAAGTGAATATAAAAATTATTATGAATATGAAAATGGGATTATGAGATCATAAGCATAAGGACATAAGTATGAAAGGATTTTTAACTGTGTGCTTATCAATTAAATCAAGCTTTTAGTGATGAATAAATATATCGGTCAATGGATTGATTACTTCTTATAGTTAAGTCATTGAGAGTTGGGGACATTTAAAATAAATAAATTAATTACATTATGTCTAATTATAAACTTTGTTAGGAATAAGTAGTTATAACGTTTCTTATACCATTTAAACAATGTTTTGTTTATTTTGATTTCTCATTAAATGTTCATGAGATTCAGTTAGGAATAAATGGAAAGGTTATATTCTTTACATAGAATAAATTATTTATAGATGACAATTGAAATGTATTCTTCTAGTTAGAATTTACAATATACCAGTTGCAGAGAAATTAAAACCATGGTAAAAACATACAACAACTCTAGAGACTTAAGTTCCAAATTAAGGCTTAGTTGATGTTTTAATTGAGTAGAGTCATGTATAGGTAAGAATAGTAAGTAGTTAATCTTAATTAGATTTTAATTAATTATGAATTATCATTTTATATGCTATCTTTGAATAAAGAGAGAAAGAGTTATCATAGAAGGATCTCATGTTTAGAATATAGGATTTTCTTAATTTTCTATTATAATAAAAGTTGGCTCTTCATGTTAAGTAAGAATAGATTATTGTGAAATAATTACATATAGGTAATTGTCTTTTATGTTTACTATCTACTTACACTGTGCATAGAATTATGAAATTGGTCTATTCTAAAATTGAGATTGAATAATAACCAAGTTACAATCTTATATTGATAACTTTGTTATGATAAATTCTCTGTAGTAACTAATGCATCTAGACTATTGGATTAAATGTTCATGCTTTTGTTATAGTGGGATGTAAGTTCTGTGTCATTGGGAAGTTGGATTGTAGAGGCTAAGAAGGGTGTAGTTGTGTGTATGGTCCTTGTGATATGTAACCCTAAAATGTTGTCTCCTTTTCTGACATGAACTCATTTAATTGTGATGAACATTCAAAGATGATTAATGCCTTGTTTGGTGTATGGATTATGTGGTTATGATGGTTGTGCAAGATGGTCAATGCCTTGCCCACTGTAGGGTTTACTAGTTGCAAAGTAGGGGGAGTGGCTCTTAATGGGGGCCGGAACCCATAGTGGTGTCTAGGACAACCCATTGAAGGGTTTCTTAATCCAGTGATAACATTAATAATGAAATAGGGGAATGGGTAGAATTCACATTAATCAAGATAATGTATGCCTCACTCGTGGCTCAAATGCTCATTTAGGCTTGAGATGAGATGAGAAGGCCTGGAATGGTAAGATCAACTACCTTGTCCCCATGAAAGGTACATTGATTCTACATGAGTTTGTATGGGGACCGGGGATCAGGAGATGCTGCTAAGACAACCCAAAGATGGAAGTCAGGGCCTAGTGAAGTCCACTAGGACAACCCATATCAATCCATGTGATGACACTCCTCCCTATTGCAGTCTAGCACTCCCTAGTTGTATTTCCTCCCTCAATTGCGTAAGTGCCTCTGGAAGTGCAGTTAAGTATGTCAGTGATGTTTATTGTGGACAGTTTGATAATTGGTGTCATGTATAACCCTACTGCTTGTGTTAGTCTATTGTTCTCCTTACTATCTGTGAGTGTGGGATCTTGTGTTATCTCCTAGCTCGAGGGGTGGACCTTAGGGTTCCACATGGTTGGGTGGAAGAGATTTTATTTCCATTGGTTTTTCCCTTGCCAATGTTCATGGGTGAGGAGGATGTATCTTGTGCATTAGATATCAGATCTTGTACCAGTTTGAGGAAGATGATTATGCATACTCATGGTCTAGCCTTGTGTGACAGTTGATTCATAATGTATGTATTTAGAAAGGTGATAATGTAATCAATGTAATGAATTACTTATGTGTATAGGAATTTGTACATTCACATGTAATCCTAATCATGTCGATTATTCATCTGATGTTATGATATGGAGATGTATATGTTTATTCATTTAATGCTATAGATTTAGAATGATCTACTAATGTTAGTTAATAATGTATGTTGAATTATGTTAATTGATTTGGCAAGTAATGCAACCATGAAATCTTAGAGGACAAGTCGTTAGTTCAAATGATGTGTATAGATGTGTTAACATTACTTTGTTATCTTATTCATATAAAAAAAAATTATCCTACTTTGCATAGCATAGATATATTATTCTCTAAGGTGTTCATGGCGGGGCATTACATCTCCCTTCCTCTAACTCCTTCCTCCTTTTTTTATTCATAATTAAAACCTCTTCTTAATTTTAGCATTGGAAAGATTTAAGTTTAGAAAACTGAAGTTAAATTCTCAGTTTGCATGATCTTCCGACTAATCAAAATTGAGAAAAATACTATTTAAAAAAATATAACAATAATATCTTTTATAACTTACTGTCGCATGGGTGATAGAAACAAAATATAATTCTTTAATTGAAACTCTAAATATAATAATGTTATTTATAATATTATTTCACTTATTTCTATTAAAATACACTATTTAAATAATAAAGAAGAGAATGCAAAACAATATTGCATATATATATCTTTATTTATTTTTGAGGAACATAATATCTTCCCAACATCTAAACAATATTTTATTATTTAATTTAAAATATAAAACAATTATTTAATATTTAATTTTAAAAAAATATGAACATACATATCCTCATTCAATATAAAATGCTATTTAAAATATAATTTTGAAAACAATTGACCACTCATTAATGCAATTAAATCTAATTTCATTATGCATATGCAACTACGTGAGTGTGTGATTGCATCAGGGTTAACCATCCCAAACAGTTCTTGGCAAGTAGCTAGAACATTTCTACCTCAGCCATGCTCTCGTCTTCGACTAGTATCTGCATCCAATTGCACTCAATCTCGACGTCAATAGGTTAGTATATAAAAAATATAGCTGAAGCAAAACATCATAATCATACCAATAATATTTAATATTTAAATCAACTTTCTAATTTATGTAAATATATCATCATGATAATTACCTTTACACGTGTAACTTAATCGAAGTAAAACAATCATGGTAAATGTTCACTAATCTAGAATAATAATATTGTTCATAAAAATGAGACGTGACATCCTTCTCCACTAGGAAGAGATATCGTCTCGATGTCTTATTATAATCACCATGAAATAAAAAGAGTAAACACAATCTTGTTATAAAAAGTAACACATCGTGCAATATGGTATCATAATAAGTATCTCAACTAGATCAAGGAAATTAAGGGTATTCTGAGTCTATGCAATGATTTATTGTAAAGAAAATTACCAATAATTGTTTTTCCTTTCTATTAGTTTCCATTTTCAACCTTCTTTATCACTATACTAATTGCTATTTCATATACTAACTCAAGAGGCATATCTACCTTCTACATCACACATAACTGCTCATATAAAGATATCAACAATATGTTTAGTTTTGTCAAGCATGCCTACCCACATAAGACATCTGAACATTGCCATCCAAGGACGATAAACAAGCATCCCATGCAACTTGTTATCATTATCGGCTAGTACTTATCAACATTAAATAAAGGTAAGAGTTTTAGTAATAAATCCAAATATCAACACTAAATAAAAAGAGAAAGTTCCCATCAACAAAAAGTTAGGATCATCAACACAAAAATAAGATCAACATTAAAATAGGATCATCAATACCAAAATGTTCAAAATTACAATATTAAATCATGATTTCAATTAGATGGTCAATCATAGAAAAATCAACATGTTACCAACACTAAACTTCCAAAGAATCAACAATAAGGTAAGTAGATCAATATGTTTTCGACACTAAATCTAAAAGTTTAAAATAAAAAAAAAACAGTTCGACATGATTCAACATTAAATAAAGAAGATCAACATTAAATAATTTCAACATTAAATCACAAAAGATCAAAATTACATATGTTGACTTGTTTTCAACACTAAATTAACAAAAATTCAAAGTCATCATTAAATTTCAAAAAGAACTTTTACTAAATTATATTCGGTTAAGCTTATGGTACTCAAGGTATTCATTAGTCCCAAGCATAAATAATAAGATTTTTAAATCAAAGATAATCAAATCTCAAAAGAGAAAGGAGTAACTTAAATGTAAAAGCCCTCAAATCCATCTAAAAATTAAAACAAAGTAAAATGAAGTGATAATTCACTTAAATACAACATCACAAGAAACAAAAGTAAAATGATGTATATAATCTGCTTAATTACAACATTTAATCAAAAACAATAACTTCATCAAGAAGAATCAAGAGTCAATAAATCTTCACAAAGAAAATCTCATCGATATAAAATAAATAAGTCTTTAAATCTTACATATTCACGAGCTAAATCTAGGTAATATGCACTAAGAATCAATATACATAAATCCTTTGGCAACATGCCATAATACATCCAAATAGGTACAATAACAAATACATCAATGAATAACAAATCAACACTATCCAGCTGCATGAACCAAGTGGTCCACCACCTGCAACCCGAGAGACAAGAACATGGCTCAAGTGCTTTTTCACCCAACAATGAAGTATTTACACTTCCTCAGATCCCTTCATAACATGAAGGAAACCTAGCCCTGCACGAAATGTCTAGCTACCTGATAACAACTGCAGGAGGGAATACCCAATGCAATCCTGATGTCTAAAAGTGCAATTCTAATAATGAAAAGCAAATTATCTCACAATAGCCATGTGGCATATATATATATATATATATATATATATATATATATATATATATATATATATATATATATATATATATATATGCCACATGGCTATTGTGAGATAATTTGCTTTTCATTATTAGAATTGCACTTTCAGACATCAGGATTGCATTGGGTATTCCCTCCTGCAGTTGTTATCGGGTAGCTAGACATATATATATATATGCCACATGGCTATTGTGAGATAATTTGCTTTTCATTATTAGAATTGCACTTTCAGACATCAGGATTGCATTGGGTATTTCCTCCTGCAGTTGTTATCGAGTAGCTAGACATTTCGTGCAGGGCTATATATATATATATATATATATATATATATATATATATATATATATATATATATATATATATATATATATATATATATATATATATATATAATGTTCTAGACAATTAAACATCTTTTTCAATGGCATTCCAATTAGATCTAATCATTTCAAGTAGCCTGGTCAATTCCCAAAAAGAGGAAAAACCATCTTTGATATATCCACATTGGCATCCAAGTCCAAAAAGTAACCCAATAACATTCCTAGAAAATCTATTCCTTTTCCCAAGAAGCACGAAAATAAGCAAGTAATTAAATAATCCAAGGAATAAAGATCCAAAATCACCTATGACCACCTCTGATCCCTTTCCCATGCATCAATGAAGAAAGAACACTTTTCAATCAAGCAGTAATGAAGAGTCATCATAAAGCAATATATCAGATTATATTCTCAATACGTATTTCTATGGTTTAAATAAATTGTAGTAATTAATGATTCTGCTTCATATCTAATTACTATTACATGAATCATGTAATAAAATCCAATGATGAGGTTGACTACTCTACTCTCTCAAAATGAGGTTTCATACATACTTATGCCAAATATTAATTCTATTTTTTCTCAAAGAAAATAGAATAAAACAACTAGTGTTCTCCCATAATTCAATTCCAATCCCTTTTTCTGAAACTCTAATCACAGAAACACACTTTACAATCAATTAATCCATATTCAGTCATAATTATTTGTACAAAAGCCATTCTAAGTTTTAGTTTCATCTTGTTGTCATAACAATGATATGAACTAATTCAATCCATTTAACTAACCAAAAAGTTTTACGATTCAATCAAAAATAACTTACTATCAAAAATTATGACAAGAAGCCCAAAAATAGCCAAACAGTCTTCAAGAATAGTCATTCTAAAATATAAATCCACCTTACTGTCATTCCTGAGACCGAAAGTTTTAAAAACTATAAAAACAATGAAAACAATCCTCCTGTCGCAACTGCGACAGGGGCCGCTACAGAAATAAAAGATGAACAAAGATCATAGTTTAATCAATTTCTGAAAATGAATATAATGGACTTGGTTTTTTCATCATTCAAGGAAAATAATATAAATATCTACTGTCTCAAATTTAGTCAATATAATGTTTTTAAACAAGTTTCCAATAGAGCCATAGGAACCAATTATTCAGCTATAGCCAGATAATAATTTCTGCTACAGGAAGTTCATAGGGTTTGCAATCATAAAGAAAACTATAGGTTCTAATTCCTCAATCCACAAAGACAATAATGTATTAACCATAGTCAAGTAATACTACCGGTCAAGTTAGAGGAAGAATAGTTTTGGTTATCTTTCAGAGTTTGATTTTCATCTATACAAAGGTTGATTTTCTAATCTCAATTCGATCTCAGCCAGCATAATAAGGAATTACAGTCAATTTAATATTTAATAGGGAATTTAAATAATAGCGAACTAGAGATTTCTCAAGAGTTTCCTAATCAGTTTAAATAATCCAAATCAGAAAACAATGACTGGGTTTCAGCATAGCACAAAGGTAAAAGAGAAAATACAGTCAAAGAGAATATCTATCAGCGATCTAGAGTTTACAATAGGTTTTAAATCATTTAGAAATCTACATCTAAGAAAAGAATGGTTTCAAGTAGTCAAAAACAGAGGCAAAACGCAAGCCTGAAATACTATGTTTTAAACATGCATAAACAACCATTAATTAATGCTATTATAAACCAAGAAAACTACCTGGTAACTTGCTTGCAAAAAGGTCAATTACATGTTGTGGTATCTACTCTTCTCTTTATCATATCACTGCTCCAGAATGATTAAACTTCTTCTCTGCTGTTGAAAGATATTGATGCCAACCATCTGCTATTTTTCTCATGCCAATAAAAGAAACACGTTTATCTTTTATTAAACTGCTCACTAAATACTACAGATATCTTTAAATCCCTTCTGGGTTTTGTTCTACTCTTTCCCAGCGTTCCGGAACAATTTATGGTTTTGAAGTTCGTTGAGATATGACCAAGATATCAGTGTTTTTCTATGACTATTTTTGACTGTTTCTGAAAACGCCTTTCTCTTTTTTTTCTTTCCAGTTCTTCTCTACCTTCCATGCTCAGAAAAAATTAATCTCTCCCAATTTCATGTGTCTCCCTTCCTCTAACTCATTCCTCCTTTTTTTATTCATAATTAAAACCTCTTCTTAATTTTAGCATTGGAAAGATTTAAGTTTAGAAAACTGAAGTTAAATTCTCAGTTTGCATGATCTTCCCACCAATCAAAATTGAGAAAAATACTATTTAAAAAAAAATAACAATAATATCTTTTATAACTTACTATCGCATGGGTGATAGAAACAAAATATAATTCTTTAATTGAAACTCTAAATATAATAATGTTATTTATAATATTATTTAACTTATTTCTATTAAAATACACTATTTAAATAATAAAGAAGAGAATGCAAAACAATATTGCATATATATATCTTTATTTATTTCTTAGGAACATAATATCTTCCCAACATCTAAACAATATTTTATTATTTAATTTAAAATACAAAACAATTATTTAATATTTAATTTAAAAAAATATGAACATACATATCCTCATTCAATATAAAATGCTATTTAAAATATAATTTTGAAAACAATTGACCACTCATTAATGCAATTAAATCTAATTTCATTATGCATATGCAACTACGTGAGTGTGTGATTGCATCAGGGTTAACCATCCCAAACAGTTCTTGCCAAGTGGCTAGAACATTTCTACCTCAGCCATGCTTTCGTCTTCGACGAGTATCTGCATCCAATTGCACTCAATCTTGACGTCAATAGGTTAGTATATCAAAAATATAGCTGAAGCAAAACATCATAATCATACCAATAATATTTAATATTTAAATCAACTTTCTAATTTATGTAAATATATCATCATGATAATTACCTTTACACGTGTAACTTAATCGAAGTAAAACAATCATGGTAAATGTTCACTAATCTAGAAAAATAATATTGTTCATAAAAATGAGACGTGACAGGAACTTGCTACTTGAAACGACCTCCGGATTTTAAAGAAGTTGGCTCTTCTCTATTTCAATTGGATTTTGAGAAAGGGGTAAGAAATTAACAGGATTACAGATACAAATAAGCAAATCTAACTATGGTGATGTGCTTGAGTAAAAGTATCCCCTTCTATTTAAGCACAATGAAACTATCCTCAAGATACAGTTATATTAAAGAGCAGATACTACATGATTAACATAAACAAATAGAATGCATATAATCAAAGGCTCACAACCAGACACTTTGCAATGACATAGATAATATCAACCAAGGCACAGAACAAAGTTCTTCTCATTAATCTTCCAGCAACATAAAAGGCACAGATACATGCATAGATACATTAACTTTCTTATCAAGAACAACAAAATAAAGGCAAAATGACATAAAATGGTCACAGCAAATTCTCTGACTTCTCTTTTTAAATTTCTGACAAAAACTATCCAAGATGCTCAATCTATATCTCTATATATCTATGTCTGTATGTATATCTGAATAATCCCCCCCTGATTTATTACAAACACTACATATTTATAGCCATAGATCTAACCCAAGATTGTTTATAACAACTAAATCCTCAATGGCCCAACGAAACTGAAGATAACTGGAAGTTCCTGATGGTTACGATCCTCTGAATCTGCAACGGTCCTCCTTCCTTAATGCTCATTAGCTAGGGCAAAATATATGTGGCACGACTCCTTCACTAAGACATAGACACATGGCGAGACCTATGTGCTTATAACTAAAACAAAATATGACATATGGTAGTGTCTGCGTCAAACCCAGAAAATATGACTTACACAGCAACCAAAATAAGACCCGTACAACAACATTTGAAACCCGTGGCTGAAACAAAATGTAAAGTTTTGACACTCTACAGTTCTTGGTGACCATAAGGACTTCTGAGCCTACTCTGAAAGAACCCAAAACTGGAAAAAAGATATGTATTGAAAATAAAACTTAGAATCATAACTTTTGCAAAGCTGTCTGATAAACAGACCATTCTGAATCGGAAAGCCCCTGTCTACTCTGTAAATCTTGAAAAGCAAAATCAAGATTAATTATATCCTTATGAGAAAAAGTTTGCAAAATTTTGACCACAACCTTTAATTGAAATTCTAGCTGGGCCATAGGTATCAACACAATTTCAACTTCCTTAACTGATGATGAATCACTTAACCCCTAGAAAATTGTCTAATCATTTTTCTTAGTCAGAAGAAGGGCCTTGATGTCATCAATCATCAACACCGTGTTACTATCTGGGAATGGTGAAGGAAGCCCCAGTTGCACCAAGTCTTCTATATGTTTCTTCATATTTTTCACTCCTTTCACTGTATCAAGGAGCTCCTAAGAATTTGTGGCTGCAGAGTTACAACTCAAAACTTCATTGACATTCTTAGCAGTAACCATTCTATCATTGATACCTGTTGCTGATAATGTCTCATCTGTTGTGTCATACAACTTCTTCAATAAAAGTTGAGAGTCAGAAACCCTCAATGAAATAGTAGACAAGGTGGCCTGCACCGAAGTTTCAACCTTCTCACACAGTTGCTGAGCATTTAGCAGAAAAGTTAAAGATGGCCTTAACTGGATAATCTCCTTAGAGATTCTCTTCCATACTGAAACATATAGCTCTTTTACCAAATTAAGAACTCCAACATTTTGCGGCTTATTAGCCAACTCAATTGTCAGCTACTTTGTTCTTTGTTGCTCAGCTAGGAGTTGTGCCTGAATTGCACCATTAGCATTTTGCTCATTCAATAACTTATGTTGTTAGTGTGTGGCCTGTTGCAACTTATCTTGATATTTCTTCTCCAAAGTGGCTTTCTCCTGTCTCAAAACAGTCACTGTAGCTTTTTCTTGTGCTAGCTTAGACTTAAGAGAAGCATTTTTGGCCTGTACAGCCTGATGTATCTGTGAAAAAATAGTATTTTGCAACTATTTTTTCAGATTATCAATCTCATTCTTCTTAGATTGAATCTCCCCAGCAAGGTTGCTAATATTCACTTTCTCTTGAGCCAAATTATTTTCTGATTTTTGGAGCTTCTTGGACACTTTCAAATAGTCAGTTGCTACAGCAGATGTAGTTTCATTTAGTAGCTCAACCCTGTCCTGTGGCCTAAAAAGAGACATATCCATAGCCACAACATTCATAGCATAATCCTGGGGCTACATTTGTTCATTAGGTTTGACCACATTTGGAGACAAATGTGTAACTATCAATGATTGTTGAATGGGGTCATCAAGTGACCTCATGTGTGCCACAACAGGGCTCTTGTTTTCCTTTTTCCTCTTTTTGTCCATCCTGGCCTCTCTAGCCCTTTTTGTTGTGTCTGCTTGAGCTTGGAAAGTAGGAGGGGATGCAATGTAACCTCCAGCAAAGGGGTGACCTTGAGGCAGGCCATAGGGAATAGCCAATAATTGCTGGCTAGGAGAAACTTGAGGAGGGGTCCTTTTAGGCACAGATGGAGAAAATAATGGTAATGAAATAGCCTATGAACTGGCAGTTGTGGCAAGGGTTGATGTAAGCACAACAGAAGTGGTAGGGGTAATAATTACCTGGCTGATTGGGATTGCCACTCTTATAGTAGAAGAAAGAGATATAGGAGAAAAGGGATAAGAAACACTTACTTGAGCGACAGAAGAGGTGACTGGTAGTTGTTGCTGTTGTGGTTTTGTTTCTTCCTCCTCTTCTTCTGGCAGGTACAATCTCCTATGTTTCTTAGGTCTCTCTCTTGTTTCCTTTGTTTCTTTCTCTTCAACATTTACCACCATTGGTGGTTGCAAAGGAACAATTCTAGAACCCCCAGATGCTGAAGTTGTTTGAGTCCCTAGAGTTGGTGATGACACCACACCTTTTTGCTTCTCTAAGGTGCTGAGGGATTGGGGCCATGAAGATGCAGGAGCAGCAGATCAGGCATGTCTTGCTTCTTGTATAATTTGGGCTGACTCTATTTCCTCCTCTATCTCCTCACCCTTCCTCTGAATTCTGCTTGTGTCTGGACTTGAGACTAAGGAGGGATGCCACTCATCCCAGATTAATTCGCATTTTTCATCACTCTGAACATTCCCAAATGAATGTGTGAACTCTAAAATTTCTTGCCTATATTTCCAATAGGCTTCAATCTTTTCTGCTCTCCATTCTTGGGCTTTTAATGCTTTCCTCAGACCAACAGTCATTTTCATCTTAGGGTCATATTCCCTCTCTTTGAAATAAAAGTTTTCCCATGGCCTAGGCCCCTCATAGGGCAAATCAGTTAATTCAACATACAGGTCTAGGTTATCTTCTTTCAGATTCCTCCTGTCCTCCCAAAAAGGATGACCCTCATGCACCATTTTAGCACGGACCTTATTATTTATGATCCAGGAGGCTAGACAACTATCTAGGTCATATTTCCATTTATCCTCTATGATGATGAAACCCAAGGCAGCTAACTTTCTTAAAAAGAGGTTCTCTGCACCTCTAACCTCAAGTGTCATGTTTTTCCTGGCCGATGGGATATCATACATCTTCTTCTTTCTTTTCTTATGGCCAAAGTCATTATCAACCAAAGATACTTGCCAGGTCACCTCTAAGAATACGACCCTAGGGGTCAATACTTTAGGTAATAGCACGACTTCCCCATTGAAACCTTGGACTCTGATTATTGTATTATGTGCCCCAGAGAAATAATCAGAGGGAATTGGGCAATTAGTTATAAAACCCCTTATACTCTGTGTCATCCTATGCTCTACAGGCTCAGGGCTTAACTGGCAAAAAATAGGGGTGACAAAAAGTTCCCAAAACTCATAAGGGTCAGAGACTTCAGATAACACATGTCTCCATGCAGACACAGGGATGGTTTTATTATGACCAAAATCTGGATCATACATATTTAAATGCATATGCTTTGTGAGAAGACTATAGTTCTGATACAGCATAAGATGAAACAGTAAAGTAGAATACCTAAAAACTCGTTTTGTCTTGAAATTTGTGAGTTGATCGATCATGGCGTTAGCAATTTGTTCCAAAAACTCCAGCTGATACTCTTGTGATTTATCCAGAGTTTTCAATCTAAAAATGATTGCCAACTACCAGTCATGGACTGTGTTATCCTCCCTCATTCCAAAAATGAAATCTATAATTGAAAGTGCCTCCTGAACATTTTGACTAAATTGTGCCCACCCAGTGGGTAGTGTGGCCATATGAGTATTATCTTCTCCCAACTGCATCTCTGAATTCAAGAACTTCACTTTGTTAATTATATTTGCCCATGTGTTTTTGCATTTTGGCAACAGTTGGAAATGTGGCTGTTCTATCATGCTGCAGGGCCATCATGTCTCTTATGGCCTTGGAGAAAATATGCACTATGAAAGGGCCCTATTGGATGGTATTTGATGGTGTGTGAAATAGTTCTGCACATAACTTGATTAACTCAGGGCACAGGTGGACATTTGGGACCATGAACTGTGCCAATTACGAGGTCCATATCCTCATACCAAAAGTCTCGGACTGCCCGTTGTTTGCTCGGAGAATGCACCTTTAATGTGCCCCCTCCTAGAGACTCTTGGTGTTCTTTTGAAGGGGCGTGTTGTACATGCCATCTACATAATCTTTCACCTATTCTAGGTCGACAGAAAACCCTACTTCAGGAACCCTTGTTCTTGGATAGGTTTTCCTTGGTTGCATGGGTGCCGAAGCATATGATTTGTTGTTCAATAGTTTATCTATTGACTCATAAATTCCAAGTCCCTCTTGTGGTGATTGTGTCTCAGACATATCTGTATCTTTGCGAGGAGAATGCGGGAAGCTTTGACACAAAAAAGAATGAAACTATTTAACCAGAGTGATACTTAGCTGAAAAGCACTCGCTATGGATGAAATTTGGATGCAACAGTGATTCAAAGAAGAAAGATAGAAGCAAATGATGGCAACACTTAGGACTTAACACTAACCCATTGGGGGTTTATGGAGATAATAAATGACACATCTTATCTTATTAATGGCATTAATGCTAAGAAACAGCTAGTGTATCTTTTTGAAATCTGCATGGAACGGAGTGTCAGATATGTTATTTTACTTCCAGGGAATTTTAGGGATTGCCAAACAACCTTAATAAATGCTAGACCAAAAGAGAAGGGGCTTTGCACTGCTGACACGTGTTCATAGAACACTTATTGAAAAGGAAAGTGGGAAAAGAAAGAGGGAAAATAGGAAAGTGAGAAAAGGAAAGAAAACTAACTAACTATGATACATTATGAGCCCCTCCTTTATTGAAGTATTTTAGAAAGATCCCATTTACCAGAATCTCTTCAAGTTCTCCATCCATGGTCTCTAGCTCAAATGAATTTTGTTGCTTATAGGAACGAATTTTATAAGGACCCATCCATAATGATTTGAATTTGCTGTGTCGACCAAGCTTAGCAGCTCTTTCATCCCATTTCAGTACCAGGAAGCCAACCTCAAAAATGGGAGTTGAAGTCTTCTTATCAAACCAGTACTTAACCATTTTCTGATGTTTCATTAGTGACTCATGTGCCTTTTCTCTTTTCTCTTGAACTTCCAACAGTTCAGCAAGTATGACTTGCATGGGTCCATTCTCTTCAATTTCTATATGTTTTAACAAATGCAAAGCAGGGATCTCTAAGCTTAGTGGTATTATTGCAGGTTTACCATAAACCAATTCATAGGGAGACATTTTAGTCACTTGCTTTGGTGTGATCCTGTCAGCCCACAATGTGTATTAAGTAACTTATGCCACTCTCTGTGATAATTGGTCCCTACCCTTTTTATGAGTCTGATAAGGTTCTTGTTAGTGGACTCTGCCAGACCATTACCTAGAGGGTAATAATTTGAAGAAGTCTTCAAATAAATCCCATTCCTTAATGCAAACTTAGATAATTTTACTCCCAAAAATGCTTTAGCATTATCTTATATAATGGTATGAGGAGGACCAAACCGAGCAGTTATGCCTTCTAAAAACTCTAATATGACCTTTTCTATTGCCTCTTTAAGTGGTACTGCTTCACTCCACTTGGTAAAGTAATTAGTTGCTGTGAGAATCCATTTGTGTCCCATACTTGACACTAGATTTATCATACCAATAAAATCCAATCGCCATTGAGCAAAGGGTTCATCCATAACTATGGGACTTAGAGGCATTGCTGCATTTCTCCTTTTGCCTGTATAAAACTGACAAGCCTGACATTCTTTAACCAACTGATGACAATCTATAAACAGAATGAGCCAAAAATATCTTGCTTGTGTTACTTTGATTGCAGTGGTCCTTGCTGAAAAATGCCCACCTAAAACTCCGTGGTGTAATTCATGTAGTATTCTTTGAGCTTCATCCTTTTCTATACATCTCAAGAGTATACCATCAACATTCCTTCTGAATAGAATATGATCAATTAGTACAAAATGGGCCCCTTGCTGCCTATAGTACCTTTTCTTGTCATGGGAGAGCTCATTTAGGAAAATACCATACTTCATAAATTGTATCCTATTTTTGACCCAAGAGTTTTGGTCAACCTCTTGGAGTTTCAATACATTTTCACCTTTTGTTTCTTTAGTCACTATGCTCTCCATGTCTTGGGTCATATATTGGCACAATCCTTTGCCTCTAACTAACTTGGTGAGTATTACTTCTACATCATATTCCAGAATCTTTGTTATCCAATTGGCTCTTTTCTCAGTGATCTCACCCTCCATAATAAATTCTCTTACACTGGGGTGGGCCACTAATATCAGAATCTTATTTCCTGTTACCAAATGTCTGAACTTTTTAAGGGCTTTCACCATGGCATATGCTTGTTTCTCCACAAAATTATATCTAGACTCATATTTCCTGAGAGTTCTAGAGAAAAAAAATATTGGATGCTCTCCTTCCTGTTGATCATCTTTCTAAGTTAGAATAGTAGCAACACTGAATTCTCCCCCATACACATACATTATAAAAGCCTTAGAAAAATCTAGGTTTCTGAGTACTAGGGCTGTTGAAATGACTCTCTTGACTTCTTCAAAAGCATGTCTTCCTTCTGTGGTCCATTTGAAGACCAGATCTTTTTTAAGCAACAAATGTCATTGGTCAAATTAGACCTGCAAAATCAGATATGAATCAGCTAACAAAGTTGATTTTTCCTAGAAAGGATTGAACTGCTTTCTTGTTAACTAGTAGAGATAGATTTATTATGGCTGTGACCCTTTCTGGATCAATGGAGACCCCTTCCTTTGACACTATATGCCCTAGAAGTTTACCCTGAGGTACATCAAAGATGCATTTCTTGGGATTCAAAGATATTCCAAACTCTTGACATTTCTTGAAAATAGCCTCTAAATGGTCAAAGTGATCTTTGACATTCCTAGAAAAGATAGTGAGGTCATCTAGATAGATCAGAATAATCTTATTTATAAGTTCTCTGAATGCTACATCCATTGCATGCTAAAAAGTAGCCCCAACATTTGAAAGGCCAAAAGGCATTTTAGCATATGCAAATGTTCTCCACTTTGTAGTGAATGCAGTCTTATGCTGATCTTTATCTGCTAACCAAATCTGATTGTATCCTGAGAAACCATCTAGCAAGGAAAACCTTTCTGACCCAGCAATAGTTTATAAAATCTATTCCATAGAGGGTAGGGGATAATGATCTTTCAAAGATGCTCTATTTAGATCCCTGAAATCTACACAAAGTCTTATGTCACCATTCTTCTTTCTTACAGACATTAGGTTTGATACCCAGGTTGAATGCTTAATCAGAAAATAATCTTTGATTCTAGGAGATTTTGTAGTTCATCCACCACTAAATGTTCAATTCTAGGATTTACTGGTCTTTGCTTCTGTCAGACTAGTTTAGATCCTTCAATAAGCTCTATGGTGTGTTGGATGATATCTCTATTATAGCCATGGAGGTCTTCATAGGTCCAAGCAATCACCGTATCATATTTATCACATAAAGCAATCAACCTTTCCTTTTCCTCTTGGGTTGTAGAATTACCTATTTTCAACTTTCTTCCTTCACTAACCTAGATCTCAGAATAATCTTCCTTATTTTCTTGAAACCTCCTCTTCTCTAGTCTTGCATCTTCTGGATCAAATAGATTTTCTAGAGTAATCAGCCCTTTAGGGAATTTGTTTGATTTTAGCTAGATAATTTGGTCACCATATTCTTCCTCAATTTTGGGATGTAATTGATCAGCAAATTCACCTGATTGTTGTAAGAATGCAAGTACTTGAAGGTCATTGTCAAAAACTTGCCAGTTTTGAAAATTGTCTGGAATTGTTGGTCTTACTATAACCTTGACTGACTCATTGTTAACTAATAGATCACTTGCTGGATCAAACTATGAACCAATTTGTGTCATTCTATCTGCTTCAGAATTTTGGGCTCTGGGAACTACCTCAATATTAAAAGCCTCAAAACCATCTATCAGGTCCCAAATCCTGTGCCGATAGGATCTCATTCTTACATTTTTGGCTATTGCTTTCTCTCTGAGTTGTTTTACCACCCGTTCTGAGTCTCCTTTTATTATCAGATTCTTTATTTCCTTTTTCTTCGCCAACATGAGTCCATGCACCAAAGATTCATATTCAGCATTATTATTGGTACAGGCAAACTGAAAGTGAATGTCTCTTAGAATTTTCTCACCATTTGGGGCAGTAAGGAAAATTCCTGCTCCAACACCATTTACTCCTAGCCCCATCAAAATTCAGGGTCTAGATTTCTGAGTTTCTTTTAGCCTCTCCACTTTCTGATATTTCTTTCCTTATAATATTAGGGATTTCTTGGTCTTCTTCAAAAATGAAATAAATTCCTAGACCAGTAGAGTCATAGTTTCCATAGGGATCACTCTGCATCATGGTTAATAACTGATTGTTCTCTTCCTCCTGTTGGTCATGTTCAGTCCAGTCACCTAATTCTTCAACAAAGTTTCTCTCCTCTTTATTCAACATGGCATGGGATGCTTCTAATTTTGGGGTTGGTTCATTTGTGATATGGTCTTTAGATAATGGCTTAGACAATATTTTCATCTTTGTCCCATATTTGGTTCTCAGGATGAGGTGTGACCAATCTAGTGACATGTAACCTCCTATTTTGGCTATGAAATCTCTGGATAAGCATAAACCAAATACAAGGGGAATATCTATGACTACCACATCCTGATTGACAATTATAATGGGGCAAGTATATAGTTGTAATGGAAGTTGTTTGATTTTTCCTATTGTTTGAATAGATTTCCCATCTAATTGCATGACCCCTCTTGTAAGTGGTTCATATTTTATTTTTAAAGCATCTACTATCTGCTTTGGCATTACTGTAGTACTAGCCCCAGAATCTATCATTGCATTACGCAACAGATGTTTTCCAACTAGTAGAGTCAAATAAAAGGGATCTAGTTTAGATTTACTTACCTCGGGTGCATTTTTCAACAAAGCTATTGTTTGTAGAGGTACAGTATCTTTGGGCTGAAGTTTCCCTTTATCCATAGCTCCTCCCTTGGCACCAGTGTGTTTAGAGGCTTCTTGACCTTGCAGAGATTCCTGTAACAGTGTCTTCTGCTCGGGAATAGCTAACTTATCCTAGATTGATACATGTACTGGAGTTCTTTTCAGCTGGTCCACCACATTCACAGGTCCTAATGCTTGGGTCTTTGAATAATAAGGGTACCTTGTCTTTTCTAGAACCTATCCCAAGGCTACTTGATTCTGCACAGGTTGAGGTATGTCTTGCCTAGAGACTGTGTTGTGATGATTTTGAAATGGAGGAGTTCCCATGATCTCATTATTTATGACTTCAGGTTGCTCCATCATTCTCCTCTTTGATCTGGTATAATAGTCTGACTACACCAATGGTTTCTTTGAAGTAGATGCCTCATTCAAGAACATTGAATCTTTCTCTTCAATCCATGAAAATAAGGCATGTTCAGGGGCTATTTCCTCTTCTTGTTGTATGGGCATCCCTTGCATTTGGGCCACCATTACTGCATTTTGAACACCAGGGGATTGATATGGTGGAGTGTTAGAAGTTGAGAATTGTCCTTCTAACCCTCTCTGTTATGCTATCTTTTGCTACAAATTACCTCTGGGAAAGTCTCTGGGCATATGGGCATTGTTGCAGGGAAAGCACCAAGCATCTGTGTCATCTGCTATGTTATTTTGCCCTAGAACTATTTCCCTGTTGGGATTATGAGGAATAGTTTGTAGAGGTGTAGGGACAGAAACCAACTAGTTTGAAGGCTGAGGATTAGTTTGCCTTTAAGGGCCTTGATATTGATTTGGCTGAAAGGTAGGTCTATTTCCTTGGAAACATTGATAAGGGGGCTTTGGGTAGGTATTTTGTTGTCTATTTAGATTAATTATCGCATTTGAGAAGGTCCTTAGAATGTTCTTGACATCATCCATTTCAGATGGTTGAGCAGAGGTGGTTGCCCTAGCAGGTTGTTGAGGCACTGGAAATGAATACATAGACATAGGTGGATCTATAAGATTAGGAGCTTCTTGTGGCAAAGGTAGGGTAATTTCTGGGAACATGGGCATAGGAGGTCTTGGGGGCAATTTTCCCGCATCTATCAAGTTATTTTCAGCCTTAACTACCAACTCATATGCTTCTAGTAGTGTCTGACCTCCAAGAGACTGAATCATTACTGATATATCAAAGTTTAAAGGTTTGAGGTAAAACACAATAGCCATACCTGATAATGGTCTTGCTGTAGCAAGGATTCTATCCCAGGTCTTTTAAAATCTTGAGTTGAAATCAGTCATAGCTTCTTATGGGGCCCTTTTGATAGTGATCAATTGTTGTAGCAAGGAAGATTTATCGCCTTTCTCTTTAAATCTTGCAAAGAAAGTGTCTCCAAGATGATCCTATGTAGATATTGTATTCGGAGTGAGAGATCTATACCAATCCAGAGCCTTTCCGTTGAAATAAGTTGCTAGCATTCTTATGGCCACATTCTATTGAGTAATAACATGTACTGCACACACATTAGATACATCTTGCGAATGCTCCCTAGGTTTTTTGAAATCTTCTCCACTGAACTTAGGTAGAGCCTTCAAAGCATTGGCTGGAATAGCATCCCAAGTTGCTGGTGATACTCGGAGGATGAGAGGGCTACCAGTATTCTAATTTGCATAGTTCCTTGGAGGTATAGGTGCCCCCATATTTATTCTTTGTAGAACTGCACCCTGATTCACTCTTCTCCTTGGAATAGCTAATAATAGTGGTAAAACAATGCCCAGATTAGTAGCAGACTGAGCTCTTGTTGTAGGTCCACAACTCTGGCTCCTTGTTACTCTTTGGCTCATACGATCTTGACAGAAACTTAAGGTCCCACCGGGCGTGCCAAAAATTGTTGATGTATAAAATTGCACAGGTTCTAACACCAACATGGGAAGTTTCAAGAATGTGGAACTTGCTACTTGAAATGACCTCCAGATTTTAAAGAAGCTAGCTCTTCTCTATTTCAATTGGATTTTGAGTAAAGGGTAAGAAATTAATAGGATTACAGATACAAATAAGTAAATCTAACTATGGCGATGTGCTTAAGTAAAAGTATCCCCTTCTATTTAAGCACAATGAAACTATCCTCAAGATACAATTATGTTAAAGAGCAGATACTGCATGATTAACATAAACAGATAGAATGAATATAATCAAAGGCTCACAACCAGACACTTTGTAATGACACAGATAATATCAACCAAGGCACATAACAGAGTTCTTCTCATTAATCTTCCAACAACATAAAAAGGCATAGATACATGCACAGATACATTAACTTTCTTATCAAGAACAACAAAATAAAGGCAAAATGACATAAAATGGTCACAACAAAGTCTCTGACTTCTCTTTTTAAATTTCTAACAAAAACTATCCAAGATGCTTCAATCTATATCTCTGTATATCTATGTCTGCGTGTATATCTAAATAATCCCCTCCTAATCTATTACAAACACTGCATATTTATAACCATAGATCTAACCCAAGATCATCTGTAACAACCGAATCCTCAACGGCCTAACGGAACTGAAGATAACTAGAAGTTCCTGATGATTACGATTGTTGGCAAGAGACACTATATGGATCCATGATTGTTGTCATTGATGGCAACAAAGTTTATCCCATACATCCGTAGGACATGGTGTGTCTCTACCGGAAGTCAGAATGAAGATTGTTGAGGTTCGGTAAACAAGAACAGAGCTTGTGGCAAGGTCCGACAGACAGGTCTAGATCTCTCAGAGGAAGTATCTTGGTGAAGTGCAGATTTGGGAAAGTCAAGAGGACTACCTTGAGTAATAGATTCCAAGGATTTAGCCTCCGGTGATGGACAAGGAAAAAGATATGAATAGTTGAGTACCAGATTCCTGAGTGACAGTGTGAACAGAGGAAGAACTGACTGACAGAACATCAGACTACTTTCCGGATGTGTTACTAATGGTGTTAAAGGTTATGAAGGCATGAGTCATGTTTGGCCGACATGATTAATGATTTCTACAAGTATATACTTGATTCCGCATTACTTGATGTGTAAGGATTCAGCCGACAGAACAGAGTTTGTGAGAAGATTGACTGTTCCAGGTGCTGACTAGAAAGATAATGAAATCACTTGTCTGGATATATATATAGGATGGATTTAGTTGTGAGAAGTGTTGTTGACATATGTGGTATGCGAAAAAAAGCAGAGCAGAGCAGAAGCAGAAAGGAAGGTCTGGTATGTGAAAGGAAAGCAGCATAAGAGAAGAGGAAAGATGAAGTGCAACAGATTAGTGTACTGAGCCTAACCGGAACTGAACTCTAGCATATGTGGATGCTTCCAATCAATTCAAGTATTGTATAACATTCTTTTGTAGACAGTGTGTCTCCTTGTAGGCAGTGTGCCTCCTTTGTGAGCAGTGTGCTCGGGCAGTGATCCTTAATTAGCAAGTGCCATTTTATATTTCCTTATTCTTCTAATAGAGAATAATCTTTGGGTTAATCACCCTGTGGTTTTCTCCCTTAACAGGGTTTCCACGTCAAAAATACTGTGTCATGTGTTTTTCCATTTCATGATAATGTTTGCTTATTTGAATTAATGTTGCATTGATTAATAAGAAAGTTCAGATAGAAGAAATAATTAGGATAACTGATTCACCCCCCCTCTCAGTTATCAACAATTGGTATCAGAGCTAAGTTCCTCCTAATAGAGCCTAATAGCTTGAGGAAGATCTAGGAGCTCAAATGGATGCATATGGCTTAAGAGAGCAACTGAAGACTGCCCTTGATGATCTTGAACAGTCAAACTCTGAAGTTAATGAATTAAAGGAAAGACTCTAATAGGCTGATGATTTCATGAGAGAACTCAAAGATAAATTAAGTCTCTCTATGAAAAAGAGAAAGGAGCTGCTTCAGCAATTGGCAAGACAAGGTGAAGAAAATAATGCAAATGAAGAGCTGACTGAGAAAACCAAGTTATGTGAAAAGTTATCAAAAGAAGTCATTATGGTAAGACATGAAATGGAATTGGGAGTTATTAAGTTTACTCAAGAGATTGAAGAGAAAAGAAAAACTGAAGACAATCTAAGACAATCTCTCAAAGAGAAATCAGAAGATTGCCACTAGATGGATAGAATTATCAGACATCTTGAATTTGATCTTGAAGATGCTAAAGATAATGAAGAAAAACTTGAGGATCAAATTGTCTCTCTCAAAAGGGATCTTCAAACAGAAAATGAGTATAAAGAAAAATTTAAGATAAGTTCTGCTCAACTTGAAGTTCTTCTTGGAAGTCAAAAGAAGGTAGATGACAAATGTGGTTTGGGATATGAGAAAGGAGAAAGCTCCGGATCTGGTCAGAAGAATTTTGGATCAAAAAATTCAAGGAACAAGCCTAGAAGACCTCCGGTAAGACAACCCAATGCTCAAAGATATCCATCCTTCAATGGATACTGCCATAACTGCAATCACTTTGGTCACAAAGCTAATCAGTGCAGAAAGAGAATGAATCAGACTAATTCATCCTTCTCTGGACAGTGTTTTAACTGCAAAAGGTATGGTCACAAGTCTCATGAATGCAGAAACGTGCAAATGACCAAATCATTCAATGGTAGATGCTTTGCATGCAATAGAGTAGGTCATATGGCTAATCAATGTAGATCAAGAGGATATCAGTCAAATATGCAAAGAAATGTTGTTTGCCAAATCTGTAATAGGTCCGGTCATAATGCAAAATTCTGTAGAAGCAAGAATCAGGAGAAAAGAGGTCTGGTACATCATAATCAGAATCAAGATAAGGGTAAACAAAAGGTGAATGCAGATGAAGTTAGGAATGAGATGAACAAGATTTGGGTGAAGAAAAGTTTAGAGAATGTAGAGGTTGGATCCGCACTAGACTCTGGTGCTGATATTCCTTCCGGAAACTAAAAGGTGAGCTCTGGCTCAGGGGGAGACACAAAGAAAACCTTGTTCCCCCAGCCAGTTAAGTGGTGCCTAAAATTGGCACATGAGAAGCTGCGGATCAAAGGGTTTCTGGAGAAATAATTAAAGAAGGTCAGGTAAACATCTGAGAGATCCGCAAGAAAATTTAAAAAGTTCAAATCCTTCAGAATTGGTCCGGTTAAGCAAGTCTTCTGGTAAAATAGGTTTCTCACAAGATTGGCTCGGTATGAATCCAAATTGATACAGCTTGATCTGCGGATACATAAGATGATCAGAAGGACAAGTGGATATGATGATTCATCACTAACATCGATCACAAGGGAATCATAATGGTCCGGATGAGTTTCTTCCTCCTTGAACAAGGAAAACCAAGCAAACCGGAATAATGTAGGTCAAGCATTTATTGCAATCTGATATTAGGGCTTGTGGAGCAATATAAGGGGTTTTTCATTAATCACTTGTTCATTTTGCACTCAAGAAGAAATGAAAAGCAGAGCTCTGCAACGAAATTCCTCAAGTTCATCGAAGATCACTTGCAGAAGTCATTACTTCTAGAGATCAATTCAACCTACTCCGTGAAACCGATAGGTGCAAAAGGTATTTTCTATTTTCAAATATCTCAATGCAAATCTCTTGATAATGGGTACTCCGAATATTGTAAAGATTTCTGATAGACCTCGCCCTATATTTAAGAAACATCCATACAAATCCTTGGAGGTAGACCCTCGAGGTGCATTTTCTAGTGTTTCGCATGGCATTTTGCACACTGAAGATATTAGGGTTTATATACATGCAAACATTGAAGAGTTTGGGGAATTCAAACTAAGAGACTTATACCACAAGCAGTTAATAGATGATTCTTTTGAGATCAAACCTCAGTATAAGAGCATCCGAGAAAAACACTTTGATTAGTTCATTCATTTCCCCTGCTTTGAAGAAGATGAATGGGTCTGGTATGTATTGAGTAGGGTACATGATAACTTCCTATGGCTGAATAGACCTTGCAAGATCACCAAGGAAGCAATTAGGGCAGTAATTGGTTTACATTCCTCCGGAGGAATTCCTGTCCTCAAATCTGTCAAAAACAACATTGTCACAGAGGCCACCGGATCAAAATTTGATAAGTCAGCAATGACCATTGAAGATATTACTGACCCGGATATCAATTATGCATCTATGATAATAGGATACAAGATATATCATTCCAGTAGGGAGAATTTTGTATCCAGAACTGCAGTATACACGACCTATGAGATACTGAGAAAAAATGCAAAATATGATCTCTATGAACTTCTCTTGAGCTAGTTAATAGAAAACATACAAAAGATCAAAAAGGACAAGAAAAACTCTTTCAAATATGGTGCACTAATAGTATGTTTATTTTTCTACTTCATGAATGAGTTGCCCAAATCAAATGGATGGGTATGGCAGAATGACAAACCGGTAGCAGTTCAGATCAGAGACTATTTGCATGGGCTTGGGGATGCTAAAGCAAGAAATACAGCCATGTGGGGATACTTCAAAAACTTTCAGAACATGATGCAATCAAGAGAAAGGATTCCCCAGTCTCTTGTTGAGAAATACAAGGACACAGTCTACTTTATGGTAGAGACTGATTAGTGCCTAATGGAGGTAGTAGAACCAAGAATAGTTTGGATCATGCCCATGGGGTATGAAGTTGATGAATAGATTGTGGAGCTGCATGTTCAACACATGCTGAGTCAGCCTAAAGATCCAAAGGCAGAAAGGTTTGGAACCTTTGAGGAGCTAAGTGTAAAGATCCATGTGGAACTCAGAGAACCAGAGATGAAAAGGAAGGTGAGAAAAGAAGTAGAACATATTGCACAAGGCCTTGGGATCTCAAAGGAGGCACTTGATGCCAACTGGGAAAAGAGACAAAAAGCTGATGAAGAGAAGAAAGAGGTAGAAAAGGGAAGCAATAAAAGTGCTCCGGTAGAAACTCCCACCTGGACCAAATCTTCAAAGAGACCAGCACCTGTCCCTGCTAAAAGCTCAAAACTGGAAGTCCAAGCATCTGGCAAAGGAGAGAAAAGGTCAAAGACAAAAGCCACAAGGGCTTATGCAAATCAAACAGATGAAGAAGAAACTAAATCAGATGAGGGGGTAAAGGAAATAAAGAAGCAAAAGAAGAAAGGATCCGGTAAGCCCTCCACAGGCCAAGACAAGGAAGAAATGGTAGAGGAATTTGTTGAAAAGCCCACCCTGTCCCTAGAAAGTGTAATCAAATCAGTCATTGAAACCTTCAACCAATGGCCGAATTCTATGATGATTACAATGAGGCCGACCAAAAGATCCTGCAGGAAGCTACAATCAGGTATCTAAACATTTACAATAAAGATTTTATTGAAATTATCTCTCTAATTCCTAAGAGTCTAGAGAAGGAGTTGGATATGAGAAAGACCAATGCCATGGCAAAAGACCTTGAGATCTGGGAATAGATAGCTATTCAGCGATATCCTTCAATTGATCCCAAGACAATGAACATGGTATTCAAAGACTACAAGGATGAATTCAGGAGCAAAGCAAGGATGAATCATCTTATGCTTGGTGAGACCGATAAGGTAGCCAAGGACACTGAAGAGATTCTCTAAAAAACCTTCAAAAGATTTAATCTTCCTATCATAGAGGACTTGGGTACTAATCCTACAAATGTTGCAGAAGAAACTCCTAAGAAAATGTCAGAAGAGGTGGCCCCCGAACAGACCAACATTTCCCCTATAGTCTCTGGATCTAAAGGAGATGAAAAATCATAGGAGAAAGAAGCAGAGGTGAAGGAAAAAGAAGGTGACAGTGCAAAGGTTGCAGAAGGACAGAAGACTTCAACAGAGAAAACCACAACTGCTAGTGGTGGGAATGTAGAAGGAGAGAAAACTCCAAAGGATAGCTCCAAGACTGTAGAAGAGAAGAAACATCTGTCTCTAGCAAGAGACACTACACAAACTATCCAAGAATTTTTGAGCAAAGAAACAATGGAGATTGATGAATCGAAGCTTCTACAAGGTCCATTCAATTTTGATTCTCTTTCTCCGGTACAGACAATGAAGATAGCTTCATTTGCAAATGCTAAGGCTAATGAAAAACTCCTAAAGTCTCATATGGAAGACTATGAGTTGATAGACGCTGCATCCGGAGTGCTGGAAAAGATCATACCATCTTTTCAAAAGGATCCCACAGCCTCCTCTTCTGGTAATCTCAAAACCTTAGTCAGCAGTGTTAGTACACATTTTGATTCTCTAGAAAAATCAGCTGAAGAAAAGGTCCGGAAGGAGTTTTTGGATAAGAGATTCTCAGAGGTACAAGGATTAATCACTAATGATAGGAGAAATATGAGTATTGGGATAAAGAGTGTAGAAAATGCTCTTAAGGATGGTGGTGAAATATACAAATTTTGTATCTCCTGGTCCAAAGTAACAGTGGATATTGAGAAGAAAATAAAAGAGTAAGAGGACACACTACTAAGCTTGTCTCAAAGTTTTGATCCTCTTTCTTCCTCTATAACAAATCAAGAATGTCAGACTATTGCAGTCTTGAGTGAAATCAAGAAATTGGAGAAGAAAAGGAAAAATAGAATAAGCAGGTTGAGTGAGCTTAGGGGGTTAATTGTCCCTAAGCTAGACGCCATGCATGAGGCCATAACAGAAGCTCAAATCACAGCCCAGACAAATGATCCAACAGATCTAAAAAGGACAGATGCGTTTGCATTCTTGTTGAGTGGGCATATCTCAATTTTGGACAGGATGAAGCAGAGTTGGGCGATAGAAGTTGTACAGCTGAAGACAACTTTTGCAGACATACTTAAGTATATGTAAGTATGCCATATGTATATACTTATGCGGCTAAGTATAGTAATGTTTTTGAAAATTTTGGTGTACGGACCCTACCCTTTGCCATTGATGTCAAAGGGGGAGTGAGGAGTAGTGAAAAATGAGGAATCCAACTAAGGGGGAGCTCCAGAAAATGTATATAAAGACAGAGCATCAGCCAAGGGGGAGCATAGTGTAAACACTTAGTCATTTTTCACTAAGTGTTGCCGTCAATGTCAAAGGGGGAGATTGTTTGAAAGAGACACTATATGGATCCATGATTGTTGTCATTGATGGCAACAAAGTTCATCCCACACATCTGCAGGACATGGTGTGTCTCTACCGGAAGTCAGAATAAAGATTGTTGAGGTCCGGTAAACAAGAACAGAGCTTGTGGCAAGGTCTGACAGACAGGTCCGGATCTCTCAAAGGAAGTATCTTGGTGAAGTTTAGATTTGGGAAAGTCAAGAGGACTACTTTGAGTAATAGATTCCAAGGATTTAGCCTCCGGTGATAGACAAGGAAAAAGATATGAATAGTTGAGTACTGGATTCCTGAGTGACAGTGTGAACAGAGGAAGAACTGACTGACAGAACATCAGACTACTTTCCAGATGTGTTACTAATGGTGTTAAAGGTTATGAAGGCATGAATCATGTTTGGCCGACATGATTAATGATTTCTACAAGTATATACTTGATCCACATTACTTGATGTGTAAGGATTCAGCTGACAGAACAGAGTTTGTGAGAAGATTGACTGTTCCGGGTGCCGACTAGAAAGATAATGAAATCACTTGTGCAAATATATATATAGGATGGATTTAGTTGTGAGAAGTGTTGTTGACATATGTGGTATGTGAAAAAAATTAGAGCAGAGCAGAAGCAGAAAGGAAGGTCTGGTATGTGAAAGGAAAGCAGCAAAAGAGAAGAGGAAAGATGAAGTACAGCAGATCAGTGTACTGAGCCTAACCGGAATTGAACTCTAGCATATGTGGATGCTTCCAATCAGTTCAAGTATTGAATAACATTCTTTTGTAGACAGTGTGTCTCCTTGTAGGCAGTGTGCCCCCTTTGTGAGTAGTGTGCTCGGGCAGTGAGCCCTAATTGGCAAGTGCCATTTTGTATTTGCTTATTCTTCTAACAGAGAATAATCTTTAGGTTAATCACCCCATGGTTTTCACCCTTAACAGGGTTTCCACTTCAAAAATACTGTGTCATGTGTTTTTCCATTTCATGATAATGTTTACTTATTTGAATTAATGTTGCATTGATTAATAAGAAAGTTTAGATAGAAGAAATAATTAGGATAACTGATTCACCCCCCCCCCTCAGTTATCAACAACGATCCTCTGAATCTGCAATGGTCCTCCCTCCTTAATGCTCATTAGCTAGGGCAAAATATATGTGGCACAACTCCTTCACTGAGACACAGACACATGGCGAGACCCACATGCTTATAACTGAAACAAAATATGACAGATGGCAGCATTTGTGTCAAACCCAAAAACTTCTTTAATTTTCTGAAATGAATAGGAAAATGACACTTGTCCCATTCCATAGCCTTCAAAACAGTATACGTGTCTTCTCCTGTAGGACCTTTTAAAACCTATGTCTTTATGCTCGGGTGACCTTCTTTAATGACATCTGTCACCACCCACATTACTCATAAAATGAGACACAATAAATGATGGGACCCACAACCTCGGCACTCACTACCCTTGAAGGGATAAAACTGGGATAGATGACAGCCTCTGCGCGCACGCCAGCTAACACGTGGCAACTTCTGCAACATTGCTGAAACATAATAAAACCTTTCAAAGGCCACTGTGGTAGTTGACACTTGGTACAACCCGCACAAAACTTTAGAAGAAAAAAGTTTCTTGCTAAAAGAGTCATAAATAAAGCAAACCTTCTCTACGACCACCATGTGGCATCCTTCACGCGCATGAAACTTGAAACAAAACTATGGCCCACCATTCTTTATATTAGCATCAACATGATATGGAAAGAACCACGCAGCATCACCCCCAGCAAAATAAAAAGACACGTGGCGCCCTCTGCACAAAACATAGAAACTTTTGAGATTGCCTCCATAAGTGACACATGGCGACACCTGCAGTATTGCTAAAACATTATAAACCATTGAAACTTTCTACTACGTGGTCGCTCCGCATAAAACCTAATATTTGAAACAATATTGTGGCTTTGACTCTGGCTTTGACACTTGGCGGATTCCGCACAAAGCATTAGAAACTTACACATCAACCAAATTAAGACCCGCGCAACAACATTTAAAACCCGCGGACTAAACTGTGACTGAAACAAAATGTAGAGTTTTGACACTCTACAATGTGGAAGGTGATAGAAAAAAAGGCAAAAAGAATTAGCATAACACTAAAAGAAAGAATACTTTCAAAAAGAAAAAGAGTCTTTTTATCAAGGACATTGATGTAACTGATAGTAGTTCTTAAAGTACTTGTGATGAAGAAGAAGAGACTCTATTCATGGCTACTATTAGATGCTCAAGTGAAAAACACATAGATACAGATGACAAGATTGCTGATAAGGACCAACAAGTTGAATAAAGTGAAGTAGACTTTGAAGGTGAGTTACTTTGTGCACTAGAGGAGATAAAAAGATTAAAGAAGGATGCCTTCAAAGATGTTAAGACAATCAAGGATTCAGATTAGCTTATAATCAGTTTGAAAACTCAACTTGAAGAGAGTAAAAGAATATAATATATGGTCAAGAAGGAGTTGGAAGCCAAAGAGAAGACCTGTCAAGGTTTGGAGGCAAAAATTGTGAGTCTAAGGAAGAAATTAGAAAGGTATGATAGTAGTAGATTGGAAGATCTTTTGAGTAAACAAAAGAGATACAAAGACATGATTGGTCTGGGGTAGGAAGTTGGCCAAACCTCAAAAACTCACAATATTCAAAAGGAGGGTGTTGAGAAAAATAATCAAGTTAATACACATGCTGATTATGACTGTCCTAACAACAAAGTTAGTGCAAATAGCTTTTCAAAAATTAGAAATATAGACTTCACAAGAAGGAGTACATCATTTAGGTTTAAATCTTACTTTTATGGTTATTGATTCTATTGTAATCACTATGGTCATAAAGCAAATGAGTGTAAAATTATGCCTAGAAGAAAACCTAACTTTATTAGTAGAACTCCTTTCATGATGATAAGTAATCTAAGGTGCTATAATTACAATAATCTTGGTCACATAGTCAAGTATTGTAGACCTAGACCTGGTGAACAAAAGAGGGGTAGTGATCATATTATGAAAAAGATGACTCTTATAAACCTTGATGAGAAGAAGGTTAAATCTAAATCAGTTTGGAAACAAAAAGAAAAGAGCACTAAAACTGAAAAATCAATGTTTGTGCAAGCTGTCCTACATGCTAAGAAGAAGGATTTGTGGATCATATATAGTGGTTGTTCAAACCACATGATAGGTGAGAAGAGAAAATTCACCAAGCTTGAAGCGTATGATGGAGGCTTTGTCAAGTTTGGAGAAAATACTACTACTCAAATCAGAGGTAAAGGTACATTGCTTTTAGATGATCAAACACCTATTCATGATGTCTACTTTCTTGAAGGTCTTAAACACAATTTGTTGAGTGTAAGTCAGATTTGTGATAATGGGTACAACATTTCGTTTAATGATCAAGGATGTGAAATTAGGAAGAAATCAAGAAAGTCAGTGGCTACAGGTTTAAGAATAAGAACCAATGTGTATAGTCTCACAGGGACTACAACCAATGATGGATATGCAAGTATTTGTCTTATGGGGCAAGTAGAAGAAAGTTGGTTGTGGCATAGAAGGCTTGGACATCTAAACTTTGATAATCTAATCAAAGTTAGTAGAAATCAAAATGTAAGAGACATGCCTAAGATTAGCAAGCCTATGAGTAGTATATACAATGAATGCCAACATGGGAAGCAAACTAAAATTAACTTCAAGACAAAAGAGCACTCATCTACAAAGCCATTACAGTTAGTGCATACTGATTTATGTGGTCCTACAAGGACAAAGGCATTTAATGGAGAGGGATACTTCATGCTCTTCATTGATGACTACTCAAGGATGACTTGGGTTACATTCCTTAGTCACAAATTAGAGGCATTTGAAAGGTTGAAGATCTTTAGAAAGATGGTTGAGAAGGAATCATATTGCAAACTCAAATGCTTGAGGTCTAATAAGGGTGGAGAATACACCTCAAGAGGGTTTTCAGATTATTGTGATCAACATGGCATTAAAAGATAGTTTGCAGCCTCAAGAGCACCTTAGCAGGATGGTGTTGCAGAAAGAAAGAATAGAACAATCAAGGAGATGTCAAGGACATTGCTTCATGACGCCAATCTACCAAACACTTATTGGAAAGAAGTTGTCCATACAATAGTGCATACTCTCAATAGAGTGCAAATAAGGGTAAATACCAAAAATACTCCAGATGAACTTTGGCATGGTAATTCAGCTAATGTTGGTTATTTTAGAATTTTTGGTAGTAAACACTTTATTAAAAGAGATGAAGAAGGTTTGGGCAGTTTTGAGTCTAGATGTGATGAAGGCATATTCTTAGGATATTCTACACATAGCAAAGCCTATAAGTGTTTCAATAATAGACTCAACAGAATAGTTGAAAGTACTAATGTTAAAGTTGTTAAAAAGTTTCAGCCTTGTGAACAATAGTTAGAAGATGGTGAGGAAGAATCTGAAATAGAGCAAGAACAAGAAGTTCTTAAGGAAGAAGAAACACCTAAAAAACCTATTGAGGCTATGGCAAAGATTCTTTCAAAATTGTTGCAAAGAAGTCACCCTGAAGAGCAAATAATTGGTGAGAAAAGTGTAGGAGTGCAAACAAGAGGGAGGCTTACCAAATCAAATGATCAAGCCAATCTTTGTTTGTTATCAGAAATAGAGCCAAAGAATTACAATGAGGCCAACAAGGGTGAATGTTGGGTTAAGGCAATGGAGAAAGAACTAAGCCAAATAGAGAAAAACAAAACATGGGAGTTAGTTCCTAGGCCTTAAGACAAGAATATTATTGGTGTAAAATGGGTGTTTAGGAACAAGTTCGATGAAAATGGAAAAGTTGCAAGAAATAAAGCAAGACTAGTTTGTAAAGGATACTCTCAAGTTGAGGGTATTGACTTTGATGAGACCTTTGTACCTGTAGCAAGGTTAGAATCCATAAGGATATTCTTAGCTTTCTTTGTTTACAAAAACCTCAAGGTGTTTCAAATGGATTTGAAATCAGCTTTTCTCAATGGAGATCTTAAGGAAGAGGTCTATATGGAGTAGCCTAAAGGCTTTGAATGTGAAGGAAAATAAGATTATGTCTATAGATTGAAAAAGGATTTGTATGGTTTGAAACAAGTTCCTAGAGCATGTTACTCTAGGTTGGACAAGTACTTGCAAGGACAAGGGTTCACAAAAGGTGGAGTGGACAGCAATTTATATTTCATGCCAAAAGGTGAGGATATTTTTGTTGTTGTTGTCTATGTAGATGACATCATATTTGGTAGTAATGATGATGGTATGTGTTATGCTTTTCCTAACATCATGAAATCTAAATTCAAGATGTCTATTCTTGGAGAGTTGTCCTTCTTCCTTAGATTGCAATTTTCACAACTTAAGAAAGGGATCTTCATCTCTCAAATTAAGTATGCAAAGGAGATGCTTAAGAGGTTTAAAATGGATGAAAGCAAACTAGTTGGTACTCCCATGGTTATTGGTTGCAAATTGAGTAAGGATGATGACTCACCTGAAGTAGATCAGACACTATTTAGATCTATGATAGGTAGTCTTTTGTATTTGACAGCATCTAGGCCTAATATCATGCAGGCTGTATGTCTAGTGGAAAGATTTTAGTCCTCTCCTAAGCAATCTCATCTAAATGTTGTCAAGAGGATCTTTAGATATCTTAATGGCATAATTGATTATGGTTTATGGTATCCTAGACATGATGATTTCACTTTACTTGCCTATACTGATGTTGATTGGGTAGGGTGCATTGATGACAAGATGAGTACTAGTGGTGGAGCCTTCTTCTTGGGTGGAAGGTTAGTATCTTGGCATAGAAAGAAACAAGAATCAGTGTCCTTGTCAACTATAGAGGTAGAATATATTGTTGTTGCCTCATGTTGTTCTCAAGTCTTGTGGATGGTTCAAACTCTTCAGGACATCAAGGTAGAAGTTTCTCAACCTGTTTCTATCTCATGTGACAATACTAGTTCCATAAACATCTTCAAAAATCTATTCATGCACTCAAGGAAAAAGCGTATTGCTATAAAATATCATTTCTTGAGAGAAAAAGTCCTTGAAAATGAGGTTGTTTTGGAATATGTTTCTACTTTAGTTCAAGTAGCTGATACCTTCACTAAACCATTGGCTAAGGAGGTATTTGAATTTCTAAGATAGAGGATAGGAGTGTTGCCTCTATCCTCTCTTCATCTTCAGTAAATCAAGGCCCTAGTATGGTTTCAAGGGGACTTCATGTTTCTTCTTCCTTAACTCTGAAACTATACCAATAGTTGTATGTTATCTGTGTCATATAATCCTTGATAGTGGCAGTGTCTATGTTAACTTTGAGGACAGTTCAATGTTATGGGTGACTATGCTTCAGAGTTAGTGCTATGTAGGTTGTGGATCTTTCTTCATAGATCATATTCTTCTTGATTGTGTTCACAATTATGATAAGATGCCTTGTTTGATAGGATTTAATGTTCTCAAGACTAAACAGATATAGTCTAGCTAGATATTTGTGATTTTGTTGGTGGCTTGTTATGTCACTGCAGTTTTAGTGTCAATAATTAGTATTCAGTGAAGTTATGGGGTTCTACATCTTTTATATTATCTTTCCATCTAATAATGAAACAATAGTCTTGTGACTTAGTCCCTATATCAACCGTTAGGTCTGTAGTGTTTTATAACAGCTCCTTGTATCTCCTTTCTATCCTCTATATCAGTTATTCTTCTATTTACATCTATCAAGAAGTGATGCAATTCTCTCAAAGGTGGTTACAATATTAATGGTGTTTGATACTTGTAGTGAAGTTGTCAAAGATAATAGAGGTATATCAAAGATGATAGAGGTGCAGATATTTGTTCATTCCCCTCATGTTGATGATGATGCAAAGGATGCAAAAGTATCTCAGTCAGTTGAGATGTATACAGTGATATGCAGTTGGTGTAGTGTAGTATGTAGATGGTTCATGTCTCACAAATATTTCCATCAAAACATTGATTCGACAATATGCTTATGCCCAATAATTTGCATGAAGATGTTGTTCCTTGATGATAGTGATTTTAGTGTTAATTTCAAATCTTTTTGCAAGAAATCTCAGTCATAATAGTTATCTACTTAATATCATGCTCTTTTTGCAGGGGGAGTTAATAGTTTTTTTTGTCTTTGATGTGAAAGGGGGAGTGATAGAAGAGTTTTGCCATCGATGACAAAGGGGGAGTTTGTTTATGGTATTTGTCATTGATGTCAAAGAAGTAGTTTGTCATTGGTTGCAGTGATGGTATGCATTGCAATAGTGATGACACCAATGATGGTAATGCATTTTGCCTTGCAGTAGTGATGACACAAAGACACAAACCCCCAAAGGCACAATGTAGATTGTTGATGCAAATCTATATTTTATTGTAGTTCACTATAGTAATGCCTTTGCATAGTACATGTCATGTCTTGTACAATGATCTCATGTCATGTTTTTTCCAGTAGCTCATGTCATGTCTCTTACAGTGATCTCAGGATGTATTCATTCTTATGACAGAGTTGAGATTTGAGGTTTGTTGATGATTAAATGTTGTTAGTATTCTTCATGAGAAGACATGCAGTTACCAGGTATAAAGTTAGTCATCTATGGAAGCCTTAAAACATGATATGACAAACAAGATAAGACATCCATCAAAGTTTAAAGGAAAGAAACTTTTCTCAAGGTATTGTAGTTGCAAGTGCCCTTGTAGACATGTATGCAAAATGTAGTAGAATTTTCAAGGCAATTGAAAACTTGCTGACAAAATGCCTCAAAGACATGTAGTCAAGATGAAGGTTTATGAAAATTTCAAGAACCTAACCTAAGGTCCTACATCTAAAACCCTTAAAACAATGTATAAACCCTAAGTGTTCAATAGAACTTAAGTTTTAAAAAGGATTATTGATGGGCTCCTTTTGGTTCTATTTTCTCTGTGACTTGGTATCATCAATCAAGGCTCACTTAAGTGATGACTTGAGCCATCATCACCGTTGGGCATCTAGCCCCCCTTACCTAAGGTGACCAGCTGAGCTAGCATAGGAAAGGTGTTTGAAGCGAAAAAACATATCAATGGTCTATATTTGATATTTGTTGAGCGCAGAAGGTAAGATCAAGGGCTATTATTTAAACTCTTTTTAAATCCCAATGGCCACCATGTGAGCTTGGAACTTGATGGGAATTTGGGCGTCGATGTCCTAACTACAGGTTTACAATTCCATAACTAATTTCAAATTGAGCAAAGGAGATGTTTTTTGATTGAATATATTAAGCATCCTTAAGAATGAAGGTTGGTTGTTGAAGATGTGATTTTCAAAGACCTTACTCTCAGTTCTTTCACGTTTGGGGAAAGTGATGCACAAAGAAAAAATTTTACGCAGAAGTTTATGAGCTAATGTCTCATATTAGTAATATGTGTATTGCATATCCTTTTGTAGGGGGTCATTGATGTTTGTAATTTTCATTCATGTTAGGTTGTGAGAAGATGATGTGTATGGAGTTTATGCAAGTACTTTGTTTGAAGGTTAATTTTGTATGATGTTGTTAATCTTTGATAGGGGGTTTATATGAAGAAGATTCATTAGGTGTTTGTGATCAGTTCATTGATATAGATCAGTCAATATGTTTACAAGAATGTTGTGAATGTCTTTCTCTAATCTTAGACATATCAATTTGTTCTTGCTTTATATGTAGTTTTTGTAAAGGTAGTGTGATAGATTTATATGAGTTATAAGGGGCGAAGTTGAATTGATTTGAAGGTTGCGGTATATTGCAAACAGAGCAGTACTTTGTACTTTTGTTTCTTTTGTTTTCTCATTGGAGTTGGTGATCCTACATTGGATTTGGTGCTCCTAAAATTGTATTCAGTGAGAATTTGGGTTAGTGAGACAATAATGAAATGTGTGGAGAGGATTCTATAATGGGTTTTCCCTTTTAGGGTTTCCACTTTGAAACTTGTGTTATGTGTCTCTTCTTGATGATTTGTCACTTTGTGTTTAGCATGTCATCTTTGATAGTCTATTATACTTTGTTTAACATGTCTATATGATACACTCAACATCCACTTTATATGATGTTTGAAGTGTTTCACAATGGATTTCTATGCATCATAAACAAGTGAGTTCATAACTCAAAAATTTGGTTCCTCATTAGATCACTAATTCACCCCCCCTCTCAGTGGTCCTGTATTCCAACAAAATCTTCATCCTTATTATGTTGAGAAAAAGAAGCAATCCACATTCCAATCAACAACACTTGGGTAAAGCTAGGAGCTCATGGGTGAAAGCTCCTCCACCTTATCAAGGAGTGGGAGATCTTCGAAGGTATAAATGTAGTGTTTTTATGCATTTTGTTTTTCTAATCTCCTTTGTTGAATTTCTTCCATCTTCAGTTTATACAAAACCTTTTCTTACCTCTTTCTTGTTCCGTTCTTTTGTTTACCAGGAATGCTAGATATGAGAAGGGGCTTTTTCTTTCTTTGATGGATCCTCCTTCTAAGAGCTCAATCAAATGTTCATCCATTTATTTTACTTCTATTGTGTTGAAGAGATATGTTGGTTCATGTGGGATCATACTTTGGCATTCTGATTTAATATTGATCTCACATTCTTCATGTTCTACTTTCTAAAATTGTGATGGATTCATGCTACAACAATCCTTTTCAAAAGTCTCTCTTAATATAGAATAGAAAGGATCTACTTGTTTAGTATTGTTGGCTTGAAGATAGTGATCTTTGATCTCTTTAATCCATTATTTATCTTTCCCTTTCTTATTTTCTTTCTTGTCTTCAAATCTATATGTAGCAAGCTTAAGAATAGGGATTTTTTACTTGGACAACATCATGTCTTAAGGACATCAATGTCTTTCTTAGGATGAAAGGTTCATACTTTGCAAGAAATAAATAAAGAAACAATACATAGTTATCCATTTCATTAAATTCTGTGAAGTCTGTAATGAATATATGTCCATTGATCTTGATATGGACATCTTGTGCATACCTACCCATTTTTAATTGTTGTCCAGTTATAGAGTATCCTTTGGGAATGTCTAGCCTTGGTTTCCAAAAATGTTCAGGAATAGCTTTTATTTTTGCAAATGAACTTGCAAAACCTGAATCAACAAAAGCATCATAATCTAATGGCTTATAACTAGGAAAAATCATACTAATTCTGATATATACACTATTATTTACAAGGTAGATAGATGTTTCTTTTTCTAAAGCTTTTGTTGGTAGAGTGTCATTAGAAGATGTTGAACTCTCTTCTAATTTGTTGCCTTATTTGAACAAAACATCACGAATCTCCCCTACTAATTGATTAAGCTATTGAAGCTACTTTTTATTGTCTTTAACTAGATGGGTGACATTTGCTACATCCTTGATGACCATGTCTAGTTTTTCAAGATAACAATCTGGTCATATAGAGAATCATTATCGGTGTCAGAATGGAAATGTGATCTGGAAGATTATTTAGAAGAGTGTCCTTTTTTGTTGCCATGCAGGAGCCTTATAACCAAAATTCTTCTTATAAGATTTTAGTTCTTTTTCTATTCTTAAGTCCTTTATTCTCTGGATGTGTCTCTTCCCTACAATTCTCCTTTATTCTCTGGATTCTATATCCTTATAGGGATCTCGATTTTTATCTTCTTGCAAACTTTTTTCAACATCTTTAAGCTTTTGTTTGAACATGGTTTCTACATAGTTTGCATCTTCATCATCAGAACTTTCCTGATCTAAACAAAACATAATTTTCCTATGTTTTTCTTTCACCATATTACAGGAGTCTGACATCTCAATAAGCTCATAATATTGGGTCTCAGGTTGGAAATAAGCTTTGCAAGAAGATAGAATATCCCAATTAATACTTTCAGGACTATGCTAGAAAGAAACCTATTGGGGAGATCCTCTATAGGGAATATGTTTTTCTTTTCTTGGACAATCAGTTGCATAATGAGGTCCTTTATAGATAAAACATTTTACATGTCTCGAAACCTTTTTATTTTCCTTTTTCAGAAGATATGGAGGAAGACTAGACCCTTTCTTCTTAAATAGCCTTTTATGATTTGGGGCAATCCTATATATTATCTTTCTTCTAAAGTATTTGGCTCTAGACCATCTTGTATCCTTTGACCAAATATTTTTCTTTTTGTAACAATTTTTGCATCCACAATTAGCATGACATCTATTTTTACCAAAAAAATTTAGTTCCACAAATTTATGAAGCGTGTCATGTGGAGGTTGTCTACAATATTCTTTCATATTGCAAGAAGAATTATATTTATCATTACCATCAAGAACTCTTTGAAGACAGTTTGTTTAAATTATGACCAATCAGAAATTTCATCTCAACAAATTTTGTTTCTTCATTTGTCTTTTTCTTCTTATTCATAATTACTCTTCTGCAAATTCTCCCATTCCACAAAGGAAGAGAATTTAAGAAATGTCTTTTGGCTTCCTCATTATTTTGTAGGTGAGTAGTGAATAGATACTTTTCAAAAATCAAAGCATACTGCTGATAATAAGCCAAATTCTTTAGCTTCATGCTATAAAAAATCTAGTGCCTAATTTGACATGATTCTTAGAGTTGGAAATTTCTCATAAATTAATGCTTAGTAATCTATATATGGCTCTCTTGAGGAACTGGGTGGTATCATTGGCTATGAGCCTATTGATGACAGTTCAGGCCTTGATGATGTTTGGGAAAATTTGGATGATAAAGAGTCCCCTCCTACTAGTGTTTCTTTAGTTTCTTAGTGATTTTAATTTTTTGGCTTGGACATTTGATATTTGTCATCTTTGTTTCTATACTATGTCTCACATAGACTTTGTGGGTGTGCCTCTCTACCACCCATTTTTTTAATATTATAATATTATATTTTTAATGTTTTAAAAGTAATAAATATAATATTCATAAAAAATTATACAAAGTCTAATCCTTTAAAAGGAACAAATTTATTACAATACTTTTGAATAGGATTATTGACTTTTTCCAAGTTACAATTAATTATTTAATACAAATTCTATTATAAACTTGCAACTTTTGACAAAACTCTTATTTTTATAAGTAATAATTATTTATATAATCTTTTAAATATGTAAATAGTTAAATGTGTACCTTTTCTTAAATTTGAAATCATAAAAATAGATTTAACATCAAATTAACCTCTAAAACACCTTGAAGGTAATCCTTGATAGATTTAAATAGATTTTATACTTTTTTTAACATGGAACAATATTGAAACATCACCAAAGCAACAATGACCAAACTAAAAATATACAATAGCTTTAAGAACTTAAGAGACAAGAAGAAAAGCAAATTAAAAATTAAATAAAAGAATTAATAAAAGAATTAAAATGCAAAATAGAGCATGGAGATATTTCCTTCTTGCATTCAGTTTCTATAGAAACTCTTAATAAAACTAAGAAAAATGAACAACAAAAGAAATAAAATATAAAATTTTTCAAGAGAGGATTGTTGTATATTAATTTAACAAATGATGATTACAATATAAAGCCTTAAGAGGCACACACAATTTTTACAAACTTGGATATAAAATTGACAACAAACTGATTTATTTATAAACACCTAACCATTAAACTTGGACATCGTTAAGGCTCCTACTCTAACAAACTTCCATAACTAAAACTCTTATTGACAACACTAAAGATAACTACCACCACTCATGCTTATTCAGTTATTCATTACTCTAACACTCTACCTTAATGAAGAAGTGAATTTTCTTGGACTACTAGCATGCCCATATTACAAACTTTCTCTTTAATTCCTTTATCCAAGCACCCACTTAACTATAAAAAGAACACATCACTATCACACCCCATTTTTGAACTCCTTGCATGTTTGAACTAATTTCAATTTTTGCCTAAATATTTGTGTGAAACTTAAATAATTTGATAAATTTTTGATAATATCTGGACTACTTTATTTATGAAAGTGATGTAGGAGCATCCAGAGGTGTAAGGGCAATCTTGCATCACCCAAAAACAATGTTGATTCAAAATTGATGTCTTTGTTTTCATTTCTTTTCAAAATTTGTGATTTTGGATACCCATTTGCTTAAATAATGATTCAGAACCTTCAAAGTTTCCAACAGGGCTAAGAATACTAGAATTTACTATTTTTAGTAAGTCTATATCAGAGAAGCAGTTGAGCCCAAAATTTTCCCCAAAGCTTTGGAATAGTCAAATAAGTATTCTGGGTATATTTTAGCTCAAGATCATGTCTGGATTTCAAGAAATAAAAGTTTTGATTTTGTGAGGTCCCCTGAAAAGTTCTGAAATCATATATGAGGCACTAAAACATCCTATAACACCTCAAAACATTTATGGAAGTCCATTTACAAATTTTTTGTGTGATAGTTCACTTTGCAATCTTTTTGATGCTTCAAATGATTCGTCAATTAGACACCCGAATCAAAAGTTATGCTTCCCGGAAGTTGACCTATTTTTGGAGGGAGTTGCAAATTTCAAAATTTAGCTAGAGGCCGCAAAAAATGGCTATTTATGACTATTTTTGGGAACCCTTGGCAGTAGTAGAGATAAGGGGGAAGTGTAGAGTCAAGAAAAGGGAGGAAATTAGAAACCCTAGCTGATTTGGGGTTACAGAAGGAAGAAGATTCCAGAATCTTGAGATAGGAAGTTGTAATGTGTTGCACCATGTGGAAGATTCATCCTTTGATTGTATTTGATCTTCTATAATGTAATGGGTTGTCCAAATCAATAAAATATTTTTTTTTTCTATGTGTAATTTCTATTGTTGTGTGTTTTATGATTTACCCCCTTCATTAAGTGGTATCAGAGCAAGGGTTCCTGAGTGTGTAGACAGATTGCCAACTGTAAGGCAGTTCACACCAGGACCTGCGGTTGTGGGTTTGCTACGAAGATCAAAATGCCTCCATGAAGAAGCCGTGTTGGGAGAAATAATTTGACAGAAGAGGGTTTAGAGCCCTGCAAAGGCAAATCGATGCATTACATGAGGAGCTGCGAAGAGGGTTTGAGCTGAGAACAAGAGAGGAAAGTGAGGATGAAGTTGAAGAAGAGCTATCTTATGAAGAAAAAGAAGCTACAAGAGATCCTGTAGAAGTTAAGTTGTTGAGGGCCATTTTGAAGATCAGAAAGACGCCTAGGATCAAAGTTTCTACCCACTCTTTAGATTTGATCTAGAAAAGCTTATTGATTGGATCAATTATATGGAAGAATATTTTGAGTACGAAGACGTAAAGGATTCAAAACGGGTCAAGTTTGTAAAAACCAAGTTGAAGGGCCATGCCAGTATTTGGTGGAAGGAGGTCTAGTTAGAGAGGAATAGAAGAGGAAAATGAAAGATTACTAGATGGGATCAGATGGTGGAAAAACTAAAGAAGTAGTTCATTCCTGTGGACTATGAGTTGGAGTTGCTAAAGAAGCTGCAAGGATTGAAGCAAGATAACAAGTTTGTCAAGGAGTATATAGAAGAATTTTACAAGATTACTATCAAGACAGGCCATGTAGAGGCCAACAAGGAGAAGGTAGCCCATTACATTAATGGGTTGAGGCCAAGTATTCAAGAGGAGCTGAGCATGGTCAGAATGACCACCATAGAAGATGCGTACCAGTTTTCCCTAAAGGTGGAAGAGAAGCTGAATAAAAGATTTGAAAGAAAGAAAAGAGGAAGAGGTCAAGGTGGAAGGACTAGTGGAAGATCCTATGGAGGCCAAAATGAAGATCAAAAGAAAAGTAAAGAAGCTGGTACCAGTCAAAATCAGAGAGGAGATAATGTCTACCACCCTCGTGACCAGAACAATGGTGAGCAAAGAGGAACAGGAAGAGGCCAACCTGGGAAAGGACCTGGAAGAGGAGGTTTCAGAGGAACCTATTTCTAATGTGGAGAAGAAGGGAATTGATCATATGAGTGTCCGCAACATTAAGGAAGGACAAATAGAAGACCTGAAGGTAATGCACGAGTTACACATGTAGATGAGGATGTGCAGTCTGAGCATTCTGAAGATGCCTAAAGGGGAGAAACCCTAGTCACCAAAAGAACCTTGTTGAATAAGGAGAAAGAACTAGATCAAAGGAAGAGTTTATTCTACACAAGGTGCAAGTGTAGAGGTAAGTGTTGTGATATTATTATTGATAGTGGAAGCATTGACAATCTTGTTTCAGACGAGATGGTTAGCAAGTTGAAGTTGACAAGAAGAAGGCATCCACATCCATATCGGATCACATGGTTACAGAAGGACCATAGAGCTTTGGTCAATGAACAATGTTCAGTCAAGTTCAAGATTGGAGACTACCATGATGAGGTGCTGTGTGATATCATATTGATGGATGCATGTCATATGCTATTGGGAAGGTTGTGGTAGTATGATAGGTGTGTTTTCCATGATGGCCGTGCAAACACCTATTCCCTAACAAAGGATGGAGTTCATAATAAGTTGAAGCCCTTGAAGGAGGTAGAAGAAAAGGTATGTAGTACTGTCAGAATTTGCTTTGTAGATGGTAGGAAATTTTTGCAGGGTATGAAGCATGAGTGTCATTGCTTTGCATTGATTCCTAAGATCAGTCAAGAGAAATGTGAATATGTACCAGCGAAAGTCTCAGATCTATTGGAAGATTTTCAGGATATTGTCTCTGATAATGTACTAGAAGGTTTACTAGTGGTGAGGAAGATAATTCATCAAATGGATTTGATGCGAGGAGCCAGTTTGCTGAATAAGGCATCCCATAGAATGACTCCTGCAGAGAATGAAGAGCTGAACAGACAAGTTCACGAGCTGTTAAGGAAAAGGACTGATAAGGGAGAGCCTAGGTCCATGTGCGGTACCTACAATACTAGCACTAAAGAAAGATGGAGAGTGGAGAATGTCTACAGATTCTTGAACCATCAATAAGATCACGATCAAGTATAGATTTCCATTAGCAAGAATGGATGACATAATGGCTTGTTTGAGTGGAGCCAAGTACTTAATGAAGATTGACCTGAAGAGTGGGTATCACCAAATCCAAATCAGAGAAGGAGATGAATGGAAGATAGCCTTCAAGACAAAGGAAGGTTTGTATGAGTGGTTAGTCATGCCATTTGGCCTAACCAATGCACCAAGCACATTCACGCGGCTCATGAACAAGGTATTGAAAGAATTTTTGGGAAGTTTTGTTATTGTTTATTTAGATGACATTTTGATTTTCAATAAGACTTGGGATGAGCATTTGATGCATATCAAAATAGTTTTAGAGAAGCTGATGGAGGAGAAGTTGTTGATTAATCTAAAGAAATGTAGTTTTGCAAAGAAGGAGTTGGTATACCTAGGATTTGTTATCTCAGAGGAAGGTCTTAAGATGGACCCAGAGAAGGTGAGAGCTATCATTGAATGGCCTACCCCAAGGAGTGCTACAAAGGTATGATATTTTCATGGTTTTGCAAGTTTTTATAGAAAGTTTATCAAGAATTTTAGTAGCATTTGTGCACCCCTAACTGAGAGAATGAGAGGGAATAGAAAAGAGTTTGTATGGACTACAAGAGCAGCCAAGATTTTTGATACATTGAAGTAAAAAGTCACAAAGCAACTTGTTTTGGCACTTCCAAATTTCAATAAGGTATTTCAGGTAGATTGTGATGCTAGTGGCAGTGTTATAGGAGCTTTTTTGAGCCAAGAAGGTAATCACATTGCCTATTTTAGTGATAAGCTTAATGATTCCAAGAAAAAGTATTATGTTTATGATGAGGAGTTTTATGCTATAGTTTAGGATTTGAAGAAACGAAGACATTATTTGTTGCCAAAAGGGTTTGTTTTATATACTGATCATCAGGCTTTACAATATCTTAATAGTCAAGGGAAGTTGAACTAGAGGCACTTAAAATGGGTTGAGTTTTTGCAGAGTTACACTTTTTTTTTTAAACATAGGAGTGGGAAGTCCAACAAAGTTCCAGATGCCTTAAGCAGAAGGCAAAATTTATTGACAGAAATGAAGATAGAGGTTGTTGGGTTTGATGAGCTTAAAAGCAAATGTATCCTGAAGATCCAGATTTTGGAGAGGCTTGGAAAGCTTGTTTGGAACTTGTTACTTTGGATAGGACAAAATGGTTGGATTTCATAATCCAAGATGGCATGCTGTTTAGAGGAAGCCAGTTGTGCATACCAAGGAGTTCCATGAGAGAGAACCTGATTAAGGAGAAGCATAGTGGGGGATTAGTTGGACACTTTGGTCAAGATAAGACCATTTCTATTGTTAGTGAACATTATTATTGGCCACAATTGCATCTGTCCTCCACACGCTATAGAACAAAGTAGATGCACCCAAATCTACTAGCTTTGTTCTGTTTGATGGATGATAGATAGGATGAGATGTTGATTGCTCAAATTTGTAGCATAACGATAGTAGGAGGATGATGGATGAGAGGATCTAGAGTGATTTGGAGAGCATGATGATGTATGAAGATGTGATCTCTTAAGAGCCCCCAAATGGCTTGGGTGAGGCTTCATTTATAGGAGATGAGTGATAGGAATGGATGGCTAGGATTAGATTAGTGATGGATGGCTAGGATTAAGTGACACAAGGTGTTGTAGTCATCTAACAATTGTCACATGAGGGTTGATTGAGAGGAATAAAGTCAAATGGATTGTACCTTACAAGGATTAGAAGATTCTAGCCATGTGAAGATAGAGACAAATGTGGAATTAAATAATAAGATTATTTAATTTTGGAAAGGGATGATGTGGAATACATTAATTAAATAAATCTTTAATTTATTTAATTAATTTGGATGAGGGAAAAGTGGGAAATTAATCAAATAAATATAATTTAGTTAATTAATTGAAAAGATGGATTAAAATGGAATTAGTTAAATAAATATGATTTATTTAATGAATTAGGTGATTAAACTTAGATTACTAGGGCAAAACATCTCATCAGGTGTCTCAAATGAGGATGTCACAAGACATGCATCAATTTTAGGTGTCTACATTTCCAAAATACATATACATATATATGATGAATATAAAAGCATATTTTCCCCCAAATGCAAACCACCAATGCACAATAATAGTTCACTCTACAAATTGATTTGAAAAAAACCATTTTCTATGTTATTTACTCACATTTGATCATGGAATTGGAATAGCTAGGAGTAAACCCAAAGCTAGGTGATTATTTTAACAAAGATTCAACTAAAATCTCATATACCTCTAGACATAAATGGCGTCAAGGTTTGAATGAAAAATCTACACAAAAACTTCTTTATTCTATGCCTTTAAAATAGACTGAAAATGCATTTCTTTCTATACATACCTAAATGTGTTTCTTCAAAAACTTAGCTACCAATTTCCACTTTTCAGCTTGCCCTTCCTCCTTCTCTCTTTCCTTCTTTTTCCTTTTTTTACAAGAATCCCCCAATTTGAGGTCTATGCCTTGTTTTCTTTCCCCAAAATGGCAGCCAAACATCTCTATTTCCTTGCCAGCGCATGTTATGCAAAACCTCCATTCATTTCCCTCTCCAATTTGTTGGAGTTTTCTCAAGGAGAAGGGCAAGAGTGGTGCCCAAAATTGTCCAACACACTTCTAGTTAATAATTCTCCACTCTCCCATGAAAACTGCCCCATGGAAAATGTCATGACAAGCCCTTTTCCTTTCTTCCTTATTTTGTTTTCAAAATAAAATGATTTTCTTTTGAAAACAAAAGGATTACCAATAATATCTATTATTATTATTCAAGTTATTATATTAGCATTCCTAGAATTAAATCAATATCATAAACCTCAATCAATACTAACTTTCCAAACAAACATACACAAGGCAACACTAGCTCCTTCGACACCTATTTAGGTAAGAATATAGACTTTTAAATTGATATCAAAACCATTCAAGAAATAGTGTTATCTCGAAATGTCGATGAGGCAACTCGTCATTAACATAATAGGAAATCAAAGACTTAAGAGAATACCTATTAATGCATTATGACATAGTGTGACTGGACTCATATGACAAACCGACACAAGGCATAACAATTCAAACCACTGGTGTGTGCTTATTTAGTTCTCAACATCATGGTACAAAATGTTATTTTATCTTGATCTGCAAACCTCTCCTTGATGATGCTCTCCCTCCTCAACCGGGAGGGTGAATAACTTATCTTGAGTTCACCTCATTCCAATGACAAGGCAGTTAGTCTGATATATTATAATGATAAATCACAAAATAATAATATTCTATAGATCATGAATAGAAATGATGAATAAATTTAGGTGACATAATTTATAAAGAAATTGTATAACCTTTCTATCATATCATCCTAACATTTTTCTAGAAGAAGTTAAAAATCACATCAATATTTGATGATCAATAAATAATTAAATTTTTGTGAATATAAGAATATTAACTTTTCAAAGCATCTTTTGGTCAAATCAAATTGTTTGACTTTCTGATGAAGGGGGTAAATCATAAAACACACAACTATAGAAATTGCACATAGAAAATAGAATCTTCCTTTATTGATTTGGACAACCCATTATATTATAGAAGCTCAAATATAATTAGAGGATGAATCCTCCACAGGCAGCAACACATTACAACTTCCTATCTCAAGACTCTAGAACCTTCTGCCTTTTGTAACCCCAAATCAGCTAAGGTTTCTAATTTCCTACCTTTTCTTGACTCTACAATTTCCCCCTTATCTCTACTACTACCAAAGGTTCCCAATAATAGTCATAAATAGCCCTTTTTGGTGACCTCCAACTAAAATTTGAAATTTGTAACTCCCTCCAAAAATAGGTCAACTTCTAGGAAGCATAACTTTTGATCCAGGTGTTTGATTGACGAATCGTTTGAAGCGCCAGAAAGCTCACAAAGTGAACTATCATGCCAAAAATATGTAAATAGATTTTCGTAAACTTTTTGGGGTGTTATGGGACATTTTAGTGCCTCATATATGATTTCAAAACTTTTTAGGGGACCTCACAAAATTGAAACTTTAATATCTTGAAATCCAGACACGATCTTGAGCTAAAATTTACTATGAATGCTTATTTGACTATTCGAAAGCTTTGGGGAAAATTTCAGGCTCAACCACTTCTCTGATATAGACTTACAAAAATTAGTAAATTCTAGTATTCTTAGCCCTGTTGGAAACTTTGAAGGTTCTGAATCATTATTCAAGCAAATGGGTATCCAAAAATATAAATTTTGAAAAGAAATTAAAATAAAGACATCATCAATTTTGAATCAATATTTTTTTTGGGTGATGCAAGATTGCCCTTACACCTCTGGATCCTCCTGGATCATACACCTAGGGTAATTTGAGAAGTGACCCCATCACATCTCAGGAGTTAAAGGGAAACCAAGACGATTAAACTCAGCCTTAGATAACCAGGATGAATCTTCAATAGGCCTTCCTCTCCATTTAACTAGGTACTCTTCATATTGCTTATTTCGTGTGCTTCTACCCACACAACTATCCAAAATTTCTTCTATCTCCTCCTTTTCTGAAGTAGGTGCCAGAATACTCCAATGTTCTTCTGTTGGCCCATCCTCTGTTCCACCTTCATGATATTCTGTTAAATCAGTAATGTTGAACATAGGGGAAATGTTGATCCTACTCGGCAGCTCTACCTCATATACATTTATTGAATCATGCTTCTTCAAAATCCTGCATGGTCCAAATTTCTTCATTTTCAACTTATTACATGTTCCAACTGGAAACCTCTCTTTTCTCAAGTGAACCATAACTTCATCTCCTACCTGAAATTCCTTATATCTCCTCTTCTGATTTGCTTTAGCCTTGTACTAAATATTCATCTTATTAATGTGCTTTTTCACCTCTTCATGCAAATTCTTCAAGTGTTTTGTAAAGTCTTCTGCTTTGGTAGTTGTCTTTTCTCCCTTGTCTACCTTCCTCAACTTTGAACCATTTCTTGGACTATTCCCATATACAATCTGGAATGGTGATTTACCAGTACTCCTATTGACAGAATTGTTGTAAGCAAATTCTTCCTGTGGTAAAATCAAATCCTATCCCTTGGGCTTATCTCCTACTAAGCATCATAGCAGGTTACCCAAACTCCTATTCACCACTTCCCTCTGTCCATCAGTCTCTGGATGGTGTGCAGAACTGAAATTCAAATCTATCTTTAACTTCTTCCACAATATCCTCCAAAAATAACCAACAAACTTGGTATCTCAATCTGAAACTATGCTCTTAAGTAGACGATGTAGTCTCACCACCTCCCTGAAAAATAACTCAGCAATATGGACATCATTAGTAGTCTTCTTACAAGGAATAAAATGTGCCATCTTCAAGAATCTGTCCACCACCACAAAAATGGAATCATGTCCTCTTTGTGTCCTTGGTAACCCAAGAACAAAATCCATACTAATATCATCCCATAGCTTCTTTGGTATAGGTAAAGGTAAATGGGTTTGTTGTCATTATCTTTGTATTGCCATTAGATCAATTTTCTATCTACCTTTTTTTGGCACACCCCGCTAGTCTAACCCCTCTTGTTGCAAGTTTATGCATTTTCTTTGTGAGATCTAACCTATTTTTGTCAAGATTTGGAAATTAGCTTTTGCAGGTGATCTCCTAGGCTAGATTCGACCTCATCATCACATCTAGGAGGCCTTGTAGGTGAAGATTGACATAAAATACTATATGTTTTGCTCACTAAATCTTTTTTGAATTTTTTTTACTTCGTAGATCCGTATGTATGGACTTACCATACAGTCTGCAACAATCTACATTGTTATCGCTTCTAAAGCTATTGGTTATTTTGCATATGAAATGGTATTTATGCCTTTATTGACTGTGTTTGCATAGCACCCTTGTCGACCAACTTCACACCCTCTCTACCAACCGATTTATACCTGCAACGCCTTGGCTTTGACTACTTGTTCTCACACTGCTTCCGTCACCCCAAACTTCTAGTCGATGCTTGGTCGACACTCTTATCAACCTCATCTGCTTCTTCCCTTTCCTACTTCCATTTCCATCTTCCCCGCCTCCATTTTCTCTCTGCCCCTCTACCACGGTCGAAACCCTCCTCATCACCTTTAGATCTTCGTCGCTACTTCTACGACATCGATGTCACTAGCCCTTCCACTGGGCTCCACCTCTTATCTATGCCACATTCACCACCACCTATTATCAACCTCCACTTCTCTGCCTAACTACCATCCATCATTCCTCCTTCACTCTCCCTGACCTTCATTGCTCCCTGGCCTCTTATCGAACTCCCTACCACCACCTTCCCCCAATCGTAGTCTCCCATCGCCCTCATCGCCACCTCAGAAGTTCAGTTGCCACTTCTCATCAAACCCTTCCACCACTATTTCTTCCTACCACGCTCTTGTTCGATCTCCCCATCCCCGTCGCTACAATTTCCAACTCCCATCAGCTCCGATCCACCTCCCCATAGAAACCTTCCTAGCATCAATCGCTTTTATTGCTGCTCCCCTCTGCCCTGTCATTGACACCTTTTTCCATTCAGCATCCTGCTGACTACCCCTACAAAATCCTTAGCTTCATCGCCACCTATTATGGTAGGTCAGTCACCTTCTAAAAGTCCATCTCGATCAACATCTCAGATTCCTGTCGACACCAAACAATCAGTTGATCTCCACTTTTGTCACTATCTATCTTCACAACCACCACCACCACCTCCATTTCACCCATCAAAATCTTAGATTTAGCTTCAGTCTTCAATTTAGCTTTCATCTTAGATTTAGCTTTATTCTTAGATTTAGCCTTAGTATTAGATTTAGCTATTAACTTTAGTTTTTAGTTTTTTAGTATTATATTTAGATTTTCATTTAACTATTAACTTTAGATTTTAATTTTAATTTAATTTAGCACTAAATTTTGACATTAATTTAGCTTTAGATTTAAAATTAAATTTAAATTCAGATTTTAATTTAAATTTTATTTTAGTATTAAATTTTACTTTACTATTAAATTGTAATATATATTTTAATTTCTATTTTAGTTTTTAGTTTTAATTTCACATTTAATCTAGATTAGTTAATTTAGCTTTAATTGTGATAGCATTTTAGTTAAATTTTTGTAATTCTAATCTAGTTAGATTTTCACATAGTTTAAATTTTTAGTCAAAATTTTTCTTTAGATTAGCTAGTCTCCATCATATAGTCATTTTTTTGTGTTTTAATAGTCATCATAGTCATTTTTGTTTTTCTTGTCACTAACTCTTTGATTGCATCCATATCAGTTTGTCGAGGACCATTTTTATCATACTACTCACAAGTGGGTTGCAGGTTTCGCTTGCTAAAGATATAGCATTTGAAACCTTTTGTTTGCTTTGTCTTGTGGACTTGATTGTGGTTTGCGACGTGTGCCTCATCATCAAATTTGAAGACAATTTCTAGGTGCACTCAGCACAACTTTTGTCTTTTCATTTGATCAAAAACTTTTTTGCAATCACACTTTGATTTGGGCTTAAAACGAACAATTGTTTGTATAATCATACTTGAAATTGGGCTTAAAATGAACATGTGTCTTCATCATCACATTTGGACTTGGGTTTAAAATGAACTTGTGCTTGAATTATTTGGTGTATTTGAATGTGATTTAGGGTGTGTATGCTCTTCTCATGCACTTCGTGTGACCTTAAGAATCAAAAACATCCTTTAATCCATTCATCTTCACACACACTTTTAAATTATCTAAAGGGTAAATAAACATTGTGAGTGTGAATCAAGTGTGTGCGCATGCTCTCTCCTCGCACCACAAGGTGACCTTGGAGATCAAAAGTACCCACTCGATTTTCTTTTGTCACCCTTCTTGGGAGGCCTGCTTAGAGACACACAACTCCAAGGGAGGACCTTAACTCTTAAGTTTTAGTGGAGTATAAAAACTAAGGAGTGAATCAAAAGATACACCTCTTGGAAGTTGGAATCTTGTCATTCGGGCTAAGCCCCTAAGAAATTTATACCTTGGTGAAGTGAAGGTGAAGGATGGGTTACCCCTTTCTCCTGGTTGTGTGGCATTATTTCAATTTCATTTCACAGAATTGGACCCCCCATACCTTGTGTATATTGGGGACATCCTTAGACAACTTGTGCATCCTAGAATAAGTCCTATTGGCCATACCCACTTGACTCATATTGGGCTTGTTGATGTGTCTTCAAGTGTCTTCATAATCACAACATTCAATTTTCAAAGTCAAACTTGCTATTGTGTCTTGTGTGAGTGATTCATGCATGTACATGTGAAATATTTTGTTTGAAAATTGCCTAAGTCAATCTATAAACACACACATTCTACATCATCCTACACATCCTTGTCATCACATCCATCCTAAGCCAAGTCACCTTCATCATAATCCAAACTCTAATTATCCCATTCATCCATACTAGTGATCATAATCATCATTGTTATCCATCTCATTATCCCTAATCATCCTACTTGTCATATTCACATCATTATAATCATTATCCACCTCAATTCATTTCAAGAGTCTACCCGTGTATTTCACCCCTGCCTATCCTCTCGAGGGGGTATCATTCCAAATCACTCAATCACCATCATCCTAGTCACTTATATAATCCTATTCATCCATATCAATTTAATCATCCCCATCATTTAAAACATCCACCTAATCATCTAACCCCATCATTCCACTCCATCCAAGTCATATTCCTTCTCTATCATCATCATCTTAAGTATCCAATCACTCCATCCTAGTCATCCAATCAATTTCATCCATCTCATCATCCTAATCATAACTCCATTCTTGAGCCCCATATAATCCATCACTTGTCAAAATGGTTATGAGTCCACTAGAAAATAAGAACTATGAGGATGATCCTTATGGTACCCAAAGAACGTTTGATGAACTTAGGAGGTTATATAAGAAGGGACAAGTCACTACCCCAACACAACATCAACAAATTCAACAACAACAACAACAACAAGTTCTAGACCAATAATTCCAATAGTTATAATCCATCATGCAACAAAACCAACAAGCCCTACAACAACTCCTAGCTTCCCAACAAACACAACCCCTATCCATTCAACAACCACAACCACAACCTTCATTTAATCAATTATCCACTCTACCATCATCTATACAACATCAACAAATTCCTTCTCAATCTTATGTGTCATCTCCCTCAACTTCATACCAACCTAATCCATCCACATATCAAGTCAATCCTACATCATTCTACCCCACTTCTTCCAATATTAACCAATATCCATATCAATTCACACACCAAGAGCATCCACATCAATCCATACCCCAAGATAATCCAACTACTTATTCCACCATTTCAACTTACCACCAAATTCATTCACAAGACTATCAAGTGCCTTCACAACAAGAACATACAAGTCCAAGTTACCCTGTGCACCAAGATCAAGTGTCTTTAAGTGCTCATGGTACCTTTGACAAAGGGAATATTTTCCACTCTAGCTTATGCATCCTATGGGTATCCTCCATCACCATCTAATCAAATGCTAATCCAAGAGCCTACTAGTCCTATCCCAACACCACTATGTGATCCCAATCCTAGTCCATTGGTCCATAAAACCTCCAATCCATCAACCCATTCAACTCCTTTGTCACCATGTTCTACCAACCCTTCACTAGAGGATCCCTTGAAGATACTTTCAGAATAATTTGTCCAAGAAAACTTGATTGAGCTACCCCAGATAAAACTATATCCTCCAAATGTTGTTAAACACTATTGGTATAATGAAAATGAATATTGTCCATACCATAGGATTAAGGGCCATACCATATCCACTTGTGTAAGATTTAAGAGATTGGTCAAGAACCTAAGAGATTGTGGTAATATTGTGCTAGATAAATTCAATCCATCCAATCCTACTATCCCTTCATCCATTCCAAATACCAATCCATCTAATCCCATTATCCCTCCATCTAGCCCAAGTCCCAATGGATCCATTCTCATTACCCCTCCATCTAGTCCAAGTCTTAATCCATCCATTCTCATTAACCCTCCATCCATCCTAAGTCCTAATCCATCCAATCCCATAACCCCTCCATCTGGTTCAAATACCAATCCATCTAATCCCATTATTCCTCCATCTAGTCTAAATCCAAATCCATCTGATCCCATTATCCCTCCAACTAATCCTAATCCCAATCCATTTGATCCCATTATCCCTCCATCCAATCCAAATCCCAATCCTCAGCTTATAACACCATCCACCATTATTATCCATCTATTATATTGTCCATCCACACATATACTTATGAAGGATGTAATCCAATGGCTATTAGCAAGGAATCAACCATCTCCATATCATCAAACACCTATCCTTGAGCCTCTCCATGAGCCTTCAAACACCATGCCTAATCATCCAAATCCATCATGTAGTCCACAACCCATCAAGCCTATTGAAGAGTCTCCCACCATGAGTCCAAGTCAAGATCCATTATACCCTCATGTTGTTGACCATCGAGGGCCTATCAAGCCTATCCAAGAGTCTCCCACTTCCACTTCCATCCAAAACCAAGAGTTATGTCAAGAGTATAATCTAATGCATGTGGAAACACCAACCCCTCATCCAAATCAAGATCAAAGTACCTCCATTCAACCTATCCATAACCTATATCTTTTCTATGATCAAGATATTATCTATGACGAAGAGCCTATACATGAGCATATTGATCCTATCTATAATCCCATAACCATTCTTGAGAAAGATGTCCAAACTACTCCTATCAATCCTCCATCTAGCTCTATCCATGATCTACAAACATCCATTTCCCTTGATGAGACACTTGGTTCCCAAGTAAACATAGATGATCAAACAAATATCTTGGGGGTCTTAATGAGCATAATGATAATCAAGATCCTATTGATCCTTTGTCATCCAATATAGACCATATTACAAATCCATCCTATCCTAATGGTCTTGTACTACCTTCATCCATGAATGTTCTTCCTTAGGAGAGAAACAACCACTATCTACTACTTCATCCTCCCCATCAAATAATGACCTTGCGTCTAGTGTCCAAAACACACATAGTCCCATTGTCCATCACATACTCCAAAAACTGAATTATCAAGGTAAAGGCTTAGGCCTTCATGAATAAGGTATTTTGGAGCCTATCCATGTCAAAGTACCTCAACACTCATATGGCCATGGATATATACCCTAAGGAAAAAAATCTCAAGATGTTGGTACTTCCTCCATGTCTCTTAAATCCACCCCTTTCCATCACAAACCACATCGTACCCCCAAAGCATATGTTTCCATCCCTCCTCTATTATCCTACAAATCCCAAAAGCATGTGACCATACACCTTCCATCATCCACTTTACCTCCACTACTTCCAACTCCTAATATCCCTCCATCCATTCTACCACCATTGCTCCCAACTCCTAATATCCCTATCCTCCAATCCCCTTATCCATTTATCCATAAACCCAATTTAATCCCCCCATCCATAAATCCCCTAAAATCCCCAATCACGACCAATCAATGCACACGTCGTCTAAACATGAAGCTTCCATCAAGTCCATGGGGTTCAAAAATAAAAATTTAGATTCCTCTACTTATAAATTAAAAAGTCCAAAAGATACTCATGCCTTAGAGTACAAATATAAAGAGTCAAAGAAAAATCCCTCTAAAAGGATATCCAAGTCAATACCTCCATATGGAAAGTCCAAAAATAAAATTGTTTGGGTCCCTAAGAAAATAGAAATCAAGTCAAATGAAGCATCTACATCCCAAAAATCCCAAAAATCCCATTCCATCTACAAATCTCACATCTGATGTAAAAATCATAAAAATCCTATGTATGTGGCTCCCTAAATTCCTACACCAACGATCACCTAAGCAAACATCTCCATTACTTCCTACACCTCCTTTACATCAAAATCTTCAATGTTTATCATGGTGTGTGCAACCGTTGGTCTTGGTTCCTTTCCATTCCAAAACATTCCCACATACCTCCATCTCCAAATCTTTCATCCATTATCCTACATATTTCACCCACCACCTTCCTATGGTCCATGCTTTTACAAAATCCTTTCATCCATGTTTTTGCATAAATCCTACATAATCCACATCAAAATCTACTAGCCTATCCTATCATAAATCTTCTATCCACTAATCCTTCGTACCAAAATCCACTATTCCCCTTCCATTCATAATCCACTATCCGTACATCCATAAACCACATCAAAATCTAATATCTACATACTCCATTTCCCTCTCATGCAATCCCCTACCAACATCTATGAGCATGATGAGACTTGACATGGTCCATGTGTGACATTCATCTCTAATGGGACTATCACCTTTGATGGAACTAGACACTTGAGTCCTTGTCCATATCCACCTATCCCATCCAAATATTCCAAAAAAAAGGAAGAAAAAAGAAAAAAAATCAAAATAGTAAAGAGAAATGCCTTCGTCTAATGGTGAAAACCACCTTGGTGGTGCCTTGGATAAGTACGATGATGAAAACTTGGCAAACATATGTCATGTGTAGGTTGATTATCTATATGACTTACACTTGGGGGCACATTGTCTCATCCAAACTATCATGTCCAACCTATCATTTTCACACTATCATTTCCCATCCTACCATTTCCATCCTATCTTACCATCCTTAGCCATTATAATTCCCACATACATATCAAATGGAACCCATCCCTCCTCCCTTCCTCCTTTTGATCTCGATAAAGATATGGGGCAAAATGTTGAAGAATGCTTTGGATATCTCTTGATATACCTCATCCTTTCCAACCAATCCTATAATCATCCTATTTTAGAAAGCTTTGTTTTATAAAATCCAGAAGCATTACTACCTAGAATGGGGCATGTTATTCCAATGTGACATAGTCTTTGGAGATCACATCCTAGATCCCTTCTAATTCATACATCCATTCATCCATTATAGCCTATCCTTTTATTCATCTATCTATCATGAGTCTTCCATCCCATTTATTATCACCTATCCTTTTATCCATTCATCCTATCTCACCTCCATCCTTGCATCTAGACTTGGTTTTCCCTTGTCATTGGTTTCTAGCAAAAAGGCTATCTAAATTGTCACCCAATTGCCATCCCAAAACATTCAAAAATCCAAATAAATCAAAATATTAAAAAAAAAAATACAAAAAAATTAAAATTTTTGAAAAAAATACAAAAAAAATCAAATATCCAACAAAAAATCGAAGCAATAAATCCAAATGCAAGTCATCCTTAATCCATACCAATCAAGTCAATCAATAAAGAGAAATTATCCAGTAACATCAATGGTTTTGATCCTAGCTTTGTTGTAAATCAATCCAATCTAGTCAACTCTTGCTTAAGGATGTTGCAAGTATGAGGTTAGCCAGTGTTGTCATTGATGTCAACATACTCATATTGCATTGACAAGAAGGATTGGATGAGCTGTGTGCTGAGGATATTGAGAAAATTAGTCTCAATAAGGAACAGTGAAGAACAGTGATGAAAAGAAGGCAAAAGTACTCAAAAGGTTGAGAACCAAAGGATGCGGATTAAAGGGTTTGTAGATATGAGTCTTGAGATGATCCAGTTAAGTTTTCAGAGGTCCGCATGAAGATTTGAAGAAGTTGTAGTTGATCAAGTAGAACCGGTCCCGGGAGGTGCTCCGGAGTGACAGAGCGCTACAAAGAGGTCCGGTGAGATCCAGAAGTGCATTATCCTATCTTGCGGATTGGATGGAGTGTTTTGGATGTCCTTGTGATGTGTCATATCAATTTGTTCATGATTTGGAGGTCCAGAAGCACATGTTTCAGTATAACAGAAGTGGTAGACTGTGTTCTTGAAGTTCCAGATGAGGAAGAGAAGAGATTCCGGTGAGCAGAGGAAGTGCAGATGTTCTTGGTCATTCAGGCAAGCTTTTGAAGGTTCTTGGATCATGTTAAGGTTGTGTTGTTGATCTGCATTGGTGGTAGATCCCAGAATTGAAGATATTCTTCCGGATTAAGTTCTTGTTCAGACTAGCTGACCAGATGAGTTGTTCATCCTGCAAACGTTCTTGTGGTGGCCGACCGGATGTGTTATTCATCTTGCGAATGTTCTTATGGTTGAGTGCCGACTTAGATGATCATTCCTAAGTCGATGTCTTGTATAAATAAAGGTTTGATAATTCATTTCATAGTGTGGTGTGAAGCAGATGAGAGTGGTATAGCGAAAGAGCGAAAGGCAGAGCAGGTGTGACTCGGGCTTAAATGGAACTGATCCAGACATGGTAAAGATGTCATTCTCCAGTTCAAGGTTGTGATCCTTATGATCTTGTAGACAGTGTGTCTCTTTGTAGACAGTGTGCCTCCTTGTGAGCAATGTGCTTGGGTAGTGAGCCCTAATTGGCATGTGCCATTCATTTTTCTTATTCTTCTAACAGAGAATAATTCTTGGGTTAATCACCCCATGGTTTTTCCCTTAACCGGGTTTTCCACGTCAAAAATCTTGGTGTCAAATGTGTTGATGTTTATCTGCTTTGGTGTTTATGCTTTGTGCTTTCATAAATGATTAATTGATATGCTGTTAACTAACCAGAAGAATCAAATATTTGAAGTAGAAGCAAAGTTTTTATACAACTGATTCACCCCCCTCTTAGTTGTGTGCCCCAGATCTAACAATTGGTATCAGAGCCAAGTTCCTCTGAAAGGAGCTTAACCGCTTGAGGAGATCTGGGATGTCGTCATACAAGAAGGATAGTCCGAAGTTCGATGGAACCAACTTCACTCTCTGGAAAGGTCGCATGAAATGTCACTTGGAGTGTATGGGAAAAGCATACTTGACCATGGTCTCAAAACCATATGTACCTCCACAGGGTGGTCTGACAACTCTGAATGAAATCACAGATGCTGAAAATAATCAGCAGACCAAGGAAGCTCTTCTAAGCACATTGAATGACTCAGATCTTTCAAATGTCATTGGCCTACCAACTACATATGAGATCTGGACTAAACTGGAACTTCTGTATGAAGGAGATGAGTTTGTCAAGAGTGCAAGGTTGCAAAGTCTGAAAGGAAAATTTGAAAGATTGAAGATGAGCGATGATGAAATATCACTACCTTTATGCCAAGAGTGAATGAGTTGGTGTGTGGAATCAGGAATGCTGGTGGAGTTCTAGATGAAAATGAAATTGTTTGTAAAATTCTCAGATCCCTTCCTGCTGCCTATAAAATCAAGGTTGCTGCCATTGATGAATTCAGAGCCCATACAACTGTCACAAGAGAACAATTGGCTGGCAAACTAGCTGCATTTGAAATGACTGAGTTTGGAGATGATCCCCCCAAGACTGAATCTACATTCAAAGCCAGTGTCTATGTGAAAGGCAAACAAAGATTTGATCTAGGAGAGAACTCTTCAAGGAAGCTATCATTGTATGATCAAGCAAGGAAAGACATGGAAGAGGAAGAAGTAGAAATAGCTCAACTTGAAGCCCTCATTGCAAAGAGACTGCCAAGAGGATCCGGTAAGTATGAAGGAAAACTACCCTTCAAGTGCTTCAACTGCAATAAGATTGGTCATTTTGCTTCAAGATGTCCGGAAAGATCTGCAAGGTCAAATACTAACAGACCAAGGTTTCAAAAGAACTGCTATTATGTTCATGAAGAAGATGATAATGAAGGAGTAACAGATGATGAATCAGAAATAGGAAGCAAATCCAGAAATGAATGGGCGTTTATTGCCATCAAGGAAGAAGATTCAATATCCTCTGAATCTGTCAATCATAAGGTTGTAGAAAGAGCTTTGGCTGCCCAAATTGAATAAAAGGATGATTAGGTTATTGACAGTGGATGCTCTCACCATATGACTGGTGACAAGAACAAGTTCTTAGATTTGGAAAAGTATGAAGGAGAAATGGTAAAGTTTGGTGACAATTCTGCTGGCAGAATCAGAGGTAGGGGAACTATTTCTTTTGATGGAAAGAGCAAAACCGGTAATGTACTATATGTTGAAGGATTGAAGCACAATCTTCTCAGTGTTGGTTAGTTAGTGGACAAAGGCTATGATCTCCGGTTCAAGAATGGAAGATGCAGAATCTTTATAAGGTCTGGAACTGAAATTGCATCCGGTACTCAAACAAAAGGTAATATCTTCCATCTAGTTGGTTCTAATAAAAGTTGTCTGTTTGTTCAAGTTGATCAGAGTTGGTTATGGCATAGAAGGATGTGCCATGTGAATTTTGATAACATCATCAAGATAAGCAATATTCAGGCTGTAAGAGATCTTCCTAAATTGGTGAAACCTACAAATAGTTTGTACAAAGAATGTCAGCTAGGTAAACAGAGCAGAGTCTCTTTCAAAAGCAAGGATCAGTCCACTACCAGATTGTTGGAATTAGTTCATACTAATCTCTGTGATCTGACGAGAATCAAGAGTATGCAAGGTGATAGATATTTCATGTTGCTAATTGATGACCATTCCCAGATGATGTGGGTTACCTTCCTAAAAGAGAAATTAGAAGCCCTTGAGAAGTTCAAAATCTTCAAAGCTATGGTAGAGAATCAAACTAGATTGAAACTGAAATGTCTAAGGTTTGATAGAGGTGGTGAATTCACATCCGATGAATTCATAGATTTTTGTGAGAAGCATGGTATAAAGAGACAGTTGTTTGCTCCTAGGACTCCACAGCAGAATGGAGTAGTTGAGAGAAAGAACCGGATCATCTAGGAAGTAGCCAGGATGATGATGATGGAAACAAATGTTCCTCAGATATTTTGGAGAGAAGCTGTCAGCACTGCAGTCTATACTCTTAACCAAGTTCAAATCAGAAGCAATGCTAGTAAGACTCCTTATGAACTTTGGTTTGGTATAACTCCCACTGTGAGATATTTCAGAGTATTTGGTAGCAAGTGTTACATCAAAAGAGATGAAGATTTAGGAAATTTTGATGCTAGAAGTGATGAAGGAATTTTCTTGGGTTACTCCACTCAAAGCAAAGCATACCGGTGTTACAATAAGAGATTGAGAAAGATGATAGAAAGTACAAATGTGAAGGTTGATGAAGGAATTGAAAAGCCCTCAAGATTCTATGAATGTGATGAAGATGATCAGAATGATCCTTTGGTGCAAGGAGCTCCATCCTCCTCTGAAATTTAGATCTAGATTGATCCGGTAAACCATGAAGAAGAAGCTTGTCTGAATGAGCCTGATCAAGAATTAGTAGTGCAAGAAACTCCCAAAGTTCCAAGGTATGTAACTCTAAATCACTCTTAAGATCAGATCATAGGTGACAAAAGTAAAGGGGTACAAACAAGGAGAAGAATTGCTCAAGATTCAAATGAATACTATCTGATTTCAAAGATTGAACCTAAGACAGTTAATGAAGCTTGCAATGATGAAAACTGGACCAAAGTAATGGAGGAAGAGTTGATGCAAATTGAGAAAAATCATACTTGGGATCTTGTTCCCGGACCTAGAGACAAGAATGTGATTGGAACCAAATGGGTCTTCCGGAACAAACTGAATGAAGTTGGTGAAGTAATCAGAAACAAAGCTAGATTGGTCTGCAAAGGCTACTCTCAAATAGAAGGAATTGATTTTGAAGAGACCTTTGCTCCGGTGGCAAGAATTGAACCAGTTATATTATTTCTTGCATTTGCTGCCCTCAAAGACTTCAAGGTATATCAGATGGATGTCAAGTCTGCTTTCCTAAATGGTGACTTGGAAGAAGAAGTCTACATTGAACAACCGGATGGATTTTAATTGTCTGATCATGATAATATGGTCTGCAAGTTGAAGAAAGCACTATATGGTTTGAAGCAAGCCCCAAGAGCATGGTATGAAAGGTTGGATAAACGGCTTGTGCAGATTGGTTTCAACAAAGGTACTGCTGATAGTAATCTATATTTCCAAATAGATAAGGAAAACATCTTGATTGTTGAAGTATTTGTTGATGATATCATCTTTAGAGGAAAAGACAGTATGTGTAAAACTTTTGCAAATCAAATGAAAAGTGAGTTTGAAATGTCAATGCTTGGTGAAATGAATTTCTTCTTGGGTCTGCAAATTACTCAGACAAAGAAAGGCATCTTTATCTGTCAGACCAAATATGCAAAAGAATTGTTGAGGAAATTCAGAATGGAAGATTCAAAAATAATGAACACCCCTATGGCAACCGGATGTAAGTTGAGCAAAGATGATGACTCTCCTAAGACAGATAAAACCAAGTATAGATCAATGATTGGAGGACTATTGTATCTCACTCAAACTAGACCAGATATAATGCAGGCTGTTGGTCTTGTGGCAAGATTTCAGGCTGATCCTAGAGAATCTCATGTCATGGCAATCAAAAGAATTTTTAGGTACTTGAAAGGAACAGTTGAGTATGGTCTATGGTACCCTAGAGATCAGGATTTCTCTCTTCATGCATACACAGATGTAGATTGGGCAGGAGATGTGGATGATAGGAAGAGTACAGGTGGAGGAGCATTCTTCTTGGGAAAAAGATTGGTTTCTTGGCTAAGCAAGAAACAAGAGGCAATATCTCTATCTACAACTAAAGCAGAATACATTGCAGCAGCAGGTAGTTGCACTCAGATTTTATGGATGAAGCAGATGCTAGGAGACATTAAAGTTGAATATGAGAAGCCTATCACAATTTTCTATGATAATTCAAGTGCAATTAATATTTCTAAGAACCCGGTATTACACTCTAAGACTAAGCACATATCTATCAAGTTTCACTTTCTGAGAGAATAAGTGAACAAGGAAGAAGTCAGATTGGAGTATGTACCCTCCAAGGATCAGATTGTAGATATCTTTACTAAACCTCTTCCTAGGGACTCTTTTGAGTTTCTCTGGGAGAAGTTAGGGGTCATGGCCCCTCCGGTGATGAACTAGGATGCACTGATGTGCATCAGTCCGGTGGATATCACAGTCATATCTTGTGATCCAGATTGATGAAGGGGAGCTGGTACTAATCAGGAGTCGCTGGTATGACTCTGATGTGTTAGAAGTGCAAGTATGAGCCCTTTTGCCATTGATGTCAAAGGGGGAGAGAAGACATGTGAAAAACAAGTGGTTGATGATCAAAGGGGGAGCAACAAAAGAAGAGAAGACATGTGAAGAGTTGTTGCTGATAGGGGAGCTATGACAGAAAGGAGAAGATCTTGTCTTGATGGTTTTTCACATCATATGTTGCAATCAATGACAAAGGGGGAGATTGTTGCATGTATGAGGTTAGCCAGTGTTGTTATTGATGTCAACATACTCATATTGTATTGACAAGAAGGATTGGATGAGCTGTGTACTGAGGATATTGAGAAAATTAGTCTCAATAAGGAATAGTGAAGAACAGTGATGAAAAGAAGGCAAAAGTACTCCATAGGTTGAGAATCAAAGGATGCGGATTAAAGGGTTTGTAGATATGAGTCTTGAGATGATCCAGTTAAGTTTTCAGAGGTCCACATGAAGATTTGAAGAAGTTGTAATTGATCAAGTAGAACCGGTCCCGGGAGGTGCTCTGGAGTGACAGAGCGCTACAAATAGGTCCGGTGAGATCCGAAAGTGCATTATCCTATCTTGCGGATTGGATGGAGTGTTTGGGATGTCCTTGTGATGTACCATCTCAATTTGTTCATGATTTGGAGGTCCGGAAGCACATGTTTCAATATGATAGTGGCGGTAGACTGTGTTCTTGAAGTTTCGGATGAGCAAGAGAAGAGATTCCGGTGAGTAGAGGAAGTGTGGATGTTCCTAGTCATTTAAGCAAGCTTTTGAAGGTTCTTGGATCGTGTTAAGGTTGTGTTGTTGATCCGCATTGGTGGTAGATCCCAGAATTGAAGATATTCTTCCGGATGAAGTTCTTGTTCAGACTAGCCGACCGGATGAGTTGTTCATCCTGCAAACGTTCTTGTGGTGGCTGACTGGATGTGTTATTCATCTTGTGAATGTTCTTATGGTTGAGTGCCGACTTAGATGATCATTCCTAAGTCGATATCTTGTATAAATAAAGGTTTGATAATTCATTTCATAGTGTGGTGTGAAGCGGATGAAAGTGGTATAGCGAAAGAGCGAAAGACAGAGCAGGTGTGACTCGGGCTTAAATGGAACTGATCTAGACATGGTAAAGATGTCATTCTCCAGTTCAAGGTTGTGATCCTTATGATCTTGTAGATAGTGTGTCTCTTTGTAGGCAGTGTGCCTCCTTGTGAGCAATGTGCTCGGGCAGTGAGCCTTAATTGGCATGTGCCGTTCATTTTTCTTATTCTTCTAACAAAGAATAATTCTTGGGTTAATCACCCCGTGGTTTTTCCCTTAACCAGGTTTTCCACGTCAAAAATCTTGGTGTCAAATGTGTTGATGTTTATCTGCTTTGGTGTTTATGCTTTGTGCTTTCATGAATGATTAATTGATATGCTGTTAACTAACCAAAAGAATTAAATATTTGAAGTAGAAGCAAAGTTTTTATACAACTGATTCACCCCCCCTCTTAGTTGTGTGCCCCAAATCTAACAAAGGACTGTCTAACTTAAGTATAGAGATCCATCTTTATAAATCAAATCTTGGTGTTGATTCACATGGCCAACAATACTAGCATCATTATCAAATCACAGATCATCATCATCAAATTAAATCAATCAATCAATTGATCATTGGTCTACAACTTGACAGGGGCAATACCTTGTTTGTTTTGTATCATTTGTGCATGCTTGTTTGATTGCTTGTGTGTGTTATCATTTTATCTTGCATTTGTATCACATTTGTATCTTTCTAGCTAATATTCATATCTTGTGTATGTTGGAATAGTTTTTTGCACTATCCTTTGCATCTAAGGTCATATCATACCTTTTGTGCATTAGGAATTTAATGCTCTAAGTTTACTTCGTCATACGTCCAGACAAGGTTGTCTTATGCTGGGTGCACAAGACACATTGTCACCCTAGTCCTTATACCTTGGTGCATAATGTCTAGTGCTATATCAAACTATATGGTTGATCACTTCATTGTAGCATAACGTATCATTCATCTCTTCTATCCATCCCTTATCTTGCATCATCCATCTCCTTATCCATACTTTGACCAATCTGTTTCATTTCATTTTGAGAGTATACCTGTGTTCTTCCAACTTGCCTATCCTCTTGAGGGGGCATCATCATATCCTTACATAATCATCCCATCTCTACATCCATTCCTCCTTTTCACTCTTTCAAGTGGTTGGGGTATCCTTTTCCATTCCATCCATACCTTATCTTCTTTGAAATGATGATACTTCATTTAGTTGCAACACCATCTCAAAGAGGGGTAAAATGTAGACACCTAAAATTGATGCATGTCTTGTGACACTCACTTGAGACACATGATGAGATGTTCTCCCTAGTAATTCTTTAATCACCTAATTAGTTAAATAAATCATATTTATTTAACTAATCCCGTTTTAATCCCATTTTAATCCCTCTAGACAATTAATTAAATAAATTAAATTTATTTAATTAATTCCCACTTTTCCCTCATCCAAATTAATTAAATAAGTTAAATATTTAATTAATTAATGTATTCCACATCATCCCTTTCAAAAAATTAAATAATTTTATTATTTAATTCCACATTTGTTTCTATCTTCACATGGCTAGAAGCTTCTAATCCTTGTAAGGTAGAATCCATTTGACTTTATTCCTCTCATTCAACCCTCATGTGACACTTGTTAGATGACTACAACACCTTGTGTCACTTAATCCTAGCCATCCATCACTAATCTAATCCTATCCATCCATTCCTATCACTCATCTCCTATAAATGAAACCTCACCCGAGCCATTTGGGGGATGTTAAGAGATCACATCTTCATACATCATCATGCTGTCCAAATCATTCTAGATCTTCTCATCCATCATCCTCCTACTATTGTTATGTTGCATATTTGAGCAATCAACATCTCATCCTATCTATCATCCATCAAAGAGAACAAAGCTACTAGATTTGGGTGCATCTACTCCGTTCTATCGCGTGTGGAGGACTTGGTTTGAAGGTAAAGGTAATTGGGTTTGTTGTCATTGTCTTTGTATTGCCTTTAGATCAAATTTCTATCTACATGAAATACATATATACATGTATAGATGAATATATGTGTTTGTAAATACTTATTCCTTGGTATATAAGCTATATTAATCGTTGATATTTTGGGTAAACAACAGATATATATTATTATAAATAACTGATATATTTATTTATATTATTCTAAGAAACACACACACACACACACACACACACACACACATATATAATTCTGAGAACCAAATATACTACTTCAAAACTATTAAAAATATGTAGGAATGCTAGGCCCATTCCTATAGGCCATAACCCAACTATGGAAGGACAAAAAAAAATGATTGTGAGTTGACTTGTCCACAAGTGGATAGTAGTATTAGTAAATTTTGTACAACAATTTAAATGCTTTTGGAATGCCTTGGAGGTAGGGTAGTAAATTCTTTTTGTTTAAACACAAATAATGAGTCTTTTAATAGATAACCTGCATACAGGAATAAGATCATCAGAAGTTCAATTTGTATGCAAGAATAACCATAGCGTGGTATCATTTTCCAATTAGCTATAAATAGATATTCATTCCATACTTTTCATAAAACTAAAAATATATTCTCTATGCTGAAATAGGTAATAGAAAGATGAAGTCAATGTGACAAAATAGTATAGATGAAAGATCATTTGATAGATTTCAAGTAGAGTAGAAAACTCAGTCTTTTCAACCAACCTTATACATTGGAAATATGATTAGGGATTCATTCATTTTATTTACATAAACAATGTTTCATTTATTGTCATTCAAGATAGGACATAAGATAAATTTATGAGTACAATTGTAAGTTGGAAGCGAAAAGCTTCTCAACCCATAAACATACTTGTAAGCACAAGTAACATAAACTTGAGTATGAGTATCATAAGAATAAGTATGAGTATCATATGTATGAGTATTATAAGCATGTGTGTGAGTATCATAAACATGAGTATCAAAACATGAGTGGCATTAACAGGTGTAGCATAAGCATGTATATTTCAAGAAGAGTGTATCATTTGCATTATCTATAGAGTACCTTAAGATTAAGAATGTTGTCTACCTCATCTTAAAACATATATGACAGATTCAGAATAGCCAAGTAACATTTTTTCTAGTAAGTATGAAGCCAGTGATACCTTGTTGGTAAATATAGGTGATAAACTAAGAACAATCAGATCTGATTTATATAGTAGATATATCAGATTTAATGATTTTATAAACATACAAATATTTATATAGGAGTGTACATATAGTCTTTTAAGTGCACAACTATATAGATATTTGCATATGTGAGTTATGAGACATATGAACAATAGACAGAACTTTGAGATATTCATAGATAGGGCATAACATAGAAGTATTAAGGTCTAAATTAAAATGCCTTGAATATTTCTGAAGTATGAAACTAAATATTTATTTGTCTATACATTGTTATCCAAAGTTTAGAAAAGATGCATGCTGATTTTGTTTCTTTCTTCTCCATATTTGAATAGTTTGGTAAAAGTTAAGGTAAAACTTTTATTATCTAATAGTTTGGTTAAACCATTGATATGGTCATTGATGTTTAACTAGTCTAGCTATTTATTTTTGTGCAAGAAGAGTTGTTTGTGACTTGTATGATGTCGAGATCAAGTTGAGATAGGGTGTATGGATAATCAACTCATATCTTTGTTTTCATAATATGACATTGTAATGAAATGCTTTGGCTAAAGTAATGCATTTTTCTATGTACATTGTTAGCCTATGGTATTAGATAAGGTTGCATGTTTAACCAACCATCATACTTAGCTAGAAGTCATCTAGGGTTGTATGGTAGATTAACTATGATAGAGTTGATACTTCACACCAATTCTCGGTTGGCATGGTAGATCCACAATTCTCTCAATCTGCCACCCTCACATAGAGTAGGGCCACTTCGATTAGGATGGTGTGTGGGGGACTATTGGTCTGTGGATGGAGGTAAAGCACCCTGATGATGCTCTCCCTCCATGTAGTTGTACAGTTGCCACTAGCTTGGTACTCAGAGACACTTATATTTATATTGGATCATTGTATTACATGATTTATAAATTGTAAAATGCATTATACTTGTGATTTAAGTTTTGAGATAGACTTTGATGTAAAAGGTGAATCATACTATTATATTATTGTAATGATTTTAAAAATGTTCTAAGACAAATAGTTGATTGAAAAATTATGTATAGTGGGAAAATGGGTATTGTACTTGAATCTTTGATAAAATAAATTTATCATGATGTATTTGTACTTGTTGTATTCAAATTGTTTTCATCATTTTCAAAAAAAATAAAAATAGTGGATTCAGATGAATGTTTATAGGAGCAAACCGAGGTTCGTCACAATCACTACCCCTTTTGAAACCTCAAGAACCTCTCCTCCTTCAACACTTAAATTGAGGCATGTCGAAGAACCTATATTTCCTCTGATGACCTTTTCAAATATACTTTGGTGATCGCCCAAACAATCTAATGTTTATTAAAATAGTTGGATGATTTCATAATTGGTCTCATCACCATTAACAACTCCCTCTTTTGTCTTATCATTCTCAAAATGCTCTCATCTTCCTGGGCACTCCCATGATAGAGTCACAACCAATCTAGCTTTGATACCATGATAAAACTAAGAAAAATAAATAGTAGAAGAAATACAACAAAATATTTTTCAAGAGAAGATTATGGCTTATTAATTTAACAAAGAATCATTAGAATATATAGCCTTAAGAGGCAAATCTAATTTCTACAAATTTGGATCTAAAATTGATAGCAAACTTCTAAACCTCCTACTCTATCAAAATCATTGAATACTTAACCATTGAATTTGGACACTTCTAAACCTCCTACTCTGTCAAACTTCCATAACTCAAATTCTTATGGTCAACACTGAAACTAATTGCCAACACTCATTCACATTGAATTATTCATTACTCTAACAACTGCATACAACTAAGGTGGACCTTAAACCTGCCATTGAGGGGATTTTATGGTTAGCTAGGCTAGCATTTCGGGAGGTCACGAGGAGGAGGTTCTAAGCTTTCCAAATATCCCTGGCCATTCTTCACCACAAAGACCATATTCAATCCCCATGTTACATGATCATCAAAATGACAATGCACGAACCAAACACCTGCACAAATCATAATTATTGATTAGTCTATACATTTTCTTATCTTTAATTTCAAGCCATGTATCATCTAATAATGACAGAAAAGAAGTTGTATGTTTTTTTACCTGGATTATCAGCTTTGAATCTAATAGCAGTCCATCCACTCACAGGAACTCCCACAGTATTTCGTTTTGGTGGATCAACCAGATTGAATGTGAGTGGATCTGTTTGAGCATTATAGTTACCAAAACCCTCTCCCACTATATAAAAATCATAACCATGAAGATGCATTGGATGGTCATCAGGTTGGAAGATATTGGTTCCTTGGAACACCACTTGAACTGTAGCATTGTAATTTAGAACTTTAACTTGTGTACCAGTAGTTGGCGCCCAAAGAGTATTGGGTATATTGTCGCTTGTGTAATTATACACAGTTGGTGGATTTGAAGGAAAGTTAGTTGTAAAAACGCCATTAACACCAAAATAATAAGCTTGAAGGATGGCGATGTCTGGTAGGACAAAAGATACATTGTTCAGACTAGCAGTTACTCTGGTGTTGTTAGGGCCTTCACACGTTGTGCCATTTCGACAGGGAAATAAACCGAGTCCTACGGTTATGAGGAGGCTCTCGTCAATGGTTTTGGGAACATCCACTGGGTGCTCTAGTGAAGCTAGGCTTCGTAATGCTCGATTAAATGCAGTTACAGTTGCAGTGTCATTGTATGTTGGAAGCTGGGGAAGGGATGGGGAGACAGATGAGCGAGAGCCAACATAGTTTAAAATGGTGGTTGTTGTGGTGTTATCAAAGAATCCAATAGCTTGAGTAGTGTATGCTTTGGCGGCAATGTAGTATTTGGCTAACGACTGATCGGCTGTGAGAAGAAGATCCGCAGTCTGGCCAGGGGATATAAGCATTATGTCTGTTGTATATGGCTTTGTGTAGCAGGCATCCACAGCTACCACCGTGAATTTGTGTGATGCAATCTTGAAAAAGAGGTGATTGTTCACTGCAGCATTCACAATACGCAGAAGGTAGGTTTGTCCTTGTTCTACTGAGATTTTAGATGTTCCTGCATAGATGGCTAGTTTATCAATCCCGAGTTGAATTGCTAATATTAAAGCTCTACTGTGACAAAGAAACACTTATACCTGATTTTGAGCAAGGATAGAGATCTCCTGGCTGACCATTGATGAGAAAAGCGTTTGATATGTTAGGTGCGCCTCCTGTTAGAATTGATTCCCTTTCAACTGCTTCAGGATCACTATTCCACCATTGTCCTATTTAACAAAAGTAGCAATGGATTCAACTTAAAAATAAAAATAAAAAAAAACCTGCAAAATCCATTAAAATAATGGTGAACAAATTAGAGTTACTTCAATAACTAAATAGTTATTATTATGAATCCTTTGTCTCTAATTTGTGGGGCGTACCAATTTTATGTGTTTTTTTTTTCAAGTATTAATTATAATGTATAGAGGCCTATTTACAAACTCGTTTGGATGCTTTTCTCTAATACTTGACTCTACCATTTTTTTATTAAAATAAATATAAAATCTTTTCTCTAATATGTGGACTCTACTTTTCTCTAATACTTGGACTCTTCCAACGTTTTATTAAAATAAATATAAAAGTCTTTTCTCTAATATGTGGACTCTGCTAATTTTTTATTAAAATAAACATAAAAGTTTGTGGGGACATTCTATTTAAATATCATAATTTTTAACTATTGGAATAATCAATAATAATTTTAAATTTTTTTTAAATATGATAAACAGTTGTTGACCAAAATATTCCTTTAATCATTAAACTCCCACATATCGTCAATAATAATTTTAGGCATCATCTCAATGGTAAATAGTAGTTGACCAAAAAAAATTCTATAATGAGGAAGAAAATTATGAAAAGGAAAACATCAACCTAAATTATATTCTACTGTATGTAAAACGGCCTCACGTAAAGGAAAAAAATACGAAATCTGAATCAAACACTTCTTCGAGCTTTGTTCTCGAGTATATAAATTGATATCATTTATCCTGGATTACCTAGCACGATAGGAATCTCGGCGTGGGGTTTAGGAAAGGGATAAGAGGTGCCTTTCTTAGGATAGATGACTAGTGCTCCATGAACCGTTGCACGGAGCCAATTGACATGGGCATGCCACCACAGCGTTCCTTCCTTTGCAACAATGGTGAATCTGTATGTATAACTGCCTCCTTGTTGAATGGGACACTGAGTAATATACCCAGGTCCATCAGCCCACCCTGAACGAATCTGTCTCACTCCATGCCTGAAAAACAACTATTTGCAAGTGAGTCTTATTTCATAAATGCAAGTCACAGTTTACAACAGTGATAGTTGCATGCGAAGCACTGAGAGGCAGTATATACCAGTGGATGGTGGCATTGTGCGGGGCTTTGTTATAAGTTTTGACGATAAGAGTGTCGCCCTTGCGTACATACAGAGTTGGACCAGGAAACTGTCCGTTCACTGTGATTATGTTATGTGTCTGGCATAGCCTAGTAATAGGCGTCTCTTCAATCTGCACAAATCCAAAACAAAAAAGAAAAATAATTATCTGAGTATTTACCACAAAACACTTGAATACAAATCTGGTCTGGTCTGGTCTGTCTACCATGTAAAATTGTCAATCAACAATAAGTTGAGAATTAAAAACAGTTATGGTTTCCATTAGACGTTTCAGATAAATTTGACACATCAGTTAAAGCCCAGTTAAACTCACATTGGAAATGGAATGACAAACCTGTTAAAAACTCCATAACAATAAATCAAAAAAAGAGAGCCAGTCTGCTTGGTTTGGCTGGCCAAATAGCTACATTCGAATTATTATATTTCTTACATTCTAAAAACCAAATGATCAAAAATCTAATTAAAATTCAAAGCAGCTAATCCGCAAAGCACAAGCTCTCCACAGTTAATTAAATTTTAAAATACCATTTTCATTGAAACGGAAAAATAACATACAACGAAAGTAAAGCGATGAACTTCTGCCATTGCTTGAGCATCGAACAAGATACTTGATGTAACGAACACCAGTAGAGACCATGTTGAGATAAACAACATATTGAAAAAATCCAATATCTGTTACCTTTCCTTTTATCAACTAAGCAAATCAAGCAAAACCTATGATGGCGAGGAAGCAGAGAACATTAATTCTTGCTTATGGATATAACAATTGTTGATATTTATAGCATTAAGAGAAAGTAGTTTTAAATTAAAGACTTAACTTATGACGTCATGAAAGGTGGGCTATTCTTAAACTTGATCCACTCGATCCACTCAAAGTGGAAAGTTTTTTAAAACGTTTTGCTCAGTGGGATACGGTAAAAATTATTCCACAGCAAAAGCTTTGCAAGTGAGGCGCGAATCGCAAGACAAGCTGTTGCACTTAAGTCAAAGGAATGCCCAATGTTGAGCTGTAACCTCGTCCTTACGTCAATATTTTATTTGAAGTGGAGAATCTAGTTATAACAGGAGGGAGTGAATTGATAATCATCTACACTGAACATGATTGTCGCTTCCAATTGTAAAGTGCATTTATTGCTGGCATTTAGATCCAAGTAATAACACGAGTTGTAATAGCCAGCCGCCCTGGTCCTACTTCCATGTGAGATGGTCAAATACGACATGGAGGCATGTTTTATTCATAGTAATTTCGTGACCTTTTGGAATCTAGCAAGTTAAATCAATCAACACACGATACTTTCATAGATTTGAACACATATGTTTTTCTATAAGATTGTGTTTGTGTAGAATTCTTTTTTATATCTAGGTTAACTTATATCCATCAAACATGTCAAATATTGTTCTAGAGTATTAGTCAAATATGCAATGTTAGGCTTTAGGGTTGGTAGACCGTAATTTGGTAGGGACTACATTTTTTATCTTGTGTTATTATTTTTATGGATTTTTACGGGAGATTGTGTAGGGTAGATAATTTTAGTTTTTAAATTTTCTTATTGGTACATTATTTTTTTTATGTTGATTAGAAAAAAAAATTAAAGAAATTTAAAAACGTTTATCTGTCTTAATTTTTGAACTTATTCAGATAGCTTGGGGCATTTTGATAGATTTGTGACATGTCTCCAATACATGTAGAGAATTACAAGGTGACTCATTGTATGTACATTTATTATGCTTTTGCACAATTTTTGTTTGTAGTTCTCTTGTCGATTGCCTTCCCATACCTCTTCTAGGTTGAAACTTTTCTAGAGGAACCTAAAAAATAAATATTGGCGATACTAGGGTCGAGCATTAAGGTCTTTTAGCTTTTAGAAAAGCAAAACTCAAAGTAGTTAAGGTTCAAGGAATGTTCCAACCTTACCAATAGTTACATGTTGTAGACATCTCTAGTTAAAATATAGCCCATTATTTTATATTTCTTCCATTCATTAATATTTATTTGTTTAAGCATTAGGACATTATTTCTCTTTTCTCCCAAGGTAATACGCATGTTTCCCTACCTTTTCCTATGCTCTTTCTAGAATCCATTGGTGATTGTTATGATATTTTTTGCTAGTCTCTTCTTCACGTATTACAAGGTAATGTTTAGGTGAGGCCAAAGTCACTAATGTTCAATTTAATATGCAGTTAATGTTATTGTCTATTATTATTGCATAGGTTTTAGATTGGTTTGGTTTAACATAAAATACTTCAAAAATAAGTAATGGATATGTTGACTTGTAAATCAATTCATCATGAGCTTCTAGAGATTCAAACTGTGACAAGTATGTTATAGGTATTATGAAGTTCATATGGTTTAAGGTCAAATCTTAGGATAGCATCTAAGAATAGAGAAAAAGACAAAATCTCTCTTTTTTTTAACAATAAATTATGATACAGGAGCATCCTTGGGTGATGAGGCAGTCTTGCATCACCCAAAAAAGGTTGTTTGTGGTTTGTTTTAGTTCATTTATTTGTTTGGGACCATGTATAGATAGCATTCCCAAACCTCTAATATGATTTGCATCAACCACAAGGTGGCACAAAGTTCTATGCCACATGAAATGTGTTATCGGTCAATATTAACAACTTCTAAATCCATATGGTGCCCCAATGGTGGAGAATCTTTGTGTGATGCTCAACACATGTTCGCAGGGGTCCAATGAACCTTCTCATATACTCCTTTATTGGCACAAACTCTAAATAATTTAGTGCAAGTTGGAAAAGTTACAATTGTGCAAAACTTTTGGCTCGGTAGATGTTCATGAATCAAATAGCACTCTTATGTCTACCTAACTCTCCTCAAACATGGACAAAACATGCAATCATCATGTACAATATACTTCCAAAACTATGAAACTACCTTTCAAACTACAGTGAAATGTAATGGCTTCTCCTATAATTGATTAACAACTGAAAACCAACCAACACATTGGGACACAGTTTGAAAATTCCCAAATCTACCTAAGTCTTTTCTTATTTGGTAAATTTTTCCTAAGTTTTTCCTTTCTACTTCCCTCATTGTCCTTTAAATGTGTTGGGAGTTGAAATCCAAAATTTCTATAAGTCTGAAGGGTTTTCCCTTTGCTTTTTCTTGCATTTTCTATGTTTTGTGAGATTTCATCCTATTGTAGGATGCTGACCTCCTACAAGATGCTACATGTCTTGTTCTACATCTTGTTCCCCCTTTTTTGCCCATTTCACCTTGGTTGTGTTTTTGGTTAACTCCATAATCTTCCTCATGTGTTCAACATTGCAAAAAATCCATAAAATTCTAAGTTGGGTAGTTTCCTTATCATTTTTTGGTGTTTTCTATGTTTTGCAAAAATTTGACCTGCTACAAGATGTGGGAACTTCACCTTGCTACTAGATATGTTTTTTTCTAACTGGTTTCTCCCCTTGTAAAAATGCAACATACTATAGGATGTGGGCACTTCACCCTACTAGTGGATATCCTATTCTACCTAGTTTCTACCCTTTTGTAGAAATTCACCCTACTACTAGATATGGGAGATTTGACCTACTACTACACATCTTGTTCTTCTTGGTTTCTCGTCTTATAGAAATTTAACCTGCTACTATATATCCTATTTTTCCTAGTTTCTCCCTTTTTGTAGAAATTCACCATGCTACTGGATATGGGAGATTTGACTTGCTACTACACATCCTATTCTGCCTAGTTTCTACACTTATATAAATTTAACTTTCTATAGGATGTGGGAGATTTGATCAACTACTACTAATCTTGTTCTTCCTAGTTTCCCCCCTTATAGAAATTTAGCCTATTACAGGATGTGGGAACTTTACCCTACTATTGCACATCCTATTCTACCCAGTTTCTCCCCTTGCAAAAGTTTGACCTACTACAAGATGTGGGAACTTTACCCTTCTACTGCACATCTTATTCTGCCTAGTTTCTCCCCTTGCAAAAATTTGACCTACTACAAGATTTGGGAGATTTGACTTTCTACAACACATCATGTTCTACTTGGTTTCTCCCCTTTTGTAGAAATTTGCCCTACTAGATGTGGGAGATTCAACCTACTACTGCACATCATATTCTTCTTGGTTTCTTCCCTTGCAAAAATTTAACTTGCTCCAGGATGTCTCTTGTTGCTCATAGAATTTTGATATCCTACAGGACCTCCTCCTCCCTCCCATATCCTATAGCACATCAAATTTTTACAAAAGTTCCAAAATGCCCTAGAATGCACGAGCAACTTCCTAGAACACTACTAATGATTGTTTTAACTCTTACAACTACTCATTTTGAGTGTAAAACTGTTTTTCAATCCCCTTTCTTGACTTACATGTGGCTTGAGGTGGATTTCATGAGATTTAGTGGATGTGCATTCAATGCTCTAGAGATGCAATAGTGCATCAAATTCTCACATGAATGACCTAGGGTGTAAAATGAAAGAGTTATAAGTACAAATGTTTTTATCATTCAAAGGGTTGATGATTAAGCTAGTTTTGGACTTATAGGTGCTTCAAGTAGATCTAGGGAACTAAATATTACCAGTTTGGTCTACAAAAGGAAGGAATACATGTTGTAAATCAGAAGAAGGGTTTTCAACATGTATTGGCTTCTAATGGCATGTCTCTAGGGAAATTTTTAACGATTTAGGGGAATGTATATTTAGAAACTATCTATCTTTTTTTCCCACATTTGATGGTATGAGTGTAATGAGGATTTGATGTATGTGTGATAGTATCTAACTCATTGTAAACCTTTTGTAATGGTATCTTCTTCATTTCACATGGGTTATTGTAGTTCTATTTATGATTATTAAGTATGTCCATTATATTTAGTGCTATTTATGATTTGTATGTGAATGCATGCCTAGTTTAAATTTTAATGTTTTGCAAATTTATCTCCTTCTTCCTTGCATTCTTTGACTCTATTGACTAATGGAGTAAGCACCGATCTAATTGGTGAAGGATTAAACACTTTTAATTTTAATATCCTCTATCCTATTAGTTGTAGGATTAGATTAGGGTTTCACATGCACTTAATGATTCAATATTGTAACTTAGGGAACATCTTAAGCAACCTCAAGTAATTAACAAATCATTTGTGAATCATGTCTTGCATGCTTGAACCTTGCCTTAAAATTAAGTGGATTCTTATTATTGGATATCATGTTGTTATCATCTGTAGGTGTATCTACAAGATGTAGTAATCAATTTAATTAGAGGTTTTATGTGTAGTTGGTTAGTCTTTGACTTAGTGACAACCTTTGGGGAATAGTGTATATTAGATACAAATGTAGTAGTTTCAACTTGTACACCTTTTGTTGTGATCAAATTGTTAGCATAGTATTACATTGTTTAATATCTATTTAGTTTAGACAATGGTTACCAATTATGTTGCCGGTTATGTAGTTATGTTTGTTACAACTTCTTAACCGCATTTCTCCTTGTATAAATGCTTATGAACTTCATCGAATAAATCAATCAAGAAATCATCAATATATTACTATATGCTTTTGTTATTCCTGTGCAATGGTGTAATCTGTATGTGCTCACCATATTTGAATATGGTATCAGAGCATGGTATTGAATGTGAGGCATGACCTGAGTGAGGAGTGTTGAATGTGGAGGGACAGAGTGTTGGTCTGTCTATTACCAGCGTGGAGGAGACTCTGTTGATGTGTGTTTTGTGACTGCAACAAACATTAGAATAAAATACTGAGTATCCTATCCTCTCTTGAACAAAGCTTCTTAGATGTTAAACTTCATGATCGAATGAGACTGCTCAAAGGTTCCTTTTGTGTTAGGTCTTGACATGCACAAGGATAGACTCAGTGGAATGATGTGATTTGCTAGTAATCATGAAGAGGACTTACGTGAGATTGCTCCTTCATGGACATGGAATAGTTCATTACTCCTTGGACTCAGATTTGTGGGTGAACGGAACTCCTTCACAAATGGACAACTTGGAATTCCCAAGTTCCACTCTTGAAGAGGTGTATGATTTGGCAATGAAGCTCTGGAAAACTAATCCTAGCGAAAATCTAAAAGAAAATGCAAAAGATGAGATAAGGGTTTAGGAATCTAACTGATGGAAAAGACTACTATTAAGGATGGAAATAGGAACCAGTCCTCTGCTTCATCATGAGACAACAGCTAGGCAGGGATGGTACTATCTTCCAAGGGGAAGTAAGGATTTTTAGACTGCTCCTGTAAGGGACATGGAACTAAAACATGCAGAATAGTCAAAGTTAGACTTGGAATTAGTTCAAGCTAACCATGCACGGTGATTTGTAGGCCACAGACCACCAATGGTATGAACAAACAGATTCAATCATTCAACAATAATAATCTCCATCATTCTAACTAATGAAAAGCTTGAAAGTAAAGGAAATAACTTCAGAAACTTTAAGATATGCTTCAAGAAATCAAGAAGACCATGTCAGAAATCTAAAGAACCATATGAACACCATTCTTCAATGCTTATATTATTGCTCTGGAAGTCTGTATTACAACAATCCAACTGATCCTTGGAGTTTTAGCTCAACAGAAGTACAGAAATGGAGTGATGAAGAAAGAATGTACAGTCCAGCTGCTCAGAGAGTAGGGAAGGATGAAAGAAGAGAAGATGAGAGGAGAAGAAAAAAAGAGATGGAGCCCCCTTTCAAATGAAGTGTCCCAGCCTATTTATAGGTAAACATAACCCAAAGGAGGAGGTGAGGAGATCTAATCTCCTAAAAATCTGTGCAAACCCTAAAGAGATAGGGATGAACATGTCATAGGCTCCATGGGATGCTGCCACCTGTCCTAGATGCCACCTGCTCTAGATGAAAAGCTGCCACTTGTCTTGGACGCCAAGCTGAATAAGCTACCTAGTAGGTAGGTGAGACCAGTCAACTGTCTGTTTGTCTTGCTCCTTGGTCACAAATTTCATGGTGTCCTGGAATCCACTTGTCCTTGTCACAAATTCCACTTGGAATAGGATTTTGCGACCTGGAATGGTTTTCTTCCTGGGCGCATAATCTAGGGGGTCAAGGAACTTTTTCTATGGAATTCCTTCTAGGCCAAAAATCAAGTCAATCCTGATGGAATTCTTGGAGTGATCCTTGGAATTTTGTCTCAGTGTTGTGTACTTTGGAATTGAAATTCCATCCCTACTGTATTTTCCTTTGGATTCTCGCACCGGCATGGATCCTTGCTCTTGGCATGGATTCTCATTCTTCTCGATGGATGGTGAACTTGAAGTGCATCCTCCTAGTTGTCCAAGGATTGATCCTCTTATCTCGAACTAGAATCCTTTGGCATTGCCTTCCTTACACCAGTCATGTTGAGTGTTAGGGGGAGAAAGGCGGGCACTGGAATGGAGTGATATCCTTTACCTTTCCTCGGTATGCATGTGTAGTCTTCTTGTCCTTGGAACTCCTGGATCCTTGAAATGGTCATCTTCTCTGACGTCTGAACTCTCTGCATCCATCCTGATTGTCCTAGATAATTCCTATTCATCCTCCTTATGGAACTTATCCTCATCTTGGATTCCTGCAAAATAAGGGAAACCTTGAGTAGTCATGATGAACAAGACCCTTAAATGCAATGCAATCAAAAGATAAAAAAGGAAATAAATTTGCATAATTGATCAAATTGACTTATGAACTCTTGAACAAAATAGAGGATTTTCATCACTTTCTGGTATCCTTCAGACTTGGACTAACTTTTCCTTTCATTCTAGGATTACCAGGCATGCATAGGAGGAATTTCTAGGTCAAGGAGAAATTTCCAGTTGGTTCAAGAATCCTTCTTGTCCAAGTCGCATTTTTCACTGTCAATAGGAATTTCCTCTGTCCATGTCGCATTTTCCACCACCTACAGGAATTTGCAACCTGGAACATCCTCATTCCCTGGGCACAAAATCCAGTAGCTACTAGATTTTGCGACCAGGACAAAATTTCTTCCTGGGCGCAAATTCCAATACCTACTAGATTTTGCGACCAGGAAATGGCAGTTCATTTTTGGTTAAGGGTCTTCATCAAGGATAGATTTTTTTTTAATTTTGATCAAAGATTCAATCACTTGAAACATGATCCAACAAGGAGTAATTTCTATCCCCTTGGGAATTCCCATATTCCAAGGCAAAATTCTCGAGTAGGAATTCTTCCATGGTGAACTTTCAGACTAAACTAGAACCATCTCCTAGCAGGGCGCAAAATCCACCCTGGATAGAAATCTACAACCGGGATTGAATTCCTCCTAGGGCGCATAATCCAGTAGGTACTGGATTATGCGACTAGGACAAAAAACCTTCCTGGGTGCATAATCTAGTACCTACTAGAATATGCGACCAGGAATGTTTAAGACAAAGTTTGTAGTTCCTCAGGATGGGTCTTGAACATGCACAAGATTCATCTTTCGACATTGTTCTAAGTCTTGAAATTGTTATTCATTGGAATTCATCTGAGTCATGATCTTGGATTGAGTCCTGGATTAGGATAGAAAAGGACATCCCTTGGACCATAGCCACTGGAATAGGGCATCATGCCAGGAATGAGAGGGCTCCGAGATGGAAAGATGAACATGACATGGAATGGTAAGCCTTGTCAAATTTAGGACCCTGGATTGGAACTTTGGGATAAGAACTCAGATAGACCTTGGAACTGGATTCCGGACAGGAATTCTTTGGAACATGATTCTAGGATTAGACTTCTAGACTGGAGTTTTGGAACAAGATTCCTGGATAGAGACCTCTGGACTGGGACTCGGATAGGGACTTCTGGACTGGAGTGTGGATTGGAACTGTGGATAGAGTGAAGGATTAGGACCTCTAGATAGGATTTTTGGATTGGAGTCAGGATTGGACTTTCAGATTGGACTCTTGGACAGGACTCTAGATTGGAGTTCCAGACTGGACTCCTAGACTAGAGTCTGGATTGGACTTCCGGATTGGACTCCTGGATAGGAATCTGGATTGGACTTCCGGACGAGATTCCTAGACAGGACTCTGGATTGGACTTTCAAACTGGACTCTTAGACTGGAGTCTGGATTGGAACTGTGGAGAGAGTGAAGGATTAGGACCTTTCTTATAGAATGATGGGCTTATGCCATGGATGGGTCAGTTTTTATTGAGGAATGATAGTCAGGGTTTCACTTATCCTTAGGAAAATTCACTACTTCAAGCATTCCTAATGTTCCCAGTGAGCTAACTGCTTGGACATTCTTTCCTAGCTTCATGGATTCAAGCAAGAAACTACAAGATCAACGCAAAAATGACAGCGAAAGAAAGAAAAAGAGGGGGTCCCCATTTGCAATGGGGTGATGTGTGAAAACATCACAACAGACTCTAGAATTTGCCCATTATGGAGGAGACCAGTAGGCATTTGAAGTAGTTGAAGACCATAGATGTATGTTCATAGCCCAAGGTGCAGTCCATTTGAAAGTAAAATCGATTGTACCACCATGAAATATCATCTCTCACAACATGGGAAGCATGATTTGTTGAAGACCATTGGAAATATCTTTCTTGAAAGAGAGGTTTGTGAAGTGTGGTTAATGAGGTAATAAAGTGCCTATGATTGCACCCTTCTACATGGAGGATAAGGCGTTGGAGCATGCTGAGGTACTATTTAGCCACTTGATCCACTAGAAGCGTGAGGAATGCATCATATAGTTATAAACGTAGTGTTTCACTAAACAATTAAGTGTAAGATTTGAGCAAACTCCTCTAAGCATCCAATGATTGGAGTAACCGTGCTAACTGCTTGGTTATTTGTGATGGAAGCCTGCCTACAAGATATCCTTGCCATTTGAGTAAAGTTTTGTCCAATCTTCATTGCCGATGTAAGGAACGGAGATGATAAAGACATGGTGATTTATGTATGCTGAGTTGATATGGGTGCTATAATTCTAAAGGAATTTTCAAATTGACTTATTCCAGAGGACCGCAATCTTGTTGCATATTGGAAGAGATTTGTAAGTAAACCTAAAATTCACTCAAGTGGATGCATATGTGACTATTCAACAAGCCTTGCATGTAAATGTGTGTAGTGGAGTTGGTATATGATTTTAATTTTATTGCAAGCGATCATAGGATCAAAACTATGAAAGTGGAGTTATAAGGTGTGAAAGGAGAAGTAATTGAACTTAAATAAGTTGTTACGATTTTCATTGTAAGGGTCTATTTTTGAGGTAATTGTAACTGGATTTATTTAGAAGATACACGTGTTTTAGTTTGGATATGAATTTTGAAAATACTGTAATTGGGAGATATAAGGTGTTTAATGTAAAGGGAGAAAAATTATTCAATATCATGCAATCTTTTTGTACCATGGATGGAAACAAATTGGTTGTTCCTACTGACATATATTTGGAGGCTTTCAAGGATTGTAGTACTTCCTTTGGTGCTATCTTTGGAGGGTAAGGACTAAGAGAGTCATATTGGAGGCTGGCAACATCAGAGGATGGAGGAATTTTCATCATCTCAAGTTAGCTTCTCACTTTGAGATGATGCTTTGCATGAGAAGTGTTTTTGGCTTTAGTTTTTTTCTTTTTCTTTTTGTTGCCGATAGATTTGAAGAATACATGTTTTGTGAAGATTATGTTCTGGGGATAGGTTTGGGATTGGGTGTTGAGCTCAATATGGATTGTTGTCAAGCGAGCTTCAGAGTATATGATCGAGAATTATACCCTTTTGCGGTCACTAGACAATGATAGAGATCTCTCGTATCTCTTAGGCATTGTTGTTGAATAATTCAAGACTCTATGATTTGAGAGTTTAGGAATGAGAGCTTAAGAACATAGCTCAAAGCTACACCTTTCCGAGGGTCAAGAGACAACTTGATGGAGCCCCACTTGGTTTAGGATTTGTTCTTTTAGGAGATCTTCTATAAATTATGTATTCATATTATGTAATCAGCTTTGTTGAGTATATTAGCATTTAGGGGGATACCTTGGTACTATTGCAGGAACAATGTAATAAGGGGGGAATGTTAGCATAGTATTACATTGTTTAATATTTGTTTAGTTTAGACAGCAGTTACCAGTTATGTTGCTGGTTATGTAGTTATGTCTGTTACACCTTCTTAACCACATTTCTCCTTGGCATTTATCCTTACATATAAATGCTTCTATACTTCATCAAATAAATCAATCAAGAAATCATCAGTATATTATTATATGCTTTAGTTATTCTTGTGCAATGGTGTAATCTGTACGTTCTCACCATATTTCAATACAAATCTTGTTAAGGATTATCTTTGGGAATACCCTCTTGAGTCTAGCTAAGCTCAAAGTGTAGGAGAGATTATCTAGTTTCATCAATTAGCCTTTTACCATCCTCAATCTATTGATGAGACATTATTTTACCTTCTTGATGACAACCCCTGGCCTTGAAGGTGAGAATATACTCTAGGATTGTAGATTTATCATTTCAAGACCCAACAAAATATCACCATTACTAGGGATAGTTTGATTTTAGTTTTTTTTCACACATCTACAATTCAATAAAGTTTAGTGGTTACAACAATGTTTGTTTAAAAACTTACAATTTTGTCTCTTTCAAGTAGAGAGTGGTGACTCTATTTCAGTCAACCCAGAAGTTAGTTCAAGATATAAAGAATTTACATATGGAATAAAGAAGATAATACCAAGATCAGTTGGGAAATGAAGATTCCTTAGATCACACTAGAATTTAGAAAAAAAAAGGAGAGATAAAAATACTCGTGAGTCTTCTAGACTAAACACTCAAGATCAAATAGAAACATCTAGAAGAAATGGCACATTTGTAAATTTAAGAAACCATTACCAACATACATCAAAAGATTAAGTTGGTAACATACTTAAGAAAAATTTAAAAAATGAATAGAAATGAATATGAAGTTCAAATATATGGAAATTTTATTGGTAGGGGAAGCAGGGATAGATCCCAAGAGACAAATGTGTGGACCTTTTGCATGCCAAATAAAAATGTAGAAACACGTCATGCTGGTCAGCATCCTACTTCACCTAGTATGTTAGAAATAAATGGACATGATACATATTTTCATGATGCTAATCAACCAACACATTTAGATTCTGAACAAAGAGAAATAATTATTAATGTGATGCTAGATCTACTTGATCATATAAGGTAGAAGAGACAAGAACTTCAAGAAAAAATTGATTTACAACAAGCTTTAGTTGCTCAACAAACTCAGGCTCAAGTAGCCCAACAATAGAATAGAAATCAACATTATGATTAGCCTCCCCCAAATCAGAAAAACAAGAATCAAAACCATATGCATCATGTCCATAATCAAATTCCACAATAACAACAATTCAACCAGTAGTTTGGCAATGTGTGGAATCATGGACCTGCATTTTAAAGTTAAAATTAGAGGTTCACTCCTATTAGGAAACTTTTGGGAGTAGAAAGATATAAATAGTTGGACTTCTTTGGTATCTTGGACATCCCTAATGTAATTCCAAATTAAATAAGGGGAAAGATACCAAGATTTTAGGGTAACAATGCAGTTACTAGAGAAGAACATTAGAGGGATTTCATCAATGTCACTGATATGAGTATAAGATAGATCATGAGGATGTGATGATGAAATTGTTTGTGCATTAATTAAAGGAAAGTGCCCAAGAATGGTACAAAAGTCTCCCAAATAGTAGTATTAATTCTTGGGAGGAGTTCATGAGAGTTTTTAGACTTCAGTATGGGGATAGAATAGATCCTAACTTTTCCATACATGAACTTACAACCATTAAAAATGAAGTAAATTAAATGATGATGGATTTCAATGGTAGGTTCGTCATGACTATGAGGAAGGTTCCACCAAACCTTAGACCAAATTAATTAATGTGCCTAGTCCTCTATTGTGGTGTATTTGATTCTAAGATTGGATATTATCTACGGGACAAAAATCCTCAATCTTTGAAGGAGGTTTATACTAAAATCATAAGCATTGAAAGCAACATGAGAGCATCAGGTAAACATATTAAAAGGTTAGGTGTGAATATCTCTCATTCAGATAGAGCAATCCCAAGTTACAAGCATCTTACTATTGAATACAAGTTGGATAAATTGATGGGTCTTATAAAAGAGCTATCATACAAAGTAGAAAGAAATGAGAAGGGGTTTCCAACTCAAAATGTAGAAACATAATTCAATCAACGAAAAAGGTTGCACAATGAACCTTATAATACTGACTAGTCTAAAAGACCATAGCAGAATGATAGGAAGGTGGCCTCTAAGTAAGTAAGTTTCAAGAAACAAGAAAAGGAAATTGTAGATCCATTAGGGAGAGATCATGTGAATTTTCTACAAGTTACATCATGGTGCAAGGATTTCTATCTCCCTCATAATCCATCAAATTGTGTCATTTCTCATTCAATAAGTAAACAGGAGGAGCTTCCTAATGAGAAAGGTGATGCAAAATTTTATGAAGATGACATTGATCAAATTTATACTATTGAATATGAAGATATGAATAAGGAATATGGTTATGATAACTATTATGGGGATGATCATATCTTACAATATGATCATAGTGTAGGTCCATAATAGTATGAGTCGCCTACTCATGACTTTGAACATTTAAGGGAGCTCATGCACCAAAGATATGTAAGTGGCCGAAACCATTAGATGAAGATATAAAGATCATCATACATGTTGCTCTCATGTAGGTCCAAGGTGGATACCAATTGAGAAATAGACAAGTACCTATACAAGGTAGTTGTGCTACTAAACCAAATAGTACTAATGCAAATACTGAAAAGGATAAGTAGAAGGTAGACAATGAAATAAGACACAATATTTCTACCAAGAATATGGTGGAAAATAAGATTTTTCTAGTGTATCAATAGGTACCAAGGAAAAAATATATGCCTAAAGCTCAAGAACATGCTACACCATTAGGTGCTACAACTATCCAATCAATGAGTAATCCAAATGACAAAGTCAAGAAAGATTAGTACTAGTTGTTGAAGGGACAAGAGAAAGACAAATAAAATAAGAAGGGACCAAAAGATAAAGATGTTACTTCATTTGTCTTCATCATACCTTTCCTTCCTACTACAAATGATGTAACTATTCCACATAGTACACCCCTTCCTAGTTATAGACCTAGTGATGCTGCACAAATCATAATCCAAATTAGGATTTTAATACTAGTAGGGGAAGTCCTTAGAATTCTTGAGCATAGGGAGAGGGTCTTATCTTACATTACTATTGTAAATGTACCAGACCAACTTGCTATTATTATAAATAGTGTTGAGAAGGAAAATAATAATGAAGGGTAAGTGCACAAAGATGGGGGACCAAAAAGTTGCCACAACCACTTTTTGGTCCCATAGGAGAAATAACACAAGCATGTTATAATGCACTCACGATATGGATTAGTATTTCCGAGCCTAAAATGCGAGCATGTCATAACGTGCTTGCATTTTAGGCTATCAAAATAAAACAACAAAAAGTGGAACTTGGAGAGAGAGAGAGAGAGTATTTCCATTCGGAGAATGTTTTGAATAAGATTTGTAATGGTTATTGAAGGGGATGAAAAATATTCAATATAATAGTAAGAACTAAAAGTCTTAACAGGTGTTTCTCATAAATGATCGAATATTGTGTATCTGTGTCATTTCTAGCCTTCTATGCTTTGTTCTCCATTCACAATGGAGAGAAATAATGTTATGTGCTAATCTGTATCGGTTCCGATTTGTTATATTTGGAATATTGTGGCTTATGTGATTTATTACTAGTAATGACATCTAGAATCTGCTATGAAATAATACATGTATGATATTTAAAAACTATGGTTCATTCTGTTGTTATTAGTAATCGAGAACAGTGAGTTCTTCCCTTTCTAAGATCTGAATCCATTCTTGTGCATCGCCATAGCTAGATTTCATTTACAATTATTTGAATTTATTATCTTTTCCCTTTGCTCATACATTGAAGATTTAGAAGAAGAGTTGGCTTCTATAAATTCTAGAGGTTATCTCAAAATTGAGTCCCATGTTTTGAGATTTCCCATTGTTGTTGGTTTGGTGCAAACTTAATCATCAACAAAATACATAGAACACATGGAAAACTAGAGCATGTGGGTCCAAAGTCATGGGTTTTTTTCTTTTTACTAATTGTTGCTTCATTTTGTTATGTCCATTAAAGTGTGTGTTATAACATGCACATGTTTTATAAGCATATAACACATACACATTATAATGTGCAGGCATTATACTTTTCTTTGGAAACTCAAACCCTTAGGGTTGGATTTTCCTTAGAAATCTAATCCAAAAGGTTGGACCTACATGTGAGGAGGCCAAGTATGTGTTTTGTATAAAAACATACAAAAATAGGCAAATACTAAGTGTACTATCCATCATGTTTACACATTTTAAGATATTATTTTGAAAAAATGCCATGACAACATCAAGCTTTTTCTTACCTTTATAACATTGTAGTTTTTTCTATAATTCAAAAATATTAAGGTTTTGATCTTCAATTTCTTTTGCCAGTGTCTTCATTTTTTGCCAAAAATATATGTATAACTTTTTCAGTGTCATTTTTTATCCACTCATCAAAATTTGAAACAAATTATATTCTTTATTATAGACCCCATTGTATACACATTCAAAAAATAAATCTGATTTTTGATTAGTTTTCTCAAAATTAAGGGGGTAGCATGCTCAATTTGTAGAGTAAAAAAACTTATATTCATTGAAAATTAGCAGAAAAATCAAACATAACTATGTGACATTAGCTTAACTTTCCATTGAAGGGGTTTGTGAATACTTTAAAAATCAACTTTTTAGGGGGACCACACTTGATACTATGTTATATTTTTCAAACAAAAATAAGACCACTTTGTGTGCTCCCCATATTTGACCCTCTTAATCTCCACTATTTAAAAATAATAGTAGTTTAGAAACTAAATTTTGAGCAATACTAATCTTGTTCTTGTCACATCTTGAAATTTTGAGCGTGGGTATCTTGAACTACTCATCCAAGATAAATTTATGCTGATTTCATACAAAAAGTGGCCACTTTTGACCCCCCATTTATATCACATACTTGAATATATATTATTCTTGAGTCAAAAGACTTTATTGATATATGCCTTAACTAAAATAGGTGTTATGCATTTTAATACTATATGTTGAAAAGAAATTGAAAATAATTAATGAGAATTATTGAAATAGAATGTGTTAAGTTATTTGAAATGAAAATAATTTATGCATAAGCTATTTAAAAGTCATTAGTAAAAAATTTAGTCACATTTTTTGTTTGGAAAAGAAAAGTTCTAACTACAATGAAAATATCTAACTAAAAAATATCTATTGCAAATATCTAGTTTGAAAGAGCTATCTTTGAATGGGGAAATGAGAAAAGTAACTAAATGATTTAGGGATTTTTGGAGTAAAAAAGGAAAAGCATATTCATTTGTAACAGACTTGTCATTTTTTTCTCTTCTTCTCTCCTCCACTATTTGAGTTCTCTGCTTTGGTAAAGATTATTCAATGTTTCTAGTGGATTAGGAAGCTTGGGTTGGATATTGAAGGAGTGGAAAAATATTTCTTTTGTGATGCTTAAGAAATATTATCTCCTTTGTGCTTTAGGGTTTGTTTGGTGGAAATATATTCTGTTGTTTGATTTTTATGCACAAATTTTAATAGCTTTCATAATTTGCAATGCACCATATTAGGTGGTTAGCATATGGATTTCATTTCATAAGTTTTGATTTGAATTTAAATAAGTTATAGAATATCTTGTTGTGTGTTTCCTATTTTGCATGTTTTCATTTTTGAAAAATATAAAATAGCACCAAAATTCTAGATTTTTTAATAAATTGTATGTGATTTTAAAACTATGATTTCCTCCTTGATATGTTTAGAAGGATATTCTTTCATTTTGGAAATTGTGCATTTTAAAATTTGAAGAAATTTGAAGCATTCATCAATGGTGAAATTAGAAATTGCATGGTTCTTAAATGTGTGGAAATAGTTAATTTAGAATTTAGAACATGCAAAAAAAAATTTCTTTTGAATTTGAGTGCCTTAGATTTTGGCCTCATTTTCTATGCCATAGTCTTATGATCATTTTTGGACCTTTTTGTTTTAGGATGAGCTCTAGAGTTAGGAGTAGAGTGGACCCTCATCATCCATTAACTTGGAATGAAGACTAGGAGAAGAGCTTGAGATGGGATAAAACTGAATGGAGATCAAACATAAATTAAAACATATGACAGCTTATTCCATTTCTAGTACTAAACATCCTTAATAGGGCTTTTGAACAATAGTTGAGGACATCATCGTAATCCATTCATGATTGGTTGAAAGTTCTTGGGAATCACCATGGCAATGGGGGCACACTTCTCAACACCATGCGAGATGGAAAACCATTGTGATGACACTCTGTGTCCTACTTCTAGTAGCCCTTCTTATTATTGTTGGGTCATTTGTAGTTTATGTCTGTATGTGTCTCCATGTGTTCATTGGTTTCTATTGCCAATCTCTATGTACTATTGTTTGTTATCACTAATTTCCTTATGTACTATTAGTTGTTATCAATAATCTCATTTTGTACTATTGGTTATTATTGTCATTCTCTCTATGTACTATTAGTTGTTATAACCTATTAGTTGTTATCACCATTCACTTTATATATAGTTGGTTATTATGACTAATGTCAAGTTGTGTACTATTGGTTGTTATTTCCATTCTCTTTGTGTGTAATTGATTGTTAATGTCATTTCCATTGTATGGCATTGTTTGATATCATGTTTGCAATGTGTATGCTTATTGAATATATTATATAAGTATTGGTTCATATCATACCTATATTGTATTACATAAGTTCAATTTGTTGGCAAGAGACGCTGTGTGGCTTCATGAGTGTTGTCATTGATGGCAACAAAGTCCATCCCACTCATCTGCAGCACATGGTATGTCTATACCAGAAGTCAGATTGAAGAGTATTTTGGTCCAGCGAGCAAGATTAGAGCATGCAGCAGGGTCTGACAGTCAGGTCTGGATCTCTCAGAGGATATATCTCAGTAAAGTGTGGACTTGGGGAATTCAAGAGGAGTACCATGACTGCCACATTCTAGAGATTGAGCCTCCGGTGATGAAAGAGTGAAAAGATATGAGCACCTAAGTGTTGGGTTCCTGACATGCAAAGTAGACTGAGCAAGAATTAACCAACAGAGCATCAGACCTTAATCCGGATGTGAAATTGATGGTGATCAAGCTTCTTGAGGGATCATTCATGATTTCTCAACATGATTGATTACTTCTATAACTATCTCTTTGATACGGATCACTTAGTAAGCATGGATTCAGCCGACAGACCAGAGTTTGGGAAAATCTTGAGTATTCCAGATCCTGACTAGAAAGATGTTGAAATCCTTGGTGCAGATATATATACCAGATGGATTTCGATGTGAAGGTGTGTGGATAATAATAGAGTGTGCGAGAAAAGGCAGAGAGTAGTGTGGAAGTAGCTATACATGTACACTATGTGATAGAACATCAGCACTAAGTAGAGGAAGAATGAAGTGCAGCAGATCAGTATATTAAGCCTAACCGAAACTGAACCTCAGCATATGTGGATGCCTCTGATCAGTTCAAACACCTGGTTACTTTCTATATACCTTGTAGACAATGAATCTCTTGTAGGCAGTGAGCCTCTTGTGAGCAGTGTGCTCGGGCAGTGAGCCCTAATTGGCAAGTGCCATTTTTGTACTTCTTATTCTTTTAACAGAGAATATAATCTTGGGTTAGTCAACTCGTGGTTTTTCCCTTAATAGGGTTTTCTACGTAAAAATCCTTGTGTTATGTGTGTTGATTTCATTTCTTCTCTCATGTTCATTTATGCTTATATATTTTGATATTGCACTATTGTTAAAGAAGAAAAGAAAGTTAAGAAATTTAAGATAACTAATTTACCCCCCCCCCCCCTCAGTTATCTGCCTTGTTTCCAACAATTGGTATCAAAGCCAAGTTCCTCCAAACAGAGCCTAACAGCTTGAGGAAGATCTGGGAATCTCAATGGATATGTATGGTATGAGGGAACAACTTCAGTCTACCCTAGATGATCTTGAGCAATCTCACTCTGAAGTCAATAACCTGAGGGAAAGACTCAAACAAGCTGATGACTTCATAAATGAACTAAAAGAAAAACTGAGTATCTATGTGAAAAAGAGAAAGGAACTTCTTCAACAATTAGCAAGTCAAAGTGAAGCCAATGATACTAATGAAGATCTGAATGAGAAAAACAAGTTATGTGAGAAGCTATCAAAAGAGGTCATTATGGTAAGACATGAAATGGAATCGTGGGTTGTGAAATTCACCCAAGAAATTGAAGAGAAAAGAAAAATGGAAGATAATCTTTAAGACAATCTCTCAAGGAGAAGTCAAAAGACTGCCACAAAATGGATAGAATAATCAAACATCTGGAATCTAATCTTGAAGAAGCTAGAGATAATGAAGAACAACTTGAAAATCAGATAGACACTCTTAAAAGGGATTTTCAAACAACAAATGAATATAAAGAAAAAATTTAAGATAAGCTCTGCTCAACTTGAAGTTCTTCTTGAAAGCCAAAAGAGGGTAGATGACAAGCATGGCTTGGGATATGAGAAAGGTGAAATCTCTGGATCTGGTCAGAAGAACTCTAGATTAGGAAATCCAAGGTACAGGCCTAGAAGACCTCTGGTAAGATGACCAAATGCTCAAAGATATCCATCCTTCAATGGATACTGCCACAATTGCAATAACTTTGGTCATAAAGCAAATTAGTGCAGAAGAAGAATGAATCAGATTAATTCATCCTTGTCCAGACAGTGTTTTAACTGCAAAAGGTATGGTCACAAATCTCATGAATGTAGAAATATGCAAATAAACAATTCATTTAATGGCAGATGATTTGCATGCAATAGAATGGGACATATGGCTAATCAATGCAGATCAAGAGGATATTAGCCAAATATGCAAAGAAATATAGATTGCTACAATTGCAATAGATCCGGTCATATTTCCAAATTCTGCAGAAGTAAGAATTAGGATAAAAGGGATCCGGTGCATCATAACCAAAATCAAGACAAAAGAAAAGGAAAAGTGATGCGGATGATGTTCAAAGGGAGATGAACAAGATTTGGGTGAAGAGAAATACAGAAAATGTTGGGGATGGATCCGCACCAGAATCTGGTGCTGATATTCCTTTCAGAAACTAAATTAGATGAGCACTATGATGAATGTAGTGGAGCTGACCAGAAGATCTTGCAAGATGCTACAGTCAGGTATCTAAAAATCTATAATAAAGCATTCATTGAAATCATATCTCTAATTTCCAAAAGCCTAGAGAAGGAACTTGAAATGAGAAAGACCAATGCTCAGGCAAAGGACCTAGAGATCCGAGAACATATAGCTATTCAGCTCTATCCTTCCATCACTCCAAAACAAATGAACATGATCTTCAAGGATTGCAAGGATGAGTTCCGGAGCAAAGCCAGAATGAACAAGCTTATGCTCAGAGAGACTGATCAGGTGGCAAAAGAGACTGAAGACATCCTCTAGAATGCATATAAAAGATTCAATCTTCCTATTATAGAGGACATAAGTGATGAACCTTCTGCCATGGATGTCGAAGGATCAAGTGCATTAAAGGAAGATTCTACTGAGAAAATTGTAGAAGAGTCAAAGGAGATAGGTGAGGAGAAGACTAAGGACTTGGATTCCTCTGTTCTAGAAGAGGAAGTCCATGAAGAAGTAAACATCTCTCTTCTGGATCTCCCAGCAGACTCTGGAACTGAAGGAAAAGCAAGAAAAGAGGAGAAAGCAAGTCAAGAAGAGGAGAAAAAGGGAAGAGAAGAAGATCAAACAGATAAGATCTCGGATGACAGTTCTAAGGTGGGAAAAGAAAAGAAGACTCTATCTCTGGCAAGAGACACTGCAGAAGCAGTTAAATACTTCCTGACCAAGGAAATGATGGAATTAGATGAACTGGAGTTGTTTCAAGGACCACTCAATTTTGACTTTCTCTCTCCGGTCCAGATAATGAAGGTAGCATCTTTTGCTCAAGCCAAAGCAAAAGAAAAGCTTCTTAAGTCTCACATGGAAGAATGTGAGCTGATAGAGATTACATCTGGTGTGTTGGAGAAGATCATGCCATCCTTCTAGAAGGATCTTTTGGCCTCTTCATCTGGTAACTTGAAATCTCTTGTTAATTCTATTAGCACACATTTTGATTCTTTGGATAAGTCAACATAAGAGAAAGTCTGGAAAGAGTTTTTGGGAAAGAGATTCTCCTAAGTACAGGGACTTATAGCAAATGATAGGAGAAATCTGGATATTGGGATAAAGAGCCTAGAAAATGCTCTTAAAGATAGCAGAGATTTATACAAATTTTGTCTATCTTGGTCCACAGTGACAGCAAACATTGCCAAGAAGGTGGAAGAACAAGAGAGTAAACTATCAAGTTTATCTCAAAATTTTGATCCTCTCACCTCTTCCATAATAAATCAACAGTGTCAGACTATTGCCACTATTAATGAAATAAAAAGGCTTGAAAAGGAGAAGAAGAATAGAGCAAGCAGGCTAAGTGAACTAAGAGGGATAATTATCCCTAATTTAGAGGCAATGCATGAGGCCCTAACTGATGCTCAGACCACAGCCCGGACTAGTGATCCCTCAGACTTAAAGAGGGCAGAAGCTTCTGCATTTTTGTTAAGTGGCCACATATCAATTTTGGACAGGATGAAGCAAAGTTGGGTGACAAAAGTTATACAGTTGAAGAATACCTTTGCGGATATCCTTAAGTATATGTAAGTACAACATGTATATATACTTATCCGACAATATATAGGTTGTTTTTCTTTACAAATTTTGGTGTACGGATTTCATCCGTTGCCATTGATGTCAAAGGGGGAGTGAGGAGTAGTGAAAAATGTGGAATCTAGCTAAGGGGGAGCTCTGGTAAAAGTGTACATAAGACAGAGCATCAGCCAAGGGGGAGTGTGCTATAACACTTAGTCATTTTTCACTAAGTGTTGCCATCAATGCCAAAGGGGGAGATTGTTGGAAAGAGACACTGTGTGGCTTTATGAGCGTTGTCATTGATAGCAACAAAGTCCATCCCACTCATCCACAACACATGGTATGTCTATACCAGAAGTCAGATTGAAGAGTATTTTGGTTCGGTGAGCAAGAACAGAGCATGCACCAAGGTCTGACGGTCAGGTCTGGATCTCTCAGAGGATGTATTTCAGCAAAGTATGGACTTGGGGAAGTCAAGAGGAGTACCATGACTACCACATTCCAGAGATTGAGCCTCTGATGATGAAAGAGTGAAAAGATATGAGCACCTAAGTGTCAGGTTCCTAACAGGCAGAGCAGACTGAGGAAGAACTAACCGATAGAGCATCAGACCTTAATCTGGATGAGAAATTGATGGTGATCAAGCTTCTTGAGGGATCATTCAAGATTGGCCAACATGATTGATGACTTATATAACTATCTCTTTGATATGCATCACTTAGTAAGCATGGATTCAGCTGATAGACCAGAGTTTGGGAAAATCTTGAGTATTCCAAATGTTGACTAGAAAGATGTTGAAATCCTTAGTGCAGATATATATACCAGATAGATTTTGATGTGAAGGTGTGTGGATAATAATAGAGTGTGCAAGAAAAGGTAGAGAGTAGTTTGGAAGCAGCTATACATGTACAGTATGTGACAGAACAACAGCACTAAGCAGAGGAAGAATGAAGTGCAGCAGATCAGTATATTAAGCCTAACCAGAACTGAACCTCAGCATATGTGGATGCCTCTAATCAGTTCAAACACCTGGTTACTTTCTATATACCTTCTAGATAGTGAGTCTCTTGTAGGTAGTGAGCCTCTTGTGAGCAGTGTGCTCAGGCAGTGAGCCCTAATTGGCAAGTGCCATTTTGTACTTCTTATTCTTTTAACAGAGAATACAATCTTGGGTTAGTCACCCCGTGGTTTTTCCCTTAACAATTTTTCCACGTAAAAATCCTTGTGTTATGTGTGTTGATTTCATTTCTGCTCTCATGTTCATTTATGCTTATATGTTTTGATATTGCACTAGTGTTAAAGAAGAAAAGAAAGTTAAGAAATTTAAGATAACTGATTCACCCCCCTCTCAGTTATCTGCCTTGTTTCCAACACAAGTATGATTATCCGATCAACTGTCACCTAGTATAGAGAGGTGGGTCTTAAGGTCCTACATGATTTGGTGGTTTTTATCACCCATAGGGCCAAATGAATTTGTGATGATGCTTTGGGGAGCATGTAGAGTTCTTTTAGTTTTTGTAATATTGTAGACCTGCATTATTCCATTATTGAGAAAATATGTATAATTGAGAACCTTTGTAAGTTTGTAGTTCATATTGTATTAGAGCCATGAAGTAACTTTGTAGACTTATGTAAACTATCTACATTTGGGATGGTGGTACTGTATTGTATTCTTTCATTTATCATTGGTTGGATTGACATGGTATTGACATTTGAAATGAAATCCTATGTTGTGCTAAGTTCCAACTCTTAAATGTGAAGATCTAGTTGATTCCAAGTTGGAATGAATTCATGATATGTGCTATGTCATTATCGATGCTATAAATGAGATTAGATTCATTAGTAAATGTGAAGTAGTTGACCCTATGAATAGTAGTTAAGACCATTCATGTATGCTCATGTCACATGGAAAGGAAAAAAGCATGTTTGGTCATGAATAGCAATTAATGATTTTTGGTTAAATTGAATTATGGATTATATAGTTTTCAAACATGGTAAATTGAACCTTGAGCACTTAGGAAATGTTTAGTTTAGATAGTTTTCTAATAGCACTCAAATCAAGGAGGTTGTGCCTAGTTTAGTGTTAGGTGGTTGAAGGCTTGCTTAGGCTTATCCCTTTTCTTGGTTTGGGTCTTGTGACTCTTTCTTTGCACTTTGAGGGTTGGATATTAGTCTAAAATGTTTTAAGGTGTTAGATACCTTTAAAACCTTCTAGCTACCTTTGGAATCCATTTAGGAACCTCGAGGAACCTTGTGGTTCATTTTTGGACCTATACACTATCCAAAATCACCCATTTTGGAAAGGGATGATTTATGTTTGTAATAGGGACAATCCTAGGATATCCTACATGATCTACACTCTTAATAAAGGCATTTTGACCCAAAATGGGTGATTTGCACCAGTTAGAGGGGTGATCCTTAAACAGGGAGCACCTCCTAAATTTTTTCAAAAAAGTTTTCTATAGGAAATTTATTCCCTAGGATTTTCCATATCCACCTATCATTTTGGTTTGGAGAGGTATGAGCTTTCTTGTAACTTATTCATCCTTTCATGTTGGAGGTTGTGCCATTGAGTGAGAATAACTAGTCAACTAATTGTCTAGGTGAGGTCTTGGATATCATGTCCTACCCTACGAGTGAGTGAACATCAAGTTTGGATGTTGTTTCCACATCTTATGGGAGGTGTGACTATGTTCTAGTTTGTATCTCAAGATGGGACAATGCTCGAGTTTCCTTGGTCTAGGAAATAGTGGTCATTATCATCCTTACCTTATCTGTTTGTGAGAGTCGGAGGTCACAGTCTAGTACACAATCATTGGTGTTCAGGTGACTCTATCTTCTTGTATGTTCATCATTTTGAGGTCATCATGTGATAGTTGTTAAGTCTTCTACTTTTGATGACCTCATAGGGCACCATCTAGGTGATAGATCTTGGCATAGGATTTGTTATATTATTCCACCAGTTTATAATATTTTATTTCATCCTATGTAAAAAGTAAAAGTTAGTTTCCTAGTTGTTAAGAGGTTAGTTTTAGTTTGCTAATTGTTAATTTGTTCTGATTTTATACTTCATATTGAGATTTAGAAGATATTCTCAAATCCTATATTTCTGGCATATTCATGCTTATATATTATATATTAATATATGTTTTCCTCATCAAATTAATCATTTGGAATAAGTTTACAATTTATTGTTGCAGAGATTATTGTCTCCTTTATACTGAATTTGATCTCTAACCCCTGCTCCGCTTGATTCAATATCAATTGGTATTAGAAGATTTTGCCATCTGTGGGTTTGGGTTTATTTTCTGATCCATTTTATTTGAGTTTTGGAGCTCTCATCAGAAAACTTTTTGTAGAAGCATGCGTGACAAAAATTAAATAGCACCATCCTGTCCAGAGCTGTTGAGAAAGTCAAAAATGGCCTTTAGTTTTGTCAAAATCCACATTCTAAGGCAAAAGTCTCGGTGTTTGAAGTTTTGATACATTGTTAAAACACATGGAGAACAGCTCCGTCCCTGCCGTGCGCAGTTATTAGTGCACTACACCTGCGAAGCTTCTTAAAAACACGTGGGGCATTGTAAGGTACAGGTTCCTTTTATAAATGAATGATATTATTTTAAGAACTTCTAAGTGAAGCCAATTTGTTAGCGTGAGGTGAACATAAGGAGAAGATTAAGGAATATTTATAGCGAATATTCACCGAATATCTGAGGAAGATAATCTTTAAAAAAGCATATTTTCTTTTGTTGCTGTCATGATGAAATCATCATATGTTTGAAGAGCCTAGGCCTCATGGATTTGCATCGTGATTTTTAAGCTCAACTACAACAACCTCATTCTCCCTTATATAGTATCCAAATGAGGTGTAATTTTTTGTGTTCCACTTTTTTTTTTTACATTGATATAGTAGGGACATCATTTTTGTGTCTGTTGTCAATCAGGATTGCGCCACTAGTCAAGTCAAACTTGACTACCCTGTTGAAACATCGAAACCCTCTCAGATTGTGGGTGATCTATGTCGAGAGAGAATCTCAAGAGTGAGCTAGTTCTCCTTATGATTTTTTCCTAATCTAATGACTTATCTGGGAAAAGGGATGAGAGAGGTAAACTGAAATAAATAACTGAAATGCAATCTAAGGTGATGCACCGATAGTAAAATCCTATCAGATCTTACTGACAATCAGACTACAGAACATTAATCTTCACAACACCTTGTTTCTACCCAATTCATAAATATTTCACATGAAGGTTTGATCAATCACGACATGCAACCTGAATTAAGCAAAATAACTACATAACCTATGCTATAAAAACTCTAACTGGAACTGCTGAAAAAGAAGTGTATCTCTAACATATATCCTCTAAAAATCATCCATCTCTAAAAGCTGGAAAAAAGATCCAAATAATAGATCCCCAAACCCATTTTTGAGCTCCTTAGAAAAGCCAAAAATAAAACTATTGAATCACCTTCAAACTGAAGAATAAAGCTGCCAAAATCATCCCCAAAGGGGTCCTACCAAGATCTGCTTTAAATCATGCTTTTATCTGCTCAGAAAATCTTCTATTTTGTCCTCATCTGCTCAATTTCACCCAAAGAAAGCAAACTAAAAGAAGAAAGTGTTGGATCTAGTGCATACAACTGAGAGGGGGGGGGCTGAATCAATTGTATAAAACTTCTTCTTCTTTCAAACACTTGATTCTTCATTCTTAATTGGCAGCATATCAATTAATCATCCATGAAAGCATAATACATAAACACAAGAGCAGATAAACATCAACACATTGAACACCAAGATTTTGACGTGGAAAACCCGGTTAAGGGAAAAACCACGGGGTGATTAACCTAAGAATTATTCTCTGTTAGAAGAATAAAGAAGAATAAATGGCACATGCCAATTAGGGCTCACTACCCGAGCACACTGCTCACAAAGAGGCCCACTGCCTACAAGGAGACACACTGTCTACAAAGTGATAAAAATCACAGTCTTGAACTGGAGAATGACATCTCTACCATGTCCGGATCAGTTCCATTTAAGCCCAAAAACCTCTGCTCTGCCTTTCGCACTTCTCTTCGCTATGCCACACTCATCCACACAATCCACACATCGAAATGAACTCACAAACTGTTATTTATACAAGACTTCGACTTAGGAACAAACATCTAAGTCGGCAAACAACCATAAGAGTATTCGCAAGATGAATAACACATCCGGTCGGCCACCACAAGAACATTCGCAGGATGAACAACTCATCCGGTCGGCTAAACAGAGCAAGAACTTCATCCGGAAGAATAACTTCAATTCTGGGCTCTACTATCAATGCGGACCGATAACACAACCTCAACATGATCCAAGAACCTTCACAAGCCTGCCTGAATGACCAGGTACATCCGCACTTTCTTTACTTACTGGAATCTCTTCTCTTCCTTATCCGGAACTTCAAGAACACTGTCTGTCGCCACTGTCATAATGCAAGAGGTACTTCCGGACCTCCAAATCATACACAAATCAGGATGACACATCACAAGGAAATCCCAAACACTCCTTCCAATCTGCAGATTAGGATAATACAATTCCGGACCTCACCGGACCTTTTTGTGATCCTCTGTCACCTCTGGATACTTGCCGGAACCGGTTCTACACTGACAGCCACAACTCCTTCAGATCTTCATGCGGCCTCTGAAATCTTAACTGAAGCATCTCAAGACTCATATCTACAAACCCTTTAATCCGCATCCTCCGGTTCTCAACCTATACAATACATTTGCCTTCTTCTCATCACTGTTCTTCACTGTTCCTGACTGAGGCTAATTTTCTCAATGTCCTCAGCACACAGCTCATCCAATCCTTCTTGTCAATGCAATATGAGTATGTTGACATCAATGACAACATAGGCTCACCTCATACTTGCAACAATCTCCCCCTTTATCATTGATGGCAACATATGATGTGAAAAACCATCAAGACAAGAACTTCTCCTTTCTGTCACAGCTCCCCCTATCAACAACAACTTTTCACATGTCTTCTCTTCCTTTACTGCTCCCCCTTTGATCATCAACCACTTGTTTTTCACATGTCTTCTCTCCCCCTTTGACATCAATGGCAAAGGGCTCATACTTGCAATTCTCATACATCAGAATCATACCAGCTGCTCCCCCTTAGTTGCAGCTCCCCATCATCAATCCGGATCACAAGATATGACTGTGATATCCACCGGACTGATGCACATCAGTGCATCCTAGTTCATCACCGGAGGGGCCATGACCCCTAACTTCTCGTGGAGATATTCAAAAGAGTCTTTGGGAAGAGGTTTAGTAAAGATAGCTGCAATCTGATCCTTGGAGGGAACATACTCCAATCTGACTTCTTCCTTGTTCACTTGTTCTCTCAAGAAGTGAAACTTGATAGATATGTGCTTAGTCTTAGAATGCAATACCGGATTCTAAGAAATATTAATTGCACTTGAATTATCACAAAAAATTGTGATAGGCTCCTCATATTCAACTTTAATGTCTCTTAGCATCTGCTTCAAACATAAGATTTGAGTGCAACTACCTGCTGCTGCAATGTATTCTGCTTCAGTTGTAGACAGAGATATTGCATCTTGTTTCTTGCTTAACCAAGAAACCAATCTCTTCCCCAAAAAGAATGCTCCACCACTAGTGCTCTTCCGGTCATCCACATCTCCTGCCCAATCTGCATCTGTGTAAGCATGAAGAGAGAAATCCGGATCTCTAGGGTACCATAGACCATACTCAACTGTTCCTTTCAAGTACCTAAAAATTCTTTTGATTGCCATAACATGAGATTCTCTAGGATCAGCCTGGAATCTTGCCACAAGACCAATAGCTTGCATTATATCTGGTCTAGTCTGAGTGAGATACAACAATCCACCAATCATTGATCTATACTTTGTCTGATCTGCCTTTGGGGAGTCATCATCTTTTCTCAACTTACATCTGGTTGCCATGGGAGTGTTCATTGGTTTTGAATCTTCCATACCAAATTTCCTTAACAATTCTTTCACATATTTGGTCTGAGAAATGAAGATTCCTTTCTTTGTTTGAGTAATTTGCAGACCCAAGAAGAAATTCATTTCACCAAGCATAGACATTTCAAACTCACTTTTCATCTGATTTGCAAAAGTTTTGCACATACTATTTCTTCCTCCAAAAATGATATCATCCACAAACACTTCAACAATCAAAATGTTTTCATGATCAATTTTGAAATATAAGTTACTGTCAGCAGTACCTTTGTTGAATCCAATCTGCACAAGATGCTTATCCAACCTTTCATACCATGCTCTTGGGGCTTGCTTTAGTCCATACAATGCTTTTTTCAACTTGCAGACCATATCATCATTATTAGACAATTGAAATCCATCCGGTTGTTCAATGTAAACTTCTTCTTCCAGATCACCATTTAGGAAAGCAGACTTGACATCCATCTGATATACCTTGAAGTCTTTGAAGGCAGCAAATGCAAGAAGTAATCTGACTGCTTCAATTCTTGCCACCGGAGCAAAAGTCTCTTCAAAGTCAATTCCTTCTATTTGAGAGTACCCTTTGCAGACCAATCTAGCTTTGTTTCTGATTACTTCACCAGCTTCATTTAGTTTGTTCCAGAAGACCCACTTGGTTCCAATTACATTCCTGTCTCTAGGTCTGGGAACAAGATCCCAAGTATGATTTTTCTCAATTTGCATCAATTCATCTTCCATTTCTTTGGTCCAGTTTTCATCATTGCAGGCTTCATTTATTGTTTTAGGTTCAATCTTTGAAATCAGACAACATTCATCCTGATTTTGAGCAACATTCCTTCTAGTTTGTACACCTTTGCTTCTGTCACCTATGATCTGATCTTCAGAGTGGTTCAGTCTTACATACCTTAGAATTTTGGGAGTATCCTGCACTGCTGTTTCTTGATCAGGCTCATTCAAACCTATCTCTTCTTCCTGATTTACCGGATCAGGCTGACTCTGTCTCACCGGAGAGGATTGAGTTCCTTGAACACTGTCTTGGTCATCTTCATCAAACTCATAAAATCTTGAAGGCTTCTCAATTCCTTCATCAACTTTCACATTGGTGCTTTTTATCATCTTCCTCAATCTCTTATTGTAACACCGGTATGCTTTGCTTTGAGTGGAGTAACCCAAGAAAATTCCTTCATCACTTCTAGCATCAAACTTTCCTAGATCTTCATCTCTTTTAATATAACACTTGCTACCAAATACTCTGAAATATTTCACAGTAGGAGTGATGCCAAACCAAAGTTCATAGGGGGTCTTACCGGTGTTGTTTCTGATTTGAACTCGATTGAGAGTGTAGACTGCAGTGCTGATAGCTTCTTTTCAAAACATTTGAGGAACATTTGCTTCCAACATCATTGTCCTGGCAGCTTCCTGGATGGTCCGGTTCTTTCTCTCAACTACTCCATTCTGCTGTGGAGTCCTAGGAGCAGCAACTGTCTCCTTATACCCTGCTTCTCACAAAAGTCAATGAACTCACCAGATGTAAATTCACCACCTCTATCAGACCTTAGACACTTTAGTTTCAATCCGGTTTGATTCTCTACCATAGCTTTGAAGATTTTGAACTTCTCAAATGCTTCTGATTTTTCTTTTAGAAAGGTAACCCACATCATCCGGGAATGATCATCAATTAACAACATGAAATATCTATCACCTTGCAGACTCTTGATTCTTGTTGGACCACAAAGATCAGTATGTACTAATTCCAACAATCCAGTAGAAGACTGATCTTGGCTTTTGAAAGAGACTCTGCTTTGTTTACCTAGCTGACATTCTTTGCACAAACTATTTGTAGGTTTCATCAATTTTGGAAGATCTCTTACAGCCTGAGTATTGCTTATCTTGATGATGTTATCAAAATTTACATGACACATTCTTCTATGCCATAACCAACTCTGATCAATTTGAACAAACAAACAACTTTTATTTGAACCAACCAGATGAAAGATATTACCTTTTGTCTGAGTACCGGATGCAATTTCAGTTCCGGAGCTTGTAAAGATTCTGCATTTTCCATTCTTGAACCGGAGATCATAGCCTTTGTCCACTAACTGACCAACACTGAGAAGATTGTGCTTCAAACCTTCAACATATAATACGTTACCTGTTTTGCTCTTTCCATCAAAGGAAATAGTTCCCCTGCCTCTGATTCTGCCAGCAGAATTGTCACCAAACTTTACCATTCCTCCTTCATACCTTTCCAAATTCAAGAACTTATTCCTGTCACCAGTCATATGGTGAGAACATCCACTGTCAATAACCCAATCATCCTTTTCTTCCACTTGAGCAGCCAAAGCTTTTTCAACAACTTTGTGATTGACAGATTCAGAGAGTATTGAATCTTCTTCCTTGATGGCAATAAACACCCACTCATTTCTGGATTTGCTTCCTAGTTCTGATTCATCATCTGTTACTCCTTCATTGTCATCTTCTTCATGAACATAATAGCAATTCTTTTGAAACCTTTGTCTGTTAGTATTAGACCTTGCAGATCTTTCTAGACATCTTGAAGCAAAATGACCAATCTTATTACAGTTGAAACACTTAAAGGGTAGTTTTCCTTCATACTTACCGGATCCTCTTGGCAGTCTCTTTACAATGAGGGCTTCAAGTTGAGCTGTTTCTGCTTCTTCTTCTTCCATGTCTCTTCTTGCTTGATCATACCATGACATTTTCCTTGATGAGTTTTCTCCCGGATCAAATCTCTGTTTGCCTTTCACATAGGCACTGGCTTTGAAAGCAGATTCAGTCTTGGGAGGATCATCTCCAAACTTGGTCATTTCAAATGCAGCTAGTTTTCCAGCCAGTTGTTCTCTTGTGACAGTTGTGTGGGCTCTGAATTCATCAATGGCAGCAACCTTGATTTTGTAGGCAGCAGGAAGGGATCTTAGGATTTTGCAGACAATCTCATTTTCATCTAGAGTTCCACCAGCATTTCTAATTCCACATACCAGCTCATTCACTCTTGGCATAAAGGTAGTGATGTTTTCATCATCTCTCATCTTCAATCTTTCAAATTTCCCTTTCAGACTTTGCAACCTTGCACTTTTGACAAACTCATCTCCTTCATACAGAAGTTCCAGTTTAGTCAGGATCTCATATGCAGTTGGTAGGTCAATAACATTTGAGAGATCTGAGTCATTCAATGCGCTTAGAAGAGCTTCCTTGGTCCGTAGATTGTTTTCAGCTTCTGTGATTTCATTTAGAGTTGTCGGACCACCTTGTGGAGGTACATATGGTTTTGAAACCATAGCCAAGTATGCTTTTCCCATACATTCCAAGTGACACTTCATGCGACCTTTCCAGAGAGTGAAGTTGGTTCCATCGAAATTCAGACTATCCTTCTTGTATGACGACATCCTGGATCTCCTCAAGCGGTTAAGCTCCTTTCAGAGGAACTTGGCTCTGATACCAATTGTTGGATCTAGGGCATACAACTGAGAGGGGGGGTGAATCAGTTGTATAAAACTTCTTCTTCTTTCAAACACTTGATTCTTCGTTCTTAATTGGCAGCATATCAATTAATCATCCATGAAAGCATAATACATAAACACAAGAGCAGATAAACATCAACACATTGAACACCAAGATTTTGACGTGGAAAACCCAGTTAAGGGAAAAACCACGGGGTGATTAACCCAAGAATTATTCTCTGTTAGAAGAATAAAGAAGAATAAATGGCACATGCCAATTAGGGCTCACTGCCCGAGCACACTGCTCACAAAGAGGCCCACTGCCTACAAGGAGACACACTGTCTACAAAGTGATAAAAATCATAGTCTTGAACTGGAGAATGACATCTCTACCATGTCCGGATCAGTTCCATTTAAGCCCAAAAACCTCTGCTCTGCCTTTTGCACTTCTCTTCGCTATGCCACACTCATCCACACAATCCACACATCGAAATGAACTCACAAACCATTATTTATACAAGACTTCAACTTAGGAACAAACATCTAAGTCGGCAAACAACCATAAGAGTATCCGCAAGATGAATAACACATCCGGTCGGCCACCACAAGAACATTCGCAGGATGAACAACTCATCCGGTCGGCTAAACAGAGCAAGAACTTCATCCGGAAGAATAACTTCAATTCTGGGCTCTACTATCAATGTGGACCGATAACACAGCCTCAACATGATCCAAGAACCTTCACAAGCCTGCCTGAATGACCAGGTACATCCGCACTTTCTTTACTTACTGGAATCTCTTCTCTTCCTTATCCGGAACTTCAAGAACACTGTCTGTCGCCACTGTCATAATGCAAGAGGTACTTCCGGACCTCCAAATCATACACAAATCAGGATGACACATCACAAGGACATCCCAAACACTCCTTCCAATCCGCAGATTAGGATAATACAATTCCAGACCTCACCGGACCTTTTTGTGATCCTCTGTCACCTCTAGATACTTGCCGGAACCGGTTCTACACCGACAGCCACAACTCCTTTAGATCTTCATGCGGACCTCTGAAATCTTAACTGAAGCATCTCAAGACTCATATCTACAAACCCTTTAATCTGCATCCTCCGGTTCTCAACCTATACAATACATTTGCCTTCTTCTCATCACTGTTCTTCACTATTCCTGACTGAGGCTAATTTTCTCAATGTCCTCAGCACACAGCTCATCCAATCCTTCTTGTCAATGCAATATGAGTATGTTGACATCAATGACAACACAGGCTCACCTCATACTTGCAACAGAAAGATCTGCTTTGTTTTTTATTTTGCTTTAACTACATTAAAATAGCATTCATTTTAAAGCAATTTATAAACTATTGCTTTAAAATAAAACTTTACAAGGTTTGCAATTATTTCATATCCCTATTTGATTAGATTTATTTTCAAAATTAATAATACATGGCTTATAATTTTGCCAAGTATTTACGTTTCATAACATATGATTTTTCTAACAAAATCACAAAAATATCAAGGGCACAATATAGTTTTTGCAAAATATGAAAGGCCTGCCTATATTTGTTCTTACAAAAGTCCTTAAGGGATATGTTGTTGACCTACTTTCAAAAGTGGCCAAGGGACCTAAAGGGGTTAGAGGCAAATAGCTTAGGCTCCTATGAATAACTTTGACAAAATAATAAAATAAAAGCTTGAGTGAGCTCTATTTCCATCCTACAAGGTATGAGGCATTTCTCCATTTGTTTGATCTTATCTTGATGTAGAAAGAGGGTCGAGGAGATCCTAAGGCACACTACCTAGACAGATAACTTACCTTAATACTCGCAGGTATTAGTAAGGGGACTCAAATGAATGAAATGTGATAAAATTACAACTTCGAATTAGGGCTTCAAAGAGAAAACCCTAACTCACAAAAGGTCCCAGCCCTAATTTCTCGGGCCATTTTACATTTGTAAGTTTGAGAGTTAATACTCTGCCTTGCTCTGTTGCCACCATGAATGGGGTTTGAAGCTTGTCCCCCTCCATTTTCACTATTTATGAGCATGTCTCCTTGGAAGTTCTTGCAATAAAACGAAGGTAAGACCCTCTGCCTATCATAGATTGAACCTTTTTTTACTTATCACAATTTTCTAACCCTCTGGCCGCAGCTTTCAAACAAGTTTCTGATAGATTTTGCTTTCTGTATGTTCCTTTGCTGCTGTCTCTTTTGGTTGGATTGTCATTGATGACAAGAATGATCTTTTAACTCATCTCTATGAATGAATCTGTATCTCCTCCTTCGTAGTGAGGTAATGTTGACATCCTCAGCATACTTTATGTTTCAGCTAAAGTTTCATAGAACTCGTTGTATACTAATGGCCATGGCTTATTGAAGAATCTTCTGATATATCTTTATGTCTTTTGATTGTATATCTTCCTCCATGTATGAGGCCGCCATGATATTTTCCTTAGCATTGAATATGTTGATAAAACTACAAACACTGACTTTCCCCTGTTTGCATTTCATATCAGAAGAAAGACAATATCATAACTACCTTCCACCCACAACATCTGACTTCGAGGGCTCCTTCATTGCTGTTTACCAGTCATAGTTCAGAAACTGTGAAACATTATGCATTTTCTATATTCTTCTTGCCGAAACTATGAAGCTCGCGCCCTGTAGCTTTGCATTTCTCCTCATTTATTGAGTGTTTCCTTGCTCATATAGCTCGAGACCTTCGTCATTACTCTGTATCTTGAGTCTTTGTGAACATGTGGACCTTGAGAAAGAAAAAGGAGCTTCTGGTTGTGGTCTTTACTATGTATTTTGTTCTCTTTCAAATATAAATATTTTTGCAATCTCCCTTTGAAATGTCGTGGCCTTATTGATTTAAAATTTACAAAAAAGATAATGTCTTGAGTATGAAGTTTTTTCAAACACACTATGATGGGCTCAAAACCCCCTTTCTACGTACCCTGCATTTGTATCTTTTTGATAAAACTAGGTATGGGTCTTTTCTTTTACCAGGCCGTCCTATGAAATCCTCCATAAGACCCTTCAAAGGCAAAACTCAAATACTTTTTTGTATGTGATTTGAAGCATCATTAGAAATATTTTGAGGGTTTTGAAAGATCTTGTTACTCTGCATACAAAATGTTAGGATACAAGACTTTGTTGTTCCAAAAGTATACTATGAAGCAAGCACTATGAAATCGATTATTCCTCCTGTAGCATTAAAAAATAGATGTTCTTGTATTTCCTTGAATGAGCTGAGTACTCATTGATGACTGCTATTTCATCTGAACTAGCACTCATAAATATATATTGATCTCATTAGCTTTTGCATTCCTTGATTGTACTCCCTTAGTTTACTTGATATGATTGAGCATTATGAATGTATCTACAATCCATTCTTGTGTATTGGTGAAGAGTATATTAATGTTTTAGTCCATATAGGCATGACTGTTGCATGCCCCACTTGATGATGGTTCTTGAGTTGTCCTTATCATTACTGACATGCTGCTCCAGTTACTTTTGTAGATGGATACTGATGTTGAGACTCATTCCTATCACCATTTTAATGAAGTACATTTTGATGCTTCTAGTACTTTATTTGATCTCTGAACATACCTGACATTTTGTATTCAACCTGGAACACATGATGTACAATTTGCACTCTATCTCCCTTGGACTACACCAAATCCACTTACAATCTATGTACAGTCTGCAACTTATCATTTTATCTGTCTTATGAGTTGATCATGAATATCTAGTAGCTGTCCTAACTGTACTCATTGGTTTGCTCATCCATATATGATAAGGATGTTTGAGACACTTATACATTTGATTAATGACCTAATACTCCAAGATAGTAAGGAGGAAAAATACCTACCTCAGTGTTTACTGTTGTCCCATATATGCATCCGTAACATTCAGAGATATGCACTTACCTCATGTATGCACTATATCTATACTCTTTCTCAAATGCATTATTTAGGCACTTGTAATGACATGTATCTAAGGCAAATATTTATAAGCCACTCCGTGTAGCTATCTTCATGGTAAAATGTTGTATGACTATCCAATTGCTCCTTTGAAGAAGATTTGAATGGATAATATCCCTTGATTACTGCAACCTATGATGCTTTGATTGCTCTGTATTGATTATGGCTGCAACTATATATGAACATGGAGATTGCGAAGTGTATTATGATATTCATAAAGTTATACCTTGGTGAACTCCATTTGATGAATGTGGTACTTAGCATTATATCTACATACACTTGATGTTTGTTGACTATCTCTTTATGCATATGATAGTACCTTTTGCATCTATTATATTGGCACTAGATATACAATCTACTTGATCAACAAAAGAATATAATGTTGTCCTCTTTATGACTATAATTTGTAAAGATGCTCAACCTATTTTGTTATTGCAAGATGAAAGTTTATAATTGATACATAGTCGTATAATACCTCTTGACAACAATGTAAAGATTTACCAAGGAGCCTCATAATATACTTGGTTCCGACATGAATAACATATAGACATCATTTGCAACTTCTCTTGTCACCCTTGAGACAAGAACATCAAACTCTCTCTTCATAAGTAATGCTTAATGAATGGTATCTTCATTTGATGAATGTGATACATTTAACTTCCTCATAGATATCTGGTTGGATTCTCTTCAACTGTAGTATGGCATATGTCTTAGAATTTTGTTGTCTAGGACTAATGGTTTGAATGATCACTATGACATCTTGTATTAGTTGTATAACTGTATATACTTAATTTGGTGAATGATGGTATACATTACTTGATATCTGTATATGCCTTGAATGATTATCTTCAAATCATGACATGGCATGTGTCTTGTTGTCTGGTCACTGTATAGGTTTTATTGTTCTCAGAGACTCTCTTACAGTGGTATCATGCAATCCTATTGTCATGGCATCAGTCATGCCTTTCTGCATACTTCATCATACACATGGCTTTCATCTAGTTCCACACCTTTTAAGATTAAGGGGAAGTAGCATGTTGAGCTCAACCCTTGTGGAGGCCCACTTGACACCACATGCTGACGTGTCTTCAATCATCTACATGACTTATCTTATACCTGCACATGAAACAAACATATTAGAATAAAACAATGAAGTTCAATGGTTGTTTCTTTCTTCGTTCATCTTGCATGTGGATGATATTCATTGACTAGTGCATTATAGGCAAAGTGTTAAGCCTCTTCTGATATGACATAGAGATCTCATAACCAGAGCTCTAACAGGACCTTCCCACATTTTTGTATGTTCTCATCGGAGATCAGGAGCAGGAACAGGATGACAACCTCAGAGATTGAAGTGTGCAACAAGACAATGATGGCTATGACCTTCTCTCCCTATCTTTAGATGCATAGTATTTTTCTTATATCTGCATATGTTTAGCTATTACCCACGGCTTGTGTAGGACATTTGATCTATCTGTAGACACCTAAAAATGTCTCCTACCATCAAACTAACTCCTGATATCCCTAATCATGTCAATTTCCCTCCAAACCAATTAATTAAATTTTATTTAATTAATTATTCCTTCATTTTCCTATTTTTCCATCATTTTATCCCCAAAATTGAATTAATTTCATTAATTCAATAGTCCCAACCTTAGCCAATTGATTTAATAAATATGCAATATTTATTAAATCAATTTCCCCTTTTTCTCTAAATCCAATTAATTAGTTAAAACCATGTTAACTAATTAATTCAGCCTATAATTAACCTATCCCTACCCTAGACAATTAAATAGCTATTATTTAATTGCCTACCCTAGCCTACCTCATCCTAGCCCTAGGATTAATTAAATTAAACCTCTGTTAATTAATCCTAACCCCTTCATTTGGGTGGTCAAACATTGTTTAACACCCTTCCCGACATCCTTCAAATAAAAAATTGAATTAAATCCACATAAGTCAATTTTTTATTTAAAAACATCCCACATCACATTTATTTCTCCTTACAACCCCATACTCATTTATTTCCTCTCTTCCCCAAATGAATTTTTAATTCATTTACATTCCCCCATATGAATCTTTTATTCCAAAATAATCCTTCACCCACATGCTCATTAAATAACCCCTTTTTCCTAAAATGAATAAAAGAATCACTTTTATTCCTAGCCCTCCATTCATTCAAGATTGAATCTAGACCCTCCACATCACTTTTATCCTCCACCCTTGGATCAAAATCCCTTCCAAAAATCTATAAATAGAACCTCTCTCCATCCATTTTCATCATCCAAATTTATGCAAAGTTACCATGCCAAAATAACTCTTGAGCTAGAATAGTGAGTTGCAACATTTAGTAGAATTTCACATTTAAATCCATTTGTCTAGGGTAATCTTTGACAAGGAGCTTGTTTTGGGTGCAAAGGCTCCTTCCTCCCTTGATGGGATTGGATTTGCTTGTAAGGTATAACTTGGTGTTTATTGCATTTTGTTTAGTATTTTCACCTTATTTGCATTTCTAATCTACATTGGCATGCCCGATGGGACCCACAAGGTCCAAATCTAACTTGTGTTGTGAGTTTTTGTTGTAAGAGACGTGCTTTTACAGGTTTGGCACCATCGTACCTACGCAGCGATGCCATCACTAGCTCCCTTTGGTGCCATTTCCTGTTTTGGCACTATTTCTACACAACACATTTCTATTCATTCACTCAGTCACATTTCCTTTTCTCATGATCTTCCTGCCATTTTTAGTGTTCATGTGCTTTCGGTTTTCACAGAAATATTGAAATTACAAGGGGAGATTATGTAGAAATTTTTATGAGAGGTCTAATCATACATGATTAGCTTTTGTTTTATCTTGTTTTTCATTTACTCAGACTAACAAGGCTAACAAGACCTCAATTTTGCTGTCTGACCCTTTGTGTTGTGTAGAAAAAAACACTTTTTTTGCAGGTCGGACACGTTCAGTGCCGTTTTAGCATTATCTCTCAGATCGGCGCTATCCGCGGGATAAACAGGCTCTCTGGAAAGTTGCATAGTGGCGCTTTCCTATATATATATATATCAGCGCTATCTTCTGTTTTGTCTCTTTCCACTTGATGTATTAGCACGAACATTTATATTAGCACGTTTATTGTAATATGGTAGCGCTATCTTATATGGTGTCGCCTTCATAGTCTTTCATTATCACGATATTTTTAATTAGCACCATTTGTGTAAGTCGGGTTGTTCTGCCCACAGTGGCGCTATCGCATATCTGTTTTAGCGCTAGTTTGAAAAACAACTTTTTTGTCTGTGCAGGTATTGACAAGTTTGTTGCAGGTCATATTACATGTACTAACAAGCTTTTTACAGGGTGGTTTGATTTCTAGTTAGCAAACACTTCAATTTTTTACAACTTAAAATGAACCCTTTTACATGTTAGTTAGTCAAATATTTCAATTTGGTGCAATTAAAATTGGACAAGCAAACTTTTGTGTGTGTGTGTGTGCCCAAACATTTAAATTTGGTGTCCTAAAATTTACATTGTGTGCCAACAACAATAATCCAAACACTTCAATTTGGGCTTTAAAAAGAACCACAACTTGCATAAATCGAAAGCATTTTGGTTAAAAAGAACAACAACTTGCATCTTTCATGCATATAATCAAGAAAATCATTTTCTAATTGTGTGAAGTGTCTTGTGCTCTTTTTTCTTGTGGTGTGAAAAAGCGTATGCTCTTCCCTCGCACCATTTTGGTGACCTTGGGAATCAAAAGCTTCTCACTAAACTTGCATTAATCACACCCCATTTAATCCAAAGATCTAAAAATGAACCATGTTTAGTGTGATGCAATCATAGAAGATACGTATGCTCTCCCCTCGCATCTTTGAATGAACTTGGGGATCAAAAGTGTTTTCATGATTGTATTGCTTTTGTAAACCTTAGAGGGCCTCCCACCTTGCTTCGAAAGGTGGGAATGACCCAAGCGACATTAAGCTAAATCCAATCTCTTCCAAGCCGCTATATAAAATAAGGCATTTGGGATGAAAGTCTCAAGCGACAGGTGTTGTTGTGTTATACCGACAGCCAACCTCCCCCAAAACCCTCCAAGGCATAACTCTTGGAGGTTGGGAGACTCCATAATGGAGAGTAGCACTGCCGCACATATAACCACCTGAACGAATGCCCTTACTATGAACCATTATTTAGCAAGCCAAAATCCTTCTATTTGTTGGCGCAGAAGGGAAACCTTTGAAGTGGCCCTGATTCATGCAGTTCTTAGCTGAGGTAGTAGGGATAATCTAAAGGTTTGGTGAGGGACAAGCCTTATAAGAAACCTAGATCTTGGTATGCATGAGAAGTGTGTGTAATTGTAAGGAGGAGCCGGTGCTACCAAGATCCTGGAGCTACCCGCTTTGAATAGGCACAGCTAGGGGATTCAACAAATACTATCACATTCTCACCTTAGGTTGTTCAAAGTGCTTGTTAAATAAAATCACACATCTTTTTTACAAAACAAAAGCAAAATCTTGATTATTGTGTGATTATTGTGCTTGAATTGTTTGTAACAACATTGCCAAGAGACAAACCAAATCATTTGATCACATTCCAAACAAAGAAAATCCAAAATTGCAATAAAAAATCTATCTTTTTAGGACTTTGAAAAACACTGTCTTGTTTTAGCGCCATATATGTCTGATTGTGGCTCCATTTCACCTGTGGATTGGTGCTATTCTCATATTGACTTGCCTAAAATAGAGACCTATCCATTTGAGATCCTCACCATCTGCACCGCCATAATCCATAGTCACATCCCAAAAATCTGACAACAGTGCATCCATTTTCCTCCAAAATTTTCCAAAATCACACCTTCTTTTTGACCTTAGAGAATTAATCGCCATCATTGTTGGACCCTATCTCATTTTTCATATCAACCTCATCTTTATTTGCATACCTTTTGGACCAAACCAAAATCCTTGTCATAAGAAAATCATTCCAAAAATCCCCCAAAATCTCCACGATCAAAACATCATCAAAAATCCATCATCCTCTTGAGCTAAAGTTAGATCTATATTTCATCCTTCACATCATATCTTGCTTGGAAAGTCAATAGTCTACCTTCCAAGTGAAATCATTATCCCTCTTTACATAAGGTCATTAGTCTACCCCAAACAAAGAAAAAACATCCATTTGTGCAACCACAAATCTAGGTCCTACCTAAGCTCAATTTGTTGACTATCCTAATCATCCATATCAAACATCAAGATCCAACATCAACAAAATCTCTTCAAAAAAAAACATCATCCATCACCTATCTCTTTGGTCCAAAAATTGTGCAAAATCAATATCGCCCATCTATATCACCCTTAGGATAAAACCTTTAGAAATACATATTGATCTTCCACCACATCTTCTCCCCTACTCCATCTCACTACCACATCCATATTTGGGTCCAACATAATCAATCAGATTCTCTAAGGTCTCCATCCCCATCTCATCCTACATCTAGAAATCAACCCCATATACGTGCATGCCCATCACGAGATCACAAAGTAAAAAGAATCAAGAAATGGCAAAACATTGGCAATTTGGAATGCCTAACACTGATAGCAACAACATACCCATCTATCAAACACACAACCCACCTACATACTCTTATCTTCCCCCATATGGTCCCAATGAAAATCCCTTCAGTTACTTACAACAAACACAACCATCACCACCCCCACCACCATCAACACAAAACGTCCCCATCATTTCCCAAGATGATCTAGATGTCTTGAGCTTCACGCAAGATGCTGATAACATGGACCTACTTGATAAAATCCTAAGGTCAGACCCAAGTAGATATCTTGATCATCTTCTCAAAATTGGTGCTTAACTCCCCCCATCACGACATCATCACAACCATCCACCTCTACAATCGTCCCTACCCCATCAAATACCCAAGCATCTACATCACATACCCAACCCACCATCTCTCAAACGTCAACACCTACCGTATCTACAACCTCCACAACCTCAACTACTACCACATCTACAATTCCCACATGTACCACTATCCCTACCATCTCCCAACCCGTCGTCACTTCTACTACCACAACTACCATAAACCCTTCCACTTCATAAATCACCATGGGCATATAAGGCAACATCACGCAAGCAAGTACCTCCATGAGTGTGCCCCCACCCAACCCTCAAACCATTGCATACCTACGACAATTATTCTCACAAACACCTCGCAACACATCTAACCAATCCAACATTCACATACCCAACGTGAATCCATCTAATGTCACCTACCCACATAATCCCATAAATCAACATAATCCCAATCCCCAAATACCACCACATGTTCTCCAACAACTCTACACGCATCAACAACATCAGGCACCAATCAGCCAAACCACCAACATGCAATACCAACACCTCAATCAAACAAATCCCCAATATCAAATCCCACCCCATCTCTAACATCTCACCAACCAACAGACGTACATACAACAACCACAATAACCTCAGGATCTCACAACCATCCTACAAGGCTTAATCCAAAAGGTAGATGACCTACAAACTGGGGGCAAACACAAACACTATTCCTTTGAGGATATTTGCCCCTACCCATTTGATCGCACATTGTACATGCCCCCTTTCCTCAAAGAACTTTGAGACACCTAAATTTGACAAATACAAGGGAAAGGGAGACCCTAGGGACCACCTTAGGGAGTTCTACATAGCTTTCTTAGAAGTCTCTAATAATGACACCTATCTAATAGGACTGTTCCCAAGAAGCCTTGGTGGTCAAGCCATTGAATGGTTCGCACACCTTCCCCCAGGTATTAGGACTTTCCCTGAACTTGTGGAGAAATTTGTGAACCACTTCTCCTACAATTTCGAGCATGAAATGTCTATGACAGACCTTTGCAACACTAAATAAAAGAATGGAGAAGCCTTCACCTCCTTCTTGCAAAGATGGAGAGGCTTAGCAAGCAAACTCCCATGGCCCATTCCTTAAAAACAACTCGTCACCATGTTCATAGCAAACCTCAATCAGGAATTAGGGTTTCATCTACAAATACTTTGTGCATCTACCTTTGAAGAGGTCATCGACAAGGGCACCACCATCGAACGAGCCCTCATTGCCAAGGGCTCCATCAAACTGTATGACCACAAATCCAACAACAACAACAACAACCACAACAACAACAACTACAAATCCAATAACAACACCCCCAATACAAACAACAACACCAACACATAGTCAAACGACAAATCACATTATTGGGGGAAGAACAAGAACAATCTGAACGACGGCGTCACGGATGTGAAAGCCGTCCAACATATACAAAACCAAACACCTGCGCATACATATGCAACAAATGTAAATAACCAGAGGGGCCCAAATAAACCACACAAACCACGCAGACAATTCACACCCTTAGGGGAACCCATCAAAGACATCCTTGATAGATGTCTTAAGCAAAATTTGATCATGCTCCCACCCATTAGACCTTGTGAAGAGAATGAACTAAAAGCCACGTGGTACAATGAGAATGACTACTGTGAATACCACCGCGTTGCGGGTCATAAAATAGCTAACTGCATGCAACTAAAACATTGCATCCAAGACCTTATCGAATCTAGTCGGTCTCGATCACAGTGCCCAACCATCACCAAACGCCAACCTAGGAGCTTACAAAGATCCCCTACCTAATCATAACAAAGCCTCCTCATCCAACCAAGCATACAATGTGACCCCACCACCCATGTCTTACAACTCTATCATAGGACGTATAGAAGCATCATCCCATCATGTGAACACAGTCACCATCTGGGCACAAGCATCCAATTGTGCTGTTACAACCCACTGTGGCCATGTATCTATCCACACAGCCCCTCCCACTGAACAAATGCCTGCATCCACATCAGATCCCCTACCTCCTCGTCCAACCGCACATTCATCACCTACCCACCAGTATAACCTCCTCGAACACCTAGGAAAGACACCCGCACAAATCTCCATTCTCGAATTGCTCCGCACATCTCCCTTTCATAAGGACATCCTCGATAAAACACTCTTGCAAACACAAGTCCCTACCAACTTGAATGTAACTCAATTCCAAGCCATGGTAGGACACATTGCCGAACCCCACCATCTCACCTTCCCAGAAAAGGACCTACCCACCTCTGATCACATACATAACGATGCCCTACACATCGAAGTCCCCATCCACAAGCACACCATTAAAAGAGTCTTAATAGATGGTGGTTCCAGCCTCAACATATGCAATCTAAAACTGCTAAAACACTTGGGGTACTCTGATGTGGTTGTCGACACCAGCGAGTGCATCATGATCAAAGGCTATGATGACACTGAATGGCTCTCTGAAGGTACTATTAAGCTTCCCATACAAGTGGGATAGAAAATATTGGAAACTAAATGTCAGGTTCTTGATCTCGACCTCCCCTACAATATCCTTCTCGGTAGACCATGGATTCATGCCATTCAAGCCGTCCCATCCACCTTCCATCAATGCATCAAATTCCTTCACAATGGCACAAAAGTCACAGTCTATGCCAACCCTCGTCCCTTCCAATAGTACAGTTTTCTAGAAGGCCACAACCAAACATTCTGCCCATATAATAAAGCCACTACTGAAGCCAATCCAACAGTATCAAACTCATATGTCAACCCCGCAAACATCACCTCCACTTCATCCCAAGCAACTCCACCATTCGAAGTACAGATCAAGCTATCCGACATGGGATGTGGGGAATATAACCTACACGACAACTTTTGTGTGGGCACATTACCCAATCCTAAGACATTCGGCATCCCAACAACAGAGGCAGCCAATACAGTCATCATCAAGTGCAAACCCTTGCCCATTTTCAAGAAGAGGCATCTTCTGGATCAGGATGTACTAGAAGATATCTCATCTTGGCTTTACAAGGATGAAGAGCCTGAGTAAGAAGCCCCCACAATCCCAACAGAAATCTACGGCAAAGGTTCTGAAATTGTCAAAAGCATGGGCTAGAAAGGACAAGGCGGTATAGGCCTTCATGAACAAGGAATTGTAGAACCACTGCAAGCAACAAAGAATCCCTATACTTAAGGATTAGGGTATGGTCAACCACAACGCATCCTCACTACTAGCGAGTGTATCTTAGCCGAGGTTGCTACGGTCTCCTTAGATGTCGACAATGTTAACAAAGCGGGCCTTCATGACTCCTTTAGTGATTACACCAACCTTTTTGACTCATCCATTTGTACCATCTACTCTGTCACCACTCTCGCTTCACCCTCCAATGACTCGCCACTAGTTTACCCCAACCTCATTGATTGGGACCAACGGGGACCTCCTGTCTTCGACATTGCACCTAACGACAAGGCCATCACCAAAATGATGGGGGTAAGAGATCACTTCCCTTTGGGAGATCATCAAGCATGATACATAATGGAACTCCATCTAGATGCCTATTTCAGGGAGACAACCCCTTCTTCCAGTCACAAAAACACAAAAAGAAAAAATGGATCTGATGGTGAAAACTATTCTATGGCAGTATCAGATCCCAAAATAGTGAAAATAAGACGTATCTACTGGTGAAAACCTTCATGAGGCACTAGGAGATGGAAGCATGGGCCTCCCTGAGATAGATAAAGTCTATCCAGACAAATCACCCATCTTGGTCAAACTAGCTCAAGAAATGAATCTGGGGACAGAGGAAGACCCAAAAATCACATACAGAGTAGAATCTCTCAGCATCCAAGAATAGGAGAACTTCTTGTCCTTCTTCACACGTAGAAATCACAATTTTGCATGGACCTATGTGGACATGCCAGGGCTAGATCCCGCTTTGGTGGTTCATCACCTTACAGTATGCCCTGATGCAAAACCACTCAAACAGAAGCTCAGAAAAATGAATCCTCAGGTGGCTTTTCTCGTCAAAGAAGAGCTAAAGAAATTATTGGATGTTGGGTTCATTCACCCAATCAATTATCCTGAATGGGTTTCAAACCTTGTACCAGTTGCTAAACTAGATGGCCGAATCCGCTATTGTACCAATTTTAGGGATCTCAACAAGGCCTGCTCAAAAGATGACTTCCCACTACCCAACATCGACATGATAGTGGATCTCATGACAGGATATGAAATGTTATCCCTCATGGATGGTTTCTCAGGATACAAGCAGATAAAAATCATCAAAGAGGATCAGCACAAAACAGCCTTCATATGTCCATGGGGAACATACTGCTGGGTGGTAATGCCATTCGGCCTAAAGAATGTAGGAGCCACCTATCAAAGAGCTATGACCATCATCTTCCATGACCTCTTCCACCACGTCATGGAAGACTATGTGGATGATTTGCTAGGGAAATCCAAGACTAGAGAAGAACATCTTGATGTGTTGGCCAAGATCTTCGATAGGTTGGAGTAATACAATGTCCATTTGAATCCAAAGAAATGTGTCTTCAGTGTCACCTCAGGAAAACTTCTGGGATATATAGTGTAGACACCCAAATTTGTCCATGTCTAGCGACAGCTTGTTAAATCACTAATCCATTAGCTAATTAATTAAATAAATTTTATTTATTTAATTAAAATTCCATTCTCATCCACTTATCTCATTTTATGCATTTATCCTATTAATTAAATAAATTTTATTTATTTAATTAATTTCCAACTCCTATCCCAACTAATTCAAATATTTTATTTGAATTAAGCCCTCATCATTTATCACATTTCAACACTTGTCCATTTCCCATTCATCATGTGTTGTAAGACAACTTTCATTAAAAATACTTCACATGCACAACTAATTGGACCTAAATTTAGTAACTTTCAATCCTAGCCATTCACATAGCCTCTAAATCTCCACTGTTGATTGATCTTGGCTAAGTTCTATATAAACACCCTCTCACTCCATATGAGACATCCAGTAATCCAGTAATCCAGCAATCATATGGCACCTACATTATCATCTTGAGCATTTGAGCATTTGAGCTTTTTATCATCCATCATGGCAGCTTTCAGCTTTGTAATTGCTTATTGTTGAAGAAGCAGTCCACATCTCTTTCTCAAACAAGGAATCGCACGGTCTAGGTGATGTTATGCTTGAATTGCATTGTTCTTTGATTTCATTTAGATTAGATTCCTTGATGATGGTAGGGTTAGGGTTTTATGACTATGTCTGATCTTCCACACCTGACTTTCGCCTATCACATTTTGGCACGCCCGGTGGGACTCACGTCCCTGATTAACTTCATTTTTTTTGGAGTTGTTTCTTTGAAGATCAGATTTTGTAGGTGCTTGCAGGAAATTCCAGTCGCTTCTAAACGAAAATCCGCCGCTTCTGAATTTCTGCATCGCTTTTAAGCTGGAACAGGCCGCAATTTCCACTCAGGATCGCCTGTAAACGAACAGTCGTCGCTTGAGGTAAAAAGTATTGCTTTTGATTTTAAAACGTTCGCCTATTTTTTTCGGCTGCCTTGACAGTATTTATCGCTTTTGACCTAACAGCCACCGCTTTTACACCAAATCAGGTCGCTTTTAACCTAACAGTGGCCGCTTTTGCACAATTTAGCACCGCTTTTGATCTAACAGTACGCGCTTTTACACTGATCTATGTCGCTTATGAGCTAATAATGATCGCCTGTGCAGGTTAGGGTTTTAGCTTTTTGCTTGCAGATACAGGTCACTTTTGTCTTGCAACAGATTGCTTCTGGGTATATCTGGATCGCATATGAGTCGACAGAGGCCATGTTTGACTTCATTAATATCGCTTATGGATTGCTAATACTCGCCTGTTAGACTAGGGTTTTGTTTGTCAGCTGTTTTTACAGATACTGTTCGCATTTAGCCCTCAATTGATCGCTTATGGCTAATCTGCATCGCTTATGAGCTAACAGGTGTCGCATCCTGTGTTTTTATGCGTCGCATATGATCTACAGTATTTCGCCTCTGATATAATGGAGTCGCTTTTGATCAGCAGTGAATCGCATCTGGTAAGTCCTGTTGTTTTCAAATCTGTTTTAGTTCCAGTTTGATTTTTGGCTATTAACTGGGTATTTGCGTAGCATCTTATCGATTTGTCCAAGAAAGGAGGTTATCAAACTACTGACATATCTGTTGCAGGTTTGATCGGTCCAAGATTTGTGGTTTTTTTTCACTAAATTAGGCATATTTGGGCTTGGTGCTTAAAATGAACTACTGTTTGCTCCGTGCTTGATTTATCTTTTTGATTGCTTGCATGTGCCTGATTGTAACCCAAATTTAATGACAAAAGTATCCTCTCCCCTTGCCTATCAAATGGATCTTGGGTGTATGAGAACTTGCCATTATCTTTAGAGGGCCTGCCTTCCTGGTGTGAGAAGGGATACGACCCAAGCGGTAACGGGCTAAAGCCAAGTCCTTCCGAACCGCTATATAAGAAAAGTGTTTGTGTCGAAAGCCACAAACAACGGGTGCAGTTGTGTTATACCGACAGCCAACCTCCCCCAAAACCCTCCAAGGCGCAACCCTTGGAGGCTGGGAGACTCCATAACGAAGAGTAGCGCTGCCGCACGTATAGCCACCTGAACGGATGCCCTTATTAGCAACTTTGTGTAGTAGCCAAAAACCTTCTATCTGTTGACGCAGAGGGCAAAACCTTTGAAGCGGCCCCAATTCATGCGGTTCTTAGCCGAGGTAGCAGGGACAATCTAAAGGTTTGGAGAGGGTCAAGCCTTATAAGAATCCTGGATCTTGGTATGTGTGAGAAGTGTGTGCAAATGTAAGGAGGAGCCGGTGCTACCAAGATCCTGGAGCTACCTGCTTTGAATAGGCGCAGCTAGGGGATTCAACAGATACTGTCCTATCTTAGCCTAGGTTGTATCAGTTTGTGCTTGTAGTGAGTGTGAGTGACTATTATCACTGTTTTCTTGCTGAAAAACTACAAAATCAGATAACTGTTACACAAACACAGTCGCTTTTGAATCGAAACTACTCGCATAAACCACGGACATCGCTTCTGAACTGTAGTAATTCACTTTTTGCCTGAACTGCATCACTTTTAAACAACAAATGCCCACATATTGCCTGAACAGAATCGCTTTTAAACCACAGTTGATCACCTTTTGGTTGAACAGAATTGCTTTTGAACCACAGCTGATCGCCTATTGACTGAACCAAGTCGCATCTGAGTCATAACCAATCGCATCTTGTCTGAGCCAAGTTGCTTTTAAGCCGCAGTTATTTGCCTGATTCATGAACAAGCTCGCCTCTGAACAACAGACTGTCGCCTATAGGGATATCTGAGTCGCCTCTGATCAACAGAAAATCACCTTTGAACCAACAGTCATCGCCTCTGGCATAGCATTCGCTTCTGGTTAGCACTGTCATTTTTCTGTCAAAACTAAACCAGGTCGCATCTGATCTATCATTAATCGCCTTTAGCATCCTTTGAGTCACCTTTGAGCTATCATCAGTTGCCTGTAGCTAAAATCCCTACAAATCTCAATGCATCAGCTGAATTAGCCTTAGGACCAGCTTGCTTGAATCTCATATATCAGCTTTCAGACTTCTCTTTGATCAACAGCAAATACCTGGACTTTGTCTCCTATTTTTGAGCTTATCAATCAATCACAACTCATGAGCTTTTCCATCTTTTTGAGACCCCAACCAGCAAGTCAGACATCAATCCAATCATTTCAATCAGCAAACAACCTTCAGTTTTAGCTTCAACCAACAAACATCCTTCAGCTTTAGCTTCAGCAAACAATCTCTTTTAGCTTTAGCTCCAACAAACATCAGCAGCAAACAATCTTTCCCTTGAGTGATTAAGCTACCTCTAGGGACAACCAACAACAACTCAACCAAAACAAATCAACCAAGCAACTTAGCCAAACCAGCAAACCAAAACAACAACCAATCAACCAACTAGCCAACTATCATCTTTTGGGTCTCAAAACTTTGACAAGCTCAACTTCATCATCAACATCATGCCTCAAACTAGGAGTCAATATCGAGCTGAAATAGAAGCCAAATTGAAAGCTGAAATGGACGCCAAATTGCAAGCTGAGATGACACATTTCACAACACCTCTTAAGGATGCAACTCAATTCACAACTGGTATGCCTTCTCATATGTTTATACCTCAAGGGTACACCAGGGGTGAATCATCTTCACAACAAATGCAACCTCCACCATCCTTGGAAACTTTTGAAGAACAATCTCAAGACGACTCATCCGAATTCCAAGATACCTATCTATGGGACCAAGTTGAGAAACTCATGATATCTGAGCCTGATCGCTATTTTCTCCAACTTGCTCGCATGGGTGCTAAACTACCTAAAGATTTTGACATATCGGCTATTAGAGAGCAAGATCCCAACACTACTGCTGTTGTTGCAAATAGACCATCTACTATAGTCGCGTCATCTCCTATTACATCGCAAACATCGTCCTCATTGCCTATTGTTGCTTCATTTGAGTTACCACGATCAGAGCATACTTTAGAACCATTGATAGTGCCCACCAATGTGCTCCCTCTCATGTCACAAAATCTCAACATTCCACCTTTTCATGTCCCTCAACATATCTCTCCTTCTACCATGACTGTTTCCATGCCTCACGTAACACAAGCTGTCCATGCAACACAAGCACAAACACTTCGAGCATCACAAGCTAGTTCCACGTCTTATGGTGTGCAAACCTCCCAAACTATTCCAACGACACATGTTGTCCATGCTTCACAACCATTACACTCTACCACATCTCATATACCAACTGCTAATTCCTCCATGCTATCCTATAATCCCAACGTTAGTCTCATTGACATGAGTGATCCCCTCATTTCTCAAGCCAATCCAAACAATAAGATCGCTTATGTTGATCAGCTTACATCCATGCTGTCCTCTTCTTCCAATCCTTCACACACCATCAATCCATCTTATGCTACCCAGGGCTTCTCTAATATCACCCAACACATGACATATACCAATCCTCATATTGTCCAAAATACAAATCCAAATGTTCATCCTTCTGTCGTATCTACCAATCCCTCCGTCACTTACCATATCATGAATTCAATCCCAACTTCCCAACCATCAGCTACTATCAATCCAATATCCAATTCTCATGTGATGCACACCCAATTGCCGCTTGTGTCTCAAGGACAGCAATCCTCCAACACATACATGTCACATACCACTCCTTTGACATACATTGTGGGCACACAACCCCAACAAACAGTCACAGCTTCATATATCCCACAACCACAACAAATAGTCACAACTCCACATATACCACAACCGCAACCACAATATGTCTCATATCATACTTCACCCCCTTTGCAACAACAGCAGTTATCCTTAGCCGATATCCAACAGATGATCGATGAAAGGGTAGGACAAGGCAAGAAACCTTTCTCTCTCGAAAACATATGCGCATATCCATTTGACAAGTCTCTTAATATGATACCTTTTCCGCCACATTTTGAAATCCCACAATTTGATAAGTACAAAGGGAAAGGAAATCCGGACGACCATCATCGAGCCTTTTTCATGGCATGTCTCGATGTTGCCTATGATGATACATATCTTTTGAGATTATTTCCTCGAAGCTTAGCAGGACAAGCTCTCGAATGGTTTTCCCATTTACCTCTAGGAATTAAGACTTTTTTAGAATTGGCAAACAAGTTTCGATCACACTTTGCTTTCAACATTGAACATGAGGTAAACATGAATGACCTTGTCAACAACAAACAACGCAATGGTGAAACCTTTTCCTCATTTACCCAACGATGGCGTAATATGGCTAGCAAATTATCATGGGAAATCCCTGAGAAACAACAGCTTGACATCTTTGTTCAAAATCTTCATCCTGAGCTGTCATTCCAACTACAATTGCAAAGTGCTAGCACCTTTGACGAATTAGTTTCCAAAGGAGTTATTATTGAACGAGCCTTAATTACCAAAGGAACTATCAAGATCTTTCGTGATAACAAAGATTCTCCCCAAAATTCCAATGATAAGTCTTGCTTTTGGAGCAAGAACAAGAATGTTGTCAATGACGGTATTGTCGATACAAAGAATATTCAAACTATGAGAGCTCCCATCAACATTCAAGCAGCCTCTACACCAAGACAGCCTTTTCCACAACAAAGAAACCAACGCCAAACTTCTAATCCACGCCGACAATTTACACCATTAGTGGAACCCATGGAAGTTATTCTTCGAAAGCTACTTCAAACCGGAGACGTTATTCTACCCGATGCACCACCAAATGGCGAACCACTCTTTCGAGCTCCTTGGTACAAAGAGAATGAGTATTGTGATTACCATCAAGTTAAAGGGCACAAAACAAATGGTTGTATGAGCTTAAAACATGTTATCCAAGACTGCATTGATCAAGGTCTAATCAACGTCACACCTTCAACAGCTCAACCCGCTCAACCATCCACATCAAACTATGATCTAGAGACTTTCAAGAATCCACTTCCATCTCATGATCAGACAAATAACCTTCAAGCTGGAAATGCTATTCCCTATAACTATGCATCATCTACTATTGGCCGCATTGACCATGCTCGCATTTCTACCATTACTATCCAAGGGAGAGCACCTGATTGTGCCGTAACCACGTGAAGAGGCCGAGTTACCATTCAAGGAGCACCTCCTCATCCTCCTCGACCTCTCTCTTATTATAACCTCTTGGATCACCTTGGTAAAACACCCGCACACATATCTATCCTTGAGCTACTCTGCATACCCCCCGCACATAAAGCTATCCTTGATAAAGCCTTACAAGAGTCTTCGGTGCCTAATAATATTAATATCACACAATTTCAATCTATGGTCGCTAGCATTGTAGCCCCTTGTCATTTGACCTTTTCCAACAAAGATCTTCAACCCTCCATTCATCCGTCACACAATGAGGCCCTCCATATCGAAGTATTTGTTAACCAATGCCATATCAAACGAGTCTTGATAGATGGGGGAGCTAGTTTAAATATATGTTCTTTGAAACTTATCAAGCAATTGGGATATTCTGAGAAAGATGTTGACACTTCCAAAGTTATAACTATCAGAGCATATGATGACGCTGAAAGAGATACTGAAGGGATCATCTTATTGCCTATTCAAGTTGGGCCGGTCATTACAGACACTCGCTGTCAAGTCCTTGATATTGATCTGCCTTACAACATCATCCTCGGTCGCCCTTGGATCCATACCCTTAAAGCAGTTCCATCTACATATCACCAATGCCTTAAATTTCCACATAAGGGTGTTGAAGTTACCATTCAAGCTGATCCCAATCCATTTGAGTTTTGCCGTGCCTTTCAAGCTAAATATCAGAGCCCGAACTGTATCCCTATCAACACCGAGGCATATCCGTCTTCCTCCTATGTAGACCCATCCGATCTTCTCAAGCCCTCATCTAGCAAAGCTGCTTCCAACCTCCATATCAAATATACCGAACATGGCCCTGGTGAATACCAATTGCAGGAATCCTATTGCGTTGGTACCCGTCCATTATCTCCTAAATCCCATGGTAAGCCCTCTATATCTAAGCCAACTTCATCCTCCGCTGTTATCAAAGCTCCCCCTACAGTGTTCATTAAAGGTGGTTTTTTGGATGACGAAGACATTGAGGACATCAACTCTTGGATATTCTTTGATGAAAATGACCAAGTCCAACTTGAAGTAGAGCGATACAACAATGGGTTTCGTATCATAAAGAACATGGGCTATAAAGGACATGGTGGCTTGGGATCACAGGAACAAGGACCTATTGAGCCCCTTATTGTGTCTAAGAAGTTTAATAAGCAAGGCCTTGGTTACCAACCGGAGGTACCGCAAACCAAAGACATTAAGTGTATTTCTGATATTGACGTTGGACCTTCTTTAGTAGACGAGCCTTCTAATTTAGATACCATCGATGACTCCTCCCTTCATATCACCGATCTTTTTCAAGAACATTCCATCTTCATGTTTTCCGCAACCTCCTCTAGCCATCACGATTCCTCCATTAGCCTTTCACTCGTATATCCTGACCTCATCGATTGGGACCAACAGGGGGCACCGATATTAGATACATTTGAAAATGACGAAGCTATTGCTGAATTCATGGGTTTGAGACAAGGTATTCCATTGGGTGATCATAAAGCAGGTTTCATGATGGAATTACCTAAACTAGCATATTTTGGCGGAAGTATCAAATCCTTCAGTCGCAAAAGTGAAATAAACAAAATTCAACAAAATAGGTCACTAGGTGAAAACCGCAAGGCGCCTCTTGACCGTGAAAAAGCAAAAATAAAGGACGTATCCGAAGGTGAAAACCTCTTTGAGGCACCTAAGGATGAGGGATTTGATCTTCCTGTTGCCACTGATTACCATGAGAAATCAACGGTGCTAGTTGAAAAATCACAAGACATGAACTTGGGAACAGAACAGAATCCGAAGATCACTTTTTTGGCAGCATCACTATCAGAGCAAGAACGAAAGAACTTCACAGCATTTTTTTCTGAGAAGCTATAAATTTTGCATGGACGTATGCAAACATGCCAGGACTAGATCCTTCACTTGTGGTACATCATTTAGCAGTATTCCCTGATGCAAAGCCTGTCAAACAAAAATTGCGCAAAATGCATCCACAAGTTGCCTTATTGGTCAAAGCAGAAATTCAGAAGCTGTTAGAAGAAAAGTTCATAAAGCCTATTGATTATCCAGAATGGGTTTCAAACTTAGTACCTGTAGCAAAACCAGATGGACGAGTTCGCTGCTGCACAGACTTTAGAGATCTTAACAAAGCATGTCCTAAAGACAATTTTCCATTACCAAGCATAGACAACATTGTTGATCTTACAGCAGGACACGAAATGCTATCTTTGATGGATGGATTTTCAGGTTATAATCAAATCAGAATAGCAGAGGAAGACCAAGATAAAACATCTTTTATTTGTCCATGGGGCACATATTGCTGGGTTGTAATGCATTTTGGTCTCAAAAACGCTGGAGCTACCTATCAACGAGCCATGACAGTTATTTTTCATGACCTTTTTCATACTATCATGGAAGACTATGTTGATGACATCCTGGGAAAATCTAAGACAAGGGAAGGACATCTACAAGTATTGGCACAAATTTTTGATCGATTAGAAAAATACCAAGTCAGACTAAACCCAAAGAAGTGTGTATTTGGCGTAACATCAGGAAAACTATTGGGATATATTGTGTCTCGACAAGGGATAGAAGTGGACCCAGCCAAGGTAAAAGCTATCATAGAAATGCCTCCACCAACAAATCTCAAACAGCTCCGCAGTTTACAGGGTAGGCTACAATCTATCCGCAGATTTATCTCACAACTCGCAGATAAATGTCATCCTTTTCAGCATCTTCTTCATAAGGGTGAACCTTTTAAGTGGGATGAAAAGTGTCAACAGGCTTTTGATAAGATAAAGGAATACTTGGCAACACCTCCTGTGTTAATACATCCTGTACTTGATCGTCCATTACTGCTCTATATATCATCAACAACTGCAGCATTGGGTGCACTTCTAGCTCAACATGATGATTCAAGAAAAGAACAAGCCATCTACTACATTAGCAGAACTCTTGTGGGATATGAGCTCAATTACTCGTTCATGGAAAAAGCTTGTTTAGCATTAGTGTTTGCTTCCCAAAAGTTGTGACACTATATGCTGAACCAAACAACAAAGCTCATCTCTAATGTGGATCCCCTCAAGTATCTCCTTTCAAAAGCACTTCTCACAGGGAGACTAGCAAAATGGGTTATGATCTTGAGTGAATTTGACATACAATATGTGAACCGTAAATCTATCAAAGGACAAGTCATTGCTGATCAATTAGCTGCAGCACCCATCACAGACATTCAGCCAATATATCCAGAATTCCCTGATGAAGGATTGTTTAATTTAAATTCTCCAGCACGATGGCAGCTATACTTTGACAGATCATACACTCAACACGGGTCTGGAGCAGGTATCTTGTTTGTCACTCCCTAAGGAGACTGCATACCTAAATTATACAGAATAGCATTCCCATGTACCAATAACATAGCAGAGTATGAGGCTTTAATCACAGGTTTGCACATGGCAGTACAATGGGCTATCAAACAGTTACAAGTCTTTGGCGATTCTCAGCTAGTTATCAAACAGGTCTTAGATGAATATCAAACAAAAGACGAGAAGCTTCTTCCATACAAGCTAATGGTGGATGATTTCAAGCAATATTTTGAGGACATTACCTTCGAGCAAATTCCAAGACTACAAAACAGAGCAGCAGATGCCATGGCTATGATTGGATCTCTTTTAGACATGCCATCTAACACCCATAAATGTGAATTCTTGGTCGAACAGCTTTTGATCCCAGCATTTGAAGTTCCACAGTCTGAGCTCATATGTGAGATTGTTGGTCCCAACGCGTCGTGGTACAAGGATATATACGAGTATCTCCGTAATCACACCTTGCCTCTTCAACTATCCAACACCCAGCGTAAAACTTTTATCCGTCGAGCCTCTCGTTACACTATCTTAGGAGACACCCTTTATCGCTGGAGTCTTGATGGTATCCTTCTTAGATGTCTTGATTCCGAGGAAGCAAAAACGGCCTTACGTGAAGTACATGAAGGTGTCTGCGGTTCGCATTCCGCTGGCCCTGGCCTTGTTAAGAAACTTCTGCGAGTAGGATACTATTAGCCAACTATGGAAAAAGATGCCCAACAATTTGCAAAGCGATGTTTACAATGTCAGAAACATGGAGATCTAATACATGCACCAGCACATGAGCTTCAGCCTATTGTCACTCCATGGCCTTTTTCGTAATGGGGACTTGATCTCGTGGGTAAAATCCATCCTACTTCATCAAATGGTCATAAGTTTATTATCACTGCCACTGAGTATTTCAAAGGCTCTAATGATATTTCAACAGCATGTGGATACTTGAGGATCAATGCCCTTTTAGAAAATTTGACAGAATAAGGGTGCTTAAGGCTATTCTAAGGTAATGGTCACCTCTCCTGTTGGTAACAAGAATGAACTATGCTCGCTCATCCATCGCTCCACCATCGCTGTCATCAGCCCTCGATGTGCCTGAACTGGCTCTAATCAGGATACATGCTCTAAGCCCAAGATCTCCAACACCAGTAGCTCCTCTGCATCCAACCGTCTCACCAGCCGCAAATCTCTCGGATGGGGCTCCCGTGATAGCAATGGTGGTAGTACATCCTGCATCATCCATTTACCCTTGTCAATCCATTCCGTTAGCCATTCATATCAAAATTTGCCTATCTATCTGCTATTTTATCCTACACCTACTATAAGCAGTCCATTTTACTACAAGCGATGTTTTCCTACTCAGTAGCGACCCTCTTTACCATATGCGCCTCTGTTTTGACCATATGCGAGCTATTTTCCATCATGCGCTCATTGTTTCACTATAAGCGACCTCAACTTCCCTCTGCGCTCATTATTCCTTCATATGCGAGTCATATCCTATGTGCGACTCTATTTACCCTAAAAGCAAGCTCTATTTTATATGCGCGTAGCTTTTCACTATTAGCGAGCTACTTAACCATATGCACCTATTCTAGCTCTATAAGCGTGCTATCTACCCTATGTGAGCTACTTGCCTTCATATGCGCGCTGTATTCCCCTATGCGACTCCTATTTGCTCATAAGCGACCAGTTTTCGTCTATATGCGCATTTTCGCCGATATTTTCCCACCGACAGGATGCGACCACTTTTTCCTAAGCGACCTACCCGCGCCCATATGCGAGCTGAATTACTCTAAGCGATCTCTATTCCTATATAAGCGACCTAAATGTGCCATGTCCTAACCTAGTCACTTTTGGTGACGTGTGTGAATTAATTACGCTTTTAGGCTATTAAATGCACGCTTTTGAAAAAAGTTTTGAAACATACCGGTGCGCCTGCTCCCTCTGGTCGTCCATGTGTCCTCACCCGCTCCGCACGATGATCTCTGCATGGAATCACCATCCTGTTAGCTCTGCCACTCTCACTCTCTGGAGCTCTGGACTTCTCTAAGTTTCTCAGCACAAATGAGCACAAATGAGCCTATTTGCCCTTGAAGCACCTACTTATAGCCCTTCTCAAAACCCTAATTCTTCTATGCCATAGCCTATTTTCTTCCATGCAATCCCCCTTTCCTTCGCGTCTGCCCTCTTTTTAGCCTTTTCTTCTATCGAGAGCCAACCCAGCCCTTCCTGGTTAGCCTGGCTTACCTCTCGAGGGGGCATCACCTGTCAGTTACACTGGGGCATAACTTGTTTATCGAACGCATCTCACATCTTCTTTGACACAACGTTCTATCGAACATTGTATCAAAGAGGGGCAAAATGTAGACACCCAAATTTGTCCATGTCTAGCGACACCTTGTTAAATCACTAATCCATTAGCTAATTAATTAAATAAATTTTATTTATTTAATTAAAATTCCATTCTCATCCACTTATCTCATTTTATGCATTTATCCTATTAATTAAATAAATTTTATTTATTTAATTAATTTCCAACTCCTATCCCAACTAATTCAAATATTTTATTTGAATTAAGCCCTCATCATTTATCACATTTCAACACTTGTCCATTTCCCATTCATCATGTGTTGTAAGACAACTTTCATTTAAAATCCTTCACATGCACAACTAATTGGACCTAAATTTAGTAACTTTCAATCCTAGCCATTCACATAGCCTCTGAATCTCCACCGTTGATTGATCTTGGCTAAGTTCTATATAAACACCCTCTCACTCCATATGAGACATCCAGCAATCCAGTAATCTAGCAATCATATGGCACCTACATTATCATCTTGAGCATTTGAGCATTTGAGCTTTTTATCATCCATCATGGCAGCTTTCAGCTTTGTAATTGCTTATTGTTGAAGAAGCAGTCCACATCTCTTTCTCAAACAAGGAATCGCACGGTCTAGGTGATGTTATGCTTGAATTGCATTGTTCTTTGATTTCATTTAGATTAGATTCCTTGATGATGGTAGGGTTAGGGTTTTATGACTATGTCTGATCTTCCACACCTGACTTTCGCCTATCACATATAGTCTTGAGAGGAGGAATCAAAGTTGATCCTGCAAAGGTCAAGGCCATCACCGAGATGCTGCCTCCAAAAGCACTAAAACAACTATGAAGCCTGCAGGGAAAACTCCAGTCTATCTGACGATTCATTGCCCAACTTGCTGATAAGTGCCAACCATTCTAGCATCTGCTCAGAAAAGACATAGCTTTCATCTGGAACACCCAGTGTCAGGACACCTTTGACTGACTAAAAGAATACCTGGCTAATCCTCCTGTGCTAACTCCACCAAGGCAAGGCAAACCCCTCTTGCTTTACATCTCCGCAACAGAGACAGCCATCGGAGCCTTGCTAGCACAACTCGATGAGAAGGGGAAAGAAAGAGCCATTTACTATATCAGCCACACCTTGATCTCGTATGAGCTCAATTACACACAAATTGAATGAGCATGTCTAGCCCTTGTCTTTACGTCACAAAAGTTGAGACACTACATGCTCAATCACAAGACCATGCTCATTGCTAAGATCGACCCACTGAAGTACCTCCTAAATAGAGCTACTCTTACTGGTAGAATGGCTAAATGGGTCATGATTCTCATGGAGTTTGATATAGAATACACTGAGAGAGATGCCATCAAAGGGCAAGTTATAGCAGATTAGCTGGCTGAGGCACCTATTCCAACAGAACATCCTACAATAGTGGAGTTTCTTGATGAAGCCATCTTGACAATCACACCAACCATAGACACATGGAAGATGTATTTTGATGGATCATACACTCACAGAAGCTCGGGGGAAGGCGTCCTATTTGTTACCCCTTAAGGCAACACAATCCCTAAATCCTTCAAGATCACATTCCCATGCACCAACAACGTAGCAGAATATGAGGCCCTCATCACAGATCTCCGCATGGCCATCCAATGGAAAATTGAAAAGCTAATTGTGTACGGCGACTCTCAACTGGTCATCAGGCAGGTCAATAATGAATACAAAACCAAGGATGACAAGCTCCTTCCCTATAAGAAGATGGTTGATGATTTCAAAGACTACTTCGAAGACATCCATTTCGAGCAAATCCCAAGACTCAATAACAAAGCAGTAGATGCCATGGCAACTATCAGATCTCTGGTAGACATGAAGAAGGACAACAAGAAATGCGAGTTCCTGATCGAAGAACTCCCCATCCTAGCATACGATGTTCCTCAATCTAAACTAGTGTGCGAAATCATTGGTCCCTTATCCCTGTGGTACCAAGAAACATACTTATACCTTCACAACAACATCCTCCCCCCTAATCTGTCCACCTCACAAAGAAAATCATTCATCCATCGAGCCTCCCGATTCATCCTTATAGGTGATACATTATACAAAAGGAGTCTTGATGGTACGCTTCTATGATGTTTAGACTCTAGGGAAGCTGAAGTAGCCTTGGAAGAGGTACATGCAGGCATCTGTGGGGCGCATTCAGGTGGACACACTCTTTCTAAAAAGATTCTCAGGACTGGATATTATTGGCCCACAATGGAACAAGATTCCCACAGGTTTATCAAGAAATGCCTCCCATGTCAACAGCATGGCGATCTCATCCACGCACCAGCATAGGAACTGCAACTGATCACAATGCCATGGCCTTTCTCATAGTGGGGACTCAACCTCGTAGGAAAAATACATCCTCCATCCTCCAATGGCCATAAGTTCATTATCACTACTACCGAATACTTCACAAAATGGGTGGAAGCAATACCACTCACCTTCACCATAGGCATCCAAATCTTGAAATTCATCCTCCACTATATCATCTGTCGATATGGTATCCCCCATTCCATCGTCACTGACAATGGAAAGACCTTTAAAAACCAAGAAGTTGCACCTTGTGCAAAAAATTTGACATCAAACACCACTTCTCCACCCCATATTACCCTCAAGGAAATAGTCAAGCAGAGGCTTCTAACAAAACCATCCTCTGCATTCTCAAGAAAATAGTCAATGAAGCTGGCTGTGACTAGCACCTCCAACTCAACCCTGCCCTATGGGCCTACCGCACAAGCATCCACACTCCTACAGGAGCCACTCCATTCTCACTAGTATTCAGATCTGAAGCCATTTTACCTATAGAGGTCGAGCTCCCATCTCTCTGAGTGTCCTTGCAAAACATTATCTCTGATGAGGACTACCGCATCGCAAGGTTGCATCAGCTAGAACTACTGGATGAGAAACACTTGAATGCCTTGAATCACCTACAGGCATATAAAAACTGCCTCAGAAGAAGCTACAACAAAAGGATCAGAAATAAAAAATTTGAGGTAGGTGATCTTGTCCTCATGGAAAATTAGAAGAACCTGCAAGAGCATCCTAAGCAAGGAAAGTTTGAACCCAATTGGCTAGGACCTTATGTCGTCATGGCTGCTTATGGGTTAGGAGCTTATCAGCTTGCAACACCTGAGGGGCAGCCTCTAGATGAGTCGATGAACATCCTGCATCTCAAGAAATTCTATGCATAACCCATCTGTTACCCCAAGTAATAAAAAATCAAAAAAATCAAAAAATTAAAAACACCAAAAAAATAGAAAATCAAGAAAAATCAGAGTGCAATAAAAACTTCCAATGGTGAAAATCACTTCGGTGACGCCTTGGATAAGTACCATGGTGAAAACCTATTCCAGGCACCATGTGTAGTGGCCGGTTCTACCATCTAATACGTCCTTTTTCCGCTACACCACTCCATATCTCATGCATCCCATGGCTTGGAATTCTAAAACATCAAGTCCTATCGCCCAACCCATCCTATCCCATCCCAAGGCCAACTCATGGAATGAGGATCCTTGTAAGCTCCCTTTGTACATACAAAGTCAAAAAATTCCCAAAACATCACAAAATCAAAAAATCCAAAAACATCACAAAATCAAAAAATCCAAAAACATCACAAAATCATAAAATACAAAAACAATCGAAAAGATAGAAAAACCCAAAAAGCAACACATCTCATCATGATCATCAAACACACATCAATCTTCATCACATCAAACCCATCCCAGACCATTCCCATATCATCAAGTCTTGCCAGAACTACATATTCATTTCACCCGCATCTTAAAAGTACCTTGATCCCGTGGACACAGGGTATGTAGGCAGTCTAGAATACGAGAGATGTTTCTAGTACTCAGGTATATAAGATGCACCCATCCAACCCATTTGGATGGTCCCCATTCACTAAGCTTTCTGGATCTCATAAATGATACACACGTTATGTATACACTCCAAACAGGTCCCCCAACGCAAAAATCATCAATCAACATACCAACCATAATCCTACACATGGCCAGACTATTCTTTTGCCCATCTTCCAAAAATTCTCCAATCAACACCAACGGATCTGCATCCTAGGATATATCTTTCCTACAATGGACAAAAATCTATCATTCTATCATCATGTCTCTTGGCAAGAGCACACAAAGGCTATTTGTATCTTTTCGTTTGTCTTTTTCATTATTGATTTTTATCTTTTTGTCTCGCTCTAAGTCATCTCCAAAGCTACCTTGATCTCATTATATCATGGTAAGTAGCGGATAGCACCTGGAGTAGACATAGTCATTATTTATGCATGCTGTGCTTGTGGGTTGGTTTCATTACTCCAAGAATAGTATTCATATCTTGAAGCCCAGGTTGGTTCTAGCATGATGTGTCCCATTTGCATATACAAGCATCAAAACCTTATATGCATTATTGGAACTCATCGCTATGAGTCCCCTTCCTTGGCTAGGCAAGATTATACTGCCTTGGGCATGCATGAAATCAACCTATTGTTTGTGGGTCTAGTCCATGCAATCGTAGGGTATACATCATCACCTAGGTCATTTCATACCTTTGTGAACTGTATCCTACATTGCTACATTAAACTAAGAAATGCTCTCAATTAATCTTTTGCAACTACTGTTACTAGCTCAAAATCACCATCTTAATCACTCAATCAACATTTTCCCCCCACCCCCCCACCAATCTAATCCCCTCACTAATCCCACTCCCCCACCATATTTCCACTCAACACATCCTGAACTGAAGAAAGTCTCCCCTCAATGACGTGGCGTCTTATGACCAAACAATCCTCTCATCTCCCCACCGCCAATCTCTAGACGCTCCCAAACCCTATCCTCTCCCCACCTAATTCCCTTTCCCACAGCCTCACCACTCAGGGTTAAACAAAGAACATCATGTGTATCAGGACTGGATCATCTCACCTATCACCTAGTTTGCATATCATTTTAGGTGCATTTTAATCCATCCAATTTGCATGTCATTTTAGGTTCATTTTCATCCATAATTTGCATATCATTTTAGGTACATTTTAATCCATCCAATTTGCATGTCATTTTAGGTTCATTTTCATCCATAATTTGCATATCATTTTAGGTGCATTTTAATCCATCCAATTTGCATGTCATTTGAGGTTCATTTTCATCCATAATTTGCATATCATTTTAGGTGCATTTTAATCCATCCAATTTGCATGTCATTTGAGGTTCATTTTCATTCATAATTTGCATATCATTTTAGGTGCATTTTAATCCATCCAATTTGCATGTCATTTTACGTTCATTTTCATCCATAATTTGCATATCATTTTAGGTCCACGATAATCCATCCAATTGCATGTCATTTTAGATTCATTTATCCATTTACATTGCATAACAATTAAGATTCATTAGACCATTTAAAAAGTGCATCTCATTTAGATTCATTTATCCATTTAAGTTGCATATCAATTAGATTCATTTAGATCACTTACATATCTAGCTGCATATGCATATTTTCATACATAAACATACATTTCCAGTCTAAATGCATCCATAAAATCAAAAACATCATTGCATAAACATCACACATCTATAGCATATAAAATTTATAAAGAAATACTGCATCCATCACATAAGCATCATCATAATAGAACATCATAATCATAGCATCATAAACCACCAGAAAGCATCGCATCATATAAAATCACCGCAAAAGTGTACATCACTCATGTATGCAAAAAAAAATAAAAGTGTCCTAATACAAATGCCTCCAAGGGCTAACATGATATGCCTATCACATGGAAGATCCTCTCTCTGAAGGAGTGGGGGACCCAGACCCTGGTCGAGGCTGTGATCCTATCAGCGGCTGTGGCTGTGACTGTGGTTGTACCTACACCTGAGGACCCTATTGGGGCTTGTGTGAGGGAGGAGGCATCGTTTGCTGAATGGACTAAATAGATCTCGATCTCTGTGATCTCGATGCCCCTGATCTGCTGACCTGACTATAGCTCGGGGCACACTGTGCTGCTGGCACGGCCATGTGATACAACCCCCGCTAATACTCCATCCACCCCCTGGTCTCTGTCAACTCTCCTTGTACCTGAGACATCTGAACCTGAGCCTGGGATAGCTATGTCTACATCAATGTCAAAACTGGGGCTAGCCCAGCACCTGACGCCTGTAGACTACCCAATGTAGTCTCTGCCTACTGAGCCCTAGCAAGAGTTGTATCCCACTTTCTGGTCAACACCTCTATATCACCCTACACCTGGGCCAACTGTGCCTACAACACAGCCACCTATCCATCTACCCCATCTAATAAGGCCAGTGCCCCTCGCAACTGCACCAACTCTGCATCCTAGCCATCTAGTGCCTCCTATAAGCTCGCCACCTATGCTCTCAGGGTCTCCATCTCCTCCTCCTCATCCCATCACCTTCGACGAGACGTAAGCCTCTCACCCTCAGCCTCCCCAGCTATCCTTGAGGTACCTACCTGCTATCCTGCTGCCTATTGCCCTCCCCCAGGAGCCTACTGCTGCACTACCTGTGGTGGCAGTAGATGTCCCCCACGCCACTGAGGTCCTCAAGGCTGTTGCACTGCTCCTACCTGTACTTGCTCAACAGGAACTTGTTGCACAGGTAATTGCTGCCTCACCTGCCCCTGCCCTACTACCACTACCACCAGCACATCTATCAGCTGGCCATCCCTACCAACCACTCTCTCCTCTCCATCATCTCCAACCTCCACGAGGAAGTCCTTAATGATCAACTCCCCCTCCCCCACGTGATCTTCCCCATCTAAGTTGTCTCCACCATCTGAACCATCACCCCCCCGAACCTACTGCCTCCTCTGTGGGATCCATCAACCAAGTAGGCTGACGCATGTGGCACCATATATCATAAGCAGCCGTAGTCCCTGCATCCCTTACTATACTCCTCCAATCCCACTGCTATGGCCGTAGAGCTGTAAAATCTGCTAAGGCGACCTGTGGCTGTATAGGTGCAAGCCAATAGGCCGCATCTTGAGTGGTCTGTGCATATATTGCCATCTGCTTCAGAGTGTCCTGGACCAAACCAAACTGCCACATGACCCATGGGGGTAGATAAATATCTATCATATAGTCTCCTTGACCCATCAGGAACCACTGCTGAAACGCAAAAGGGAGATGCAGGTCATCATCTGGTCGTGGCTCTACACCAATGTATGGTCGCTGGGTCACACTGATAACATCATCTAGCATCTTCCTCCAATGCCGCACCTGCCCAGTATACGTGTACTCTGCATCCTGATATAAAAACACAAAGGCCTCAAACTACCATCGATAGTACCCACATAGCGGCCTGGTAACTAGGATGTGCTCCCAAATCCATACATGAAGCAAAGTAACTCCAGCTGATAATGCTCTATCATGCAGGTAGGTGACTGTATGCATCTCATGATATAACTGCCCTAGCATAGCCATTCCCCATGCATAGATGATCTCATGTGTCACCATCCCCTCTATCACCCCCCCACCCAACCAGAAAACCCCTACCTCACCTGTTAGGCATCACAACGCCTCCAATCAATGCACAAAGGAATAAGGTAAATGGATCTGCACCCACAGCTAGTGTCCCCTCATAGTCCATCTCCTTCCCATCCAGAGAGAGAACAAGATGATCCGCACCAAACACCCTAACTAATGCACTCCGCCCTCTCCTCGTGTCATATCTAACATGCCAACCCCGGATAGGCAGCTTGAGGATGCAATAAACATCCTCAAGTGTGATGGTAATCTCTCCAGTAGGCAACAAAAAATTGTAGGTCTTAGAGCGATACCGCTCCACCATCGTTGTCATAAGAGCTCGATGAGCTCGCAAAACTGGCATCAAGAACACCGTCAGAAGCCCCAATCTCGCTAGTCAACCTGCGTCACATCATCAAAACCCTCAAAAAGTGCAATCACATATGGCACCCATCACTCTCTTGAAGCAAGTATAAACCACCCTGTATCCTGCATACACAACATTATGGTTAGATGTCAACCTATCTATATCTACACCAACCTTTTTTCTTCTAAATGTCTAATAAGCCAGCATTAGGTGGCATGAAAACAGACAACCCCTTATGCCATTTTTAAAATGGCGCTAAAATTTCCTCTAAATGGCGCTAATACAGAAAATAGCGCCACTGCGCATAACTCTTTGTGCCAATCCACAAAATAGTGCTATTGCGCACTATCCATCACACCATTTCTCGAAATGGCATCCCTATTATTTTCATGCTAATCCATCCAATGGCACCGATTTACCCAATAGCACCAATCTAGTCAATAGCGCTAATACACATGATAGCACTAAAATGCATCATAACGCTACTTCCCAGGATGGCGCTATTCCAAAGAATAGCGCCACTTTAACCCTAATTTGGCATTAAAAATGCTAGAACCCTATTTTTTCCTTGTATGGTGCTAATCTAGATGATTGCGCTAAAACACCTACCTAATGGCAACAAACCGCCCTAACCCGACCCCGGTGGATAGCGCCAATCTAGATGATGGCACTAATCCGCCTTGCTGTTGGCGCTACGTGCTCCAACCCCAAATCCCAAAACCTAAAAAAGTGCATGTAAAACAAGAAAATTACAAAGTCAGGGTTAGGCCCTACCGGGGGTCCAGCGCCTGGTGCCCAGCCAAACTCTCAGAACCGCTCAGAGATGTGTCGAAGTTGCGGGAACTGTGGGTTGCGGTCAGCCATCTCTCCTTCGTCCTTTCTTCTCCAAAGTCAAAAGTGTGCAAATGTGGCACTCTAAGGGCCCACTTTGTCTAATATAGTGGGCCATGTCATACCTCCCCCCTCCTTTTCCCTCTAGGGTGCAGATCTACGTCTGTTTTCTCTATTTTTCTTCTTGTCATCATCTTTTCCCGTCACCTATCCAACTTTCACTCCTATTGCATCCTTTTCGAGAACTCACTCAGAAAAATTTTATTTTCCCGCCGACCTCTCGAGGGGGCATGCCTTATCCATCTCATACCTTCCCGGCAGCTGGGGCATATTTTTCTTTGACCTGACGCCACTTCCCTCCTAGGTCCTGACACCACATCAAAGAGGGGCAAATGTAGACACCTAAAAATGTCTCCTACCATCAAACTGACTCCTGATATCCCTAATCATGTCAATTTCCCTCCAAACTAATTAATTAAATTTTATTTAATTAATTATCCTTCATTTTCCTATTTTTCCATCATTTTATCCCCAAAATTGAATTAATTTCATTAATTCAATAGTCCCAACCTTAGCCAATTGATTTAATAAATATGCAATATTTATTAAATCAATTTCCCTTTTTCTCTAAATCTAATTAATTAGTTAAAACCATGTTAATTAATTAATTCAGCCTATAATTAACCTATCCCTACCCTAGACAATTAAATAGCTATTATTTAATTGCCTACCCTAGCCTACCTCATCCTAGCCCTAGGATTAATTAAATAAAACCTCTGTTTAATTAATCCTAACCCCTTCATTTGGGTGGTCAAACCTTGTTTAACACCCTTCCCCACATCCTCCAAATAAAAAATTGAATTAAATCCACATAAGTCAATTTTTTATTTAAAAACATCCCACATCACATTTATTTCTCCTTACAACCCCATACTCATTTATTTCCTCTCTTCCCCAAATGAATTTTTAATTCATTTACATTCCCCCATATGAATCTTTTATTCCAAAATAATCCTTCACCCACATACTCATTAAATAACCCCTTTTCCCAAAATGAATAAAAGAATCACTTTTATTCTTAGCCCTCCATTCATTTAAGATTGAATCTATGCCCTCCACATCACTTTTATCCTCCACCCTTGGTCTTCCAAATCAATCTCCACCTTTGGATCAAAATCCCTTCCAAAAATCTATAAATAGAACCTCTCTCCATCCATTTTCATCATCCAAGTTTATGTAAAGTTACCATGCCAAAATAACTCTTGAGTTAGAATAGTGAGTTGCAACATTTAGTAGCATTTCACATTTAAATCCATTTGTCTAGGGTAATCTTTGACAAGGAACTTGTTTTGGGTGTAAAGGCTCCTTCCTCCCTTGATGGGATTGGATTTGCTTGTAAGGTATAACTTGGTGTTTATTGCATTTTGTTTAGTATTTTCACCTTATTTTCATTTCTAGTCTACACTATCATTCCTTCATTCAATGCAATGTTTATCCTTTTATGTATTTCAATTTGTAAATGAATAATCATTGTAGTGAATGAAATACTTATCTCTCCTGTGAATGTTCTGCAATGCAATGAATGATCTGAAAATAATTTTCTTTTCTTGAACAACACAATTCAACTGTAATATCACTGAAACACATACAACTATGAAAATAACTTATAACAGAAGAATATTAACCTTCACTCTAAAAAATGAATTTATTGCACTAGCTCTCCTAATTTTGAGTTGTGGTGAAAAAATGGTAACATTTCTGGTGACTTCTGCTATATGCTTGCCTGCTAAGCATTAGATCAGTTGCCTTGAATATCCATTGGGCATTGAGTCATACTCTGCTCTTCTTAAACTTAGAAAGCACTGAAATTTAGCTCTCCAACAATTCAAATAGCAGTAGAAAACTGAAAACAAACTAAATTGAAAGCAAACTAACAGGCCCTGATGGCCAACAGAAACATGTACTAACACTTAGGGAAACAAAACTGACTAAAAACAAATGTGCACTAAGCACTTATTGACTGAAAAAACTAACCTAACCCTACTCTAACTAGCCAAGGAAGCTGGTCAAACTAAACCATTCACCGATTGGGTGAAATAACTACCCTTCTTAAACAATCGAGGATGCTTCTCATTCTTACAAACTGGCAATAAGGAACAAAACACAAGAACACACCCTATAAACTACCGTACCATAATGTATAGAATACAATCAAAGGTTTGGAACTCTTGATTCTATTTGGGTATACCCTTGATTGTCCATGAATGAGCAAATTGAATCCGTTGTTCCTCGACTGCAATCTCATCCTTGGGGGCACTGAAAATATTCTTAAATATGTTGGTTGCTTCATTTGCCAAGTCTCTAATGGGGCAGCCTCTCGTAGGTCTAGGACTGAAAACAATAGCATTATTTGTACCTTGCATGATAGCCTGCCATGTGTCTTCCTCCTCTTCAGTTAATGGGTCATCCTCCTCCGTCAAGGTTGCTAATAGCTCATCAAAGCTATCATCTCTTAATAGGCTCTTAGCTAGAGTTGGATTAGGATCAGAGTACATATCATTAGCCAAGGAAGAACATTCTAAAATAGCAGTCTCTTTGCCAATGAATGAAGGTAAGTGGTCAAAAAACAAACTAACCTCCTTCAACATACCATCAATTTGCATAGCATTAGTTTCAAGATCCTTTGTGTCATGGTTGTCCTCACCGGATTCTTCCAGAATCTACACCTTGCTTAACTGATCCTCCTCATACTATTTATCATCATCATTTCCCACTGGCTTGGGCTTTTGATTGTTACAAGAAAACATCAGGATGGCAATCTCCCTACAAGCTGAACAGTCAGGATCCTGACAATCAATCATGAAGTTATCTTGAACAGTTTGATCATTTTCAATAGATTGACTTGATTGCTCATCAAGGCAAGCTACCTTAGTCTCATTCGTGTCATCTTCTTCATTACAGTACAATGGGAGCTCAAAGAACAAACTGAATGTCTCATCATTAAAAAGGATCTGATTGATTCAACCTTGTGTTTAGCCTGGTATTCAGGGTCTTCATGCAAAACAAGCATGCTAGATTTGGAGACAAAACTACTCTTTTGTTCTTCAAACTGAACTAAGGTCTCAATCTCATTATTACCTTTATGGAACAACAACTCATGACTTTCTGCACTTTCTCCTAGCTATCCCAAATTAGTTGATAAGTGGGATTCCTAAATGTTGTCTTCATCATTATCAACATAATCAGGAAGCTGATCGAACAAGAAAACTGAATCATCTCCCTCTTCCAGTTTATTCTCCATTTTCTGAGCAATGTGTTTTTGCAATTGAAGACTTTTGCCCTCCAATCTTTACATCTTGCTTTGATTCATCTTATAGAAAACATTAATTTTTTTTTCAAATGATTCAAAATGCAAAAGGTTCAGGATCAAGTTTGAATCAACTTCCTTCACACATCCATTATGCTCATAATTAGTTGGGGCTATAGGACAAACAACAACAACTTCTTGTTCTCTATTTGATTTCTTAGCTGCTGGCCTGACATTCATGATTTCAATTTGTTTAGATTCTTGATATGGCCAAAATTGAGAACTAATGGATTGGTCTTGAATGCAGATAGGCTCCTGAACAAAATCAAAACTTTTGAAACTCGGGATTATGATTTCCTATGGAGTTTGTTTTCATTCAAAACCCATCTCCTAGTCTTGGGGATAATTTTCATCATAGAATTTAGTGCCTTGTCAATTCATGAAAACCACCTCAGGGTTATAATCTCTTCTTGGGCCCAATGGATTTGTTTGGAAAGGTGGCCTATTCTACTGATTGGGTAGGTATGGGGCTTGGTATGGCTTATGTTCTTGACCAATTTGCCTCTTGAAATTAACAAACTCATTTGCCATGGTTTTAATTGTGTGTTGAAGCTCCTAGAATTCTTGAGTTTGGACTAGAACAATAGTCTCTTGAGTAGCAGCCTAGTGTCCTATGGATGGAATAGCTGGGACAATAGCAAAAAGGGGAACTGCCATGGGCATAGGTGGCTAGATTTGTAGAAAAATGGGTAAGGGAGGCCTTGGGCTATTTTCCCTACTAGAATAAGGTAGTTTTCTTCTCTAACAACAATCTCAAAATCATTGGGAAGGGTAGGTCCACGCAGAGCCTGAATCATAATAGATAATTCATTATCTAAAGCTCTAAGATGGAATAAAAAGGCATGCTATGGTGTAGGCCTTACCGTCATAGGGATTCTATCCTAAGTCTTTCGAAAGAGGTAATTGAAATTGAACATATGTTCATGCGGATGCCTCTTGATGGTAGTCAACTGCTACAATAGAGACAAAAGATTAGATTTGTCCTCAAAATGTTTGTGCAATCCATCTCCCAGATCATCCCATGATGTGATTGAGCCTACTGTCAGTCATCGAAACCATTGCAAAGCTTTCCCTTTCAGCGATGCAGCCAAGAGTCTGATTGCTACATTATCTTAGGTAACTTTATGTACCAAACATAGAGTTCCCACATCCTGAATGTGCTCACCAACTGGAATATTGTCATGCTGAACAAGTTGTAATGGGTTGGCCCCATTAAATGCAACAAAAGGATACGGTTTAGACATTTACTTAGAGTCACTAGGGTGTTTTATAATTTTACCTACAAAGGCTATTGATACCAAAGAAAACACCTGATCCTTAGGTATGTGACTTCCTTTAGTGCTATTCACTAGGTTTTCTTGAAAATTAGAGATTTGAGTCGCCAAGTATGTTGTTTTACCTCTGAGAGGCTAATACCTTTCTGTGCATACCAAACAACAAAGAAAACAATGTGCTTTCGTCCCACCACGCATGCCAAAAACTGTTGTCAATCAAGATTACGCCACTAGTCAAGTCAAGCTTGACTATCCTGTTGAAACATGGAAACCCTGCTAGATTGTGGGTGATATATGTCGAGAGGGAATCTCTAGAGTGAGCTGGTTCTCTTTATGATTTTTTCCTAATCTAATGACTTATCTAGGAAAAGGGATGAGAGAGGTAAATTGAAATAAATAACTGAAATGCAATCTAAGGTGATGCACCGATACTAAAATCCTATCAGATCTTACTCACAATCAGACCTCTTCAAAACACCTTATTTCTACCCAATTCATAATTATTTTACATGAAGGTTTGATCAAACACGACATGCATGAATTAGGCAAATTAATTGCATAACCTATCACAAAAATAAGACAAAAATAGAGGATAAATGTTTATCACAGTGTAATATTAAATTAGTTTTGCAAAAAGAGAGCCAAAAGGTGAAGGAAAATAGCTACTCTATAATTGAAGGAATAATGAGTACATAGACTAAATACAACACTCTTAGTGTGAGAGGAAGACTCTAATATTCCTGCACTCTGATTTCTACTCTATGCTATAAAAACTCTAATTGGAACTACTAAAAAAGAAGTGTATCTCTGACATATATCCTCTAAAAATCATCCCTCTGAAAGCTAGAAAAAAGCTCCCAATAATAGATCCCCGAGCACATTTTCGAGCTCCTTAGAAAAGTGAAAAATAAAACTGCCAAATCACCTCCAAACTGAAGAATAAATCTACCAAAATCATCCCCAAAGGGGTCCCACCAAGATCTACTTTAAATCATGCTTTTATCTTCTCAGAAAAACTTCTATTTTGTCCTCATCTGTTCAATTTCACCCAAAGAAAACAAACTAAAAGAAGAAAGATCTACATTATTTTTTATTTTGCTTTAACTGCATTAAAATAGCATTCATTTTAAAGTAATTTATAAACTATTGCTTTAAAATAAAACTTTACAAGGTTTGCAGTTATTTCATATCTGGTGCAGGAGCACCAAGGGGCTTGGAGTGATCCCATATGTAGATAACACATTTTGGTGTGATGACCTTAGTGGTCATAAAGTATGTTGGTCATAAAGTATTTCTTTGATTTTCTTTTGGTTCAAGTGTATCGGGTTGACCAAATTGAAGTGAAACCATAGACTATTGCATTGGAGTGAGAGAGCTCATCGGTGAAGCCTTTTGAAGTTATACCAATAGTCGGTGTCCCACTGATAAAATAGTATATTGGAGGAGGACAAAGGAGGTCTCGCCAATGAAGACAATGTTTATCGGCGTGAGATGCATATCAGGAGACAAAGAGAATGTCTAACTGATGTAAGAAGTCTTACTGACGGCTAGTTGATGGAAGCACATCGGTGTGAGATATGATATCAATGAGTGAAGAGAAAGGTTTCGCCAATATGGAAGGTCACACCGACAAGTGTGAAGGGAAGAGTCTCCATCGGGGAGAAGATAGATATCGGTGAGTGAAGCGAAAGCTATGCCGATGTTCAAGGTCTGGCCGATGATAGTTGTATCAGCGTATCAGAGAGAGATGTAGTATCGACGAATGAGGAGGAGGTGCTACCGACGGTCCAAGTCATGCTGATGGATCAATGTTCATCAGGGTAAGTTGTGTATATCAGAGAACATAGGGAAAGTCATGCTGACTGTATAAGTCTGAACAATGGGTTATATCCATCAGGAAGAGTTCACATATCAGCGAAAGAAGTTATGAAGTGGCCAATAGTTGATGTCTCACCGATAGGCGAAGACCAAAACCACAAGCTATTGTATCGGGGTGACAGTTAGCAGAAGAAAACCACAGTAAGTAGACTGTCGGTTATTAGTAAAAGAGCTCTAGCAATGCCAATGTGTTAGGCCGATGGAACGGCCAGGAGCAACACTAATGCAGGAAACCCTAACCATCCGATAGCAGACATGACAAATGGTATAAGAACTGTTCTTGGCTTTGTAAATGAGTTAGAATGTTGGACAAAGATTGAAGAACATACATTGAATGTAATAGAGAAACTTCTGATAATAGAAACATTGACAGTTTGAATCCATTTGTATATTGTCTGTAGAGAACTTGTATAATCTGGTTTGTAGTAGGGTAGACAGTTTAATTTCTATTCTTTTGTTTCTGCTTGTACAAGATGTCTCTGTCTTGATGCCCCTACATTTTCCTTGTATAGTCATGGAGGGCCATCAAGCAGAGACCTTGTTTCTTTTGTTTCTGTTTGTGTTAGTGATTGGATTGTCAATGAGAGGCCATGTGAACTTGTCCTAGGTGAGTTGTGCTATAGCCCGGCTAGGTATGCAAGTTACAGTCTAAGAAGACAGGGGTGAAAAATAGAGTACAAAGAGTTGAGCACCAAGCAATCAGAACCCTGGACCCAGAGAGGAGGGTTGATAACAGGCTCAAGAAGGCTATAAGCCTTGAAGATTGGGAATCTTGGAAGCAGTGAGGACAAAGAAGAATACCTCACACCAAGAAAGCATTGTCTGTACTGAAAATAACAGGCAAATAGGTCTTTCACCTCTGTAATAGATTGTGTAGGTTGGATTAGGCATTTTGGGTAGAAAATGTCTTTAAGCACTTGAACTGGTAGGGAGACTTGGGTATGATTTAGGTCTTGAAGTGTTGGTTCAAGATAGGTTTTCTAAGCCCATAGGCCTCCCCATCAATATCCCTATTTGATTTGATTTCTTTTCAAAATTAATAATACATGGCTTATAATTTTGCCAAGTATTTACATTTCATAACATGTGATTTTTCTACAAAAATATCAAGGGCACAATATAGTTTTTTGCAAAAAATGAAAGGCCTGCCCTATATTTGTTCCTGCAAAAGTCCTTAAGGGATATGTTGTTGACCTATTTTCAATAGTGGCCAAGGGACCTAAAGGGGTTAGAGGTAAATAGCTTAGGCTCCTATGAATAACTTTGGCAAACTAATAAAATAAAAGCCTAAGTGAGCTCTATTTCCATCTTGTAAGGTATGAGGCATTTCTCCATTTGTTTGACCTTATCTTGATGTAGAAAGAGGGTTGAGGAGATCCTAAGGCACACTACCTAGATAGATAACTTACCTTAATACTTGCAGGTATTAGTAAGGGGACTCAAATGAATGAAATGTGATAAAATTACAACTTCAAATTAGGGCTTCAATGAGAAAACCCTAACTCACAAAAGGTCCCAGCCCTAATTTCTCGGGCCATTTCACATTTGTAAGTTTGAGAGATAATATTCTGCCTTTCTCTACTGCCACCATGAATGGGGTTTGAAGCTTGCCCCCCTCCATTTCCACTATTTATGAGCACGTCTCCTTGGAATTTCTTGTAGGAAAATGAAGGTAAGACACTCTGTCTATCATAGATTGAATCTTTTTTTAGTTATCACAGTTTTCTAACCCTCTGGCCATGGCTTTCAAATAAGTTTCTAATAGATTTTGCTTTCTATATGTTCCCTTGTTGCAGTCTCTTGTGCTTGGGCTACCATTGATGATAAGAATGATCTTTGGACTCATCTCTATGAATGAATCTGTATCTCCTCCTTTGTAGTGAGGTAATGTTGACATCCTTAGCATACTTTATGTTTTAGCTAAAGTTTCATAGAACTCATTGTATACTAATGGCCATGGGTTATTGAAGAATCTTCTTATATATCTTTGTGTCTTCTGATTGTATATCTTCCTCCATGTATGAGGACACCATGATATTTTCCTTAGAATTGAATATGTTGATAAAACTACAAACAATGACCTTCCCCTGTTTGCATTTCATATTAGAAGAAAAACAATATCATAACTACTTTCCACCCACATCATTTGACTTTGAGGCCTCCTTCATTGTTGTTTACCAAGCTCGCAGCCTGTAGCTTTGCATTTCTTATCATTTATTGAGTGTTTCCTTGCTCATATAGCTCGAGACCTTCCTCATTACTATGTATCTTGAGTCTTTGTGAACATGTGGAACTTGAGAAAGAAAAAGGAGCTTTTAGTTGTGGCCTTTACTATGTATTTTGTTCTCTTTCAAATACAAATATTTCTGAAATCTCCCTTTCAAAATTTGGTTTAAAATTTGCAAAAAAGATAATGTCTTGAGTATGAAGTTTTTTCAAACACACTACGATGGGCTCAAAACCCCATTTCTATGTACCCTGCATTTGTATCTTTTTGATAAAACTGGGTATGGGTCTTTTCTTTTACTAGGCCATCCTATGAAATCCTCCCTAAGACCCTTCAAAGGCAAAACTCAAATACTTTTCTGTATGTGATTTGAAGCATCATCAAAAACATTTCGAGGGTTTTGAAAGATCTTGTTGCTCTGCATACAAAATGTTAGGATACAAGTCTTTGTTGTTCCAAAAGTATACTATGAAGCAAGCACTATGAAATGTGTTATTCCTTCTGTAGCATTAAAAAATAGATGTTCTTGTATTACCTTGAATGAGCTGAGTACTCATTGATGACTTCTATTTCATCTGAACTGGCACTCATAAATGTATACCAAGCTCATTAGCTTTTTCATTCCTTGATTGTACTCCCTTAGATTACTTGATTTGATTGAGCATTATGAATGTATCTACAATCCATTCTTTTGTATTGGCGAAGAGTATATTATTGTTTTAGTCCATATACCTATGGTTGTTGCATGCCACACCTGATGATGGTTCTTGGGTTGTCCTTATCATTACTAACATGTTGCTCTAGTTAATTTTGTAGATGGATACTGATGTTGAGATTCATTCCTATCACCATTTTAATGAAGTACATTTTGATGCTTCTAGTACTTTTTTTGATCTCTGAACATACCTAACATTTGGTATTCAACCTAGAACACATGATGTACAATTTATAATCTATCTCCCTTGCACTACACCAAATGCACTTACAATCTATGTACAATCTACAACTTATCATTTTATCTGTCTTATGAGATGATCATGAATATCTAGTAGCTATGCTAATTGTACTCATTGGTTTGCTCATCCATATATGATAAGGATGTTTGAGACACTTATACATTTGATTAATGACCTAATACTCCAAAATAGTAAGAAGGAAAAATACTTGGCTCAGTGTGTACTACTGTCCCATATATGCATCCATAATGTTCAAAGATATGCACTTACCTCCTATATGTACTGTATCTATACTCTTTCTCAGATGCATTATTTAGGTACTTGTAATGACATGTATCTAAGGAAAACATTTATGAGCCACTCTTGGTAGCTATCTTCATAGCAGAATATTGTATGACTATCCAATTGCTCCTCTGAAGAAGATTTGAATGGATAATGTCCCTTGATTATTGCAACCTATGATGCTTTGATTGCTCTATATTGATTATGGCTACAGCTATATATGAACATGGAGATTGCGAAGTGTATTCTGATATTCATAAAGTTATACCTTGGTGAACTGCATTTGATGAATGTGGTACTTAGCATTTCATCTACATACACTTGATGTTTCTTAACTGTCTCTTTATGCATATGATAGTACCTTTTGCATCTATTATATTGGTACTAGATATGTAATTTACTTGATCAGCAAAAGAATATAATGATGTCATCTTTATGACTGCAATTTGCAAAGATGCTCAACCTATTTTGCTATTGCAAGATGAAAGTTTGTAATTGATACTCAGCTATATAATACCTCTTGACAGCAGTGTGAAGATTTACCAAGGAGCCTAATAATACACTTGGTTCTGACATGAATAACATATAGACATCATTTGCAACTTCTCTTGTCACCCTTGAGACATGAATATCAAACTCTCTCTTCATAAGTAAAGCTTAATGAATGGTATCTTCATTTGATGAATGTGATACATTTAACTTCATCATAGATATCTAGTTGGATGCTCTTCAACTGCAATATGGCATATATCTTATGAATTTTGCTATCTTGGACTGATGGTTTGAATGATCACTATGGCATCTTGTATTAGCTGTATAACTGTATATACTTAATTTGGTGAATGATGGTATACACTACTTGAGCTTTGTAAATGCCTTGAATGATTATCTTGAAATCATGACATGGCATGTGTCTTGTTGTCTGGTCATTGTATATGTTTTGTTGTTCTCAGACACTCTCTTATAGTGGTATCATGCAATCCTACTATCATGGCATCAGTCATGCCTTTTTGCATACTTCATCATACTCATGGCTTTTATCTAGTTCCACACCTTTTGAGATTAAGGGGAAGTAGCATGCTAGGCTCAACCCTTGTGGGAGTCCACTTGACACCACATGTTGACATGTCTTCAATCAGCTACATGACTTATCCTATACTTGCATATGAAATAAATAGATTAGAATAAAACAATGAAGTTCAATAGTTGTTTCTTTCTTAGTTCCTCTTGCATGTGGATGATGTTCATTGATCAGTGCATTATAGGTAAAGTGTGTTGATAACTAAGAGGGGGGTGAATCAGTTATCCTAATTATTTCTACTTTCTGAACTTTCTTTATAATCAATGCAACATTAATTTAAATAAGCAAACATAACCATGAAATGGAAATACACATGACACAATATTTTTGACGTGGAAACCCTGTTAAGGGAAAAAAACCATGGGGTGATTAACCCAAGATTGTATTCTTTGTTAGAAGAATGGAAATACAAAATGGCACTTGCCAATTAGGGCTCACTACCCGAGCACACTGCTCACAAGAGGCACACTGCCTACAAGAGACACACTATCTACAATTTATAAAGAGTGTACTACAATACTTGAACTGATAAGGAGCATCAACATATGCTAGAGTTTAGTTCTAGTTAGGCTCTGTACACTGATCTACTGCACTTCATCTTTCCTCTTCTTTTGTGCTGCTCTCCTTTCACATACTGGACCTTCCTTTCTGCTTTTATTCAGCTCTACTTCTTTTCTTCACACATCACCACAAATCACGACACTCTCACAACTAAATCCATCTTGTATATATATGCACATAAGTGATTTCATCACCTTTCTAGTCGGCACCCGGAATAGTCAATATTTTCCACAAACTCTGATTTGTCAGCTGAATCCTTGCTTACCAAGTAATGCAGATCAAGGATATACTTGTGGAAGCCATTAATCATGTTAGCTAGTCATAACGTATGCCTTAAGAATCTTTACCATCATCAGTAACACATCTGGAATAACGTCTGATGTTCTGCCAGTTAGTTCTTCCTGTGTCCACACTGCCAATTAGGAACCTGATACTCAAGTATTCATATCTTTTTCTTCATCTATCACCGGAGGCTAAATCCTTGGAATATATCAGTAAAGGTAGTCCTCTTGACTTCCCCAAATTTGCACTTCACCAAGTTACTTCCTCTGAGAGATCCAGACCTGACTGTCGGACCTCGTTACATGCTCTGTTCTTGCTTACTGGACCACAACATTCTTCACTCTGACTTCCGGTATAGACACACCATGTCCTGCTGATGTGTGGGATGAACTTTGTTGCCATCAATCACAACAATCATGAATCCATATAGTGTCTCTTGCCAACAATCTCCCCCTTTGGCATTGATGGCAACACTTAGTGAAAAAAGACTAAGTGTTTACACTATGCTCCCCCTTGGCTGATGCTCTATTTCTATATACATTTTTTAGAGCTCCCCCTTAGTTGGATTCCTCATTTTTCACTGCTCTTCACTCCCCCTTTGACATCAATGGCAAAGGGTGGGAACCGTACACCAAAATTTTCAAAAATTTAAATATACTTAGCCGTATATAACAAACTCACATAAACTGAAGAATGTCTGCAAAAGTTGTCTTCAATTAGACAAATTTTGTTGCCCAACTTTGCTTCATTCTATCCAAAATTGATATATGACCGCTTAACAGGAATGCAAACACATCTACCCTTTTTAGATCTATCGGATCACTAGTCTGGGCTGTGATCTAGGCTTCTTTTATGGCCTCATGCATGGCCTCTAACTTAGGGGTAATTATCCCTCTGAGTGCATCCAACCTGCTTATTCTATTTTTCTTTTCATTCTCCAACTTCTTGATTTCATTCAAGACTGCAATAGTCTGACATTCTTGATTTATTATGGATGTGGTAAGTGGATCAAAATTTTAAGAAAGTTTTGTTAGTTTGTCCTCCTGTTCTTTCACTTTCTTCTCAATCTCCACTGTTGCTTTAGACCAGGATATACAAAATTTGTATACATCTCCTCCATCCTTGAGAGCATTTTCCAAGCTGTTTATCCCAATACCCATTACTCTCCTGTCATTTGCTATTGGCCCTTGTAACTCAGAGAATCTCTTATCCAAAAACTCTTTCTTGACCTTCTCCTCAGCTGATTTCTCTAGAGAATTGAAATGTGTACTAATACTATTGATTAGAGATTTGAGATTACCAGAGGAAGAGGCTGTGGGATTCTTTTGAAAAGATGGCATGATCTTTTCCAACACTCTGGATGCTACCTCTATAAGCTCACAGTCTTCCATGTGAGATTTCAGTAGTTTCTCTTTGGCCTTCGTATTTGCAAATGAAGCTATCTTCATTGTTTGTACCGGAGATAGAGAGTCAAAATCTAATGGCCCTTTTAGTAATTCCGGTTCATCCATCTCATTAGTTTCTTTTATCAAGAAGTCCTTGACAAATTTTACAGTGTCTCTTACCGGAGACAGATTCTTCTTCTCTTCTGCAGTGTCACTTATGTTCTTTTCAACTTGACTTCCTTCTTTACTTTTCACCTTTTTTTCTTTCTCCTTTATTATTTCTTCTTCTTTAGATCTGGGGTCAACAGGGGAATCTGGAGGAGAAATGTTAGTCTGTTCATGGGCCACCTCTTCCAGAGCATAGGATTCCAAGTCCTTAGCTGTTTCTGCACCAATATTCATTACCTCTTCTATCATTACATCAGTAGATTCCTCTCCAACACTTGTGGCTGAGGGATCAGCACCCAAGTCCTCTATGACAGGAAGATTGAATCTTTTGAAGACATTTCGGAGCATCTCTTCTATTTCCTTGGCTACCTTGTCAGTCTCACCAAGCATGAGCTGATTCATTCTGGCTTTGCTCTGGAATTCATCCTTACAATCTTTGAAGATCATATTAATCTTCTTTGGGGTGATTGAAGGATATAGCTGAATAGCTATCTACTCTCAAATCTCCATATCCTTCTCTTTGGCATTATTCTTCCTCAATTCAAGTTCCTTCTCAAGGATTTTAGGAATTAAAGATACAATCTCAATGAAAGCCTTGTTGTAAATGTTGAGATACCTAACTGTGGCATCCTGCAGACTCTTCTTATTAGCTTCACTGTATTTATCATAAAATTCTGTTAATGGCTTCAGATTTCCATCCACAGTGATTGTATTAACTATATCATCTAAGGACAGGGTGGCTCTCTCAACAAACTCTTTTGCTTCTGCCTCCTTGGTTTCACTAGATATCTTCTTCTTTTTCCTTATTTTCTTCACTTCCTTGTCTGATTCAGTTTCTTCATCATCCTTTTGACTGACATAAGACCTTGTGGCCTTTGTTTTAGTTCTTTTCTCTCCTCTGCCAGATGATTTTGCTTCTAGTTTTGATGTCCTTGAGCTTTTAGCAGTGACAGGTGTAGATCTCTTTGATGATCTTGTCTGGGTGGAAGATTCTACTAGAGCACTTTCCTTGCTTTCCTTTTCTACCTCTTTCTTCTCTTCCTCAGCCCTTTCCATCTTTTCCCTGTTGGCATCAAGTGCCTCCTTTGAGATGCCTAAGCCTTTGGCAATTTCTTGAACTTCTTTTCTCACTTTCCTTTCTATTTCTAGTTGTCTGAGTTCCACATGAACTTTTACACTTAGCTCTTCAAAGGTTCCAAACCTTTCTGCCTTTGGATCCTTTGGCTGACTTAGCATGTGTTGAACATGCAGCTCCATAATTTGTTCATCAACTTCATACCCCATAGGCATGATCCATACATTTCTTGCTTCTACTACCTCCATTAGGCACTGAACAGTCTCTACCATAAAGCATACTGTGTCTTTGTATTTCTCAACAAGAGACTGGGGAATTCTCTCTCTTGCTTGCATCATGTTTTGAAAATTCTTGAAATATCCCCAGAGAGCTATATTCTATGCCTTGGCATCACCAATCCCATGTATATAATCTCTGACCTGAATGGCTACTGGCCTATTATTCTACCATACCTAGCTACTGGATCCGGGAAGCTCATTCATGTAATACAAGAAAAGACAGAGTTTCAAGCCACCATATTTGAAGGAGTTCTTCTTATCCTTCTTTAACTTCTGTAGATTCTCCAATAGTTGGTTCAGAAGGAGCTCACAAAGATCATAGTCTACATTCTTCCTCAACATTTCATAAGCAGTGTATATAGCAGTTCCAGAAACAGAATTCTCCCTACTAGAGTGATATATCTTGTATCCAATTATCATTGATGCAAATTTGATATCTGAATCTATGATATCCTCAATAGTCATAGCTCTTTTATCAAACTTTGATCCAGTAGCCTCACTGATGATTTGGTTCTTGATAGATTTGAGTGTAGGCATTTCACCGATTGAGTGTAATCTGGTTACAGCCCTAATGGCATCCTTAGTGATCTTAAATGGCCTGTTCAACCACATGAAGTTGTCATGTATGCTGCTCAGGATATACCAGACCCATTCATCTTCCAGAAAATAGGGCAAATGGATGCACTATGCAAAATGCTTATCCCAGATGGCTTTATACTAAGGTTTGATCTCAAAAGAATCATCTATTAATTGCTTGTGATAGATATCCATTAATTTGGACTCTCCAAATTCTTCAATGTTTGTGTGAATGTAAACCCTAATATCTTTTGTATGCAGGACACCATGCGGAACACTGGAAAAGGCTCCTAGGGGATTTACTTCCAAGGATTTGTATGGATGTTTCTTGAATTTGGGGCGAGGCCTATCAGAGATCTTCACAATATTTGGAGTACCCATCATTCAAGGATTTACAGAGAGATATTTGATAAAGGAGAATACCTTTTGCACCTTTCAGTTTGACAGAGTTAGCTGGATCGATTTCTGAATGAATTGACTTCTGCAAATTATCTTGGATGAGCTTGAGGAATTTTGTTGTAGAGCCTCTCTTTTCGTTTCTTCTTGAATGCAAAATGAGCAAATGCTTAGTGAGAAAACCCTTGTATTGCTCTGTAAACCCTAATGTTAAGTTGCAATAAATGCTTGACCTAAGTCATTCCAGTTTGCCTTATTCGGATGACTTGAAGAACCAGATCAATCTTGATCGTAAACATCTTGCGGATCATCCAAATCTTAACCATAGTCTACTTAGATGTTTCTCTTATGAGCCTTTTAATCCGCAACTCTCCCTGTGCCAGTTCCGGCACCAATTGACTGGCTAGGGGAATAAGGTTTTCTTTGTGTCTCCCCCTGATCTAGAGCTCATTTTTTAATTTCTGGAAGGAATATCAGCACCAGAGTCTGGTGCGGATCCATCCTCTACATTCTCTATACTTTTCTTCACCCAAATCTTGTTCTTCTCACTTTGAACTTCATCCACATTCACTTTTTGTTTTCCCTTATCTTGATTCTAATTATGATATACCAAACCTCTTTTGTCCTGATTCTTGCTTTTACAGAATTTTGCAATATGACCAGATCTATTGCAAATTTGGCAAACAATACTTCTTTGCATATTTGATTGATATCCTCTTGATCTTCATTGATTAGCCATATGACCTATTCTATTGCATGCAAAGCATCTACCATTGAATGAATTGTTTATTTGCATATTTCTGCATTCATGAGATTTGTGACCATACCTTTTACAATTGAAACACTGTCTGAAGAAGGATGTATTAGTCTGATTCATTCTCTTTCTGCACTGATTAGCTTTATGACCAAAGTTATTGCAGTTGTGGCAGTATCCATTGAAGGATGGATATCTTTGAGCATTAGGCTGCCTTACCGGAGGTCTTCTAGACCTGTTCCTTGGATTTTCTAATCCAAAATTCTTCTAACTGGATCCGAAGCTTTCTCCTTTCTCATATCCCAAACCACACTTGTCATCTACCCTCTTTTGACTTTCAAGAAGAACTTCAAGTTTAGTAGAACTTATCTTGAATTTCTCTTTATATTCATTTGCTGTTTGAAGATCCCTTTTGAGAGAGACAATTTGATCCTCAAGTTTTTCTTCATTATCTTTAGCATCTTCAAGATTAGATTCAAGATGTCTGATAATTCTATCCATCTTGTGGCAATCTTCTGATTTCTCCTTGAGAGATTATCTTAGATTATCTTCAGTTTTTCTTTTCTCTTCAACCTCTTGGGTAAACTTCATAACTCCTGATTCCATTTCATGTCTTACCATAATGATTTATTTTGATAACTTTTCACATAACTTGGTTTTCTCCTTCAGATCTTCACTTGTATCATTGGCTTCACCTTGACTTGCCAATTGTTCAAGTAGCTCCTTTCTCTTTTTCATAGAGAGACTTAATTTGTCTTTTAGTTCTCTCATGAAATCATCAGCCTGTTTGAGTCTTTCCTTTAATTCATTGACTTCAGAGTTTGACTGCTCAAGATCATCAAGGGCAGTCTTGAGTTGCTCCCTTAAACCATATACATCCATTTGAATTCCTAGATCTTCCTCAAGCTGTTAGACTCTGTTAGGAGGAACTTGGCTCTGATACCAACTGTTAGTTGCCATTGCACCAAAAGATCAACCTATTAATGCCTGATACAACCACTTGACTTAACAAGCACGGGAGGTGGTTAAGCCCTTGTCACAAACCACCATAGCGCAGGGCTAAACAAGAAGACCAAGGGTCACACCTTGTAACAAAGTGTTATGATAAGACATAGAGATCTCATAACTAGATCTCTAATAGGACCTTTCAACATTTTTTTAGGTTCTCATCGGAGAACAAGAGCAGGAACAAGATGACAACCTTAGAGATCGAAGAGTGCAACAAGGCAATGATGGCTGTGACCTTCTCTCCCTATCTTTAGATGCATATATTTTTCTTATATCTACATATGTTCAACTATTACCCAGGGCTTGTGTGGGACATTTGATCTATCATTCCTTCATTCAATGCAATGTTTATCCTTTTATGTATTTCAATTTGTAAATGAATAATCATTGTGGTGAATGAAATACTTATCTCTCCTTTGAATGTTCTGCAATGCAATGAATGATCTAAAAATCTTTTTCTTTTCTTGAACAACACAACTGAACTGTAATGTCACTGAAACATAAACAACTATGCAAATAACTTATAATAGAAGAATGTTAACCTTCACTCTAAAAAATAAATTTATTGCACTAGCTCTGCCAATTTTGAGCTATGGTGAAAAATGGTAGTAGTGTCATTGTGCTTCTAGCTCAAGATATTTCTAGTTTGATCTCTATCTCCCTTTCTAGTTCTCATTTTTAGAACTTTTCAGGCACTATTCTCACTAATATGATAACATTTTTAGTGGCACGTTTTTTTAAAGTGTCTAAATTTTAAGAAGAAATCAGATCGAACATCAAAATTGCATTATTTGATGAAAAATCATTTTTTGTTCATTTTAATGTTTAGAGGTGGACATTATTTACCATTTGCTCTAACTCATAATAGTATGGCCTCTAATCTACCTAAGAGAGTTGTTGAACTCACTGATGTGGTATTCACATTAATTGATAAGATCAATGTCATTTTCATTTAGAGGCTTCCTACCATCAAAGGGGTACTACTCAATAGCCAAATGGGAGGTCAAGACCTATGATGGATCTTGAGATCCTAAAGTGCTATATAGTTGGGTTCTTGACATGGAGACTTAATTTGAGTACATCCAAGTCCCTGAACCTAATGTAATGTCAGAAAATGTCCCCTTGGGGGATTTTCCCTCATAAGGTTTAGCTCCCAGGTCTTTAGCATGCATTTAGGACATCTTAGTTCATATTTTGGCATCCCGATGGAATGAGACCTAGGTTTCATGGCAAAGTGGACCTAGGAGGACCCCTTGACCTTAACCCTGCCCAAAATAGGGGGGAGGACTTGGGTGCCCGCGCCCTAGTCCTACCCTATTTTGGGTCAGGCCTAAAATTTAACTGTCAGTTTATGACCGTTATTTGATCCTTTTGCTGACATGATAAGTTTTGATTTTTGAAATCTTGGTGGGAGTGCTTGTAGTTGCATATATAAGCATGTTTAGACATTCATTTGTAAACTAGATTTTAATTAGATGATCATTGTGAACTCTAGGCATTCTCAAGGTGATTCAAGGCTTTCATTATGTTGCAAGAGTAGACTTGTGTGTTTTGTGTGTTGATATTTGTAGATTTGAGCATCAATTTCCTCATGGAATGAAGATCATCTTCCTCCCATGAGAGCTTCACTATAAGGTGACATAATATTGTGTTTTCATCATTGATTCCTTTAGTTTTTTCCTCTACCTCACAAGGGCACACACTCTTCATCTGACAGCAGTGTTCAAAAACTTAAATGTCCTTCAAGGGTTGACTAAGGCAAGCCTCTAAACACCACAACGCCCAAAGCAAGTCTTATGATTGTAGGTTATAGGTGTCATATTTAGAAAAGTGGAGTTGTAGGAAGGATTGATAGGCATCAAGGATTCAAGATCTGAAGAAAAGTAGGACACAGGAGCACTTCCAAGACTTGTGCGCTCGGTCTAGTGTCCTTTGCATCTGAGTTTTGGGAAACAGAAGTTACAAGGCTTATCAGTGTTAGAAGGATGTCTAGATTTTGTGAAGAAACTGGTACCTTGGACTTGGGTGCTCACTTCAGTGTCCTTGATTGTTCTACTTTGGAACCCTCAAAATAGGTACTCTATGATTTGGTATTTTACTCCTATCTGCAAGAGCTTTTTTTGTTATTGATCAATTTGTTGCCATATTTGCATAATTAAGGTTTTAATGGTCAGTTGGGCATAAGAGAAGGAAAATTGATAATTAAATTCCCTAATCCAAGTTCCCTACATTTGCAAGTGACCTAAGGTATGATAGTTCTCGTCACTTGACCCTAGATCCTTGAATGTATAGTGGAGAGGCAGATTTGAACATCTAAAATCTAGAACATTAATAAATCCAACTTTCCCCTAAACATTTTGGTGAACTCATGTTTTTAGACTTAAATTGCAACTTGTTGAGTGTGTGTCTTCAAATTTGGATTGATTTCATTCATTCATATAGTCATTCATTTTATTGCATTGAGAAAAATTTTTTAAAAATGAAAAATTTAGAAAATACAAAAAAATTGCATTGTTTGGCTTACTAAATTGCATCAATTCTTTCTAAATTTTCATAATTCATGATTTTTTCATCAGATCTGATATAAAATATAGAAAAATCCAAAAATTCATAAATTTGCATTGCATTTTCATTATTAATTTGGTAGGTTTTTGTAGAAATTTTGACAATTTTCATATAACCTAGCAATTCCAAAATCTAGGGTTCGTAGGCAAAATCTTTTTTTTTTTCATATTTTTCTACTAATTTTAGAGGGTCATTCAAATTAACATTTAGCTTTAGTCATGAATTTTAGCATAAATTTGTATTTAGATTTAAAACATTTGCAATTTCGCATAGAAAATTTCAACAAAAAACTAGCAATTTTGATGCATTTTCATTAAATTTACATGGGCATTTTGCATGTTCAAGATTGAAAATCATTTTCATATCTAAGAGTATTTAATTTCCATCATAAATCATACTTCAAAACATTCACATAGCATTTTGTTCCAAGATCTCAAACCTAGGGCTTCAAAAATAATGATTTTCACTAAATTTAGCCTTATCAACTTTATAAACTTGCACCATAGGTGTGTTGTGAAAGGTATTTTGGAATTATTTTTTGTTATCAGGGTAATAATTTTCTTCCCCTCATAAAAAGCTTCACAAAACCCTTTTATGGGGTTCTTGTGAAAATTTTGCAAAAAACTACACATTTTGACTATTTTTGCCCTAGGGTTTAACCTAGTTTGCACTCTAAGTGTGTTGTGATCAATTCTATGGATTGAGGTGACTGATATCATTGATATTATTTGCTTCACCTCCTGATATTCATTACAAAACTTCTTTTTCTAGGTCTTGGAATTGAAAAACCGTGAAAATATCTTATTTTTTGCTATATTTTCACTAGGGTTTTACCTTAAGTGGCACTAAAAGCATGTTGTGTTGGGTATTTTTGAATCAATTGGCCATTATTATTGATATTATTTGCTTTCCATCATCATTTTTTTCACAACACCCTTTGTTATGCTCTTTTGCATTGAATTTTGGTGAAAAAAGTGCCTATTTGACATATTCTCACTATATTTTGACTTGGCATTTACTTAAAATCACATCAAGTGTGTGTTGACAAGGATACTTTTTCTATTTTGGACTGATATCAGACATATAACTTGTTTCCCTTGACTAAAATCCTTACAACTCCCTTTGGTTCATTCATTTGCATTAAAAAAAGTACAAAATTCCAAGCATTTTTTGTCGTCAATCATATCCTTCTCCTAGGATTTGTTCTCTTAGTTTGTGTGTTGTGTGTTGTATGATTTTATAAGATTTATGACACACTGTCCTAAAAACAATATCCCTTTGAGAAGAAGTAAAATATTATTGGGATCTAGTGCTCTTGAATAAGTTGGTACTTTGGACACCTTATTTACAAAGGGAGAAACTCAAATTGTGCAAGATATTATACATCCTCCAACCACAATGGAAGAACAAAATTTTCATGATGTTGATAATGCTATTGAGGCAACAAGATATGTATCTGATGAGCAAATAGAAAAATTGGATAAAGAGCTAGCTGAATTTCAATCATTTATGGAAAATGAGAGAATAGCTAAGGAAGTTGTCCCTACAATTCATAATATAAGAGAATTAATAAAAGAGGGACAAGATGGTGTAAATGCAATTCATGGTCTAGCACATATTGTACAAACCAACATTATGCCAGTGACCGAATGTGCACAAGTGATAAATAACACTCTATCACCATCTCATACTCAAGTTTTAGCACCTATACTGACTACGGGAATATCTACTTTTACGTCAACGATCTTAACAACTAATGCAAACGCTTGTAGTAATGCTACCACTAATATTGGAGTATCTAATGGCACTAATTACAAAGCTATGGGATTTGATTATCAAAATTTGGTTCCTAAAGGGACCTCCTCTATGCATAATTGTTCTCAACCTCCTATCTATTCCACTCATTTCTAGCCACCTATTACATACTCACAACCATCTTCCACCTATCATTATGGTCAACTACTGTTGACATATTCTCAACCTCTGCCTATCATATCTCAAGCTCATTCACCTCCTTACTTTGGTTCTAATTCCTCACAACAAACCGCATCTCCCAATGATGCCATCCTAAACCAACTTTTACAGGGCATGACTATTTTGAAACAAAGGTAACTGTTATCACTTAGTTTTGCACCCTTGCATACAACCGTGAAGCTTTTGCAAACTGGAGTAACATGGGACTGATCTCGAAGTGTGGGACTTTGCTAAGTGAGATCAGACCTCCGGAGAAGCCTGGCTTCCTTGTCTAGTTATCACCTAAAACTACTGAATTTTGAGGGGGAAAAGGGAGAGAGAATGCTTGTAATGGAAATGAAATAAAAGCTTGAAAACAAGGGTGATGCACCAGACAGATTTAAAGAAATTTCCACAACACTGAGAAGATGCACAATGTAATCAAATACAGCAAGTAGGTATACACAGGTGAGATGACTCTAGTAGAGGTGAGAAGCAATATGATTGAGAGGAATGAAACATTCACAGACAAATCATATGCAGATTCACACAGAACTAGAAAAATCAGTAAAGAGGTAAAATTAACTTGCATATATTCAATGGAAAGGCATGGTTACAGCATATGAAAACCCTGTTTGGAAACAGAAAAGCCTTAATGCCAAAAAATTTCCAACCTTATTTACAACATTTGAATGCATACTTATAGAATTCCAAAATTACCAAGTTGGTTACAAAAATCTGCTCAAAGAGCTGTCATTGAAAATATGTCCCTGAAATGGCTGTAAAGCTGCATCAGTTATGGCGTTGAAATCTGGAACTGGGCAGATGAGGAGATTTTTTGTAGTCTTTAATGCAGCAGCTTACTCATCATCAATCTGGAGATGAAGAGGTGGAAAGATATTCTTTGTCATTAATGCGAGCTGCTTGTTCTGTCTGCTGCAATGAATGCCCAAAAATATCTCCATCTGCTAAAAGTTGTCTCTAAGATGATCGTCATTCAAAAGATGCATTTTCAGATCTAAAATTTGAAAAGTGATAAAGCTCCTAAAAAAAACCCTGCCAAATGAAAGAGGGAACCAAAATATGCAACTTTGCCTCTTGGAGCATGCCGAAATTCACCAAAATGAAGGAGATACAGGTGGTCAAACTTTTAGTCAACTACTTGTATATATCGCTTTTGCATCTCTGTGTATATCTCTACATCTTGACACCTGAATCGGCATTCAAAAACTCATCCTGCAACTCCTTCTGCACATACATGGTGCTTTACATATCAGCCCCTATACATCCCCTTGTATTTCAAAAATTGCATATACATACAATTTCCCCTTGTATATGCGGGCCCCACCTTTTGAAATCGCCCATCATATATCTTTGTATCTGCTCCTTTGTATGTCAAAACATACAAGCCGTAGACCTCAAAACACCACTGAGGTGTGTTTCATTGTTCTGCCAGGTCCAACTTGCATATCTTCAACTTGTACATTTCTTTGCATATGCAAAATATACAAACACTTATTCATACAAAGCGGACTCCAAATTCTTATGTGTCGAAACTAATCCTTGATTCAAATCTGCCTTGTATATCACAATGCATCTTTGACTTGTATATCACAATATACAAGCACCATATACATACAAGTCAGACCCCAAATGACCTTTAAGTATATTTGATCACCTATCGGGTCCGGCTTGCATCTCCTACTCTTTGTATTTTTTCCTGTATATCGCAATATACAAATGGCCCCATACATACAAAATGGACCCGAAGCCTGAATGAGGTAGAAATGATATCCATTTGAAATCCAGCTTGCATATTGGCTTGCATATTTGCTTGTATATGCACAATATACATGCCACTGTTCACGAGATCCTTTGTATGTCAAAACATACAAGCTTCCTTGTATATGTGCGGGCCCACCTCTTGCATGTCGTGATGGCACTGTAGAAAATGTACATTTGTTTGTATATGTGGATATACAAACGCAACATACAAACCATCTCACATACAAGCAGGGTATCTTTGATAGAATATACCCGCGATGCATATCTTCATTTTTATATAGCCGATTGTATGTGTGAACATACAAAGCAATATACAAGCCTTTTTATGCATACAAGTGTGAAATATTCTAAGGAATCTTCAATGTATATTACCTTTTATATTTTCTCCCTTTACATTTTTGGCGAATGTACATCCACTGTAGAACATGTATGTCTGCCAGCCTTGTATCTTTTCACTGCATATTCCTTTGTATCTCCATTTGTATATATCTGAATATACAAGCCCCTATATACATGCAAATCTGATATACATTTAGCGAATATTCTGAGAATCTGCAGAAGATTCCCTAAATGTATATGCACTTCCTTGGCCTGATATACATTTAGAACATGTATGTAACTCAAATTTTTTCATATTTTCTAAGGCCAATAGGGATTTGCAAGCCTACCAAATGTACATTTGAACTATATGTTGACCAAAACTTTGACCATCAATAACTTCTTTATTTGGCTGAATTTTAGGGTGATGTAAAAAGCAAACATGCCTATTTTTTCATCCTCTTTCCAATGGTAAGGTTTTTTTAGGCAATTTGGCACTTTTCATTTTTAGGCAACATTTTCCAAAGGCTTTTCAAGGAAAATACCAGGTTGACTGTTTGGCTCTGGTAAGAGGAAAAAATGGGTCAACAATTTGGCGACCTCTATAGGATGTTTGCATGCTAAACATAAGACCAGTAGCCTTAAGCATCCATTGGGCATGGGGTTGAGTCTAAAACCTACTAGAAAACTGGAACCTATTTCCAAAAATACAAAAAGGGGAAGGGACCTGCATTCTCCTAATGACAATGCAGCCTGTGCAGAAGCACTTATAGAAAAGGAAAACTAAAATAGAAAGGAAACCTACTCTAATCCTAAACTAACCAATCAGTCATGACCTTAAACAAACCATTAACTGGTTCTTGAAAATAACTGCCCTTCCTTAACAATTTACAATGTTCTTCATGCATGTGGGCAGTTAAAAAGAGATAGGGGGAAAATGTACATATGAAAATTTGATAAAACCTCCCCTTCAAAGTGGAGATAAACTCACCTATCCACCTGGAATGATTGCTGATGTTTCTAACTTGGGATGAATAAATGGGCTGATCCCACTCATTTTGATGCTCAACTTCATGCTTAGAGGTAAGCATGACAAGTGGTGACTCCTCTTGATATGTCTCCAGCTGGGCTAGATGCCTGATTAGGCATCCCCTTGAAATGACATACAAATCACGTTGGATCTCATGTCTCTGCTCTGATTCCTCATCTTTTTTCTCTTCAATTGGTATGATGGTGCCCTCCATTTGACTCTCATGTTGCTGTTGCATGTGAAACAGATGACTTGGGACCTCATGGCTTTCTCCCTCTTCTTGCTAATCTGAATACTCTGGCTCCTATGATTCTACTACAAATATGGCTGCCTATACCTTATACAAGATGTTCATGATTTTCTAATTTAGGCTCAAAAATTGAGCCATGCACATGTTCAAAAGAGAAAACTTCCCCACCAAGAAGTTGATATCCCTATTGGATAATAAAGAACAAATCTTCAATTTGTGCTTGTCCCTATTTAGTTTCCTTATTATTTTCAATAAAGCATGGGAACTCCTCAAGTATATCAGCATAATCAGCCTCTACATCATCTATCACAGGGCAGCATGTTTGGCCTTCTTTATGGTTCGGAACCATACTGTCATGCTCAGCCCCAAACTGTAGCAATTTGTCATGATTTTTTGTGTTCTCTTGTTGCAACATATCCACAACTAGCTACTCACTTTCTTCATCTTCAACATAGTCAGGTAGCTTGTGAAGTAGGGCAGCATCATCTCTCGCTAAAGTGACTTTAGTAATACTCACAGGTGCAATAGGTTCAAACAATTCTTTCTCTGTGAGTGTAGAAACAGATTGCTCCTATAGAGGGATATAGGCTTTGAAACCTGGAAATCCATTAACCAACTCTTAATGCTACCCAAATTAGTATCATTTTGGGACTGACTAAGGAGGCTACACGTTTGATTTAGACTAGATTGGGTTTCACAAGGCTGACTATAGGTATGAATGGGCTGCAAACAAGGATAAGCAGAATTGGCTTGAAAATGCTCTTGCCGATAATGCTGGTTATAATGAGGCAAGGAATTGTTTGGAGGGCAAAAGTTTGAATCTTCATGGAATGGAGGAGAATAACAATTTGCCTTTGGAAATCCATTAACCAACTCTTAATGCTACCCAAATCAGTATCATTTTGGGACTAACTAAGGAGGCTACACATTTGATTTAGACTAGATTGGGTTTCACAAGGCTGACTATAGGTATGAATGGGCTGCAACCAAGGATAAGCATAATTGACTTGAAAATGCTCCTACTGGTAATGCTAGTTATAATGAGGCAAAGAATTGTTTGGAGGGCAAAAGTTTGAATCTTCATGGAATGGAGGAGAATAACCATTGTGGTGTTGATAACTAGACATTGCAAGGGTAACTCATGAACAGAGGTAAGTCTAGATAATAAATTAAGAATGAATATAGACCACAGGGTCCTGCACACTAAGATGTGAGTTGGAACACCAAATGGAGTCACTAGGTGCTATGAAAACTATCAAATGATAGTAAAACTAATAAGTAGCACCAACCTCATTAGCTACTTGGAAAAAACTAGACTGCTGTAACCAACTGATTCTCCATTAGAGTCGCCATGGTGTTGTTTGTACTGCCTCCAAAGGCTGATAATACTGGGAGAAACACCAAATCACTCAGTATTTGGATGATAAGTTCATCATACTTGTCCCATTGGGCATGCCATAGTTGTTATCACTCAATTTTGCACCCTTGCATACAGCCATGAAGCCTCTGCAAACTAGAGTAACATGGGACTGATCTCTAAGTGTGGGACTTTGCTAAGTGAGATCAGACCTCTAGAGAAGGCTGGATTCCTTGTCTAGTTATCACCTAAAACTAGTGAATTTTGAGGAGGAAAAGGGAGAGAGAATGCTTGTAATGGAAATGAAATAAAATCTTGAAAACAAGGGTGATGCACTAGATAGATTTAAAGAAATTTCCACAACACTGAGAAGATGCATAATGTAATCAAATACAACAAGTAGGTACACACAGGTTAGATGACTCTAGCAGAGGTGAGAAGCAATATGATTGAGAGGAATGAAACATTCATAGACAAACCATATGTAGATTCACACAGAACTAGAAAAATCAGTAAAGAGGTAAAATTAACTTGCATATATTCAATGGAAAGGCATGGTTACAGCATATGAAAACCCTGTTTGGAAACAGAAAAGCCTTAATGCCAAAAAATTTCCAACCTTATTTACAACATTTGAATGCATACTTATAGCATTCCAAAATTACCAAGTTGGTTACAAAAATCCGCTCAAAGAGCTGTCATTGAAAATATCTCCTTGAAATGACTGTCCAGTTGCATCAGTTATGGCGTTGAAATCTGGAACTGGGCAGATGAGGAGATATTTTCTAGTCTTTAATGCAGCAGCTTACTCATCATCAATTTGGAGATGAAGAGGTGGAAATATATTCTTTGTTGTTAATGCGAGCTACTTGTTCTATCTACTACAATGAATGCCCAAAAATATCTCCATCTGCTAAAAATCGTCTCTGAGATGTTCATTGATCAAAACATACATTTCCAGATCTAAAATTTGAAAAGTGATAAAGCTCCTGAAAAACCCTACCAAATGAAAGAGGGGACCAAAATATGCAACTTTGCCTCTTGGAGCATGCCAAAATTCACCAAAATAAAGGAGATACAGGCAGTCAAACTTTTGGTCAACTGCTTGTATCTATCACTTTTGTATCTCTGTGTATATTGCTACATCTTGGTGCCTGAATCAGCATTCAAAAACTCATCCTGCAACTCCTTCTGCACATACATGGTGCTTTACATATCGGTCCCTGTACATCCCCTTGTATTTCAAAAATTGCATAGACATACAATTTCCCCTTGTATATGCAGGCCCCACCTTCTGAAATTGCCCATCATATATCTTTGTATCTGCTCCTTTGTATGTCAAAACATACAAGCCGCAGACCTCAAAACACCATTGAGCTGTGTTTCATTGTTCTACCAAGTTCGGCTTGCATATGTTCAACTTGTACATTTCTTTGTATATGCAAAATATACAAACACTTATTCATACAAAGTGGACTCCAAATTCTTATGTGTCGAAACTGATCCTTGATTCAAATTTGCCTTGTATATCGCAATGCATCTTTGACTTGTATATCATAATATACAAGCACCATATACATACAAGTCAGACCCTAAATGACCTTTAAGTATATTTGATTACCTGTCGGGTCCAGCTTGCATCTCCTACTCTTTGTACTTTTTCTTGTATATCGCAATATACAAATGGCCTCATACATAAAAAACGGCCTCGGAGCCTGAATGAGGCAGAAATGATATCCATTTGAAATCCGGCTTGCATATTGGCTTGTATATTTGCTTGTATATGCACAATATACAAGCCACTGTTCACGAGATCCTTTGTATGTCGAAACATACAAGCCTCCTTGTATATGCGCGGGCCCACCTCTTGCATGTCCTGCCGGCACTGTAGCGAATGTACATTTGTTTGTATATGTGGATATACAAACGCAACATACAAACTGTCTCACATACAAGCAGGGTATCTTTGATGGAATATACTCGTGATGCATATCTTCATTTGTATATAGCCGATTGTATGTGCGAACATACAAAGCAATATACAAGCCTTTTTATGCATACAAGCGTAGAATATTCTAAGGAATCTTCAATGTATATTACCTTGTATATTTTCTCCCTTTGCATTTTTGGTGAATGTACATCCATTGTAGCACATGTATGTCTACCGGCCTTGTATCTTTTCACTGCATATTCCTTTGTATCTCCATTTGTATATATTTGAATATACAAGCCCCTATATACATGCAGACCTGATATACGTTTAGCAAATTTTCTGAGAATCTGTGAAAGATTCCCTAAATGTATATGCACTTCCTTGGCCTGATATACATTTAGAAAATGTATGTAACTCAATTTTTTTCATATTTTCTAAGGCCGTTAGGGATTTGCAAGCCCGCCAAATGTACATTTGAACTATATGTTGACCAAAACTTTGACCATCAATAACTTCTTTATTTGGCCGAATTTCAAGGTGATGTAAAAAGCAAACATGCCTATTTTTTCATCCTCTTTCCAATGGTAAGGTGTTTTAGGCAATTTGGCACTTTTCATTTTTAGGCAACATTTTCCAAAGGCTTTTCAAGGAAAATACCAGGTTGATTGTTTGGCTCTGGTCAAAGGAAAAAATGGGTCAACATTAACAAATTTGACAAATTCTTCGCAGCCTAGTCGACCAACATATCATGCCCATAATCCCCTTTCCTATGCAATCTTGAGAACTCCCATGCCTAAGAGGTTTGAGCCACCCCTCTTTGAAAAATATGGTGGAAAAGGAGATCCCAATATTCATGTGGCAACATTTACAGCTATGTGTAGTGATTTTTATTTTAAAGAGGATTTGTTAGCAAAACGTTTCTCGCGACCTCTCAACGATACTGCTTTAGAATGGTTTTTCTCATTGCCTCTGAATTCAATACACTCCTTTTCATAGTTGATTGATCAATTTTTACAACATTTTCAAGAAAATATCAGACCCCAATCACCCTTATTGACTTGGTTCAATGTAAACAAGGTCTAAAAGAAAAGTTGACTGAATTCATTAGTCAGTATCAAGGACTTTACGCATAGATTCAGTATCAAATGAAAGATGAAGATGTTCAAAAGATATTTATTACAAATCTATAACCTAATATTCGTGATAAGATCTTCTTGATGAAATATAACTCCTTTCAACATTTATGCACTGCCCTTCATGATTATCAACTTTTGTCTAGTCAGTATGAAAACCAAAACCCATCGGGTCAAGTTGGTCAATCCATGGGTGGATCATCACAAAACAATTTTAGAGGAACAATAATAGGAGTTTCATCAAGATCAATGGACCAAATATGAATGCGTCTGCTATAAATAATCCAAAGAAAGCATCGTATCAACCAAGAAAATTTACTCCAATATCTAAGTCCTATCACTCTATCATGAATCAAGCTATGAGTAATAATATTCTAAAGCTTCCCCCAATCAAGCCTGTTGATCCTAATAAACAAAGATCTTACTTCAATGCTAATGCCTTTTGTCATTATCATTGGATGCAAGGACATGATACTAAACGATGTATGTGTCTTAAACATGAAATACATGACCTTATTGATTCAAATGCCATCCAGGTATCAGGTGTGAATGGAAATGGAAATAAGTCCGTTGCTCCACCAAATCAAAACTTACAAATTATCACTAATCCTTTCCCTAAACATACTAAAAATAATATGGTGGAATAGGGTTTAGTGGAAGTAGATGAGGATGATTACTTGGACTATGATACTATCATCGAAATGATTGAAGTAGATAAGAAACAAGTGGACAATTCACCTCATCCACGAAGAAATAGAATTTATACTGAGGTTCCTCATCTGTTATCCTTATCGGGAGATAATCAAAATGCATCAGAAAAGTGAGAACAACAATTGATATAGACAAGTGAGATGGTATAGGATGATTCCCGTTCTTGTTCTAGAAAGATTCAACAATGAAAACTCGCTAAAAATTGAAAAAGAGCAAGATGACAATCAATAGTCAGAAATAATAGTCATTCTCCCTCTCATAAGTAACAAAATGTTTCATTTAAACAAAGATTTAAAGAACAAGTATCACATGATAACAAACAAAACTTTCATAAGAACCACTCAAATTTTTCATTAAATTTGATCAAATACCTCTCCCAGAGGTTTTGCAAGTTCCAAGATCTAATACGAAGACTCTATAGGTAAGTATCTCTAACCCTTTATCTCTCTCATGATGTGCTTCCCCCATGATGTGTTATATGTTGTTTAAGCCTCTTGGGATGACATCAGATTCTCCCGTAAGGTTTGGGATACTAGGAGACCATCTCTATTGTGACCTTCTTCTATTTGTATCATCATTCTTCTAAATTGCCTCTCTAATTTCATTGTTGTGTGTTGTGTCTTATAGACATAGCATCATGGTTGGTGACTTGGGGGCACCCTCCTACATGACTGTCCCTAAGACACTTGTGTCCCCTCTCTTATTTATTGTTTCCCTTCCTCTAGTGTTTCCACCTAGCGAGTGGATGACGACAAACATTTATATTGATGCGGACCTAGTGTCCCTTTAGAGAGCAATCAAAAAATGGACTTAGTTCCTAATATGATGATGGGGTTGTATATTTTATCTGACTCTTGGCTAGTGGAAGCAATCGTGCTTTCCACATAGTGAATATTAATGATGCTTTTATCGCATTTACAAAGCTTAACAATACTGTTGTTCTATGCACCTTTGTTTGTCTTTGAATCTAGTCATGGTGGTACTCGATTCAAAGAGCTTCATGATATAGCCCCACGGTTATCCTCAAAATCTAAATTCGTACTATAACCTTGGCTCTTTGTGTGTTTAATCATATGCATTGATGTTGTTTATCATGATGTTGTAGACACTAACATGTTTCTTGTAGGGATGTGTTTGTGGGAACATTTGGTGATTGTGAAGTACATGTCACCTCTGGGGGGCATGGGCTTTGCGAAAGTCTATGTTCCCTTGTGTGTTTTCTTCCTACCTTAACGTGCTTGATATCGATGCATGATATCAACCACCTTAAGGTGGGGGCATATAAGGTAAGGTGTCTATTGTAGATGTTATAAATATGCTTGTCCTCAGGTGTAGACTAGTGCGATGAGTACTTCTTGCATCTTAAGTTTGTTTGCAATCAATAAATCTATCTTGAAATCTATTGTGTATACCTCCTTTTCATCATAAGGCATCTCCATGATGTAGGTGGGGTTGTATACTTTTGAATTTATACCTCCTTTTCACTATAAGGCATCTCCATGACACGGGTGGGGTGGTATGCCATGCTTCCTTTCATTGTAAAGCATCTCTGTGATGCAGGTGGGATTACATTTTCAAAAGTTCTCTGTGGAGGTGAGGAGCAGTTCTATGATTAACTCAACCCTTAAGCATGTCTTTGGTGATTATTGTGGCGAAGCTCGATCATTAGTGTGTGCCTATAATGTGCCTGAGATGGTGTTGAGCCTAGAAATAGGAACACTCCATCACTTGTCTGCCGTGTTTTCTTCGTGTCTTCAAAGTGTGTGTTTGGTGTGCTTGTTTTGTTTAGCGTGTCTATTGCCCCATATGCAGTCTACATTTTGGGAGGTTTTGTGTGTCTTGTGTGTGTGTTGCCCCATATATACAAAGACCTATGTGATGAGTGCATCATGTATTATGGATTGTTTGTTTACTTTCCAGTACTTGCATTTGTATTTCATATATATGAGAAAAAGAAAAGAAAAGAAAGTCATGTCTATCTTCTATGCATTAATGTGTCTTCTATGCATTGACTGTCTTCTCTGTGTTTTGCATGACTGTAATTGTCTTCTCTGTGTTTTACATGCATGTTACTGTCTTCTATGTGATTGGGGTGTCTTCTCCATGCTTGGTGTGTTTGTTGTGTTTGTGAACTTACTTTAATGCATGTATTGGCCTTGCGTTTATACATACATTGAAGTGGGGGCTAAATGTAACATCAAAAAATGTCCCCTTGGGGCTTTTCCCTCATAAGGTTTACCTCTTGGGTCTTTGGCATGCATTTAGGACATCTTAATTCATATTTTGGCATCCTAATGGAATGAGGCCTAGGTTTCATGGCAAAGTAGACCTAAGAGGAACCCTTGACCTTAACCCTACCCAAAATAGGGGGGCATGAATTGGGCACCCACGCCCTAGTCCTACCCTATTTTGAGTTAGGCCCAAAATTTAAGTGTCAATTTATGACCGTTATTTGGTCCTTTTGCCGACACGGTAAGTTTTGATTTTTGAAATCTTGGCAGGAGTGCTTGTAGTTGCATATATAAGCATGTTCAGGCATTCATTTGTAAACTAGATTTCAATTAGATGATCATTGTGAACTCTAGCCATTCTCAAGGTGATTCAAGGCTTTCATTATGTTGCAAGAGTAGACTTGTGTGTTTTGTGTGTTGATATTTGTAGATTTGAGCATCAATTTCCTCATGGAATGAAGAGCATCTTCCTCCCATGAGAGATTCACTATAAGGTGACATAATATTGTGTTTTCATCATTAATTCCTTTGGTTTTTGCCTTTGACTCACAAGGGCACACATTCTTCATCTGACAAAGGTGTTCAGAGACTTAAGTGTCCTCTGGGATTTGACTGAGGCAAGCCTCTAAACACCACAACCCCCAAACCAAGTCTTGTGATTGCAAGTTATAGGTGTCGTATTTGGGAAAAATGGAGTTGCAGGAAGGATTGACAGGTATCAAGGATTCGAGATCTGAAGAAAAGTAGGACACAGGAGCACTTCTAGGACTTGGGTGCTCACTCTAGTGTCCCCCGCATCTGAGTTTTAGGAAATAGAAGTTACAGGGTTGATCAGTGTTGGAAGGACATCTGGATTCTGTGAAGAAACCGGTACCTTGGACTTGGGTGCCTGCTCCAGTGTCCCTGACTATTCCACTTCGGAACCTTGAAAATAGGTACTCTGTGATTTGGTATTTTACTCCTATCTGCAAGAGCTTTTTCTATTATTCATCAATTTGTTGCCGTATTTGCATAATTAGGGTTTTAATGGTCAATTAGGCATAATAGAAGGAAAATTGATAATTAAATTCCCTAATCCAAGTTTGCCTACATTTGCAAGTGACCTAGGGTATGATAGTGCTCGTCACTCGACCCTAGATCCTTGAATGTATAGTGGAGAGGCGGATTTGAACATCTAAAATCTAGAACATTAATAAATCCAATTTTCCCCTAAACACCTAATAAGGCCCCCTTTGTAAAATTAATGTGTTTTAGTGTCGCCAAGGTCCTAGTCATTGAATGCCAAAATACTCAGAATCCTATTGAGAGATGGGATCAACTATTAGAATAATTATTTAATTTTTTATGCTATTTTTAGTTAATGGTCAATCATGTAAATTAGATGTTAAGATCATTTGTACGATCTTCTGTACTTTCTATTTTAGAAACTTGCTAACTTTGTAAATCTTGTAAACTATTTATTAAGTGTTTTTCTCATTGTAAATACATAAAATGTTTTAACAATTACTTGCATAATATGGTATCAAAGTGGGAATTTGTTTTAGGAAAAATTTTCAAATAAAAATTTGTGAAGAATTTTTTTGAGTGTTGAAAATTTTTGTATTTTACGAAATTATTCTCCTAGTCTAAAAATCGATGGTTCTTGGTGATGATTTTTCATGAGTTCTTCCTCACTTAAAATTGTGATCCTCTTTCTGAAAACATGTGGGCATTTTCGTGTGTTAGGGCCATGATTCTGAGTTTTGTGGATGTGTTTTGTTTTATGCTCTTATGATCTACATTTTTCAAGAGTTCCTAGTTGTGATTGTCTTCATTCTAAGCATTGTTTTCTTCTTCTTAGCTTGCACGCTTCAATCTGGTCATTTTGTGTTCATTTTATTCTCCTGGGTGCATGATTTTTGCTCATTTTAAGCATGATTTCTTAAAAATCTGGATGCGATTTTGTGAAATCCTTTTGGCACAATCTCTCTATGTTTGTACCCACATTTTCTGATCTAGCAAGCCGCAATTTCTTGATCTTTGGTCATTTTTATGTGTTTACATGGCCGCTTAGGGTTTCTGCAATTTCGGCTAGGGTTTTAACCCTTCATTTCAAGTCATTTTTTTTTTTCTGATTACAGATTCTTTGTGGATTTTTTGAGACCTTTTCTAGGTTGGCTTCAAATTTTTATGTGTCTCAAAATCTATGCCTCAAAATTTATGCCAGCGGATTTGTCTTGAAATGTGTACCTGAACCTGCTTTAGTGCATTGGAATTCATGCCTTAGGTTTCATGCATTCAGCCTCTTCTCTGTTCCTCATTTTTGTGCCTCGAAAAGCATGAAGATGACTTATTTGACCAACATTATGTTGGAAGGCAGTCATCATTTCAACGACAAAAAATATAATACCTAGAAGTAGCGAATGATAACCATCTTTGAATATCGCTGCCTTGATCAGATGATTCTCGGCAATACTACTCGTCCCACAACAACAGGTAAAGATCAGGACAAGTTTGATGAGCAAAATCATGAAACGGTGATGCTCATTAATGTTTCAATTACAAATGTTCAGCTACTTCAGATTCTGATTGGAAAATTAGTAAAGGAGATTTGGGACCATCTAAAGGGTTTGCATGAGACATCCGACAAGAGCTGTGCGTTCTTAAAAAATATGTTGTTTTCTATCATGATGGATGAGAAGACAACTTTGCAGGCACACCTAAACAAGATGAAGGAAATCTGAGATCAGTCAAAAAATGGAGGAAGAAGACATGGTCGTGATCACTCTGAAAAGTCTACCTAAGTCTTATGAGAATTTCATTGAGACTCTCAACATTACATCTACTAATGTTGATTTGAAGTTTTTAGATTTGTGCTCCATTCTTTTACAGCAGGATCGGTGGAAACAACAGCTTGGTAGCAGTGAGTCTTCATCCTATATAGAACAAGTTTTTGCAACCAAGACTCAGTTTAAGAACAAAGGGAAAGGTCAACCTTTGCAGCATAAAGGCTCAGGTCAACCTCTGGACAACCCTAAGAAAAAGAACATTCAATATAATTATTGCCACAAATATGGTCATATGAAGAAGGATTGTTATCAACGTTTGGCTTCTAAATAGAAGAAGTAGGGAGGGTCTTAGTAGAAAGTGCATGTTGCTGAGCACACTAAGCAAAAGGAATCTACCTTTTATGCTTTTATGGCTAAAAGACCTGTAGATCATGTGAAGTCCTCTGCCTGGTACATTGATTTAGGTGCTTCACAACACTTCACTCATTGGCATGATTGGTTCACAGACTTCTCTTCTTTTACTGACTTAGTTATTTTTGGAGGAGGTGAAGAGTATATAGTTGTCGGTAAGGGTACTATTCAGATTCAGTCTGGTGGGAGGAATCTCATATTCCTCAATGTCTACTATGTTCCTGGCATGGAACTGAATCTTCTCTCAGTCAGTCAGATCATGCGGCACTCTCCTCAGTTGGATGTGGTATTCAATGCACATAAATGTTTGATTGTTGATTAGGAGACTCGCACTACTATAGCTGTTAGCATTGAGGATCATGGTATATACAAACATGTGGATACTAGTGATTCTTCAGGGTTAGCCATGGCAGCCAAAAATTCTTCCATCACCAGTCTTTGGCATCAGCGGTATGGGCACTTAAATGTGCACAATCTCTCTTAGCTATCTTAGGAGGGACTTGTAGTTGGTTTACCTAAGATCTAGACTCAACATCATGGTGTTTATGGAACTTGTCAGGCTGGGAAGCAGCATAGTACACCGTTCACGAATGGTGACTAATGGTGAACCTATAAGGTACTGCAGTTGTGATATATGTGGGCCAATGAATACACCTTATGTTATTGGTTGCAGGTATTTCTTGCTTTTTGTTGATGATTTTAGTTGTAAAATGTGGGTATACTTTCTTAGACAGAAATCAGAGGTGTTTACTATTAGATTTAGGGCAGACAACTGAGAGGGGGGGTAAATTAGTTGTCCAAAACTTCCTTCCAATTGAACGCTTAAATCCACTTTGTAATTCAGTAGCATAATGATAAATTAATCATGTAAACATAATGCATTAAATAAGAGCAGAAACAAATTAATACACAAGACACCAAGATTTTGACGTGGAAAACCTGGTTAAGGGAAAACCCACGGGGTGATTAACCCAAGATTGTATTCTCTGTTAGAAGAATAGAAAGAACAAAATGGCACATGCCAATTAGGGCTCACTACCTAAGCACACTGCTCATAAGAGGCCCACTGCCTATAAGAGACATACTGTCTACAAAATAAGTATCACATACTTGAACTGGAGAATAGCATCTTCACCATGCTTAAGTCAGTTCCATTTAAGCCCAATACTTCTGCTCTTCCTTTCGCTCTCTTCCTCTCTATCACACTCTCATCACCACACAATACACTTTGAAATGTCTTTACAGTTCCTTATTTATACAAGACATCGACTTAGGAATGATCATCTAAGTCAACAAACATTATAGAGCAAATACATGAATATAACATGACTAATAACAGAAGACTTCACACGAAATAACACACTATCGGCCACACAGATCTGAGACTTCAATCTTCTTCTAGGAACACGCCAATCTTCACATAACATCTTCAAGATCATCCGCAGGATGTGTAACTCATCCGGTTGGCCAGAGTTAGGAAGAACACCATCATCCAGAAGTAATCCTTCAGTTGCAAGCTCAAACTTCAATGCAAACCACCAACATGAACTGGACATGATCCAAAGACTTCCACAAGCTAGCCTAAATCACCAAGAACATCCACACTACATCTGCTTACTGAAATCCTTCTTTCCTTCATCTGAAAACTCAAGAACATAGTCTGTCATCACTGTCATAATGGAATAGATGTTTGCAGACCTCCAAATCATGAACCATTTGAGTTGTAACTCCACATGGATATCCCAAACACTCCACCAAATCCACAGAACAGGATATGGCATTTCTGGATCTCACCGGACCTATCTGTGTCACTCTGTCACCTCTAAACACCTATCGGAACTAGTTTTACTTGAGCGGCCACAACTTCTTCAAATCATTGTGCAGACCTCTGAAATCTTTGGTGGATCATCTTAAGACACATATCTATAAACCCTTTGAACCGCATCTTCTAATCTTCATCTAAACTAGGATCTTTAGTTCACTATCTTCACTGTTCTTCTCTATTTCTGATTAGAACTAATTTTCTCAATATCCTCAGCATACAGCTCATCCAATCCTTATCATCAATACAACAGGAGTATGTTGACATCAATGACAACACTAGTTAGGCCCATACTTGCAACAATCTCCCCCTTTGTCATTGATGGCAACATATGATGTGAAAAATTGTTTTAACCATCAAGACAAGAACTTTCCTTTACTAACACAACTCCCCCTATCATCAACAACCATTCACATGTCTTCTCTTCCTTTACTGCTCCCCCTTCGATCAGCAACCACTTGTTTTTCGCATGTCTTCTCTCCCCCTTTGACATCAATGGAAAAGGGCACATACTTGCAACTCCACCATTTCAGAATCATACCAGCTGCTTCCCCTGAGTAGTAGCTCCCCATCATCAATCTAGACCACAAGATATGACTGTGATATCCACCAGACTGATGCACATCAGTGCACCTTAGTTCATCATTGGAGGGGTAATAACCCCTAACGTCTCCCTGAGATACTCAAAAGAGTCCTTAGGTAGAGCTTTAGTAAAGATATCTACAATTTGATCCTTAGAAGGCACAAACTCCAATCTGACTTCATTCTTGTTCACTTGCTCTCTCAAAAAGTGAAACTTGATGGATATATGCTTAGTCTTTGAATGTAACACTAGATTCTTAGATATATTTATTACACTTGAATTATCACATAAGATTGTGATAGGTTCCTCATACTCCACTTTGATGTCTCTTAGCATCTGCTTCATCCATAAAATGTGAGTGCAACTACCTGCTGCTACAATGTATTCTTCTTCAGCTGTGGACAGAGATATTGCCTCTTGTTTCTTGCTTAGCCAAGAAACCAATCTCTTCCCTACAAAGAATGCTCCACAACTGGTACTCTTCTGGTCATCCACATCTCTTGCCCAATCCACATCTGTATATGCATGAAGAGGAAAATCATGATCTCTAGGATACCACAATCCATACTCAACTATCCCTTTTAGATATCTAAAAATCCTCTTGATTTCCATGACATGAGATTCTCTAGGATCATCTTGAAATGTAGCAACAAGACCAACAACATTCATAATGTCAGGTCTAGTTTGAGTGAGATACAATTACTTTTTTTGATCAGCCTTAGGAGAGTCATCATCTTTGCTCAATTTACATCCGGTTGCCATGGGAGTACTCATTGGTTTTGAGTCTTCCATCCCAAATTTCTTCAACAATTCTTTCACATATTTGGTCTGAGAAATGAAGTTTCCTTTCTTAGTTTGAATGATTTGCAGACCCAAGAAGAAATTCATTTCCCCAAGCATGGAAATCTCAAATTCACTTTTCATTTGATTTGCAAAAGTTTTGCACATACTATCTCTTCCTCCAAAAATGATATCATCAACAAATACTTCAACAATCAACATATTTTCATGATCAATTTTGAAATATAAATTACTGTCAGCAGTACCTTTGTTGAAACCAATCTTTAAAAGATGCTTATCCAATCTTTCATACTAGGCTCTTGGTTCTTGCTTCAGTCCATACAATTGTTTCTTTAACTTGCAGACCATATCACCATGATTAGACAATTGAAATCCATCCAGTTGCTCAATGTATACTTCTTCTTCAACTTGACATCCATTTGATATACTTTGAAATCCTTGAAGGCAACAAAAGTAAGAAATAATCTAACTTCTTCAATTCTTGCCACCAAAGCAAAGGTTTCTTCAAAATCAACTCCTATTTGAGAGTAACCCTTGCAGACCAATCTGGCTTTATTTCTAATTACTTCACCAACTTCATTCAGTTTGTTCTGGAAGACCCATTTGGTTCCAATCACATTTTTGTTTCTAGGTCTAGGAATAAGATCCCAAGTGTGATTTTTCTCAATTTGCATCAACTCTTCCTCCATTGCTTTAGTCTAGTTTTCATCATTGCAAGCTTCATTCAGTGTCTTAGGTTCAATCTTTGAAATCAGACAATACTCACCTGAATTTTGAGCAATCCTCCTTGTTTGTACACTTTTTCTTTTATCACCTATGATCTGATCTTCAGAGTGGTTCATTCTTACATACCTGGGTACTTTGGGAGTTTTTTGGACTTTTGATTCTTGATCAAGATCATTAAAACTCATCTCTTCTTCCTGATTTACCGGATCAGTTTGAATCTAAATTTTAGAAGGGGCTTGGGCTCCTTGAATCAGAACACCATTATGGTCATCTTCATCATATTCATAAAACCTTGAGGGTTTTTCAATTCCTTCATCAACCTTCACATTTGTACTTTCTATAATCTTTCTTAGTCCCTTGTTATAACATCAGTATGCTTTGCTATGAGTAGAGTAACCCAAGAATATTCCTTCATCACTTCTAGCATCAAACTTGCCTAGATCTTCATCTCTTTTAATGTAACATTTGCTACCAAAGACTCTAAAATACCTCACAGTGGGAGTGATGCCAAACCAAAGTTCATAAGGAGTCTTACTAGTATTGTTTTTGAATTGTTCTCGATTGAGGGTATAAACTGCAGTGCTGACAGCTTCTCTCCAATAGATTTGAGGAACATTTGCTTCCATCATCATGGTCCTAGATGCTTCCTAGATGGTCCGGTTCTTTCTCTCTACTACTTCATTCTGCTATGGAGTCCTAGGAGCAGACAACTGTCTCTTTATTCCATGTTTCTCACAGAATTCTATGAACTCACCAGATGTGAATTTTGCTCCTCTATCAGACCTCAGACATTTTAATTTTAATCTAGTTTCATTCTCTACCATATCCTTGAATATTTTGAATTTCTCAAGAGCTTCTGATTTCTCTTTCAGAAAGGTAACCCACATCATCCAGGAGTAGTCATCAATTAATAACATAAAGTATCTATCACCTTGCACACTTTTGATTCTTACTGGACCACATAAATCAGTATGAACTAAATCTAATAATCTGGTAGAAGATTGTTCCTTGCTTTTGAATGAGACTCTGCTTTGTTTCCCCAACTGACATTCTTTGCACAAACTATTTGTAGGTTTCACCATTTTTGGAAGATCTCTTACAGCCTAAGTATTGCTTATCTTGATGATATTATCAAAATTTACATGTCACATCCTCCTATGCCATAACCAACTCTGATCAATTTGCACAAATAGACAACTTTTACCAGTACCCACTAAGTGGAAGATGTCACCTTTTGTTTGAGTATTGGATGCAATCTCTATTCCAAAACTTTCAAAGATCTTGCATTTTCCATTCTTGAATTAGACATCATAGCCTTTGTCCACCAACTATCCAACACTGAAAAGATTGTGCTTCAATCCTTCAACATATAGTACATTATCGGTTTCATTCTTTCCATCAAAACAAATAGTTCCTCTACCTTTGATTCTACCAGCAGAATTATCACCAAACTTTACCACTCCTTCATACCTTTCCAAATCTATGAACTTATTTTTGTCACCTGTCATATGGTGAGAGCATCCACTATCAATGACCCAATCATCCTTTTCTTCAACTTGAGCAACCAGAGCTCTTTCTATAACTTTATGATTGACAGCTTCAAAGGGCATTGGATCTTCTTCCTTGATAGCAATAAACACCCAATCACTTCCGGATTTGTTTCCTATCTCTGATTCATCATCTGTTACTCCTTCATTATCATCATCTTCATGAACATAGTAACAATTCTTTTGGAACCTTGATTTGTTAGGATTTGGCCTTGAAAATCTTTCCGGACACCTTGAGGCAAAATGACCAATCTTATTGCAGTTAAAACACTTAAAAGGCAATTTCTCTTCATACTTACTGGATCCTCTTGGCAGTCTTTTTACGATAAGGCCTTGAAGTTGAGCAGTTTCTGCTTTCTCTTCTTCTAGGTCTTTTCTTGCTTTTTCATACCATGATGGTTTCCTTGAAGAGTTCTCTCCCGGATCAAACCTGTGTTTACCTTTTATAGAGGCACTAGCTTTGAATGTAGATTCAGTCTTGGGGGGGCATCTCTAAATTCAGACATTTCAAATGTAGCCAATTTACCAACCAATTGATCTATTGTGACACTTGAATGGGCTCTGAATTCTTCAATGTCAGCAACCTTGTATTTGTAAGAAGCAGGAAGGGATCTAAGAACTTTGTCAACAATCCCATCTTCATCCAAGACTCTGCCAGAACATCTAATGCCACAAACAAGCTCATTTACTCTTGGCATGAAAGTAGTGATATTTTCATCTTCTCTCATCTTCAGATTTTCAAATTTTCCTTTTAGACTTTGTAGCCTTACACATTTAACATACTTGTCTCCTTCATGTATAAGTTCTAGTTTTTCCCAAATCTCAAAAGTAGTTTGTAGGTCAACAACATTTGTCAGCTCTAAATCAGACAAGGCACTTAGAAGAGCTTCTTTAGTCCACAGATTGTTTTCAGCATCTGTAATTTCAGTTGTGATTTTCGGGCCATTCTGTGGAGGAGTATACTTTGTTGTAGCCATGGTCTAGTACTACATTCCCATACATTGTAAGTGACATTTCATATGTTTTTTCCAAAGATTAAAATTGGTTCCATCAAACTTCAGACTATCCTTCTTGTAGGATGACATCTTGGATCTCATCAAGCGGTTAAGCTCTTTTAGAGGGACTTAGCTCTGATACCAATTGTTAGATTTAGGGCAGACAACTGAGAGGGGGGGAAAATTAGTTGTCCAAAACTTCCTTCCAATTACACACTTAAATCCACTTTGTAATTTAGCAGCATAATGACAAATTAATCATGTAAACATAATGCATTAAATCAAGAGAAGAAACAAATTAATACACAAGACACCAAGATTTTGACGTGGAAAACTTGGTTAAGGGAAAAACCACTGGGTGATTAACCCAAGATTATATTCTCTATTAGAAGAATAGAAAGAACAAAATGGCACATGCCAATAAGGGCTCACTACCTGGGCACACTGCTCACAAGAGGCCCACTGCCTACAAGAGACACATTATCTACAAAATAAGTATCACATACTTGAATTGGAGAATAGCATCTTCACCATGCTTGAGTCAGTTCCATTTAAGCCCAATACTTCTGCTCTGCCTTTCACTCTCTTCCTCACTATCACACTCTCATCACCACACAATACACTTTGAAATGACTTTACAATTCCTTATTTATACAAGACATCAACTTAAGAATGATCATCTAAGTCAGAAAACATTATAGAGCAAATACATGAATATAACATGACTAATAACAGAAGATTTCACGCGGAATAACACACTGTTAGCCACATAGATATGAGAATTCAATATTCTTCTAGGAACATGCCAATCTTCACATAACATCTTCAAGATCATCCGCAGGATGTGTAACTCATCCGGTTGACCAGACTTAGGAAGAACACCATCATCCAAAAGTAATCCTTCAGTTGCAAGCTCAAACTTCAATGTGGACCACCAACATGAAGTTGACATGATCCAAAGACTTCCACAAGCTAGCTTGAATCACCAAGAACATCCACACTATATCTACGTACTGAAATCCTTCTCTCCTTCATTTGGAACCTCAAGAACACAGTCTATCATCACTGTCATAATGGAATAGATGCTTGTGGACCTCTAGATCACAAACCATTTGAGTTGTAACTCCACATGGATATCCTAAACACTCCACAAAATCTGTAGAATAGGATATTGCATTTCTGAATCTCACCGGACCTATCTGTGTCACTCTGTCACCTTTGAACACCTGCCGGAACTGGTTTTACTTGAGTGGTGACAACTTCTTCAGATCATTGTGTGGACCTATGAAATCTTTGCTGGATCATCTTAAGACATATATCTACAAACCCTTTGAACTGCATCTCCTAATCTTCATCTTAACTAGGATCTTTAGTTCATTGTCTTCACTATTTTTCTCTGTTCCTGATTAGAACTAATTTTCTCAATATCCTTAGCATACAGCTCATCCAATCCTTATCATCAATGCAATAGGAATATGTTGACATCAATGACAGCATTGGTTAGGCCCATACTTGTAACATTTACTGTATTTCAAAAGTTTAAGGCCTTAGTAGAAAAGGAGTTTGGTTGTTGCATCATTACTCTTAGGTTAGATAATGGGGGAGAATTTTGTTCTACTTCTTTCTCCAATTTCTATGATACACATGGCATCAAATGTTAGTTAACCACACCCTACACTCTATAGAAAAATAGTGTTATAGAATGACGCAATCATACTATTGCTGAGATGGCTCACTCCATGTTACAACATAGGACTGTTCCTAATAAATTTTGGGCAGAAGCAGTAACTACTCTTGTCTATCTTCTTAATCAATCTCCTACACATGCTGTTAAGGGGAATACTCTTGAAGAAGCTTGGACTGGTCGTAAACCTAGGATTAGTCATCTAAAAATCTTTGGCTCTTTAGCATATGTATGGATTCTAGATGCCAAGCACTTAAAGTTGGATTCCAAGAGTCAAAAGCTTATGTTCACAGGGTATAATGACAACCATAAGGCTTACTGATTGATTGATGTAGACACTGATCATCTCAACTCCAGTTGGGATGTTGTTTTTGATGAAGAACAAGGACCCTTTCACCTTTCCTCATCTGTGCAACGTTCTAAGGATCAGCCTTTGAAGGCTTTTGATTTGGGTGTCTGTCTTTTGTTAGGTCTACCTGATGGGAAGGATGATACAGATTCAGTTTTTGATGATGCTCAACCTAATTTTCCTTCAGATGATGTAGATGTTCCACCTATTAAACCCATTCTAGATCCACAACCAGTTCTAGCTCCTCCTATTACATCTAATGTTGGCACTTCTTCTCTCTAGCCTAAATAGTGGGCTAAGACTATTGGTGATCTTCATGATGATGAGCTCATTGAGGGAAGATCCTCTAAACACAAGAGCAAATAGTATCATACAGTTAATTTTTCTCTCATGGCCAACATTCATAGTGTCTATGAGATTCAGACATATTCAAAGGATAAAGGAACTCCTGAGTGGGAAAAGGCTATGGAGGCTGAATACCAAAGTCTTCAAAAAAATCACACTTGGGTTCTTTCTAATCTTCCTCTAGGGAAGAAGCCCATTAGCTGCAAATGGGTGTATAAGGTTAAGTACAAAGTTGATGGAACCCTTGACAAGTACAAAGCTCGTCTCGTTGCTAGGGGGTTCTCATAGAAGGAAGACATTGACTACGAGGAGACTTTTGCTCCTACAGCCAAGATGAGAATCATTCGACTTGTCCTTGCCTTAGCAACCCAGTTTGGTTGGAAAGTCCATTAGATGGACATTAAGAATGCTTTCCTCAATGGTGAGTTGAAGGAATAAGTCTACATGACGTAGCTTCCAGGGTTCAAGGTTGTTGGTCAAGAACACAAGGTGTATAGATTGGTAAAAGCACTCTATGGCCTGAAACAGGCTCCTTAGGCTTGGTACATCAAAATTGGCAAGTACCTCATAGATCATGGCTTTCAGAGGAGTCCATTTGACTTTAATTTGTATGTCAAATGTATTGGTAGTGATATTCTAATTCTTGATGTCTATGTGGATGACCTGATCATTATTGGTAGCTTGGCACATTTGATCGCTGAGATCAAATAGGATTTGTACAACACATTTGACATGACAGATTTGGGACTCTTGCATTATTGTTTAAGGGTTGAGGTTTGGAAGACCAAGAGTAGTATCTTCATCTCCCATTCCAAGTATGCTCGAAGTCTTCTGGATAAGTTACATATGCAAGACTACAAACCTACCTCCACACTCATGGAAAAAGGGTTCAAGTTGTCAGCTAAGTCATACTCCCCTGTAGTGGATGAATCACTATTTAGGCAATTAGTGGGCAACCTCATCTATCTCAATGCCACTAGACTTGACCTTAGTTTTACAGTGAGCTACATTTCATTCTTCATGACAGCCCCCAAGGCTAATCATTGGGTAGCAGTGAAGCATGTGCTGAGTTATGTGAAGGGTATTTCTAATTATGGACTTCTTTACACTAGGAGTCATGATCCTAGACTCAATGGTTTCATAGACTCAGATTGGGTAAGTTCGGTTGATGACAAGAAATCAACATCTGGGTATGTGTTTAGTTTGGGATCTAGTGTAGTCACATGGACTAGTAAAAAGCAGTAGGCAGTGGCTCTCTCCTCGATAGAAGTAGTGTTGGAATTATGCTAGACAACTGAGAGGGGGTGAATCAGTTGTCCCAAATCTTAATACTTGCAACTATTTCTTTATAACACAAAACTGATAAATGATGTAAACATTTAAAGCATGAATCATCAACACATGAGCACAAACAAATGAACACAGAACACTAGGATTTTTACGCGGAAACCCAGTTAAGGGAAAACCACGGTGGGGTTTAACCCACAAAGATTTGTACCCTATTAAAAGTACTTTAGAAAAATAGAAGGCACATGCCTTTAGGCGCACTGCCTAGAGCTCACTGCTCAAAAAGAGGCTCACTGCCTACAAGTAATTTATGTTTAACATAGAAAGGACTAACTAATAATTAGCATCTTTTCATGTCTGGTTTAGTTTCATTGAATGCTCACAAAACTTCTACTTTTGTCTCCAAATTCTTCTTCACTGACTCTTCACTCTATACTTCTCTCGCTCCTTTTCTTCTCTGCTCTACTTCTGATCCTTTATTCAGATTTAATTCATTTCACTCAAGGATAATTTTCAACAACTCTTCAACAAGTATTTATATGCTTCATCAACCTTGGAATGAACAACAAGGTCAGCTAAACTTGACATGGATCAATGCACTATTGGCCAATCACAACTAAGATTGGAATCTTCCTCTATAAACATGCCACTCTCAATAGAATGCTCTTAGATCATCTACAACATGCTAGGATCATTTGGTCAGCCAAGACTGGGAAGAACATCAACACCGAAAAGGAAAATCTTCAATAATGAGCTCAAACTTGAATGAAAACCTTCAACATAGCAGCTACATGATACATAGATCTCCACAAGCATATTGAATTCAACAAAAACATTTGCACTCCTCTAGATCATCAGAATCACTTGCATCTTCATCTAGTAACCTTAAGAACACTGTCTTCTATAACTGTCACACTAGAAAGATTGCTTACAGACCTCCAAACCATGAACTGCTTGAATGGATGATGCACATTGACTTCCCAAACATGCCTCTAGATCTGCAGATCATCATTTTACATTACTGGAGAAATCTAGACCTCTTTCCTATCACTTTGTCTCTTTTGAATAATGTAAGAACCAGTTTTATTCAGATGGCCATAACTTCTTTAGATATTAATGTGAACCCTCAAATCTTAATTGGAGCTTCTTCAGACAAACCTCTACATAACCATATGGTCCACATACATTTATCTCCATTAATTTTCTCAATATCCTCAACAATCTGGTCTTCTATACAGGCAACAAAATAGGATACAGTTGACACCAATGGCAACAAGGATATGTTGACATAAATGACAGCACTGCTTAGGCACATATTTGCAGCAATCTCTCCCTTTGTCATTGATGGCAACATATGATGTGAAAAACTAAATTCAAACATCAAGAGAAGAACTTCTCCCCCTTTCTCTTCTCACTTTTGCAATTACTTTCTTCACTAGTCCCCCTTTTATCAGCAACTAGTTTTTCACATAAACTTCTCTCTCCCTTTGACATTAATGGTAAAGGGCACATATTTACAATATTTTCTCCCTTTTTGTTTTAGACTAATCCAAAAATTTACATATTGACTACTCCCCCTGAGTAGTATCTGCTTAACATGAATTCAGATCACAAGATATGACTGTGAATTCTATCAGACTGATGCACCTTAGTGAATCTTAGTTCTGATCGGGAGGGGTAATAGCCCTAACTTCTCTCTAAGATACTCAAAAGTATCCTTGGGAAGAGTCTTAGTGAAGATATCTACAATCTGATCTTTGGAAGACACAAACTCCAACTTGACTTCATTCTCATTTACCTTCTCTCTCAAGAAATGAAACTTGATAGATATATGCTTTGTCTTTGAATGCAACACCGGATTCTTTGAGATGCTTATTGCACTAGAATTATCACAGAAGGTTGTGACTGGCACCTTAAACACAATTCTGATGTCCTTCAACATTTACTTCATCCACAAAACTTGAGTACAATTATTTGCTACTGCTATACACTCTGCCTCTGCAGTAGATAGAGATATTGCCTTTTGCTTTTTGCTCATCCAAGAGATCAATCTTCTTCCCAAGAAGAATGTGTAGGAGTTAAGGACAACACTGAGAGGGGGGGTGAATCAGTGTTGTGTAAATTCTTTAATCTTTTTCAAACTTTAACTTTCTGAGCACAAGGGATGAATGATACCTTTGATTTGTCAAATACATATGCACATGACTATGAATGCAGAAAGAGAATAAAACTTCATAAGTAAATTGAACACACACAAGGAAGATCAATAAGAATCATAACACAAGATATGCACGAGTGGAAAACCCATCAGGGTAGAAAAACCACTCCAGAATTGCCTCACTGGCTTAACCGAAAAACATGCCTCACTGGCAATACAAATTGTCTCACTGACAAATATTAAGGTCACACTGACCTATAAGCCTCACTGGCTAATACAATGCCTCACTGGCAAACCAAATCAGAGGGATACTCTGTTTCCATTCAATACAAATATATGTCTGTCAAATATCCATTCTATTCAAACTGACATCTCAACAATCCTTTATTCTGATCCAATCAACACTGCATTCTAACAACACTGCATATCAAATGTGTATTCTAATCCAACACTTCACAACACTGTATGTTTCATCTCTATATTTCTTAATTCATCCATCAATGCACCTGGAAAAACAACTTTATACAGATTGAATGTTCTTTTCACTGCCTTGGAACCTTTCACATTCCTTCATAAATTTCTCCTTTAGATCACATAAATTTCGCAACAAGACTTTTGAAATTTCACTTCTTTGCAAAAACACATTTGCTTTTCTCCTGCAAATAAACTCTTCAATTTTTGATTCATATTCCTGCAAAAAACATTCTCTCATTGCAAAATAATAAATCTTCAACAAGACAAATTATCTTCATTAAACCTTTTCATATCTACAATCTCTGCATGATGTTTCATATTCTCCAAAACACAAAAAAACTTCAATCTGATTATCTTCCCTTCAAACAAATTTTTCATTAATCCTCTTCAAATTTTTCTTCAAAAAAAATCTCCTGCAAAATAAAAAATCTTTATCCAATCTGCAATAATCTCTCCATAAAGACAAAAAATCTCCTTAAAAAATTACTCTTTAAAATCTTCATCCTCTTAAGAAATCACCATTAAAAATCTCTTTAAAATGATTTATCTCACATTTAGAAAAAGCAAGAATAAAAAGATCTCCTTGTGAAATTTTCATCTCCATATTATTCGATGGAAAATAGAAAATTTCTAATTATGATGCTTTTCATAAAATATTCTCCTCCTTAACTTGGTTTCCAATATAAAATAGTCAATAGTTTTTTTTATTATCTTAAGGCATAAATCATGCCTTTTATAGGATATAAAATCTCCTCCAAGGTAATCGGGCTCTTCAAATGCTTTTTAAAATCTAAACAAACTTTTATAAACTTTAGTTCCCATTCGGTGATTTGTTGCCTTAAGTTAAACTTGCATTTGAAATGATTTTAAAACATTTAAACCCCGCTCACACTTCCTTTTTAAACTTTTGGCGGTGGTAATCAAACATATTAACAGCCCGCCCACTTCATAGCCTTTTATAAGCTTTTGCCCGCGCATGTGAATGACTTGTTCTATCAGTGGAAAGGGAGAAAGGGGCCGGTTGCCTTGTGGTATTAAACCCTCCACCAGGTGATGTTTAGTGAAATGACCTTCTGTCACAGGCCAGTCTAAAATTATAACATAAAGTATGACTATTATTGCAAGGGCAGAGAATAGGACTTTATAAACTCCTTTATAAACCTTGAGTTTATAAATAATATCTCCAATAAAAATTAATTCCAATCTTGTTAAGAACTACAACAAGAACTAAACAACCTTGTTCCTCTGCATGAACAACACTGATAATGAATCTTCTTATAACCATCATGGACCCAAAGAAGCATAGTGAACACAATGATATGATTAGGACATGAACACCAAAAAAGACCAAATGAAATCATTAATATGAACATTGCAAACCTTTGAATACCAACAACTGATATCATCAACCTTGTCAAGTGGACACTTGAGTGTGAAAGCAACTTGATAAAATCAACTTATCTCCTTCCTGTGAAAACTTGAGGTGAAAGAAACTAGATGATATAGTTTTCTATCATGATAATTTGAACACCTGCTATTATGAAGTCCTGATTCAACAACTAGTAAGACAAGAACATGATCAACATGTGTCAACATTGCTTTGAATATGAACATGCATGTAAACCGTTTGAACTCGTATATGATCAACATCTGAAGCACATGACTATCCTCAAGTGTTAATTCAAACACAACCCACTATTACTGACCTCAACTGATCTTGAAGCAACCTCTCTCAGATCAATGCACAACAAGAACATACTGCAAACAATCTTTCATGACATCACTTACCAAAGAACATATGAAGACATCATTGGAGGCCAAACCTGATCAAACAAGTCATGTGATTAATCATAAACCAACACCAAACATCAAGTGTATTCATGTGATCCTATAAGCACTGGATGAGCCTGATTGGTACATGAATGTTATCAAACACTTGTAATATTATCATTCATTTATCAAGTCAATCCCACTGACAACATCCTTCAACACTATGTGAACAACTGTGAAGTGCATGATCATGAACAACTTTCTCAATACCTTTTGACATCAATGACAAACTATCACCATCAATCTCCCCCTTTGTCATTGATGGCAAAACCACCTAATACAATTTTTCTTTCTCCCCCTTTTTGACATCTGATGACAAAGTCTTATAACTATTTTCTCCCCCTGTGATGAATACCACTGACAACACTGGCAATTACTAGCAAGAATAATCAACACAAACCATTGTAGTTTCCAACTCAAAATGACATAATGACCACTATTGATAAGTCCTTTTCAAATCTCCCAAGATAGTAACAACTCAATCCCCTGATTAACTCCCCCTGAGAACAACTCATACTCCACAGAAAAATTGTTATAGCATGATCATAACAATTATAATCACATTAAATTATGAGCACTTTGAAGGCATAATTTCATATTAACCTTTCAACATATGACCAACTTTGCTAAACATTATCACTTGCCACTGCTGATTCAAGACATACCTTTAACTTCCTCTGAAGAAATACAAGATATCACCATCAATATCATAGCTTGAAGAACATTGTCTAAAACAAATTAGAGAGGAAGATCATCAATGAAACATTAGAAACTCCTTAATATATCTAGTTTATCATCTTCTTTTGATATTATCTTCAAACCACCTGAAAGCTCCAAGACACATGTCATAACTCAACAAAGTAATAGATATAACCATCAAATTATCATCCTGCAACCAAACTATTCTGAGACCTTTTCTGTCATGGCAAAGAATGAAGACCATCTGAACTAACCTCCTGTTCTACACAAGACACTTGTCAATTCTGATACAAAACCACATCTGATGAGAGTTCCTTGAGAACACCTTTACTGAAGCAACATGACAACTCAACCATGTAAGTATGATATGAACAATATACAAAATAGGATCAAGTCACAACATCACCAAACTCTTTGAGGCAAAAATCATGAAGACTCCTTATGACACAGTTCTCAACACAAGATGCCAAGAAGACCATTTTTTTTTTATAAGACTTTTACTTGCCTCTGATACAATATTCACCATCAATGTCATAAGAAACTCTTGATTGTCATAACTTGAAGCTCATACCTGAAACCACCACACACTTTGAACAAACCTTTCTAAACCATATTAATGAAGAAGAACATGTCAAATTATTATACCAATGATCTCTTCTAAATGAACATTCATTCTGCAACCAAGAATTATTGCACATCTTTTTTTGACATGAAAAGAATGAAGATCATCCTGCTGATCCTGCACATCTCTTTACAACACACTGTTAAATCTGATGAAACATACTGCAATCAACAAGAACTCTTGCCTCTTGACTTTATCATTCAAAACAAGATATTATTGCAATAACACTTTCCAAAACACTTTGGATTGCAATACTATGATAATTCAATCTTTGTAATCAGGATCATTTGTCTAATAATTTGTGCATTTGAACTCCTGAAACACTTTTTCAATATCTTGAAAGCATAATAAGTCAATGATTACCTGTATCACTATCAAACATTATCAAAGATGATTTCAACAAAAACAAGATCATCAAATTGATAAACATCAAATGATCTTCTTCCTGAGACCCTTTGGGGATACTTGATAGAACAAGAATAACTCCCCCTCACTTCATGCTATCTATTATGCAACTGATGAAGTGACTTGTGCAGGTTGCACAAGCTTAAATTCTAGCTTCTCTTTACTTTCTTTCTGCTTCCAAATTTTAACAGGCTCTTTCTTCCTCCAAACCTTTTCTGTTTCTTTCCATTTCAAATCAGATGATGCAATTCCTTCAAACATTCTACAACTGTAAGCTTTGTGACCAAGAGAGTTGCAATTATAACACACTATATTACAATTATAATCAGATGACTGATAGTACCTTTGAGAACTCATGTTAAACTTCCATGCAGAAACATATCTTTCACAATTACTTTGTATATGTTCAACATTACTGCACTTGTAACAAATAAAGTCAGTATTCCTTCTGCAAACAATTGCTTTGTGACCAAATTGATTACAAGCATAACAATAACCATTAAAAGAATAATTATACCTGTACATGTATGCTTGTCTAACAGGGGCATTTCTTCTGAAATTCCTTCTTTGATTGTACACAAATTCATTTCTGGTTTTCTGTTTAGCTTCACTCTTCCTTTTACCTTCTGTGGCAGCTAAATCAATTTTCGTTCTAGGAGTTTCTCTAACTTTGGAACATTCCCCTTCTTCAGTACTCTTTTCAAACATCAGATTCTTGTGCAACTTAGAGGAAGCCTTTTCTAACTCCTTTCTTAAAGAGACTATTTCTGATTCAAGTTTTAGATTCTCAATTCTTCTAACTTCAAGATCAGATATTGAGACATCAGCTATCCTCTTAGCTTCTTCAATTTCTGTCTTCAATCTAGCAATTAGTTTGTCAGAATCATCAATATATGTCTTTAAACTAATAATTTGACATCTGGCCTCTTCAAGATCTGTAGATACAATTTCAAGTTCTGAATGTACATTATCTTTAGATTCTCTTTCTTGTTGCAGCAACAAATTTAGTTTCTGATTCTCTCTCTTATACTTTTTGAGCTCACTCAAAGCATATATAAGCTCTCCTTCCATATCAATTTCACATTCTTGTTCTTCATCACTAATAATCTGATCTTCTTCAAAATCTGATTGAGTCTCATCTCCTTCATGTGAAAGATTTTCATCATTGTCACTCTTCTTAGATAATGAGTTGTTTTCTTCTTCAGGTGTACTACCTTGATAAATTTTTATCAATCTCCTCCACATGTCCTGAGCTGTAACACAATCCATAACTTTACAAGTAATATCATTAGATAGAGCAGAGAATATGGCCTTCTTTGCAATCTGATTACATTCAAGGACTTCTTTGTTATTTGCAGAGTTAGAATATCCATTCTCAACAGACATTAAAACATCATATCCTAAAGAGGATAAAAACACTTGCATTCTAACATACCAAACTGAAAAATTTGAACCATTAAACTGAGGAACTCCTAAAATTTTTTCTTCTAATACAATATCAGGATCAACATGAAGAACATCATTATTAACTGACTTTGGATTTGATATGGATGATGTCTTTTGATCAGAATGAATCTTAGCATTTCTCATGTTCTTATTTCTCCTGCACTTACCCATTGAACTCCATACACAGGACCTACCCAAGCTGATTAAGCTTCAAAAGGGGAAACTTGGCTCTGATACCAATTGTAGGAGTTAAGGACAACACTGAGAGGGGGGGTGAATCAGTGTTGTGTAAATTCTTTAATCTTTTTCAAACTTTAACTTTCTGAGCACAAGGGATGAATGATACCTTTGATTTGTCAAATACATATGCACATGACTATGAATGCAGAAAGAGAATAAAACTTCATAAGTAAATTGAACACACACAAGGAAGATCAATAAGAATCATAACACAAGATATGCACGAGTGGAAAACCCATCAGGGTAGAAAAACCACTCCAGAATTGCCTCACTGGCTTAACTGAAAAACATGCCTCACTGGCAATACAAATTGTCTCACTGACAAATATTAAGGTCACACTGACCTATAAGCCTCACTGGCTAATACAATGCCTCACTGGCAAACCAAATCACCAATAGAAGTTATAAACCAAATCAGAGGGATACTCTGTTTCCATTCAATACAAATATATGTCTGTCAAATATCCATTCTATTCAAACTGACATCTCAACAATCCTTTATTCTGATCCAATCAACACTGCATTCTAACAACACTACATATCAAATGTGTATTCTAATCCAACACTTCACAACACTGTATGTTTCATCTCTATATTTCTTAATTCATCCATCAATGCACCTGGAAAAACAACTTTATACAGATTGAATGTTCTTTTCACTGCCTTGGAACCTTTCACATTCCTTCATAAATTTCTCCTTCAGATCACATAAATTTCGCAACAAGACTTTTGAAATTTCACTTCTCTGCAAAAACACATTTGCTTTTCTCCTGCAAATAAACTCTTCAATTTTTGATTCATATTCCTACAAAAAACATTCTCTCATTGCAAAATAATAAATCTTCAACAAGACAAATTATCTTCATTAAACCTTTTCATATCTACAATCTCTGCATGATGTTTCATATTCTCCAAAACACAAAAAAACTTCAATCTGATTATCTTCCCTTCAAACAAATTTTTCATTAATCCTCTTCAAATTTTTCTTCAAAAAAAATCTCCTGCAAAATAAAAAATCTTTATCCAATCTGCAATAATCTCTCCATAAAGACAAAAAATCTCCTTAAAAAATTACTCTTTAAAATCTTCATCCTCTTAAGAAATCACCATTAAAAATCTCTTTAAAATGATTTATCTCACATTTAGAAAAAGCAAGAATAAAAAGATCTCCTTGTGAAAACCATTTTCATCTCCATATTATTTGATGGAAAATAGAAAATTTCTAATTATGATGCTTTTCATAAAATATTCTCCTCCTTAACTTGGTTTCCAATATAAAATAGTCAATAGTTTTTTTTATTATCTTAAGGCATAAATCATGCCTTTTATAGGATATAAAATCTCCTCCAAGGTAATCGGGCTCTTCAAATGCTTTTTAAAATCTAAACAAACTTTTATAAACTTTAGTTCCCATTCGGTGATTTGTTGCCTTAAGTTAAACTTGCATTTGAAATGATTTTAAAACATTTAAACCCCGCTCACACTTCCTTTTTAAACTTTTGGCGGTGGTAATCAAACATATTAACAGCCCGCCCACTTCATAGCCTTTTATAAGCTTTTGCCCGCGCATGTGAATGACTTGTTCTATCGGTGGAAAGGGAGAAAGGGGCTGGTTGCCTTGTGGTATTAAACCCTCCACCAGGTGATGTTTAGTGAAATGACCTTCTGTCATAGGTCAGTCTAAAATTATAACATAAAGTATGACTATTATTGCAAGGGCAGAGAATAGGACTTTATAAACTCCTTTATAAACCTTGAGTTTATAAATAATATCTCCAATAAAAATTAATTCCAATCTTGTTAAGAACTACAACAAGAACTAAACAACCTTGTTCCTCTGCATGAACAACACTGATAATGAATCTTCTTATAACCATCATGGACCCAAAGAAGCATAGTGAACACAATGATATGATTAGGACATGAACACCAAAAAAGACCAAATGAAATCATTAATATGAACATTGCAAACCTTTGAATACCAACAACTGATATCATCAACCTTGTCAAGTGGACACTTGAGTGTGAAAACAACTTGATAAAATCAACTTATCTCCTTCCTGTGAAAACTTGAGGTGAAAGAAACTAGATGATATAGTTTTCTATCATGATAAGTTGAACACCTGCTATTATGAAGTCCTGATTCAACAACTAGTAAGACAAGAACATGATCAACATGTGTCAACATTGCTTTGAATATGAACATGCATGTAAACCGTTTGAACTCGTATATGATCAACATCTGAAGCACATGACTATCCTCAAGTGTTAATTCAAACACAACCCACTATTACTGACCTCAACTGATCTTGAAGCAACCTCTCTCAGATCAATGCACAACAAGAACATACTGCAAACAATCTTTCATGACATCACTTACCAAAGAACATATGAAGACATCATTGGAGGCCAAACCTGATCAAACAAGTCATGTGATTAATCATAAACCAACACCAAACATCAAGTGTATTCATGTGATCCTATAAGCACTGGATGAGCCTGATTGGTACATGAATGTTATCAAACACTTGTAATATTATCATTCATTTATCAAGTCAATCCCACTGACAACATCCTTCAACACTATGTGAACAACTGTGAAGTGCATGATCATGAACAACTTTCTCAATACCTTTTGACATCAATGACAAACTATCACCATCAGAATGCACCACCACTAGTACTTTTCCTATCATCTACACCTCCTACCCAATCAGTATCTGTATATGCATGAAGACTGAAGTCATTATCCTTTGGACACCATAATCCATAATCAATTGTCTCCTTGAGATATCTGAATATTCTTTTGACTGCCACAACATGGGATTCTTTTGGATCAACTTGAAATCTAGCAACAAGTCTAATGGCATTCATGATGTCAAGTCTGGTCTAAGTCAAATAGAGCAATCCTGCAATCATTGATCTATACCTTTTCTAATTTGCCTTAGGGGAGTCATCATCTTTGCTTAACTTACATCTGGTTACCATAGCTGTACCTACTCACTTTGAATCTTCCATTCCAAACTTCTTCAACAATTCTTTCACATACTTGTATTGAGATATGAAGATACCTTTATCTGACTAAATAATTTGCAGACCTAGGAAGAAATTCATCTCACCAAACATTGACATCTCAAATTCACTTTTCATCTGTTCAACAAATGCTTTTCACATACATTCATTTCCACCAAAAATGATATCATCAACAAAGACCTCAACAATCAGGATGTCATCATGATTAATCTTGAAGTAAAGATTACTATGAGTGGTACCTTTGCTAAATCCTATCTTAAGTAAATGCTTATCCAGTCTTACATACCAAGCTCCTGGGGCTTGCTTGAGTCCATACAATACTTTTCTTAGTCTGCAGACCATATCTCTCTGATCAGACAACTAAAATCCTTCTGGTTACTCAATGTAGACTTCTTCTTCCAACTCTCCATTTAGGAATGTTGATTTGACATCCATTTGATAAACTTTAAAATCTCTAAAGGCAACAAATTCAATAAATAATATGACTGCTTCTATTCCTTCCACTGGAGAAAAAGTTTCTTCAAAATCAATTCCTTCCACTTGAGAATAGCCTTTGCATACCAAGCTTGCTTTGTCTCTTACAACTTCACCATCTTAATTTAGTTTATTCTGGAAGACCCATTTGGTTCCAATCACATTTTTGTCCTCGGGTCTAGGAACAAGATCCCAAGTGTGATTCTTTTCAATTTGCATGAATTCTTCTTCCATTGCTTTTACCCAGTTTTCATCATTGCAGGCTTCACTTACTGATTTAGGTTCAATCTTTGAAATCAAACAAATTTCGTCTTGATCTTTAGAAATTTTTCTCCTAGTTTGAACACCTTTACTCTTATCTCCCATGATCTATTCTTCAGGATGATTCAGGCTTACATACCTGGGGGTTTTGGGAATTGCTTGAACTTTTATTTCTTGAGGTTGTTCCTCAACATTTGTACTATCCTCTTGAGTTCTTGGATTTTTTGGATCAATCTGGATCTGAGTTTGGGTTTTAACTTGTCTTCCTTAACTTTGACTTTCATCTTGATCATTTGAATCATATCTGTAATACCTGGAATGTCCTTTGCTCTCATCAACTCTAACATTAGTACTTTCAACAATCTTTTTCAACCTCTTATTAAAGCACCGGTAAGCCTTACTTTGAGTAAAGTATCCCAAAAATATTCCTTCATCACTTTCTTGCATCAAACTTGCCTAAGTTCTTGTCTCTTTTGATATAGCATTTACTACCAAAAACTCTAAAATATCTCATAGTGGGAGGATGACCAGACCATAGTTCATAAGGGGTCTTACTAGAATTGCCTTTGATCTGTACCCAATTAAGAGTATAGATAGTAGTAGTCACAACTTCTCTCCAATAAACTTGAGGAACATTTGTTTCCATCATCATGGTCCTAACAGCTTCTTGAATGGTCCGGTTCTTTCTTTCCACAACTCCATTTTGCTGAGGAGTCCTAGGAGCAGATACCTGTCTTTTTATTCCATGATTTTCATAGAAGGCATCAAACTCACTGGAACTAAATTCTCCACCCCTGTCAGATCTTAGACATTTTAATTTCTTACCAATCTCATTTTCTGCCATAGCCTTGAACACTTTAAATTTGTCAAGGGCTTCTAATTTTTCTTTCAAGAAGGTTACCCACATCAGGCGGGAGTAATCATCAATTAGCAACATAAAATATCTACCTCCTTGTACACTCCTAATTTTGGTAGGACCATAAAGATCAATATGCACAAGTTCCAACAATCCACTTGAAGATTGTTCTTTGCTCTTGAATGATGTCTTGCTCTGTTTACCCATTTGACATTCTCTACACATGCCATCAGGTTTCACAAGTTTGGGAAGATCTCTCACAACTTGAGTAGAACTTATCTTGACAATGTTATCAAAATTTACATGATACATTATTCTACGCCAGAGCCAAATTTGGTCCACATGATCAATAAGGCAAATTTTATTAGAACTACTTAAGTGAAAGATGTTACCTCTAGTTTGAGTACTGGAAGCAATTTCATTTCTAGAGATTTCCAAGATTTTGTATTTTCCATCCTTGAATTAGAGATCATAACCCTTGTCAACCAACTATCCAACATTGAGAAGATTATGATTCAGTCCTTCCACATATAGAACATCATTTGTGTTATTTTTACCTTCAAAAGAGATGGATCCTTTGCCACATATTCTACTAGTTGAGTTGTCTCCAAACTTCACAAATCCACCATCATATTTTTCAAAGCTCACAAACTTACTTTTATCTCCAGTCATATGATGAGAACATCCACTATCAATCACCTATTCATCATTTTCAACAACTTGAGTAGCCAAGGCACTTTCCACATTTGTATAGCTAGCAGATTTAGTAGTCATTGGATCTTCTTCTTTGATAGCAATGAACACCCAATCACTTTCTCCATGATCAGATTCTTCATCTGTGACTCCTTCTTCTCCAGTTTCTTGGGCATAGTAGCAATTCTTCTGCCTTTTGTATTTGTTAGGGTTTGGTTTTGCAAACCTCTCCAGACATCTTGAGGCAAAATGAGCAATCTTATTACAAGTAAAACATTTTAATGGCAACTTTCCTTCATACTTACTAGATCCTCTTGGCATTCTTTTGGCAATGAGAGCTTCAAGTTCTATAGACTCAATTTCATCATCTTCTAGATCCTTCCTTGTCTTAGCAAATCTATTTGATCTTCCTGAAGAGCTTTCACCTAGATCATATCTTTGTTTCCCATGAACACTTGCCTTAAATGCAGATTCGAACTTAGGAAGAGAATCACCAAACTCACATAATCCAAAGGCTGAAATTTTACCAACTAGCTGATCTCTTGTAACTTTTGAGACAGTCCTGATCTCCTGTATAGCAACAACCTTATGTTGTATGAATTGGGTAAAGATATGAGCACTTTTTCCACAATCTTTGATTCTTCCAAAGTCCCACCAGCACATCTGATACCACACACAAGATCATTTATTTTTTGCATGTAGATTGTGTTGTTTTCATCTTCACTCATCCTCATATTTTCAAATTTTCCTCTCAGACTTTGTATCTTGGCACATTTGACAAATTCATCGCCTTCATAAAGGTTCTCCAACTTCTTCCAGATTTCATGAGCAACTTTTAGTCCAAAGACATTTTTGATTTCTGAATTAGTCAGGGCACTTTGCAAGGCTTCTTTGGCTTGAATATTATTTTCAACATTTTTGACTTCATCTGGAGTTGAAGGTTTCTCTAGAGGCTCATACTTATCCTTAGTTATTGCCCAATAAGCATCACCCATGCATTGCAAATGGCACTCCATGTGACTTTTCCAAATAGAGTAATTTGTTCCATCAAATCTCGAGCTATCCTTCTTGTAGGTTGACATCCTGGATCTCCTCAAGTAATTAAGCTTCTTCTAGAGGAACCTTGCTCTGATACCAATTGTTGGAATTAGGCCAGACAACTTAGAGGGGGGGTGAATCAGTTGTCCCAAATCTTTATACTTACAACTATTTCTTTATCACACAAAACTAATTAATGATGTAAACATTTAAAGCATGAATCATAAACACATGAGTAGAAACAAATGAGACCAAGATTTTTATGTGGAAACTTGGTTAAGGGAAAACCACGATGGAGGTTGTAGACACCTAAAATTGGACTACTTTGCAAACCAATTTTCCGTACCTCTGCACTAATCCACTCTCCCCATCTGCATATCCCTGGTGAATTAATTAGGTCATTTATGAAGGTCACGTATGGGGTGAAAATGAAGGTCACGTATGGGGTGAAAATCGACCTCACCATCGCATTCAGGACGTCGATTCCATGAATTTTGACTATAAAGTTGGCTATATTTTTTGAAAATTTTTTAGGGCCATAGGCCGTACCGTACAGATCCCGTGGCCCCTAGTGTATTGATCTTTGGCTCTATGAAGTTCTTCATTTTTTGTAGGGTATTGCGTTATGAAGGTGTGGGGGTCAACATTGCAATTTTTTTTTTTGGTTTCCACCGAAAACTGCTCTTCCACCACCGCCCAGACATCTTGGCTGCCATCATCCAACCCTTCCTCGCGGCCTCCCCCAACTCCCTTCCCTGCAGCACCCACTTCTCGACCTCCAACACCTCCCCTCCGCTCTTCCCACCCTGCCGTAACTCCCGTCGCCATCACCACCCGAGCCTCCACCTCCTGACCACCACCTGAACACCTTCCCTCCAGTCACCACTACCCTTCACCCGGTCGACACCCCTGCGACACCCTGCCACCACTCCCTTCCGCCCAGTCACCACCCGCCTAACCCTCTGTGAACACCCCTGAATCCTCCCTTCGCTACCTCTACAAATCCTCCCACCACCTAACCACCACTCCCTGCCACCCAGCCGCTACCTACCCCTCACTACTGCCCCCAACTCTACGACAATTAAAGGATTCGGGTTAGGGTTTCAAGCAGGAAGAAGCCACGAGCCCCTTTTTCATTGTTCTCTTTTATTTTTTTATTTTTTTTTCAATCGATCACCCCTTGGTCACATGGGTGACCAGGGGGCTATTTGAGCCTTTAACTACCAAACTACAACCTAAACCTCCAGCGCTCAAACTTATACATGTGACCATTTCATTAAACTGCCAACGGTTAACATCCAATAGCCAGCATGACCTCTTGTGTCTCCCTACCTACCAAAATAGGCTGATTTTTTCAAACTGGCACAACTTTTGCAAATGGAGATGAAATTGAACAAATGAATAGTCATTGGAAAGAGGACTCTGAGCACTTTGTAGTTGTGAGGATTTGATTAGGTGATAGTACTTTTTTCCTACCTTTTTCATTAGTCAAATTCAAACATGCTTAAAATCTTCAAATCATCATAACTTGTGCAAATTTGATCATTTTTCAGAGAATTTTTTTTTCAAATCACATATAATTTCATGAATTTTCTATTCATGCAATTTGATTTCCTGTATTAGTTCTTTTTTCATCAAATTTTCTTAAATTATCAATTTTCACATTACAATCCTCTTAGAAGTCTACTTGCTCCGTTTTCATTTTTGTGACTTGCAAGTGATCATTCAGGACTGGACAAACATCAGGTGCAACATTTACATCAATTTGGATAGCAATTTTATTAGGTGCCTTCGTTTCATCCTTTATCTTATAATCTTGTTTTCATCACACATTTCAATTTGGACCTTTAAAACGAACATTGTTTGACCATCACACATTGAAATTGGGCATAAAATCAACCAGTGTCTTCAATCACACCTTGAAATTGGGCTAAAAAGAACCACTACTTGATGTGTCTTCATCACATTTCATTTTTCTAAGGGTAATTAATCAACTACGAGTGTGAATCAAGTGGGTGTGTGTATGCTCTCTCCTCACACCGCAAGGTGATCTTGGAGATCAAAAACACCTCACTTGATTCACTTTTGTTTACCCTTTCCTAGGAGGCCTGCTAGGGGATTTCATCACCCCTAGGGATGACCTCATCCGAGGCTAAATTGAAAGACACCCTCTTTGAAATCAAAATCCTGTCACTCTTGGCTAAGCCCCAAAGAACTTTCTACCTTTGGGAAGTGAAGGTGAAGGGTGGGTTACCCCCTTCTCCCGGCTGTGTGATAGGATTTCCCTTTCAAATCATTAGTCAACCTCGTCTAAACATTGACCAAACCTAACTGGCCATACCCCATCAAACTAGACAATAGGGCATGTTGATTTGTTTTGCAAGTGTGCTTGTTTAATCATTCTCATATTCTTCCAATTTAAAATTTAAAATTGCTTGTGTCTTGTGTGAGTGATTCTTGTTTGTACATGTGATCATTTGCTAAACATTACCAAATCAAACTAAAACATCAAACACATAAGACAAGTCATTCATCACATTCAAATCCAATCACACTCATCCTAATCATCTATTCTTAACTACCTCAGTCCTAATCACATCCAAGTCATCCATAATCAATCCTACTCACATCCTTGTCACCCTACATCATCAAATCATCACCACTCTATATAAATCATTATCCAAACAGCATCATTCTCTCCATCCTTCTCAAATCACCTCCATCCCAATTATCCCTAAGCACATCCTAGTCACCTTCATCCTAATCAACTTCATCCAAACAATCCACATTATCATCAAATCATAACCAAGCACTTGCCAAAAAAAGGACTTAAGATTTAACCACATGTGTGACATCATGTTAACCTTAGAGGACTTCCAAAAGCTTCTTCATATGCTTCACCACATGCATGCAAGCCAATCCCCTCTAGAGTATAAAACCTTTCAAAGCATTCAAGAATTGATTCAAATAGGTCGAACAAGCCAATCCTCACACATACAATACCTCTCAGAAGAGATCCAACACATCTTGGCCACTTACAAAGTCCAACAACCATCATATCTAGCACCTATCCCATCATATCCATCTACACATCAAACCAATTCTGCATCAACTTATCCCACTTCATATCAACCAAATTCATCCACATGTCCTATCAACCCTTTATCAACTTATCACAACCCTTATCTATATCAATCCATATCACAACAAACATTATCCTATGCAACCCCTCCATCATCATCACATCAACACATTTACCAACATCAACAACAAATCATATCACAACAAGAAGTCCAAACACCATCCCAATCTCAACAAATTCCACAACAACCTTACATGTCATCATCTTCAACATCATATCAACCTCCATCATCCTCATATCAACCTCCATCATCCTCATCTCAACCCTCAACTTCCTACCAACCCCAAAACCTTTCGTCTACATATCCTACCATTACACCTAGGTACCAAGACTATCAATGGCCTCCCCAACAAGCACTAGTGAGCCCAAATCCACCTTTGCAACAAGAAGCACATGCAAGTCCAAGTGGTACCTTGTACATAAATCAAATGAGTCCAAGTTATCCTAGGTAAGATCTAATAACCCTTGACAAGGGAGATACCAATCTAGAGTGCCCTCCAACACCATCATCCAATCCAATACCTATCCTTAAACCCATCCATGAACCATCACAACCTAATCCCATCACCCCCCTATCCAATCCCAATCCTATTTCTACACCATCCACCATCATTATACATCCATTATATTGTTCTTCCACCCATACACTCATGAAGGATGTCATCCATTGGCTATTAGCAAGGAATCAAACACCCTCATGCAATCCAACATCCACCGAACCTCTTGAACAATCCCCTATCATAACTCAAGAACCATCATGCAGCCATGTTCAAGAGCCCCTAAGTCAAGCACTTGCCACATTTATCCAATTCAGCCCCACTTCTATTCAACCACATGAGCTATGTCAAGAATCAAATCCAAAGCATGTTGAAACATCAACCCCTTCTCCTAATCAAGATCTAATCATCCCATCTAATCCCATCCCCGATCCCCTACCACCTATTGATCACCTTATTCATCCCACATCAACCTCTACCACCCCTTTACCATCCCCCATGAATCCTTTTCCTCCATCTACCAATCCCATCCCAAATCCATCCTCCTATTCACATGGAACAAGCACTTTCATCTGTGGTGACTCCCTTGTAGGAGGTGAACAACTTCCATCTATCACATATCTTTCTCCAACAAATAATCGATTCGCATCTTGTTTCCAAAGCAACAAACATCTCATTGCATGTCACATACTCCAACATATGAACTATCAAGGCAAAGGCTTAGGCCTTCATGAACAAGGCATCTTGGAGCCCATCCACAGTACATTCCATCCATCCTCACATGGTCTTGGCTATACACCCCAAGACAAACAACCTACACATGTCGATACCATCCACCCACCTTCCAAAATCCATTCATCGAATCCCAAAAATGGTGTATCTCATCGCACTCCCAAAACATATGTCGCCATCCCTCCTCCATCATCCCATCATTTGCAAAAGCATGTGACCATCCATCTCCCTCCATCAAATTTACCTCCACTACTTCCAACTCCAAATATCTCTATCAAATCCACTTTACCTTCACTCCTACCAACTCCTAATATCCCTATCCTCAAATCTCCTCATCCATTTATCCATAAATCCACTTTTAATTTCTCCACCCATAAACCCCCTAAAATTCCCAATCAAGACCAACAAAAGCACACATCTTTCAACCATGAAGCTTCCCCCAAATCCATGGGATTCAAAAATTTGAATGCCTCAACTCATAAAGCACAAAAGCCTAAGGGTATTATCCCTTCCAATCAAAATGAAAAATCCCAAAGGCTATCAAAGCCCACACCATCACAAGAAAAAGTAAAAACAAAAATGGTGTGGGTCCCCAAACAAAGATCACTCAAATCTAATGAGGCATCCACCTCCCAATCTACCGCAAAATCTCAAACATCCCACTCCCCATCTAAAATTCCCATAATTCCTAAGTCTATTTGGATCCCTAAAACCCCAAATCGACCATCCAAAAACCCCCCATCCCGATCCCCATTACTCCCAACCCCACATCCAAAATACAAGCTTCCAAATACATCACGATGTGTGCAACCATTAGTCTTGGTTCCCCTCCACCACTTGCAATTCCCTCATACCCCTGTCTCTCCATCTTTCGTTCACTATCCTACATATCTTCCCTGTCACATTCCTATGGTCCATGCTTTTGCATAATCCACATCATAATCCACATTATACACACCATAATCCATTATCCACCATCCAACATCCATGCAATCACCATCCATAATGCTACCCAACATGGGAGCATCTTTTACTTGCTATGGAAACAGACGCTAGAGTCCCCATTCCATCAAAGCCAAAAAGAAAAAAAATCATAAAATCAAGAAAATAGTAAAAAGAAAAAATCTGTCCAATGGTGAAAACCACTCCTTGTGGTGCCTTGGGCAAGTACCTTGATGAAAACCCCTTGTGGGCGTCATGTGTAATCCCTTCTCCATTCATTTTGTATCCCTACACTTGGGGGTAAAACCATATCCTTCATCCACATCCATCATCTCCTTGCACATCTTATCCATTGTCTTATCATTATCCTATCATATTCCTATCCACCCTCCCCTATCTATCCATCCATCATATCCATTATATCTCGTTTCAACCATCTCTCACCCTAGATCTTGATAAAGACAAGGGGCAACATATCAACAACATGCTTTGGAGACCTCTTGGCATACTTCCTTTCCAAGTATATCCTCCATTCATCTATTTCAAAGACCATCCATTCACACATGAGCCCATCATGCAAAATTCTTTAGACATTGGGGCATATGATTCCTTGTAAACTAGCCCTTGGAGAAAATCCTACAATCTCCCATCCGTATATCATGCATACCTATCCTACCCCTCATCCTTATCTTCCATCTATCTAACACACATACCTATTGCTTGTCCATTCATCTACCACAAATCTCTTATCCATTATCCTTTCATCACCAATTCCCCTATCCAACCCCATCACCTTCACCTCTAGACTTGGGGTTCCCTTGTCATTGGTATCTAGTGCAAAGGTTATCCACACAAAATCCAATGCAACCATCTCATAATAAACCATTCCTTTTCAAAAATCAAAAAATACAAAAACATCACAAAATCAAAAAATCCATAAAAATCACAAAATCAAAAAATACAAAAACATCACAAAATCAAAAAATCCCAAAACAATAGAAAACACATAAAATTCTAAAAATAATCTATCCATCACACAAATAAAACTTGCTCCATCATACTCATCATCATCACACCTATCCCACATCATCATCACATCTATCATCAATAAGCTTACACTAGATCCAAGCATCGCATCACCTATTAAAGCATTGTCCTTAATCAAAATCATCAACTATCAAATTAGCATCAACCACAACTTGTCACCATCACATCTTGAGCCACTTTTACAACATCATCAAATCATCTATCAATCCCTACCTTACGATATATCTTTCCTATGATAGGAAGCATCTATCACATCATCATCCATTTTGGCAAAAGATACAATGGTTACTTGTTTGGTTTGTTGGTCTTTTGGTTTTTTGATTTTTATCTTTTGTCCTTTCAAAGATGACATCAAAGCTACCTTGATCTTACTATATCATGGTATGTGGCGAAAACATCTAGAATGGGGCATAGTCTTGCTTTTGTATGTTGTGCTTGTGGGTTGGCTTCATTACTCCAAGCTAGTATTCATATATTGATCGATCATAGGGTTGGTTCTAGCATATTGATCTCCTTATGCATCTAAGGTTCATTATACCTTTTTTGTACTAAGAGCTTATGCTATGAGTCCCCTTCCCTCATCTAGACAAGGTTGTACTATCTTGGGCATGCATGAGATCATCCCTTTGTCTGCATGTCTAGTCCATGCAAATGTTTGATAAACATCATCACCCTGGTCTTCTATACCCTAGTGAACATATCCACTTTGCTATATCAAACCTAGGATTGCTCAAATTCAATTTCAGCACAATGATCATCCACCAATCATCTCCCAACATCATCATCCTTTCATCCCACCACTTATCCTCTAACCACATCTACCAATCTATCCCATCCATTTCGAGAGTACAACTGTGTTCTTGCAACCCGCCTATCCTCTCGAGGGGGCATCACCCTTACCAATTATCCCCAAACCTTAACCTTATTCTTCCAAACCAAAATCTTTTTTCTATCCAATCCATCTCTATGTTTTAACTTCTTTAAAATGATGTTACTTAGCCGCAACACCATCTCAAAGAGGGGCAAATGTAGACACCTAAAATTATACTGCTCTACAAACCAATTTTCCGTACCTCTGCACTAATCCACTCTCCCCATTTGCATATCCCTGGTGATCAATTAATTCACCTAATTAATCCATTTAACCTTACAACCCTATCCTATTAATTGAATGAATATTCCTAATATTTATTTAGTTGATTTATCCATTTCCCTAATCCCTATTAATTAGATAAGTCATGCTTATCTAATTAACCTAGGCTTAAGTTAATTAAAATAATACTTAATTAAACTTGTCTCCCACTATCCTCCAATCACTAAATTTAAAATTCAGATGTCTTCCACTATCCTCCACTAAACTGAATTTAAAATTCAGTTGTCCCCCACAATCCTCCACTCTTCCCAATCACTGAATTTAAAATTCAGTTGTCTCCCACTCACCTCCACTCACTGAATTTAAAATTTAGTTGTCCCCCATTATCCTCCACTCTTCCCAAAATGAGAATTTTTAATTCATCCTCTAGGAATAAAAGATTCACTTTTATTCCTATCCCTTGATATCATCAAATGAATCCTCACCCTCCATCCTCATCTCCAAAATTCTATAAATTAGACCCCTCTCTAAACCATTTAGAGAGACCACTTCATGCATCAGAACTCTATCAAAATCACTCCCCAATCTCCTAATCCTGCCATCCTAATGTCAAAATCTTGTTTCAATCCCATCCAATCCATCATCTAATCTCATTCACCTTGTGTTGAGCACTTGAGCAATCCACATTAGTCATTCTAATCATGGGAACAATCTGAGGAGCTACGTGGGTGCATCTGCTTCCCACATGGATTCGTGAGGTCATTTATGAAGGTATAATCATGTTAGTTTGCATTAGATTAGTTTTAATCTTCATTTTGATTTCACTTATCATAGGGGTTAACCCACAAAGATTTGTACCATGTTAAAAGTACTTTAGAAAAATAGAAGGCACATGCCTTTAGGCGCATTGCCTAGAGCTCACTGCTCAAAAAGAGGCTCACTGCCTACAAGTAATTTATGTTTAACACAGAAAGGACTAACTAATAATTAGCATCTTTTCATGCCTGGTTTAGTTTCATTGAATGCTCACAAAACTTCTACTTTTGTCTCTAAATTCTTCTTCACTGACTCTTCACTCTATACTACTCTTGTTCCTTTTCTTCTCTACTCTGCTTCTAATCCTTTATTCAAATTTAATTCATTTTGCTCAAGGATAATTTTCAACAACTCTTCAACAAGTATTTATACACTTCATCAACATTGGAATGAACAACAAGGTTGGCTAAACATGATGTGAATCAATGCACTATCGGCCAATCACAACTTAGACTTGAATCTTCCTCTATAAACACACCACGCTCAATAGAATACTCTTAGATCATCCTTAACATGCTAGGATCATCCAGTTAGCTAAGACTGGGAAGAACATCAACACTGTAAAGGAAAATCTTCAATAACGAGATTAAACTTCAATGCTAACCTTCAACACAACAGCTACATGATACAAAGATCTCCACAAGCATATTGAATTCAACAAAAACATTTGCACTCCTCCAGATCATCAGAATCACTTGCATCTTCATCCGGTAACCTTAAGAACACTGTCTGCTATAACTGTCACACTAGAAAGATTGCTTGTGGATCTCTAAACCATGAACTGCTTGAATGGATGATGCACACTGACTTCCCAAACATACCTCTAGATCCACAGATCATCATTTTACATTACCAGAGCAATCTGGACCTCTTTCCTGTCACTTTGTCTCTCCTAAATAATGCAAGAACCATTTTTATTCAGATGGCCATAACTTCTTTAGATCTTAATGCGAACCTCTCAAATCTTAACTGGAGCTTCTTCAGACAAACCTCTACATAGCCATATGGTCTGCATACATTGATCTCCATTAATTTTCTCAATATCCTCAACAATCTAGTCTTCTATATAGGTAGTAAAATAGGATACAGTTGACACCAATGGCAACAAGGATATGTTGACATCAATGGAAACACCGCTTAGGCACATATTTACAACAAACAAAGTATCAAGGAGCAATTAAGGCAGCTTGTGAGGTAGTTTGGCTTTGCTAGATACTTGTGGATATGCAAATATCTTAAGTAGGTTCGACTCCCTTGTTCTATGATAAACAGAGAGTTCTCAGACTTGCCAAAAATTTAGTCTTCCATGAAAGAACCAAGCATGTGGAAACTCATTTTCACTTCATAAGGAAGCTTGTTGAAGATATATCAGTTTAGTTGTTGTATGTTTTGATAGAGGATCATACAGCAAATATTCTCACCAAGTCCCTTAGTCCAGTTAAATTTATAAAATTCAAGGGGTCTCTTGGTGTAGTTGATAGATTGACCATTAAGGGAGGGTATTAGAATAATTTAGTTTTTTTTGCTATTTTTAGTTAATGGTCAATCATGTAAATTAGCTATAAATTATCTGTTAAGATCATTTGTACGATCTTGTGCAGTTTCTATTTTAGAAACTTGCTAACTTTGTAAATATTGTAAACTATTTATTAAGCATTTTTCTCATTGTAAATACATAAAATGTTTCACTAATTATTTGTGTAATATCAACTTGTCGTAGTTTTGGAGGAAACATTATATCCTTCAAACTATGACCAAGATCTATGTATCAAAGAGCTTCATACACAATAAGGATACCAAATGTCTATGCAAGATTACATCTATTGGTTCTCCAACTGATTGAAACTTTTCCCTAAACATTTCATAGAGTTATGATCAGGATCAAGTGCACAATTGACCAACTAACAAGAAATATCTTATTCAAATATTTCCTCTACACTTCAGGCTCTACAAAGTCTAGGCAGGTTTCCTTTATGAGACATTGATTTAAGGTTAGTATTCATAACTGATCATAGTGCCGAGTGTTATTGATAATTTGAAACTACTTTAAGAACCTAATAAGATACCACAAATACTCTAAAACTCCTACTCAAATTCAATATATTAATGAAACTAAGAAAAATGTATAAAACATAAGTTATACCTTGCAAACTGATTTATCCCATGTGTTCCATTGTTTCCTATCTTCTCAATGATCTTGTTGATAATGATATTGCTCTTAGAAATGCACTACTTTGCTTTCCAAGATGACAATGAGATGAATGGGATTTGTGGATTCAATGTGCAATGTGATAAGGCTACAATGCAACTAAGATAATGATGATGATTCTGATATTACCATGATGTTGATAATGAGGATAATGATTGTGCAACTAAAGATAATATGCAGCTAATGGAGATTACGATGATAATGCAAATGGGAGGCCAAAGGCACGCTTGATTGCTTGATGGTATTTCTTCAGCATGTAAGTACTATAACTCTTGTGATTCAAAATGAAGGTGAGGAGGTTCCTTTTATAGGCCAAGGAGAGGTCCAATTCAAGTGTCAAAGATCCATGGTGGAGAATAAGTCTTGTCAAATGTATGGTCAAGATCAAATTGGTTGGGGTGAGGGAGATAAAGGTGGAAGATGTTCCCACGATGATGACAAGGTGGAGGAATACATGGAACCATAAGCCACATGTCATGATGCTCACAAGGACCAATGAGACAAAGGTGGAAGACCATGAGAAGAACATGGAGGAAGGAGTCCTTTGTTGTTGGAATGTGAGAGAGAATATAAGATTTGGAAGACAAGTGTCTTTGACCATGTTTTATGGTTGAGAAGAAATAGGGCACATGTTTGAGAGGATAATTGACTAATTAAATATTAAGAATATTTCATTATTGGAGCAACATGATGAGATGTCCAATGATGTGTAAGATGACAAGGATGAGATGATGTGGATTTTAGACATAGGACTTAGTCTTGGAGAAAATAATTAAATAATTTAGGATTATTTAATTAGAGATGACCTTAGAGGAATTTAGGAATGATTAATTGTTAGAAGAATATAATGAACATGAACCAAATAAATAAATTAAGATATTTATTTATTGATAGAAGAATTAGAATAAAATAAATATTAAAATATTTATTTAATTGATCTTGAGCCATTTTTAGGTGTATACATTTTGTCCCTCTTTGAGACAATGCGTTTTATTACGTTATTTCAAAGAATAAAAATTTTCTTACTATGATACATGCCCTAGTTTGCCCTTGGTACAGGTTTGATGACAATAGGATGCCCCCTCGGGAGATTGGTTGGGTTAGATTTGGCAAAAGGATGAAGAATGATCTCACGATGAAGAAGAATGAATGACATGACTTGCGGATGAAAAATTTGGATGACGAAGAATGAGAAATGAATGAAGAACATAACACTCATGTGCAAGGTCAAACACCTCTAGTTAGGGTTCACTTGGCTATAAAAAAGGATGTGGGATCTCTTTCTACTCATTTGCACACTTGTCATTTGAGGAGAGATTATAGGGAGACCTAGTGCATAGCAGAGTAGATCAGTTAGTGAAGATGTAGCAGATTCCAATAGAGAACCACACGATCGAGAGGATTTGACGATTCAGGCGGCCAATAGAGTATGGACCCCCAGTATGTATGCCTTTAATTTGGGTCAAAGTGTATTTATTGTGGTCAAAATTTAGGGTCAAAGGTTACATTTTTGAATGCGTTGTTTTTCCATTTCTGTGCTTTTGATAAATAAGTCTGCGCTTATGTCCTAATTTCGTGCATATGAGAGTAGAATCTGTGCATATGCTAATTTTTTGCATTTGATAAACAATCTCATGCATATAAAATAAAGTCACGCATTCAATCAGGGTTTCCATGCATATGATTGATTCGGTGCATAAAATCAACAATCTCGCGCATGTGAGTTAATCATGCACATGTAATAATGGTTCGACACATGCATTATGGTTCTGCGCATCTAGTTTAAACCTATGCTTTTGAAACTAGATTTTTTGCATATATCTAAATATGTACAAATGATAGGGGCTTCTACACATGCAACACAAAGCTATACTTTTGATAAACAGAGCTGCACATATGATTAAAATGGTCAATTACTTAGCTGATTAGATTAAGTCAACATCCTGATTGATGTTGGCCAACTGATAGGTCATCTTTGAGATTGATAGAATCTCAGAAGAGATAATAGGATAGGTTTAATGATAGGATAGCTAGGTAACCATTTGGATAGATTTGATAGATATGTAGCTTAGTTGGTTGGTTAATGCGCTTGTGTTGTTGATTGTAGGAGGAGCTAGATGATGTTTTGATGTTACAGGAGAGATTTCATGTTACTCAGCTACTACGACCCTATTTGACTGAGACTGATCACTTGGTTCTCGAATCAGTTGGACTGTCATATGTTTTCTTCATTCCTAAGATTTAAGCATATCTAGGGTTGCTAATTACAGTGGGGGAGAGATATCATAGTGAGCACAGAACATTCCACCTGCTAACTGGAGAGATTGCAGTGACCTTGGAGGATGTGCATCATATTCTATGGATTTTGATACAGGGAGAGTTAGTGGAGTACGAGTCACACTCAAGATCAGGATTGATAGAATGCAGACGAGTGTTTGATGATGCAGACATTGAGGGTATAGAGATTAGCTAGGCTAATATGGTTTATTACTATGAGCCCCTGCCAGCTATACTAGCAGGGTTGATTAGAGGTGTGGTTTTTCCAGATAGGAGATCTCATGGATTTTTGGTTGGATGGGGGAGGACTTTAGAGAGGATGATATCAGATGGGACACGCTTTTCTTGAGGTGTTTGTCTTCTTGCACACTTATACCATGATATTCATCAGTTTGTATCTGATGGAACAACTAGTTTGCCGACTAGAGTTTCCTTATTGTAGATTTGGGCATGGTACCACATAGCTATCACACAACCAATCAGGATGGGAATTAGAGGCAGAGATAGACCCTACTCCTACATGTTTCAGGAGAGCCTTTCCCAGCCCAGGCTAGGAAAGCTTGAGTATTGGCAGCACGCATTGGATGATGTGGACATAGTTGAGTGGTGGTCGTACTTGGATTGTGAAGCATGGGAGGAGGATGCATCATAGCTTCCATATTATTTTTAGATGTAGTGGTTGATAGGGAGGAACTCCTATATCCTTGAGTGACATATCATTTCTCGTGTGCTTCGACAGTTTGGCAGGGTCCAAGGGATACCTTAGGGTACTGCTATATTTTCTCAGATGCACAAGGAGCATCTATTGTGGGGTCTTGTAGCATCATATGAGTAGACAAGGACTAACTTTTTATAGATTCCATACCAGGCATGGGATTTGCAGTGGCACATTGTGGATGTGAGTATGACAATTGATTATGCAGCATACTTTACAGCTCATCCTTTTCCAAGATATTTTGGACCTGGGGAGTGGGCTTCTAGACTGGAGGACAGAGATGAGGGTGATGATGACACTCCATAGTGGAGGAGGAGGCGACAACAAGGTGGAGGGGATGATGGTGGCAGAGGTGATGATGGAAGCAGAGGTGGCAGAGGTGATGATGGAGGTAGATGTGGCAAAGGTGATGATGGAGATGATGGAGACGATGGGGATGATGGGGGATAGAGGAGTGTGAGGCAGAGAATATAGGTGGCACCACAGGTGCATCCCCTGCCTCAAGTGCAAGATCAGCCACATGTACATGGATAGGTATAGGCACATGCACATGTGCAGGCACAGGTACATGCACATGCTTAGGATGATGGGGTGATGGTAGCATTGCGAGCCCAAGTGGCTCAGCTTTAGGGTCAGGTTGGACAAATGCACCAACAAATTACCCAGCTTTTGAGGGATGTGATGACTGTAATATTAGAATGGGATACCTCTATATAGAGATACACTAGGGAAGAGGCCCTACCTCAGTAGGTACAACAGACTGCATCACAAGGTCCTATTGGATAGACAGTTTCAGAGATGGTTCGAGTTGGTCAAGAGATTTTCTATTAGAGATCTATATATGAGAAAGTAGTGCCCCCAGGGCAGAGAGTGGGAAGATTCCATCCAAGTTCATGTAATAGATCTAGGTGGACACTATTTAAGACTGGAGGAGTTATGGGGCTACCACCTCCTTGAGGGCCACTGGGGACAAGGCCCACAGGTCCTCAGCCATAGCAGCCAATGCCTTCAAGAGGTAGTACTTAGTATGCATTATGGAGACATGTATCATTTTTGTAGCATTTTGTATACACACTATTTTTGACAGCTTGAGATATTCTTTTTATGATATCATTGTATACTTGGACATTTATTTTTGATGATGATGATATATATATATGGGTTCAATGGACTATATGCATGTACATTGATGGATGGATGTTATCTATTTGATGGATTGTTATCCATGCTTATATATGATGATTCTAACCTATTGATTCTATGATGTTCATGACATTGATGTTATGATGCTTCTATGGTTCACATGATGACTTATATCTATGTGTAATGTTATGTGCAATGATTCTAAATGCTTATAATTTATGATGACCTAATGCACATGTTGATGATTCTTAAATGCAATACTTGATGTTTAGTTTTCAACGTATGATGATCTAATGTGGGAATGCTATGACAATGTTATCTATGTTTTTCTAATTTTTTGATGATAAATGTTATGTATGCAATTTATATGGATATACGACATTACTATATGAAACTATTGTTAACAATCATGATCTAAATACTAATGATATATAATACACTTAAATGATATGAACTTATGGTTGCACATGCTTATAATATGCAAGATGATAATGATGATTTATTTTTTTCTATGCCAAGTATACTCAATCATAAATGAAAGAACACTTAGAAGAATTAGACTAATGATTCATATATGGTGAATAACTTAGAAGAATTATTTAGATAAATGAAAGAAATGATTTGGATAAATGGATAATTTGGATGAAATGAAAAAAATTGACTTGGATCTTAAGGCACTTGGAAAATGATAATTTATGGAATGCTTATAAATGAAATGAAATGTAACCCTAACATGCACAAATGAGATTTATGTTGCAAGTATGAGGTGAGCAAGTGTTGTCATTGATGTCAAAATACTCATATTGCATTGACAAGAAGGATTTGATGAGCTGTATGCTGAGGATATTGAGAAAATTAGCCTCAGTCAGGAACAGTGAAGAACAGTGATGAGAAGAAGGCAAATGTGTTGTATAGGTTGAGAATCGGAGGATGCGGATTAAAGGGTTTGCAGATATGAATCTTGAGATGCTTCAATTACGATTTCAGAGGTCCGCATGAAGAGCTGAAGAAGTTGTGGCTGTCGGTGTAGAATCAGTTCCGGCAAGTGCTTAGAGGTGACAGAGGATCACAGAAAGGTCCGGTGAGGTCCGGAATTGTACAATCCTAATCTGCAGATTGGAAAGAGTGTTTGAGATATCCTTGTAATATAAAAACTTGAGTTTTGTATGATTTGGAGGTCCGGAAGTATCTCTTACATTATGACAGTAGCAACAGACAGTGTTCTTAAAAGTTCCGGATAAGGAGGGTAAGAGATTTCAGTAAGAAAATGAAATGCGGACGTACCTGGTCATTCAGGCAGGCTTGTGAAGGTTCTTATATCATGTTGAGGTTGTGTTGTTGGTCCGCATTGATAATGTGTGATTTGAAGGTCCGGAAATACCTTCTACATTGGAGACAGACTGTGTTCTTGAAGTTCCAGATGAGGAAGACAAGAGATTCCAGCAAGCAAAGGACGTGCGGATGTATCCGGTCATTTAGGCAAGCCTGTGAAGTTTTCTGGATCGTGTTGAGGTCGTGTTGTTGGTCCGCATTGATAGTAGAACCCAGAATTGAGGATATTCTTCCGGATGAAGTTCTTGCTCTGTTTAGCCGACCGGATGAGTTGTTCATCCTACGAATGTTCTTGTGGTGGCCAACCGGATGTGTTATTCATCCTGCGGATGTTCTTATGGTTGTTTGCCGACTTAGATGTTTGTTCCTAAGTTGATGTCTTGTATAAATAATGGTTTGTGAGTTCATTTCAAGGTGTGTGAGTGTGTGATGAGTGTGGCATAGCGAAGAGAAGTGCGAAAGGCAGAGCAGAGGTTTTTGGGCTTAATTGGAACTGATCCGGACATGGTAGAGATGTCATTCTCCAGTTCAAGACTGTGATTCTTATCACTTTGTAGATAGTGTGTCTTCTTGTAGGCAGTGACCCTCTTGTGAGCAGTGTGCTCGGGCAGTGAGCCCTTATTGGCATGTGCCATTCATTTTTCTTTATTCTTCTAACAGAGAATAATTCTTGGGTTAATCACCCCGTGGTTTTTCCCTTAACCGGGTTTTCCACGTCAAAATCTTGGTGTTCAAATGTGTTGATACTTATCTACTCTTGTGTTTATGTATTATGCTTTCATGGATGATTATTTGATATGCTGCTAACTAACAACAAAGAATCAAGTGTTTGAAAGAAGAAGAAGTTGTATACAACTGATTCACCCCCCCCTCTCAGTTGTATGCCCTAGATCTAACAATTGGTATCAGAGCCAAGTTCCTCTGACAGGAGCTTAACCGCTTGAGGAGATCCAGGATGTCGTCATACAAGAAGGATAGTCCGAAGTTCGATGGAACCAACTTCACTCTCTGGAAAGGTCGCATGAAGTGTCACTTGGAATGTATGGGAAAAGCATACTTGGATATGGTTTCAAAACCATATGTACCTCCACAAGGTGGTCCGACAACTCTGAATGAAATCACAGAAGCTGAAAACAATCTGCGGACCAAGGAAGCTCTTCTAAGCGCATTGAATGACTCAGATCTCTCGAATGTTATTGACCTACCAACTGCATATGAGATCCTGACTAAACTGGAACTTCTGTATGAAGGAGATGAGTTTGTCAAAAGTGCAAGGTTACAAAGCCTGAAAGGGAAATTTGAAAGATTGAAAATGAGAGATGATGAAAACATCACTACCTTCATGCCAAGAGTAAATGAGCTGGTATGTGGAATCAGAAATGCTGGTGGAACTTTAGATGAAAATGAGATTGTCTGCAAAATCCTAAGATCCCTTCCTGCTGCCTACAAAATCAAAGTTGCTGCCATTGATGAATTCAGAGCCCATACAACTGTCACAAGAGAACAACTGGCTGGCAAACTAGCTGCATTTGAAATGACCGAGTTTGGAGATGATCCTCCCAAGACTGAATCTGCTTTCAAAGCCAGTGCCTATGTGAAAGGCAAACAGAGATTTGATCCGGGTGAAAACTCATCAAGGAAAATGTCATGGTATGATCAAGCAAGAAGAGACATGGAAGAAGAAGAAGCAGAAACAGCTCAACTTGAAGCCCTCATTGCAAAGAGACTACCAAGAGGATCCGGTAAGTATGAAGGAAAACTACCCTTTAAGTGTTTCAACTGCAATAAGATTGGTCATTTTGCCTCAAGATGTCCGGAGAGATCTGCAAGATCTAATACTCACAGACAAAGGTTTCAAAAGAATTGCTATTATGTTCATGAAGAAGATGACAATGAAGGAGTAACAGATGATGAATCAGAACTAGGAAGCAAATCCGGAAATGAGTGGGTGTTTATAGCCATCAAGGAAGAAGATTCAATACTCTCTGAATCTGTCAATCACAAAGTTGTTGAAAAAGCCTTGGCTGTTCAAGTGGAAGAAAAGGATGATTGGGTTATTGACAGTGGATGTTCTCACCATATGACTGGTGACAAGAATAAGTTCTTAGATTTGGAAAGATATGAAGGAGGAATGGTAAAGTTTGGTGACAATTCTGCTGGCAGAATCAGAGGTAGGGGAACTATTTCCTTTGATGGTAAGAGCAAAACAGGAAATGTACTGTATGTTGAAGGATTGAAGCACAATCTTCTCAGTGTTGGTCAATTAGTGGACAAAGGCTATGATCTCCGGTTCAAGAATGGAAAATGCAGAATCTTTACAAGCTCCGGAACTGAAATTGCATCCGGTACTCAGACAAAAGGTAATATCTTTCATCTGGTTGGTTCAAATAAAAGTTGTTTGTTTGTCCAAATTGATCAGAGTTGGTTATGGCATAGAAGAATGTGTCATGTAAATTTTGATAACATCATCAAGATAAGCAATACTCAGGCTGTAAGAGATCTTCCAAAATTGATGAAACCTACAAATAGTTTGTGCAAAGAATGTCAGCTAGGTAAACAAAGCAGAGTCTCTTTCAAAAGCAAAGATCAGTCTTCTACCGGATTGTTGGAATTAGTACATACTGATCTATGTGGTCCAACAAGAATCAAGAGTCTGCAGGGTGATAGATATTTCATGTTGTTAATTGATGATCATTCCCGGATGATGTGGGTTACCTTTCTAAAAGAAAAATCAGAAGCATTTGAGAAGTTCAAAATCTTCAAAGCTATGGTAGAGAATCAAACCAGATTGAAACTAAAGTGTCTAAGGTCTGATAGAGGTGGTGAATTTACATCTGGTGAGTTCATTGACTTTTGTGAGAAGCAGGGTATAAGGAGACAGTTGTCTGCTCCTAGGACTCCACAGCAGAATGGAGTAGTTGAGAGAAAGAACCGGACCATCCAGGAAGCTGCCAGGACAATGATGTTGGAAGCAAATGTTCCTCAAATGTTTTGGAAGGAAGCTATCAGCACTGCAGTCTACACTCTCAATCGAGTTCAAATCAGAAACAACACCGGTAAGGCCCCCTATGAACTCTGGTTTGGCATCACTCCTACTGTGAAATATTTCAGAGTATTTGGTAGCAAGTGTTATATTAAAAGAGATGAAGACCTAGGAAAGTTTGATGCTAGAAGTGATGAAGGAATTTTCTTGGGTTACTCCACTCAAAGCAAAGCATACCGGTGTTACAATAAGAGATTGAGGAAGATGATAGAAAGCACCAATGTGAAAGTTGATGAAGGAATTGAGAAGCCTTCAAGATTTTATGAGATTGATGAAGATGACCAAGAGAGTGTTCAAGGACCTCAATCCTCTCCGGTGAGACAGAGTCAGCCTGATCCGGTAAATCAGGAAGAAGAGTTGGATCTGAATGAGCCTGATCAAGAAGCAGCAGTGCAGGATACTCCCAAAATTCCAAGGTATGTAAAACTGAACCACTCTGAAGATCAAATCATAGGTGACAGAAGCAAAGGTGTACAAACTAGGAGGAATGTTGCTCAAAATCAGAATGAATGTTGTCTGATTTCAAAGATTGAACCTAAAACAATAAATGAAGCCTGCAATGATGAAAACTCGACCAAAGCAATGGAAGATGAATTGATGCAAATTGAGAAAAATCATACTTGGGATCTTGTTCCCAGACCTAGAGACAGGAATGTAATTGGAACCAAGTGGGTCTTCCGGAACAAACTAAATGAAGCTGGTGAAGTAATCAGAAATAAAGCTAGATTGGTCTGCAAAGGCTACTCTCAAATAGAAGGAATTGACTTTGAAGAGACTTTTGCTCCGGTGGCAAGAATTGAAGCAGTCAGATTACTTCTTGCATTTGCTGCCTTCAAAGACTTCAAGGTATATCAGATGGATGTCAAGTCTGCCTTCCTAAATGGTGATCTGGAAGAAGAAGTCTACATTGAACAACCGGATGGTTTTCAATTGTCTGATAATGATGATATGGTCTGCAAGTTGAAGAAAGCTTTGTATGGATTGAAGCAAGCCCCAAGAGCATGGTATGAAAGGTTGGATAAGCATCTTGTGCAGATTGGATTCAACAAAGGTACTGCTGACAGTAACTTATATTTCAAAATTGATCATGAAAATATTTTAATTGTTGAAGTATTTGTGGATGATATCATTTTTGGAGGAAGAGATAGTATGTGCAAAACTTTTGCAAATCAGATGAAAGGTGAGTTTGAAATGTCTATGCTTGGTGAAATGAATTTCTTCTTGGGTCTGCAAATTACTCAAACAAAAGAAGGGATCTTCATTTCTCAGACCAAATATGTGAAAGAATTGTTAAAGAAATTTGGTATGGAAGACTCAAAGTCTATGAACACTCCTATGGCAACCGGATGTAAGTTAAGCAAAGATGATGACTCTCCAAAGGCAGATCAGACAAAGTATAGATCAATGATTGGTGGATTGTTGTACCTCACTCAAACTAGACCAGATATAATGCAGGCTGTTGGTCTTGTGGCAAGATTCCAGGCTGATCCTAGAGAATCTCATGTTATGGCAATCAAAAGAATTTTTAGGTACTTGAAAGGAACAGTGGAGTATGGTCTATGGTACCCTAGAGATTCGGACTTCTCCCTTCATGCTTACACAGATGCAGATTGGGCAGGAGATGTGGATGACCGGAAGAGCACTAGTGGTGGAGCATTCTTTTTGGGGAAGAGATTGGTTTCTTGGCTAAGCAAGAAACAAGATGCAATATCTCTGTCTACAACTGAAGCAGAATATATTGCAGCAGCAGGTAGTTGCACTCAAATCTTATGGATGAAGCAGATGCTAAGAGACATCAAAATTGAATATGAGGAGCCTATCACAATTTTCTGTGATAATTCAAGTGCAATTAATATCTCCAAGAATCCGGTATTGCATTCTAAGACTAAGCACATATCTATCAAATTTCACTTTTTGAGAGAACAAGTAAACAAGGAAGAAGTCAGATTGGAGTATGTTCCCTCCAAGGATCAGATTGCAGATATCTTTACAAAACCTCTTCCCAAGGACTCTTTTGAATATCTCCGGGAGAAGTTAGGGGTCATGGCCCCTCCGGTAATGAACTAGGATGCACTGATGTGCATCAGTCCGGTGAATATCACAGTCATATCTTGTGATCCGGATTGATGATGGGGAGCTACAACTAAGGGGGAGCAGCTAGTATGATTCTGATATATGAGAATTATGAGTCCTTTGCCATTGATGTCAAAGGGGGAGAGAAGACATGTGAAAAACAAGTGGTTGATGATCAAAGGGGGAGCAGTAAAGGAAGAGAAGACATGTGAAAAGTTGTTGTTGATAGGGGGAGCTGTGACAGAAAGGAGAAGTTCTTGTCTTGATGGTTTTTCACATCATATGTTGCCATCAATGACAAAGGGGGAGATTGTTGCAAGTATGAGGTGAGCAAGTGTTGTCATTGATGTCAACATACTCATATTGCATTGATAAGAAGGATTTGATGAGCTGTATGCTAAGGATATTGAGAAAATTAGCCTCAGTCAGGAACAGTGAAGAACAGTGATGAGAAGAAGGCAAATGTGTTGTATAGGTTGAGAACCGGAGGATGCGGATTAAAGGGTTTGCAGATATGAGTCTTGAGATGCTTCAATTACGATTTCAGAGGTCTGCATGAAGATCTGAAGAAGTTGTGGCTGTCGGTGTAGAATCAGTTCCGGCAAGTGCTTAGAGGTGACAGAGGATCACAGAAAGGTCCGGTGAGGTCCGGAATTGTACAATCCTAATCTGCGGATTGGAAAGAGTGTTTGAGATATCCTTGTAATATAAAAACTTGAGTTTTGTATGATTTGGAGGTCCGGAAGTATCTCTTACATTATGACAGTAGCAACAGACAGTGTTCTTAAAAGTTCCGGATAAGGAGGGTAAGAGATTTCAGTAAGAAAATGAAATGCGGACGTACCTGGTCATTCAGGCAGGCTTGTGAAGGTTCTTATATCATGTTGAGGTTGTGTTGTTGGTCCGCATTGATAATGTGTGATTTGAAGGTCTGGAAATACCTTCTACATTGGAGACAGACTGTGTTCTTGAAGTTCCGGATGAGGAAGACAAGAGATTCCAGCAAGCAAAGGACGTGCGGATGTATCCGGTCATTCAGGCAGGCCTGTGAAGTTTTCTGGATCGTGTTGAGGTCGTGTTGTTGGTCCGCATTGATAGTAGAACCCAGAATTGAGGATATTCTTCCGGATGAAGTTCTTGCTCTGTTTAGCTGACCGGATGAGTTGTTCATCCTACGAATGTTCTTGTGGTGGCCAACCGGATGTGTTATTCATCCTGCGGATGTTCTTATGGTTGTTTGCCGACTTAGATGTTTGTTCCTAAGTTGATGTCTTGTATAAATAACGGTTTGTGAGTTCATTTCAAGGTGTGTGAGTGTGTGATGAGTGTGGCATAGCGAAGAGAAGTGCGAAAGGCAGAGCAGAGGTTTTTGGGCTTAATTGGAACTGATCCGGACATGGTAGAGATGTCATTCTCCAGTTCAAGACTGTGATTCTTATCACTTTGTAGACAGTGTGTCTTCTTGTAGGCAGTGAGCCTCTTGTGAGCAGTGTGCTCAGGCAGTGAGCCATTATTGGCATGTGCCATTCATTTTTCTTTATTCTTCTAACAGAGAATAATTCTTGGGTTAATCACCCCGTGGTTTTTCCCTTAACCGGGTTTTCCACGTCAAAATCTTGGTGTTCAAATGTGTTGATACTTATCTGCTCTTGTGTTTATGTATTATGCTTTCATGGATGATTATTTGATATGCTGCTAACTAACAACAAAGAATCAAGTGTTTGAAAGAAGAAGAAGTTTTATACAACTGATTCACCCCCCCCCTCTCAGTTGTATGCCCTAGATCTAACAATTTAGTCATCTTGTATACAAATATTTGAAGTACTTTTTTTTCATCATTGAGATTTTAAAATGTTGTAAGGAAATACAAGTATCTAGGTATAATTAAACCATGATGACCTGAGTATCTCTTACATGGAGTTTGATATAGCAAGTTATTACAAGCATCTAGGCAAAATTGAACCAAGATGACTTGAGTATTGCTTGCATGTATCAACAGATAAGGATTGCACTCTTTCATGCTTAGACCCATAATGTCCTCAATGATCTTTTGTTGATCATGTTGTTAGACAAGTCGTTACATTACTAAAGATTAATCAACAAACAACAAACAAATGAAAATAATCATGGCCCATCATAGCTCCTCTAGGCTTGGACATCCTCAAGTAGCATAGGAAACATGATAACAAAAATCAAGACCTAAGACTTAAACTTATAACAAGCACCAAATCTTCTTGCCATAGATATGTTTTCTTTCCATGATAACAAATATAACCATTCTGGTAGTTTAGGCACATTGTTGTCTAATATAGGTTAGTGTCTTGTGTCAAGATTTTGTTGAAAAGGTTTGTTTGTAGTGTTGCATGTTGTTTGGAAATAGTATTACAATCCTGGCTATTATCCTCTGACACTTGTGACATTCAAGAATCTAATTCTATAAATAGGTGGATTATTTTTCCCCCAGTCAAGTAAAGGATCAATTTATTATGGATGAAACATATGGACTGAATGGATGGTAAACTTGATGCGATGGGCCTTAAGGGACTGACCTAGTGCCTCAGGGGCTTATCGATGATGGCCTTGTATACATGAAAATGTAGAGGCAATGTAGCTCGATGGCGTGGACTATGTGGACCTAAGACCTAGAGGGTGGGAAGCCTCAGGGGTTCATCGATGATGGCCTTGCCTACGTGATAGCTTAGAGGTGACCTAGTTTGACAAATGAAGGGTGACACTGGTAATGGAGTGAACTGATGAAGTGTAATTATTATGGTAAGATGAGAGGTATGGATGGATAGGAAGCCTCAGGGACTCATCGATGATGGCCTTGCCTATGTGATAGCTCATAGGTGACACAATTCGACAATGCAAGCTGACACTAGTGATGGATGAATAAATGGAATGCACTTATTATGGTAAGACGAGAGGTATGGATGGATGGGAAGCCTTAGGGGCTCATCGATGATGGCCTTTCCTATGTGATAGCTCAGAGGTGATGTAGTTTGACAATGATACTAAAAATGGAGTTATGATGGATGACACAATGGATGAAGGATTGGATGGATAACCTTATTTGACAAGGCGGTAAAGGCAAGTGAAAAACAAGCCATGATAAGTATCATTATACATTTTGATGGATGTGGTAAGAAAAGATAGATGAGGACTGAAATCCTAAAAGATGGAGGAAGAGGTTTATCACAAATAGCGCCTATTTCTAGGTTTTCACCACTTGCCTTTTTTTTAATTTTTAATTTTATTTATTTATTTATTTTGGATGTTTTTGATTCCCTTACATTGGGGTTTTTAGGTATAAAACTTACGAAGATGCATACTGTTGATGGGATCATCGAACAACTCACCTTCTAATGTTGCTAATTGATAGGCTCCTAATCCATAGGCAACAATGATGATGTAAGGACCAAGCCAATTGGGTTCAAACTTACCTTTCTTTTCCCTATCCTCCTAGTTTCTGGTATTTTCCTTGAGAACTACGTCACCGACTTGAAAGACTCTAGGTTTTACTTTGTGGTTGTAGCTTCTAGACATCATTTGTTGATAGGCTTTTAGATGATTAAAGGCATTTTGTCTTTGTTCTTCCAACAACTCTAACTCCTAGAGTCTAGAAACCCGATACTCTTCATCTGTTATTAATCCCTTTAAAGATACTTTCAGAGATGGTAGATCAACCTTAATGGGCAAGATTGCTTTGGAGCCATAAACTAGGGCATAGGGCATTACACCTATGGGTGTGTGAATACTGGTACGGTAGGCCCACAGAGTGAGATTTAGTTGGATATGCCAATCGTGGCTAGCATCATTGACAATGTTCTTTAGGATTTTCAAGATTATTTTGTCAGACGCCTCTACCTGACCATTTCCTTGGGGGTTATATGGGGTGGAAAAGTAGTGTTAGATATGGAATTTGTCACGGAGCTCTTTTACATCCTAGTTTTTAAAAGGTCTTCCATTATCAGTGATAATGGATAAAGGAATGCCATAGTGCAAATGATATGGTTAAGGATGAATGAGGCAATTTTCTTGCATGTGACATTGGCTAGGGGTACAACTTTGATCCACTTAGTAAAGTACTCAGTGGCAGTTGTTATGAATTTATGGTCATTCTATGATGAGGGATGGATCTTACCCACAAGGTCGAGTGCCCACTGACAAAAACACCATGGAGTAGTCAAAGGCTGTAGCTCTTGTGCCGGTACATGTATTAGATTTCCATGAATTTGACACTTCTTGCACCTTTTCACAAAATGATAAGAGTCAGTTTCCATGCTTGGCCAATAGTACCCCATATGCATAAGTTTCTTAGCCAAGGTAGGACCAGTTGCATGGGTTCCACAAATACCTTTGTGAACTTCCCTTAAGGTGGTTTGATATTCCTCACTTTGTAAAAACCTAAGGAGAGTACCATCAAGACCTTGTTGATAAAGGGCATCGACAATTATGGTGTAGCGAGAGGCTTGATGGATGAAGGTTCTTTGTTGATTGTTGGATAAACCAGGTGGTAATGTATTCTATTTCAAATAGGTATAGATATTTCCGTAGAGGGGGGAATTGAAATCCTACTATGTTCCATATGATTCTTGTTTCAAGGATATCGTAAGCTAGATTAGACACTAGCTCCACTAAGAACTCATAACATGACTGATTTTCTGGTATATCAACAAGTGATGCAATGGTTGCTATGGCATCTACAGATTTTTTTTATAGTCTTGGTATTTGTTCAAAGGAGATCACAACAAAATATTCTTTGAAATCATCTACCATATGCTTATATAGTATTAACTTTTCATCCTTGGTTTGATAGTCATGATTTGCCTGATTGATGACTAGTTGTGAATCTCCATACACATGAAGCTCTCTAACTTTCCATTCTACAACCATTTTAAGACCAATGACCAATGCCTCATATTCTACCACATTATTGGTACAAGGGAAAAGTAGTCTATATGATTTCGGGATTGTATCCCCTTGAGGTGTTACCAACAAAATACCTGCTCCTAACCCATGCTGAGTATAGGATCCATCAAAATAGAGTTTACATGCTTGGGTTGTTATGCTGAAGATGGCTTCATCTAGAAATTCTAAGCTTAATGGACTATCATCATTCAGTGGTGCATCTGCTAATTGATCCACAATCACTTGGTCTTTTATTGCTCTTTTATCCACATATTTAATGTCGAACTCGCTGAGAATCATTACCCACTATGATAGTCTACCTGTTAGAGTGGCTTTATTAAGCAAATAATTCAATGGATCTATCTTCCCTACCAACTTGATTGAATGTGTGAGCATGTAATGTAGTTTTTGGGATGCAAATACTATGGCAAGACATGCTCGTTCAATAGGTGTGTAATGTAACTCATAGCCTACCAATGTTTGACTGATGTAGTAAATAGCTTGTTCCTTTCCTTCATTGTCTTGTTGTGCCAATAAATCTCCTAGAGAAGTTGGTGTAGCTGAAATATAAAGTAAAAGTGGTTTGCCTTGGATTGGTGGCATCAAGATTGGAGGATTCATTAGATATTCTTTCAGGAGTTGAAAGGCTTGCTCACACATCTCATCCCATTTGAAAGGAATGTTCTTATGAAGGCGATGGGTAAATGGATGACATTTGTTGGATAATTGTGAGATAAACCAACGGATAGACTATAAATTTCCTTGCAATGACCTTAGTTGGCTGATATTTCTAGGTGGTGGCATGTCCATAATTGTTTTCACTTTGGCTAGATCCACCTCAATTCCTTTGGCTAAAACTATATATTCTAAAAGTTTAATGGATGTAACTCCAAACACACACTTCTTTGGATTCAAGCGGACGTTGAATTGCTCTAATCTTTGAAATATTTTATCTAATACCTATAGGTGCCCTTCTTTTGTGAGTGATTTGGCTAGAATATCATCCACATAATCTTACATAATGGTGTGCATCATATCATGGAAAATTATTGTCATTACTCTTTGGTATGTTGCTCTTGCATTTTTTAGTCCAAATGGTATCACACACCAGAAATATGTACCCCATGGACATGTAAAAGTAGTCTTGTGTTGGTCTTCTGGCACTATTTTGATCTAATTATAGCCAGAAAACCCATCCATGAGAGATAGCATAGTATGCCCTGTTGTAAGATCCACAATGATGTCAATATTAGGCAAAGGAAAGTCATCCTTGGGGCAAGATTTATTCAAATGCCTAAAATCATTGCAAAGTCTAACCCTTCCATTTAGTTTTGAGATAGGAAAAATATTGGAAATCCATTCCAAATATTCAATTGGTTTGATAAACCCAACATCCAATAGCTTCTTCAATTCTTCCTTCACTAATAGTGCTATATGCGGATACATCTTCCATAGCTTTTGTTTTACTAGTTTAGCTCCTAGAGGTAGTGATAAGTGGTGCATTATGAGACTTGGATCAAGTCCAAGCATATCCGCATAGGACCAAGAAAAAATTATCTGTCTCTGTTTGAAGAATTGGATGAATTCAGGCCTTTCATGCTCAGATAAAGATTCTGCTAGATGGATTATCTTTGGATTGTCTTCTATGCTAGTGCTAATAGGTCCTGCTGGTTCTATCAAAATTGATGATCTCTCTTGATGTGTAAGGTTGGGGAGAGTGTCAAGCCTTTCATCCTTTGTCACCTCAGAGAGGTTTTTACCATCGGATTCATTTTTTATTTTTTTACTTTTTTCTTGATCTAACACTGTCGCAGAGCAATTTTCACCATTAGATCTATTTTTTATTTTTACATTTTTGTGACTAAAAGGCTTGGCACTCTCTCCAAAATAAGCATTGCCATTGAGTTCTATAGTGAAGCTAGATTTATGGTCCCCTAATGGTAAGTGATCCCTTACTTCTAGATAGTCAATAATATCATCATCATTTTGAAAGGTATCTAGTTAGGGGGCCTCCTATAATTCCCAATCTATAAGCTCAGGATGTACTAATGGTAGAGGATCATTGAGTTGGTTTGACTCAAGGGAAATGATGGTTAGGATAAAGAGTTGTCTAGGTTTGTGGGGTTATTTACAAGGTCTAAAATAATACTCTCCTTAGTATTATCTATCAAGCGTGACATTCGACCTTCCTCTTGAGACTCACTCTTGGTATTTTGCGAATTGAACTCTAGTGGTCTAGGCATTAAGCTTTGACCCTCATGATATGTATTTGTTGAGCTATATGTTTGAACCACATCAATACCTTTATCTTCACAAGATATCTTGGAAAGACTATCCCATTCCCATTCATTCAAGTTTGTTTCACTCCCTGCTTGCAATTTGTGAATTTGCTCAACTAGATTGGTGGTGACCTTTTCCTTGTCTTTTCCTTTATACCCTAGCCCTATAGTGTCTCAGGCCAATAAGGAAGATGGTTGTATAGGTTCTATGATACCTTCTTTTCTCAAGCCTATTGGACTATGGCCATCATATCCCATTCTCTGCAAGATAGTAAAACCTAGTCCATATTGATCAGTTTGTAATTGGAGTTGTTGATCTTGTGGCTTGGATTCCATATCCTCTTCTTTGTATAGCCATTAAAGGACATCTTTCTCATGACTTTCATCTGATAGAGTTCCCCATTTGATAAACAAACCTTTAGGAGTTTTTAATGATTGTTGTTTGTCCATAGATGGTTTGCCATAAGACTTGGGTGATAGAGGTAGTTTTGCAAGACAAAAGGTTTGTTCAATGGAATACCCTCCTATCCCTTTATCTTTGAGCTTGACTTTTAGTTAGGCAATTTTGGATGTAGAAGGTATGGAACTTGGGTCAACAAGGGGTGTAGAGGATGATCTTGCATGGTTGGTAGGCATGACAACTTCAGGCTTAGGTTTGATGGAGTTGCAGTATTGAAATGGATTGGGATCACCTTGGATAATAATCTCTTGGCCATTGTAAGGAAACTTTATACATTGATGATAGGTGGATGGTCTAGCCTTCATCGCATGTATCCAAGGTCAGCCAAGGAGAATATTGTAGGCTAGTTTCATGTCAAGCACTTGGCAAACCACATCTTTCTCTACCGATCCAACTCGTATTGGCAAAACAATAGTGCCTTTAGATGTCAATTCTTCCTCATCATAGGCCTTGATTGTGATCTTCTTCTTTGGGTGAACAATATTCTCAGAGAACCCCAATGCAAGGATTAATTTTAGTTTGCATATATTTAAACCTGCCCCTCCATCTATAAGGACCCATTTTATTCTTTGTTTATGAATGAGGGCTTCGATATGAACAGATACATTGTGAGGCTGAGTAATGGACATGTCATCTTTTTTAGTAAAAGATCGGAAGTGAGGAGTAGTAAGATGTCCTACCATGGCTTGGAATTGCTCTTGGGCTAGCTTTGTTGGCACAATGGTTTCCAATAGAGCTTTTTCTAGGATAGCTTTATGGGATGGTGAGAGATGCAACAGCTCCAAAATAAATATATGTGTGGGTGTCTTTTGGAGTTGGTCTAAGACATTATACTGATTGGAAATGGAATATGGTTTAGGTGGAGCACCTTGGAGAGTAATCTTTCCATGATGAGTGGTTACATTACAATTGGGTTGGTTATGTATAGTAATCACATTTACATGTGAATCACTTTCAGAGATGTGGTTAATGGTGTATTCATATGATACATTCGTGTAGTTGGCATTGTTACCATCGTTATTGGTTTGTTTAGAGGGACCTCCATTCTCATAGTTAGAGAGCGGATTCTTGAATTCCATATGGTCTTCATGTTAGATTTAGGACAAACAACTGAGAGGGGGGGGAATCAGTTGTTCAAAACTTTCTTCCAATTAATTACTTAAATCCTTTTCTTAATTCAACAGCATAATAATAAATCAATCATGGAACCATAATGCAACAAATCAAGAATAGAAACACATTAACACATAAGACACCAAGATTTTTGACGTGAAAAACCTGGTTAAGGGAAAAACCATAGGGTGACTAACCCAAGATTGTATTCTCTGTTAGAAGAATAGAAAGAACAAAATGACACATACCAATTAGGGCTCACTGCCCGGGCACACTGCTCACAAGAGGCCCACTGCCTACAGGAGACACACTGTCTACAAAATGATAAGTATTACATACTTGAACTGAAGAATAGCATCTTCACCATGCTTGAGTCAGTTCCATTTAAGCTCAATACTTATGCTATGCCTTTCACTCTACTCCTCTCTACCACACACTCATCTACATAAGACACTATTGAAATGACCTTACAACTTTTTATTTATACAAGAAATCGACTTAGGGATAATCATCCAAGTCGGCATACATTACAAAGCAAATACATAAATACAACATGACTTATTACAAAAAGACTTCACGCAGATCAACACGCTGTCAGCCACACAGATCTAAGACTTCAATACTTCTTTAGGAACACGCCATTCTTCATAAAGCATCTTCAATATCATCCGTAGGAAGTGTAACTCATCCGGTTGGCCAGACTAAGGAAGAACATCATCATCTGGAAGTAATTCTTCAATTACTAGCTCAATATTCAATGCGGACCACCAACAAAAACTGGACACAATCCAAAAACCTCCACAAGCTTGCCTAAATCACCAAGAACATCCACACTACTTCTGCTTCCTGAAATCATCCTCTCCTTCATCCATAATCTCAAGAACACAGTTTGTCATCACTGTCATATTGGAATAGATGTTTGCGGACCTCCAGACCATGAACTAATTGGGTTGACACTTCACATTTACTTCCTAAACATTCCACCAAATCCACAGAACAGGATATTGCATTTCTGGATCTCACCGGACCTATCTGTATCACTATGTCACCTCTGAACATCTGCCAGAACTAGTTCTACTTAAGTGGCTGTAACTTCTTCAGATCTTCATGCAGACCTTTGAGATATTTACTAGATCATATTAAGACACATATATACAAACCCTTTGAAGCATATCCTCTAATCTTCATCTTAGTTGGGATCTTTAGCTCATTGTCTTCACTATTTTTCTCTGTTCTTGATTAGGACTAATTTTCTCAATATCCTCAGAGCACAGTTCATCCAATCCTTATCAATATTGCAATAGGAGTATGTTGACATCAATGACAATACCGGTTAGGCCCATACTTGCAACAATCTCCCCCTTTATCATTGATGGCAACATATGATGTGAAAAACTATTTTAACCATCAAGACAAGAACTTCTCCATACTGTCACAACTCCCCTATCAACAACAACCATTCACATGTCTTCTCTTTCTTTACTGCTCCCCCTTTGATAAAAACTTACTTGTTTTTCACATATCTTCTCTCCCCCTTCGACATCAATGGCAAAGGGCACATACTATCATCAATTTAGAATCATACCAGCTACTCCCCCTGAGTAACAACTTCCCAAACATCAATCCAGACCACAAGATATGACTATGATATCCACCAGACTGATGCACATCAGTGCACCTTAATTTAGAACTAGAGGGGTAATAACCCCTAACTTCTCCCTGAGATACTCAAAAGAGTCCTTAGGTAGAGGTTTAGTAAAAATATCTACAATCTGATCCTTGGAAGGCACAAACTCTAATCTGACTTCATTCTTGTTCACTTTCTCTCTCAAAAATTGAAACTTGATGGATATATGTTTGGTCTTTAAGTGCAACACTAGATTTTTTGATATGTTAATTGTACTTGAATTATCACAGAAGATTTTGATAGGTTCTTCATACTCCACTTTGATATCTCTTAGCATTTGTTTCATCCACAATACTTGAGTGCAACTACCTACTACTGGAATATATTCTGCTTTTGTAATGGATAGAGATATTGCCTCTTGTTTCTTGCTCAGCCAAGAAACCACTCTCTTCCCTAAAAAGAATGGTCCACCACTGGTACTCTTCTGGTCATCCACATCTCCTGTGTAATCCGCATCTGTGTATGCATGAAGAGAAAGATCATGATCTCTAGGATACCACAATCCATACTCAACTGTCCCTTTTAGATATCTGAAAATCCTCTTGATTACCATGACATCAGATTCTCTAGGATCAGCTTGGAATCTAGCAACAGGACCAACAACATTCATAATGTCAGGTCTAGTTTGAGTGAGATACAATAGTCCTCCAATCATTGACCTGTACTTTTTCTGATCAGCATTAGGAGAATCATCATATTTGCTCAATTTATATCTGGTTGCCATGGGAGTATTCATTAGTTTTGAGTCTTCCATCCCAAATTTCTTCAACAATTCTTTCACATATTTGGTTTGAGAGATGAAGATTCCTTTCTTTGTTTGAGTGATTTGTAGACCCAAGAAGAAATTCATTTCCCCAAACATGGACATCTCAAATTCATTTTTCATTTGATTTGCAAAGGTTTTGTACATACTATCTCTTCCTCCAAAAATGATATCATCAACAAACACTTCAATAATCAAGATATTTTCATGATCAATTTTGAAATACAAATTACTATCAGTAGTACCTTTGTTGAAACCAATCTTCAAAAGATGCTTATCCAGTCTTTCATACCAGGTTCTTGGGGCTTGCTTGAGTCCATACAGTGCTTTCTTTAACTTATAGACCATATCACCATGATCAGACAATTGAAATCCATCCGGTTGCTCAATGTAAACTTCTTCTTCCAAGTCACCATTCAGGAAGGTAGACTTGACATCCATCTGATATACTTTGAAATCCTTGAAGGAAGCAAAGGCAAGAAATAATCTGATTGCTTCAATTCTTGCCACCGGAGCAAAAGTTTCTTCAAATCAACTCCTTCTACTTGGGAATAACCCTTGCAGACCAATCTAGATTTGTTTCTGACTACTTCACCATCTTCATTCAGTTTATTCTAGAAGACCCATTTGGTTCCAATCACATTCTTTTTTTAGGTCTAGGAACAAGATCCCAAGTGTGATTTTTCTCAATTTGCATTAGCTCTTCCTTCATTGCTTTAGTCTAGTTTTCATCATTGCAAGCTTCATTCACTGTCTTAGGTTTAATTTTTAAAATCAGACAATACTCTTTTGAATCTTGAGTAATCCTTCTTCTTGTTTGTACACCTTTTCTTTTATCACCTATGATCTGATCTTCAGAGTGATTTAGTCTTACATACCTGGGAACTTTGGGAGTTTCTTGCACTTCTGAATCTTGAACAGGTTCATTCAAACTTATCTCTTCTTCCTGATTTACTGGATCAGTCTAAATCTGAATTTTAGAGGGAGCTTGGACTTCTTGAACAAAAGCATCATTTTGATCATCTTCATCATATTCATATAACCTTGAGGGTTTTTCAATACCTTCATCAATATTCACATTTGTACTTTCTACAATCTTCCTTAATCTCTTGTTATAACACCGGTATGCTTTGCTTTGAGTAGAATAACCCAAGAATATTCCTTCATCACTTCTAGCATCAAATTTTCCTAGATCTTCATCTATTTTATGTAACATTTGCTACCAAAGACTTTGAAATACCTCATAGTGGGAGTGATGCCAAACCAAAGTTCATAAGGAGTCTTACCGGTATTTCTTCTTATTTGTACTCGATTGAGAGTATAGACTATAGTGCTTACAACTTCTCTCCAATAGATTTGAGGAACATTTGCTTCCATCATCATGGTTCTAGATGCTTCCTAGATGGTCCAATTCTTTCTCTCCACTACTCCATTCTGCTGTGGAGTCCTAGGAGCAGACAACTATCTTTTTATTCCATGTTTCTCACAGAATTCTATGAACTCATCAGATGTGAATTCTCGACCTCTATCAGATCTTAGACATTTTAATTTTAATCCAGTTTCATTTTCTACCATATCCTTGAATATTTTGAATTTCTCAAGAGCTTCTGATTTCTCTTTTAGAAAAGTCACCCACATCATCTGGGAATGGTCATCAATTAATAACATGAAGTATCTATCACCTTGCACACTCCTGATTCTTGCCGGTCCACATAGGTTAGTATGAACTAAGTCCAATAATCTGGTAGAAGATTATTCTTTGCTTTTGAATGCGATTCTGCTCTATTTACCCAACTGACATTCTTTGTACAAACTATTTGTAGGTTTCACCAATTTTGGAAGATCTCTTATAGCCTGAGTGTTGCTTATCTTGATGATATTATCAAAATTCACATGACACATTATCCTATGCCATAACTAACTCTGATCAATTTGAACAAATAGACAACTTTTACCAGTACCAACCAAATGGAAGATATTACCTTTTGTTTGAGTACCGGATGCAATCTCTATTCTGGAACTTTCAAAGATCTTGCATTTTCCATTCTTGAATCAGAGATCATAGCCTTTGTCCACCAACTGTCCAACACTGAGAAGATTGTGCTTTAGACCTTCAACATACAGTACATTACTGGTTTTGTTCTTTCCATCAAAAGAAATGGTTCCTCTTCCTCTGATTCTGCTAGCAGAGTTATCACCAAACTTTACCACTCCTTCTTCATACCTTTCCAAATCTATGAACTTATTTTTGTCACTTGTCATATGGTGAGAGCATCCACTGTCAATGACCCAATCATCCTTTTCTTCAACTCGGACAGCCAGAGCTCTTTCTACAATTTTATGTTTGACAAATTTAGAGGGCATTGGATCTTCTTCCTTGATGGCAATAAACACCCAGTCACTTCTAGATTTGTTTCCTGTCTCTGATTCATCATCTGTTACTCCTTCATTATCGTCATCTTCATGAACATAGTAACAATTCTTTTGGAACCTTGATTTGTTAGGATTTGGCCTTGAAAATCTTTCCAAACACCTTGAGGAAAAATGACCAATCTTATTGCAGTTAAAACACTTAAAAGGCAATTTCCCCTCATACTTATCAGATCCTCTTGGCAGTCTTTTTGCAATAAGGGCATCAAGTTGAGCAGCTTTTGCTTCATCTTCTTCTAGGTCTTTTCTTACTTTTTCATACCATGATAGTTTCCTTGAAGAGTTCTCTCCTGGATCAAACTTTTGTTTTCCTTTTAGAGAGGCACTAGCTTTGAATGCAGATTTAGTCTTGGGGGGGCCATCTCCAAACTCAGTCAATTCAAATGCAGCCAATTTACCAACCAATTGATCTCTTGTGATACCTAAAATAGATCTGAATTCTTCAATAGCAGCAACCTTGTACTTGTACGAATCAGGAAGAGATCTGAGAACTTTGCCAACAATCTCATCTTCATCCAAGACTCCACCACCACATCTAATGCCACAAACAAGCTCATTTACTCTTGGCATAAATGTAGAGATATTTTCATCTTCTCTCATCTTCTGATTTTCAAATTGTCCTTTCAGACTCTGTAGTTTGGCACATTTAACATACTTGTATCCTTCATGCAGAAGTTCCAATTTTTCCCAAATCTCAAAAGCATTTTGTAGGTCAACAACATTTGTCAGCTCTGAATCAGATAAGGCACTTAGAAGAGCTTCTTTAGTCTGCAAATTGTTTTCAGCATCTCTGATTTCACCTACAGTTCTCGAACCATTCTATGGAGGAGTATACTTCTTTTAATCCATGATCCAATACTGCATTCCCATACATTGTAAGTGACATTCCATGTGACTTTTCCAAAGAGTAAAATTGGTTCCATCAAACCTCGGACTATCCTTCTTGTAGGATGACATCCTGGATCTCCTCAAGTAGTTAAGCTCTTTTAGAGGAACTTAGCTCTAATACCAATTGTTAGATTTAGGACAAACAACTGAGAGGGGGGGTGAATCAGTTGTCTGAAACTTTCTTCCAATTAATTACTTAAATCCTTTTCTTAATTCAGCAGCATAATAATTAATCAATCATGGAACCATAATGCAACAAATCAAGAACAGAAACACATTAACACATAAGACACCAAGATTTTTGACGTGGAAAACCTCGTTAAGGGAAAAACCATGGGGTGACTAACCCAAGATTGTATTCTCTGTTAGAAGAATAGAAAAAACAAAATGGCACATGCCAATTAGGGCTTACTGCCCGAGCACACTATTCACAAGAGGCCCACTGCCTACATGAGACACACTATCTATAGAATGATAAGTATTACATACTTGAATTGAAGAATAACATCTTCACCTTGCTTGAGTCAGTTCCATTTAAGCTCAATACTTCTGCTCTGCCTTTCACTCTACTCCTCTCTACCACACACTCATCTACACAAGACACTATTGAAATGACCTTACAACTCTTTATTTATACAAGACATCGACTTAGGGATAATCATCTAAGTCGGCATCTATTACAGAGAAAATACATAAATACAACATGACTTATTACAAAAAAACTTCACGTGGATCAACACGCTGTTGGCCACATAGATCTGAGACTTCAATCCTTCTTTAGGAACATGCCATTCTTCATAGAGCATCTTCAAGATCATCTGCAGGAAGTGTAACTCATCCAGTCAACCAGACTAAGGAAGAACATCATCATCTGGAAGTAATTCTTCAATTACTAGCTCAACTTTCAATGCAGACCACCAACATGAACTGGACACAATCTAAAGACCTCCACAAGCTTGTCTGAATCACCAAGAACATCCACACTACTTTTGCTTCCTGAAATCATCCTCTCCTTCATTCAGAATCTCAAGAACAGAGTTTCTCATCACTGTCATATTGGAATAGATGCTTGCGGACCTCTAGACCATGAACCAATTGAGTTGACACTTCACATTTACTTCCTAAACATTCCACCAAATCTGTAAAATAGGATATTCCATTTCTAGATCTCACCAGACCTATCTGTATCACTCTGTCACCTCTGAACATCTGCCAGAACTGGTTTTACTTAAGTGGTCGTAACTTCTTCAGATCATCATGCGGACCTCTTAGATCTTTACTGGATCATATTAAGAAACATATATACAAACCCTTTGAAGGACATCCTCTGATCTTCATCTTAGCTAGGATCTTTAGCTCACTATCTTCACTATTTTTCTCTGTTCCTGATTAGGACTAATTTTCTCAATATCCTCAGCACACAACTCATCCAATCCTTATCATTAATGCAATAGGGGTATGTTGACATCAATGACAACATCGGTTTGCCCATACTTGCAATGCTTCATTGGATGCATGTCCATCAATTGATATATCTCCACGATCTATCAAGTCTTGGATGGTGTTCTTCAATCATTGTCAATCGTAGTTTTATGACCTTTACTTCTATGGAATTCACAAAAGTTAGAATATTTCCACCAAGAGGGTTTGAAATTGGGTTCATATTCTCTTATCGTAGGAAGCATTATGAGGCTGTTTTCTATGAGCTTCCTTAGGGCTGATTCAATTGATTCCCCTAATGGTGTAAATTTTCTACAAGGAAAAAAGTTTATTGGTCGTAGTTCATTGTTTAGAGGTTTGTTTGAAGGTATATTTTTGTGTGGACTTGAGAGATTTAGAATAGGTTGTTTTGGTGTCACATGTTTTGCATCTACAACTCCATCATTTACAATGTTCTTCTTCTTAGTCCAAAACCTCAATTTATCCGTATTGCTTCTTGAACTAGGGATATCCTTATAGATTTTTATTTGTCCTTTTGCTATCAAAGATTTCTCAATAAGTAATCCCATTTCAATGACCTTACTAAAAGAAGTAGGACATTGGATTTGGATTTGATAGCTTAATTTGGTGTTCAAGTTATGGACAAACATTTCAATCATTTGCTTTTTGGGAATATGATAAGGACATTTACTAGCAAGTTGTCTCCACCCTTGTAAGAAAGTGGCGAAAGATTCTCCATTCTTTTGTTTTTTATCGCAGAGATCTAACATTGAAATCTCGGGTTCAATGTTGTAGGAGAAATGAGTGACAAACTTGTCTACTAGTTCATTGAATGTTTGGATTCTAGGAGGTAGACGAGAGAACCACTCCATAGCTTGACCTCCTAGGCTGCGTGGAAAGAGTCACATAAGATATGTCTCATTATGGGTGACTTCTAAGCATGCAACACTGAATTCTCTAATGTGGTCACGTGGATCACCTTTCCCCCTATATTTGTCAAATTTAAGGACTTCGAATCTTGAAGGGAAAGGTACCATGACCAAGCTTTTGTCAAAAGGATACGGAGATATATGCTCTAATAAATAATGTTTTGTGGAAGTTTCCATTTATAGGTCCACAAATTGTTGTTGTAAGGCTTGGATTTTTTGTGTGAGTGTGTCTAAAGGATTTAGCATATCCTTAGCCTTTTCATTCTTGTGAGCTTCTATTTCATTTGATGAGTTTGTTGCTCTCAATTTTGAAATGTCAAAATCAACGGGTATCTTGGCTCCTTGTTGTGCAAGTAGGAGGACGTATTTGTGAGGATCCATTGTTATGACCTTATCTATCAATTTTTGAAATTTTGGGTCTTGTAAGCATTTATCAAGTTCCTCTTGGTCAATTTCTTCCTCTCCATCACTAGAAGAGTGCACACTACTATTTGTGTAATCCATTTCTTTTCATCTTTTGGCTTGAGACCTAGTTTCAACCATACAAAAGTGTGATGTGAATGAAGTTGGATGAGAGACTTGCAAATGTAAGTGATGGGGTATAGTTTGGGGTGAAAATTAGATTGAATATGTTGGTGATAAGATTTTCTAAGGGTGGTGTTTTGATTCCTTGGTCAAACAATGGTCTTGAGCTATGATGTATAGCTATCAAAGTATTGATCTAAAGTGAGTCAAGTAGGGATGATAGAAATCATGACTATTGTAGACTAACCTTGTCAATATGTTTAGTGTAGTCTCTAGATAGAGGATGATTGATCCTGATAGGGAAACTAACTAGATTGTTTTGAAGTAGGAAGATCTCAATAACACCTTTGGGAAAATTTATTTTTGTTTGATTTTGGAAAGGCCAGATATGGGATGTAGGTGGAATGTTTGAAAATTGGTATAGGATGAATCTCTATGGTGCAAATGACTCCTCAAGTATAATCTAAGCAGAAATGGGTATCCAAAAATGATTTTGTTTTTTTCTCAACACTTCTAGAACAAGTCACTATTGTGGATGCACAGGTTTATAAGCATAGAAATAGAGTTTAAATCTGTAGCAAAAAGTGATGTATGCACAAGTCTGAATGCACAGTAATAGGGTGCAGATGTGCAACAGGGTATATGTGTAACATGATTGATCAAATGTGCAGCAGGATTTATCAAATGCACAATAGGAAATTGCAAATGCGCAGGTTTGCTGAAATGACTAAATTTTGTTCAAGTTTGAGTGTTTTTGGCACATTTTTTAGGATAACCTAATATTTTTCTTGTGACGATTTTCACTATTCTTAGACAAGAAAACACAAAAAATAGTACAATTTGACATTTTTTGGTAACATTTAGTGTTTAACATAAATTTGAAGACATGTACAATCCTAGGTGAGAAAGGATACTACTTGTTGAATCCCAACTTGGATTTCTCCAACCACTTAAATCAAGGTGGACAACTAGAAACTTGGTAGCACTGGTTCCCCCTTACGTGGCACACACTTCTCAAGCATACCAAGCTTCATTCCCCAAAAGAGTGAATTTTTGTCTCTACACATGATTAGTGAAAATGTTGGGCGGCTTTAGAGGTCTGACTTTCTGCATCCACAAGTAAAGGGATTTTGGTCTCTAAAACAATGGTTCTTAGTAACTTTGAGGGACCAATGCCTTATGAGCATGCGGCAAGCTACAAAAAGATTTAACCAATCCTACTAAGAGTTTCAAATACTTCACACAATACAAAAATTGTTTCTACAAAGTGCTAGTACACCTCTTTTTGATTTAGCACCGAAAGGCAAGGTTGACGCTAGTTAGAACTTGGCTTTCACCTTATCCCATTTATATAGTGGGTCAAAGGAAACCTCCACTTAAGGTCATCCCTCTTGGATGAATCACAATCCAAGAGAAAGCTTTTCTAAGGGTAAACAAGAAATGGGTTAGATGAGTTTGGCTTTTTGATCACCCAAGATGTTACAGGGGGAGAGCATATGCCTATCACCTTTTGCAAGAACAACAAACACTTGTTTATTGACCACCTATATTAAGCTAAGTGTGACTAATCTAACAACACAAATGCCATATTTGCATGATAGCATAAAAGGAAAGATAGTCAAATTTAGCCTCCTAATTAAACTATGTGATGATTTGCATGCAAGATTGGATGTATTTACTTCCTCCTATTTATGCTATGTTTGGATTGTATGCAAGTTTGTATGCAAAGTTGTCTAATTAACCTCCTAATTTAGACTATGTGCATTTTAGTATGTAAGATTGTATGCAAAATTGTCTAATTAACCTCCTAATTTAGACTATGTGAAGATTTGTATGCAATATTGAGTTACTCCTATTTTAAACTAGGTTATGATTTGCATGTAAGATAGAGTTACTCCTAATTAAAAACTAAGTTTATGATTGTATGCAAGATTGTAATGCAAAATGGTATGATTACTCCTATTTTAAACTAGGTGCCACTAGATTAGCAACGCAAGAGTAAATGATGCCTAAACCAAGCCCTAAACCTGCAAAACTAATTGTTAGTAGTTTGAGTACACTTCTTTGACAATCGATGATTGCTGCCACAAGAGTTAGCCTAAAAAATTATCAAAAATACATACTAAAATTGCCTAATTTCAAATGTATAGAAACATACAATGGATGCGTAGAAAAATGAGTTATATGTATAGAAAAACAAATGCACAACAAGAAGTGTTGGATGCACGATAGGAAGTGGTATATGCCCAGGACTGCAATTTTCTTCATAGATGCACAAAACTAGAAATTGAATGTGCAGTAACGACCTGTTACGACTGTAAGTACACCAAAAACTCAAATTTGGAAGTTAAAAATGGGGCAAGGCCCCATGGTGGGCACCAAAATGTGATTGATAATTTGAAACTACTATAAGAACCTAATAACATACCACAAATACTATAAAATTCCTACTCAAATTCAATACATCAATGAAAATAAGAAAAATGTAGAAAACATAAGATATACCTTGCAAACTGATTTATCCCGTGCATTCCATTGTTTCCTATCTTCTCAATGATCTTGTTGATAATGATATTGCTCTCAGAAATGTATTTCTTTGCTTTCCAAGATGACAATGAGATGAATGGAATTTGTGGATTTAATGTGCAATGTGATAAGCCTATAATGCAACTAAGATAATGATGATGATTTTGATATTGCCATGATGTTGATAATGAGGATAACGATTGTGCAACTGAAGATAATATGCAGCTAATCGAGATTATGATGATAATGTAAATGGGGGCCAAAGGTAAACTTGATTGCTTGATGGATTTTCTGCAGCATGTAAGTACTATAGCTCTTGTGATTCAAAATGAAGGTGAGGAGGTTCCTTTTATAGTCCAAAGAGAGGTCCAATCCAAGTGTCAAAAGATCCATGGTGGAGAATAAGTCTTGTCACATGTATGGTGAAGATCAAATTGGTTGGAGTAAGGGAGATAGAGGTGGAAGATGTTCCCACTACAATGACAAGGTGGAGGAATATGTGGAACCATAAGCCACATGTCATGATGCTAACAAGGACCAATGAGACAAAGGTGGAAGACCATGAGAAGAACATGGAGGAAGGAGTCCTTGGTTTTTGGAATGTGAGAGAATATAGGATTTGGAAGACAAGTGTCTTTGACCATGTTTGATGGTTGAGAAGAAATAGGGCATATGTTTGAGAGGATAATTAACTAATTAAATATTAAGAATATTTAATTATTGGAGCAACATGATGAGGTGTCCAATGATGAGATGATGTGGATTTTAGAATAGGACTTAGTCTTAGAGAAAATAATTAAATAATTTAGGATTATTTAATTAGAGATGACCTTAGAGGAATTTAGGAATGATTAATTATTAGAAGAATATGATGAAAGTAAACCAAATAAATAAATTAAGTTATTTATGTGTTGATAGAAGAATTAGAATAAAATAAATATTAAAATATTTATTTAATTAATCTCTAGCCATTTTTAGGTGTATATACAGAGAAAAAAAGACATTTTCATAGAAGTTAAACAAGAGGCTACACGGTTGATAGTTTCATTAAGTCAATCTCTTGTAATCTTTGTAATGTTTGATGTGAAAATACAAATAATTACAAATAAGTTATAAAGAGTGTGAGATTTGTCATTTATAAAGTGTTCTAGTTGGGGTTTGCTCAAATACAGACCAGTACCTAATAGGGGATTACAGAGTCATAATTGTCATAACAGTTCCATCATAATTTTGCTTACACCTAACAATCTGATTAAATGTTAATGCATTGTAGTAATGCAAACATGTGAAAGGTAATAAATAGTTCACTCATACTTAATTATCTAGTCAAATACAACCAACATTTACCTTTATTTATGAAAGGATTACTCTATTACTTGAATAAACTCTAGCATAAACAAAAGTTTGTATAGCAAATGTATACAAGAGAATCAACAATCTTTGATTATTAAATCTAAAAGACTAATTGCATTTGACAAATGGAGATAAGATGCACAGAATTACTTGCTTTTCATATAAGCCCTAAATTAGGGAAAATATTCTTCTATAGAAAACATACAATTGACAACAAAGTTAATCTTATTTTGCTATTGGTCCACATTATCGTTGAATTTCCCAACCCTTTTTAAAGATGAGAGCATCCCTTTTATAGAACAAGGGAGCCTCTTACAATTCAATAGATGAGTGACACATGTCACCATCAAAGTCATTAACTGACTCCTAAAATAGAAAAATAACAAAGCATAAAGGTTCATTAGGAGTGCAATATATTCCAATTGAATGCGAAGATAGTGGCACGGGTAGTTAGCCATCTCTTGGACCACCAAAATGCCATAATTGTTGATAACTGAGAGGGGGGGTGAATTAGTTCTCCTAATAATTTAACTTTCTGTGCTTTCTTAATAGTTAATGCAACATCAGATCAAATAAGCAAGCATAATCATGAAATGGAAATAACACCAATACACATGACACAATGATTTTGACGTGGAAACCTTGTTAAGGGAAAAAACCATGGGGTTATTAACCCAATATATTATTCTCTATTAGAAGAATAGAAGATACAAAATGGCACTTGCCAATTAGGGCTCACTGCCCGAGCATACTGCTCAGAGGAGGCTCACTGCCTACAAAAGACTTACTATATACACGAAGAAAACTTGAACTAATGAGAAGCATCCACACATGCTGAAGTTCAGTTCTGGTTAAGCTCAATAGACTTGTTGGTACGCATTTTGACCTGGAGATTGATTTTTCATGTTTAGAGGGTTTCTTCATTTGAACCCTATATCTTCTTGCCCATCGGCATGACCTCGCAGGCTTCTTGGTGATCAGGTTGGTGGTAGTGATGTGCCATCGACATAACGTTCATCATTGGCATGTCTTTTTTCTGGTTCCCTGACGGGATTATTCTTACCGATGGTGCCATCGGTGTGATTTATGCTATCGGCGAAGGGTTTTTGAGTTGGGCCGATAGTGGATGATTGCCGATGCGATGTCATCGGCGTGGGTCTCACTGATGAGGATGATTTGTGTGTTCATCACCAAGACTTTGGCTATCGGCTGCGACGTTTTGCAGTTCGCCGATGAAGGAAATCACCCCGATGGGGAGTGCCATCGGAGTGAGATGGTATATCGAGCTAGCATTGTTTTGATCTGCCGATGTGAGGAGCTTGGCTGATGAAGAATCATCGGCATGTGTTTGGCCGATGGAGGGATGAGGCCATGGTTCATCGGCAGGAGTTGTTATGTCGGCGAGGGAATTTCATGCTAGGCCGACGGTGTTGGTCTGGCTGATGGAGGGAAATGTGAAGTAGGCGTCGGCATAACCTTTGAGATCGTCAGGAGAATTTTTGAGTTGGCCGATGGCTTGTGTCATGGCGACGAGCTTTTGATGAAGGCATGTGTGTCGAGCGCGGCAAAAGCGCTTAACACTTGGTATGTATGCGACTTTGCTTTTAAAGTGCTAAAGTTATCTCTGTGCCGTGCATGTGGGATTATTCCCCTATATAATTTGAACCTGCGATAAAACGCATTTTGGCAGGAAGTTGTTTTTTGAACGTAGCAACGGTTTTCAAGCGGCCGCTGGTGGTTGAGTCATCAATGGCGACTGTAGCAGGGGTATGGGCGATGGTACAAATGATCAGGCTGCTTGATTTATGAGTGAAGACTTCCAGATGGTAGCGCAGGGCTCGAGGCCTCCTTTGTCTATTGCAGTGATAATTTCTGGGTGCCATTCCTTTGGGGGTATGTATCTGACATTTTTTGATGTCCATCATGTAATTAATTGCTATGGGTACACTTTCTCGCTGATATAGGCAGACTGTGTTACCATTTTTTAGGTTGTTGAAAGTTGAACATTTGGCTTTGTAATGCAATACAGCTAATTGGTTGCTCTGTGCAGCAAAACTTGTGAGTTTATGTATCTCCTGTTGTATGTTTTTGCTTGAATCCACTGATTTCATGGTTAATCTTATATGAATAATGCTATGTTTGCATGTGTTGTGCTAATTCTGTCTCCAATATTGCATGTATCTTTCTTCTGAGTCTGGATATTTGAGGAATGTTTGAGACTCTAGAACATAGAATTCCTATGTTGAATGTCTGATCTCTTAACTTCTACTCAAGGGGTAGATTAAATTGTTCTCAGATTGAACATTAGGAAGGGTATACTGCAGTAGGGATGCCATAAGTATAGATAGCTTAACACTTTGTATTGGGAGATATCTGTAAGGCAGGTATCATATGTGTCCCCCTGAAATCCAATTTTAGTTCATGCTAATCATTCACAGGTGTATGTCTACTAACTCCAGGCCCTGGACAGGCACCGATCTAGCTTTGTGTTTGTGTTACATACCAGGTTCAGCTCTGCATCCAAACACAAAATCAAAATCAAACTCTAAAACAACCTTTAGGACAGTAGAATTAGTTTTAAGATCCAAGTCCTCTGTCTACAACTGTAAATAGGCCCAAAGCCAACCCCTTTGCTCTTATCTTTCAGTTTTGGTCTACTTACAGGAGGACTCATCTGCTTTCTGTTAGCATCCTAGCCTTAGTATGCACATTCTCATGGATGTTGAGTAGGGAATACCCCCTAGGTTTTGCAGAGCCTGAAGAAGAAGAGGAGATAAAATATAGAGTCTATCTCCTACACTGTTGGCCCCTGGCCCAGAGATCCTGTTGATCATTGATGGCTACCTTGTAGGGAAATCTGGGAGTAAGCATCCAGTCTGGGAAAAAACCAACAAAAATTGGTGACTCTACTGGGGACTGTGATTTGAAAATTGTTATTTTTGTCCTCCCTGGTGAAATATCTGTGTGCCCATCCAAGTCACCAACAGAAATTGGTGACTCCACTGGGGAATTTGTGAAAGAACCCTTATTTATGAAAGAAAATAGTTCCTAGTAATAGGTGGCGACTCCGAAGTAATCTCCCAACCGGTCAAAGTAAAATTTATATGCAAGGGAGAAGATCCCAACAAAATCCTTTATTTGAAGAGTTACCAGTAACAAGAAGAATGATGTACAGAAGAAAGGGAGCTGTCTCAGTCGGTCATGAGGGTTCCCCTAGAAAAAGTGATGATATGCAAGATAACCCTAGGCCATCAGGACAGCATGTGCCTTACTTTTCAAATGCAGAAGCTGATATTTAGGGTGCATATGAGAGGCAACAGGGTGGTAGCGTGAGAATGAGGTCAGAGGTGTTCCAAGAATGCCCATTTCTAGACCCTAGTGAAAGGTTTGAAGAGGTAGAGTCTCTGAGGGATGATGAAGATGATGACCAGAATGGTATGAGACCATCTACCTCCATGCCTAAGGAAGAATAGTTAGTTGAAGAAATAAAAAATCTGAGAGCAGAACTAGAATATCTACAAGCCATGAAAATTAGAGATGACATGAGGCAGAAAGTGCAAGCTTTAAGGACTGCCCAAAATGATTCAATTCCTACCCTTGAGAATGCAAATGTGCAGAGACATCAGCATAATGATGAAAGACAAAATGTGAATGATGCTAGGATACCACTGAACAATGTAAGAAACTAGAATGTAAACAGAAATATCAACGTTAATCAGTTTGATAGACAGCCCATGCAGCTAGATAGATTCAGACAGCTGGTCTTTGATGGTATTCCTGGGTATCCTAACCCCATTGACAAGCATTTAAGGTTGCAAGTGCCTAAATTTTTAGGAAACAACACTGTGTTAGGAGAAGATCATCTAAAGGCTTTTCAAAATGTCATGGATAACTTTGAGGTTAAACATGAGGATGTTTTCATGAAGTCATTCATGCAATCTTTAGTAGATGAGGCAAGAGAATGGTACAAGAATCTACCTAACCAGAGTATTTCATCATGGGATGATTTTAAAAGGGTGTTCAAGGAGCAATATGGTGACAAAACTGACCCTAGCTTTTTTGTAATTGAGTTTACCAGTATCACTAAAGGGTCAAATGAGCAGGTTGCAGATTTTATTGCAAGATTTACTAAAGTGTTAAATAAATTGCCACATCACATGAGGCCAAATGAACCAATGTGCATAATATTGTATATCAATGCCTTTGATGCAAAAACTGCATATGGATTAAGAGATAAAGGTCCTGCTACTCTCAGGGATGCTTTCAGAATTACAATGAATATTGAGAACAACAGGAAAGCATCAGGCAAGACAAACAGAAGGGATGATGTGAAAATTCTACAGAATCCAAACAAGCCTCAGAACACTCAAGGTAATACATCTGCCCCTGAAGATAATATAGACAAATTGGCAAATGTCGTTAAGGACCTAAGCTATAGACTAGCTAGAAGTGAAAAAGGGATAGGTCTTGATAGGCAAGTCTACCAAAGGCAGGAGAGGAGACCATCATTGCATGCGATGCCTTATAATACCAATTGGCATAATGGTAAACCTATATTCCCACATAACAACACAAATTAGAGAACTCAACATGTCAAAGAAACTCCTGATCCTCTAAAGAAAGCTATAAATATTGTTGATGATACTCCATGGTGTATAATTTGTCAGATGCCACATTCACAGTCATAGTGTATGATTGCTCAGTCCTTGTATGATAATGCTGCATCTTGTAATGAATGCAATGGATACCCTCTTTATGATGCTGATGAGAGTACAGATGATGGAGTTCAGGCCTGTCAATAGGATTCTTATGATGAAAATAATGGAGAGAGCTATGTGTATGCTCATAGCTCACATAATTTTCTAAGTAACCTACAACGACCTTCTGATGAGGAAATTAGGGCCCTCACAGCTGCAGTAGTGGTCCAAGTCAAGAGTAACTACAATCTCAGAGGTAAAGCTCAAATAAGCAGCCCACATCAACCAGAAGATGTTTCTGCAAGTCAGCTAGTGCATGGTCATAAGGGGATGGAATCACAAAAGAGGCAGTGGGTTAATAATAAATAGAATTTTAGACAAAGAATAGGTCATGAATCTCAAGGACCAGAAAACAGAATTCCCCAAGCTGAAGATCAAAGTAAAGGTTCCCAAGACAAGAATGATGATCAGGGAACTATGAAAGTAAAAGCTAAATCAGCTCAGGATAGAAACAAGATTGTGGAGCAAGCTACAACTGCTATACAAAATTATGCTCCATTTGATATAGCTCAAGTCCTCTCCCAGGTAAAAGTCTCTGTCCCACTTATGGAACTGATGAAGGTTGAAGAAATTAAGAATAGGATAGTATCCCTAATTTCAGGGGTACCTTCTCAAGCTAAACAAAATGTTTAGATCCAGGGTGAGAAGCATATCATGTGCAATGAAGAAGATGAGGCTCCTGAGGTTTATTTAGGAGTGACTATGACGAAGTGCCCCTCACAAGTGGAACCATTCTATGTATCCCTAGTTATAAATCGAAAAATAATCAGAAATTGTATGCTTGACTCTGGAGCATCTACAAATATCATGCCTTTAGCCATCATGCAACAAGCTGGATTGAAAATTTACAAGGCATGTGGAAAATGTTATGCTATGGATGCCAAAGAGGTACTAGTTATTGGAATCATGAAGGATGTAGATTTCAAACTGGCAGCATTTCCTAAAAAAAGATATAAAATGAATATAACAGTGGTTGACATCAAGCCACAGTATGGTATGTTGTTGTCAAGAAGATGGGCAGCACTAGTTGGTGGAAGTATGCAGCTGGACCTGTCATATGCCATGATTCCAATGAATGGCAGGGATGTTAAGGTAATCAGAGAACAAAGATCATCAAAGACAGTGAAAGACCAAGAAGCAGAGGAATAGATATGCTTTGTAAACACTGACTGTGATAACTTCAAGGTTGTCTTAGATGATAGAGAGGATAAAGAGAAAAATGTCTGCATTAAAGAGCTGGACCAGCAAGGTTTATGGACTATGTTTTTTGATGGAGCTTGTGCGAAAGAAGGCTCTGGAGCTGGAGTTGTTTTCCTGTCTCCAAACGGTAAGCTCCTCAAATTCTCTTTCTTGCTGAGGTTTGTTTGCACAAACAACATTGCAGAATATGAGGCTTTACTCTTAGGCCTAAATATAGCTCTCAAACATGGAATCAAAATGCTAAGAGTATTTGGGGATTCTGAGTTGATTGTATCCCAAATTAGAGATAGGTATGCTTCAAAGAACAAAAGATTGAAACAATACAAGCATGTTGTTTGGGATACCATTGAACTATTTGATGCATTTTCAATAGGCTGGGTAGAGAGATCAAAGAATGTTATGGCTGATTTCTTAGCTAATGTTGCAATAAGGCCAGATGACATCACTCTGTCAGATGTTACAAATGTAGAAGTTAAAATCAGGCCTACAGTACCAGAGAATATATGCAGTTGGCAAGTGTTTAATGATGATAGGGACTTGTTAAAATTTTTGCACTGCATAGATGAATATGAGAATCAAGAAATTGATTTCCAAGCTTTTGTAGAGACTATAGATGGAAAAGAAACTCTTGTGGGGAAAGAGATAATTCAATTGAAGACTAATAAAATCCCTAGAGGGTTAGTAGCTTTGGAAAGAGCTTTTGACTGTAGAGATCAATTGGTCACAAAGACATCTCCCACAAACAAAGAAGATTTAGAAGAGATAAATTTGGGGACATCTTAGGCCCCTAAGAAGGTATACATTGGTAAACAGCTCAAACCACACATCAGGAGTATGCTGATTGCATTACTGAAAAGGTATGAACATGTTTTTGCTTGGTCATATGAGGACCTAAAAGCCTATAGGGAAGATCTATTCTAGCATGAGATCCCATTGAAGCCTGGAGCTAAGCCATTTAGACAGAGGCAAAGACCTATTAATCCTACCTTAGCTCCAAAGATGCAAGAAGAACTCAAAAAGCTTAGGGAGGCTAGAATAATTGTGCCAATCAGACATTCAACTTGGGTGTCTATCCTTGTCCTAGTCAGAAAAAAGAACGGTGATATTAGGCTTTGTGTTGATTTCAGGAACTTGAATGTATCCTCTTTAAAGGATAACTATCCACTGCCTAATATGGAAACTATGTTGCAGAGAGTGACTGGTTGTGAACTCTTGTCCATGATGGATGGATTTTCAGGTTATAATCAGGTGAAGGTAAAGGAATTAGAACAGTATAAGACTGCCTTCACCACTCCATGGGGAACTTATGTATATGTTAGAATGCCATTTGGGTTAACAAACGTAGGTGCTACATTTCAAAGGGCAATGGATGTTGCTTTTGTAGGGTTGATTGATTCAATCCTGGCCATATATCAAGATGATCTGACTACTTATTCAAAGAAGGAAGAGCAGCATTGTTTGCATCTAGAGCAGATTTTCATAAGAGCACTAGAATATGGTATTTCTTTAAATCCAAAGAAGTGTGCTTTTGGGGTAGTTGAAGGAAAACTCCTAGGGCACATTGTTTCCAAGGATGGAGTCAGGATAGATCCAGAGAGAGTGGCTGCTATTGATAGAATTCAAATGCCAAAGACTGTGAAAGGAGTTCAGTCCTTCTTTGGATAGATAAATTTTGTTAGGAGATTTGTTCCCAACATTGCAGAAACCACAAGGAACATTTCCAAGATGATGAAGAAGGATGCAACTGTCCGCTGGGAAAGTGAAGCAATTGAATCATTTCAGAGTATCAAAGAGGTAATCAAGATGGCTCCTATTCTTAAATCTCCTAATTTTTCTAGGCCATTCCAGGTGTTTTCATTTGCTTCCTTTCACACTATTGCTACATGTTTGCTACAGAAAAATGAGGATGGATTTGAACAACCCATAGCTTTCTTCAGTATGTCCTTGCAGGCTGCTGAGTTGAAATATGATATCATGGAAAAATAGGCATATGCACTAGTCAGAGTCATCAAAAGTTTCAGACCATACCTGGTAAGATCACATGTAATTGCATATGTACCCCTTGCAGCAGTCAAAGACATATTCACTCAACAGGAGGTGACTAGAAGAAGGTGCAGATGGATAAACAAACTGCAAGAGTTCAACATAGATATACAAATTACCAAGTTGGTAAGAGGACAAGGATTAGCCAAGATGATGGCATAATCAAACTTGGCAGCATGCCAAGTTAATGCAGTCCAAAATGAAAATGTAGATGTATCAAGATCTGAATGGTACAAGGATATTATCTACTACTTGTAAAATCTAAATTGTCCTTCCCATTTCAGTGATAGTCAAAAGAGGACTTTAAAGTTACATGCAATCAGATATGTTATTGTTCAAGGTGAGCTATACAGGAAAAACCCTGATGGTGTGCTGCTGAGGTGTGTGGATAAAGATGTAGCTAACAATGTTTTGAATGACATGCATAAAGGATTGTGTGGTGGACATTATACTGCCCAAACAATAGCCCATAAGATTCTCAGAGCAGGATATTGGTGGCCCACTCTCTTTTCAGATGCACAAAGGTTAGTGAGGAAGTGTGACCCTTGCTAGAGATTCTCAATAAAATTGAGATATGATGGTGCTTTACCCCTCAGAACTATAACTGTGGATGCTCCATTTCAGCAATGGGGAATTGACTTCATAGGGGAAATTGTAGACAAGTCAAGTGGGGGACACAGTTGGATTTTGGTGGCAACTGATTATTTCACCAAATGGATTGAGGCCATTCCAACTAAGAGAGCTACAAGTAAGGTGGTGACGGATTTCATACTAGAAAATGTTATCATCAGGTTTGGAGTACCATTCAAGCTAGTCACTGATAATGCTATGTGCTTTAGATTAGGTGAATTTATTGATTTTTGCAACAAGTATGGGATAAATCTATCATATGCATCACCATATCACCCACAAGGAAATGGTCAAGTAGAATCAAGCAATAAGAGCATCATGAAAATTATCAATAGGATGCTGGACAAGAACAAGAGAGCTTGGGACTCAAAATTAAAGTTAGCAATATGGGCTGACAGGGTGACAGTAAAAAAGGGTATTGGGATGTCACCCATTGAGCTAGTATATGGTGCATCGGCCAGATTGCCTATAAACAATCTCCTACCAGTTTACAAATTTATCCAGGATAATAATGAAGAGATTGAAGACTCCATGATAGAAAGAGTGAACCAGCTGGTTGCACTAGATGAGAACAGAAGGAAAGCCCACCAGATCAATCTCAAGAGACAACAAGATGTGAAATATCTGTTTGACAGGAGAGCTACAAAAAGGAAGTTTCAGGTCAATGATCTGGGACTCATCTAGAATGTAAAAAATCAGGACAAGGGTAAACATGGTAAATTCGAACCCTTATGGATGGGCCCATATCAGATTTGCAGTACCCATGGGGAGGACTCTTATTTCCTCCAGGCCCTAGATGGTGAATTTCTGGAATTGCCTGTGCATGGCCAATTCCTTAAGTTCTATTTTGCATAGATGACTTGTCTCTGTGCACGTGTAAAAATATGTATATATTGTAAATGTCTTGTACATGTTCATGCCTTTTTGGTTTTTGCCTGGTCTACCTGGAGATCTGGTTCTTGCTGCAGGTTTTCACCTGCACGTCCCCATTCGGAGCCAGTGTTGGTACTCATTTTGACCTGGAGGTGGATTTTTCATGTTTAGAGGGTTTCTTAATTTGAACCCTATATCTTCTTGCCCATTCGTATGACCTCGCAGGCTTCTTGGCAGTCAGGTTGGTGGTAGTGATGTGCCATTGGCGTAACGTTCATCATCGGCATGTCTTTTTTTTGGTTCCCCGATGGGATTGTTCTTACCGATGGTACCATCAGTGTGATTTATGCTATCAGCGAAGGGTTTCTGAGTTGGGCCGACAGTGGATGATTGCCGATGCGATGTCATCGGCGTGGGTCTCACCGATGAGGATGATTTGTGTGTTCATCGCCAAGACTTTAGCTATCGGCTGCGACATTTTGCAGTTTGCTGATGAAGGAAATCACCCCGATGGGGAGTGCCATCAGAGTGAGATGGTATATCGGGCTAGTATTGTTTTGATTTGCCGATGTGAGGAGCTTGGCTGATGAAGAATCATCGGCATGTGTTTGGCCGATGGAGGGATGAGGCCATGGTTCATCGGCAGGAGTTGTTATGTCGGTGAAGGAATTTCATGCTAGGCTAATGGTGTTGGTCTAGCTGATGGAGGGAAATGTGAAGTAGGCGTCGGTGTAACCTTTGAGATCGGCAGGAGAATTTCTGAGTGGGCCGATGGCTTGTGTCATGGCGACAGGCTTTTGACGAAGGCATGTGTGTCGAGCGCAGCAAAAGCACTCGACACTTGGTATGTATGACTTTGCTTTTAAAGCGCTAAAGTTATCTCTGTGCCATGCATGTGGGATTATTCCCCTGTATAATTTGAACCTGCGATAAAACACATTTTGGCGGGATGTTGTTTTTTGAACATAGCAATGGTTTTCAAGCGGCCGCGGGTGGTTGAGTCATCAATGGCAACTGTAGCAGGGGTATGGGCGATGGTACAAATGATCAGGCTACTTGATTTATGAGTGAAGACTTCCAGATGGTGGTGCAGGGCTCAAGGCGTCCTTTGTCTATTGCAGTGATAATTTCTGGGTGCCATTCCTTTGGGGGTCTGTATCTGACGTTTTTTGATGTCCATCATGTAATTAATTGTTGTGGGTACACTTTCTGGCTGATATAGGCAGACTGTGTTACCATTTTTTAGGTTGTTGAAAGTTGAACATTTGGCTCTGTAATGCAATACAACTGATTGGTTGCTCTGTGCAGCAAAACTTGTGAGTTTATGTATCTCCTGTTGTATGTTTTTGCTTGAATCCACTGATTTCATGGTTAATCTTATATGAATAATGCTATGTTTGCATGTGTTGTGCTAATTCTGTCTCCAATATTGCATGTATCTTTCTTCTGAGTCTGGATATTTGAGGAATGTCTGAGACTCTAGAACATAGAATTCCTGTGTTGAATGTCTGATCTCTTAACTTCTGCTCAAGGGGTAGATTAAATTGTTCTCAGATTGAACATTGGGAAGGGTATACTACAGTAGGGATGCCATAAGTATAGATAGCTTAACACTTTGTATTGGGAGATATCTGTAAGCCAGGTATCATATGTGTCCCCCTGAAATCCAGTTTTAGCTGTTCATGCTAATCATTCACAGGTGTATGTCTACTGACTCCAGGCCCTGGACAGGCACCGATCTAGCTTTGTGTTTGTGTTACATACCAGGTTCAGCTCTACATCCAAACACAAAATCAAAATCAAACTCTAAAACAACCTTTAGGCTAGTAGAATTAGTTTTAAGATCCAAGTCCTCTGTCTACAACTACAAATAGGCCCAAAGCCAGCCCCTTTGCTCTTATCTTTCAGTTTTGGTCTACTTACAGGAGGACTCATTTGCTTCCTATCAGCAGCCCAGCCTTAGTATGCACATTCTCATGGATGTTGAGTAGGGAATACCCCCCTAGGTTTTGCAGAGCCTGAAGAAGAAGAGGAGATAAAATATAGAGTCTATCTCCTACACTGTTGGCCCCTGGCCCAGAGATCCTGTTGATCATTGATGGCTACCTTGTAGGGAAATCTGGGAGTAAGCATCCAGTCTGGGAAAAAAACCAACAAGACTGATCTGCTGCACTTCATTGTTACTCTCCTTAAGTGCTGCTCTCCTTTTACATTCTGAACCTATTTTTCTGCCTTTTATCCTATTATGCTTTTATTCACACTTTGATTCTTGCACAACACACATCTTCACATCTAAATCCATCTTGTATATATATCTACACAAGTGATTTCAACACTTTTATAGTCGGCATCTGGAATAGTCAATATTAACTCAAATTCTGGTCTATTGGCTGAATCCTTGTATACTAAGTAATGGGGATCAAGAATATGCTTGTAGAAGTCTTCAATCATGTCAGCCAATCATGAATGATACCTCAAGAAATTTAGCTATTAGCAATCTCTCTTCCAGATTCGAGTCTGACACTTTGCCAGTACAGTTCTTCCTCTGTCTACTCTATCAAACAGGAACCCAACACTCAAGTGTTCATATCTCTTCACCCTTCCATCACCGGAGGCTAAATCCTTGGAATCTTTTAGTCAAGGTACTCCTCTTGACTTCACCAAATCTGTACTTCATTGAAATACTTCCTCTGAGAGATCCGGACCTGACTGTCGGACCTTACTGACTGCTCTTTTCTTGCTTACCAGATCATAACACTTCTTCAATCTGACTTCTGGTAGAGACTCATCATGTATTGCGGATGTGTGGGATAACCTTTGTTGCCATCAATGACAACATTCATGAATCCATATAGTGTCTCTTGCCAACAATCTCCCCCTTTGGCATTGATGGCAACACTTAGTGAAAAAATGACTAAGTGTCACACTATACTCCCCCTTGGCTGATGCTATGTCTCTATGTACATTTTCTGGAGCTCCCCTTAGCTGGATTCCTTATTTTTCACTACTCATCACTCCCCCTTTGACATCAATGGCAAAGGGTGTGGTCCACACACCAAAATTTTCAAAAATTGATCTATACTTAGTCGCATAAGTATATCATCCAATTGCAATCTACATATACTTTAGTATGTCTGCAAAAGTGTTTTTCAATTGTACAACTTCAGTTGCCCAACTCAGCTTCATCCTATCCAAAATTGATATGTAACCACTCAACAGGAATGCAAAAACTTCTCCTGTCGGATCATTTGTCTTGGTGGTGGTTTGAGCATCACTTAGGGCCTCATGCATGGCCTCCAACTTAGGAATGATTATTCTTCTAATCTCATTTAGCCTGTAGATTCTATTTTTCTTTTCTTTCTCTAGCTTCTTAATTTCATCCAAGACTGCAATAGTCTGATATTCTTGATTTACTATGGATGAGGTAAATGGATCAAAGTTTTGAGAAAGTTTTGTTAGTTTGATCTCCTGTTCTTTCATTTTCTTCTCAATCTCCAATGTTGCTTTGGACCATGATAGACAAAATTTATATATCTCCCCGCCATCTTTAAGAGCATTTTCTAAACTCTTTATCCCTATATCCATATTTCTTCTATCATTTGATATTAGACTTAGTACTTCAGAAAATCTTTTATCCAAAAACTCTTTCTGGACCTTTTCCTCAGCTAATTTCTCTAAGGACTCAAAATGAGTGCTGACTGAACTAACAAGAGATTTAAGATTACCTGATGAGGAAGCTGATGAATCCTTCAGAAAGGATGGCATGATCTTTTCAAGCACACCGGATGTAGTTTCTATTAGCTCATAGTCTTCCATGTGAGACTTCAGGAGTTTGTCTTTTGCCTTTGCATTAGCAAATGAAGCTATCTTCATTGTTTGTACCGAGGAAAGAGAATCAAAATCAAATGGTCCTAGTAGAAGTTTCGGTTCATCAATTTCCATTATCTCTTTGTTTAGGAAATCTTTGACAATTTCTGTAGTGTCTCTTGCTAGAGACAGAGTTTTCTTTTCTTCTGCAGCCTTAGAGCTATCATCTTCTTTTCCCTTTACTTCTTTTTCTTTCTCCTTTATTCTTTCTTCTCCTTTGGATCCAGAGTCAGCAGAAGAAACCAGAGGAGTAATGTTTGTTTGTTCATGAGCCACCTCTTCCAGAGTAGAGGATTCCAAGCCCTTGTCTTTACCTTCACTAGAGTCCATTACTTCTTCTGTCATTACCTTAGTAGATTTTTCAACACTTGTAGCTGAGGGATCAACACCCAAGTCCTCTATAATAGGAATGTTGAATCTTGAGTATGCCTTCTGCAAGATTTCTTCTGTTTCTTTTGCCACTTTATTAGTTTCTCCAAGCATGAGCTGATTCATTCTAGTCTTACTCCGAAACTCATCCTTGCAATCTTTGAAGATCATATCCATTTGTTTTGGAGTAATTGAAGGGTAGAGCTGAATAGCTATCTGTTCTCTAATTTCTAAGTCCTTAGCCTTAGCATTTTCTTTTCTCATTTCAAGTTCCTTTTCCAAACTTTTAGGAATTAGAGAAATTATTTCAATCAAGGCTTTATTGTATATGTTCAAGTACTTAACTGTGGCTTCCTCCAAAATTTTTCTATCTGCATCATTATATGCATCATAGAATTCTGTTATTGGTTGCAGGTTTCCACCCATAGTAACAGCTTTGACTACATCATCTGGGGACAGAGTGGGCTTTTCAACAAATTCTTCTGCCTCTGCCACCTTATCTACATTGGATACTTTCTTCTTCTTCATCATCTTCTTGATTTCTTCATTAGATTCTATCTCTTCTTCATCTTTCTGACTGATATAAGACCTTGTGGTCTTTGTCTTAGTTCTTTTCTCTACTTTACTAGATGATCTTGCTTCCAGTTTTGATGTCTTTGAGCTCTTGTCAGTGGTAGGAGTGGACCTCTTAGAGGATCTTGTCTAGGTAGGGGCTTCTACTGGACCACTTTCCTTTTTAGCACCTTCCTTCTCTTTCTCTGCTCTTTCCATCTTCTCCCTATTGGCATCAAGTGCCTCTTTTGAGATGCCAAAGCTTTTGGCAATGTTTTCTACTTCTTTTCTTACCTTTCTTTTCATCTCTGGTTGCCTTAGCTCAATATGGATCTTCACACTCAATTCTTCAAAGGTTCCAAACCATTCTGCCTTGGGATCCTTTGGTTTACTAAGCATGTGCTAAACATGTAGCTCTACGATTTTTTCATCCACCTCATACCCCATTGGCATGATCCACACTGTTCTTGGTTCCACTACCTCCATTAGGCACTGATCAGTCTCTACCATAAAGCATACTATGTCTTTGTATTTCTCAACTAGAGATTGGGGAATTCTCTCTCTAGCTTGCATCATGCTCTAAAAATTATTGAAATATCCCCCAGAGAGTTGCATTTTGTGCCTTGGCATCACTAAGCCCATGTATATAATCTTTGATCTGAATGGCTACTGGCTTATCATTCTGTCATACCCAGCCACTGGATCCAGGAAGCTCATTCATGTAATAAAAGAACAGACAAAGTATCAAACCACCATATTTAAAGGAGTTCTTCTTATCCTTCTTTATCTTCTGTAGATTCTCCAATAGTTGGTTCAAAAGGAGCTCACAGAGATCATAGTCTACATTCATCCTCAACATTTCATAAGTAGTATATATAGTAGTTCCAGAAACTGAATTTTCCCTACTCGAGTGATATATCTTATATCCAATTATCATTGATGCAAACTTGATATCTGGATTTGTGATATCCTCAATGGTCATAGCTCTTTAATCAAACTTTGATCCAGTAGCCTCACTTACAATTTGGTTTTTGACAGATTTGAGAATGGGCATCTCACCGGTTGAGTGTAATCTGGTTATAGCCTTAATGGCATCCTTAGTGATCTTAAACGGCCTATTCAACCACATGAAGTTGTCATGCATTCAGCTCAGAATATACCGGACCCATTCATCTTCTAGAAAATAGGGGAAATGAATGCACTGTGCAAAATGTTTATCCCGAATAGCTTTATACTGGGTTTTGAGTTCGAATGAGTCATCTGTCAATTGCTTGTGATAGATATCGACCAACTTGGATTTCCCAAATTCTTCAATACTCACATGAATATATGCCCTAACATCTTCTACATGCAAAACCCCATGCGGAATGCTTGACAAAGCACCTAGGGGATCAACTTCTAGGGATTTATATGGATGCTTCTTAAATTTAGGGTGAGGCCTATCAGAAATCTTCACTACATTTGGAGTAGCCATCTTTCAAAGATTTGCAGAGATATATTAAGAATGGAAAATACCTTTTACACTTTACACGAAGTGAGCCGGATCAATTGTTAGATGAATTAGATTCTGCAGATGATCTTTGATGGGATTGAGGTATTTCTATTACAGAGCTTCTTTTCGCTTCTTCTTGAATGCAGAATGAACAAATGCTTAATGAGAAAAACCTTATATTGCTTTGCAAACCCTAATATCAAGTTGCAATAAATGGTCGACCTAAGTCATTCTGGTTTTGCCTTATTCGAATGACTTGAAGAACCGGATCAATCTTGATCTAAACATTTTGTGGATCTTCTAAATCTTAACCATAGTTTATTTAGATGTTTCTCTTATGAACCCTTTAATCCGCAACTCTCCTTGTGCCAGTTCCGGCACCAATTGACTGGCTAGGGGAACAAGGTTTTCTGTGTGTCTCCCCCTGAGCCAGAGCTCACTTTTTAATTTTTGGAAGGAATATCAGCACCAGAGTCTGGTACGGATCCATCCTCTACATTCTCTGTACTTTTCTTCACCCAAATCTTGTTCATCTCACTTTGAACTTCATCCGCATTTACTTTTTGTTTTCCCTTATCTTGATTTTGATTATGATATACCAAACCTCTTTTGTCCTGATTCTTGTTTCTACAGAATTTTGCAATATGACCGAATCTATTGCAAATTTGGCAAAGTACATTTCTTTGCATATTTGATTGATATCCTCTTGATCTGCATTGATTAGCCATATGACCCATTCTATTGCATGTAAATCATCTACCATTGAATGAATTGTTCATTTGCATATTTCTGCATTCATGAGATTTGTGACCATACCTTTTGTAGTTGAAACACTATCCGAAGAAGGATGTATTAGTCTGATTCATTCTCTTTTTGCACTGATTAGCTTTATGACCAAAGTTATTGTAGTTGTGGTAGTATCCATTGAAGGATGGATATCTTTGAGCATTAGGCTGCCTTACCAGAGATCTTCTAGGCCTGTTCCTTGGATTTTCTAATCCAAAATTCTTCTGACCGGATCCCAAGCTTTCACCTTTTTCATACCCTAGGCCACACTTGTCATTTACCCTCTTTTGGCTTTCAAGAAGAACTTCAAGTTGAGTAGAGCTTATCTTGAATTTCTCTTTGTATTCATTTGTTGTTTGAAGATCCCTTTTAAGAGAGACAATTTGATCCTCAAGTTTTTCTTCATTATCTTTAGCATCTTCAAGATCAGATTCAAGATGTCTGATTATTCTATCCATCTTGTGGCAGTCTTCTGATTTTTCCTTGAGAGATTGTCTTAGATCATCTTCAGATTTTCTTCTTTCTTCAATTTCTTGGGTGAACTTCATAACTCCTGATTCCATTTCATGTCTTACCATGATGATTTCTTTTGATAACTTTTCACATAACTTGGTTTTCTCTTTCAGATCTCCATTTGTATCATTTGCTTCACCTTGACTTGCCAATTGTTGAAGTAGCTCCTTTCTCTTTTTCATAGAGAGACTCAATTTCTCTTTTAGTTCTTTTATGAAATCATTAGCCTATTTGAGTCTTTCCTTCAATTCATTGACTTTAGAGTTTGACTGCTCAAGATCATCAAGGGCAGACTTGAGTTGCTCCCTTATACCATATACATCCATTTGAATTCTGAGATCTTCCTCAAGCTGTTAGGCTCTGTTAGGACGAACTTGGCTCTAATACCAATTGTTGATAACTGAGAGGGGGGGTGAATCAGTTATCCTAATAATTTAACTTTTTGTGCTTTCTTAATAGTTAATGCAACATTAGATCAAATAAGAAAGCATAATCATGAAATGGAAATAACACCAATACACATGACACAATGATTTTGACGTGGAAACCCTGTTAAGGGAAAAAACCACAGGGTGATTAACCCAAGATATTATTCTCTATTAGAAGAATAGAAGATACAAAATGGCACTTGCCAATTAGGGCTCACTGCCTGAGAATACTGCTCACAAGAGGCTCACTGCCTACAAAAGACTTACTGTATACATGAAGAAAAATTGAACTGATGAGAAGCATCCACACATGCTGAAGTTCAGTTCTGGTTAAGCTCAATAGACTAATCTGCTACACTTCATTACTCTCCTTAAGTACTGATGTCCTTTTACATTCTGAACCTATTTTTCTACCTTTTATCATGTCCTGCTTTTATTCGTACTTCAATTCTTGCACAACACACATCTTCACATCTAAATCCATCTTGTATATATATCCACACAAGTGATTTCAACACTTTTCTAGTCAGCATCTAGAATAGTTAATATTATCTCAAACTCTGGTCTGTCGGTTGAATCCTTGCATACTAAGTAATGTGGATCAAGAATATGCTTGTAGAAATCTTCAATCATGTCGGCCAATCATGAATGATACCTCAAGAAAATTAGTCATTAGCAATCTCTCTTCTGGATTTGAGTCTGACACTGCTGGTACAATTCTTCCTATGTTTGCTTTGTCAAACAGGAACCCAACACTCAAGTGTTCATATCTCTTCACCCTTCCATCACTAGAGGCTAAGTCCTTGGACTCTATTAGTCAAGGTACTCCTCTTGACTTCACCAAATCTGCACTTCACTGAAATACTTCCTCTGAGAGATCCAGACCTGACTGTCGGACCTTACTGACTGCTCTGTTCTTGCTTACCAGATCATAGCACTTCTTCAATCTAACTTCTGGTAGAGACTCATCATGTCTTGTGGATGTGTGGGATAACCTTTGTTGCCATCAATGACAACATTCATGAATCCATATAGTGTCTCTTGCCAACAGTCTTCTCCCACCAAAGCTAAAGCTTTGATAGTTGTTGGAAGCCATGGTGGAAGTGAGTGAGCTAAAAAATGCTCCTCTATTGAACCTTTAGACCAAGATGAAAAAAATAGAGATTGGGACTCAATAGATGAATTCACTTCAAACCTCCCAGATATAGACCTGGATGAAGATCCATTTGCAACACCTAAACCACACTAGGTTGTTGGTACAAGGGGATGCTGCTAACAAAACAAGGAGAGCATCATCAATCTGCAGAGTGCGGTCATCAAAGAAGAACATTGTGACATTGAAAAACATACAATGCTCCTAGCATGCAAATTCTTCTCCACATCAACTATCATTCATAGAAAAAAAAGAAATCCTTACTTTCCAATTCCCCCCATTATTTGAAGGATTCATATACTCCCTGTTTCTAAAATTGAATAGTTTTAACCAAGAGAATAACAAAAAACCCTTTACAGACATGGGGGTCACTATCATTTTCTACTAAGTGAGGAAAAATAAGATTTACTTCTTTAGGAAAGATAAAACTGAATTAACATACTCATTGGATGCATAACTTTCCTTTCATAGCCAAAACACAGATAGATTAGCCTCGGGCCTAGTTCTCGATCCTTGCTTGATATCCACAAATGTCCCTTATCACAAAACATGCCACCTGAACATCAACATCACCCTAAAATAACGTTGCAACTGCCATGAGTATTTCAAGATGCTTGGATGATGTATGAAAATCCACATTACATCATATATCTTTGCACCCATGTAGCATATTCTTCCTTTGAAGGCCAATCATACTTTAATACCCTTTCAACTCTTCTCGTGTGGGTGATATAATGTGTATCCATCAATACGTTAGTTTCCTTTATGAAACTATTTATCTTGGACTCCAACTTTAACAATCTATCCAACTCAGCATTACAATGTACATGGTCAATCTTCTTTGCTTGAGTGATTGATTTGATCAAAACATGAATAATGCCACAAAATTCTTCCTTACACTTAGGCAATGATTTATATGAACAATCATTCTGAAGTACTGGTGGCATTGAATACTTATCAAGAGACTTGAAAGAATCTAATTTCTCTTTTAACAATAAACCAAGCCTACCTAAGAAGGTAGAAATATCATTAGGAATGCCCATGATGTCATCCGTACTAGATATTATAGCTGACACATTAGACTCCGGGCTTGAAATTCTATGTATGTGAAACTTGTATATGTGGGATCCAAGTACTTATGATCTCCCTTAAAGCTAACTCATTGTTGATGTGGCAATTAAAGCCCCTTTTAAATTATTGTAACACACCCAAGCATCATCCACCCTGTGCATAATTTTTGTCATTCGATGACTTAAAAGGCTGCCCACCAAAGCAATTTGTTCATTTCTAGCCTCTTCCTTTATCTTGGTCATTTCACTTTGAAAATAACTTAATTTACTTTTTGCATCCTCCAATTCTAGCTTGGAAGCATGTTTATCCTATTGCTCCATACTTCCTAAACTAGTAGAAGGGGCGGCATGATTCATTTCAATTCCCAAAGGAGGAACACGTGATCTCAACTTGTTAAGTTCCCTCATTTTCTTTAAATGATCACTCTTCAATTTGTCATACTTGGCCTACAACTTCTTTGATGTAGCCTCACTGAACAGGGCAATGTTTACAACTAGAGATGTAGCTTGAGGAGTAGTAGTGTCACTTAATCTTTTAACAATTAGGTTCCATGCAAGTTCATTTATATCCCTAGCTACTAAGGGCTTGTTGTCATCAAGGGCCAATGGCCATATAGCCAAGGTTTCATACTTAGTATGAAACCCTTATCCAAAGTATGAGTCTGGTTATGTAGGAAAAGTGGGAATGATAATGAGGTTGATAATATTTTAGATAGATTTAATCAAACCCACCTTTTGCATATAACATTGAAGGACATAAATTGAGTTTAGTCACTTCTCTTGCAAGAGGACTAAGATATAGGTTTGGTGTCACTTTACAATGATAAGGAAAGTTGGAATATGTTGATATTTTGTTAAACCCTAATCTGATTAAGCCTTAAACCCTAATTATATAAAATCATAAACAAACAGACAAAACATGACAAATGATCACACAGGAAGACACTAAATGCATATTAGAAACATACCAGGATTTAAATTCTGGAAAGAAGAAAATTCAGGGATATTGGGGTGGGTGCCCTAGTCCAACAGGTAGATCTTTCTATGGATCTGGAACTTTGAGATGATGAAGTTTGCAACTTGTTTTAAGGTTTCTGACAATGGGAATCTAGAGGACATAGGGGTGGGTGCCCTTGTCTAGAAAATAATATTCTTTGTTGTTTTCTTCGTGTCCCAAATCTTTATCCTCTACTCTGATCTCTTGTAACTCCTCTCTGCAAGACTCTGCACTTGTAACTTGCAATCACAAGAGAGGGGTTGGGGGTTGTGGTGTTTAGGAACTTGCCTCGGTCAAGCCCCGGAATGGCATTCAAGCCTTCCAATACCATTGTTAGACAGTATGTGTCCTTGGTGGATAGAGGCAAAAGAAAATGATAAGATAAATTGATTGAAACACAAAGTAGATGTCACCTTGGAGGTGAAGCCTTCACGGGGAAATGGAGATCTTTCACACCATGAGGAGATGGATTGATGAAGCCAAATCTACAAGAAAAAAGTACAAACACAACACAATACTACTATGCAACATAATGAAAGCCTTGAATATCTTTAGCTCAATAACACAAGTTCACATTATCTATCTCTAGTTAAAATGAAGTCCTAAACATGTTTATATATGCATTCTCTCTAGATCATTTGTAACTCAAATTGAAAAGGCTGACAAAGGGAAACCTTTTAACGGTCATTAACTGACACTTTAAAATTTGGGTCCCGGCAAAATAGGCCTGGACTAGGGCATGGGCACACAAGTCCAGGGGCCTATTTTTGCTATAGATTAAGCATTGAAGTGGCCCCTAAGCCCCATTTGTCATGGGTTTTAGGGAATTTTTCTCTGAGATGAGTTTTACACATGCATGATTAAACTAAGGGGACCTAGGAGCGAAACTTAGGAGGTAAAAGTCTTAGGGGTGCATTTTATGACATAACATTTAGCCCCCGCTTTAATGTATGTATGATCTTATGACCCATACATGCATTAAAGTATAGTCAAAAACACATCAAACACACCAGGCACATTAAGCTAAGGTATACATAAAGATAAAGGAACTATTTCTAGCCCCCAGTCTTAGGTAAGCACTAGAAGATACATTGGAGACAATAAGACACAATGAAGATAGTAGGAAGCATGTAAGACATGAAGAAGACAATATTGAAGAAACACAAAACACGATGAAGACAGGAGAGAAGTCACACAAAAC